>CM018697.1:46641483-47922500 GCA_009363875.1 Mikania micrantha
TGGTTGGATCGGATTCCCCGTCGGGCGGAAGGTTCCCGGGGCGCGATATCGTGAATGATAATCGTGATGATCAGATTGTTTACATTGCACATGATATAAATGAGAAAATGCTTAATAGAATAGAATTACAAAGTTAAATTACATCAGTATCGTTTATAATTTAACAATGTAAATCTACCATAAACATCATAAAGTTTCTATCTTGTAACTATACAAGATAAACAAAATAATTGTATAATGATGTTCCAAAAGTATGCAGGTCCAAAAATGCTAAGTCTTCTATCTGAAGTCCTAGTCCAAAAGCATAAGCTTCTTAATTGACCTGTTCGTCACCTGAGAAGTCATGCCAAAAAGACCAAGTCAACACATGGTTGGTGAGTTCATATAGTTTATTAATTGAAAATGATTTGAAAACCTTCTCCGGTAAAGACCCTAACCTCATTAACGCCACATGTAATATCCACATCGGTATGCTTATATATAGGGCATACCCCTGAGTCGAGCCTACAACCCGCCCAGACGCCGTCCCACCACATACTAATGCGCATATGACACTGTTGTTAATGATAATTAAGCATTTTTACCTACCTTACACTTCCATTCCACTATAGTTCTAATGAACTCTCAAAACATTTGTTAAACCCTCGGGTAACAACCTTAATCTCATTAACATCACATGTATCATCTAGATCGGTATGCTTATATATAGGGCATACCCCTGAGTCGAGCTTACAACCCGCCCAGACGCCGTCCCACCACATACTAATCTACATAGGACATTGTTGTTAATGATAATTAAGCATTTTACCCCTACCATAAACCCATTTGTCCTTCAGTTCTTTGTTCCTGTAATTACAATGATTTGAAATCTCTATTGATTTCTTAAGTTCATCACAAAATATGATCAACCACAATAATTGTACAAACAGTGAAATAAATGCTTAATTAAATAAATAAATAAACATTTAATACAAAATCTAAGTCCTAATGATTAGGCCTTGGTCATACTCGAGTAGACTAGTATAGCAATCAGGTACTTAGTAGTAAAGGAGATCTGTAAACATCATCAAGCATGCGGATTATACTCAATCAGTCTAGCTAGGACATCTTTGAGTAATAGGATTTTATTGACCGTTCTTGACCGTTCTTGACCATTTTTTACCGTACTTGACCGTTAATGACCGTTCTTGACCGTACTTGACCGTTAATGACCGTTCACATGCTATCTTTGAATATTTCCCATATTTTCCTCAAAATAGTTCTTTGTAAATAGTTCGTTAAATCGTTAGTTCATTGACAACACCCTCTTGAAATAGTTCTGTGAAAATAGATCGTTAGTTCTTTGAAAACACCCTCTTGAAATAGTTATTTGAAATAGACCGTTAGTTCTTTGAAATGGATCGTTGAAAATAGTACTTTGTGTTAGATCTTTAGTTCTTTGAAAATAGCTCCTTGAAATTAGTTCTTTGATTCACAAAGTTATTCACTCATGATGAATAGATAACTTGTTCTAAAATTTAATAAACAGTTTACCTAAACAAAGTCTAAAATAAACAGTTTTACATGATAAACATATACAATTTAAAAGCATTTAAGTAAACAATTTAATTAAAACAGTTTACGCATGCTTCTCAGCCCCGCGTTTTAAAACAAAAATGTTTAGAAAAGGGGCAATGAACTCACCTGTGTTGTTGTGTAATGAATCACGAAAGATAATGCGCACTCTTTGACTGTTGCTTATGTATCTTTAGCACCTAAGTTGTTTTAAAAGATTCGAATATGATAAGTGTTTATAATAGACGTTTGGTCTAGGGTTTGGTCTCGGTGTGCAACTAAGTGTCCTAAATTACTAATTTGCTTCTAAAACTTCTTCTATCTAGTCTAAAACATTCCCCATAATTGATCCCCAATCCCATATTATTAATTATAAGTATTTAGTCACTTATTTTAAGTTGACACCTTTTGGGGTGAACATTTCATTATAAAGATCCTTCATTTTAGTGTAATTTAATAAAATTTATCGCTTACTTTAAATAAAATGAACTTTTACATGTTGGGCTCAAGTTACGCCCATTGGATCACTCTCGGGCTCATCATTTGACTTTGCTTAACAATTTATTTCTTGTTTGATTCTTCGTATAATTCAATCTAGATAGTTCATATAACTATCAAATGTGATTATACTGCGTATGAAAAGTCTCAGTATATGACGTTAACCTCTAGTTAACTTCCACGTACTTAGACCATGGTTCTTGTTTTTCTACGAATTCCCCATTGTTTTGAACCCCCAAAAGAAGTTAGTATGTTTTTAGAACCCTTTGTCTTTAGAACTATAATTCGAGCTTTCATGTTATTCCATGTTTGGTCTTAGATACACCCCTTGGTGTGCATGTCATAAAACCCTAATATGACTCAAAGTGCACACACCTAAAACCATATCCCATGCACTCACATTTCTAGTATTGTCATGCATGACGTCCACGTAGTCTATCCCATGCACTCTGTCTTATTCATTCACTAACCCAAACCCAAATCGACTTGTCTCAACTCCCAAGGGCCGAATAAGGGTTTGACCGAAAGGATGGGTCCCGATTGAATGAGTATAGCCGAAAGTGGGGCGAAAGACTAAGCCGAGTAAGGGCTAGGCCGTATGGCCTTGGCGAATGAAACTTAGCTGATGGATGGCTGCCGAATAATCCTAGGCCGAAGCAGTATGGCCGAATGAGTTGGCCGATCGAATGGCATCTTGGTTGAAGGGAGATGGGTCGAATGACCTTGATCGGCGAATGAGGACAGCTTGGCGAATGGGAGATGGCCGAGCGAATGAGGGAGTGGCTGACAGCAGTTGGTCAAATTGCTCTGGTTCGGGCGAAACAAGGCCGATCGAATGAGGAGTCTTGGCCATTCGCCGAAGGAGAGAGTGGCCAATGAGGGTGGTTCTTCGGCTGCTCATTCGTCGAGCTGGTTCTTGGCCATTCGGCCTATCGAGTAGCTGCCATGGCAGCCAAGGTTTTCGAGCTAGATGGCCAGGGATTTAAGTGAGGCTTGTTCCTACCCTATTGTATGGTGATGTGGTGCAAATCCTAAGGGTTAAGATAGTTTAAAACCGGTTCTCATAGTGGCCGACTCCTAGGGTTTTCAAACCCTTAAAACCGAACAAAACATGGATTTTTACCTCAAATTATTTCTGAAACATGATTCAAAACCACGGTTTAACAGTCAGAAACATATCCGACAACACTGAACTGTCACATAAATGCTTGTTAGGATTCTATTATGTATAAACGTATGCGAGGATGAACAGAACAAAACAACAACGGATGTCGTTACGTGAACGCTAAACTGACGGAATATTCGTATAGGTGACGATCTGTACGAATATATCTGAAAGTTTAACATTCTGAATGATGTCCAATAATTAGAAAATCATATTGAAAAGTGTAGTTATCGTCGTATTCGTACGGGTGACGATTCGAACGAATACGCACGACCACTATACGATTCGATTTAAACTGTAATTTTAATATTTCAGAAAATTTAAAATAAACGGAAGATATTTAGTTAATTTAGTAGGAATTACCACCTAAAATAAATTTATAAACTTTAGTTTTAAAACCGAGACGTTCGTCACGAAAACAAAACCAAACCGACACTTCTACGCGAAACCGAGCGAAACCGAACACAACCGGGTATTTTAAAGCCATTTAACATGGCATTTATGGCCATATCTACCACCACCAACCAGCCATTACACCATTAACTCGTTTCTCTCTCTCTCTACTTTCTCTCTCTAGAATCCACAACTCCATATCCCTCATTTCTCCACGAAATCAAACCCTCTTGGTGTCAAAACGACCACTACAACTCGTAAAACACGAAAGTACAATCGATCTGGGCTTGGAACCATCCAAATCGATGTAAAGATGCTACTTTTGTGCGGTTTTTTAGGGTTTTCAAAACCCTAATTCGAACCCCTCAAGAAACCCGGTTCTAAACCTTAAAACCTTAGGGAAAACTACACCCTCGTTAGCTGGAGAAACTCTTAAATCCGTTGTACTTTCAGTTTCTACAAGTGATTGTGGTCGTTTAGACACCAAAATCACTCGAAATGGTTGAGATTTGAGTGGGTTCTTGTAGAGAGAAGGTAGAGAGATATTCTAGAGAGAGAGTGAACAAAAATTGAATGGTGATGGCTGGTTGTTGGTGGTAGTTGTGGCTGTAAATGCCACCATAAATGGGCTCAAACAAACCGGGTTCGTTCGGGTTCGTTCGGTTTCGCGTGGTTTTGCTTAATAATGTCGGTTTCTGTGAGGCCCCGAAACCGGGCACCTCACAGAGGTTAGTTTTCATCATAACACATAGCTCTTAAACTAAAAACTTTCATAATCATGCAGCGGAAATGTAAACATAGTTTGATAAACAGAAATCAATAACATGTCTGTATCAAAATCACATCGAATTGCCAAAACCACCGGATCGTATGACTCTATGCCCGAGCTCCATGCCTTCTCTTATCATACCTTCAACCTGACATACATGCTAAATCAAGTCAGCTTACGCTGGTGAGTTCTAGTTTTCATGAAACAACATTAAACATACTTAACATATACATCATCTCAAACTCATAGACCATAACCTTAGCACATAACATTCTTACATCATTATCATCATACATTCCACTGTTACCATTCGAACAGTGGGCTTATGCCGGCACAAGGCTCCATAACCGTTGATCTGTCCCGCCGAAGCGTTCTACAGATCCATACTTACCCAGTAGCAAGTACTGGAGCAACCATACTTACCCCATATGAACATGGGAGCAACGTCATACTTACCCCGTAACGAGTACGGGAGCAACCTCATACTTACCCCGTAACGAGTACGGGAGCAACGTCATACTTACCCCGTAACGAGTACGGGAGCAACCTCATACTTACCCCGTAACGAGTACGGGAGCAACGTCATACTTACCCCGTAACGAGTACGGGAGCAACCTCATACTTACCCCGTAACGAGTACGGGAGCAACGTCATACTTACCCCGTAACGAGTACGGGAGCAACCATCATTCATCATGACATGACACACTAGCACCTTATCATCATTCATCATAACATCGCATCATTATCCTAATAACATAGGATTTCCCATACAGGGTATGCTAGTATCATGTCATCATAACATCCTAGTACCATGCACATGTCATACTAGCAGCACGTCATCATATCATTCATCATGGCAACATAAACACATTTTGCTAGCATGTAATTATCATAACATCATACTTTCATCATAGCATACCTAGGATTTCATTACCACATAACATCCATATTTATCATCGTAGCCTGATATCATTCAGGTTATCATCATAACTTACTAACATGCATTCATCATTCTTAGCATACTTTCATGCAATAGTCATATTAGTACCTTAACATGCATACATAGTCAGTGCATACCGTCATTCATTCATTATCATCATAGGCACATAACATCATAGACATAACCATAAGCATGTATGCCAGCCCAAAACATTAAACATAGAATAGGGCGTCTAGAACTCACCTGATAGTAGACACTTGTTCTTCTTAGCCGAACTCCTTAGCTAAGTCTTAAGAACCTACATCCGTTACATCACCTCATTTCGTTACATAACGTTCTTAGTCTTAGAAAATATTCTAAGTCCCAATAGCCTACTAGTCCCCCTTTCTGAATCCAAGTTCTCGAAGCTTAGCTAAGTGTTCGAAACCCTTGGAATTCGTTAAGTTCCCATGTACACGAAATCCACGAGTATTCGAAATACTAGTGTATTCGAAATACCCTGTGTATTCGAAATAACATGTGTATACGAAATGCCTTGTGTATTCGACACTTAGGAGAAGTAGGAACATGTTAAACTTCATACCCAGGCCATAAAACTTGAAAATGGGGGATGCCTTGTTGCTGGGTTCGAGAGGCCGAATGGGGAAACCCTCAGGCCGGCCGAAGGAGTCTCATGCGGCCGAAGCGCAGGGCCAAAGGGGCTGAGACCCGAAGGAACCCACGACCGAGTGGCTCATACGCATGGCATGCTCAATCTGTCGGCCAAGCCATTCGCACGACCAGCTTACATTCGGTCTATGCCTCATGCGGCCGAGTGGTTGCGGCTGAGTGGTTAGGTCTGAGCCTAAGCGGCCGAGTCTTATTCGGTTGGACTGATTTAGTTCCAGGACTCATCATCATTCGGCCTAATGCTTGGGATTGGGTTATATGATCGTGGTTAAGAAGTTGTGGGTGCATGGACTAGGCCACGTAAATGCATGCATGGCAAGGGTTACAAAGGTTTTACTAGGTGTTTGATGGGTTGGTAAACATTCATGCAAAAGTTCCAATGCTAAAACTTCCTAAACTATAATGAATAGAAAACACATGGGTGAACTACATGAAATCATGCTAAGGTTGTGATACAAATCGGGTTTCACATATCACCTAAGCCTTTGATGTCAATATCCATCTCTCTAAACTAAGGCAAACTACAAACATGGTTTTAATCTATCAAATGGGGATTTGTGTTAATCAAGGGGTAAAGCCTCAACAACAAGATTTCTAAGCTATGTTCTACACAGGAGCGAACAAGGAACTACGGGAAACAAAGTTCTAGTAACGGGCTTAAGGTAAATAGAATGGGATTAACCTGAGCCTAACATGTTAATCATACTATCTTAATATGATTATAAGTTTCTTAATTAAAATATTCTTTAAATTAAACAAAATGCTTTCTAACTTAAATGAATTATTTAAAATATTTAAATTAAAGACTTTGAATGTAATTAACATTAACCTTACATAGCTAAGGTTTAATAGTCACTACCTACGGGATAAGGGTTACAAACGGGTAATATACTTAGCTTAGTTAGAGAAAGTCATAGCAACACATTAGTAACATCTAGGACACATAGTTGCACACCGAGACCAAAACCCTAGATACGGCTGTATTAAATACTTATAGTATTCGAATCTCTTGAAACAACTCAGGTGTTGAAGATACTTAAACTACAATTAACGAGTGTGTATTCTCTGTTGTGATTCAACTCTTAGCAACACAGGTGTGTTCATTTATCCCTTTTCAAACTATTTGTAGATCTGCTGAACTTGATCTTGATCGTATAACGGAATCCTACGAACAATCAAACATATGCGGAATCTATATTTGATCTATAAGAATCAAAGAAGAACAAGCATTCGAATAATCATCTTCAATTCATTAATCAATATGAACTAATTACAACTCTCACACAGAGAAATCTCACACAGAGAATACACACAGAATTTCTAGAGGTTTTCCGAAGTTATGACAAAATCAGACAAACCTACAATATATACAGACTGCCAGCCGAACCTATTATAGCCGAACCCTTAGGTTCGCCAGCCGAACCTTGAGGTTCGCTGGACGAACCTAGCCAGCCAAACCTAATAGGTTCGTCGAACCTGCTAAGGTTCGTGGGCCAAATGAACCTAAGCCAAACATTTACAAAGCTTCTATAATTTACATGTTTGATAAGCAACCTATTACAAATATGTACTCACAAACTCCCCCTTAATAGTTGCTATCAAAATCTTCAGTCTTTATCTTCAGATTTAGCCGGTCAAACTTCAAAATTTTTACCTATAAATGATCACAAGGCAATTTCGAATCAAATGAAATTAGGAAAAATGTTTCTGAGACCCTAAATCGAAAAATCGAAAATCAACTTTTGCAGGTTCGTGAACAGCTTCTGATGAAAGTGACGAACGTATCACACGAACCTATTATTTATATACGAACCTGTTGACAAACCTTTGAACTAACCTTTGACCAATTTTGACCGAACCTATCAAACGAACCTCTCAGACGAACCTGTCCAAAAACCTATTGAACGAACCTGTCCAACAAACCTATCAAGCGAACCTGTTAAAGGAACCTATTGGATGAACCTGTTGGACGAACCTGTCCAACGAACCTCCTCACAAACCTTTTAGGCGAACCTTCAAGCAAACCTTTTGAAATTCAATTTTATTTAAAATTTCAAACAAACCAATGTTTTAATGTTTCAAAATCAAACAAATAATCAAAAATAATTGATTTAACATCAGATAAAAACAAAAAATCTTCTTGTAATTTTTAAATTTTTAGAACAAACAAACTACAAATCTAACTACGAAATATAAACTATCAAAACAATCACATATTTTTGTTTGAGAAAGATCCAGACATGAGATCATATTGTATTACAGTCATCAACACATGCTTTCTCAGGTGATGTACAGGAGTAAGCTAAGGCTTAGGAACGCATGCTAGGATGCCCAGTTAGAAGGACCTAGTAGTTTTTGGGAAAGAACATATTTTGGTTGATTATTGTGAATCACTTTTGGTATCTAGTACAGTTGCAAGATAGTAAACTTATGATTCTTTTAATAGGTTTACTCAGTTAAATTATGAAACATTGATAATTGTAATTTAACTTTGTAATCCTAGCTTAATATCATTTGTGCTTTAGTTATTCTCAATGTTGATGCTATGTATACAGTCTGATCACTTTGATTATCATCCCGATATCGCGCCCCAAGGCCTTTCCGCCAGACGGGACACACGATCCGGACCACCGGCTCGAGGAGTGACAATTCATCAGCAAGGCATCTCTTGAGATTTGATACATGAAAGACATCGTGTACCCCACTGATTTCATCAGGAAGTCTGAGTTTGTATGCCACAGGACCGATCCATCGAGTTATCTCAAACGGTCCGACATACCTTGGTGCTATGATGTGTCGGTTTATATATATAGAAAATGATGGTTCAACACTATCGAGTAATAAATCGAAATAACCTAAACCGAACTACACACTACAGGCAAGTGTGCCTGACGTATGAAGTATAGCTAAGGAAAGTCCGGATATCGAACCTAAGGACACGAAATCTAAGAATTAACCCTAAATAAAGACAAAGCTAAGACTAAAGAAGGGAATTACTAAACAAGGAAATTGATGTTTTTTTAGAAAAGAATTTTATAACGAAGAAATAAAGAAATAATATAACCTCGACAACTAAAACAAATTAAGAAACGAATAAATCAGATAAGGGAGGGTACTACCTAGACTTGGAATCCTAACGGTAACTTTAACAGTTTCAGGAATGAGATACAGGATATAACCGGTCAATAAAGATATGACAACTTAGGAAACACTCAGAAACATTAGATCACAAGGTAAGTCTCACTAATACTAAAGAATGTTCCAAAGAGTCATGTGAAAGATCCCCGGGATGTGTAACGGATTACCTAATCAATCTCTCCAAACACAGATCGTTTAAGGATTCAGAAGATCATATCACGTGGTCAGTATCCACAATCTCAATACATCAAAAGTGTAAGGATGTATAGGAATCAATCAAAATATATAAGTTAATACCTTGAATCGCAAGGAATTCTAAGGAATAACCAGGAAAACCCGATGGTCACGTAATTTGCCTGAAAAACCCTAAAACCCTAATAATCCAAATTCCCTTACGTGATTAGTCTCAGGAATGATAATCCTACTGTTTATAATCCAATTACAGATAATATCCTAAGATTTAATTGGCCAAAGCAAACCCAAATAGAATTAGATACAAAATCTAACCCTAAAACTGATAAAACCGGTCAAAACACGTAGTAAACAACCAAGACTTATAAATTGGACATCATCAGGCATTTATAGATCATCATAACAGCAATAAATAATCTATATTAATCATATATAATCCGATCCTAATCATAAACAATCGAAATCCAAACAAAACAAACCCGAAAACCGAATAAAATTAATCGTTATTCATCCGAATCTAGGTAATACAAGGAATTTACCCAAGAAACATGTTCAGAACAGAAATAACATGAAAAACATTCATAAACATATTCATGGATTCGAGAACAAACGAGAAATAATCAAGAAAACAAGTAAAAGAACACGAAAACGCGTTTCCGGACACTTTCATATGCGTTCTGAGCCTCCCCCGAGCATCCAATTCAGCCCCAAACCTTCAAAATCTTCAAAAATATGTTTCTTGTTCGTTTCCAGCCGTCATGGGGTGATTAATTTCGAATTAGGGTTTTAAATGGCTTAAATAGGTGAAAAATAAGCAAAGGGTCGCGACTGGGGGTTCTATAACCGGTTCAGAGGGTTCAAAAAGGGGTCACAAGGCTGGTCAAAGGGCCAAATGGCCGGTCAACAGGCTGGAAAAGGCGCGGGTCAATGGGTCGGATAACCGGGTCGCGCGCGGGTCAGCATGTGAGGAAAAGTGGGGCGCGTGCGGGTTGTGGACCTTCAACCGGATCCTCTCGCGGGTCAAGGGAGACTTTTAGGGCTAGGTGGCAGCTCCAGGTGCTGCCACGTGTCCAGATCGCTTCCATTTTTGCCAGAATTGCAAATTACCCCCTGTACTTGCTGAAATTTGATATTTAAGCCTCGAAACGTCCCGAAATGTCATTTTTTTCACCACTGAACTTCTAAAAATTATATTTTTAGCTTCCAACTTGATCAAAATTATTCCGGGCTTCGGTTTCTTCGTAAATGCGAACGTTTATTCTTGCGAAACCTACAAAATTAACATTAAAAATTAAAATAAGTAAAAATAATTTTAAATCTAATAAAAACTAAATAAAATTCTAATAAAATAAGATAAAACAATATAAAATAAATACTAAAATGATGTGTAAATTACTACACATCATGCTATCTTGCCCTTAGCCCCAAAACAAACTACGCATTTCCACGGGGACACTTTCAACATGACTCGGTCACCCACCTGGAATTCCAAAGGCTTTCGCCGTTTGTCTGCATAACTCTTTTGGCGGCTACGTGTTTCTTGTAGTCTTTATTGAATCTAAGCAATCTTGTCAGTAGTTTCCTAAATAAGTTCCGGCCCAGTGATTTTGCTATCTCCCACTTCGGTCCAACAAATTGGAGACCGTCATTTTCTACCATATAATGCTTCGAAAGGGGCACATCCAATACTGTTGTGGTAGCTATTGTTGTAGGAGAACTCAATGAGTGGTAAATGATTGTCCCAACTTCCACCGAAGTCCAGGACACTTGTCCTCAACATATCCTCTAGGGTTTGGGTCGTTCGCTCGCTTTGACCGTCCGTTTGAGGATGGTAAGCGGTGCTCAAGTTTACACTTGTCCCTAAGGATTGTTGCTAGCTTTTCCGTCTTGTAGTTTTCTCTAATCGGCAAGAAATGAGCGGACTTGGTCAATCTGTCAATGATGACCCATATAGAATCATGTCCGTTGGAAGTACGGGGTAGCTTGGTTATAAAATCCATAGCTATTTGTTCCCACTTCCACTGTGGTATTTCTGGTTGTTCCAGCAAACCTGACGGTTTCTGGTGTTCAGCTTTGACTTTGGCACATGTTAGGCACTTACCAACATAAGTAGCCACATCTTTCTTCATACCTGGCCACCAATAAAATGACCTAAGATCATGGTACATCTTATCTGCACCAGGATGAACAGAATAACGTGTTTTGTGTGCCTCGTCAAGAGTGAGTTTCCGGAGTTCATCTACTGTCGGGATCCAGACACGATCCTGATAATAGATTACCCCTTCTTGTTTTGTCTCAAATGGTTTCTCGGCTCCACAATCGAGTTCCTCAAGTTGTTCTTTCCTCCGTTTCTTGTTTTGCTTGTAGAATTTGATCTCTCAGACTTGTTTGCACGGTCATTCCCATTGCTCTAACGCGCAAGGGTTTGACTCTTTCCTTCAGGCTCAAAGCATCAGCTACAACATTAGCTTTGCTCGGATGGTATTTGATAACACAGTCATAATCGTTCAGGAGCTCGACCCAATGTCTCTGTCTCATGTTAAGCTCCTTTTGATCAAATATGTGTTGCAAACTCTTGTGATCTGTGAAAATTGTGCATTTGGTACCATACCGGTAATGCCTCCAAATCGTTAAAGCAAAGACAACAACTCCTAATTCTAAGTCATGCGTCGTGTAATTCTTCTCATGGATCTTCAATTGTCGTGGCGCCAGGAAATGACTTTGTCTCGCTGCATTAAAACACAACCGAGTCCCTGATGGGAAGCATGACAATAAACTACAAACTCATCATTGCCTTTAGGGAGTGTTAGGATTGGAGCATTGCACAATCTTTGTTTCAATGTCTGGAATGCCTCTTCATGCTTCTGTGTCCACACAAATGGTTCACCTTTCTGGGTTAGTTTTGTGAGTGGCAAGGCTATCTTAGAGAAATTTGACAACTAGTACCAGATCGTCCGGCAAGTCCGTACGGTACGTGTACTTTCACTATTTACTATATGTAAATACAATGTGTAACAATGGTGTGACAACAGGGCTATGAAAACAATTAACAGTTGTATATGTTTTCAATGAGAATTGAAATAATAAATATACAACAACACATGTGAAACAACAAATGTGATAACAAATGACAAAAACATATCGGTTGCGATCTGATATCCACAAATTACAGGAATCGGATGGATGACAATTCAGTGAGAAAACAATGTGAAATTACCCATAACAATGTGAAAACGATTCTGTTTCGTTGAGTCCGACTATGAGGAAATACGATTCATAATAACAACTCAGTATTGCGTGGATGACTATTCACACAAACATATATATTGGTTTAACGTTCTGAATCATGACTGAAAACTAGAAAACAAAAATCAGAAAGTGAAACTGTCGTCGTGTTCGTTCGGGTAACGATTCGAACGAATACGCACGAAGGCGAAACGATCTGACGAAACAAATAAAATAAACGTTTCGAAAACAGTAAAATAAATAAAAGAATTATAAAATATTTACTAGGAATAACCACCTTAAAAAGGTTAAAATAAAACTATTTTTATTTCAAGTTCGTAAATTATACGTTACATTTCGTAAACGTCGCGAAAATGAAAACCGAGCAAACCGAACGAACTCGAATGTGCTTGGGGTATAAGAACCCACCTCAAGCATTAAATTCCTCATTTATGATTCCACCTACCTCTCTCTCTCTAGAATTTCCGGAATTTCACTCTCTCTCTAGAATTTCATCACCAAAATCACCATAACTCTCTCATTTCTTGCTCAAATTCTTCAAACTTGCTATCAAATCGAAGCCCTTGACGAGTAGAACACGAAAGTACAATAGATCGGGCTTGGAATCCACTTATTTGAAGGTAAGGTGAGCTTAAACTTTCGGATTTTAGGGTTTTTAACAAAATCCGGATGAATGAACTTGAGCTCGAATTTTATCTCATCAAACCATGATAGATTCACTTTAAAATGAGTTTTGACGAATCAATTGAGCTTAAAATGACGTAAAATAAAGGTTTTTATGTGACCTGCAAATAAACGCGAAGTCTGGGAACGGGGGGTGGAAGATGAGGAATTCGAGAAGCATTTAAACAAAAGTCGAGAATACATTATGTTGAAAACTCACACTAGTCGAGAAACACTTAATTTTATATCGATAACATATTGATAAGAGGCCCTAAAAAGTCAAGAAACTTAATACAATTCGAGAACCTCTTTGGGATTTAATTTCAAATTCGAGAATTCAAAATGCAAACTAGAGAACCTATTATTCTTGCTGTCCACAATTCGAGAACCTTTTATTTTGTTGTCCATGATTCGAGAACTCAAGTTCCTTAAATACACTTAGTCGAGAACCTCACTATTTTAATTGAACAACTCGAGAACCACCTAATTGAGATATAAATTCGAGAACAATTTAATGGCACACACATTCACTTGAGAAGTCCATGCTGTAGCCGAGAAACTGTATTTATTGTTTTGTTAATTCTTCTTTGAGTTGAGAATTTGTTTTGTAGAATGGGCCACACACACCACCAAAATTCACATCTTTTACCCAAGTGAATTAATAGAAGAAATCAACCAGGAGGTCTATGCTAACTTAATTCAAAAGGCCTTAAACATAAGTGGGTTGGGTGCAATTGGGTATGATACTTTATTCAAATTACTTAAACATTATCTGGAAACAATTAGGTAACCTCTAAAACAAGTGTTTTAATCATAAACTATAGTTTTAAAGCATGTCAAAGGTTTAAAAACTAAGTCTAATTTTGATCAAAGTAACCATAGGGTTACTTATATAAAAATAAGCTAGCCAAGTTATTACCAAGTTGGTGGAATTACTTAAAGTTAGATACATTTGCTAAACCCTTTTGTAACACATTAAATGATTATTTTTATGTTTTTATAACATAGTGTTTGAACAAACACACTCAAGTGAGATAACCATATAAACAAAGAACGTATTAAGTACTAATCTTAATATAAATTGATTAAGTATTAGTATGTTATACCCTCGAATGAGTTCAAGGAAAATCCGTGATACAAAGACTTATAAAAGTTAACCAACTTTAGGGTTAACCTACGAAGTGATAACTCGTACTTATAAGTTACAAACAACATTGAATTCAACACAGGTTTTGAATACAACAACATCACAACAACAAAGAGTGCGTGCATTTCTTGATTACTTAGTCAACCACTTCAATAACAAAGTGAGTTCATACGCCCCTTTTCTAATCTTTTGATTTTAAATGCGGGGCTAAGAAACATGCTAACTCTTTTATTTCTTAAAAGTTTTAGTACGTTATTTACAATAGCATGTGATTTAGATAATAAATATTTGATCTTTATTATCACACATATATCAAATTCAATGTGTATGCTTGTGTGTGCATCAACAACAATGACAAATTCAAGGATGTTTCATGATAACATAACTTCATGAATTCATCCAAACATGTAAATAACATAAGTAAAATAAGATTTGATCTTATAACACTTTGTTATTTACAATGGAATAACAATGAGATAACATGAGACTATTACTAGTGATAACAAGAATGATAATCATGATAGTATAATGTCATGATGATGATATCATTCACCACATATACTAACATCGTGTAATAAGAATAGTTCTTATAACACTTTGTTAAAGACTATGGGAACACATAACACTGAGAATAGATGATACTAAGACAATGACAATGGAGGAACACATAAAAACAATTAATTACTATTAAGACTGTATGTATTATATCACAACAATCATGTGTTCATGAGTTCATGTACAGTCGTAAGTCCCTTCAAAAAAATCGTTTACCATTGATTTAGTGCGACTAAACCGACGATAGCGTATTGGTCCCATAGGTTTGACAAACCGCCAGCGAGTGAGGTCGCTACGTTAATCGTAACATATTCATTGGCCGGTAACGTATGACCAGTAACAGGGCTGCATCAGTCCAGTTTGGTAAACGACACATAGTGATAATAATCTTCAGACACTGATTGTAATTATTCCTTCGATTCTATTAACTGGTAGACTGAGGAATTGATTTTGTCTCATGCCATATTACTGGTATTAGTTTCGTTGAAGGCAGATTTCAAGTGGGATAAAGGTAAATTGGATGCATTGTGATCAGATTACGTGAGGACCACAATGGATCCAATTTAGGCTCTATACATTCAAGATTGAGAACAATATCAATGAATTAACTATCACTCCTAATATAGAAGTGAATTACAGTTAATTCTATAATTGAGAGAAAACTAATAAGGATAAGATTAAATTAATATATTTTCCTTAAAACATTAAGGGATTACCATAAGTTAGGTCATGGTAATACATCCCCTTCAAAACACTTTTATGCTATACATATAACATGGTTGGATAAGAACACATCGTATGGGATTAACTGGTTGGATATCAAATGAGACAAATACAACAGGAGATGATAATGGGTATCCATAGTTGTATTACAAGTGGTATTGAATTTAGGCAAGTATGTGATGGGCTGGCGGCTTCATTCGTTATACGTATGCTCTATATATAAGCATGCTTGATATGGATGACACACTATTTGTAAAGGTAACTATGGAAAGGACATTTGTGAGACAAGATATAACAACAATAATGAGACTTGTGTGTGACTCAATGATTTGTCAATGACAACTACAAGTATTTTCAATTACTAAACTTATGAACTCACCAACCTAGTGTTGACTTTGTTTAAATGCATGTTCTCTCAGGTGACGAACAGGTCTAGTCACCAAGCATTCAGGACTTAAGCTATAGGACTTTTTAGAAGACCTAGCTTACTTTTGTGTGTGAATATTTTTGAATGACATGACTTTGAATCATCTTTTGTAAATCTTGTGCAGATACAAGATAGAAACTTCATGATTCTTTTTGAGTAGATTTACTTGGTTAAATTATGAACACTATTGGTGTGATTTAACTTTGTAATTCTATGTCAACGTCATATTAGCATTCTCATTATACATCATGTGCCATGTATACAATCTGTTCATTTCGATTATCACACGATATCGCGCCTCGGGAACCTTCCGCCCGACAGGAAAGTTGATCCAGCCCGCCGGCTCGGGGTGTGACAAGAAATTCGAAATGAATCTCCTGTAATAACCAGCCAGACCCAGAAATAATCTGATCTCAGTAGGTGTTGTGGGCACTTCCCAGTTCTTGATTGCCTCGATCTTGGCAGGATCCACATGAATACCATTACTGTTAATCACGTGACCCAAGAACTGAACTTCTCTTAGCCAAAATTTACACTTGGAGAATTTGGCATAGAGTTGTTCATTCTTTAGAAGTTCCAAGATTGTTTTGAGGTGTTGTTCATGTTCTTTCTCACTCTTTGAATAGATCAGTATATCATCAATAAAGTCGATAACGAACTTATCTAAATACGGCTTACACACCCGATTCATGAGATCCATGAACACAATCGGTGCGTTCGTCAACACAAATGGCATCACCGTAAACTCATAATGTCCATATCGGGTACGAAAGGCATTCTTGGGTATGTCCTCATCTTGAATTCAGAGCTGGTGATAACCTGATCTCAGATCTATCTTTGAAAAGTACTAAGCTCCTTGCAATTGATCAAACAGATCATCAATCCTCGGTAACGGGTACCGATTCTTGATAGTGAGCTTGTTAAGCTCTCTGTATCAATGCACATTCTGAGGGATGCATCCTTTTTCTTGATAAACAAATTCAGAGCTCCCCATGGTGAGAAACTCGGTCTGATGTATCCCTTGTATAGTAATTCTTTTAATTGATTAGATAGTTCCTGCATTTCTGATGGCGCAAGCCTATAAGAAGACTTAGCCACTAGAACCGGTCCCGGAATCAAATCGATTCGGAACTGCACCGATCGCTCTAGTCGCAATCCCGGTAGGTCATCCGGAAACACGTCCACAAAGTCTTTCACAACCGGTACATCTTAAACCTTGATTGCCTTTTTGTCTTTCTCCACAACATGTGCGAGCAATGCTACACACCGTTTCCTCAAGCATTTGTGTGCCTTCATGCAAGATATTAATTTGACACTGCGATTTGCTTGATCTCCATGAATTTCCAACACACGATTGTTCTCTACTGGAATACGTAATAGTTTTTTGGAGCAGACGATTTCAAATCTGTTAAGAGATAACCAATCCATTCAGACAATGATATCGAAACTGCCCAATTCCATTGGTATCAAATCAATGGAAAATGTGTGATCATTGAGTGTCAGTGCGCATTTCTTAAGTATTGTGTTAACTGTTATCTGTTTACCATTTGCTATTCTATTGTGTAAGGGGAGTCCAAAGATTCATCCACGTGACTGAGTTGGCATGCAAAGTCGGACGAGATAAACTCTGATCCTCATTAGTGTCAAAGAATATAGATACATAAAAGTCAGATAAGAGAAATGTGCCAGTGACCATATTTGGGTCTTGTCGTGCAGCTGCAGCTCCAATTTGGAAGGCCCGTCCTCTAGCTGTCGAAGCCCTTTGTGGATTTCTCTTGGGACAATCCCTTGAGAAATGGCCAGGTTCGCCACAGTTGTAGCAAGGCATGTTGTCAGCAGCAGCAGCCATCACCGCTGCATTGTTGTTCTTGTTCTGAGCCCCTGTGCTCTTGCATTGATTGGCCCAATGACCAAGCCTTCCACAGTTAGTGCATTGCCTGCACTGGGAATTTGGTTGATGATGGTACTGGCACTTGGTGCATTGAGGAGCCGTACCAGTACACGGCCTCTTGATTTGCAGTGGTTGTGGTTGTGTGGCTTGTTGAGCATGAGTGGTCGCAGCAAAGTTCTTGACCACTTTTTGTTTCTTAGCCGAGTGTCTATCCGGCTTCTTTGATGTTCCAGCTTTGGCTGCTTCAGCCTCTTTCTTCAGTGCCCCGGAGGCAACCATTACATCCGTCATTGTTGCTGACATGGTAACAGCCATCTCCAAGGTCGTTGGGTGGGCAGCAATCACATGCCCCTGAATACAAGCTGGTAATCCACCGACATAGTGCTCGATCTGCTTCTCAAGTGTTGGCACTATATCCGGTGCTAGTGTTGCTAACTCGTAGAATCTGGTGGTGTAGGCCAGATGCCCAGTACCAACCATTACATGGTTAAGCAGCTCCGTCTCAACCTTTTTCAGCTCGTTTTCCCGGGAAAAACTCTGCCCTTAGCAACAGCTTAATTCCTCCCAAGGCATAGATAATACCTCATCTCGCCCCCTGGTCTGTACCTCGTCATTCCACCACGTAAGAGCCCCTTTATTAAATAAGCCCGCAGCATACCTCACCTTGCGCTTGTAACATCAGTGCCGGAACCAGCACCGGAACAGTGATCTCAACAGTGCCATGAACAGTAAACAGGTACAAAGTTCACACATATTTCATGCTATTTCATGTTCATATCAATAGTCAAAGTCATTTCGTGTTATCAAACCACAAGTTCATAAACAGTTAACAAAAAACAAAGTTCAGAACAATGGTTCTTGAGTCAGATAATTATCTGGCAATACAGAACCATCATGGGATTATTTTTTAGGAATTATTATGTATAAACGTATGTGAGGCTTTATAGAACAAAACAGAACGGATGTTGTTATGTGAATGCTAAATTGACGGGTTATTCGTATAGGTGACGATCTATACGAATATATCTGAAGATTTAACGTTCTGAATAATATCCAACAATTAGAAAACAATATTGAAAAGTATAGTTATCGTCGTGTTCGTACGAGTGACGATTCGGACGAATACGCGCGATGACCGTACGTTTCGTTTTAAATATAAGTTAATATTTTAAAATTTAAAATAAATAGAAGATATTAGTTAATTTATTAGGAATCACAACTTAGAATAATTTTATAAATTCTATTTTTTTTAATTTGAGTCATTTCGTTACGAGAAACTACAAAGAATCAACGTGATACGCGAAACCAATCGAGACGAAACAACCGAGTATTTTCTATGTCTTAAATGAAGACATTTACTCCACCACCAACCACCACCAAACTCCATTTTCCTTCATTTTCGTTTTTGATCTCTCTCTCTCTAAAAAGGGTTCTTCTCCACCTTCTCTCTCTATTTTCTTGACGATTTCTGCTTGGATTCAAGCAAGCTAAGTTTTAAGACGACCATCTCGTTGTGTAGAATACGGAAGTACAAGAAGTTTGATCATTCATCCATCAATTTTGAGGTAAAAACCCTAGTTTGATTCGGTTTTAGGGTATGTGTCACGAAACCTTTTTGTTTGATGATTCTAATCGGCCTAAACATTCACTAAACACATAGACACACGCGTAGGAATAGTTAGATTGTTGTTGCAACAGGTTTAGCTTCTTAGGATGAAGATGGTGCTGCCTAAACACTTACAGGTTCGTGAAACCACCGGCCGAACCCTTCCCAAGATGCCACGAACCCTGGAGCCGAACCTGTTGGCACCTCGCGAACCTATGACACTCGAACCACCCTGCAACGAACCCTGCATATCTCTGAGGCACGAACCTGTTGAACCTGCACTATACCTGCACCGAACCCTGGTTCACGAACCCTTATGCGTCGAGCGAACCTTTCCCTTGTTGAACGAACCATTTTGGTCACGAACCTAGGAATTATGGCCGAACCCTTTGGACCTACGAACCCTCTACTTAGTCAAACCTCCATGAGATCGAGCGAACCTTGTTACTACACTAGCCGAACCTTAAAAGGTTCGTCGAGCTGTTATCAATAGCGAACCTGGACACTTGAACCTGTCTCAGCCGAACTATAAGATTCGAACAATACAAATGTGGAAGAGCCGAACCTAACCCAAACCAAGAACTATGCTCTTCTTAGCCGAACCCTTCATTTACCCCCATTAGGTTCGCTGTTCTCATGTTTTAAAAACTCAAAGACCTTAGAAACCGTATATTCTTCCATGTACAAGGAGCGAGTTATGTACGAACCGTGCATGGGAACTTAGTGGTGTGCATGGGAATTATGTGGGATGTTTAATTACATGCAAACTCACTTTATCATAAACCAAGTTATTATTAAAAGTTGATAGAGACTTAAAGAATAGGTGTTAGTTTAATATTAACACTTAGCTTTAGGAAAGGACCGATTACGTATAATGAACTTGAATTGGGATCTATGGGAAAGCAAAGGCCATAAATGGGCCTAAGTGGGCCCAATGGAGCTTAATTAGGGCCCATCATATATTAAATGTTGATTTAAGACAAGTTTATGATATTTTAATTAAAGAAAACGAATTATGAGCTTGTATGATTGAATTGTTTGGGAAATTGATTGTAAAATAGACAATATAGATTGTCTGGATTTTTACAGAAAACAAAGGAAACTCTGCCCAAATTTATGTAAAATTTAAAAGTAAGTTATTATGACTAACCATGGGAATTGGGATCATAAAACGGGTAACCAAGTTAGATTAGATTATAGATACACTTAGTACTAGGAGACTTAGTTACACACACCAAGACAAAGACTTAGATACGACGACTATTACGCGTACTTATTATATTAAAATAACTCAGGAACTGAAGAGACCTAAGCTACAACAAGAGCGCGCATTTTGTGTTAGATCAGTTACATAGCAGCACAGGTGAGTTCATTGCCCCTTTTCTAACATTTTTTGTTTTAAAACGCGGGGCTGAGAAGCATGCGTAAACTGTTTTATTTAAACTGTTTATTTAAATGCTTTTATTTATTATATGTTTTACATATATATGTTGTTGATACTCCTAGATTCCTGTCTAGGTAATTATTAAACAGATCAAATTATCAAGTTAATTAAAGTACTCTTATGAGTAATACTTTAAATTTAAACTCTAAATAAACCCTTAGTCCATCAAGCTCAAATTCAAGAATCTAAATTCAAAGTGAAATCAAATGAACTAAAACAAAAGATCATCTTCAAAGGAAATCTAATTTCAGTGTGGGATCTGAGAACAAAGAATCATAATCAAGAATCAATTATCATTGTGAATCATGGAAATTCTAAAGATCAAGATCAAGAGACTCAAGGAATCAGAAATCATAAATGTGTGTGAATCATTGAAATAATGAAATCATGACAATCTAATGAAGTCATTAATATTTGAGTTAAGGTGGATGTCAGTTGTATAGGGAATCAAGACCACGTGTAACACACATATAAAGTCCCCTTCAGGTATAGAAGACTCTTGTAGTCAGGCTATACGGGCAATAACATGAACTATCAAATGAAATCAATATCAAAGTCATATCAAGAGAATCAAAGAGATCAAGAATCAAAGGATATCCTTAAAGTCCCGACACATACAGTAGGCCAGAGGGTCAAGCTGATATGGGCAAAACATTAAAATCCCGGTCAGTTCAGGTATACTCCTTGTGAGTAATGCCTGGCATGGGTCACGTGTGAGAGGTTACAACTTGGACAACCACCAACAACTAAGTCTAATTGATTGAGTCAAATAAGGCCCAATCATCATGTCTTAGTTGTATTTAAATGTTTTATTTATTTATTTAATTAAATATTTAACACTTTATTTCTATCACTGGCTTTTGGGAAATCATGTAACTATGATGAACTCAAAGGAGCAGCGGTAATTCAAATTGTAGAAATCAGAATCTAAATCAGAGATGAATGGAGTGAAACGCTTAGTTATCATTAATAACAATATGTTAAGCAGTCCGGTATGTGGTGGGAGGGTGGCTGGGGCTTGTCCCCTACATATGCCCTATATATAAGCATACTTGATTGGATAGCATAGGTGGTTGTTGATGAGGTTAAGGTTGTCACTTCGGGGGATCAAGGTAAACATTTTCAGGGTAATCAAATGCTATAAATCATAATTCATGGAATCAAAGTAGTGAAATGAAATGCTTAATTATCACCAGGAACAATATATCATGTGGTTTGGTATGTGGTGGGACGGTGGCTGGGCGGGCGGTAAGTTCGACCCTACATATGCCCTATATATAAGCATACTAAGCTGGATGGTATAGTTGGTTACTTGTGAGGTTAAGGTTGTCATTAAGGTTATTCAAATTCATTTTATAAAACTTAATGAACTCACCAACCATGTGTTGACTTTATTTTTGCATGACTTCTCAGGTGACGAACAGGTCAACTGAAGAGTTGTTTCTTTTGGACTAGGTTACAGATAGAGGACCTAGCTTTTGGACCTGCATACTTTTGGACATCATACATAGTTATTTTGTATATCTTGTGCAGATACAAGATTGAAAATTTATGATGTTATAGTAGATTTACATTGTTAAATTATAAACTTAACTGATGTAATTTAACTTTGTAATTCTATTTTATTTTAGCAAGTTTCTCAATTATATATCATGTGCAATGTAAACAATTTGATCATTCGATTATCACTCTCGATATCGCGCCCCGGGAACCTTCCGCCCGTCGGGGAAACCCTATCCTACCCCGCCGGCTCGGGGTGTGATTGTGTTGTTCAGGTTAGCCACTGATATTGAGGGCCATCTCCATCTTCTCGATCCATTGGATCAAGCCGACAGCTCCCTCGTTGCCACTGAATACCGGTGGCTTGCATCCTACGAAGCTCTTGTAGGAATAGTCTTATTGTTGTCTGGTGTTCCCGCTGCGTTCACTAGTTAAGTTGTTGTTACTGTTGCCGTTGTTGGAGTTAATCCACTTCATCATATCAGAAATCACTTCCCTCAGTTGACTGGTCAGCAGACTGGCCAGTGCGATGGTAGCAGGATCTAACTCATGGCTAGGTGGTGGTTGATGAGGTGGGGTATGCAGAGGAGGAGGAGGTGGAGGAGGAAGTGGTGATGGTGGTGGTGAGTGTGGGGGTGACTCGTGCAGCAATGACGTAGTAGGTGGAGGTCTTCTTGGCGTCATTCTGATCACAACCGAAAGAAAATCAGTTAGGGCAATGATCGAATGCTGAAGACATATACAAATAAAATCCTAAGTTTTATGTTCTCTACATGCGGGTCCCTAGGTCTAGGCCAAACCGTTTAAGTGATATGCCCTATATTTCTCTATAATCATGGCTCTGATACCAATATGTCACACCCCGAGTCGGCGGGCTAGATCGACTCTCCCGTCGGGCGGGAAGGTTCTCTGGGCGCGATGTCGTTATGATAATCAAAATGATCAGATTGTTTACATGGTACATGATATATAATGAGCAATGCTAATATGACATTGATATAGAATTACCAAGTTAAATTACACAATACATGTTCGTAATTTAACTAAGTAAATCTACCCAAAAAGAATCATGAAGTTTCTATCTTGTATCTGCACAAGATTTACAAAAGATGATTCCCCAATATGTCATCCAAAATACGCACAACACAAAAGTAAGCTATCGGTCCTTTATATAGTCCCACTAGCTTATGTCCTGATGTTTGGTGACAAAACATGTTCGTCACCTGAGAAAACATGCATTTAAACAAAGTCAACACTAGGTTGCTGAGTTCATAAGTTTAGTAATCGAAAATACTTGTAACTGTCATTTGCAAGTCATAGTATCACACTTAAGTCTTGTTGTTATTGTCTTATATGGTCTCACATTCATGTCCTCTCCATAGTTACCTTTACAAATAGTGTATCATTCAAATCAAGCATGCTTATATGTAGGGCATACGTATCACGAATGAATTCACCAGCCCACCACACACTTGGCTGAATACAATTCCATTTGTAATGCAACTATAGACACCCCTGTTCATCTCATTTGTGTTTGTCTCATTTGATATCCAACCTGTTAATCCCATATGTTGTGTTCTCGTCCCACAGTGTTATACGTATAGCATAAGAGTGTTTGAAGGGAATATATTACCATGACCTAAGTTATCGTAATCCCTTGATTTATAAGGAAAATAGATTAATTTAATCTTATCCTTATTAGTTTTTTCTCAATGTAGAATTAATTGTAATTTACTTCTAACATTAAGAGTGATAGTTAATTCATTGATATTGTTCACAATCTTGAATGTATAGAGCCTAAATGGGATCCATTGTGGTCCTCACATAATCAGACCACAATGCATCCAATTTACCTCTATCCCATTTGTAGTCTCAATAGAATCAGTGCCTTCAACGAAACTATTACCCGTATTATGACATGAGAGAAGATCAATTCCTCAGTCTACTAGTTAATAGAAATGAAGGAATAATTACAATCAATGTCTGAAGATTAATATCACCATGTGTCGTTTACCAAACTTGACTAATGCAGCCCTGTTACTTGTCATACGGTACCGGCCAATGAATATGTTACGATTTACGTACCAACCTCACTCGCTGGCGGTTTGTCAAACCTATGGCACCACTACGCTATCTTCGGTTTAGTCGCACTAAATCAATGGTAAACGATTTTCTTGAAGGGACTTATGGCTGTACATGAACTCATGAACACATGATTGTTGTGATATAATACAAACAGTCTTATTAGTAATCATTTGTTGTTATGTGTTCTCCCATTGTCATTGTCTCAGTATCATGTGTTCGCAGTGTTGTGTGTTCTCATAGTCTTTAACAAAGTTATATAAGGACTAGTCTTATTACACGATGTTAATATATGTGATGAATGATATCATCATCATGAAATTATGTTATCATGATTATCATTCTTGTTATCACTTGTATTTGTCTCAGTGTTATCTCATAGTCTTCACCATGTTGTAAACATAGTGTTGCAAGAACTAGTCTTACTACACTTAGTTAACTCAGATGGTGAATGATATCACGAAATTATGTTATCATCATACCATTCTTGTTAGCTCTTGTAAATGTCTCATGTTATCTCATTGTTATTTCATTGTAAATAACAAAGTGTTATAAGATCAAATCTTATTTCACTTGAGTTATTTTAATGTTTGGATGATTTCATGAAGTTATGTTATCATGAAACATCCTTGAGTTGTCATTGTTGTTAATGCACACACAAACATACACATTGATTTTGATATAAGTGTGATAATAAAGATGAAATCTTTATTATCTAAATCACATGTTATTTGAAGTAATGTACTAAAACTTTTAATAATTTAAAAGAGTTAGCATGTTTCTCAGCCCCGTAATTAAAATCAAAAGATTAGAAACGACGCATATGAACTCACCTTGTTGTTGTAGTGGTTGACTAAGACTCAAGGAATGCACGCGCTCACTGTTGTTGTACTAATCTTGTATTCACAGTCTTGTGTCTGATTAAATGTTATATGAGTTATGATCCCTTAATTGATTGTTTTTTTCATATATGTGTTGTTAACTGAGTTCGTGTAGAGAAAATGACTCATTCTTGTGATTTATGTAAGAATGATTCATGATAATGGCTATTCGTACGAATGAGTAGGTCACACGAATGAGTAGTTCACACGAATGACTCATGCTAATGAGTAGCTCGCACGAATGAGTAGTTCGTACGAATGAGGGAGGTGGGTGGGTGTTTTAATGAAGAAGATGGAAGAATTAAGGGTTTTTATACCCCGAGCAAGTTCGGTTTGCTCGGTTTTCATTTTCGTTATGTTTACGAAACGTAACGCGTATTTTTCGTCACTTTAAAGAAAATAGTTTTATTTTATTCTTTCAAAGTAGTAATTCCTAATAAATCTTTTTAATTTCTTTTTCTTATTTTACAGTTTCAAAAACGTTTATTTTTAACGTTTCGTCATATCGTATCACCTTCGAACGTATTCGTTCGAATCGTCACCCGAACGGACACGACGATGGCTTTACTTTCTGATTTTTGTTTTCTACTTTTCAGTTATCATTCTGAACGTTAAACCCACAGATATATTTGTGTGAATCGTCACCCACGCAAACACATTGTCAGTTTATTATTCTGAAATAATACTGAAATTCTGTTTCGAATTGGACTTCCTCACTGACGGACTCAACTAAACTGCCCTATTTTCACCTTGTTATAACTGTTTTCATATTGTTTTCTCATAGAATTATCGGCCATCTGAGTTCTGTCATTTATGGAAATCAGATTATCAACTCTAACGCTCTGAAGATCGTCATTTCTTCTTTATGTTAATTACCTTCCTTCACCTAGGTATAATTTGGTAGATGGTGCTGATTGTCGTGTGTCCATGCATAGGGAAGTATCAATCGTAAAAACAGTGAAATTCTTTAAACGATAATAGGATACCTCGCGCAATTCCATCTATAGTCTTCGACATACCGTACACGAAATGACCTTCGCGTCTTCCCTTCTACCTTGCTATGAAAGAATATCTTGTTCACTCTTATGATCAATAGGAATACACTCTTCTCATGACAACCTAACTTCTCAAATTATGTTCTCGGTCTGCAGCTTCATGTTCCATCTAAATTGTTCGTATATGACGTCATTATTTAGTTCAGAATTTAGGGTTCGATCGATGGATTGGGTAGGAAAGAGTCTCGATGTTGAATCAAATTGCTTATGAAATAGCATTTCTGGAACCAAAATTCAAGTGGTAGAATAAACTAAACTTCGTAATGAAGGTTCCCATTCCCGCTATGTGAACTAAGGAATTTCTTCTCAACAACATACAATTCTAATACTTCTACATTAGTTATCAAGAATTGGGAATGGTTAAGTTAAAAGCGTCTTCATTATAGTCGCTAATAGAATAAATCGTTGATGAAAGTTTGGAGATCGAAGATGAACTATTAAGGATAATAGAAATAGTAATCACAGACAACAATGGCTGTTGGTTATTAAAGATGACTAACCTGATATCTATAAGCGAACCGATGAAATGAAGAATTTATCAAGTTTATAAGTATGAGAATTCGAGTCTAATTGTGAAGTGTGTCGCATTACTTTGATGGAAATGCATACCTTCTCCTCGGTCTTCAGGATTGTCCAAACACTCATGTAGCCTTATAGTTAGTTGAGGAGTACGCATAGTTGATGGTCATAAATAAAACTTTGGGGGTTATTAGGAAGAGTTTGATCAAGAATACAGAGATTTTGGAATGGTTGTAGATAGAGACATTAAATTTCATGAATGCCTTAAAAGGATTTGAGATTGATAGCAAACATACCTTGCCAACAAAGAAGTCATGATTCCCATAGGATTTGAGGTAAAAGGAAGATGAGAATACAGTAATGTTGATTCCACTAGAATAGGATGAACGAAGAAAAGATAACATACCATAAAATCGTCGTTGACCTCTTGTGGCTTAAATCCTATGCTCAGCTTCCAATGTCAACTAACGTTTGTTCCAACAGTCATTAACATAACAAGTATTTATACATATATACATAAACATTATGTTCATATTTTATTTTTATGTTTGTCTTAGAACTTCCCATGTAACTTCAAATTCACCATTATGTGTGCACCCATAATCCTGAATTTAATTTACATGGTTGTTCTAGTTTAACCATTCGTGTGCTTCATATGCCTAGGAATTCATGGTCTCACTAGTATCATGTTTCTATTTGTTTAGGCCCCTAGATTACTAAGGTTAAAGTCTAGGACCTTATCCTAAGGTTCCAAATTCGCAACCTTTGGCTCTGATACCAACCTATCACAACCCAACCAGGGAGCTTGACTAACGATTGATTCAAGACACAAAGTAGCGGAAGACAAAATAAATATTTTACAATTCAACCAAAGGTTTAGTCTAAGTATCTAATTTGTTTACAACAAATCTAAATATATGATTTAACTAATGGGGGATTGTCTAGAGTTATTGGGTCCATCCAGGCATCAGCACCCTTTATTAATCTTTTAAGCCAAGTTCTTCAGTTTTACATGCAGTGTTCTTGTTCAAGCAACCAAGTATCCGAGCCAAACCTGTTTCTAATTACCTAAAAGACATGCTAAAATACGTCAACTATAAAGTTGGTGAGCTCACGAGTTTTAGTTTATAGACACAATAATAAATAGCATGTGATAATTCAAACCAATACAACCAACCCTGTGCCATGCGCAGGCGTCTGCCTCATACGCTGTTAGCCCGTGACATGGTCACCCTAATCTACTTCCCATTCCTAGACACGTTCCTGTACTCGGTTTAAATGTGTCATGGTGAGTATGTCGCACCCCGAGAAATCCCGTCCCTTCCGGGGGCGCGAACGGCGGCAGATTTGGCAGGATCGCAGTCTTCGGTCACACAACATGCGAGACCTATATGTCTGGTTATGTACGTACATCCAATAATTTGGACAAATCAGTTTTGTAAAATCATAGTTGCGGAAGTTATACAATCCCAAAACAAATAAAGTTCATAAGTTGCGGAAGCGTTATTTAAAACGGTTTTCAAAATGATAAATAACAATAGTTGCGGAAGCGATTAAAGATGTCTAATATGTCATTACATAACAAAATGATAGTAAATGTTTAATAGCCTAAGACACATATGTAGATGCATGGACTCCATCCTAGCATCCTAGATTCCTCGTGCGCGTGCCTTAGTTACCTGAGAAAACATGCGAGTAAAAGAGTCAACACAAAGGTTGGTGAGAGCACAGGTTTTTCATAAGCAGTAAACATCAAAATGTTTAAAGTAAGAGTTGTTATCAATGTATCATTACAATGCAGTATCGATTGATAGCTAGTCAATTCAGTTATATTATATTGTGGATGGTACCGAAGCTGACAGTGGGTGCCTCCCGCCATGTCCATCACAAGACTAAGGCAAAGTGTTGGTCAATTTTGCACTGTTCCGACCTCCAGTCGGGTGTAGTGGGGCTTGTCAGGCCCAAATAGTACTATTCAAGATTACCATGCTAGGCGTTATGCTATTAACGGTCCGAGGAGTATCGCGAGGACTTTTAGTTGTGATAGGGGCCCACACATATACATATAATGATAAGGCATGTCCATACATAAATGAAATGAGTTGTTTTCCAAAAACAGTTTATCATGCAATGTTTTCTCCCCCAAAGGTAGAAAAAGTAAAAAGGGGCCGTGAACTCACCTGATGTAGTAGTTCCGGTAAATGTGTGTTCGCGACTGCGAAAGCTAGCTGTCTTGCTAGTAAGCACCTATAACCATATAGGTGTGAGTATGTGTTTTGTGATGCGTTGTATTCCATACAACTCCAAGTGTCGGTGTGCTCAACCAAGTGTGTGTGTGTTGACTTGTGTTGACTCGACGAATCGTTGGTGACACGATTGTTGTGCTTATGTGCCTTGATGCACATAAGACACCAAAATGCATCCTATGACTGTCACATAAGTTACCATTTTTAGAAAGTTTCTATAAAACCAAGTTTTCGACAAAATCAATATTCCAATGCGTTTCTAAACATTCCAATATGCATTTAACAACATCTAGACATGTCTAACATGTCTAGATCATCACGAATCCAAGACTTGCAACATAAAAGTTTCCTTTTATGGCAAGTTGTCCAAATCATCATCAAATCGAATCTAGCTTAACCAAAACTCAATTCTAACATTTCTAAACTCTAAAATCAGTAGACTCATATCAAATACACATCAAATCACCAACAAATTTGTGCACAATAATCGTATGGAGTTGCATGTGGGTTTTCACCCATTGCATGTATGATCTAACTATAGATAAACATAAGGAACTACCTTAGGAGCTTAGATTTAGTGGAGATGGCTACTGATGACGAGATTTCAGTGGGTTAATGGTTGTTCCAAGCTTCTTGATGGCTTCTAACACCTTCTTCAAGCTCCAATGTCTTCCAAATCACCAAGAATAGCCTCCAATGATTTTAGATAGTTTGAGAGTGGATTCCAGTGGGTTTAGGTCGAGATTTGGTGAAAGAGTTCAGTGAAGTCGCAGGGGAAACCGACTGAAATGAGTTGGGGTTGATTATAAAGAAATTTTGATCTGCATGGCCTTCGCGTACCGCGGAGGCCGATCAAAATTGTTTGCCGCGTACCGCTATAGGATTCGGGAGTCTCGACTCCCGCTTTTCTTCGCGTACCGCGAAGCCTCTCGCCGAGGGACCATCGCGTACCGCGATGAGTCCATTTCCATGTTTTTCAATTTCATTGATACGATTTCACTCGTAATCGATTTCTAACTTTTATCTAAAGCATCTAATGCTCGTTCAAGCTCATAATACAAGTAGCACATAAGTTTGATTGATCACCAACGTTCGTGAGTCTCGTGTGTGTGTTTCGATAATTCCTTGAATTATCTTCGATAGTTTGTGTTCGTGTTCTACGAAGTGTTTGCACGCTTGATTAATCCTAATCAACGTGTAGTGCACAATTCAATAATTATCCGAACTATTGTCTTGTGTTAGTGTTGTGGTTGCCACACTTGGTTTCCAAAACCAATGTGCAATGTACGATTATCGTTTCGTAGTTGTTTGTGTTCAACTCATCTAATTAAACATAATTAAATGAAATGCAACAAGTATGAATGTGAAATGTAAAGAATATAAGAGTTGCAATTTACCTGAAATTGCCGGGTGTCACATCATCCCCTTGTTGAAAGAAATTTCGTCCCGAAATTTGGTTGTTGTTGGTAGTGTTTGAGAAGTAAGAGTGTTTGAGAAACAAAAATTTTCCGGTTGTCACATCATCCCCTTGTTGAAAGGAATTTCGTCCCGAAATTTATTCGTTGGTGTCGGCGTTCGACGTTGTTTGCTTGAAGAGATGGGATATTTGCGCATCATATGATCTTTACGCTCCCATGTGAATTCAGGTCCGCGTTTCGAGTTCCATCGAACTTTGACAATGGGTATTTTGCTCTGCTTAAGTTGTTTGACCTCACGGTCCATGATTTCTACCGGCTCTTCCACGAACCGTAGTTGTTCATCCACCTGGATTTCATCCAGTGGAACTATAAGTGTTTCGTCAGATAGACACTTTTTCAAGTTTGAGACGTGAAACACGTTGTGAACTCCGTCGAGTTCGGCTGGTAAGTTGAGTTGGTATGCCACTGTACCAATCCTCTTCAGGATCTCGAAGGGTCCAATATACCGTGGGTTCAGTTTGCCTCGTTTACCGAAACGAATGACGCCTTTCCATGGTGAGACTTTCAGAAGGACTTTATCTCCTACCTGAAATTCCAGAGGCTTTCGGCGTTTGTCGGCATAGCTCTTTTGACGATCGCGAGCTGCTGCCATGCGATTTCTGATTTGCACGATTTTCTCGGTTGTTTCATGCACAAGTTCCGGGCCGGTGAGCTGACTGTCGCCCACTTCCGCCCAACAAATCGGTGATCGGCATTTCCTGCCATAGAGTGCCTCAAAAGGCGCTGCTTCGATGCTTGTGTGGTAACTGTTGTTGTAGGAGAACTCCACCAATGGCAGGTGAGTTTCCCAACTACTTCCAAAATCCACTACGCATGCTCGTAGCATATCTTCAAGGGTTTGTATCGTGCGTTCGCTCTGGCCATCAGTTTGTGGGTGGTATGCTGTACTCATATCCAACCGCGTGCCAAGCGACTTTTGCAGTGATTTCCAGAAGTTAGAAGTGAATCTGGCATCTCGATCCGAAATGATGGAGATTGGCACTCCATGTCGCGAGACTACTTCCTTAACATAGGTTCTGGCTAGCTTTTCCATTTTGTCATTTTCCTTGATCGCAAGGAAATGTGCTGACTTAGTCAGTCGGTCCACAATTACCCAAATAGTGTCACACCCACTAGGTGTACGGGGTAATTTGGTGATAAAATCCATGGAGATTTGTTCCCATTTCCACATGGGGATCTCGGGCTGTGTGAGTAATCCAGATGGTTTCTGGTACTCGATCTTGACTTTAGCACAAGTCAAGCATTTGCTGACGTAGGTGGCGATGTCAGCTTTCATGTGTGGCCACCAGTAAAGTATCTTCAGATCATGGTACATCTTATCAGATCCAGGGTGAACGGAATACCGGGATTTGTGAGCCTCGTCCATCACAAGGTCTCGTAAGTTCCCGTAATGTGGAACCCAGACGCGTTCCATGAAGTATTGTAGGCCATCGGCTTTTTCCTTAAGTTGTTGTTCCATTCCCCTTAATGATTCAGCCGTTAAGTTTTCAGGTTTAAGTGCCTCCACCTGGGCGCTGCGTATCTGTTCAGGAAGATTGGGATGGATGGTGAGTTGTAAAGCTCGTACCCTCTTGGGTTTCGATGTGTTTTTCCGGCTTAGGGCATCGGCCACAACGTTGGCTTTTCCCGGGTGATACTTGATAGCACACTCATAGTCGTTTAGGAGTTCGAGTCAGCGACGTTGTCGCATGTTCAGTTCCTTCTGCTCGAATATGTGTTGGAGACTCTTGTGATCAGTGTATACCGTACACTTTGTACCGTACAGGTAATGTCTCCAGATCTTGAGTGCGAATACCACGGCTCCAAGTTCTAAGTCGTGGGTGGTGTAGTTTTTCTCGTGGACTTTCAGTTGTCGAGAAGCATATGCGATCACCTTCTCTCGCTGCATCAGCACGCAGCCGAGTCCTTGTATCGAGGCATCGCAATATACTACGAAGTCGTCCGTTCCATCAGGAAGTGATAAGATAGGTGCACTACAGAGCTTCTGCTTGAGAAGTTGGAATGCAGCTTCTTGTTTTTCAGTCCAGAGATACTTCTTGTCTTTGTGGGTGAGAGCTGTGAGTGGTTGGGCTATCTTTGAAAATCCTTCGATAAATCTCCGATAATAGCCTGCCAAGCCTAGGAATTGTCGCACCTCAGTTGGGGTCTTCGGTGCTTCCCAGTTCTTGATTGTCTCTATCTTAGATTTATCCACATGAATCCCTTGTTCATTAATAACATGTCCCAAAAATTGGACTTCTCGAATCCAGAAGTCGCACTTTGAGAGTTTAGCGTACAGCTTCTCTTTCCGTAACAGTTCGAGAGCCAATTGCAGATGCTCTTCATGTTCTTCCTGGGTTTTGGAGTAGATGAGGATGTCATCTATGAAGACGATGATAAACTTATCCAGATAGGGTTTGCACACTCTATTCATGAGGTCCATGAATACCGCAGGTGCATTGGTTAGCCCAAACGGCATGACCAAAAACTCGTAGTGTCCATATCGAGTGCGAAAAGCTGTTTTGGGGGTATCCTCCTCTTGTATTCTCAGTTGATGGTACCCAGATCGCAGATCGATCTTGGAGTAGTAACTTGATCCTTGTAGCTGATCGAAAAGATCGTCAATACGAGGTAAGGGGTAACGGTTCTTGATTGTTACTTTGTTCAATTCCCGGTAGTCGATGCACATTCGAAACGTGCCATCCTTTTTCTTCACGAATAAGACTGGAGCTCCCCAGGGTGAGAAGCTTGGTCTAATAAAACCCTTGTCCAGTAACTCCTGGAGTTGATTGGACAGTTCCTGCATCTCCGAAGGTGCAAGTCGATAAGGCGCTCGTGCGATAGGTGCTGCTCCCGGCACAAGATCTATGCGGAACTCCACTTGTCGGGGTGGTGGTAGTCCTGGTAGATCCTCAGGAAATACATCGGGGTAGTCACATACGACTGGGATATCTTCTATTCTCTTCTCCTCTTCAGTCTTGTCGGTGATTAGTGCCAGAATGGCTGTGTATCCCTTTCGTAAGCACTTGTGAGCTTTCATGCACGAGATGATGTTCAGAGGAGTGTCACTCCTTTCGCCCTTGATGTCTAGAGTTTCTCCGACGGGGAGAGGTATGCGCACAACCTTGTCGTGGCAAATGATTTCAGCTTGGTTTTCAGACAACCAATCCATGCCCACTACGACATCAAAACTGCCTAGTGTAACGGGCATAAGGTTAATCTTAAATTTATGGCCTGCTAGCTCTAAAGTGCATTCCCTCAGAATGTGCTTAGTCACAATTAATTTACCATCAGCTAGCTCTACTGTGTATTCAACTTCTAAGGGTGTTGGGGTTATGGCAAGTACCTCACTAAAGTCTTTAGATATAAAGCTTTTCTCGGCTCCAGTATCAAACAACACAGAAGCATAATTGTTATTTAAGAGATACGTACCGGTTGCAAGGTTGGGATCCCTTCTGGCCTCCTTTGCCCCGATCACGAAGGCTCGTCCCTTCGGACCGTTGTTGTTCCCGTTATTGTCATTGTTCTTCAGGTGCGGGCAGTCCCTCTCGAAATGCCCTGGCTTTCCACATTCGAAGCAGCCTTTCGGTGCCTCGAGTTGTTGTTGCTGTGGCTGTGGGGTCTTTGTACGCAACTCACCCCTGCAGTCTTTGGCGAGATGTCCCCCCTTGCCACAACGTTGGCATCGGATAGAACCGCATTGTCCCAAAACATGGTGTAAATTGCATTTGTTGCACTTAGGATGTTTGCCTGCGTAGGATCCTGAGCCTTGGTTGGTTGGGATGGGTGGTGCGTAAGCTTGAGGTGACCCAAACTTACGTTGCTGCGGTGGTGGTTGGAGGGTGGTTGGTTTGTTCAGGGTGTCATCCCATTTTCGCTTGCCCTTGTCATTGGTTGTGGTTATAGCACCACGGAGTGGCAAGAGTCCTTGTGCGACAGCTGAATCAGTGAGTTTGTGGGTTAGTCGCACGGCTTGTTGCATGGTGATAGGATCAGCAGAGAGCACCATGCCCTGAATTTGGGGTGGCAGTCCATCAATGTACTTTTCTATATGTTTGAAGGGTGGGGTTGCCATTTCCGGGCACAAGTTTGCCAGCTCATACGATCGAGCTGTGTAAGCCTCGACCTCGGAACCAATCATCTTATGGTTCCAGAATTCTGTTTCCAGTTTCTGCACTTCGCCGCGAGGACAGTATTCGCGGTTCAACATCCTCTTAAAGTCATCCCAAGGTAGGGCGTTGGCTGCATCGAGCCCTTGATTCTGGACATTGGCATTCCACCAAGTGAGGGCAGCTCCCTCGAATGTTCCAGCAGCAAACTTGACTCGATCCTCGTTCCTGCAGTTACTCATGGCGAAAGCTGATTCCGCCTTCTCAATCCAGCGTAATAGCCCAACAGCTCCCTCAGTGCCGCTGAATGAGTGAGGTTTGCAGTCCAGAAACATCTTGAACGTGCAGAGAGGTGGGTTAGGATTTGCTCCTGAGATATGCATAGAGTAGAGTTGGGTTAAGTATCGGGTAAACACGTTGAATTGGAAATGAGTGATTGTGATGCAAGGTGAGTATGAATAGATTCATCACCTTGGTTCAGTGGGTTTTGGTTACGGACAGCTTCCCGTGCAGCAAGTACCTCCTCAACTCGCTCGTTGATGAGCGCGTTCAGTTCAGCTGCAGTAAGGTTGATGTTTCCTCGTCCGCCTGCATTCCTGCGTCCTCCACGCCTTCCAGCCATGATCTTCATAGCGAGAATACGTGTTAGTGTTTGTCTAATGATTAATGTAGTGTGTGCAGTAGGTATTGTAAAGAAACATGTAGAGCTCTCGGCTCCTCCCATCACGGGTAGTCACGTGCTGTGATGAACGTAATACATAAAAGATGTAACGTGGGTGCAAGTACTACAATACTAAGCACTATGTGTTGTGTGGAGACTAGTGGTTATAGACTAAGTTCACTAAATGCAAACCTAATTCGCAATAACCGGAGGCTCTGATACCAATCTGTCGCACCCCGAGAAATCCCGTCCCTTCCGGGGGCGCGAACGGCGGCAGATTTGGCAGGATCGCAGTCTCCGGTCACACAACATGCGAGACCTATATGTCTGGTTATGTACGTACATCCAATAATTTGGACAAATCAGTTTTGTAAAATCATAGTTGCGGAAGTTATACAATCCCAAAACAAATAAAGTTCATAAGTTGCGGAAGCGTTATTTAAAACGGTTTTCAAAATGATAAATAACAATAGTTGCGGAAGCGATTAAAGATGTCTAATATGTCATTACATAACAAAATGATAGTAAATGTTTAATAGCCTAAGACACATATGTAGATGCATGGACTCCATCCTAGCATCCTAGATTCCTCGTGCGCGTGCCTTAGTTACCTGAGAAAACATGCGAGTAAAAGAGTCAACACAAAGGTTGGTGAGAGCACAGGTTTTTCATAAGCAGTAAACATCAAAATGTTTAAAGTAAGAGTTGTTATCAATGTATCATTACAATGCAGTATCGATTGATAGCTAGTCAATTCAGTTATATTATATTGTGGATGGTACCGAAGCTGACAGTGGGTGCCTCCCGCCATGTCCATCACAAGACTAAGGCAAAGTGTTGGTCAATTTTGCACTGTTCCGACCTCCAGTCGGGTGTAGTGGGGCTTGTCAGGCCCAAATAGTACTATTCAAGATTACCATGCTAGGCGTTATGCTATTAACGGTCCGAGGAGTATCGCGAGGACTTTTAGTTGTGATAGGGGCCCACACATATACATATAATGATAAGGCATGTCCATACATAAATGAAATGAGTTGTTTTCCAAAAACAGTTTATCATGCAATGTTTTCTCCCCCAAAGGTAGAAAAAGTAAAAAGGGGCCGTGAACTCACCTGATGTAGTAGTTCCGGTAAATGTGTGTTCGCGACTGCGAAAGCTAGCTGTCTTGCTAGTAAGCACCTATAACCATATAGGTGTGAGTATGTGTTTTGTGATGCGTTGTATTCCATACAACTCCAAGTGTCGGTGTGCTCAACCAAGTGTGTGTGTGTTGACTTGTGTTGACTCGACGAATCGTTGGTGACACGATTGTTGTGCTTATGTGCCTTGATGCACATAAGACACCAAAATGCATCCTATGACTGTCACATAAGTTACCATTTTTAGAAAGTTTCTATAAAACCAAGTTTTCGACAAAATCAATATTCCAATGCGTTTCTAAACATTCCAATATGCATTTAACAACATCTAGACATGTCTAACATGTCTAGATCATCACGAATCCAAGACTTGCAACATAAAAGTTTCCTTTTATGGCAAGTTGTCCAAATCATCATCAAATCGAATCTAGCTTAACCAAAACTCAATTCTAACATTTCTAAACTCTAAAATCAGTAGACTCATATCAAATACACATCAAATCACCAACAAATTTGTGCACAATAATCGTATGGAGTTGCATGTGGGTTTTCACCCATTGCATGTATGATCTAACTATAGATAAACATAAGGAACTACCTTAGGAGCTTAGATTTAGTGGAGATGGCTACTGATGACGAGATTTCAGTGGGTTAATGGTTGTTCCAAGCTTCTTGATGGCTTCTAACACCTTCTTCAAGCTCCAATGTCTTCCAAATCACCAAGAATAGCCTCCAATGATTTTAGATAGTTTGAGAGTGGATTCCAGTGGGTTTAGGTCGAGATTTGGTGAAAGAGTTCAGTGAAGTCGCAGGGGAAACCGACTGAAATGAGTTGGGGTTGATTATAAAGAAATTTTGATCTGCATGGCCTTCGCGTACCACGGAGGCCGATCAAAATTGTTTGCCGCGTACCGCTATAGGATTCGGGAGTCTCGACTCCCGCTTTTCTTCGCGTACCGCGAAGCCTCTCGCCGAGGGACCATCGCGTACCGCGATGAGTCCATTTCCATGTTTTTCAATTTCATTGATACGATTTCACTCGTAATCGATTTCTAACTTTTATCTAAAGCATCTAATGCTCGTTCAAGCTCATAATACAAGTAGCACATAAGTTTGATTGATCACCAACGTTCGTGAGTCTCGTGTGTGTGTTTCGATAATTCCTTGAATTATCTTCGATAGTTTGTGTTCGTGTTCTACGAAGTGTTTGCACGCTTGATTAATCCTAATCAACGTGTAGTGCACAATTCAATAATTATCCGAACTATTGTCTTGTGTTAGTGTTGTGGTTGCCACACTTGGTTTCCAAAACCAATGTGCAATGTACGATTATCGTTTCGTAGTTGTTTGTGTTCAACTCATCTAATTAAACATAATTAAATGAAATGCAACAAGTATGAATGTGAAATGTAAAGAATATAAGAGTTGCAATTTACCTGAAATTGCCGGGTGTCACAGAGTATATGCCACAACGGTTGACATTAACCTCAGTGGGGTTTCAACCCTATTTTTATAGGGCCACCCTTTCGGGCCACTGTGCGTGGGGGATTCCCCAAGTAGTACTACTCATATACCCACCGGCTCTCCTCCGGAGTGAATGGTTGTATATGATGTTTCATGTCTAGGGGAAGCAATTAAATTTGAACAGATGTTCATTATCACATAAGTATAAATTTTATAAACATTTTGGAGCATGCTTTCAGTATCCCAAAACAGTAAAAAGAAAAGGGATAACATGAACTCACCTGGTTGCTTTAATGGCTTCAATGTGTTCCTGTACAAATATGCCATTGTGCCCCTATGCATGATTTGCTATGTTCCCAGAGTTATCATCAAAGCAATTCCCTATTTGTAATCATCTATACATGTATAAGTTGTAGATTTCATATATTATGGTTGTTAATTGTGTTTGAGCTCTTTGGTGTTAACACATTTTAGGGTTTATTACTCCCAAGTTCCTATATATTAAGAACTTAGTGAATTCTTAATATATATATATATATATATATTTGTACACATAAATGATGTGCAATGTTAATATTAATTGATGTTTAATATAGTTACTAGTATATGCAGCTAGTATGATTATGGTTTCTAAGATGAATGAATAAATTTTATTGTGACTAATGTTCTTAAATTTTATAATTGGTTCACTCATGTTTGTGTGTTTTGAAAGACAATCAATGTCCAAATTGTATAAGTATATTCGTGTTAATGATCCATTACTAATAATATAAGTTGATATAATACAAGAGGGCTTATAAGATGACAAGATAATTATAATAATTAATTCATCTAACTTGTTAGTATTAGAGATAGATAATATGAATTTCACATAAATCAAATATTAGCAATTAACATTAGTATTTAAGATGTTATATATGTTGGAGTCACTGTTTATACCAAATATTGTAATTATTATTAATATTGGATAAAAGAATGTTTAAAATGTAAATAATTTAATTTCTATGTTTACAGGTAAGTAAACATTCTTAGATGATACTATTATTAAAGTTAATAATAAATAATAATAACAACAATAATACTAATTTACTAACAATATTATGAACATATTTATTTTCAATATGTTAATCATTTGTAAAATATATGAACAGAGGAGTATCATATGTTAGGTTAACATTAATGTTTTTAATAATTCTACATATTATAATCTATAAATTAAATGACAAAATGATTATTATTTGTATATACTTAAAATGTTATATACTATTTAGTAAGACCTTTAGTAGTCTTAAAAGAATTGCAATGTAAATGTCGGTGTTGATAATAATAAAAATACTTTTAAGAGTAAATAGTCTTGGTATAAAATTTAAAAAAATCATGATTAATTAGAGAATTAGCATAAGATTGATATCTTGTACAAAATCATATTAAGATTTAATTAAAGATTTGTATCAAGTTCCTAATTGTTTAACACTATCACAATGTATATAGTATATGTATTCACATGCATTAAGTCCAACTAAATTTATATGTTGTTTCTTTACATATAAAATTACTTTGAAATTGGTATGTTGTTATTTTAATATACTACTTCAAGTTACTATTACAACTTTTTTAAACCAAACACTCATGTTTAATTAATGGTTTAGCTTTCCAAATCGTTTAATGATTTAAACATCTAATCAGTTGGTTTAGGATTTATAAATTTCATTCAAGTTAATACTCTAAATTTATAGATCATGTATAATATGTTTAAATCAAATTATGAACCATACAATTTATACATATCCCTTATTACACCACCATATTCATTAGTCAAGTATTGACTTATTTATTATATGTATAAATATTTAGATACATATTTGTGTGAGTATTTATACTTGTATAATTGGGTATATTAGTTTTATTAATAAGTCATGTATGATTATGCATCGGGTTAAAATATATTGATTTACTTTACCTCTCATCCTATGTACACATCAAAACTCACTTTGGTCATCACACGCGTTATATGGTTTCATTAAACATTTTTATTATTAACTGATTATGATGAACCATATTTTATCTAGTTAACCCAACAGCTCAACCAATTTATTATTTATATATATCATATGTTAAAAGTTAAAGGCGCGCGGTTTTACCTTCCCACTCGTTCGTTTCGCGTATCCAAAACCGATTAAATTAATCGTACGTTTGTTTCATAACTCGAATATGTCTCTAAAATCGTTTTTAAATAACGAATAAAATTGGGTAGTCATTTTTTGCTGTTGACCGTGGTTGTCCGGGTTTGACCAGCCTTATTTCCTGTTGACTTTCGTTGACCAGGGTTCAAACCTTCTCCAAAAACCCTAATTTCCTTCATCTCCTCTTTTGGCCACCCCCGGTTCACCTGGTGGTTGTTCCACCGCCACCATCCACCTGCTCACCACCATCACAGCCACATGAAACCATCCAAAACAACCGTTAGAACCATAAAGCTCTCTAAAATTAGCCATGCATGTATGGATCGAAGGTTGTTGTGAGGCTTCTTACCATTTTGTGCCGAGATTATAGAGAAAAGGTTGTAGACTCCTAATCACCACCGTCAACCGCCGCTGGGACAACCACCGCGGGGGCTCTAGGCCGACCACGAGCCATTCTCACCCTTGCATGTGTGTCTTCGACGCATTTTTAGCAACATAGCCCCTGCATGTCACTTTCCCAACCCTTTCTCCACCGTTTGCACCATGCTACCGGACCAAAACCCCATTGCAGCCCCTTGTCGCCGCCGGCTTGAGGCTAAAACCTAGCCACCACACTCCTTCTGGCTTCGTTTTCCTGGCCTATGTGACCTCTACTTGTGAAATTGTAGAAGGGAATGTTGTAAGACGCAATGAGAGGAGCTCGAAGGTGTAGCCAGCCATCTTTCCGTCGCGCGCCGCCGTGGCTCCGCCGCACACACACTCTCTTTGTCTTGGTTATTTTGAATGGCCAAACACACACATAAAGTGTGTTGCGGCTGGTGAAATGAGAGAAGAATAAGGTTTTCACCCATTTTATAGCAAGGGTAAACTCTAGGGTTTTAAACGCGTATCCAACCCGTCTCGCGAGCGTATTTAGTTTACGCTTCTTATTTTTGTCCCGAAATTTATTAGAGAACCAATAGTAACCTAAAATATTATTAAAATGTTTATTTCGTTCGTTATAATTAATTTGTTTGTATTTATTTGTGTTGAAACACTTTAATATCGCGTGTACGACGTATTTGATTTGTATAATTATTTTCTCGCTCTGAATAGAATTTTTATATATTAAATATGGCTAGTATTTGTAAATATATATATATATATGTATGTATGTATTGATACTTTCGACTCAATTCGAAAGTCAGTACGTGTCATCAGTTAATGTCGGTATCTTCACGTTAAGTATTGTTTTATTTCATTCATTTACATGCCTTACCTTAATTCATATGGATAGGTTATCTTTAATATTTATCATGAATAATGTCATCATCAATTTGTGGTATCTATTTATTTTCGTTTGTCGGTTACAGTTCAGATGGTGATGTTGTCTAAAACCGTTTAACTGGGTTTTCTGTTTACACAAGTTTATTAAATCGTGTTTATTAACCTTATTCGAGCTTAAGATTAAACACTTGAACTTTGTTCTAGTTAAAATCTTTAATGGGCCTAATTGGGCCTAAGTTTCTTTATTGGGCTTTAGTGGGCCTATGTATTTAATTTATAATTATATCTTTTAAGTTTAGAGGATTTTTCACAGCTGTTACAACAGGTTGACTCCTTAAAAGCCATCTTGACATTCTTAGGCTCGACCTGCGAAATAAAACAAGAATACAAACAAGAATTAATTGGACCTAATTGACTTCGTGTGATAGTCCCTTCAGGCAAAGTGCTTCTAGCTGGAATGGATCGGCTCCGAGTGAGAACGCCTTCTGAAAGAGGTCCAATAATATTTTCAATTGGATGATTCTTGTTGATGCTTAGAGTTGGCACTTCCTCCATAGTTAGATTGTCTAGCAGGTTGCTGATGTGAGTCAGCTGATCGTCATTGGGGGAAGAAAGGTTGTCAACTGTAGCGGTTTCACTTGCTTCGGCTCCATGATCCACACAATGTTCCTCAGGGATGTGGTCTGAGAACAGCGGATTATCAAAGGTTTGGTGGGAAGAGAATGATGCTTGATCTGTCTCCGGGATTGGCTGAACTGACTGAGAAGTATCCGGATCTGATGGGATGACTTCATTGATCAGGGTAGGCTGAACTGGAAGAACCCGATCATACATGCCCGGTGGGTCAACCGTCAGAAGCTTGGGATCACATGGAACATAGTCTACCCTGTAGTCTACGTCATGACCCTTGTAGAAGTTGTCAGCTGGCTCAGATGGTCCTGCACTCTCAGATGAAGTGTTAAAAGGCTCAAAAGTAGAATCATACTGAAATAACCATTTTGGACCAGAACCGGCATTGGTGTTGTTCATCTCTTGCCAATCGATGTAGTACGACTCCACAATCATCCAGGTCTTCTTGTTGTATACCCGGTAAGCAGCTTTCTCTAATGAATAGCCCACAAAGTAACATTCATCAACCTTGTCATCAAACTTATGATTTGGCTCAGTATGGAGGAGAGTGCACGGACACCCAAACGACTTGAAATGACCAACTTTTGGCTTATGGTTGAAGAAAATCTCACAGGGAGTCTTTTGATGGTGTTTGTTCAACAGTGCTCTATTTTGAACATAACAAGCTGTGTTTACAGCTTCAGCCCAGAAGAATATTGGCAATTTGGACTCTGACAGCATGGTCCGTGCAGCTTCGATAAGCGTTCTGTTCCTTCTTTCATCAACTCCATTTTGCTGAGGTGTACGACCTGCACTGTACCACTGAGCAATTCCCTTCTCATCGCAGAAATCAATAAGTGTTTGATTTCTAAACTCAGCTCCGTTGTCAGTTCTGATCACCTTGACCTTTAGATTCTTCTGATTTTCGATCAGGGTGATAAACTTCTTCAGAATCTCTTGTGTTTCATCTTTCTTGGCCAGAAAGAACACCCAAGTAAATCTGGAATAATCATCTATCACAACCAGACAATATGACTTCTTCCCGATGCTCATTACGTTAACCGGTCCAAAGAGATCCATGTGAAGAAGTTGCAGAATTGATAAGATTGAGTTGAACAACTTAGACTTATGGGGTCTCTTGTGCTGCTTCCCCTTGGCACACGCAATGCACTTCTCAATTGAGGAGAAGTCTTTAGAAGGTAAGCCAATAATGTGATCTCCCTTACCAAGTCGGTTGAGATTCTTTAGGTTGACGTGACCCAGTCGGCGATGCCAAAGTAGACAGTCATTCTCCAATGCCTTTGAAAACAAACAGGTTTTCTCAGTGAATGAATCTGAATTCATATTGATGATGTAGGCATTGTTGATTCTTGAAGTCCTCATCAAGATCCACTTCTCTGGCACTACAAATACGGGCTTTAGAATGAGACATTCCTTGTTTGTGAAGTGTGTTGAGAAGCTCTTGTCATATATTTGAGAAACACTTAATAAGCTGTGATTAAGCTCTTTAACATAGTAGACGTCCTCAAAACTTAGAGTTCCATTGGTGACTGTGCCCTTCATGCTTATCTTCCCTCCCTTGTCTCCGACAAATGAGACGTATCCACATACCAAACATTTTCAGCTTATTGGCCCGTCCCTGCATCACACACATAATCAATGAGAAATGGGTACCCAAACCATAACAGATTTAGCCACAGGTGGAACAATGGGTCCTTTCTTGATAACCCCTTTGGGCTTGACTGGTTTGGCCCTGATAATTTTGGGCCTTGCACCACTGCCATGATCAACTGGTTTTAAAGATGGTTTCATTGGTGGTTTATTTTTCCACTGTGGGTTGCTTTTAGTTTTAGAAACCTTCGATGTTTGCGTATGAAAACCTGATTGATTTTGTTTAACTGGTTTGGCCTTCTTGGCAGTGGGAGGATTCTGAGGTACCTTCTGAGGTTTCACCCTAGGCCTGGAGGATTGGTCAGTCCTTATTGATCTTTTGGTAGGTTTGGCCTTGGGTGTGACCTTCTCATTCTTCCCATAGAAGAATTCAGTAGGTCGGTGCAGACAGTTTCTGGCAATGTAGCCTGGTCTACCACATGCAAAGCAACATGCCTTTTCATGAAATTCTTTTGGGTCAAACGGCTTTACATCACAATCAGCATGACCATAGGAAGTACTTGTAGAGGCTTGTTCCAGTGACCCGGTTGGAACAAAAGGTTCACAGATAGGGTTTAACTTTGAAGCCGCCTCTTTGGTGATTATGGAATGAGCCTTGTTCACCTGCTTTAAAGAAGAAGAAACTGATTCTAAAACATCATCATTTTTAACAAAAGTAGAATTAAAATTCTTAAACATATCATTTGGTTTTATTTTAATTTCATCAAATCTTCCTACAAAATTAGTTTTTGGAATAAAAGGTGATTTGCGAGATACTGTTGAACATTCTGTGCTCCTCCCAGCACTTCTTTCTTCATTCTTCCCCTCAGACCTGTATCACTTAAATTATCTGCACATACCTTAGAATCATCAGAAACAAACATGGGGTCAACCGTAAGTGAAACTGGTTCAGTGGAAAACTCAAAAGCATGATCAGATTGTAGAACCAAGTCATCAATTGATGTGTTTATTCTAGGCATGCTTGAGTAGTTGTGATTAAAAGGAGGCTCACATTCCTTATAACCAAGACCCTTACCCCTTTTCTCCCGATACTGAATATTGACCATGTCTTCTAAAACTTTGCTCGCTAGTCATATTTTTCACAACTGACTGAGGTTTTAGAAAGTTGAGTTTTAATCTGTTCTAGTTCAGAAAGTGAGCTCATCGATTTTGCGTCTAGCATCTCGATAATTTGACTCTTTGTCACTTAAAAGTTCTTTCAATTTTGAAATATCCCGACCCTCAGCCTTAAGTTTTCTTATGAAAATTGCTTCATTTTTGAGAAACTCAGAGTTAAAATATTTCAGTTTAGTGACCTCTTTGATTAGTGTTTCATTATGAGAACGGTACTTAAATACCTTCTCAATGCAAGAAGTAGAGCAAAGATTTTCAGTTACCTCATTTTTCTTTTCATCCACTTTTGCCATGAATGTGTGGCTCAGGGTCATCTCTGGCTCTTGTACTTGATCACTCCAATCATAGGAGTTGGTTTCCTGAGTCACCAGAGCCTTAGATGTGCTGGCACCTCCCCCAACAGCAGCTTTCTCATTAGGATTCTTCTCACCCTCCTTCACCACCTTTGGCTGCTTACACTCCCTTGCAAAGTGACCCGGCTGGTCACAGTTGTAGCATCGCAGCTTTGACTTATCAAATCCTAATTTCTTCCCTAGGTTGTTGCCGAAACTGTTCCTTTCATTTTTTTTGGTGAACTTCTTGGCACAGAAGACTGCCATGGCCATTTGCCAAGAAATATCCATTTCTTCCACGTCTGTCGGGTTAATCTGCTCTAAGTTATCTTGAGTAAGATTGGCCGGTGCTAACTCTCCAGCAATAAAAGCATTGTAATTGTTCATAAATCCCTTGAACAGCAGCAAATTCTCTTCATTTTCTGGGCTAACCTTGGGCATTGAACTAACTTGCCCTAAAGAAAGGAATGCAGTCTCAAACTGAACAGACTGTGATGAAGGGGCTTGGTAATGCTGAGATCCCAAGGCTTGGAAATTAATGGCTGACAAAAGAGCAGCATTCTCTGATGTAGGTGCAATGCCCATAGAACTGGCATGATTGAGAGCTCTTTGTTTGTCGTCCATGTCATCAGAGTTGATAATGGAGATCAACTCACTCAGAGAAGTCTTATACATGTCCTTGGTTCTCTTGATGGTGGTGCAGTTAGAATTCCAGTTATATGGTAATGAGTTCAAGAGCTTTTTGTTGACTTCTCCCTTAGACATCTCAATTCCTGCACTGGTCATTTCAGTCATCAGATGATTAAATCGGTTCAGTTGAGCTTCCAATGACTATCCTTTGACATGGTTAAACATGTTGAATCTTTGCCTTAACATATCCTTGCGACTTTCTCGCATGTCCTCATTACCCTCAAATCTTTCCACCAAAGCATCCCATAGTTGCTTAGCTGTCTGATGGTCCTTGAACCCGTGAGCCACGTCAGTTGACAACGCATGCGTATGCCTTATCATCCTTCTCTTTCAAAAGAATGTCGTTTTCAGTGTATAACTCCGGGTCCTTGGAAATAAGCATGTTTAGCTCACTTTGGTACATAGGCACATACGGCTCTTCAGTCGACCTCCATAACTTCGGGTTCGTGTACTTGATAAAAGATTGGAATCTGAATTTCCAATCCTGGAAGTTATCCCCCGACACGAGCCTTGGTGGCTTGGTTCCGATGCCAAATCTCATTGTCTAAGTTCAGAAGGTTGGACAGGTTAGTAAGGTTCTTGGATGCCATGACAACTAGAAAATTTTCTAAGTATAGGTTCACGAAGTCCTCAATAGATAGAAGTTCCAAGCAGTGCGCGAAGTCCAAGCTATACTCGAAACCCAAGTATCCGAAAGCTGTTCTCGAAACTCAAGTTCACGAAATTCCAGAATACTCGAAAACCAAGTGTACTCAGAAGATCAATGTAGTCGAAATCCCTGTGTACTCGAACAACTATTGTACTCGAACAGCCATCTATACTTGAAATTCCAATGTGTATTCTAAATCCCACTGTGTGCTCGAAGTCCCCAACTATACTCGAATCCCCCAACTATACTCGAAAAACTGTTCTCGAACTTTTGAACTCGAAAATACTTGAAAATTTTTCACGGAAAAATTTCTCAAGATTCGGAGTCCCAAATTTCAATAGCAGCTAGATGGTGTAGATAAGAACAAGAAAGTATCGAACTTGCACTGAAAAGCTTGTACCTTGATGTAGAAAAGAGCACAAAGGCTCTGATACCATTTGTAGGTCCAGATCTTGTCAAGAACCGAGCTTTATGTCTCCATTCTGCATCAATAGACTCTATAATGTGCGGAATCCAGAATAGAATCACAAGAACAAGTAAAAAGACGAAAACTTTGTATATTCAGTGAAGTTCGTGAAACAGTGCCTCAATACGTCTAGAGAGCACGCCTCGGGAATCCAACCCTAAAATAGTACAAAATATGTCTATTTATACTATTCAAGGAATACTCGAACCCTATACACGAAAATGGTTCGAGTACTCGAAATTCTACTGTACTCGAAATACTATGTACATGAAAATCACAAAATCAGGTCCTCAGCTCTTCTCTGGTTGACTTTGTCAGTCTTCATCTTTAGCTGGGCTCTATATCAACATTGTGAGGAATGCTAGAACGTGGTCAGAACATAATTTTGTTAACATCAATTGATCTGCTTTACTTGCTAGTTCATTTGTGTCACACCCCGAGCCAGCGGGGTTGGATCGAAGTCCCCGTCGGGCGGAAGGTTCTCGGAGCGCGATCTCGTGAATGATAATCGTGATGATTAGATTGTTTACATAGCATCAATGTTAAGAATAATTAAGCACAATAAAACATAAACAAGGATTACAAAGTTAAATTACAAATGTCAAGGTTTGGTAATTTAACTAAGTAAACCTATCCAAAAGAATCACATATATCTATCTTGTATCTGTACAAGATATCAAAAGAGATTCATATTGATCTCAAAAGATGTGCTTCTTCTAAAGTCAACTAGGGTCTATATCTGGGCATCCTAGCATGCATTCCTGAATCTTAGTTTAATCATGTGCGTCACCTGAGAAGACATGTAAGAAAACAAAGTCAACACAATGGTTGGTGAGTTCATGTAGTTTTTATGTAAAAAAATAGTTTGGAAAATCCTTTGAATGACAACCTTAACCTCACCATTAACCACCTATACCATCTGTTTCAGTATGCTTATATATAGGGCATATGTAGGGGACAAGCCCCAGCCACCGTCCCACCACATACCAAACCACATGATATATTGTTCCTGGTGATTATTAAGAGTCTCATCCTACATGTTTGATTCCATAACGTTTGATTCTTTGAATTCGATTACCCTGTAATTGTTTACCTTGATTCCCTGAATGACAACCTTAACCTCACTAACAACCACCTATGCTATCCAACCAAGTATGCTTATATATACGGCATATGTAGGGGAAAGCCCCGGCCACCGTCCCACCACATACCTTCTGAGGTTTCACCCTAGGCCTGGAGGATTGGTCAGTCCTCATTGATCTTTTGGTAGGTTTGGCCTTGGGTGTGACCTTCTCATTCTTCCCATAGAAGAATTCAGTAGGTCGGTGCAGACAGTTTCTGGCAATGTAGCCTGGTCTACCACATGCAAAGCAACATGCCTTTTCATGAAATTCTTTTGGGTCAAACGGCTTTACATCACAATCAGCATGACCATAGGAAGTACTTGTAGAGGCTTGTTCCAGTGACCCGGTTGGAACAAAAGGTTCACAGATAGGGTTTAACTTTGAAGCCGCCTCTTTGGTGATTATGGAATGAGCCTTGTTCACCTGCTTTAAAGAAGAAGAAACTAATTCTAAAACATCATCATTTTTAACAAAAGTAGAATTAAAATTCTTAAACATATCATTTGGTTTTATTTTAATTTCATCAAATCTTCCTACAAAATTAGTTTTTGGAATAAAAGGTGATTTGCGAGATACTGTTGAACATTCTGTGCTCCTCCCAGCACTTCTTTCTTCATTCTTCCCCTCAGACCTGTATCACTTAAATTATCTGCACATACCTTAGAATCATCAGAAACAAACATGGGGTCAACCGTAAGTGAAACTGGTTCAGTGGAAAACTCAAAAGCATGATCAGATTGTAGAACCAAGTCATCAATTGATGTGTTTATTCTAGGCATGCTTGAGTAGTTGTGATTAAAAGGAGGCTCACATTCCTTATAACCAAGACCCTTACCCCTTTTCTCCCGATACTGAATATTGACCATGTCTTCTAAAACTTTGCTCGCTAGTCATATTTTTCACAACTGACTGAGGTTTTAGAAAGTTGAGTTTTAATCTGTTCTAGTTCAGAAAGTGAGCTCATCGATTTGGCGTCTTGCATCTCGATAATTTGACTCTTTGTCACTTAAAAGTTCTTTCAATTTTGAAATATCCCGACCCTCAGCCTTAAGTTTTCTTATGAAAATTGCTTCATTTTTGAGAAACTCAGAGTTAAAATATTTCAGTTTAGTGACCTCTTTGATTAGTGTTTCATTATGAGAACGGTACTTAAATACCTTCTCAATGCAAGAAGTAGAGCAAAGATTTTCAGTTACCTCATTTTTCTTTTCATCCACTTTTGCCATGAATGTGTGGCTCAGGGTCATCTCTGGCTCTTGTACTTGATCACTCCAATCATAGGAGTTGGTTTCCTGAGTCACCAGAGCCTTAGATGTGCTGGCACCTCCCCCAACAGCAGCTTTCTCATTAGGATTCTTCTCACCCTCCTTCACCACCTTTGGCTGCTTACACTCCCTTGCAAAGTGACCCGGCTGGTCACAGTTGTAGCATCGCAGCTTTGACTTATCAAATCCTAATTTCTTCCCTAGGTTGTTGCCGAAACTGTTCCTTTCATTTTTTTTGGTGAACTTCTTGGCACAGAAGACTGCCATGGCCATTTGCCAAGAAATATCCATTTCTTCCACGTCTGTCGGGTTAATCTGCTCTAAGTTATCTTGAGTAAGATTGGCCGGTGCTAACTCTCCAGCAATAAAAGCATTGTAACTGTTCATAAATCCCTTGAACAGCAGCAAATTCTCTTCATTTTCTGGGCTAACCTTGGGCATTGAACTAACTTGCCCTAAAGAAAGGAATGCAGTCTCAAACTGAACAGACTGTGATGAAGGGGCTTGGTAATGCTGAGATCCCAAGGCTTGGAAATTAATGGCTGACAAAAGAGCAGCATTCTCTGATGTAGGTGCAATGCCCATAGAACTGGCATGATTGAGAGCTCTTTGTTTGTCGTCCATGTCATCAGAGTTGATAATGGAGATCAACTCACTCAGAGAAGTCTTATACATGTCCTTGGTTCTCTTGATGGTGGTGCAGTTAGAATTCCAGTTATATGGTAATGAGTTCAAGAGCTTTTTGTTGACTTCTCCCTTAGACATCTCAATTCCTGCACTGGTCATTTCAGTCATCAGATGATTAAATCGGTTCAGTTGAGCTTCCAATGACTATCCTTTGACATGGTTAAACATGTTGAATCTTTGCCTTAACATATCCTTGCGACTTTCTCGCATGTCCTCATTACCCTCAAATCTTTCCACCAAAGCATCCCATAGTTGCTTAGCTGTCTGATGCTCCTTGAACCCGTGAGCCACGTCAGTTGACAACGCATGCGTATGCCTTATCATCCTTCTCTTTCAAAAGAATTCCGTTTTCAGTGTATAATTCCGGGTCCTTGGAAATAAGCATGTTTAGCTCACTTTGGTACATAGGCACATACGGCTCTTCAGTCGACCTCCATAACTTCGGGTTCGTGTACTTGATAAAATATTGGAATCTGAATTTCCAATCCTGGAAGTTATCCCCCGACACGAGCCTTGGTGGCTTGGTTCCGATGCCAAATCTCATTGTCTAAGTTCAGAAGGTTGGACAGGTTAGTAAGGTTCTTGGATGCCATGACAACTAGAAAATTTTCTAAGTATAGGTTCACGAAGTCCTCAATAGATAGAAGTTCCAAGCAGTGCGCGAAGTCCAAGCTATACTCGAAACCCAAGTATCCGAAAGCTGTTCTCGAAACTCAAGTTCACGAAATTCCAGAATACTCGAAAACCAAGTGTACTCAGAAGATCAATGTAGTCGAAATCCCTGTGTACTCGAACAACTATTGTACTCGAACAGCCATCTATACTTGAAATTCCAATGTGTATTCTAAATCCCACTGTGTGCTCGAAGTCCCCAACTATACTCGAATCCCCCAACTATACTCGAAAAACTGTTCTCGAACTTTTGAACTCGAAAATACTTGAAAATTTTTCACGGAAAAATTTCTCAAGATTCGGAGTCCCAAATTTCAATAGCAGCTAGATGGTGTAGATAAGAACAAGAAAGTATCGAACTTGCACTGAAAAGCTTGTACCTTGATGTAGAAAAGAGCACAAAGGCTCTGATACCATTTGTAGGTCCAGATCTTGTCAAGAACCGAGCTTTATGTCTCCATTCTGCATCAATAGACTCTATAATGTGCGGAATCCAGAATAGAATCACAAGAACAAGTAAAACGATTAAAACTTTGTATATTCAGTGAAGTTCATGAAACAGTGCCTCAATACGTCTAGAGAGCACGCCTCGGGAATCCAACCCTAAAATAGTACAAAATATGTCTATTTATACTATTCAAGGAATACTCGAACCCTATACACGAAAATGGTTCGAGTACTCGAAATTCTACTGTACTCGAAATACTATGTACATGAAAATCACAAAATCAGGTCCTCAGCTCTTCTCTGGTTGACTTTGTCAGTCTTCATCTTTAGCTGGGCTCTATATCAACATTGTGAGGAATGCTAGAACGTGGTCAGAACATAATTTTGTTAACATCAATTGATCTGCTTTACTTGCTAGTTCATTTGTGTCACACCCCGAGCCAGCGGGGTTGGATCGAAGTCCCCGTCGGGCGGAAGGTTCTCGGAGCGCGATCTCGTGAATGATAATCGTGATGATTAGATTGTTTACATAGCATCAATGTTAAGAATAATTAAGCACAATAAAACATAAACAAGGATTACAAAGTTAAATTACAAATGTCAAGGTTTGGTAATTTAACTAAGTAAACCTATCCAAAAGAATCACATATATCTATCTTGTATCTGTACAAGATATCAAAAGAGATTCATATTGATCTCAAAAGATGTGCTTCTTCTAAAGTCAACTAGGGTCTATATCTGGGCATCCTAGCATGCATTCCTGAATCTTAGTTTAATCCTGTGCGTCACCTGAGAAGACATGTAAGAAAACAAAGTCAACACAATGGTTGGTGAGTTCATGTAGTTTTTATGTAAAAAAATAGTTTGGAAAATCCTTTGAATGACAACCTTAACCTCACCATTAACCACCTATACCATCTGTTTCAGTATGCTTATATATAGGGCATATGTAGGGGACAAGCCCCAGCCACCGTCCCACCACATACCAAACCACATGATATATTGTTCCTGGTGATTATTAAGAGTCTCATCCTACATGTTTGATTCCATAACGTTTGATTCTTTGAATTCGATTACCCTGTAATTGTTTACCTTGATTCCCTGAATGACAACCTTAACCTCACTAACAACCACCTATGCTATCCAACCAAGTATGCTTATATATACGGCATATGTAGGGGAAAGCCCCGGCCACCGTCCCACCACATACCTTCTGAGGTTTCACCCTAGGCCTGGAGGATTGGTCAGTCCTCATTGATCTTTTGGTAGGTTTGGCCTTGGGTGTGACCTTCTCATTCTTCCCATAGAAGAATTCAGTAGGTCGGTGCAGACAGTTTCTGGCAATGTAGCCTGGTCTACCACATGCAAAGCAACATGCCTTTTCATGAAATTCTTTTGGGTCAAACGGCTTTACATCACAATCAGCATGACCATAGGAAGTACTTGTAGAGGCTTGTTCCAGTGACCCGGTTGGAACAAAAGGTTCACAGATAGGGTTTAACTTTGAAGCCGCCTCTTTGGTGATTATGGAATGAGCCTTGTTCACCTGCTTTAAAGAAGAAGAAACTGATTCTAAAACATCATCATTTTTAACAAAAGTAGAATTAAAATTCTTAAACATATCATTTGGTTTTATTTTAATTTCATCAAATCTTCCTACAAAATTAGTTTTTGGAATAAAAGGTGATTTGCGAGATACTGTTGAACATTCTGTGCTCCTCCCAGCACTTCTTTCTTCATTCTTCCCCTCAGACCTGTATCACTTAAATTATCTGCACATACCTTAGAATCATCAGAAACAAACATGGGGTCAACCGTAAGTGAAACTGGTTCAGTGGAAAACTCAAAAGCATGATCAGATTGTAGAACCAAGTCATCAATTGATGTGTTTATTCTAGGCATGCTTGAGTAGTTGTGATTAAAAGGAGGCTCACATTCCTTATAACCAAGACCCTTACCCCTTTTCTCCCGATACTGAATATTGACCATGTCTTCTAAAACTTTGCTCGCTAGTCATATTTTTCACAACTGACTGAGGTTTTAGAAAGTTGAGTTTTAATCTGTTCTAGTTCAGAAAGTGAGCTCATCGATTTTGCGTCTAGCATCTCGATAATTTGACTCTTTGTCACTTAAAAGTTCTTTCAATTTTGAAATATCCCGACCCTCTGCCTTAAGTTTTCTTATGAAAATTGCTTCATTTTTGAGAAACTCAGAGTTAAAATATTTCAGTTTAGTGACCTCTTTGATTAGTGTTTCATTATGAGAACGGTACTTAAATACCTTCTCAATGCAAGAAGTAGAGCAAAGATTTTCACTTACCTCATTTTTCTTTTCATCCACTTTTGCCATGAATGTGTGGCTCAGGGTCATCTCTGGCTCTTGTACTTGATCACTCCAATCATAGGAGTTGGTTTCCTGAGTCACCAGAGCCTTAGATGTGCTGGCACCTCCCCCAACAGCAGCTTTCTCATTAGGATTCTTCTCACCCTCCTTCACCACCTTTGGCTGCTTACACTCCCTTGCAAAGTGACCCGGCTGGTCACAGTTGTAGCATCGCAGCTTTGACTTATCAAATCCTAATTTCTTCCCTAGGTTGTTGCCAAAACTGTTCCTTTCATTTTTTTTGGTGAACTTCTTGGCACAGAAGACTGCCATGGCCATTTGCCAAGAAATATCCATTTCTTCCACGTCTGTCGGGTTAATCTGCTCTAAGTTATCTTGAGTAAGATTGGCCGGTGCTAACTCTCCAGCAATAAAAGCATTGTAACTATTCATAAATCCCTTGAACAGCAGCAAATTCTCTTCATTTTCTGGGCTAACCTTGGGCATTGAACTAACTTGCCCTAAAGAAAGGAATGCAGTCTCAAACTGAACAGACTGTGATGAAGGGGCTTGGTAATGCTGAGATCCCAAGGCTTGGAAATTAATGGCTGACAAAAGAGCAGCATTCTCTGATGTAGGTGCAATGCCCATAGAACTGGCATGATTGAGAGCTCTTTGTTTGTCGTCCATGTCATCAGAGTTGATAATGGAGATCAACTCACTCAGAGAAGTCTTATACATGTCCTTGGTTCTCTTGATGGTGGTGCAGTTAGAATTCCAGTTATATGGTAATGAGTTCAAGAGCTTTTTGTTGACTTCTCCCTTAGACATCTCAATTCCTGCACTAGTCATTTCAGTCATCAGATGATTAAATCAGTTCAGTTGAGCTTCCAATGACTATCCTTTGACATGGTTAAACATGTTGAATCTTTGCCTTAACATATCCTTGCGACTTTCTCGCATGTCCTCATTACCCTCAAATCTTTCCACCAAAGCATCCCATAGTTGCTTAGCTGTCTGATGCTCCTTGAACCCGTGAGCCACGTCAGTTGACAACGCATGCGTATGCCTTATCATCCTTCTCTTTCAAAAGAATGTCGTTTTCAGTGTATAACTCCGGGTCCTTGGAAATAAGCATGTTTAGCTCACTTTGGTACATAGGCACATACGGCTCTTCAGTCGACCTCCATAACTTCGGGTTCGTGTACTTGATAAAAGATTGGAATCTGAATTTCCAATCCTGGAAGTTATCCCCCGACACGAGCCTTGGTGGCTTGGTTCCGATGCCAAATCTCATTGTCTAAGTTCAGAAGGTTGGACAGGTTAGTAAGGTTCTTGGATGCCATGACAACTAGAAAATTTTCTAAGTATAGGTTCACGAAGTCCTCAATAGATAGAAGTTCCAAGCAGTGCGCGAAGTCCAAGCTATACTCGAAACCCAAGTATCCGAAAGCTGTTCTCGAAACTCAAGTTCACGAAATTCCAGAATACTCGAAAACCAAGTGTACTCAGAAGATCAATGTAGTCGAAATCCCTGTGTACTCGAACAACTATTGTACTCGAACAGCCATCTATACTTGAAATTCCAATGTGTATTCTAAATCCCACTGTGTGCTCGAAGTCCCCAACTATACTCGAATCCCCCAACTATACTCGAAAAACTGTTCTCGAACTTTTGAACTCGAAAATACTTGAAAATTTTTCACGGAAAAATTTCTCAAGATTCGGAGTCCCAAATTTCAATAGCAGCTAGATGGTGTAGATAAGAACAAGAAAGTATCGAACTTGCACTGAAAAGCTTGTACCTTGATGTAGAAAAGAGCACAAAGGCTCTGATACCATTTGTAGGTCCAGATCTTGTCAAGAACCGAGCTTTATGTCTCCATTCTGCATCAATAGACTCTATAATGTGCGGAATCCAGAATAGAATCACAAGAACAAGTAAAAAGACGAAAACTTTGTATATTCAGTGAAGTTCGTGAAACAGTGCCTCAATACGTCTAGAGAGCACGCCTCGGGAATCCAACCCTAAAATAGTACAAAATATGTCTATTTATACTATTCAAGGAATACTCGAACCCTATACACGAAAATGGTTCGAGTACTCGAAATTCTACTGTACTCGAAATACTATGTACATGAAAATCACAAAATCAGGTCCTCAGCTTTTCTCTGGTTGACTTTGTCAGTCTTCATCTTTAGCTGGGCTCTATATCAACATTGTGAGGAACGCTAGAACGTGGTCAGAACATAATTTTGTTAACATCAATTGATCTGCTTTACTTGCTAGTTCATTTGTGTCACACCCCGAGCCAGCGGGGTTGGATCGAAGTCCCCGTCGGGCGGAAGGTTCTCGGAGCGCGATCTCGTGAATGATAATCGTGATGATTAGATTGTTTACATAGCATCAATGTTAAGAATAATTAAGCACAATAAAACATAAACAAGGATTACAAAGTTAAATTACAAATGTCAAGGTTTGGTAATTTAACTAAGTAAACCTATCCAAAAGAATCACATATATCTATCTTGTATCTGTACAAGATATCAAAAGAGATTCATATTGATCTCAAAAGATGTGCTTCTTCTAAAGTCAACTAGGGTCTATATCTGGGCATCCTAGCATGCATTCCTGAATCTTAGTTTAATCCTGTGCGTCACCTGAGAAGACATGTAAGAAAACAAAGTCAACACAATGGTTGGTGAGTTCATGTAGTTTTTATATAAAAAAATAGTTTGGAAAATCCTTTGAATGACAACCTTAACCTCACCATTAACCACCTATACCATCTGTTTCAGTATGCTTATATATAGGGCATATGTAGGGGACAAGCCCCAGCCACCGTCCCACCACATACCAAACCACATGATATATTGTTCCTGGTGATTATTAAGAGTCTCATCCTACATGTTTGATTCCATAACGTTTGATTCTTTGAATTCGATTACCCTGTAATTGTTTACCTTGATTCCCTGAATGACAACCTTAACCTCACTAACAACCACCTATGCTATCCAACCAAGTATGCTTATATATACGGCATATGTAGGGGAAAGCCCCGGCCACCGTCCCACCACATACCTTCTGAGGTTTCACCCTAGGCCTGGAGGATTGGTCAGTCCTCATTGATCTTTTGGTAGGTTTGGGATTGGGTGTGACCTTCTCATTCTTCCCATAGAAGAATTCAGTAGGTCGGTGCAGACAGTTTCTGACAATGTAGCCTGGTCTACCACATGCAAAGCAACATGCCTTTTCATGAAATTCTTTTGGGTCAAACGGCTTTACATCACAATCAGCATGACCATAGGAAGTACTTGTAGAGGCTTGTTCCAGTGACCCGGTTGGAACAAAAGGTTCACAGATAGGGTTTAACTTTGAAGCCGCCTCTTTGGTGATTATGGAATGAGCCTTGTTCACCTGCTTTAAAGAAGAAGAAACTGATTCTAAAACATCATCATTTTTAACAAAAGTAGAATTAAAATTCTTAAACATATCATTTGGTTTTATTTTAATTTCATCAAATCTTCCTACAAAATTAGTTTTTGGAATAAAAGGTGATTTGCGAGATACTGTTGAACATTCTGTGCTCCTCCCAGCACTTCTTTCTTCATTCTTCCCCTCAGACCTGTATCACTTAAATTATCTGCACATACCTTAGAATCATCAGAAACAAACATGGGGTCAACCGTAAGTGAAACTGGTTCAGTGGAAAACTCAAAAGCATGATCAGATTGTGGAACCAAGTCATCAATTGATGTGTTTATTCTAGGCATGCTTGAGTAGTTGTGATTAAAAGGAGGCTCACATTCCTTATAACCAAGACCCTTACCCCTTTTCTCCCGATACTGAATATTGACCATGTCTTCTAAAACTTTGCTCGCTAGTCATATTTTTCACAACTGACTGAGGTTTTAGAAAGTTGAGTTTTAATCTGTTCTAGTTCAGAAAGTGAGCTCATCGATTTTGCGTCTAGCATCTCGATAATTTGACTCTTTGTCACTTAAAAGTTCTTTCAATTTTGAAATATCCCGACCCTCAGCCTTAAGTTTTCTTATGAAAATTGCTTCATTTTTGAGAAACTCAGAGTTAAAATATTTCAGTTTAGTGACCTCTTTGATTAGTGTTTCATTATGAGAACGGTACTTAAATACCTTCTCAATGCAAGAAGTAGAGCAAAGATTTTCAGTTACCTCATTTTTCTTTTCATCCACTTTTGCCATGAATGTGTGGCTCAGGGTCATCTCTGGCTCTTGTACTTGATCACTCCAATCATAGGAGTTGGTTTCCTGAGTCACCAGAGCCTTAGATGTGCTGGCACCTCCCCCAACAGCAGCTTTCTCATTAGGATTCTTCTCACCCTCCTTCACCACCTTTGGCTGCTTACACTCCCTTGCAAAGTGAGCCGGCTGGTCACAGTTGTAGCATCGCAGCTTTGACTTATCAAATCCTAATTTCTTCCCTAGGTTGTTGCCAAAACTGTTCCTTTCATTTTTTTTGGTGAACTTCTTGGCACAGAAGACTGCCATGGCCATTTGCCAAGAAATATCCATTTCTTCCACGTCTGTCGGGTTAATCTGCTCTAAGTTATCTTGAGTAAGATTGGCCGGTGCTAACTCTCCAGCAATAAAAGCATTGTAACTATTCATAAATCCCTTGAACAGCAGCAAATTCTCTTCATTTTCTGGGCTAACCTTGGGCATTGAACTAACTTGCCCTAAAGAAAGGAATGCAGTCTCAAACTGAACAGACTGTGATGAAGGGGCTTGGTAATGCTGAGATCCCAAGGCTTGGAAATTAATGGCTGACAAAAGAGCAGCATTCTCTGATGTAGGTGCAATGCCCATAGAACTGGCATGATTGAGAGCTCTTTGTTTGTCGTCCATGTCATCAGAGTTGATAATGGAGATCAACTCACTCAGAGAAGTCTTATACATGTCCTTGGTTCTCTTGATGGTGGTGCAGTTAGAATTCCAGTTATATGGTAATGAGTTCAAGAGCTTTTTGTTGACTTCTCCCTTAGACATCTCAATTCCTGCACTAGTCATTTCAGTCATCAGATGATTAAATCGGTTCAGTTGAGCTTCCAATGACTATCCTTTGACATGGTTAAACATGTTGAATCTTTGCCTTAACATATCCTTGCGACTTTCTCGCATGTCCTCATTACCCTCAAATCTTTCCACCAAAGCATCCCATAGTTGCTTAGCTGTCTGATGCTCCTTGAACCCGTGAGCCACGTCAGTTGACAACGCATGCGTATGCCTTATCATCCTTCTCTTTCAAAAGAATGTCGTTTTCAGTGTATAACTCCGGGTCCTTGGAAATAAGCATGTTTAGCTCACTTTGGTACATAGGCACATACGGCTCTTCAGTCGACCTCCATAACTTCGGGTTCGTGTACTTGATAAAAGATTGGAATCTGAATTTCCAATCCTGGAAGTTATCCCCCGACACGAGCCTTGGTGGCTTGGTTCCGATGCCAAATCTCATTGTCTAAGTTCAGAAGGTTGGACAGGTTAGTAAGGTTCTTGGATGCCATGACAACTAGAAAATTTTCTAAGTATAGGTTCACGAAGTCCTCAATAGATAGAAGTTCCAAGCAGTGTGCGAAGTCCAAGCTATACTCGAAACCCAAGTATCCGAAAGCTGTTCTCGAAACTCAAGTTCACGAAATTCCAGAATACTCGAAAACCAAGTGTACTCAGAAGATCAATGTAGTCGAAATCCCTGTGTACTCGAACAACTATTGTACTCGAACAGCCATCTATACTTGAAATTCCAATGTGTATTCTAAATCCCACTGTGTGCTCGAAGTCCCCAACTATACTCGAATCCCCCAACTATACTCGAAAAACTGTTCTCGAACTTTTGAACTCGAAAATACTTGAAAATTTTTCACGGAAAAATTTCTCAAGATTCGGAGTCCCAAATTTCAATAGCAGCTAGATGGTGTAGATAAGAACAAGAAAGTATCGAACTTGCACTGAAAAGCTTGTACCTTGATGTAGAAAAGAGCACAAAGGCTCTGATACCATTTGTAGGTCCAGATCTTGTCAAGAACCGAGCTTTATGTCTCCATTCTGCATCAATAGACTCTATAATGTGCGGAATCCAGAATAGAATCACAAGAACAAGTAAAAAGACGAAAACTTTGTATATTCAGTGAAGTTCGTGAAACAGTGCCTCAATACGTCTAGAGAGCACGCCTCGGGAATCCAACCCTAAAATAGTACAAAATATGTCTATTTATACTATTCAAGGAATACTCGAACCCTATACACGAAAATGGTTCGAGTACTCGAAATTCTACTGTACTCGAAATACTATGTACATGAAAATCACAAAATCAGGTCCTTAGCTCTTCTCTGGTTGACTTTGTCAGTCTTCATCTTTAGCTGGGCTCTATATCAACATTGTGAGGAATGCTAGAACGTGGTCAGAACATAATTTTGTTAACATCAATTGATCTGCTTTACTTGCTAGTTCATTTGTTTCACACCCCGAGCCAGCGGGGTTGGATCGAAGTCCCCGTCGGGCGGAAGGTTCTCGGAGCGCGATCTTGTGAATGATAATCGTGATGATTAGATTGTTTACATAGCATCAATGTTAAGAATAATTAAGCACAATAAAACATAAACTAGGATTACAAAGTTAAATTACAAATGTCAAGGTTTGGTAATTTAACTAAGTAAATCTATCCAAAAGAATCACATATATCTATCTTGTATCTGTACAAGATATCAAAAGAGATTCATATTGATCTCAAAAGATGTGCTTCTTCAAAAGTCAACTAGGGTCTATATCTGGGCATCCTAGCATGCATTCCTGAATCTTAGTTTAATCCTGTGCGTCACCTGAGAAGACATGTAAGAAAACAAAGTCAACACAATGGTTGGTGAGTTCATGTAGTTTTTATATAAAAAAATAGTTTGGAAAATCCTTTGAATGACAACCTTAACCTCACCATTAACCACCTATACCATCTGTTTCAGTATGCTTATATATAGGGCATATGTAGGGGACAAGCCCCAGCCACCGTCCCACCACATACCAAACCACATGATATATTGTTCCTGGTGATTATTAAGAGTCTCATCCTACATGTTTGATTCCATAACGTTTGATTCTTTGAATTCGATTACCCTGTAATTGTTTACCTTGATTCCCTGAATGACAACCTTAACCTCACTAACAACCACCTATGTTATCCAACCAAGTATGCTTATATATAGGGCATATGTAGGGGACAAGCCCCGGCCACCGTCCCACCACATACCGAGATGCTTAACATATTGTTGTTAATGATAATTAAGCATTTCATTCCACTACTTTAATTCCACGACATATGATTCTTAGCATTTGTTTTTCCCTACCAATGTTTACTTTGTTTCCCCCGAAATGACAACCTCAACCTCACTAACAACCACCTATGCTATTCAACCAAGTATGCTTATATATAGGGCATATGTATGGGACAAGCCCCAGCCAACGTCCCACCACATACCGGGCTGCTTAACATATTGTTATTAATGATAATTAAGCGTTTCACTCCACCCTATGATTCCATAACATATAAGTATTTAGTTTAAGAGGCACCATTATGGACAGCTGAACACCCTAGGGAATTCAGCATCCATCCATAATAGTCCTAAATATAACTCGTGACGTGTTATGATATAGGAACCTTCAATGTTAACACAAAGTCAACTAGAAGAACCCAATCATTCTAGTCACTTGTCATAACCATGGATGAATCAAGAAGAGCACTGAATGACTAGTAGGGGTTGACACACAGGTCAACACGCGGCGGCCAATCAGTCTGTCTTACATGACTCTGAAAAAGAAGAACACTGATGACTAGTAGGGGTTGACACACAGGTCAACACGCGGCGGCCAACAGTCTGTCTTACAATGCTCTATAGCTTTAGCATACAAGTTTAACGCATCCACATAGTTTCACTGATGACTAGTATGGGTTGACACACAGGTCAACACGCGGCGGTCAATCAGTCTTTTGTTTAAGCATCCAAGTGTATCAAGCATTCCAAGTGTTCATGTATCCCAAGTGTATCAAGCAGTCACGTGTTTCAAGTATTCTAAGTATAACAAGTATTCACGTGTTTCAAGTGTTCCAAGTATATCAAGTCTTCACGTATTTTCAAGTATCTCACTTATACAAGTATTTCTAAACATATAAGTTTTCAAGTTAAGTTTAAGCAAATAGTTGTAAGTGTAAAGCAATTTAACACTTTACTAAGAGTGTAGAACGTTAACTTTCTGAAATAATTATATAGAGTATTAGTGTTTAGTATAAGTATTTTCAAAGCCTTTACATTGAGTATGTAGTTTAAACATAGAGTTTATAATTCAAACATCAAATGTATAGTTTAAGCATATAGCTTAAAGCATAAGTATTTAGCTCAAAGTTTAAGTAATAAATTTATTTCATAAGTGTCTAGCATAACGTTTAGCCTTCAAGTCTATAGTGTAAGCCTCAAGTATATAGATTAAACTTCTAGTTTATAGAATAAGCATCAAGTTTATAGCTTCTCAATTATATTAGTTTCCAAGCATAAGCCTTATGGTAAGCATCATGTATAAGTTTAAAAGCATTACATAACATTTCAATAGTTTAATAAAATGTTTAACATGCTTCTCAGTCCCGAATTATATTAGTTTCCAAGCATAAGCCTTATGGTAAGCATCATGTATAAGTTTAAAAGCATTACATAACATTTCAATAGTTTAATAAAAATGTTTAACATGCTTCCAAGTGTTCATGTATCCCAAGTATATCACGCATTCATGTATTCAAGTATCCCAAGTGTATCAAGCATTCACGTGTTTCAAGTATTCTAAGTATAACAAGTATTCACGTGTTTCAAGTGTTCCAAGTATATCAAGTCTTCACGTATTTTCAAGTATCTCACGTATACAAGTATTTCTAAACATATAAGTTTTCAAGTTAAGTTTAAGCAAATAGTTGTAAGTGTAAAGCAATTTAACACTTTACTAAGAGTGTAGAACGTTAACTTTCTGAAATAATTATATAGAGTATTAGTGTTTAGTATAAGTATTTTCAAAGCCTTTACATTGAGTATGTAGTTTAAACATAGAGTTTATAATTCAAACATCAAATGTATAGTTTAAGCATATAGCTTAAAGCATAAGTATTTAGCTCAAAGTTTAAGTAATAAATTTATTTCATAAGTGTCTAGCATAACGTTTAGCCTTCAAGTCTATAGTGTAAGCCTCAAGTATATAGATTAAACTTCTAGTTTATAGAATAAGCATCAAGTTTATAGCTTCTCAATTATATTAGTTTCCAAGCATAAGCCTTATGGTAAGCATCATGTATAAGTTTAAAAGCATTACATAACATTTTAATAGTTTAATAAAATGTTTAACATGCTTCTCAGTCCCGAATTAAAACAAAAGGTTTGAAAAGGGACAAATGAACTCACCTGGTGTTTGAAGTGGTTGACTATGTAAATACAAGAATGCACACGCTCTTTGTAGTATTCGTTGTTGTGTTCAAGTTCCTGTATTGATTTCATGTTGTTTACAACTTATAAGTATAAGTTGTAAGGATTTATGTGTGTGTAGGTGTTAGCCCTAAAGTCGGCTAACACCCGTGAGTCTCAGTCCTCATTCGGCCCTATTAACCTGTTAGTGACTTTAGAACACTTAACTCAATTGAATTAACACTTCGTTATTTCTCTAAAATTTACTTTGATTTAGTTTCATCACCCCGAGATTCTAAGTACAAAGACTTAGGCTTCTCTTGTTTAAGTATTATAAGTTCTAGAATTAATCAATTTCTTTTGTTTCCACACTAATCATGTAAGTCATTTTAATCGGATTATCAAGTGAAATTGGGCTGAATGATTTGGGCTTGAGATTGCTACTTGGACCTAATACATGGGCCCATCAATAGTCTTGGGCCGAAATAGGATGTGTTGGCCAAAGTCAAAAGTTTAAGCCTATGGTTTGGGCCTAGCACATGAATGGGCCGATTAAGGGTGTTGGTTCCTTAATCCCAATAGACCGAAATGGACTAGGGCCAAGCAAATGAAGTGGGCCGAGGTATGCCATTCAGGTCGAATCAAGGGGGTGTGGGCCGACCTGTTGAGCTTCATGGAGGAGTTAGGCCTGTTTAAGTGGGGCGTGGGCTTTAAGAATTGAAATTGGGTCTACAAACGATGCGGCCCAATACTTCCTATTCCCGATCTATTGTCCAGCGAACCTTTTGGCTTTTAGCCTAAGGTTCGCCGCATGTGTCCAAGGGTTCGCCGGTCCCTGATTCGTGGCTCACAGCATGAACAGGTTCGGGGCTAGTGGTTTGTGAACAAAGGTTCGTGGGTAACTAACTGAAACGGTTCGGCCCCTGTGGCTCATTGGTTCGCAAGAAGGAGGTTGTTTCATAGTGGTTCGCCATATGGTTCGCAATAGTAAAATGGTTCGTTGCATGAGCTAGTTCGGCTGAGTTGGTGTTATTCAAGGTTCGGGTAGGGTTTGCCATGCAAGCATTAGGTTCGTGAGTCTTGGATGGAATATGCAGGTTCGTGATGACTCCATGGGTTCGGCTGATGTGCTAGGTTCGTCCCTCTGTTCGTGGCTGGGTTCGAGTGTCAGGTTGAGACATCGAGGGTTCGTCCACCAATGAAAGGTTCGGCCAGGGTAGGACGGGTTCGTTCCCCATGAACCTGCACCAGTTCATCTTCCTCATGTAGCCCCAACCCTCGGTCTAACCCTTGCCATGCGGTTGCTACATATATACATGTCCTCGAAAGAAAGGGGGTTCGAATCTAAAGCCCAACGATCGGTGGTGTGTGGGAGTACATCAAAACCAAAGAAAACCCTACTATTCGGGAGATTCAAAGCTTCATACCTCAAATTCGGCCGGAGAAACTCTCAGATCAATTGTACTTCCGTATAGAGGGAGTCGAGAGCTTCGCGTGGACACCAAGAACACTTGATTTCACCAAGAAACGAGCGAGTTATGCTCGTTTGAAGTCTTGATCTTCTAGTGAGAGGGAGAAAAACGGGAGAGAGAGTAGTGAGAGAAAGAGATGTGTGAAAATGAAAGAAATATGTTCTTTCAACGTTTATATACCCCGAGGGTATTCAGGTTCGTTTCGGTTGCTCGGTTTTCGTCTCTGTTGCGTTTCCGGATCGTAACGCGCGTTTTTTTATCAATTTAAAATAAAAGGTTATATTATAAATGTTCGAAAGATGGTTATTTCTAGAATTTATTTTAAATATTATTTTCTGGATTTATTCGTAATAATTCGTTATTTTCTGCTTTTCGTTAATTCTTTCACGTATTTTATGTTTTATACATTAGTTAAAATAATTCTGTTTTAATTTATTTCTGATGAGTTTCAAAATTGTAAAACAGGAAATATTATATTTCCTTAAATTTTATTTTCGTTCGATTCGTCTTCGTTTTCGTTTCGTCAGAAAACGTCACTTACGCGCATTTTCGTACAGAGCGCTAACTGTACGAACACGATCGTACGTTTCACTTTCTGATTTTGTTTTCTACTTTTCAGTCATCGTTTCAGATCGTTAAACTATCAGATCTATTCGTACAGATCGTCACCTATACGAATAGTTCGTCAGTTTAGCATTCTGTAACAGCAGCTGTTATAGTTTTGCTCTGTTTATCCTCACATACGTTTAAACCTAATAACATAAAATCAAACATGTATGCATCTGTTCATGATTGTCTGATGTGTTTTCTGACTGTTTAAACCATAAGGTTTAAATCAGAATTTCAGAAACATCGTGTAATAGTTTATGTTTAGCATCGAATGTTAATAGCTTCTAAGTATTTCTCCTTGATTGTACCTGAGTTACTGTACAAGTTACTGTACAGATTACTGTTCCGGTAACGATTCCGGCACAGATGTTACAATTTGACTATGTTCATTGTGCTTTGAGTTCACATAAGACATCATTTATAACATTTTTGTAAACATATTTTGGTGTGATTGTACAAACCTATGAAACTCACCAACTATTTGTAGTTGACACTTGATTTTAAACATGTTTCATGTGGGAATGCCAGTTAATCATTTTGTTGAGCTTGGATTAGTTTTCATTAAATTTATCTCTGATGTATTATAATTGAAATGATGTAATAGATAGGATTTGATCATTTGAAACAATGTAATAAATGTTTGAGTTTAATGTTTGAACTATTTACAACTCTATACCTTGTGCTATGAACAATCTACACTTCATGTCACCCCGATGTTTTCGCCATCAATCGGGGTGTTACAGTTTTAACCTATTTGATCTTGACAATGGTTATGATTGACTTGATCATTCCTTGAAATGCTAGATCAAATCCAAGTGTTTCAAGCTAATGACAAGAGTTAAGATAATCATTGGAATAACAATCTGATGTTCATGTTAGCAGTCAAATTAGTATATTGATTATAGTTATCAAACCTATTTCAATATGATATTCTATATTTCATGATACCTAAGTGATATATAACAAGGATTGACTATTCCAAGACCAGAAATCAATCGGGAAACTATCTCGGTGATATAATCAACAACAATACCTATTTGGTTAATCTGAGAATGTTTTGATTAATCCAATGATCATAAACTCCTTAATAGGAACCTAAATCACTATAGGTTCCCAGTATCTCAAACTTTGTGTGATACTCAATTAAGGAAAATGATTAAGGATTTAAGATCAGTTTGATGACTTGAGATGCAATGTCTTTAACATTGAACGTTAAGGAAGATCTAATAAGCAAATTAAAACAAAAATAACTCATAAAACTTTAAGTTAATGAAGAACTAAATTACAGGAACAATAACACAAGTCTACACACTAATTACTGATTTCAACACATCAAGTGAGTTTCGTTCAACCCCTTTTCTTTTTAATGTTTCACAAACATCGGGTATCATTATGAAATCTTTCTAAAACATATGATATGTTTCACTGTTATTTGTGTGATTTCATGTGTATCTTTCTATCACAATATCAAAAAGTCCTCATATATCAAACCGTATCTAGTGAACCCATGTAGGGCCGAACAGGTGAACAATGATAGTACTATCGGCTGACAACCCAGTCACTAGGAGGATTGCATCTCCCCTAGGGTGAATGTTTGATACAAGTTTCCAATTTCAGCTTAATGTATGTGATAAACATTAAGAGTAAGGCACAAGGATATTTATCGGCGGGTAATATCTTATTAGATCATTATGTCCGAAAGAAACTAGATATGAGTCTCATGGTTATCTTTGTCAATGTGTATCAATGACTTTATTATCATAGCATATTGTATCAATCTATTTATTACGAATTCACCAGCTTTATGTTGACTTTTCAAACTTAAAAACTTTTGTAGGTATACAGTGATGACATGTGAGAATTGCACGTTCAGGCACCTTGTAAATAAGCAATTTAGGATGTTGAGTGTGTTTAAGCTGTGAACTAGAACTTAAAAGTTAAGTCAAATAAATATATATATATACACTAGTATTAACCCGCGCGATGCGGCGGTGGCAACACATTTCCAAATCAATAGCTATTTAGAAACACGTGAAAATGTAATCTTAGATTTAAAAAAAAAAGCCATGACTCGCCCTAAAAAAGTAATTTATTTAAGCGCAATTTTTAACGCCTAAATCTCAAAAGCTAACGACTAATAGCTTGTGTTCACGTGACAAACATGTCTCATCAAAGCTCACGTCTAATAACCAACTCATATTAAGCCATCTACAAATCACACACAGATCTCGAGTTCATTAGCAATAAAACATTAAAATATAAAACAATAATAATAGTAATAATAATAAAAATAATTATAGTAATAATAACAACAACAAAAAATTAGATTAAAAGAAAACTTGTTGAAATCTTCAATCCCCAACTTGTGATCAGCCGAAATTTAACACCTGAGAAATGTTAGCGATCAAGTATATACTTAAAAGTTTGTTTCGAAACTGAATGGCATAACCTTAACTAAATGGCATAACCTAAACACATTTTTCAAACCTTGATTCCACATAAGCATATATAAAATACCTAAGAAAATTGGTTTAACCTTATAATTTGGTATACCTAAGCAAATTTTTAATTTATTTCTGAATGGCATGAGTAGGGTCCACTGATTGGAGTCATTGGCTGATAAATAGAGCCATTATTGGAAATGTTGAGCTTCATACATTTGACCATCATGAGCAACCATTGGCATAAGCGAACCGGCAGGTGAATAAGGACCATATGATGCATAACCATAACCATGATACATATTCCCATAAACTCCCTGTAAAAAAAGACAAAAAAAATAAAAATTTTCATTAAGTCAAACACCAAAAAATAAGTTTTTATTTAAAGTTAACTAAGCTTTGAAGATCTTAAGCCATAGATGAAGCACCGCGTCGAAGGTGGACTATAGTTGGGCCGTTTAAATAACTTTCAGCCATAATCCCATTTTTGGTCAGTTTGATATCTAGAGAAGCTGGTGAAGTAAAATATACCAAATTTATAGCTCTAAATATATACTGTTATTTAATTTTATCAAAGAAAAGGATGAAATATCACCTTATAACATAAAGCATGGCCTCCATTTTCACTAATATTTTCTAAGGGTTAAATGTTGTCCAGCCTGCAGCGAACACCAACAACAATTAAATATAACATTAACTAACTTAAAAACACCATTAATATGAACTCATCTATATATCATCTCTTTATCTTTATATGTTACTTGAATTAAATTTGTGAAGAATCCCCACTATTCTTAATCAAATCAAACTTTCTTCGTCGACTAATAGATTCATACCTGTTTTTCCAACCTCTATCATCTCTTGAACTGTCATAATATCTTTTCTTTCCTTTTTTTCCTTCAAGACCAAACCCAATTTTCCAAACCCTGCATAAACAGTCATGAATGTTGATTTTGGCAAACACACCAACTGCTCAAACAATCGCACGTGACAGCATGAAAAGCTGCATAAGGACATTCCCACATGTAGCAATGCGGCTGAAAAAAGAACCTTGACCAATGTGATCATGATCAAACTCGGAAACTATAAAAATGAAAATTTTGAATCAGGAGCATACGATTTTAGGAATTCCAGTCTGGGGTTTGAATTTTGAAATGTATTTTAAAATGGAGGAGATTTCAAAGTTAACAAACTATGCATTTGAGATGTGCATTAGCCTTCAAGAGTTGTACAACTCTTATAATTAAGACCTCTACCATTTCTCTCTCTTATATGTATTATAAGTAGTATATAGATAGACATATACATAGATAGTTATATGTTTCCAGCAAGAACAAAAGGTACATACATACATACATACATACATACATACATACATACATACATACATACATACATACATACATACATACATACATACATATATATATAAATATATATACAGTAAACCTTAGTCTAACTTTTAGTTAATTTATTTAACCCTTTTTGGAAGAAAAAAAGTGACCTAGTTAAATGCAGATATAAAGATACATAAGACATATGCATACAAACATATACATACATACATACTTACACATACACTCATGCAGATCATATAGACATATACATACAATGCAAGGAATGACTTCTTGGGTTTTAAACCTTCTGAGATTGCAGCAGGAGTGTCAATTTCTTTGGTTGGAGGCTGCATTTTTTATACATATAGTAAACCTTAATTTCTATCTTTGATAGTAAACCTTAATTTCTAACACAACTGTTTAAACTAACATAACTCAATTAATTTGACCTTCATTTTTGTCTTTGATAGAGCAAACCTTTATTAAATTGAACCAATGTGACCTTTTTAACAAAATTAACATGTTTTACAAATTCAAAGTAAATTATTCAAAATAGACATATACATACATACATACTTATATGTTTCTAGCAAGGACAAAACATACATATACATATGCATACATATAGATACATACGGACATATACACATAAACTTATACATACAGGGTATAAAAAACTTTAACCCTTTATTTCATTGTATAAACACAGAACTGTAAAATACATATATCTAGGCACTAATTAGGATATATATACTTATAAATATTGTAAATAAAAAATATACATATACTTTTATAAGTATGTATGCATGTATAAAATTGTGAATTAAATCTAACAAAACGAATTACCAATTAAATAGATCAGACAACAAATTATCGAATTCTTTTGCGGTGGTAGTCTGAAGCAGGGATACACAAAATTAGAAAAATCAGATCGAAAGATGAACAAAGATTAGGTTAAATGCATAACAATTTTAGCCTAGGAGAACACATCAATGAAGTAGCTGTGGTTTCCTGAAGCAATGGAAATTTAGGTTAGACTATCAAAAAAATTAGGTTAAAAAAATGTTGAGGCATACCAATTTTAAGAGACGGAGAGGAGAATGCAAGGAACAGTAGGATTCGATTGAAGTGAAGCAAGCCTTTTAACAGAGAGAGCCAAAATTTTAAAATTTTGAATATGGTGCCAATTGTGTTCTTACTTCCTTCTTTCGGTAACAATGCATCAGAAGCAAAGAAGACAACTCAAGATGCCTTCTTCTTTCATCTTCAAGCTTCAGAATTAAAACTCAGGTATCCAGGTTGCGCAAATAACTTATTGAGACTTCCCATACCGATTAGGGATAAAACCCGAAAAGGATAAATGGTGAGGGATGGGATGTTTTCTTAGTTTGGAGAAAAAAACATAAGAACAAATGAAGAGGGAAAGCATTGCCTGGAGAAAGGGGAAAGTGATATAAGGGATATCATGGAAATATCAAATGTGATTTGTACAATGCATTAGAGGGTTGTACTTCAATTCATGGAATGCTTGTACCTCTTAATTTTAAGAGTTTTTGGGTTTCTCTCACATATATGTATTATAATAGTAGTGAGATATATATATATATATATATATATATATATATATATATATATATATATATATATATATATATATATATATATATATAGGGGAGGGTTCTATAGAAAACCTCAATTTTGAAGAAAACTTAGAAAACTAATGACAATTGTTATCAATCAATTTTGTTTTTTGTTTTTTATTTTACATGTTGTTTTATTATAATGTTAGATCTGTTAACAAAAAGAAAAAAAAATATATGTAACTCATGTTATTACATATGTGTAACTTATTGATTACATATATGTAACTTGTAAACTACATATATGAGTTACATATATGTAACTTTATTGGTTACATATACATAACTTCGTAATCTACATATTTTTATTAATTTTTTTTGTTTATACTATTTCTAAGCTAAATATAAAAAATCATGAATTTTTTTTAAAAAACTGATTGTTTAGTACAAGTTTTCTCCAAAAGAATGAGTTTTTATTTGAACCCTCCCATATATGTATATATACTAGGTTATAACCCGTGTTACACACGGGTGAAATAAAAGAAAAGATGTAATTAATCATATGGTATTAAAATATTGTTTTAAAGATTGTTACATATCATATAAAAAAAGATGATGAACATTTGATACTTTAGAAAGATAAATTGCATACAAAGATTTAAATGTATTACAAGTTTCTAAAAATTTCATTGTATACAATATTTGACGCCTTATTTGTACGTTCACCATCTCAATCTAATATTAATATTTTCCCTCCATCTTTGATTTTTACTTTTGAAATTGCATGATAATTGCCCATGTGTGAAGACCGGTTCATTCGAATATAATCCAGCTCGTGTAAGAGATTGTTTGTAACTTTTCTTATTTTGTCATTGCAATGCAAACTGAAATTGGAAATTGTTTTCTTTGAAACTTGAATGGTACTTTGTTGTCAGATGGTATCAAATTGAATCATGGAATGAATGTTCTGGTACCAACATTGCCACCACATATGATATATGTTTTGATTACATGCTTACCAAGTGATACTATTTGAAGTCTAATATCATTACATAAACATTTTTTTGATCAATGTTTTTTAGTAACATGACAGAAACTCTAACCTTGAGTACTAATTTATGATTTGACAAACCAGATATTTTAAGACCATTTAGTACATTAGGTGATGGTAAGCTTTCTTGTATTGGCTTATTCAGTTAAATAAATAGTTAAATTTAAAGACATTTTAAACACATTTGGAAATAATCGTTACGAATGTAATTGTCATAAATTTGATTATCGTTATATTTAAATAAATAAAAATTATAATATCTATGTAATATATTAAGCACATATATTTATGGAAAAATAAATTCATTGTAAACAGTTTATTATTTTAGGAAAATTGTAAGTACTTGATTAAATTCATACATGGTAAACTAAATCAATCTTATAAGTTGACTAAAATTAACCTATAATAATGATAATATTATGTTAAATTAAGTTGATGTATCAAATTAGTTAATGAAAAAGTTTTATTATATTAAATAATTTAAAAACATACATTATGCATATCTATTGTAAATTAATATTTTATTTAAATACAAAAGATATTAAAATATATTTTAAAAATGTAAATTATCAGAGAAATAAAGAGTTAAAATTGAAAAGATTTTTTTGAAATAATAGATATGAATGTAAGTGGCAGAATTTTGATTAGTAATATATTTAAACAAAAAAATTATTAAATTATACCATATTGTATGCTAAAATCATAAGTTACGGAAAAATAAATTATGGAAAATGATTTATTGTTTTAGTTAAATTTAAATGATGATATATACAGTAAATTGAGTCAATTACATAATTTGAATAAAATTAAAATATTATAATAATGGTAATTTTATATTAGATAAAATTGTTGGATCAAATTAATTAATGAAAATAGGAAATGGGGCAGAGCGAGAAATATAGTCCAAAACATGCTTTAATGATTGTCTGTGTAACACATCTTTTTTAGATCATAAAATGCATCATAAATTAATCAAATGAAAAACAAAGCATCACCACTTGCATTTGATATGAAACAAACACACATAAATCCAAATCTTCTGTTGGACCAAAAGAACCAATGAGCCTGATCAGAAAATCCTCTAAGTCCCACAAGCACACAACAACTGAAGAAGAGCACAACAGCTGAAGACAAACGACTGTTGAAGAGAAGATCTGAAGAGTTACAAGCTCTGAAGAACAAGTCTTCAGATGTTGTTCACAACAGCTGAAGTGTTAGTCTTCAGATGTTGTAATGTTAATTTTTGTCTTCAGTAGTTTTAGTTTAATTTCAGTAGTTTTAGTTCTTCAGTAGTTGTAAGAGGATGTCTTCAGTAGTTGTAAACATCCTCAGTAGTTTTGGTTATTTCAGTAGTTATCTTTTGTCTGTTAGGTGTCAACATCATGTGACATCATCAGACGTCACTGCTTCTATATAAGGGCAGTTGACCCATTGTATCTGTAACGAAGTTAGTGCGAATTGAACGAGATTATTCCTTTTGCAGAATTCTCTTTCTATAACAACTTGTACTTTACTGTTCTATTAGATTAACCTTGTTCTTGCTAATTTTGAGCTAATTCATCGTTGAATTCCGCTGCTATAACCTAAGATTGATCAAATGAGAACATCTGATCTTAGAATTGGTATCAGAGCAGGTTAATCATTGATCGATTAAACAATTGATCTCTGAAACTGCTCAATTCAGTTCTCTGGTTGATCGAATTAGCCGATTAGTAAGAATTTGTTATAGATTGAAGTTTTCTGATAACTTCTGTTGATTTGTTTTTCAATATCAATTTGTTTTGAATCAATTGGTTGAAGTTTGTGTTAATTCATTTGAATTTTGTTGATATTGATTGAATCTGAGATCATGACAACTCCAAACAATGATTCGCACAACACAGGCTCCGCAACCAAGCCTCCGATGCTGGTTCGGAGTGAGTACAACATTTGGCAACGTAGAATGCTACATCACCTGTCAATTAACAGTGCAGGATGTTGGAAATCTGTAGTGCATGGTCCGTATAAACCCATGATCACTGATCCTGAAACAAAAATCATGATTCCGAAACCATCGGATATGTATTCAGATGAGGATATCAAATTGTTTGAAATTGATGCGAAAGCTCATGGTATTCTAGCCATGGCTTTGCCGAATGAAATTTATTCAGGCTTGATGCATCATGATACTGCTCATGATCTCTGGGTTGCACTGAACGAACAATTCGGTGGAACCGATGAGGTTTTAGCAAACACAAGAGAAATCCTCGCCCAACAGTATGAGACATTCTCTCATAGGAAGGGTGAGTCATTGACTCAACAGTTTGAGCGGTTCTCCTGTCTGATTTCTGAGTTGAAAATGGTTAAACAGGAATATACCAATAGTCAGATGAACAACAGGTTTCTTAGATCATTGCCTGAGAGATGGGATACTTATACTATTGTCCTACGCTCCAGTGCAAATCTAGAACATCTATCCCTCACCCAACTCCATGGGAAACTCTTAACATTTGAGAGAGAGGTAGAACAGAAAAGAAAGCTGTCTTCATCTGGCAAGCTCACTGATGACTTTATTCCCGGCAATACTGCTTTGATTGGTCAAGAGTCCGAGTTTAATGGGTCTGAATGTTCTTATGATGAACATATTGATTTCTCTACTAACAATGTTAAACATGCTTTTGTGGGAGTTGATGGAAATGCAGGAAATTATGGTGATAATCTGTGTTTTGTGATGGATGATTTGAAAGGAATTCCAGATGATGATCTGGAGGAGATGGATATATTAAGTCAGATGGCATTAATCAACATTAGATCTCAAAAATTCTACAAAAGAACTGGAAGAAAATTTCCCGGATTATCTGGCAAAACCAAAGTTGGTTTTGACAAAGGGAAGTTGAGGTGCCACAAGTGTCACAGGCTTGGTCATTTTGCTAGAGAGTGCAAATCTACTGGACCTAGTTCCTCTACACCCTTTGTGACCTTTCCTAGCAATAACCCACAAAACAAAGGACAACAATCCTCTAGGTCTGGTCAACAACAATTTTATCCAGCTCATTTTGTACCACAAAGTCCCATGCCTTATCCATATCCTTGCTTCTATATGCCACAATCCACTCACACTCCAGCACTAATACCCTCTCAATCACCTGCTCTTCCTGACCCCAGCAAATCTCAAACAAATCAACAGCCTCAACAACAACATCAGAGCTTTTTCACCTCTGGAGTAGCTGATTGGAGTAGTTTACCTGATGACTTATCTGATTTTAATATGCAGCTGCACTCTGAAGCTGGTCCACATGGTGGAGACAATCCATTTGAAAATCTTGCTTTGATGGCTATTGATTCAACTGACAATTCTTGTCAAACTTCTTCAACATCACAGGTATCATCTGAATCAAAAGCCAAGTTGTGTTCAGAATCATGTATTTCAGCATTTGCTTCCATTAGAGAAATAAATGTTGAATTAATCAATGAGAAGTTGGATTTAGAAAAGGTTGTGACTAAGAATAAAACTGAATTTGAGAAAGTTTTGAATGAAAAAGAGTCTGAAATTTATAAACTCAAGTGTCAATTGTCTGATGAAAAGGCTAGGGTGGAAGTCATGCTTGTAAAACACAATGATCTGAAACAAACACTTGCAACAACCCAAATAGAGTGTGAAAAATGGGTTGAGTCTTGCAAGGGGTTTGAGATGTTATTAAACAAACAAACAGCATCAAATGTGAAGTTTGGTATTGGATACAATCACACTGCCCCCCAGCTGATTATACACCAAAAAATCTTGATTGTGAGTCTGACGGGGACAGTGTATACCAATACACCAAATCTTTAGAAAAGTCTGATGCTGAAGAATCCTCTGAAAGTGAGTTAAGTGCATGCAAATCTGAGTCTGAAACTGTGGATATTGAGACATATTCTTATTCTATTGGATGTACAAATGTCATTCAGGGTGACACATGTCAAGATAGTGTTTTAATTGAAATTAATCCTGATGAAAAAGTTTCCAATGAATTAAATTTAAAACTGATTGAGTCAGATGGGCATGGCACTGGAGAGAAAGATGCACAGCTTCTGATAAGTCAGAGTCACTCATCAGCAGTTGTAGAAAAAGCTGATAATGCTACAACTGATAATGTGAAATGTGTTGATAGACAAGTGCTGAAGAATAACTCTTCAGAGGTTGTCAACACATCAGCTGTTGTTAACATGTCTACAAATACTGATGTTCCAAAGGTTCTGAAGAACAAAAATTCAGGATCTAAATCATCAGTACTTGTAGATACTCACAAGGGAAAGCAAAAGAGGGTGCCTTGTGAAATTTGTAGGTTGTTTAATCATTCCTCTGATGAATGCTGGTACAGAAAAGGTTCTAAATTCAATAAAATTAAGCACAAAAACAAGAACATCCTCAAAATGAAAAATGAATTTAGTTCCAAGTTTGTACTAGAATCATCAGTAGTTTCAAAATCTAGAAAAACCTCACAAGGAAATGAATCAAATAAATCCAAGAAAGGTAAAGGGGTTGTTCCAGATTCAATGAAACAACACTTGAAAGATTTTTCTTCAATTAAAGAAACTAAGTTGACAAAACACAAAAATCAAAAGTCAAGTCCTGATGTGTCTGATGAAATCAAAATTTTGACTCAAAACCATAATCAACTGATGTTAATGATGCAACAACTGCTAGGAAGAGTTAATCTAGCTGAGGTATCTGTTGCTTCATTTCAAAAGAAGAAACCAAAATCAAAAGTAAAGGCTCAATTTTCTGATAAGAATGCTTCAAGTGTTGCTTCAACTGACAATACTAATTTTGTTTCTTCATGTGTTAACAGACCCAAAACCAAAATGGTTTGGGTCCAAAAGTCTAACTAAGTGTGTTGATGTATGCAGGGTCCTTCAGCATGCCAAAATAGCATCTGGTATGTTGACAGTGGAGGATCCATGCATATGACTGGGAGCAGATCTCTTCTTAATGACTATTTTATAGGAAGGAAGGGATTTGTGTCTTTTGGAAATGATGCTAAGGGTTATATTATAGGGAAAGTTATGTGACAAATGGTGAGATAAGGTTTGATGATGTGAATCATGTAAAGAATCTTAAGTATAATCTTCTGAGTGTTAGTCAGATGTGTGATAAGGGGCACATTTCTCTTTTCACCAAGCAAGACTGCAGAATACTGTCTTCTGAAGTGTTGCCTCTGATTGGCAAAGTCTTAGATGAGTATACTCTCCTTAAGGCTAACAGAGTGGGAAAGGTCTATGCCTTTGATTTGTCAAAGAAAATCTCTGTTAAAGGTCATCCTTGTTTATTCTCTAAGGCTTCTTTCAAGGAATCAAATCTGTGGCATAGAAGATTAGGTCATGTGAATCTCAAAAACATGAATCAACTGGTGAAACATGGGTTGGTTAGAGGTCTTCCAATGAAGGATTTCAGTTGTGATGAGAATTGCACTGCTTGCTTGAAAGGGAAGCAACATAAAGTTTCTTTTCCTCCAATTGGTGATCCCAAATCCACTGGTTGTTTGCAAATGTTGCACATGGATTTGTTTGGACCAGTGAAGGTCATGAGTATGGCAAAGAAGAAGTATTGCTTAGTAATTGTTGATGATTACTCAAGGTTTGTCTGGACCTTCTTCTTGCACTCAAAAGATGAGGTTGCCAAGTCCATTATAAACTTTGTGTTGTATGTTGAGAAGCAATATTCTCTTCCTGTCAAGTGTGTAAGGAGTGACAATGGAACAGAGTTCAGAAATCATATTCTGGATGAGTTTTATCTGTCAAAGGGAATCAAGAGGCAGTACAGCATCCCTAGAACTCCTGAACAAAATGGAGTAGTTGAAAGGAAAAATAGAACCTTGATTGAAGCTGCCAGAACAATGCTGGCTGATTCTGGCTTGCCATTGACCTTCTGGGCAGAAGCTGTCAATACTGCTTGTTATGTGCACAACAGGGTTTTAGTGAATCAAAGATGGTTGAAAACTCCTTATGAACTGCTTCATAATTTGACTCCTTTGATTTCCTTCTTCAGAGCTTTTGGGTGTCCTTGCTATATCCTCAATACCAAAGATCAACTTAAAAAGTTTGACTCCAAAGTTGATGCAGGATATTTTGTTGGCTATTCTTCAACTTGCAAGGCTTACAGAGTGTTCAACTGCAGAACAAAGATGGTTGAAGAAACTCTTCATGTCAAATTCAATGAATGTCCAAAAGACTCTATTCCACAAAATCCTGTTGAGCTGTTTAATCTAGACATCTTGCAACATGAATCCTATCCATCCCAAGTTGAGTCTATTGGTGTGGAAGATGATGCACCTAAAGCAGTTCCACCAACAGCTTCTACAGCAACCACACAAGGATGTCATGATGATGAAGATGAAAGTACTCATTTGTTCAGATTTAGTGACAATCTGCCTATGTCTGCTAAATCTGATGCTCCTCCTGCTCCAATTGTTCCTCCTAATACAAATGCTGATGAAATTCTGGAATCTTCTACATCATTTGAAATTCCTGCTGAACTGTTTCCTGGATCTTCATCAACATCTGCAGCAACTGGACCTCCAGCAAACACTTGCACTGATCTTATTCCATATCAAGAACTGAAGGATCATCCATTATCTCAGGTTCTTGGTGACATTTCTGTTGGTGTTTCAACAAGAAGTCAATTGTCAAACTTTTGTCTCTATGCCTTATTTGTTAGTCAGCAAGAGCCAAAGAACTATCACACAGCACTCAGAGACAATGGCTGGGTGGAGGCTATGCAGTTGGAGTTGTTGCAGTTCAAGAAACAACAAGTCTGGGAGCTGGTTCCTTTACCCCAAGGTAAGTGTGCAATAGGCACTAAATGGGTGTTTAGGAATAAAACTGATGAAAATGGTCAAATAATTAAGAACAAGGCCAGACTGGTTGTACAGGGGTTCTCTCAAGAAGAAGGTATTGATTATGATGAAACTTTTGCCCCTGTAGCCAGACTGGAAGCAATTAGATTGTTTTTAGCATATGCTGCCTTACACAAACTAAAAGTTTTTCAAATGGATGTCAAAAGTGCTTTCTTATATGGTAAAATAAAAGAGGAAGTGTATGTGTGTCAACCACCAGGTTTTGAGGACAATAAACATCCTGATTGGGTGTATAAGCTTGATAAAGCTCTTTATGGGCTGAAACAAGCACCTAGAGCCTGGTATGACACTCTATCCACTTTTCTTCTTCAAAATAATTTCACTAGAGGCTCCATAGATAAAACTTTGTTCATAAAGAAAGTAGGACAGCATAAGCTCCTTGTTCAAATTTATGTTGATGACATAATTTTTGCTTCATCTGATCCAAAGTTGTGTGCTGAGTTTACTGAGTTAATGACCAAGAATTTTGAAATGAGTGCCATGGGGGAATTACAATTTTTCTTGGGTCTTCAAATCAAACAAAGTCCTGATGGCATTTTCATTCATCAATCCAAATACACAAAAGAGCTGTTAAAGAAATTTGATTTGCAAAATTGTAAACCATGTTCTAACCCCATGAGCAGCACCACACAACTTGATGCAGATGTGAAAGGTAAATCAGTTGATGAAACTCTTTATAGATGTATGATTGGGTCCTTGATGTATCTCACAGCATCTAGGCCAGACATTATGTTTGCTACATGTGTTTGTGCTAGATTTCAGGCTGCACCTAAAGAATCTCATTTGATTGTTGTTAAAAGAATTTTCAGATACTTGCAGGGCACTCAATCACTGGGAATTTGGTATTCCACTGGACATTCCTGCAAACTTGTTGCTTTCTCTGATAGTGACTATGCAGGATGCAAACTCACCAGAAAATCAACTTCTGGTGGTTGTCAGTTTCTAGGAAATTGTTTGGTTTCTTGGCAAAGTAAGAAACAAACATCTGTGGCCACTTCAACAGCTGAAGCCGAGTACATTGCTGCTGCAAGCTGTACTTCACAAATTCTCTGGCTTCAGACTCAACTTTTGGATTATGGCATCAAAGAGTCTAAGACACTATTGTTAATGGATAGTGCCTCAGCTCTTTGTATTGTCAAGAATCCAGTTCAGCACTTTAGGACCAAACATATTGAAATCAGACATCATTTTATAAGGGATTGTTTTGAAAAGGGTCTGATTGATCCAAAGTTTGTTCCTAGTGCTGATGAGCTTGCAGATATCTTTACTAAGCCTTTAGACACTTCAACTTTTCAAAATTTAGTTCTAAGGCTTGGTATGCTGCAACTTGAATAACTTAGTTTTCACACTAATAAAATTCCATCCACCAGATAAAATTTTCAAAAAATACAAAAATATTCATCTTTCTAAAAATTCAAATTTTTGTATCACCTTGCAAATCCTGCTATTTTCAGTAAATACTGATAAGTATCAGAAGTACTGATTCAAGGAAACATCTGACCTTTACCAATATTATCAGTTAAAAGTACTGATGAGTTTTGGTTGACAAAGCACTGAAGGTCAAAAATATTTCACAAAGTCTGATGAACAACTTTTGTTCACAAGGTCTGATGATAAATTTTTCACAAAATCTGATGAGAAAATCTGATGGTTCATAACGTCTGATGAGCAATTGATGAAAACAGCTGATGAACACCCAATGTCGACAACAACTGATGAGTAAATTTACTCTTCAGATGTTTCAACCACTGCTGTTTTCTCTTTATAACATCTGAAGAACAACTTCCCATACTCTATTTATTCCAAACCCTCTTCAGTTGTTTCATTACCACTTCATCAGAACTTTCTATCTTTTTCAAAAACCTATCTTCCCTCTCAAGTCTCTGCTTCCATGGCGACAATGAACCTTAAACCTCGTCATAACTCAGTCGCATACCTCACCAAATCTGCCTTCTGGTCAAAGTTTGATGAGGCTGTCGACCTCATGAATACCTCGCAATATCAAACTGCATTCCTTCTCAATCCCAAGATCCATGTCGAGTCTATTCAACAGTTTTGGGAAAATGTTGAGCTCATCAATGTCGGCACGGGAGTCATCTCCATCCGATCATCTGTCAATGGGAAGAACGTGCACATCAGCACTGCAGAACTACGGGATGTGTTGAATCTTGATGATGCAAATCTTCCAACATCCTTTCCCAAGAGCATGACCGATCTCTGTTTCACACGCCATGAATACCAGGGTGATTTGAGCGACTCCACACTGTTCAAGAAACATTTTAATGATCCAGAGCGCCTTATCTACCACATGATAAACATCTGCCTAGCCCCAAAGTCTTCTTCATGGGACCAGATGTCATTCAAGTGGCAGCAGGTATTCTTTTCAATCCTCGAATCTCAAAAACTAAATTTTTCACAAATTATATTTTCTGAATTATCGGAACATGCTGCAAAACCTGCGGCACAAAGATGGCTGTTATACCCTCGCTTTGTAATGGCCATCATTGAAAAGCAATTAAAACAGGACGACCTTGTTGGCCAGGGAATAGATGCTCCAGCAGTCTTGTTGGAAGTATATTCCCGGCACAACTCCAACCTCACACTCAAAGAGGCTGCCCGAAAGCTAAAACCCAAGCATAGGGAACCCACAGTCTCCACTTCCAAATCAAAATCCAAAGTCCCCACCAAACCACCTTCCAAAAAGCGCAAAAAGGCTGCTCAGGGAAATGAGTCCCCTGAGTCTGCCCATGCCTCACCAAGGCATGACATGGCCACTGGAAGTAGTCAGCTAGTGGTCCATCAGACTCCACCAGCTGAAACCGCCCAGGCTTCCTCTCAACAGGAACTTGGTGCAACCATGGAAGGGGTAGACACACTTCTAGAGCCTCTTTCATTTGAAAAGGCTTCTATTGAACAGCACCAATCTCCCCGGGTGCACTCTGCTTCACAGCCTATTACTATTGAAACCACCCAACAAAGCCCAACTTTTGTTATTGAACAAATCATGGATCAGTTAAACACTCATATCCCTACCCAGACACCTATTAAAACTGGGATTAGCTCCAACATTGAGGGGGAGGCTCAAAGTGTTTCTGATAACCCACAGGATTCTGACTACCATATCAGATCTCCTAGTGTGGAAAGAGAGATTCTGACATCTGACAGGGCTGCTACTTCATCACCTCCATCATTTGGAGTGATTGATAGTAGTAACATATCTAAGACCCTGCCAGAGGCAACAACTGATGAAGGGTTTATCCCTGAAGTTGGAAGTCCCCAGTACCAAGAAAACGGGGCACCTGAAAATGTTGAGCCACACTCAACTCAGGTAAATCCTGATACTATCAGGAGGTCAGATGATTCAGCCAAGGTTGATGATGACCAAACATTGTTATCAAATGTTCTATCAAGGAACAAATTCCTTGAGGCTGAGGTCTGCAGACTCAATGAGCTGCTCACCAAAATGTCCAAGGATAAAAGTCCATCTGCCCTTTCTAACCCACAGATGGCACCTTCAACTTCTGAAGGTCCCCAAAACACTTCATCCTCCACACAAAAACAACAACAGCCACCTGCCTCTGTTTCAGGCACAAATCCTCTGGGTTCAAACCCCCCAGAAGCATTTGTTGATGCCTTCATTGCTGCTCTTCCTCTCATCACTCCCATCCTCCAAACCCTTATTTCCCAATCTCTTGACAAGCTACTTCCCTCACAACCACAAATCCAAACAATGATAGATGGTGCAGTTCAAACAATTCTTTCTAGCCTTAAACCTCCTACACCAACTGCAGCCAAAAAGGGGGAGTTTAGTTCTGTCATAGAGACAAAAAGGAAAGATTCTGATGATGTACAGGAAGTGGGTATACAGGTTGAAGCTATAGACTTTGAAAAGCCTGCCTCTCCTCTGAAATTTACCTACAAAAGGCAGAAGAAATCTTTCAAGGCTGATGTGGTTGAAAAAGATGTAGAGACAGAGAATGCAAGTGAAAAAGCTGAAAATATTATAGTTGAAAAGGCTGCTGATGTGATAGAGCCTGAAATGTCTGAGCTTCAGAAGCTAGTACAACAGGCTGATCAAGTCCATTTTCAAGCCATGGATGAAATCATAAGCCAACTTTTCAAGGAGGATGCTGAAACTGAAGATCTGAATAAGAAGATCAGGGAATTGGAAATAAATCACATAGACAACATTTGGAAGCAATATGACAAGGAAGAAAGTGAGAGACTTCATGTCATGGCTAGGTTTGTAGCCAAATTCTTAGGGAGATCAGTTGCTGAGATCAGGGCTTGGGATAGGAATAATCTTATCAAAGTTACAACAAAGATCTGCAGCTCTGAGACTCCTAACAAAGAACTGATAATTGAAGCAATGGATGTGGTGGGCCTGAAGAAAAAGAAGGAGCTGCTTAAAAAGTCTCAACAAGAACTCACTTCCAGCATGCTTAATTGGCATAAACCTGCTCCAAAATCAGCCACATCCATCCCAAAATCAAAACCTGTCAAAACAATTGTTGCACCTCTCAAGAAGAGGAGAAAGCTGATGATTCAGGAGGAAGATGATGAAGATAGGCAACCACTGTCAACTGTTCTAAAACTGAAAAAGCCTGAGTCTTCCATTGTCCCTGTAATGACTCCTGAATCTCAGATGCAAGCTGTAAAAGTGAAGATAGAAGAAGAGGAAAGTCAGAGACTATATGATGACAAAATTCTGAGATTGGTAGACAAAGACTACCCTCAGACTTCCTCGCTAACAGCTATGAGGAAGGAAGCACAAAGGTTATTTGCACTAAGGCATACCTTCCAATACATGAAAGAAGTAATCCGGGTATGGCCTGACCCAAGGGTACAACACAGGATACACAAAAGAAACATTCCACAAGCCTACAGAAGAAGAATCAAAAAGGTGATAAGTGCTGACATTATGGCTGGGTTTGTGATGGACCCCTGGGAAATCATTGAAGATTTTAAGAAGGTTTACAATGCTAAACTGCCAGTTCCCAAGCTATTGGAAAACAAAATGATCAAGAAGGGGCTGGTATACAATAGAATGGAAGGGTTAAAGAAGAATGAGCTACAATTGTTCCTGGAAGGAAAACATCCAGATGAATTTGTATACAGAGAAATCACAAGGATTGAATTGCACAATGGGTCTACAAGCAGGTACCTATCTGAATACTATGGACCTGAGTTCTTCTTTGAAGGTGAGCCAGAGCTACTAACCATTGAAGATCAAGTAGTCCTTCTGGAAGCCTATGTCAGAGAATCTTTTAGACTCGTGCATGGGCAGTAGCTTCAATGAGAGAGGCAACAACTCTTAGTCCATTCCCCAATTGGAGTTCTCTCTCATCCTTCAACTGTCAGATCTTCTGAAGCTGCTGTCATCCAGGCCTACACTTAATTGGTCATCTTAGAAGCTGATCTCTAAGGAAAAAGACACATCTTTCTGCCTGGAATATCAACAATAAGTGGGACAACTAATAATTAGAGGTTTTGGCTGCATTGGTTCAGGGGGAGTTTGTTGGACCAAAAGAACCAATGAGCCTGATCAGAAAATCCTCTAAGTCCCACAAGCACACAACAACTGAAGAAGAGCACAACAGCTGAAGACAAACGACTGTTGAAGAGAAGATCTGAAGAGTTACAAGCTCTGAAGAACAAGTCTTCAGATGTTGTTCACAACAGCTGAAGTGTTAGTCTTCAGATGTTGTAATGTTAATTTTTGTCTTCAGTAGTTTTAGTTTAATTTCAGTAGTTTTAGTTCTTCAGTAGTTGTAAGAGGATGTCTTCAGTAGTTGTAAACATCCTCAGTAGTTTTGGTTATTTCAGTAGTTATCTTTTGTCTGTTAGGTGTCAACATCATGTGACATCATCAGACGTCACTGCTTCTATATAAGGGCAGTTGACCCATTGTATCTGTAACGAAGTTAGTGCGAATTGAACGAGATTATTCCTTTTGCAGAATTCTCTTTCTATAACAACTTGTACTTTACTGTTCTATTAGATTAACCTTGTTCTTGCTAATTTTGAGCTAATTCATCGTTGAATTCCGCTGCTATAACCTAAGATTGATCAAATGAGAACATCTGATCTTACATCTTCTTTTTTCTTAAACATCAAATGCTAAATTACATCAAAGTTTTCCTTCAAACCAGCAGCTCCTTACTCTGTGGGGTTACTTGTGTTCATATTTTTAATACAAAATGATAATATATAACAAAACTAATTCAAATTTTCAAGGGGTAAATTAGTAAATAGTATAAATTGTTGTAAAAATCATTTTACACGCAGGTCATTTATCTAAACTTGAATATTTTAATTTTGTTAATGTGGATTTGAGCGATTTTGACCTATTTAAAATTAAAGCTAAAACTTGAATGTTTTTACTTCATGAAAGTGATGACAAGAGTCATGATTTAATACATGTAATCAAAACATGTAAAACAAAGAGTCTTTATTCAATTAATAGAGTAACATGAGAGTTATTAATTTAGAATTTGAATAGAACACTAGGATTAAGGACCCGCGCGATGCGGCGGGTCTTATTTACTAAACCGATATATCATAAATATAAAAATTCAAATATCAAACGTACATACAAACCATGTCATTAACCACTATCATTATAATGACATTAAACCTTATATCTGGTCACATTATGAAAATGAGAATTGAAAGTATGTAATGAGAGTTATATTCATCTATCTGTGTTTAAGCCAATATTTTCTTTTCAAATGATTAGACCTAAATAAATGTATTAAAACAAACTAAACATTCCAGAGAATTTTTAAAATTCAAAAAAGGATTTGTTAAAGTATATGGAACCAAAGTACAAAATTTCTATGCCTTTAAGGCAACTTTTATTTTATAGATCTTTGAATGTGCCCAGAATGTTTATGTCAAATTTAGCATGGTTTTTTATTCTCATAACTTGCTGCTAATTTTCATTATGATATAAACCTAATGACCCAATATCTACCCTTTCTCTTATACGATTACTATACCAACATGTATTTGTGTACGTGCCTTAAGCAGTTGCAAGCACTCACTCCTACTAAACATCACACCTCCATAGCAAAGAGTTTTTTCACATATCTTATTCTATATACCATTTTGCAGCATTAGTGAAACATGCGCATGTCTATGACTATTTTAGGAATCGCATAAGCCTAAATTCAACTCAGTTGTAACAACTACAAAACCCAAGAACACAAAATAAAACAATCAGACTCAAATATTTTAAGAAACCACAACTTTGTTTTTTTCTTAAAGATCACTATTTTTGAATATCAGTTCTAATCAGAAATTAACTCTTAAAACCTACATGTTAATCTGCAAATTGTAAAACCATTGAGTCAAACATTGTTAATCACATGTTAAAGCCGAAGCAACACACCATAGTACAAAGTCAAACAGCATGCCACAACATATAAGATGACCCAAAACCGACAGATAACTCAAAGCATAACACCAAAAGCCAAACCATAAATCTATTGTAAAACATAGAAACACATACCAAGTTTTCATATAGTTGTGGAAGGGATAAACCTGAAGAGAAACGACTTTTCACCTGATCAGATATATGAATTTGCCAATAGTGTTGAAATATTAAAAGGCATATTTACTTTGATTGTCCAAATAATATTTAAGTTATGTAGTTATTAATTGTTGGTTCTAATTCTTTGTTTTTTTTATGATATTGAGTAAATTGCCGTTGACTTCTAGGCTCATATTTGCGCTGGGCTTATGCTCCTGGGCTGATGGGCATGGGCTGCTAGTGATTGCTGAGTTGGTGTGAAGATAAGGATAAAAGCTTGGAAGGTGTTTAGGGTGAAGTATAGAACCGTCATTTTTTTTCATTCATCCAATATTTTTCCTTGGTTTTTGTGTGCATCAGATCTCTCTATTGTTCATCTGATGCATATTTTTTTCATTTAGATCTACACTCGATTGTTGTAGTAGATCTTGTTTTTTCTTTAGAGATGTATTTTAGATCTTTGGTTGTAGAGTTGTAAGGCCATCAATGTGATGTCCTAATCTGTTGCAGATTGTTTTGAAGTGTATTGTTCTTGAAGATCTATTTGTGGTTGTTCTATTTGAAGATTGAATAGAGATTTTAATTTTTAAGTGATGGCCGGCGACGACACCTTCACCGCTTTGCATACTGCGCCAGTGGTGAGGAGATGTAGGGGCGAAAAGGAGGGCAGATGTGAGGTTGATGGTGGCTGGAGCAGCCATGGTTGAGTGGTGGTATGCTTATGGCTGGTCTATACTGTAGAGAGAGAGAGAGAGAGCGGTATCTGGATAGAAAGAGCAGAGATGAGTTGTACCAAAAGCTTTGAAAGAAGTAGGAAATGATATAATATAAATAAATTGCATATGGAGTTGTACGTGCATCATCTGAAGTTGCACCAAGATGAATAGTAACTACGTGAGAGGGCACCGTCTTTCATTTTTAATATATATACTAGTGTTTAGGACCCGCGCTTCGCAGCGGTCCTACTAACTAATACTGATTTCTTAAAAGGCTCAGACTATTGGCCGGCTGCTACTTCGTAAACTATTTATCTATGGGTCAAACATGGTTGTGGTGGGTGATGTAGGGGCGAAAAGGAGGCTAGAGATGACCTTGATGGTGGCTGGAGCGGCAATTGTTGAGTGGTGGTATGCTTACAATGTTTTGAAAACCAGACCGAAACGGTGGTCGAACCGGTGGTTGTACCGGTTTTTATTTTTATTTTTTTTTATCTTTTTAATTTTTTTAATATATATATATATAATGTTTATAAAATCATCTGGTTCTTAAATCCGGTTCGACCGGTCGGACCTCTGACCAGTAAGAAGACCGGTTCGACGTCCGGTACGGTTCGGTTTTGAAAACATTGATGCTTATGGTTTGGCTACAATATATGGAAGAGAGAGGCTGTGATGGATAGAGAATAACTATAAGCATAACATAATTGTATCATGTGTATAAAAACATGTACAAAGATGAATAGTGATTTTCACACACAAAGAAGTTTTGCTAATTAATATATATATTAATGTAATGTAAATAGTGTTGATTTAATTTATGGATTAATATAAGAGTTACTAATCTAAATTTTTGAATAGACACTTGATTCACGACTTGACCCGAACCACGTCACACAGATGCGCACTATAACTACGTGCACAACCAATCCACACAAATTAAAGTAACGATATCACATTCATCTTAGCTTCGTTAGTGAAAACCATAATTTTCGCAAAAATTTCCAACATTTTTTACTTCTAATATCATTAGATTTCAAATAAAAAAACAAACAAATAATAATAAAAACTTGGTTGTTTTTTTTCATTCAAATGAGCTTTTCGTATATAAATCAAATTATCTCATTACATGCCTTTGAGAATACCAATTACAATTTCCATATAAAAAAAACCAAAAAAGACTCGCAAGAAAAACAACTACAAGGGTGAGAATAATTTATTAACGTTATTATGTATACAAATTAATTCTTAGGGTTTGCAATAATTCACTCATGTCATTAATTGCTACAATTTATTAAAATTATGTTTTGAATAATTTAATAATGTGGAGATAGTTTGAGCGGGAAGTGGAGTCTAAAAAGTGCCTCATTGAGTGCCACATGGCACTCCAAAACCTTGATTTATTATATTATTTGATTTATTATATTAGATAGATAGATATTAATTTCTTTCAGCTTTCTTTTATTTTCTCTTCACGTTCCAAGTTTTTTATATATTTCTGCCCTTTTTTAGTTATAAAAAAATAAGCCTAAATTGGTCCAAAGCCCGGCCCTAAATCGTTCAAAATACAATCGAAAAGAATACTTTCCCGCCTTCCTGCGAACACCTTTTCACTTCAACGTCTTCCTTTGAATCCATTTGTTCACCCCCTGTCAAGTTCTAGGGTTTCCGATCGAAAACTCCTTCAATTTCCCTTGAAAATCGATTTAAGTGTTCATCCAATTAAGCTCTTCTCTTAATCTCGCTCAAATTATCACAGTTTTAGGGTTTTAACCGCTCACAATGCATATCAAAGAGGTTTGCTTGGAGGGATTCAAATCTTACGCAACAAGAACAGTTGTTCCAGGATTCGATCCCTTTTTCAATGCCATAACGGGATTAAACGGATCTGGGAAATCGAACATCCTTGATTCGATATGCTTTGTGTTAGGCATCACGAATTTGCAGCAAGTTCGAGCTTCAAATCTACAAGAGCTGGTATACAAGCAAGGACAAGCTGGTATCACAAAGGCCACGGTGTCAGTTGTGTTCGATAACTCTGATAGGAGTAGAAGCCCTCTTGGCTATGAAGATTGCACCGAAATTACTGTCACGCGCCAGGTATTTAGCTACATACTTTAAAGTGATTTGTTGATTTATTCTTGAAATTGGTTGTTTGCAGTCAAATTCTTATGAAATTCCGAATTCGAATTCTTAATCAATTTTGGTTTTTGATTAAACGTTTTGATAGGATTCACACTTAAATTAGTCACGAACAAAAACCCTAACTATAAAGTACAGTTATTTCATTGGTTTCAAGAGGAAGGACAACAAGTTATATTAGGTGTCAACCAATATTCTTTCGCTTTGATTACAACAATTTACAAATTTTTTGAAAAAAGTTGGTACTTTGGTTATATTACAACTGGGGTAAAATGATAATTTGACTTTTTTATTTTCATTTCTAGTAAATCATAAAGGTAATAAATCAAATGAAAGGAGATGATTGAGTTTAAGGGTTGCACTAGATAGTGTAAACAAATGAAACACTCTCTACTACATTACCTATTACAAATATAACAATGATGATTTTAATTGGGGGAAGAATCATACCATTTTTTTAGTTCGTATCTATGAACATGAAAAAAGATAGTTATTTGCTTAAAAGTTGACCCAAGTGGGTTTGGCTATCCATTTTATACGTTATATGATACTTTAGTGAGATTGTGGGTTGATTTTTTTTTATTATCTCATTGTCACAGATTGTGGTTGGTGGGAGGAACAAGTACTTGATCAATGGACACCTTGCACAGCCAAGTAGAGTACAAAACCTTTTTCACTCGGTGCAACTAAATGTCAACAATCCACATTTTCTGATCATGCAAGGGCGCATTACCAAAGTTTTAAACATGAAACCACCTGAAATATTGTCGATGCTTGAGGAAGCTGCTGGAACAAGAATGTATGAAACAAAAAAAGATGCTGCTTTGAAAACTCTCGAGAAAAAGCAGGGTAAGGTTGATGAGATCAACAAGCTTCTTGATCAAGAAATTCTTCCTGCACTAGAAAAACTGAGGAAAGAACGGCTGCAATACATGCAATGGTCTAATGGGAATGCAGAATTAGATAGATTAAAAAGGTTTTGCATTGCTTATGAATATGTACAAGCAGAGAAAATTCGAGATAATGCGGTACATGGTGTTGATGAGATAAAATCCAAGATATCTGATATTGATAATGATATGGAGACTATGAATACCGAGGTGCAAGAGATGGATGCACATGTGGCAAAGTTAACTGGTGTAAAAGATGCAACCATGGGTGGGGAGGTTAAAGGTTTGTCAGATAAAGTTGATGCTATTTCCCGTGATCTTGTTAAGGAAGTGTCTGTACTGAAAAACCAAGAGGATGATCTCACAACTGAGAGAAAAAATGCAGAAAAGGTACACTTTTTATTGTGTCTAAAATCATCTTTTTGGAAATTTTTATGAATTCACAATGTAATGATTTTTCATGTACTAATATTGTTAGATTGAAAAGAATATTGAAGAACTGAAGCAGTCTGAGAAAGATAGAATTTCTGCTGTAAAGAGTGCAGAAGATGGAGCTGCTGATTTGAAGAAAAGAGTGGAAGAGCTATCAAAGAATCTAGAAGAGCTTGAGAAAGAGCAACAGGTAAAGTTGGGTTCTATAATTGTGGCATGGTTTTAAAATTTTGATGTTTTACCAGCTGTTAAAGTCGACTGTGATGAATTTGAACAGGGTGTAGTTGCTGGTAAGAGTAGTGGTAATGAAGAAAAATGTCTTGAAGATCTGCTTGGCGATGCTAAAGTGGCTGTTGGAAAAACTGAAACCGAAATTGAACAATTAAAAACAAAGATAAAACATGGTGAAAAGGAGCTAAAAGAGAATAAAACTAAGTTATTATCAAAACACAATGAAGCTGTTGATGCAGAAAAGAATCTGAAAATCAGACAAAAAGATGTAGAAAGTGTTGAAAAGGCTTTAAAATCTCTCTCATATGAGGAAGGACAGATGGAAAGTCTAGAAAAGGTGTGTATAATATTTATAGTTTAGTCAAGTTCAACACATGTACTTGCATATCTAATGATATTTATATCTGAATTTTAAATATTGTTCAGGTTCGAATGGAGGAGTCAGATGCAGTACTTAAAATAAAAGAGGAGATCCGGAATATATGTTCACGTTTGGGGAACACTGAATTTTCTTATCGTGATCCTGTGAAGAACTTTGACCGATCAAAAGTCAAAGGCGTGGTTGCCAAGCTCATTAAAGTGAAAGACAGATCAACAATGACTGCCTTAGAGGTGCTCATGTGTCATCTCTTGAAAGTTTTTACCTTTATTTACTGATAATATTTAATCGTTTATTAATTCAATACAGCAATATTGCCAGGTTTGTGCAGGTGGAAAGTTGTATAATGTTGTTCTAGACACTGAGAACACAGGAAAACAGCTTCTTGAAAAAGGTGATCTTAGAAGAAGAATGACATTTATTCCTTTAAACAAAATCCAAAGCCATCCTGTCCCACCTAGAGTTCAAAAAGATGCTGTTAATTTGGTAAATTTGCATTCCTTATCTTACTCTTATATTTTTTTCTTTTAGGAAACATATGTATATCACCTATTTCATATTTACACATGATAACTTTTTATGTTCTCAGGTAGGTAAAGGCAATGCTGAAGTTGCACTTTTGCTGGTTGATTATGAAAATGAATTACAGGTTTGCTTTCTCATGTTTTCTTTTAACTTATCTCCCTATTTTTGATTGATTAACAAAACTTTTGCATTGTTCTATTATGTTCATTCTTGTTCGTGTGTTAGAAATTTTTTCTAACACACGAACAAAAAAATGAACATAATGTATACATGTGTTGGCCCTTAAGGGGCAAAAGTAAAATTGCACTAATTTTAACGTTAAATTTTACTTATTTTGTGAAAATAATCGTTAAAAGCATTGAGGTGATAACTTTAAGTGGGATTTTTACTGGGTATGCTTGTTGTTGTTAGAATTTTTTAAACATGATACATGTTGTTTTGCGTTGTTATCTGCTCATTCTATCTTTGTTTAAATTGAGAAATTAATACATTTTATGCTTTTTTATTACTTGGTTAACTGCTTTTATGAGAAGTTATCTATATTGCAGAGTGCAATGGAATATGTGTTTGGCTCAACTTTTGTCTGCAAGACCATTGATGCTGCCAAAAAGGTACTTTGTTAGAATAATATAAATACCATCTCCAATATATCACTCGTGATTCTTTCTTTGTTGTAGCTTCTCTTACAAGCAAACTGTGTTTCACTATTTGTTTTTTATGCACTTATGCCACAATCTTTTGTTAACTTTATCAATTAAATAATGCAATATGTATTATTTTTGTGTTTATCATCTTGTGGTACACACAGATTGCTTTCAGTCAGCAAGTTAAAACTACAAGTGTGACATTAGAAGGTGACATATATCAACCAAGTGGACTCCTCACTGGTGGTTCTCGCAAGTAAGCAACATTTAGTGAACTCCTATTAATTTTCACACGTGTCATCATAAAATGCTTTTCAGTGTACTCAAAAATTCACAATAGCAAAAAGCTTTATTTCTATAACCTAAAATATAATTTATCAATACTTAGGGGTGGTGGTGATTTATTAAGGCAACTACATGCTTTAGCAGAAGCTGAATCAAAATTATCTTTACATCAAAAGCGGCTATCAGAAATCGAAGCCAAGGTTAACCTTCAAAGCTACTTTGTTTATTTCTAATGTTTGATATAATGTTAAAATAAATTAGTAATCTTTTACAAGTGCATGATGTGTTGTGACTTGTATGTTCAGATCAGCGAGCTTCTTCCATTTCAGAAAAAGTATAATGACCTAAAGAAACAGTTGGCACTAAAGTCAAATGAGCTCTCACTGTTCCAAAGTAGGGTTGAGCAGAATGAGCATCACAAGGTTACACCCTATACCTTGTTCTTCAGTAATTCTTGCACTTTTCATTTTAAATAGTTTATTTATTTCTTTTATCTCTGTTTATATGTGTGATGTAGCTTAGTGAAACAGTAAAAAGGATTGAGCAGGAGCTTACAGAAGCGAAATCTGCTCTTAATGAAAAACAAGCACTTTATAAAGAATGTGTGGCTGAAGTTGCAACTCTTGAAAAATCAATTCATGATCATTCCAATAACCGAGACCAGCTTCTTAAAGATTTAGAGAAAAAGATTAAGGCAGTCAAGACAAAAATGCAGGCAGCTTCTAAAGACCTTAAGGTGTTTTTTTGTTTTTTTTTTTTGTATTTTTATCTATTACGTCTATTTTTATTCATATTTCTGTTTTCTGACATGAGTTTTATCTAGGGGCATGAAAATAACAGAGAGAAAGTTATAATGGAATTGGAAGCCGTTAAACAAGAACAAATATCTTTGGAGAATCAATTAGTTTCCTTGCAGATACATATTGGCAAGTTGGCTTCTGAAGTGGACGCGTTCAAGTCCAAGGTTTGACTATTTGACCCTTTTTCTTACTATTTTTATTTTTCAATTTGCGTCCCTATTGAAAGCTGTTTGCAATCTTTGTTAGGTTACTTCACTGAAAGATGAACATAGTCAAGCACAATCGGAGCTTAATGCAGCCCGCACAAAAGTTAAAGAGTGTGACTCACAAATCAGTCACATTCTCAAAGATCAACAAAAACTTAAAAATAATATTGGTGAGAGAAATCTTGAAAGAAAAAAGCTCGAAAACGAGGTGATAAAATTTTATTCACTAATGCTTTCAAGTTGCAATGTTTAGCTAACATATATAAGAACAAAGTTAATCCTTAATGTTTTACAGGTGAAACGCATGGAGACTGAACAAAAAGATTGTTCACTGAAAGTTGATAAACTGATTGAAAAACATAGTTGGATTACTTCAGAGAAACAGCTTTTTGGAAGAAGTGGGAGCGACTATGATTTCACATCCCGTGATCCGCACAAAGGGAGGGCTGAATTTGAAAAACTCCAGGCTGAACAAGCAGGGTATTTCTATATCTAAAATAAATTCTTTCATAATATAAACTTGTACTTACTGTTTGTTTGTTAAAGCCTTGAGAAGAGGGTGAACAAGAAAGTTATGGCTATGTTTGAGAAAGCAGAAGATGAGTACAATGATTTGATATCAAAGAAGAACATCATTGAGGTTTTGTAAACTTAGATTCCCAATTAATTGATGTTTATTATTTTCTTTAACTCATGTGGAACTTTTTATACAGAATGACAAGTCAAAGATTAAGCTGGTGATTGAAGAGCTTGATGAAAAGAAAAAGGAGACGCTGAAAGTCACATGGGTGAAAGTGAACAGGTGAGTTTCTTAAACAACTTCTATATTGTCTTTGAATTACTTATATTTTGGCTCATTATATTTGCAGTGATTTTGGTTCAATATTTTCTACTCTTTTACCCGGGACAATGGCAAAGCTAGAACCACCAGAGGGTGGTAGTTTCTTGGACGGGTTAGAAGTCCGCGTGGCATTTGGTGGTGTTTGGAAACAATCATTGTCAGAACTCAGTGGAGGACAAAGATCTTTACTCGCACTTTCACTAATCTTGGCATTGCTTCTCTTCAAACCAGCTCCACTTTATATTCTGGATGAGGTATTTGCCAACTTTGTATTGCTGATCTCTTAAATCTCATAATAAGAACAAGAGTTTTTTTGAATTTAAATTATTATTGTTATTGTTATTGTTATTGTTAGTTTCTCTTTTTACTTTTTTGGTAAACCAATAAGTTTTATGAAAATATGTATATTGATATCATTGGTTATCAGTTAATTAAGAAATAATAAGGATCTAATCATTATAAATAATAAATAATGAACATTTAAGAATTATAGAATTATATTTTAAAAAAAGATATAATTAAAATTTTTACATTTAAGTTTTTAATTAATTACTAGAATAAGAAGAAACTTAAATATTTATATTCATTAGCATTCACTAGGAGAGAAGCGGAAAACTCGAGACTTAGCGAGTTTAGGCTTGGCTTGGTTCGTTTACGTCTTAAAATTCTCTCTCCTAAATCTGTTTCAATATTAAGCTTATGAACCATGCTGAACAGGTTGATGCGGCTCTTGATCTAAGTCACACTCAAAACATTGGGAGAATGATCAAAGCTCACTTTCCACATTCACAGGCATGTGTCTTAATTTCATTTCCACTTTTCCAGCATCGAAAACATGTTTAAACCTATGTAGTTTCATCAATTCTTGTTCAATTTAACTCAAATTTAATCTAACAATCTTCATTATTCTTTTTATTTACAGTTTATTGTGGTTTCCCTGAAAGAAGGCATGTTCAACAATGCCAATGTTCTCTTCCGTACAAAATTTGTGGACGGTGTGTCCACCGTTCAGAGAACCGTTGCATCCAAGCAGAGTAAATGATCATGTTATTCAACCTGTAAGTTGCATAACAGAAAAAACCAACATTTACTATCTCATGAGGTCATGTTCAAGCTTGTAAAACCCATAAATTTAGTGTTCTAGTCATGTCTTACATAAAAAAAATTATTTGACCTTGATCTCCTCAACCATTGATGTTTACTGATACATAGATGATTTCATCTGTCTCATTGATACGATTGCATGCAACTTTATGTTCCTTAACACATAATATGATGAAAAACAAGCAAATCAAACGATGGTGGCTAATAAGAGGTGACAACAGTTTTAGGGTTGACGGGTTGTATTGATAAACTTGAATATGATTTATATATTTTTTAATTATTCATGTCAAAAACATCAATTCTAACCCAGACAAGACTGGGTTTAGAACTTGAATTAGTAAAACTGGTTTGGCAAGAACCAGAAGCAGTTTGTACCCGAACTGCTGGTTTATAACTCGTTCTTGAACTTTCATGCTCGAACTGGTTTAACCAAAACCAAAGCAGTCAATATTAGTTAAAAAGCTGGTTGAAATTGCCACTGAATTGAATAGATCACTTCCCTGTCAAACTGAGGTCCATGTTATACTGCCAACCAGTTGACTTTTTTGATTGCAACTTAAATCTGTTTGGAAGTGAAACCAAAACTTGTCTAAATATAGCCTTGTTTATGGAGACGCTTAAAATTGTATAACATGAACATTATCATGTAACTGACTTATCAAAACAAGTCAAACAGGTTGTTGGGTTGTCAATTGGTTATATTAAAATATCTACTTTAGCCTATGAAAATTGAAAAGGGGGGGGGGGGGGGGGTGAAAATACAAACCATTCGTGTTGAAAAGACAAGAAGCCAAGACACCTTGATGGAACAGGGGTCTTTGCGTCTAGGCCTTGGGTGAGACTTTTGCACCTTAAGTGTGCCTACTGCCTTTGACAACCTAGGTTAATTGAAGGACACAATAAGAAATGACAATTGTTTTAACAAGTTATATCCACATCATGCGTTGCAGTAGTATTTTTACTTATCAGATGTTGCATCCCTTTTGATATAAGCTAGAGTAGATCTAAATATTTGTAGTGCATAAGTCTCACAATCCTACTATGGTATTTTTTTTTTCTTGTATGACACACCTTGAGATTGCATCATACAAAATATTAAAGTCAAGCATCATATACATGTCTTGAACATACAAACAATTACCAACAAATACTAATTTAATACCTAAAACATAAAACAATCTTGTGTTAAGACATAACAATATTACTAACACATGAATTATATGCGTATACGAACACTAATAATGCTTTTAAATTTCAGATATTGTCAATAAAAGACAAGCTCTACATATACTGAACATGTAAAAGTCTAAACTTATACTTGAATTTGTTGAGTGTCAACTCATATTGTATAATGTTGTGCCCATTTGGTAGAGATAAAGCCTCTTGGATAGGGAGATTATGGGTTCAATTAGGGTAAAGATGTAATTTAGCTTAGAATTAGTTTAAGATTAAGAATAACCCTTAGTATTTGTAATAACCTACTTATATTCTTTAGTCAGTCAAATTTTGTTACATGACATGCTCTTATTTAATGACTTTCATCGTATTGCATTTTTTTTACTCTTTCTCCCCATCTCACGTAGCTATTGTTTCTCAACCTACTCACCATGTTTTAATGAATTCTTTTATATCATTATATTTAAATCTTATTTCTTTCTTTCTTATAGTATTCTTCTCTGGGACTTCCTTGTTATTATCTATTCCATTTTAACTTAAAGATCTAATGGGTGATGATGATCCAGACCAGAAAGTCAAAGATGGTATCATTGAAGAAGTCGATGAATGTTATACAACAAATATGAGATTGATAATTCCACCCTAGATGATAGATATGATGATACATTTATAAGTGTTATTTTGTTGTCTTACCCCTATGTCTTGCTCCGCATGTGCTAATTTTCTAGGATCAACTCTGCAGAATGTGAAGGGGAGAGAATTACATGTGGTTGAATTGAATATGAAATTTTTGACCCTCTCTTATTTTGTTGTATTTAAAATATGAAACTCTAAATTTAGAAAGAAAATTATGATCTGTTTGTATAATCTATCTATTATAATAAACTAAGATGTTTTTGCTTATATGTCGCTACCATAATTAATCTTTCTTTAAATTTGCCATGTGTCAACCTCACATTTAATTTTAAAAAATATTGACACATGTCAATTTATAATTAAAAACAATAAAACAAATAGATCCTATTTTTATGCTAAAATTTAAATTACACCAATCCTATTTTTATGATGATAAATTTTAGTTGTATTTTTTTTTTAACATTTATTTGATTATTATTAAGATTATATTTTAATACTATTTTGTTCAAAATCAAAGAAATATTGCATATATAAATACAAACCTAACTTATGTATTAAAGTTATATTTCAATTAAAATATAACTGACTTTTTCAAATAAGACAATTTACTCACATATCATTTGCAATGTCAATAAATAAAAGTTAAGGCCAACCGTTGTCAAAAGATGGTTTGTTACTGAAACAACCAATTTTTTCACGGATAACTGTACGTTGTATATAAAGAAGTTTTAGAGATTTATAAATTGTATTTGTATTTATAAAATGTATTTATATACAATTGATTATGTAATTCATCATAAATATATTTTAACTGTGTCATTTGTTACTCAAACCCGTGTAATACTCGGGTTTATAACCTAGTACAAATATGATATTTCAGTTTAGAAGATGTACCTTATTTATTTATTCTTTTCTTTTTCTTTTTTTTTTTGTTATTTCTTATCATTTTGCTTGATTATTTTTAAGTTTTTTATAATCTTATACTGATGTAACATTGATGCATAAACCTCATGATCTTTAAATAAAACATTTTCATATTTTTTATTTTATATATTAGATTAGACAACAAAGGTCGTGTGCCACTGTTTTTTTCTTTTTTATGGAGAGGGGGAGTAGGGTTTGTAGGTGTAAAATCCTTTTGTTAATATTCTATTATTATATTTTTCATAGAATGAAACTAAAAAGGTGGAAGATGTACCATATTTTTTGGTTATTATATAATCATTTTGCAGGTTTATAGTTTTACTTTTTAAGATTTTACAATAATGTAATAAGAATACATGAACTGACTAATACTTAAATATTACATTATGATGACGTTTTACATTGTTTATAATGGATGGGATGATCTAAACAGCTATATTACATTGTCGTAAGACTCACAATTTATATTAAAGAAGTGAATTGCCCTTTTTTATGTTGCATAAAATACATGTTGGATATTTTTTATTTGCTTATGGTGTACATGTGACTTTTTAACAACTTGTTAACTTGGCCTATTGCTTAAAAATTGATATGCTTTCATTATAACCCTTATTCTCTCTTCGCCTTTTTTTTTAATAATAGGTTCCCTGTGGTCTTAGTTACATGCACCAATATTTTGTTCTTTAACTATATAAATTTTCTCTTGAAGTTTCAAATCATCCATTGAGTCATCTATAACATTATAAACTGTATCATCTATAAGCTAATTAATTTCACTAGAAACACATCACATGAATCAACGTAAAACTAACTTGTTCTACTCATGAATTCCTTTCCTTCACCAACATGAGCATGGTATCAAGCACATCTTCATTCTTGTTTTTTAACTAATAATTAGTATCATGATCATGGTTGGAAAAGTCGTTATGCGCTACCAGGTTGGTCGACTGGGAGTTAGAGTACTCGGCCTATGCGGGGAGTACTCGGATATACTAAATTATAAAGAAAATAATTTTTAAGAAATTATACATATGTTAAACATCATAAATTTACTACTATTTATAATATTAAAAGTGAATATCATTACACATTAAAAAATATGCATGTACGAATACTATATCAATTTAAAAACTGATATTTAATGTATAATATTACTGATATGATATTCATTAAATTATCGTATTCCAATGTATCTCCATGAAAAAAGTTAAAATCAAATAATAATTAGTGAAAAAAAACTAATGAAAAACAACGAAAACCTATCAAAAATAGCGAAAAACCAAGTTAGCCGAGTTGGACCGAGTTGTCACAAGTTCGACCGAGATTGACCGAATCCGAGTAAGTTGACAGAGTTGAAGAAAATCACCTCGGTCGAGTAACGAGTTCCGAGTACTCGTCGAGTACTCGACCGCCTAGGCTGAGTTTTACAACGCTAATCATTACTATGTTTATTGCCCTAATGTAACATATGTCGTGATTTGTTAGACTATGAATTTGACCACGACTTTGATTTGACTTGACTTTATTGACTAGGTTTGACTTTGCTTGACTTGGTATGACTGTAACATTTGTACATTAATCGTATGTACGGACGATACATGTAAATACGTAATTGTGATTAAAAGTTTGTTTGTCAATAACGTTGTGAACATTCATTGTAAACAGGTAAACAATTTGCACACACAACAGTTAAGACATTGGATTTCTCTCAGTAACGAAGAAAATTCGATGTTTGACAATAAAACTCATAAGTAATGTAATCCAAAATACCCAAATGATGAAACATAAACGTTGTGAGTAAACAAATTCAAAACAATAAGGGATAACATTAGAAAATATTGAACTAAGAGCGTATTTGTGGGAATGACGATTCGCATGAATATATCAGTCGGTTTAATATTTTAAATGATATCTTATAATCAGAAAACCAAAGCAGAAAGTAAAACAATCATCGTGTTCGTACGAGTGATGATTCGTACGAATACGCACGAAAGTTATACGTTCTGACGTGTAGGTCCGTGGTTAGGATCCAAACTGATCTGGTATAACTAGATATTATGTGCGGAATCCATAATATCAAGTTTGAACAGAAAGATAATGAATTGAGATGAATAGAATCAATCACACATAATGAAACAAAATCAATCTTCTTGTATTAATTTCTAGAATGACAAATGTACAAGTAGAGAGAAATTAAGAATCTTAAAATTCTGAATTATGTCCAACTGATCCTAAACACATCGAACTAAACCTATTTATAGACAGATCTGTCGATACTAATAGTATCAATACTAATAGAATCGACAAACTCAACACTTATACATTTTTCAAACTAATAAAAAACAAACAAAACAAAACAAACATAAACATTATATTGAAAACAAAAACAAATACAATAAACATAAAGATCTTCATATCAAATCAGCTGCAGTCTTCAGTCTTCAATTTAACAACTGAAGCTGATGCTATCAGGGTACTAACAAACTCCTCCATAGCAACAACTCAGTGTTAATCTTCATTCTTTCCACTGCAAGGGTAGATGGCTACCTGCACAAATTTTACGCTTGATACACACATCTAACACCTTCTTGAATTGCATTGCTTCATCTGTATGATCTTTATGATATTGAATCTGTTTTATTTCCAACATTTTTTGTCTTCCTCTGACAGATTAATTAAGTGGATTGGATCAAACATTCTGCAAAATTCCACTTTGTTTACATCTTGAAAAACAGCTTCAGAGGTATAACCATCCAAATACCATCTATGGAGGTTATTCATAAGTCCCAAGTTAAACTTTAAAAGAGGAATTCTCTTTAAATATTTAACTAGTTTGAATTCATATCTCACCTTCCATTTCCTTGTAATCCAATCAAGATTACCAACAATTGGCATCTTCTTCAGCTTCTGAGGTTTTATTAATTCAAACTTCATACTTCAAACCTCCTTTCTGATTGTTTGCTCTATTAAATCAACCATGTAATCATTTGAATGATTAATCATTCTTATTTTAGCTAAAACTCTTAATTCACATAATAGAAATTGATGAAAGCTTTTAATTGTTTTCTTCAAGTACTAAACTCCATCAATTCTCTTTATTATGAATAATTTACATTCAGCCTCAAACATTCATGCTAAAATCTTGCCAACACATTCCACCTTATTCATGTATTGTTTCTTTACACTTGGACTTTGTGGACCGTTTTGTACATCATCTTTAGCCAACTGAATGTGTAACACCCGAACTTTTGATATATCTTTACTATTATATAATGAATATAGGTGAGATAAAAATCAAAGTCTTAAATTTACGAAAAATACAACTTCTTAAACATGTGGTACAACCAATTTATGCTTTAGTCCACACCTGTATTGGCTTTATTCTCAATTTAAGATTGAAACTCTTGTTTTTACTTTCCTTTTCCCCCAAAAACATTATACCATTCTCAGCTTCAATTTAAACGCATCATTCATAAAGCATCTCTTATTTGCTTGAAATCTTCATAAAGCATCTCTCATTTACTTGAAATCCTCCTCTCATTTCAAAATTCAAACCCAGTCCTTCACTGTTAAAACCCTAAAATTAGAGGGAAAAGTTCAGAGTTTCAAAATTCAAGTCCTGTTAGGGATGGATGCGGTGCTTCGTTGACACACACATACTCCTCAGACCACACACTTTCGCCTCGAAACTTCAACTCCGGTCGGTCTCTGAGTACCTCTGTGGATATCGGTGATTGCAACTGTAACCATCTATGAAAGACCCTCAAATGACCTAAAACCCGTCATTGCTCGATTTCTTCATTCCCTTTTGAAGGTTAGATTATGTTCTTCCTCACTACTTCATAGTTTGAATCATGTTTTTGTTCATCGTTTACGGTTTCTGTATTTTGATTTTATTTTGGTAGACCTTGCTTCTTAAACGTGTTTATGTTCAATGATTATGTTTTGTTTTCTTATTTGGAATTTTGAAACTTGATTTTGTTTAAAAGCACTGTGTTACAATTAGCAATTACAAAATATCTTCAAATCGACCTACAGTTGTCATAAGAGATTCGTATTATGACACGAAAAGGTCACCCTTTTATAGAATTGAGAAGGATCTGAACCAACAAAATTCAAAGGTGGTGGTAGTATTGTTATACAGATGGTTATGTAGATGATGCATTTGAACTAAAGAATGAAATTGCTAAGGTGGTGGGAGAATAACATTAAAAGGTATACGATTACTTGATTACCCTTGAAACCTGTTTGCTAAGAGTGTTTAACAAAAAATTCAAGCTTTTGCTGTTGGTCTTTTACAGTGCGGGCTGTTGCTGTTTCACAAGCTTGATATCAAGGTACATGTTTTTTATAAACAACCATGGTTAGACCAAGATTAAGATCATAGTAAAATGATTCTTGTTTTTGTTCCTCACAGCTTTTGGTAGAGAAAAAACATGCAAAGCATCTGCCTTATTAATATTCATCAAAATACAACATCATTTATAACTCAGGTATGCTAATTCTTTATTCCTTAACCCTCATATTATTTATTGTTTGAAAGGTAGGGTGTTATAGTAGACGACCACCTCATAGTTATTTTGTTGACTGCTTCTCCATTTGTTCCATTAATTACATCATTTGAACAACATCGTTTAGTTTATTTGTAGAAGCAAACCTTTTCTAAGTCTGATTAGCTGGTTTTGGAATATTCTATGACATTTGTTGAATCTTTGCTTGGTTCTTGGGTTTTCTTTGTGATATCAGTTACTATGGTTTTCGGATTTGTTATGATTGTTCTTTTCTTGCTACATATGGTAAAGTTGATAGTCTGATTCCTCACTGAAAGGTAATTGATTTTGCATGATTTTGTTAAGAGACCTAATATGTAAAATGATTTAAGCTGCCTAATTTGTTTTTTTATTAAAAATGAGTTGATTTTGACCAGCATGTTACATTTGAAATATTAACATCACCATTTTGCTTATACTATAAATGAAATATGTGTTGTTTTGGTCAGAAAGTTTATTAAATTTACTAATATTTTTAAAAAGTTCCAAATTAAACTTGAATGGTTAAAAAATATCCAATTTTTTATTAGTGGAATTTTATTTTGAAGGGGGGAAAGCTCCTTGGATAATGAAACTGGTGGCAGTGATACTTTTGCTGAATCCTGTGCTGAATATCTACATTATATTGCCTTTAAATGTGGAATCAAGGTATGAGAATAACGAATTCTTATCTTACCAATTAGAATGCTTTCATGAAACTAGCTTACACGTAGCATTCTCTACTTCTAATTTGGATTTTATGCATGGCAACTGTTGATATGTTATAATTTGAAAGGAATCAAATTTAAGCTTTGAAACCTTTTTTGTGTTTGGTTGTGAAGAAAGTGCTTAGTTTGTTTAAAACATGATTTTTTCCCATTTGCGTCTTTAAAATTGATTAACCCCAGTGATGGTTTTAAATTTTAGATTATGGGTCCTCATGGAGTGCAATGTATCAAGTTTGCTGAAACAGAGAGTACTAATTTAACAGCTATGGATAATTCGTTTCATACCATCTTCAACACAAGTTTTTGTAGATAATAAGTCAACAGGTACACTCTTTTGTTGTAATTAAACTATTATTATTGTTATCATCATCATCATGGTCATTGCAAGTTTTAAACTCAGATTATTTAATTTTTAGGGTCATTTGATATTATTGGCTATACGGTGCAGGAAATTTTTTATTTACAAGTTGCTGAAGAAGCTGATGCGGCTGAAAGTGGTGATGCAATGACATCATTATGAATATACTAGGTATATGTTTTTTGTTTGTTAATTTTTGAAGTAGAAGACCAAGTTAATAGTTTTACTCTACCATAACAACCTTGGTTTTAAAAAGCGCGCTCTAGGCGCGATTAAGCGCAAAGCGCATCTAGGCGCAGATCATGGCGCTTTGTGTGGCACAAGGCGAGCGTTGTACCAAAAGCGCAGGCTTTTTGCGATTTTGTGGAAGCCTGAAGCGAGGAGGAGCGTTGCTTCACGTACAGGAAGCTTAGAAAGTTTAACTGGGCCAAATTTTAGCTTATTAGGCCATACAAAGGAGCCCATTAAGCAAAAAAATAAGGCAACAGGCCTACTAAACAGAAGAGGCGGTAAAATCAGATGATTTTTTTTACCCTAGGAGTCGATTAGTCGGCTGTAACTTATTTCATACGTGCTTTCGATCATTCCCGCTCTCCAGAGAAGCTCTCGTTCTTGCTGGTATTGTCCTTCTGTTGTTAGATGTTAAATACATATGATAATGTTTTTATGCGTTATAAAAGTTTTATATATAATTTAGAATATTTGAGTCAAATATGTGCGCCTCGCGTACAAAAAGCCCACCGCTTTTGCGCTTCGAATTTAGACCTTGTCGCTTTTGTGCGCTTCGCGCTTTTTAAAACCAAGATAACAACTCGAATAAATTAATTTTGGCATACTTATCCTGCGAATTTGAAGTTACAGCTTTGCATCATGTTTCTGAAATAGGAGAGTAAGATCAGTTTAGATAGTTGTACATGCTTGAAACATAAAGTTATGTATAAAGAAACCAATGATCTTATAGATTCTTACACATCAGTTTATGTAAACTAATTATTTGATCAGTTTATGTAAACCTAAATAGATTCTTACATGTTAATGAGCAACTTAGATGCTATGTTGTGTTAGGTATATTCAGATTTGTTGTGGATGTTAATTTGGATCATTTGTAAATGTTAATTAGTTGTAAATGCAGATTGTGAATGTTAATTTAGATCAACATTGAGTGTGATCACAAACTAGAGCCCTCTGTTCTAACCAGGCTTCCTAATCGATTTTGGATCGTGATGCTTAATCTTTCAGTTGTTACAACATAAATTGATGTATTTAGGGAGATATTGGAAGGCAAAATTGACTTCTCCTTTAACCCATGGCATGTTTTCTCTTCAATTGCTAAGGATTTGTTAAAAAAAAATGCCTCTTAGGGACCGAAGTAGGAGGATAACTTATCATGAAATTCTTTGTAAGCTTATTATTTCTTTTTATTGAATAATAAAACCCTGTAAGGCATTGTGTATTATTGATAAACATATCTTACATGATAAAAACAATGATAATTAGAATGAAAACCTTATCTTTTTATTCTTTATTTTTCAAGATCTCTTATTTACTTTCTTGTTTTCAAATTAATGCAGGATACGAATGGATCATCATAGATGGCATGACGCCAAGCAAACCACTTGTTCCTGCAGTTGAGTCACTTAACTCAGTTTTCTGTCATGAATAAGCTAAAGAAAATGGCTCAATTCAGGAGGTTACCTGCTTAAATTTAAGGGTTATACAACTTTTAAAGTTTAATTTTCAAGTGACAAGGCATATTTGATCTTCTTTAATCCATCTTTCAATTCTTTCATTTCAAGAGGCCACCCGTAACGGTTCAGATGATGTTCTTGCTCACGCAAATTTTATGGACTTTCTTCATGCTCAAAGGGATATGGAAATTATTGTAATGGTAATTTTAAGTCATAGACGCCAATTTATGTTATGTAGATCCGCCAAAATGCACATTAATTACCAATTTTTATATATGATTAAGACTTGACTTGAATTGAAATTCTTTTGCTGCAGCCTAACATTAGTATTTGTTAAGATAAAGAAGGGAGCTGAGTCAATGACCGGTGGCTTTATAGTAACGTGTTTGCGACAACAATTCATAGTGACATATCGCAACCTGTAAGTCTTATATGATATTGCACAACATTTTAACTTCTTTATTTATTTTATAATTCTTGCAGTAATTGTTTTTATAACATTTGCTTTTGGGGTGTTTGGATTTATATACAAGACAGAAGAGCTACGCATATGTGATTTAGGGGTGTTTGGAGACACATACATTAGCAATAGTTTGACTTTAGAGGTCAAACCAACTTTTCAGAATTTCAATTTGATATGGGTTCATTATTAATTCTTCATAAAAATCTTTTCATGTAGATGTAGCATTCAAAGGAGAAGATACAAAAAAGTCATTATCAAGTAGTTATAGTTGTCAAACATGAAAAGAAAGTGTAAATTCCTATAGATTAACAGATTAAAGAAGATCAACAGCAAACGTATGAATGACGTTTAGTTTTTTTTTCCATTTTTATTTGTTTATATAGCAAACATATGTATGACATTTAAAGAAGATCAACAACAAACATGAACCTTGGTAAAAGGTAAAACCTTATATTCTCAAACTTTCAGTTTTTTCTTATCAAATTCGAATATTTAGAGTGCAAACATAGCTAATTTTGGTTGTATGTTAGAAGGTAAGTGTCAAGGTTTATCTTTATAAGTGTTATTAACAAGAATTCCAATTGTTTCAAAAAAATCAAGTGATCTTTAAGCCAAAATTTTATGATGTAGCAAATAAAACTTGCTTTTACTCGATCTTAAGCTAATATTAAAATTTGTGTTCTAACACAGTTTTCATGATGTGTTTAAAATGTTTATAATTATGTTAGAAGCTTATCGCTATAAAATGTTATAGTTTTGCCAACATAATTTTAGATTATACCACTGAGAGCATGATCATCAATTATGATTTTTACATTAATTTATTTGATTTTATTTCCTGCATTAATATTTAGTTCATTTTGGGTATGGGGTTTGGTGACTGAAAATGTAGCTACCTCCTATCTTAATTATGCAGATCTATGCTATGAAAGTTGGATATGTAGACTGCATTGTTATGAAAAAGAAAACTAATGATCGCACTATATATATCATGAGAACATTAGTAGGGCTGTTTATTTGGGTTTGGATAGATCTTGTTTTATGAAAAAAAACATGTCTGAATGGGGAAGGTTGAAGAAGTTCGAAGGAAAAACCTGTCTAATTCAGGCTTGGTGTGTACAGAAGGGGACGACGCCGCTCCACCGAGGTTGTGGCGGTGACGGCGGTGGAGGCCGGGCTGATGTCAACCCTTTTTGATTTAGAACCGGAGGTGATGACAGTGCTCATTTTGTTGGGTATTAATAAAAAGGGTAATTTTTTTATTTTCCATTAAGACATGGAACCAAACAGTCTTAACCGGTTTAACACTTACTGGTTGAGAGCCTTTTAACCATTCATACATCTTAACCATTCGGGACTTAATGGTTCAAACATTAACAGACGGCCTCTAAGTTAACAACAAACGAACATCACGTTGTATATTGTCGTTGGCACAGCCGCCGCATCGCGCGGGTTTCCGACTAGTTTATATATATATATATAGATGTAAAGTTTGTGGCTAAAATAAAATAGATGAAACTTAGAATTTAAAATTTTGAGCTGTAAGAATATAATAAGGGAAAAATAAGGGACTTAAGTGGAAAATTTTAGTTAATTCACCATACTTCAGTCAAAACCTACGACTCCTCCCTTATGCCCCACGATTTCATCCCCAAACCCAAGGACCCATTCTCTCAACAGAAACCTTAATTCACGGAGGCACCTTCTTTGATATTCTTCATCATCGGCGACCACCCATTGAATCCTCTTCATGAAAAGTAGCAGCTAGGGGCCACAATCAAGAAGCGATTGCCTTAAAACGTGTTCGTGTCGTTTAGGGGTCGCATTTGATCGACATCATTGGGTGTGTTACCGATCTCCTATTACCTGGTACAATTCTTAGGCTCTTTTCACAAGTTTAGTAGTTAATAAATGATTGTTAATTATTGATTTGGGGCTGAAACTATCGGGTATTTACCTGATTAACCGTAAGCAGTTTAGGGTTGGTTTGAGGGTTACGATGGGTAATTTTATAGTGTCATCACCCATCCCCAAACACAGCAGCCCCGATCTGCTGTGTGCGTATGTGTTTCGGCATGGTTTAGAAGGTAGAAATCACAAGTTTATGGGAGGTGATCATCCTGGATTTAATCGGGTGTATTTGAATTATTTCGTGTGAGTATGTATGGAGTGTTTGTGATTGATGAATCAATTATGGTGTCAAGTGAATATGTATGGAGTATGATGTGTGTGTGTACCAGGTTACATGGTGCGTGAGATCTGCATCATCAGAATATGGGATGCAAGGTGGGGATGAATTGTTTTGATAATTGAAAGTGGAAGTGTGAGCTATGTGTTGTGGGTGTGTTCGATCATGTGTGGGTGACCTGAAACTAAGAAAAGGTATGGGTGGACATGGATGTTGGTAGATAAGGTGTGTGCAAGTCATGGGTATAATAAGGGTGTATGTAAAATGAAATATACATAAACCCAGGACGGCCGCGTCAAAACCATTAAGTCAAACCTAACACGGCCGTTTCAAGGTTATGATAAAAATATCACTTTTCTCAAATATTAAGTTTTATGTTCCATAACTCTTCCAACGCATTTTAAGGGTAATTATGATCCTTATACCATAACCAAAGTCCGTTAGTTTCTATGCCTTATGTAGTTAAGTATGTATTAATGTATGAACAAAATGTGTAGGTTCTTGAGTCTTTCACGGTTGTGTGATCCGAGTAAAGCAACCAGGTGAGTTTCTAGACGCCCTCTCTTAAATGATTTTAATGTTTTGGGCTGATATATATGTTATGGTTTATTTATATAAACATGATATTATACTTTTGTAAAATATAAGTCATGATATAAAATATATTTATAAAGTTATGTTAGACTATTTTATATTAAAATAGTAATAACTATAGCTTGAGATATGTTTGAAATTATGCTTATGAATGATATTCTATGTGAATCTAATGTATGGATGTGAATGTGTTACGTGATTATGATTGTGCATGAGTCGACTCATTACGCAGAGTCTTGCTATAGGGAAGAAGTAACCTATAGTTTGACTAAAGAGGAAGTCCTCTATACGGGGCAACTATTACGCAGAGTCTTGCTATAGGAAAGAAGTAACCTATAGTTTGACTAAACAAGGAAGTCCTCTATATGGGGCAACTATGAGGAAGTCCTCTGACAGAACCATGACTTGGTGTTTGGTCTATTTGGGGCAATTATGTGATTTGAATAAGCTATGTGTGATAATTCCTGTATTCATGTTAATTATGTTATGTGAGTATATGATCATGAAAAGGTTAAGATTTTAAAAGATTTATTTATTTTTGAAAAATAGAACTCACTCAGCAACGCTGACTTTTGCATGTATATCAGATTGATTTCAGGTTAAATTGATGACAAGGACTCTTGGCTAACTAGTGAAGCTACCTGCACCTAGAAGACTGACATTCCTATCTAGAAATTTTATGATTTATTTTTAGATTTATCGAATATTTGATTATGGATTATGTATTAAATGTTTAGACTTTCCCCTACATTACTTAAGACATTGTTTCCGCTGCTATGTGAAGTACTTTTTAGTTTAAGAATTAAGTTTATGCTATGAATAACCAACAGTAGGACCTCTCGGGTTTGGGATCTTACAGAATGACTTCTGCAGTTGTTAAAAACTTGAAAGAATCTTCATTAATCTTCTCCTTTTCAACTTGTTTCTTTCTTATTTCATATTTAGTCTATTGAATAACACAATCAACTATCAGTTTCTCAATCTTTTCTTTCATAAATTTCTCTTTCCAATCTAGATCCATAAAAAGATCTCTAACTTCCTTTATTGGAAACCATTCTCCTTCTTCTAGATCTTGACCAACACTATCATCAATATTATCAAAACATAGTGAAAAATGATACTCTTTTTCATTTAACCGAGGATCAACATCAATAATATAATCTCCATCATCTTGATCATCATATCCAAGGTCATTATCATCAATATTAATAAGAGCATCAATCATAATATCATCATATTGAAATTGGTCTTGATCAACAATCAAAGTATCAACAAATTCTTCTTCTCGAACCTTTTCCTTTCCTTTATCATCTGGTGTTGTTGTCTGTTCAACTGGCTCCCCCTGAGATACAGAATTAACTGCACTTGAGCCTTCCTTGTTTCCAGTAGCAGGTTCATTGCCAGTTGAAGCACCAGCAGCTGGATCATTCTGATTGCCCTGTGATGGCCTAGTTGCTTCAAATCTACATGTATTCTCCCCCAGAGTTGAAGAACTAGACAATTTAGCATTAAGATCTTTTAATTGGGCTTCGTGACCTTTGAATACGTTAACCGAACTGGTAATCAAATCAGTAATCTTCTTATTCAAAATCTTGAAAGATGCTAAGTCAGTTTGGTTCAATTCAAGCCTAGTCTTATGTTGTGAATCAATCTGAGATTGAAGCAAACTCAGTTGATCTTGCAGTGGTAAAATCAAAGATGTCTTCTTTTGTAGCTCCTCAACTGTAACTTCTAGAGTATTCACTTTGGCCTTCAACTGAATGTTTTCAGATTGTAACTCTTCAACCTGTGATTGAAGTGCCAAAATTTGTGCTGATTGAGTAGCAAAACTATCAGTCATCATAGCACTTACGTTAGGAGAATCAAAAGAAGGTAAAGAAGAAGCCATAGGCAGAGTAGCAGGAGGAGAAGTATGAACAGGAAGTGAAGATGTTGAAGGTGTAACAAAAGAAGAAGAAGTAGGTGGAACTGGTGAATGAAAATGAAAATCAGTTTTAGATGGCACATAATCTGAATCACTATCAGTATTTGTCCTCTTCTTTTTGGACTGTGAACTTGAAGAAACAATAACCTTCCTCTTCCCAGACACCATATTGGAAGTATCTACCATAGGAGTATCATCATCATCATTAGAATCCGAATCAGAAGTAGAAGTATCTTCAACAACACCCTCGGCAGCAACAACAATATCAACATCAGGAATGATATCTTTAGATTCCTTTTGAATTTGTTCAGTGGAGTGAGAAGTAGTAATAGCAGCATCCTGAAACTGAGGAACAAAGGATGTAGTATCCGCAACAACATGATCAACTTGTTGGTCTTCTTGTTCTTGTTGTTCACATGAATGAGTTTGTTGATCTGCAACTGGAGAATCAACATGAAACCAAGCATTATTATCTGGTTCCTAAAACTGTTCATCGAGAACATGACGAAACAATGGTGTATCAGCAATATTTGCTCCTCTCTTCGGTCTACAATCAACAAAGATCCTTTTGTTCATAACAATAATTCTAATGATTGGGCCATATTTGGTCAAATATGGATACAAATGATCAAAGATCATTGTAAGAAATCTCGGATACAGGAGAAAACTTTCCTTTTCAGTAACTGTTATTTGTTAAATCATTGAATAAAAAATTAACTGACTGATATTGAAAGGTTTATTCAATACAAGTGCAGCAATGAGACACTAAAAAGGTCTTGAATGAGTGTCAATCCTAGAATTCCTATTGGATAAGCACATGATTACAACATGAAACATATATCTCCATTGTCCAAAGAGATGCTTCTTGACCAACTGTGAAGCTGTTACATCTCCATTATAACCCATTCGATTGAAAACTCCATATATTAGATCATTAGGAATAGTTAAAGGATCATCATCTGAATCATTAAATCTGAGAGCAGCTCGAAGATCTTCTACAGAAAATTGGATCACTACATCACCAGTCTTGGATTTCAGAACTGGTGGCTCAGCAGCATAATCATAATCTGAATTCTCCCAGAAAGAAGTGATATGATTCATCATTATCATAAGATTTGCAGAAATTGCATGTGAGATCCTGGATCGCTTTAGAAATAAAATGACTTCTAAAAATTTTGAGGCTTCTTTAAGCTCTTCATCCACCAATGCAATAACATTGTGCTTATCATTGTATAATCTTTGTCCTGCGTCAAAGAAAAAAACAACAATTAGTATTAAAATAAAATTTTGAAAAATCAAAAAAAATTTTTTAAAAATTTTGCTAAGTATGGATTTCATCGATAATAACATCGATACTAATAGTATCGATACACTTAATATCATTCAACACTTAGATATAATTTTGAAAATTTCATCGATATTAGTAATATCGATACTAAGAATATCGACAAAATAATATCGATACTAAGTGTAAGAATTCAATACTTAGAAAATTTTTGAACACATCCATCGATACTATTAGTATAGATGCTACAGTGTCCATCGATACTAACAGTATCGACGGAAGAACACTTGGTAAAATCTCAGAAAATCTAAAATTTTCAAACATGAAATTAATCCCTTAAATCAATGAAAACAAATCCAGACATGATCGATTAACACTTTTAACCGAAAAACCCTTTGAAATTTCAACAAATTTAACCAATTTTAATCGAACAAAACTTCAATTCTTTTAAGCTAGTTAATCATTTGATTTTACGGTTAAAAACCAAATATGTACCAGCCATTTTTGTCACACCCCGAGCCGGCGGGAACAGATCGACTTCCCCATCGGGCGGAAAGTTCTCGGGGCGCGATATCGTGATTGATAATCGGGATGATCAGATTGTTTACATAGCATCAACATTGAGAATAACTAAAGCACAATATAGCATTTAACTAGGATTACAAAGTTAAATTACAAATGTCAATATTTGATAATTTAACTAAGTAAACCTATCAAAAGAATCAAATGTTCACTATCTGTAACTGTACAAGATATCAAAATAGATTCATAGCTTTCATCAAAATATGTGCTTTTCCAAAATCTACTAGGTCCTTTAACTGGGCATCCTAGTATGCATTCCTGAGCCCTAGCTTAATCCTGTACGTCACCTGAGAAATCATGTAAGAAAACAAAGTCAACACAATGGTTGGTGAGTTCATATAGTTTAGTAGTTGTAAAATAGTTTTAGCAAACCGTTTCGGTAACAACCTTAACCTCATTAACATCACATGTAATATCCAGATCGATATGCTTATATATAGGGCATACGAAAGGGTCGAGCCTACAACCCGCCCAGACTCCATCCCACCACATACTAGTCCACATATGACATTGTTGTTAATGATAATTAAGCGCTTTACCTAGCATCAAATTCTCCCATAGTTTCAAGTATCCTGTTTAGAAGTTTAAGACATTCACCCAATAGTATTCGCAAATCCCTTCGGTAACAATCTTAACCTCATTAACATCACATGTAATATCCAGATCGGTATGCTTATATATAGGGCATACGAAAGGGTCGAGCCTACAACCTGTAACATCAGTGCCGGAACCGTCACCGAAACAGTGATCTCTACAGTACATGAACAGTAAATCAGGTACATATTTCAGTTATCAATTGTATATCATTCTCATTACATGGTATCAAAGCACAGTTCAGATTCAATTCAGAAAACAAAGTTCAGAAATAGGGTTCTTGAGTCAGATAATTATTTGACAATACAGAACCATCATGGATTTAATTGTTAGGATTTATTATGTATAAACGTATGTGAGGCTTTACAGAACAAAACAACATGAATATCGTTATGTGAATGCTAAATTGCTGGGTTATTTGTATAGGTGACGATCTGTACGAATATATCTGAAAGTTTAACGTTCTGAATGATATTCTATAATTAGAAAACAATATTGAAAAGTATAGTTATCGTCGTGTTCGTACGGGTGACGATTCGAACGAATACGCGCGACAACCGTACGATTCAATTTAAATAGTTAGTTAAATATTTTAAATTTAAATAAATAGAAGATATTAGTTAATTTATTAGGAATCACAAACTAGAATAATTAAATGAATTCTATTTTTATAAACCGTGTCGTTTCGTCGCGAAAACTACGCGAATCGGCATTTTACGCGAAACCGAACGAGACCGAACGAGTGGGTATTTTATCCCACATTTAATGTGACAATTAATGTCACAACCACCACCATTCTCACCCATTTCTCTCTCAATTTCGTTATCTCTCTCTCTCTCTAGTTTCTTCACAAGAAAACCATCTTCTCTCTACGAATTTGGGCTCAAATCTTGGTGGATTCAAGTGTTCTAGGCGTCATTACAATCCTCTCAATTTGTAGATCACGGAAGTACAAGAAAAACAAGCATTAAACCGTGGAATTGGAGGTAAACATTCACTTTAAATTCGGTTTTATAGGGTTTTCACGAGTTCATGTAGGTTTTGTATTATTAATCGATATTAAACACTTAAAACACTTGGGTTAAGGTTTCTTGCACATCTAAGTAGCTCTAGGAACGAGTTGTAACATGTTTTAGATCTCAAGGACGAGGATGGAAGCCATGGAAATCCACAGGTTCGTGAAAACCTTTTCAGCCGAACCCAGTAGCATCGGCCGAACCTTCTGGGTTTAGACGAACGCATCTACACTAAGCCACGAACCTACAGCTAGCCTGTAACGAACCCTAACACCGAACCTGACTAATCTGCACCGAACCTAGGGGTTCCCTGCAACGAACCTGTTGCTAACTTGTACTAGCCGAACCCTGAACGGTTGACACTTCCATTCCCGAACCCTTGCATGGCGAACCTCATCTCAGCAAAATTAGATCACGAACCTAGGAGACTCACGAACCATTATGAGACGAACCCAATGATGTGCGAACCTATGACCAGAAAAAGGGACGAACCTAGGGGTAACTTCATGACTAGCGAACCTTAGGGAAAACACATGCATGCAGCCGAACCCTTAGGGTTCGTGGGGGTTAAAAGATGGCCGAACCTGCCATTAAAGTTAGCCGAACCTTTGGTTAAAATCCAATAGGTTCGCTGCTCTAAGTGAAGGCCGAACCTAGATATTGTTTAATTAGGTTAACGTGGGTTCTAGGGTACTCAAGACTAATGTTAAAGACTTAGTAAATAAGGAATTTGTCATCAATCTAGGTCCTTCATGAGAATTGAACCTATAAAGCACATGTATGGATTTAGAGTGTATGTGTGTACATAGGAGATCACATAACTTATGCATGGATTGTGATAAGGTGCATGCATGGGTGTATGTGGAGCAATTATATATACATGGGTGTGCGCATGAACAAGGATGAAACCCTAATCATACATACATGTGTAGAACGAAATGTTGTATGTATAAGATTGTTAAACAAATGAGATTACATTGTTACAAATCCATGAGAAGCAAAACACAAGTCTTGACTTAATGGGAAGTCAAGGAAACATAAATTGGGCCTAAGTGGACCCAATGGGTTTAATAGAGCCCGTCATACATATTAAATGTCATATAATTTATGTGTGGTTATGGTAATTAAAGGAAAATGTTTTATGAACTTTTTTGAGTTAAGTTTAATGTTGTTATAAAGTATGTTAAATTAAAATGAAAGTTAGTATAAATTTTAGTTAAAAGTTATTTTGATCATCTTGTTGGGGAATTTTTGTAAAATAGACAATATAATTGTCTGGATTTGAACTAAATACAAAGGAGACTCTGCCCAAATTTTGTAAAAGTTTAAAAGTAAATTATTATGATTAAACATGGGATTTGGGGTCATAAAAGGGTAACTAAGTAGGATTAGATCATAGAGGCACTTAGCAATTTAGGACACTTAGTTGCACACACCAAGATCAAACATTAGGCACAACGATTATTACGCGTACTTATTATATTCGAATTCTTATAAAATAACTCAGGAACTGAAGAAACCTAAGCTACAGTAACAGCGCGCATTTTGTGTTAGAACTTTTACATAGCAGCACAGGTGATTCATTGCCCCTTTTCTAAACATTTTTGTTTTAAAACGCGGGGCTGAGAAGCATGCGTAAACTGTTTTATTCAAATTGTTTATTTAAATGCTTTTATTTATTATATGTTTTACATATATATGTTGTTGATACTCCTAGATTCCTGTCTAGGTAATTATTAAACAGATCAAATTATCAAGTTAATTAAATTACTCTTATGAGTAATACTTTAAATCTGAACTCTAAATAAACCCTTAGTCCATCAAGCTCAATTTCAAGAATCTAAATTCAAAGTGAAATCAAAGGAACTAAAACAAAAGATCATATTCAAAGGAAACCTATTTCAGTGTGGGATTTGAGAACAAAGAATCATAATCAAGAATCAAATATCATTGTGAATCATGGAAATTCTAAAGATCAAGATCAAGAGATTCAAGGAATCAGAAATCATAAATGTGTGTGAATCATTGAAATAATAATGAAATCATTACAATCTAATGAAGTCATTAATATTTGAGTTAAGGTGGATGTCAGTTGTATAGGGAATCAAGACCACGTGTAACACACATATAAAGTCCCCTTCAGGTATAGAAGACTCTTGTAGTCAGGCTATACGGGCAATAACATGAACTATCAAATGAAATCAATATCAAAGTCATATCAAGAGAATCAAAGAGATCATGAATCAAAGGATATCCTTAAAGTCCCGACACATATAGTAGGCCAGAGGGTCAAGCTGATATGGGCAAAACATTAAAATCCCGGTCAGTTCAGGTATACTCCTTGTGAGTTATGCCTGGCATGGGTCACGTGTGAGAGGTTACAACTTGGACAACCACCAACAACTAAGTCTAATTGATTGAGTCAAATAAGGCCGAATCATCATGTCTTAGTTGTATTTGAATGTTTTATTTATTTATTTAATTAAATATTTAACATTTTATTTCTATCACTGACTTTTGGGAAATCATGTATCTATGATGAACTCAAGAGAATCAAAGGTAAATCAAATTTTGGAAAGCATAATCTAAATCAGAGGTGTGTAGGGTAAAAATGCTTAATTATCATTAACAACAGTGTCATATGCATATTAGTATGTGGTGGGATGTTGGCTAGGGCTTGTCCCTTACATATGCCCTATATATAAGCATACCGATATGGATATTACATGTGAAGTTAATGAGGTTAGGGTCTTTACCGAAAGAGGTTTTCAAATCATTTTCAATTACTAAACTATATGAACTCACCAACCATGTGTTGACTTTATTCTTGCATGACTTCTCAGGTGACGAACAGGTCAACTGAAGAGTTGTTTCTTTTGGACTAGGTTACAGATAGAGGACCTAGCTTTTTGGACCTGCATACTTTTGGACATCATACACAGTTATTTTGTATATCTTGTGCAGATACAAGATTGAAGATTTATGATGTGATAGTAGATTTACATTGTTAAATTATAAACTTAACTGATGTAATTTAACTTTGTAATTCTATTTTATTTTAGCAAGTTTCTCATTTATATATCATGTGCAATGAAAACAATCTGATCATTTCGATTATCACTCTCGATATCGCGCCCCAGGAACCTTCCGCCCGTCGGGGAAACCCGATCCTACCCCACCGGTTCGGTGTGTGACAAATTGGTATCAGAGCCATGGTTATAGAGAAATATAGGTCACTTATTTAAACGGTTTGGCCTAGACTATAACCTAGGGACCCTGCATATAGAGAAACAGGACTTAGGAATTTCTTGCATACTGTCTTCTATATTTGATCATTGCACTAACCAATAACTTTATTGGTTATGATCAGAATGCCACCGAGAAGACAGCCTCCCTTGATACAGCTACCACCACGAGACTTGGCTCCACACTCCTCTACACCATCACCAAATGATTCACCACCACCACCTCCTCCTCCCCCTCCTCCTTTGATTACTCAACCCTCTGGTTCGGGCACAACACCGACTCTGGATCCTGCTACTATCGCTCTGGCGACGTTACTGAGTAGCCAGATGACAAATCAGATGAAAGAGGCAATACCGGAGATGTTCCTTCGTCTCCGCAACGAGATCAATAACACTGGTAACTCATCAGGAGAAGCCAGTGGAAATACCGGAGGATCATCTCATTACTCCTACAAGTCCTTTGTTGGATGTAAACCACCCAGCTTCAGTGGGTCTTAAGGAGCCGTTGGATTAATCCAATGGATTGAGAAGATTGAGGCAACCTTGGATCTCTGCAGCTATCCCGAACATCACAAGGTCCGTTACTCAGCTGGAACATTCAATAAACGGGCTCTGACCTGGTGGAACGGTCAGATCAACGCCCGAGGAAGAGAGGAAGCTATGGCCATGCCATGGGAAGACTTCAAGACACTGCTGAGAACAGAATTCTGCCCCAAGAACGAGTTGCAGAAACTGGAGGTTGAATTATCCAACCATGTGATGAAGGGGGGTGATCACATGGGGTACACCACTCGTTACCATGAGTTGGTTGCTTTGGTGCCAGACATGGTACCAAATTTAGAAAAGAGGATAGACCGTTATGTAAGTGGACTTCCCGCCTGCATTCAGGGCATGGTTGTTTCAGCCAACCCTGCCACTGTCGAGTCAGCAGTGAGATTGTCTTGAAAACTCACTGATCTAATGGTAGCCTCTGGAGTCCTAAAGAAGGAGGCTGAACCCATCAAGAACAAAGCTGAGTCTTCAAAGAAACCCCACCACCATCAGAAGAAGAAATAGAAGACCATCAAGAACTACATGGTAGCCACACCTCTTCAACAAGTAGCAGCAGCACCACAAAACCTTAACCGCAAACCCTACACTGGCACGTATCCTCTGTGTGCCAAGTGTCAGTATCATCACATTGCTAACACTCCCTGCAAGCAATGCACGGGATGTGGAAGAAAGGGCCATTGGGTCCAACACTGCCGGATAACACCTAACCAAGCAGCCAACAATGCTGCTTTGGCTCTTCCCCCACCAGCTAATCAGAACCATGGTGGATGCTATAACTGTGGCGAACAAGGCCACTTTGCGAAGAACTGCCCAAAGAAGACACAACCAGCAGTTCAAGCACCCTGTGGACGAGCCTTTGCTATTGGAGCACCAGCTGCACGCCAAGACCCAAATGTGGTCACTGGTACGTTTCTCTTACATGACTTTTATGCATCTGTTCTATTTGATACTGGTGCGGATCAGAGTTTTTCTCTACCGACTTTGCATGCCAACTAGATTCTATAGAGGAACAGTTAGACTCCCCTTACATTATAGAAGTAGCTAACATGAAACAGATCACAGTTAATACAATTTATAGGAACTGCCCATTGACACCTAACGGTCATACATTCACCATCGATTTGATACCGACGGAGTTGGGTAGTTTCGACATCATTGTTGGAATGGATTGGCTCTCCTCTAATCAAGTGGAATTCATCTGTTCTGAGAAACTACTTCGAATTCCATTGCCGAGTGAACGCGTATTGGAAGTTAAAGGGGATCAAGCAAAATGAAGTGTCAAAATCATCTCTTGCATAAAGGCACGTAAGTGTTTACAGAAACGGTGCGTTGCATTCTTGGCTCATGTGGTGGAAAAAGAGAAGGATAAGAAGAAGATTCAAGACGTACCCGTAGTGAAAGAGTATCCTGAAGTATTTCCCGAAGATCTACCAGGTTTGCCACCCGTGCGACCGGTAGAATTTCGTATTGATTTAATTCCTGGAGCAACTCCTGTTGCTAAATCTCCTTACAGGTTAGCACCTTCAGAGATGCAGGAATTGTCTAATCAGTTACAGGAGCTACTTGACAAGGGTTTCATCAGACCGAGCTACTCACCTTGGGGAGCTCTGGTCTTGTTCGTGAAGAAGAAAGACGGATCATTCAGAATGTGCATAGATTACCGTGAGCTGAACAAACTAACCATCAAGAATCGGTATCCATTACCGAGGATTGATGATTTGTTTGACCAACTGCAAGGAGCTCAATACTTCTCAAAGATTGACTAGCGGTCTGGATATCATCAGCTTAGAGTTCAAGAAGAGGATATACCGAAAACGGCCTTCCGAACCAGATACGGGCATTACGAATTCATGGTGATGCCTTTCGGATTGACAAATGCACCAGCTGTTTTCATGGATCTCATGAACCGAGTGTGCAAGCCGTATCTGGATCAGTTTGTCATTGTTTTTATTGATGACATCCTGATTTATTCTAAGAGCAAAGCAGATCATGAACAACACCTTAGAAAGATCTTGGAGCTGTTGAAGAAAGAACAACTCTATGCTAAATTCTCCAAATGTGAATTATGGCTTAGAGAAGTTCAATTTCTAGGTCATGTGGTCAACAGCGAGGGAATACACGTAGACCCTGCCAAGATCGAGGCGATAAAGAACTGGGATACTCCGAACACACCAACGGAGATACGGACTTTTCTAGGATTGGCAGGTTATTACAGAAGATTTATTTCAAGCTTTTCTAAAATAGCTTTGCCTCTTACCAAACTAACTCAGAAAAGTGAACCGTTTGTTTGGGAGCAGAAACAAGAAGATGCTTTTCAGACATTGAAACAGAAATTATGTGATGCTCCAATTCTATCTCTCCCAGAAGGCTGTGATGACTTTGTTGTATACTGTGATGCTTCCCATCAGGGACTTGGTTGTGTGTTAATGCAACGGGACAAAGTCATAGCCTATGCATCAAGGCAGTTAAAAGTTCATGAGAAGAACTACACTACTCATGATCTTGAACTAGGAGCAGTAATCTTCGCTTTGAAGATTTGGAGGCATTACTTATATGGAACCAAGTGTACCATATTCACTGATCATAAAAGTCTGCAACATATTTTTGATCAGAAGGAACTCAACATGAGACAGCGCCGTTGGGTTGAACTTCTGAATGATTACGATTGCGTGATCAAATACCATCCGGGAAAGGCGAACGTTGTAGCTGATGCCTTAAGCCTGAAGGAACGGGTCAAACCCTTGCGCGTTAGAGCAATGGGAATGACTGTGCAGACGAGCTTACGAGACAATATCATTCAGGCACAACAGGAATCAGTTGATCGAGGAAACTTGAAGAAAGAACTTGACTGTGGAGCAGAGAAACTCTTTGAGACTAAGCCTGATGGAATGATCTACTACCAGGATCGTATATGGATCCCGGCGGTAGACGAGTTGAGAAGACTTATCTTCGATGAAGCACACAAGACTAAATACTCTGTTCATCCCGAGTCTGATAAGATGTACCAAGACTTGCGTGGATTTTATTGGTGGCCTGGAATTAAGAAAGACATAGCCGAATACGTCGGTCAATGTCTAACGTGTGCGAAGGTAAAGGCGGAACACCAGAGACCGTCTGGTTTACTGGAACAGCCTGAGATTCCGCTCTGGAAGTGGGAACAAATAGCTATGGATTTCATTATCAAGCTACCCCGCACTTCCAGTGGTCATGATACGATATGGGTGATCATTGATCGTTTAACAAAATCTGCTCACTTCTTGCCTATGGGTGAGACTTTCACGATGGATAAACTGGCAAGATTGTACATTAACGAGATAGTGGTACGACACGGTGTGCCATTGTCTATTATCTCTGATAGAGACAGCAGATTCACATCAAGGTTCTGGCAATCATTGCAGAAATCTCTAGGGACACAGTTAAATCTGAGTACAGCTTACCACCCACAAACGGATGGTCAAAGCGAACGTACTATTCAAACCCTGGAGGACATGTTAAGAACCTATGTATTGGACTTCGGTGGGAACTGGGATTCCCATTTGCCACTGATCGAGTTCTCCTACAATAACAGTTATCACAGCAGTATCGGATGTGCACCATTCGAAGCTCTTTATGACCGGAAATGCCGATCACCGATCTGTTGGACTGAAGTTGGAGACAATCGAATAACTGGGCCAGAACTTATTCAAGAAACCACTGATAATATTGCCCAGATTCAGAGAAGACTGTAAGCTACAAGAAGCAGACAAAAGAGCTACACTGACAAACGGCGCAAGCCGTTGGAATTTCAAGTGGGAGACCGAGTAATGTTGAAGGTATCCCCATGGAAAGGCGTTGTACGCTTTGGAACGAAAGGCAAATTAGCACCACGATACGTGGGACCGTTCGAGATCATTGAACGTATTGGTCCTGTGGCATATAAACTGAGATTACCGGATGAACTCAGTGGTGTGCATGACGTGTTTCACGTCTCAAACCTAAAGAAATGCCTTGCTGACGAGTCTCTCATCATTTCAATTGAAGAAATTCAAGTGGATGAACAATTACACTTCATTGAAGAACCTTTGGAGATTATGGATCGCAAAGTTAAACAACTGAGGCGAATCCGTATTCCGATTGTAAAGGTTCGATGGAATTCAAGACGTGGACCCGAGTTTACTTGGGAACGTGAAGATCACATGAAGTCAAAGTATCCTCAACTGTTTGGAGAGGAAGCTGTACCCGATAACAACTCTAAAATTTCGGGACGAAATTTCTCTAACAAGGGGAGACTGTAACATCAGTGCCGGAACCGTCACCGGAACAGTGATCTCTACAGTACATGAACTGTAAATCAGGTACATATTTCAGTTATCTATTGTATATCATTCTCATTACATGTTATCAAACCACACAGTTCAGATTCAATTCAGAAAACAAAGTTCAGAAATAGGGTTCTTGAGTCAGATAATTATTTGACAATACAGAACCATCATGGATTTAATTGTTAGGATTTATTATGTATAAACGTATGTGAGGCTTTACAGAACAAAACAACATGAATATCGTTATGTGAATGCTAAATTGTCAGGTTATTTGTATAGGTGACGATCTGTACGAATATATCTGAAAGTTTAACGTTCTGAATGATATTCTATAATTAGAAAACAATATTGAAAAGTATAGTTATCGTCGTGTTCGTACGGGTGACGATTCGAACGAATACGCGCGACAGCCGTACGATTCAATTTAAACAGTTAGTTAAATATTTTAAATTTAAATAAATAGAAGATATTAGTTAATTTATTAGGAATCACAACCTAGAATAATTAAATGAATTCTATTTTTATAAACCGTGTCGTTTCGTCGCGAAAACTATGCGAATCGGCATTTTACGCGAAACCGAATGAGACCGAACGAGTGGGTATTTTATCCCACATTTAATGTGACAATTAATGTCACAGCCACCACCATTCTCACCCATTTCTCTCTCAATTTCGTTATCTCTCTCTTTAGTTTCTTCACAAGAAAACCATCTTCTCTCTACAAATTTGGGCTCAAATCTTGGTGGATTCAAGTGTTCTAGGCGTCATTACAATCCTCTCAATTTGTAGATCACGGAAGTACAAGAAAAACAAGCATTAAACCGTGGAATTGGAGGTAAACATTCACTTTAAATTCGGTTTTATAGGGTTTTCACGAGTTCATGTAGGTTTTGTATTATTAATCGATATTAAACACTTAAAACACTTGGGTTAAGGTTTCTTGCACGTCTAAGTAGCTCTAGGAACGAGTTGTAACAGGTTTTAGATCTCAAGGACGATGATGGAAGCCATGGAAATCCATAGGTTCGTGAAACCTTTTCAGCCGAACCCAGTAGCATCGGCCGAACCTTCTGGGTCTAGACGAACCCATCTACACTAAGCCACGAACCTACAACTAGCCTGCAACGAACCCTGGCACCGAACCTAGGGGTTCCGTGCAACGAACCTGTTGCTAACTTGTACTAGCCGAACCCTGAACGGTTGACACTTCCATTCCCGAACCCTTGCATGGCGAACCTCATCTCAGCAAAATTAGATCACGAACCTAGGAGACTCACGAACCATTATGAGACGAACCCAATGATGTGCGAACCTATGACCAGAAGAAGGGACGAACCTAAGGGTAACTTCATGACTAGCGAACCTTAGGGAAAATACATGCATGCAGCCGAACCCTTAGGGTTCGTGGGGGTTAAAAGATGGCCGAACCTTCCATTAAAGTTAGCCGAACCTTTGGTTAAAATCCAATAGGTTCGCTGCTCTAAGTGAAGGCCGAACCTAGATATTGTTTAATTAGGTTAACGTGGGTTCTAGGGTACTCAAGACTAATGTTAAAAAGACTTAGTAAATAAGGAGTTTGTCATCAATCTAGGTCCTTCATGAGAATTGAACCTATAAAGCACATGTATGGATTTAGAGTGTATGTGTGTACATAGGAGATCACATAACTTATGCATGGATTGTGATAAGGTGCATGCATGAGTGTATGTGGAGCAATTATATATACATGGGTGTGCGCATGAACAAGGATGAAACCCTAATCATACATACATGTGTAGAACGAAATGTTGTATGTATAAGATTGTTAAACAAATGAGATTACATTGTTACAAATCCATGAGAAGCAAAACACAAGTCTTGACTTAATGGGAAGTCAAGGAAACATAAATTGGGCCTAAGTGGACCCAATGGGTTTAATAGAGCCCGTCATACATATTAAATGTCATATAATTTATGTGTGGTTATGGTAATTAAAGGAAAATGTTTTATGAACTTTTTTGAGTTAAGTTTAATGTTGTTATAAAGTATGTTAAATTAAAATGAAAGTTAGTATAAATTTTAGTTAAAAGTTATTTTGATCATCTTGTTGGGGAATTTTTGTAAAATAGACAATATAATTGTCTGGATTTGAACTAAATACAAAGGAGACTCTGCCCAAATTTTGTAAAAGTTTAAAAGTAAATTATTATGATTAAACATGGGATTTGGGGTCATAAAAGGGTAACTAAGTAGGATTAGATCATAGAGGCACTTAGCAATTTAGGACACTTAGTTGCACACACCAAGATCAAACATTAGGCACAACGATTATTACGCGTACTTATTATATTCGAATTCTTATAAAATAACTCAGGAACTGAAGAAACCTAAGCTACAGTAAGAGCGCGCATTTTGTGTTAGAACTTTTACATAGCAGCACAGGTGATTCATTGCCCCTTTTCTAAACATTTTTGTTTTAAAACGCGGGGCTGAGAAGCATGCGTAAACTGTTTTATTCAAATTGTTTATTTAAATGCTTTTATTTATTATATGTTTTACATATATATGTTGTTGATACTCCTAGATTCCTGTCTAGGTAATTATTAAACAGATCAAATTATCAAGTTAATTAAATTACTCTTATGAGTAATACTTTAAATCTGAACTCTAAATAAACCCTTAGTCCATCAAGCTCAATTTCAAGAATCTAAATTCAAAGTGAAATCAAAGGAACTAAAACAAAAGATCATATTCAAAGGAAACCTATTTCAGTGTGGGATTTGAGAACAAAGAATCATAATCAAGAATCAAATATCATTGTGAATCATGGAAATTCTAAAGATCAAGATCAAGAGATTCAAGGAATCAGAAATCATAAATGTGTGTGAATCATTGAAATAATAATGAAATCATTACAATCTAATGAAGTCATTAATATTTGAGTTAAGGTGGATGTCAGTTGTATAGGGAATCAAGACCACGTGTAACACACATATAAAGTCCCCTTCAGGTATAGAAGACTCTTGTAGTCAGGCTATACGGGCAATAACATGAACTATCAAATGAAATCAATATCAAAGTCATATCAAGAGAATCAAAGAGATCATGAATCAAAGGATATCCTTAAAGTCCCGACACATATAGTAGGCCAGAGGGTCAAGCTGATATGGGCAAAACATTAAAATCCCGGTCAGTTCAGGTATACTCCTTGTGAGTTATGCCTGGCATGGGTCACGTGTGAGAGGTTACAACTTGGACAACCACCAACAACTAAGTCTAATTGATTGAGTCAAATAAGGCCGAATCATCATGTCTTAGTTGTATTTGAATGTTTTATTTATTTATTTAATTAAATATTTAACATTTTATTTCTATCACTGACTTTTGGGAAATCATGTATCTATGATGAACTCAAGAGAATCAAAGGTAAATCAAATTTTGGAAAGCATAATCTAAATCAGAGGTGTGTAGGGTAAAAATGCTTAATTATCATTAACAACAGTGTCATATGCATATTAGTATGTGGTGGGATGTTGGCTAGGGCTTGTCCCTTACATATGCCCTATATATAAGCATACCGATATGGATATTACATGTGAAGTTAATGAGGTTAGGGTCTTTACCGAAAGAGGTTTTCAAATCATTTTCAATTACTAAACTATATGAACTCACCAACCATGTGTGACTTTATTCTTGCATGACTTCTCAGGTGACGAACAGGTCAACTGAAGAGTTGTTTCTTTTGGACTAGGTTACAGATAGAGGACCTAGCTTTTTGGACCTGCATACTTTTGGACATCATACACAGTTATTTTGTATATCTCGTGCAGATACAAGATTGAAGATTTATGATGTGATAGTAGATTTACATTGTTAAATTACAAACTTAACTGATGTAATTTAACTTTGTAATTCTATTTTATTTTAGCAAGTTTCTCATTTATACATCATGTGCAATGAAAACAATCTGATCATATCGATTATCACTCTCGATATCGCGCCCCGGGAACCTTCAGCCCGTCGGGGAAACCCGATCCTACCCCGCAGGCTCGGGGTGTGACACAACCCGCCCAGACGCCATCCCACCACATACTAATCCACATATGACAGTGTTGTTAATGATAATTACGCGTCTTGCCTACCATCCAATCCCATCATAGTTTTAAGTATTTAGTTTTATGAGTTTCAACACACACAGAGTAGCATTTGAGTATCAAGTTTTGAGAGTTACCATTATGGACAGCTGAACACCCTAAGGAATTCAACATCCATCCATAATGGAACTAAGTGTGAATCTCGACGTCGGTGTTTTGATAGAGGAATCCTCGAGATGACACAAAGTTAGCTAGAAGAAATCAAAATCATCCTAGTCACTCGTGATAACCATGGATGAATCAAGAAGAACACTGAATGACTAGTAGGGCTTGACCACTGTCAAGACGCGGCGGCCAATCAGTCTGTCTTACATGATTCTGACAAAGAAGAGCACTGATGACTAGTAGGGCTTGACCAATGTCAAGACGCGGCGGCCAATCAGTCTGTCTTACGATGTCCGATAGCTTAAGCTTACAAGTTTATAGCATTCACATAGTCTTACTGATGACTAGTAGGGGTTGACACATAGGTCAACATGCGGCGGTCAATCAGTCTGTTGTCTTAGCATTCCAAGTATATCAAGCATTCAAGTGTTTCGAGTATTCTAAGCATATCAAGCATTCAAGTGTTTATAGCATTTGAAGCATATAAGTCTTTATAACATTTTGAGCATATGAGTCTTTCTAAGTTTAAGTTTTCAAGCTTACATAAGTATAGTTTTCATAAGCATTTCTAGTTTTAGTATTAGTCTTTCTTATGCATTTAAAAGCTTCAAAAGTTTTAAGCAAATAAGTATAAGTGTAAGCAGCCTTAACATTAAGGTTAAGAGTATAAGATATTAACTTTTTAAAAATGAAAGTATAAAGTATTAATATTTAGAGTAAGTGTATATAGTATTCGCCTTTAAAATGAGCGTATCAAGTATTAGCATTCATCATGTAATCATAGCTTGTAGCATTTAGCATATAGCATTAGCACATTGTTTGAGTATATGGTTCATAGCATTCGCATTAGCATATAGTTTAACACGTAGATTGTAGCATGATCATTAGCATGTTTGAGCATATAGTGTGTAGCTTTAGCACATAGTTTGAAGTCTTAGCTTTTAGCTTTCAGAAAAAGTGTAACAAGCATAAGCATTAGTATTAGCATTATCAATAAAGGTAAAAGTATTTATAAAACATTTCAATACTTGTTTAAAATGTATAACATGCTTCTCAGTCCCGAGGTATAACAAAGTAGTTTAAAAAGGGACAAATGAACTCACCTTGTGTTTGAAGTGGTTGACTAAGTATAAACAAGAATGCACGCGCTCGTTGTTGTACTTGTTATTGTTTTCACGATCCTGTATTGATTTCACATTGTTCGTAGTTTATAAGTATAAGTTATGGTTGATGTGTATGTGAATATGTGTTAGCCCTAAAGTTGGCTAACACTTGTGAGTCTCGGTCATCATTCGGCCCTGTTTACTTGTTAGTGACTTTAGAGACCCTAAACCCAACTAACTCAAACACTTCATTATTGATCTAGGGTTCAATTTGATTTAGTTTCATCACATTGAGATTCTAAGTATAAAGACTTAGATTTCTTTTGTTTAAATGTTATTAGTCCTTAGCATCTTGTAAGAACTTGAATAGATTGTTACATGATTAGTAAATAACCATGAAGTTATCCTTGATAAGTGTAACTGTTGATGCATTTTCTGGGTGAAAGCTGCAATTACTGTGTGAAAATCACTTGTTGTATATAAAATCACAGTCTGTTGTATATGATTAAGGGTTTGGCTAAAGATCCAAGAAGGTTCGGCTATGATAGATGGCTAAAAGGTTTGGTAATCACATGGTTTAAGGTTTGGCAAACCTATGAAAGCTATATATAGGTAGACTTGGAAGAGTTGGTGGACTTGGAGCTTACAATCTTACACACACAAAGTTGCATTCTCTCTCTCAAGTTCAAGATCAAGATTCTCTTCATCTTAGTTTCTTTCTTGTATTCAAGTGTTGTAGTTCAAGTTTATTGTTTGTATACACTTGATTGGATATGAAGAATTCAGATTTGAGATATATTACAATGTTTTACTTGATCCAAATCTAGTTATAAACGGATTCCGCACATTTATAATCGAATCGTAGAATTTCGTAATCGATTATTCAAATCTACAGTGGTATCAGAGCGTTAGGCTCGATTCTACGAGTGTTTGGACATCAATTTCATGTAATTTGATCAGAAACTTCATCATCTTGAAGGTTTTCTTGAAGTTCTTCACGTTTTCGTCAACAAAAAGCTAGATCTACGAAAAATTATCAAGTTTTTGCAAGTTTTGATCCGATAGAAAGATGCACCTCGAAGAAACGAAGATTTTGACTACTCATAGGCCTTCTAACTCCAAAAAATAAAGACTCTAGAGCCATTTTAGTGAAGTTGTGGGTCTGTTCAGCGATCAGACGAACCTACATAGGTTCGTGACCAATAGGTTCGTGGGAACCTTTAGGTTCGTGAAGACTTGATAGGTTCGTGAAAAATAGGTTCGTGGGAACCTCTAGGTTCGTCAAAACCTTCATAGGTTCGTCAAAACCTTCATAGGTTCGTGAAAAACCTTCAAAGGTTCGTGAAAAACCTCCATAGGTTCGTGAAAACCTCTATAGGTTCGTGGATAGGTTTGTGAGAACCTCCAATAGGTTTGTTCGAAAAGGTTTGCGAGAAAGATACCATTTTAAAAGTTCAAGTAAACCTTGTTTAGCTATTTTGGGCCTTCCGGATCATTTGGGATAGGTTTCAAGACCTAATTCGGACGTTAAGACAAGGTTTGAGCTGTTTTGTTTTGAGAGGTTAAATTTTGACGTTCTGAACATAAAAGTTAAATATGACATACAAGAACTGGAATGTGGAATGGTTGGCTAACAATGGACTTGTGTTGAACAATTTGGACAATTATCCGAACTGGAGATCCACATTCGAAACGTTTTTTACTAAAGCGGATGACAATTACCAGAAGTTATTGTACCAACAATACAAGAAACCATGTCTGAAATCTAATGATAATTTTGGGACATCAAAACTGAATGAAGATCAAATGTTTGAATTTAATCAAGAAAGAGAATTGTGTGACTTGTTTTCGGTGATCATTTCTGAAGATATTAAAAAGACTGATTTTGAACAAATGCCACATTCATGTGCAAAGTGGAGTTTGTTAGAACTTGCGTATAACAATCATGTTGCAAAGAAGATCAATGATGCTTATGATCGTCTTTTACCACTTATGCAAGAATTGAAATATTTTAAGTTTGATATCACTAATGGGCAAATCGTTGAGAAGTTTACGCAATTCATACCTTCTCGATGGAGTGGTTTTGTTGAAAGAATGAAGGAAACTGAAGTCATTCATCATGTCAAATTAATGAACTTCAAACGGAGATAAGACGAACCGGAAAATGGATTGTGAAAATTGTTGATTTCTCGTGGATTGATGAACAAAGAAACATGTTAAAGGCAAGTATGAGTGTTGAGAAACAAAAAGAAGATGTTGATGGAGGAACAGAAGATGAACCTGAAATGGCTGAAGATAGCAAAAAGGTGAAGGAAGTTGTAGATGAGAGATGTAAGGTAACTGAAGACACACACATTCTTAATGATTCTGAAATCACAAGTGAGATGATGAAGTCTGAAGATGATGTATTGAAGTCAAAGGATGAAACTTCAAGTGATGAAGTGATGTTAACAGAGGATCAGAGTGTTTATGAGGATGCCTCTGATGGTTTGTCTGAAACAACTACCATCGTTAGTGAAGATCATTGTCATGCCATTTCAGATAAAGAGGTAAGTTCAGGTAAGTTTTCTAAACTCTTGTGCTCTAAATGTTTAAATCTTGAGCGAAAAATTTGGAGTTTGGAGGAAGAAAACTTAAACTTGAAATGTGACTTATCAACCTGCAATAAAGCATACATGATTTTAAAATCAAATGAAAAGTTTTTTACAAAACAGATTGCAGAATTGAAGTCACAGGTTCAAAAGTTGACTGATGATTTGTCAAAGTCAAAAGCCAATGAAAGTGTTTATGAACATAAATTTGACATTCTGAGTAAAATAAATGTTGAATTGACAAAAGCAGTAAATAAAATTAAACTCAAAATGGACAAGGCAAAAACATACTTTGACAGAATCATGCACAAATTGGAGAATTATTACGAGGATGTAATTTCTTCAAGTCCCCTTATTGAGAAATCAAGTGATAGTTAAATTTCAAAAGATAACATTCTTAATAAGGGAAAGTCTCCAATTTGTGCTGATGACAATTTTTCTCCTATCATTGAAGATTGTACTTTAGAGGAATATGATGAGGAGACATTGTACATATGTGGGTTGATTGATGTACATAAGAATTATGATGATTCTCACAATAACATTTTTGATGATGTAAAATCATGTGTTTCAAACTCAGCAACATCATCAAATAAGAAAGTTTCTTTCAAAACCCCATTGGTTGAAATTAAAAAGTTTTCAAAGAACGAAAACAAGAATTTTTCAAAACAAAATGGTTTTTTAAGTTCAAAACCTAAACGTCAAATTCAATCAAAATGGGTTGTGAAATCATCATGTGCATCAAATAAAGTGGAATCAAAGTGTGATACTTCAAAGTCTTGGATCAAAGAAAAGATTTCACTAAGTCCCACAAGATGTGAAAAGTTGAACTATGAGTCCCCCACGTCAAGTGGTAAGAAGTCACATTTGACTCATATTGGTTCAACAGGGAATCAAAGATTGGTTTACCGTTCACCAGTGACAAATCACAAAAACCATAGGTTTGTGCAAAACTATTCTCCTAGGTTTGTGGAGAGGAGAATATGTTTTGAGTGTGGTGCAAGAGGGCATATCATTGATAATTGTCCTTATCTGTGTGAGTGGAAAAGACATGTTAGTTATGCAAAGTCTTGTATCACAGAGGTTTCAAAGTTCATTCCTAAAAAACATAAAATGCCAAATCAAAACAAGGAAGAATTTGTGAAAGCATCGGATGAAGAAAAGTTGAAACTTTCAAAACTTTTAATGACTAATTTGGTTTTTAACAACAATGTGGTGATTCAAGATGAGTATTATCTTAAGAATGCACTTGAACATGAACAATTGTGGATACAAAAAAAAAACAAAGTTTCAAAGGAAACTTCATTAGTTTCAACTGGAAAATGGATTAAATTTCGGTATATGGATGGTCATGGAAAACTCAAGACCTCGAAGGCTTGGGTGACCAAAGCTATCTAATGGTTTGTGAGTGTGTGCAGGAGGATTTCAAGAGGACCTATCAATTGGAGGAGAGCTCATTGATAGTGGAACTTCCTGAACTCTATTTGGTAAAATCGTTCTAATCTTTAACTGTCATATTATTATGGAGAACTTGACAGGTTTGGAATTACATTGTCATATTTTCTTGATGTTTTCAAGTCACTTTATGTTTCACAAAGATGGTAAATCATATCGGTTGTCAATTTTCCGGGAATTTTGATTTTTCTATGTACTTATAAAATTCTAAAAATCAAAAAGATTTTCATTTTTAGCATTTTAGGGGGAGTAAAATTTAAAAAAATCAAAAACAATATAAAATTAGAAAATTGAGAAATTGATTCGACCTTTGAGATATGATTGTACATTGTAACATTCTAAAGCTTACTTCTATCATACAAGATCAAATACAAAGCGATCACAATGCACTCAGTATGATATGTTGGTAGGTCTTTCACTTAATTGTGATTTATGTCGACTAATGCCATAATCATTCTTTGTGGGACACATTACTTAGAACACAGTGTTCGATCTTTGTCCTGAGTGCGTGGCATTTGCCTCAGTGATTGCTATTTGTATTAATACATATAGTAGTTTGATCATGTGTTTCTTTTTCAAAAGAAATTCTGAGTTCATTTTTTTTTCTTTCTTTTATTTTCGTTCAAAACATAGACATTCTTTGCGTATACTTACGTATCGATCTGATTGCTATGTTTTGGACTTTCTGCTTTTATTTTCTTGGTTTTGTTTAAAACTTGGGCATTCTATGTGTATACAGAAGTATCGATCTGATTGCTAGGTTTTAAACTTAATTAATTTTTGGTTCAATATTTTGGTTTCATCTGCGCATACGGAAGTATCAATCTTGTTACCGGATTTTGAACATTCTGTTTTATTTTACACTTTGTTATTTCACAAAAGATATTCTGCTTTATTTTTGCATGATCAAACTAAGTAAGAATTTGAACTTATAATTTACAATGGCATTGCTGTTGGTTGATGTTCCACAAAGCAGGGATGTGTTCAAGTGAGTGGGGAACACAAAGTCTTGTGATTGGTTTTCATTAATCCAAATTCACAACAAGTAGTAAGATTTAAAGTGGACCCATATACTGGCAATCGTCCTAGGCTTGTACATCGAATAAATAAATCTCATTAACAATCAACAAGTAATGCTAAGGTATGATTACAATATGATCTCATGTTTGGATCTTTCTCATCAAAAACATATTTATTTTTTAGTTAGAATACAAATTTTGTAGGATTCTAGGATATACAATTTTGTAATTCATAGCTTTAGGGGGAGTTTATTCAAATCATTGAAAAACTCATAAAAATTTTCTTCTATTTTCTTTTAGACTATCCGATGTGACTTACTAATTCTTTGTAAACACTATAATTGATTTATTGTTAATAAGTGACAAAGAGAAATTGGAATTGTGGTGAGGCATCTAGTATGATTACATGTGAAGAAAAAGAGTTATTTTTGATTATGTATCAACTGATGCAGGTGATAAGGGTGATTAAGATCTGTGTGTTGAAGATGTCACTGCAATCCTCAGCAGGTGAATCTTGGAAAAAGAAAGACATAAGATAGAGAGAGAGAGAATGAGATTAAGATTGAGAGAGTGAAGTGGAAACAAAGAGACTGATGAATTCTATACAACAACATTTGATACAACTGATACAACTGAAGGGGAGTATGTTGATGTATATTTGTTCCCCGATGAACATAAAGTTTGAGCATTTACAACAGCAAGGTTCAAGGGGAAGTATGTTGATGCATTTTCTGGGTGAAAGCTGCATTTACTGTGTGAACCTCGCTTGTTGTATATGAAATCACAGTCTGTTGTATATGATTAAGGGTTTGGCTAAAGATCCAAGAAGGTTCGGCTATGATAGATGGCTAAAAGGTTTGGTGATCACATGGTTTAAGGTTTGGCAAACCTATTGGCAAACCTATGAAACCTATATATAGGCACTTGGAAGACTTGGTGGACTTGGAGCTTACAATCTTACACGCACAAAGTTGCATTCTCTCTCTCAAGTTCAAGATCAAGATTCTCTTCATCTTAGTTTCTTTCTTGTATTCAAGTGTTGTAATTCAAGTTTATTGTTTGTATACACTTTATTGGATATGAAGAATTCAGATTTGAGATATATTACAATGTTTTTCTTTATCCAAATCTAGTAATAAACGGATCCCGCACGTTTAACATCTTAGATGCCATGATTGCATTAAGTCCAAGAATTTTATCAACCAAATACTTTTGTTTCAACATTAGTTAAGTAAGTCGAACCACATTATAGATCGAATAATTAAGTGAAGTTGGGCCGAATGATTTGGGCCCGAAACAATCCCATGGATCGGATCAATAATTGGGCCGAATTGTTGGGTTTGGGCCAAACTAAGGCCTTAGGCCGAGGGGTATGTGCATGGGCCGAGGAAATTTGGGCCGAAACAGCCCTAATGGGCCTGACCAGCTCCTGGGTCGAAGGGCAAGTGGTTGGTATCGTGCATGGGACTCATCTGAATGAAGTTAAATGGCCGAAGGTAATTCCGGTCTAAACCATGGATGTCAGCGAACCTCTTAACCCCCAGCCATGAGGTTCGGTGATGATGAGATTCAGCCAAGCTCTAGGTTCGCATAGGTTCAGGTGAGGCGAACCTCAAGGATCGGCTATGATGTGGGTTCGTGGCTCCTAGGGATCGCCCAGGCACAAGTTCGGTTGTATTAGGTTGGCAGCATAGGTTCGCGAAATGAAGGTTCGTAACTCGGACATGGGTTCGGCCATGGCGCATGCAGGTTCGGCCAACTCGCTGGTTCACAGCAATAGGTTCGTGGGTGCTGGGTTCGGCCACGCCTTCAAGGGTTCGGCTGCCTCCAAAGGTTCGGCCATTCGCTGGGTTAACAGGTTCGACTGTCCCCTTTGTCCCGGCTTCCCTCACGAACCTGTTCACCATGCATCATCATCTCGAACTTTTTGTTGTTGCAGGCTATTCCCATGGTTCTAGTTATGCGAAAATGGTTTCTTGAAGGTGTAAGGTTCGGTGAAAACAGGTTACCGACCGGTGGAAATGGGTGGGTCGACTAAGGTGACGAAAACCCTATTTTTTTTCAAAAATTCAAGCTCAATACCTCGAATTTGGCCAGATAAATTCTCAGATCAGTTGTACTTCATGGTAGAAGAGATCGAGAGCTTCGTTTAGACAACAAGATGGCTTGATTTCATCCACAAATGAGGGAGATATGCTACTTTGAAGATGGTTCCTTTAGAGAGAGAGGAAGAAAACGAGTTGGTGGATTAAGAGAGAGAGAGGATGAGGGTGATAAATGATAAAGAAGCCTCATTTAGGCTTTAAATACCCCGAGGGACCTTCGGGATTGTTATTACAACTAGAGATACCGATGGGGAATTGGGAGAATATCTCCATGGACTTTGTTACCAAACTTCCACGAACTGCAAACGGTAAGGATAGTATTTGGGTAATAGTTGATAGATTGACAAAGTCGGCTCATTTCTTACCGATACGCGAGACGTACCCTGTGCGGAAGCTAGCGCGTATCTACATTGATGAGATCATTAGCCGACATGGTATTCCCTTAAGCATAATATCGGATCGTGATGCTAGTTTCACGGCCCGATTTTGGGAATTACTTCATGAAGCCTTTGGAACAAGACTGGATCTTAGCACTGCCTATCATCCTCAAACGGATGGACAGACGGAGCGAACGATTCAGACATTTGAAGACATGTTGAGAGCTTGTGTCATCGATTTTGGTGGCAATTGGGATAGCCATTTACCATTGGTTGAGTTCTCGTATAACAACAGTTATCACGCGAGCATCGGTGTGGCACCGTTTGAAGCTCTTTATGGCAGGAAATGTCGGTCACCTATTTGTTGGACCGAGGTCGGCGAATCGCAGATCACTGGTCCTGAGATTATTCAGGAAACGACTGACAAGATCCGCCAGATTCGCGACAATCTGTTAGCTGCTCGCAGTCGACAGAAGAGCTACGCGGATAAATGAAGAAAACCTTTAGAGTTTGAAGTGGGAGATATGGTATTGCTTAAAGTGTCGCCTTGGAAAGGCGTTGTGCGATTTGGGAAGAAGGGTAAACTTGCTCCACGTTATGTTGGCCCTTTTAAGATCCTTGAACGGATCGGGAAGCTTGCCTACAAATTGGAACTTCCGCCTGAACTTAGTAACGTGCACCCAACGTTTCATGTGTCCAATTTAAGGAAGTGCTTAGCTGATCAGGATCTTCAGGTATCACTCGATGACATTCGCGTCGATGATACTATGCATTTTGTTGAAAAACCAGTGGAGATAATGGATCGTGAGGTTAAAAAGCTCAAACGTAGTAGAATTCCAATTGTCAAAGTACGTTGGGAATCGAAGCGGGGTCCAGAGTTCACATGGGAACGAGAAGATCAGATGAAGCTTAAGTACCCACATTTATTTACTACGGTCACTCCAAGTTGAATTTCGGGACGAAATTCCTTTAACTAGGGGAGACTGTAACATCACTGTACTTCCGGTTGTCCGTACGTCCGTACATCCGTACGATTGTACTGTTACGACCTAAGATTTTGAAATTATTAATATTGACACATTATTTGATGATTATCACTGTTACTGGTATACATGTTTATAACATATATTATATGCGTAAACCATGGGAAGTTTAGTTGTAACCCAACTAAACAGAACCAGAGAGTTTATCGCAATTACATTATACTGATTATCGGTTACTGGTTGAAATGGAAAGGAAGGTAGAGTTGGTTATGTTTTGGTTACTAAACACAGTCAAGGACACATGGTCATGGTTTATCGAAATAGCGGTGGGACGGTGTAGGGGAGGTTGCGACCTACCTCTGCATATGCCCTATACATATGCATATTTCGGTCTATCATGGATGTGTCAGTGAATTGGTTTAGTGGGTTGTGGATTGGGATTGATGATATTAAAGCTAATAAAATAATGAAAGTGTTAATGGAAATAATTACGCGAAGTGAGGTTACGAATATAATTTAAACACGAATATTAATTCGGAAATATTAACTTAATAAATGTATTCGCGAGAGTGACGATTTACACGAATATGATTATTAAGAATAATGTTCCGAAACGATGTTCCATAAATCATAAATCGAATCGAAATACGATACGAGCGTTGGATTCACAAAGGTGACGATCTTTACGAATACGTACGTAAGTAACGCGTTTCGACGAGATAATTAAATAATATCTAACAATGTTAAATTAATAAATGAAAATTTAAAAACGTTTATTAGGAATCACAACCTAAAACGAATTCAAATAAATTGTTTATTTAAATAAAGAATTTAACGAAACTGTGTTACGAAACTGTATTAATTAAAATCATCTTATTTAAAACAAAATTTATGTATTTAAATGTTTTATGTTTTAAATGGGTTTCACGTTAAAAACCGGGCATAACTGAGCATTTTATATAATTTATCGCGATAAAAAAGATACCGGGCACATGGGAACAATACGCGTTATAAGAAAGGGATCTTCTTTCTTCTTCCTCATTTTCTCAACACACTCTCTCTCTCTACATAGAAATTTCGTCACCCACATTCCACCACAACTTCTCTCTAGCTTTTCTCCCTCGTTTCTTAACGGATTTTCGAGATCTTGGCGCCTACGCGATCGCGTGACCGAGAGGAACAAGGAGATACAAAGAAACTTGTCATTTGACCAGTAGATCGAGGTAAATCTAGATGTTTATTTGCAGTTTTGTTGTTTGATCATGATTCTTAAACTTGTGTAGTTAAAATCGGTTTAATCATGCATAAAACCCCAAAAGGAGTTGATGTAATCAAGTAGAAATAGTGTTTTGGACTGAAACTTGATAAGGGTGTTGAAGGAGATGATGAACAGTAACCGGTGAGGTGCTGGTCGCGAACCCAGGGCTGCCGAACCCTGCTCAGCGACGAACCTATCCCCTGCATGAAGGCCACGAACCCTCGACATCCACCTAACCTGTGCCGAACCTTAGCAGCCTCCCGAACCATTGACTGGCAGCGAACCCTTTTCATGCCCGGCGAACCTTTTGCCAACAGGAGACTCATGAACCCAGTTGCATGATGGCCGAACCTTACTCATTTAGTCGAACCCTTGCTCATTAGCCGAACCATGCACAGCTTGGGCCGAACCTTTCCTTAATGGCCGAACCAAATGGTTCGTGGAGCAGCTTGTCACACCGAACCTGGACCATGGCAGTATAGAGGCGAACCTTTCATCTCTTCATGCCGAACCTTTCTGTTATGATAGCCGAACCATGGTCTTCGTTGTAAATTGGGCCGAACCCTAGTATGGGCCGAACCCAAGGGTTCTAGGCCATAGGTTCGCTGTCCCCTTGAACTCATCGAACCACATCATGAACTGGTCTTAGTTAGGGTTAACGGTTGTGGAAGCATAAGAACATAAGCTATATAATAGGAATGAATAAAGGATTATGGAGATTTAATCGACACATGCATGCATGGATTTTTCAACGTGGCCACCCGTATTTAATGATATATGTTACATATTATAAGGTTACACATAATGAGGATTTCATTATAGTAAAAAGACTTAGTGATAAAGTCCTTAAAACTTAAATAAAGACTTTAAGACTTAAACCATGGTGGTCAACTAGTTAAGTCATGCCTGTATGTGGAAGGAATGGGTATATGAATAAGGGTAACACCCTTTAACATACATAACTACGAGAAACATACATAAAAGCCACAATGGAATTATCATCATTAGATAATTAAGACTAACAATTATGAATCTCAAATATTAATGATCGATAATGAAATTAATGTTTTGCATTTTTTTTACTTTGACTAAAGAAACTAAGTTAACACTTATGAGTAGTTGACTTGAATAGAACACAAACACTTATGAAACCGAAACACCTGATAATTTCAGGTAATTGAGTGGTGGTGGAATTGTATACGCGAGCGCGCATTATACGAACACACTGAATCTAAGGACTCAGGTGAGTTCTCATAACCTCCCTTTCTTTAAACTGTTTTGTTTTAAACTCGGAGGTGAAACATGTATACCAAATTCAAATATTATTTTGATAACACAAGGATAATACCTGTTTATCAACATGATATTTATATTATGGAATTACATTGATTATTAAAACTCCGTGTGACATTGCTGATGACCTCGGTTATACGCAATGATCACATGTATTGTCACGTGGGTTACCACATCCGTGTAAAGATTGTTATTGACTTTGGTCAATAACAAAGATTACATGTATAGCCACTTGGATTATCATAACTCCGTGAAACAATGCCTTTGACCTTGGTTAATTGCATTGGTTTCATGTGTTGCCACGTGGATAGCTTCCACTCCATGGATCATGTTTTTAACTTACGTTAATTACATAATGACCATGTATAGTCACAGATATTATTTGAGAATATTGATGTTGAGATTGATTGAATGATTATGTGGTTGATTATCTATTATTGTCTATGATTATCTATGATTGACTATGACTGATTGAATATGTGATTATGTGTTTGTGTATGTGCTTGATTGTTGAGTTTGGAGATGTGTTGGATTATCTCATGCAGGTATTCTTGTGGATATTCTCAGAAAAATCATAAGCATTTATACTCATTTTATCTAAACCTTTTATAAAACCATTTTTAAACTTAAATTTTTAAATTCATTTTATAAAACCTTTTAAGTATAAAAACTTATGATTACTCACCAACTACTTTGTAGTTGACACTTGATTTCCTACATGTTTCAGGTAATGAAGCAAAGTAGGTTGAGGATGAAGAACTCAAACTTTTGGACGTCATCATATAGGATCTTGGACTTAGCTAATTAACTGAAATTCTGGCGAATTGAATTTAGTTAGATAGCTAATTCTTTTTGTAATTGATGTAACTAATTCATGTTAGACATGATTTTTGTGTGTACTTATTTTGGTTGATTGAATGATATATGATGATTTGATTTAGATGCCCATGAGCTTTTGAACAATTTACACATCCCTCGTGGCATCCCGACGTTTCCGCCATCGGTCGGGGTGTTACAAATCGTCACCCAAACGAACCCGGCGTTGGTTTCACTTTCTGATTCTTGTTTTCTACTTTTCAGTCATCGTTTCAGAACGTTAAACTTTCCGATTTATTTGTACAGATCGTCACCTATACGAATAATTCGTCGATTTAGCATTCTGTAACGACAACTGTTATGGTTTTGTTCTGTTTAACCTCGCATACGTTTATACATACTAACATTCAATCAAACATCTGTGTGTCAGTTCAGTGTTGTCTGATGTGTTTCTGACTGTTAAACCGTGAGATTTAATCAGGTTTCAGAAACAGTTGCATAATAGTTTAGCGGACAGAGAAATGGCTGACTCTAGAGTAGCAGGGTTTGCAGCAAGTACAATGCCCTGAATGGAGGATGGCAATCCTCCTACTTATCGGTCAATCCGCTTTTCCAGAGTCGGCACCATCTCAGGCACCAAGGCTACCAATTCATGATAGCGAGTAGTGAATTTTATGTGATATGCTCCCTTCATCACATGATTTGACAGTTCCACCTCTAGCTTTTGAAGTTCGTGCTTGGGACATAATTCATTCCTTAACAGGATTTTGAAGTCTGCCCATGGCATTGCTAGTGCTTCTTCTCTGTCTCGAGCTTGTATCTGAGAGTTCCACCATGTTAAGGTACGCTTAGTGAAAGATCCAGCAGCGTAGCGAATCTTATGGTGGTCTGGACAACCGCTGATGTCCAGTGTAGTTTCCATCTTCTCTAGCCATTGGATCAGTCCAACAGCTCCTTCAACGCCATTAAAGTGGCGGTTTGCAACCTATGAATGATTTGTAGGAATAGTCTGAAGTAGTGCCGGTGTTTCCACTAGCTTCCCCCGTAGTATGTCCGGAGTTGTTACCGTGGCCTTGAATTCTGTTGATCATCTCCGGGATAATATCCTTCAGCAGGTTAGTCAGCTGACTACTCAGTAATGTTGCCAAGGCAACAGTAGCGGGATCCAGAGTTGGAACCGCATTTGGGTTCGGAGGAGGGTTTAGTGGAGGAGGAGGTGGCGGTGGTGAATCTGGTGGTGTAGGGGTAGATGAGTGAGGTGCTGAGGCTTGCGGGGTCGGTTGTCTTCTAGGCGGCATTCTGATCATAACCAAAAGGAATTTGGTTAGTGCAGCGATCGAATGCAGAAGACACAATGTAAACATAAGTCCGATGTTCTCTACATGAGGGTCCCTAAGGTATAGTCTAGGCCAAACCGTTCTAAGTATATGACCTATCATTCTCTATAACCTTGAGCTCTGATGGTATCTGTCACACCCCGAGCCGGCGGGAACGGATCGACTTCCCTGTCGGGCGGAATGTTCTCGGGGCGCGATATCGTGGGTGATAATCGGGATGATCAGATTGTTTACATAGCATCAACATTGAGAATAACTAAAGCACAATATAGTATTTAACTAGGATTACAAAGTTAAATTACAAATGTCAATATTTGATAAATTAACTAAGTAAACCTATCAAAAGAATCAAATGTTCACTGTCTTGTAACTGTACAAGATATCAAAATAGATTCATAGCTTTCATCAAAAGATGTGCTTTTCCAAAATCTACTAGGTCCTTTAACTGGGCATCCTAGTATGCATTCCTGAGCCCTAGCTTAATCCTGTACGTCACCTGAGAAAGCATGTAAGAAAACAAAGTCAACACAATAGTTGGTGAGTTCATATAGTTTAGTAGTTGTAAAATAGTTTTAGCAAACCGTTTCGGTAACAACCTTAACCTCATTAACATCACATGTAATATCCAGATCGGTATGCTTATATATAGGGCATACGAAAGGGTCGAGCCTACAACCCGCCCAGACGCCATCCCACCACATACTAATCCACATGTGACATTGTTGTTAATGATAATTAAGCACTTTACCTAGCATCAAATTCTCCCATAGTTTCAAGTATCCTGTTTAGAAGTTTAAGACATTCACCCAATAGTATTCTCAAATCCCTTCGGTAACAACCTTAACCTCATTAACATCACATGTAATATCCAGATCTGTATGCTTATATATAGGGCATACGAAAGGGTCGAGCCTACAACCCGCCCAGACGCCATCCCACCACATACTAATCCACATATGACAGTGTTGTTAATGATAATTACGCGTCTTGCCTACCATCCAATCCCATCATAGTTTTAAGTATTTAGTTTTATGAGTTTCAACACGCACAGAGTAGCATTTGAGTATCAAGTTTTGAGAGTTACCATTATGGACAGCTGTACACCCTAAGGAATTCAACATCCATCCATAATGGAACTAAGTGTGAATCTCGACGTCGGTGTTTTGATAGAGGAATCCTCGAGATGACACAAAGTCAGCTAGAAGAAACCAAAATCATCCTAGTCACTCGTGATAACCATGGATGAATCAAGAAGAACACTGAATGACTAGTAGGGCTTGACCACTGTCAAGACGCGGCGGCCAATCAGTCTGTCTTACATGATTCTGACAAAGAAGAGCACTGATGACTAGTAGGGCTTGACCAATGTCAAGACGCGGCGGCCAATCAGTCTGTTTTACGATGTCCGATAGGTTAAGCTTACAAGTTTATAGCATTCACATAGTCTTACTGATGACTAGTAGGGGTTGACACATAGGTCAACACGTGGCGGTCAATCAGTCTGTTGTCTTAGCATTCCAAGTATATCAAGCATTCAAGTGTTTCAAGTATTCTAAGCATATCAAGCATTCAAGTGTTTATAGCATTTCAAGCATATAAGTCTTTATAGCATTTTGAGCATATGAGTTTTTCTAAGTTTAAATTTTCAAGCTTACATAAGTATAGTTTTCATAAGCATTTCTAGTTTTAGTATTAGTCTTTCTTATGCATTTAAAAGCTTCAAAAGTTTTAAGCAAATAAGTATAAGTGTAAGCAGCCTTAGCATTAAGGTTAAGAGTATAAGATATTAACTTTTTAAAAATGAAAGTATAAAGTATTAGTATTTAGAGTAAGTGTATATAGTATTCGCCTTTAAAATGAGCCTATCAAGTATTAGCATTCATCATGTAATCATAGCTTGTAGCATTTAACATATAGCATTAGCACATTGTTTGAGTATATATGGTTCATAGCATTCGCATTAGCATATAGTTTAACACGTAGATTGTAGCATGATCATTAGCATGTTTGAGCATATAGTGTGTAGCTTTAGCACATAGTTTGAAGTCTTAGCTTTTAGCTTTCAGAAAAAGTGTAACAAGCATAAGCATTAGTATTAGCATTATCAATAAAGGTAAAAGTATTTATAAAACATTTCAATACTTGTTTAAAATGTATAACATGCTTCTCAGTCCCGAGGTATAACAAAGTAGTTTAAAAAGGGACAAATGAACTCACCTTGTGTTTGAACTGGTTGACTAAGTATAAACAAGAATGCACGCGCTCGTTGTTGTACTTGTTATTGGTTTCACGATCCTGTATTGATTTCACATTGTTCGTAGTTTATAAGTATAAGTTATGGTTGATGTGTATGTGCGTATGTGTTAGCCCTAAAGTTGGCTAACACTTGTGAGTCTCGGTCATCATTCGGCCAACTCACTGGTTCACAACAATAGGTTCGTGGGTGCTGGGTTCGGCCACGCCTGCAAGGGTTCGGCTGCCTCCAAAGGTTCGGCCATTCGCTGGGTTAACAGGTTCGGCTGTCCCCTTTGTCCCGGCTTCCCTCACAAACCTGTTCACCGAGCATCATCATCTCGAACTTTTTGTTTTTGCAGGCTATTCCCATGGTTCTAGTTATGCGAAAATGGTTTCTTGAAGGTGTAAGGTTCGGTGAAAACAGGTTACCGACCGGTGGAAATGGGTGGGTCGACTAAGGTGACGAAAACCCTATTTTTTTTCAAACATTCAAGCTCAATACCTCGAATTTGGCCAGATAAATTCTCAGATCAGTTGTACTTCATGGTAGAGGTGATCGAGAGCTTCGTTTAGACACCAAGATGGCTTGATTTCATCCACAAATGAGGGAGATATGCTACTTTGAAGATGGTTCTTCTAGAGAGAGAGGAAGAAAACGAGTTGGTGGATTAAGAGAGAGAGAGGATGAGGGTGATAAATGAGAAAGAAGCCTCATTTAGGCTTTAAATACCCCGAGGGTATTCGGGTTCGTTTCGGTTGCTCGATACGCGTCTCCGTTGTGTTTCCATATTGTTACGCGAATTTTACGTATTTTAATTAAAAGAATTTCTTTGATTAATTTTTGATGAGTTTCAAAATTGTAAAACGTAAAATAGTATATTTTCTTAAATTATTTTCGTTCGTTTCATTTTTTTTTCGTTTTCGTTTCGTCAGAACGCGTCACCATCGTTCGTATTCGTTCGAATCGTCACCCAAACGAACACGGCGTTGGTTTCACTTTCTGATTCTTGTTTTCTACTTTCTAGTCATCATTTCAGAACGTTAAACTTTCCGATTTATTCGTACAGATCGTCACCTATACGAATAATTCGTCGATTTAGCATTATGTAACGACAACCGTTATGGTTTTGTTCTGTTTAACTTCGCTTACGTTTATACATACTAACATTCAATCAAGCATGTGTGTATCAGTTCAGTGTTGTCTGATGTGTTTCTGACTGTTAAACCGTGAGATTTAATCAGGTTTCAGAAACAGTTGCATAATAGTTTAGTGTCAGGCATCAAATGTTAATAGCATATAAGTAATTCACCTAATTTGTACCTGAGTTACTGTGCAAGTTACTGTACAGATCACTATTCCTCTAATGTTTCCGGCACTGATGTTACAATTTTTCTCTAAAGATGATATGGAATCTTCGATTACAAAACATGAATGCTTGATCCACAAATTCGAAGAATCGAAAGTCACACTTTTTTCAGAAACACACACAGTAAAAGAAGGATATCGATATTATTAATATCGATGATTATATATTCAAATTGTTATCGTCGATACTAATAATATCGATATAACAAAATGATCGATACTAATAATATCGATAATGTTTAAAAATTTCAAATATAACTTAAATTTAAATTTCATCAAAAATTCGAAAATAGACAACAAACATACCATTTTGTGAAAAATTAGGAAAAACACACTTGAAAGGTAAAAATGTAAAATATTTTTGAAATTTTATTTATAAACCTACAAAAATAAAATCTATTTGTCTTTTGAATAAAATCTTTGAAAAAGATCCATATGAAATCATATTCAACTTATTATTATTAAAAATTTCTAAATTTTCAAAATTAAAATTTATCAACACAATATACATATAAATACAATTATATTAATCTATGTATCTAAACATACAAGCAATATAATCAAACAATGAACAATTCTAAATTTGAAAATTCAGATAAAACTCAAAATACTATAACTGAAGTATATACCAAGCATTATTATTTGAGAAATTCAAGTAATGAATTTAAATGAGTCTCACACTTAATTAGATATTAACCTATTCAACCTCATAATTTATTGAGGATAAAATATATACTGCCATTGATCTTTTCACATATATAATAAATTAATGGAGTGAAAATTTATCATTTTGATCAAAACTTTGTAGATCAATAACTTAATGGTATGCGCTAGTGAGAACAGATCCAGTGAAAATTTATACACTTTGATCATATGTATAAATGTTGACAAATTAAAAGTTTAATCGTTTAGAAATATCAATTCAAATAAGTCAAATCTCTATCATTTTTCATAAAACTTGGATGCAAATTTCAAAGATTTTATATTTTCAAAAATTATTAAAAATCAAAATTTAAAGATAAAATTAAAAATTTAAGCTAAAAATTAAAACAAACTCTCAAGTGTTATTTTTCAAAATCTTTCACTCGAAATTGGTCATCCCAAGTCCTTCTATAAGAGAAGAAAAACGAGTTTAATCAAAAGCTTTTGTGAAAATGTCAGCAATGTTGTCAACTGTATTAATTTTCAAAAGTTGGATTAACTTTTTCTTTGCACAATCTCGAATAAAATGATGACGAATATCAATGTGTTTTGTTCTCTTATGTGAAACAGGATTTTCAGTAATCGCTATTGCAGCTGTATTATCAACAAAAATAGGAGTTGTATAATTTAAACCGTAATCTCGCATTTGTTGTTGAATCCACAAAACTTGTGAACAGAAACTTGAAGCAGCAACATACTCAGCCTCACATGTAGAGATGGCTACGGTAAGTTGCTTCTTACATTGCCAGGTTACTAATTTATCATCAAAGAATTGACAACCCCCTATTGTTGACTTTCTGTCAAGATTACAGCCACTATAGTCAGAATCTGAAAAAAGCTATAAAATTCATGCTATCATCATAAGGGTACCAAAGTCCAAGACTTGGTTTTCCCTTCAAATAGCGAAAAATACATTTCACAGCCTTAATATGTGAATCTTTAGGCTTTGCTTGAAATCTAAAACACAAACAAACAACAAACACGATGTTGGGTCGGGGAGCAGTTAAATACATTAGGTAACCAATCATTGAACGATATAGATGTTTATCAACATCTATACCATTCTCATCATTCCCTAAATTATGATGACTACAGATAGGAGTAGAAATAGATGTACAATCTTTCATCTTGAACTTGTTCAAGATGTCATGTACATTTTTACTCTGATGTATGAATAAGCCGTCCTTCTTCTGATCTACTTGAATTCCCAAAAAGAAAGCTAATTCTCCCATTGCACTCATTTCAAATATCTGCTTCATAACTGCTTCATAGTCCTTGCATAATTGTTCATTTGTAGCTCCAAAAATAATATCATCCACATAAGCCGTCCTTCTTCTGATCTACTTGAATTCCCAAAAAGAAAGCTAATTCTCCCATTGCACTCATTTCAAATATCTGCTTCATAACTGCTTCATAGTCCTTGCATAATTGTTCATTTGTAGCTCCAAAAATAATATCATCCACATATATATGCATGATCAAATTGTCATCATCCTTCTTCAAGATAAACAGAGTACTATCAATCTTTCCCCTTGAACAACCATTGTCCAACAAATGAGTTGACAATGTCTCATACCACGCCCTAGGTGATTGATGTAATCCATACAAAGCCTTATCAAGACGATAACACTTTGTAGGATTATTTGGATCTTCAAACCCAGGTGGTTGAACAACATAGACTTCTCCTTTCACTTTGCCATATAAGAAGGCGCTCTTGACATCCAATTGAAAGACTTTGAACTTTTTGAAGCTAGCATACGCTAGGAACAATCGAATTGCTTCAATTTTTGCAACAGGAGCATATACTCATCATAGTCAATGCCCTCCTGTTGATTAAAACCCTGGACAACTAGTCTAGCTTTGTTCCTCACAATGATTATCTTATCATCCTTTTTACACTTGAACACCCATATGGTACCTATAGGAATTACATCTTCAGGACAATCTACTAACCTCCAGACTCCCAGCTTCTCAAATTGACTCAACTCTTCTTCCATGGCTATTATCCAAGATGACTCCTTCAATGCTTCTTTAACATTCTTTGGCTCTATCTGACTTATAAAGCATGAGTATAAGCATGAATTCATTGTCTCATGAATATTTGACAATAAAACATCATCTCCTTCATCTTGAGCATGTTGACTCCTTGTTTTCACTCCAGAATTCAAATCACCTATGATGTTTTCAATTGGATGATTTATATTAATTCTATGAGTCGCAATCTCTTCCATAGCTATCTCTTCTTCAAGATTTTTAATATGAGTATCTTCTTTTGGTAAAATCTCCCCCTGAATTTCAGATTCAACAATAACAGGTGGATCATTAATTGAATCATGAAATTCATCTTTAGAATGCAAATCTTTAGAACTTTCATGTTGTTCAGGAACAAATGAAGAAGAAGAATTGCCATGAAAAAAAAGAAGAATCCCCTTCAGAAGATTCAAGAATAAATCTTGGAAATAAAGAGCCATGAATATTAATAGTATCACTTAAGGATTAAGCAAGATCTTTCGAAGAGGAACGAAACAAGTTATCAAAGCAGTCAAAGACTGAATCATAATCAAACAGCCATTCTGGACCATTTCCAGGCAACGTTTCAGTGAATCTGCATACACTGACTTTGTATGCCTCTTCAATCACCCTTGTAGCCAAGTTAAGAACTCTTTTGTTCAAGGAGTTAGTTGAGTATCCCAAAAATATTCCTTCCACAGCCTTAGGCTCAAAGTTTGGAGAAGTCATCTTCAAATAAGTACATGTAGCTCCAAAAGGTTCCAAATGGGCAAGATTAGGCTTTCTGCCTTTAAGCAATTGATACAATGTCTTGCCATGCTTTTTGATAGTGAGAACACGGTTTAATGTATAACATGCCGTATTAACCGCTTCAGCCCAAAAAGTAATCGGAAGATGAGAATCTGTAAGCATAGTTCTTGGTGTTTCTATCAAAGTACGATTCTTCCATTCTGCAACACCATTTTGTTAAGAGGTATAAGGAGCACTAAACTGATGAGAAATACCCTTCTGAATGTAGAACAACTCTAGATTATGATTTTTAAATTCAGTGCCATTATCACTTCTCAAAAACATCACATGTGTCGAAAATTCATTCTCAGTCTTAATAATCGAGTTCTTCAAAATCTCCGGAGTCTCAGATTTAGCAGCTAAAAAGAAAACCCAAGAAAATCTGGAAAAATCATCAGTAACTACTAAAGAAAAAGATCTTCCACCAACACTCTTAACTGACACTAGACCAAAAAGATCCATATGTAACATAGTTAGAGGAGTATTGATGGATGTCACACCCCGAGCCGACGGGCCGGATCAAGTGTCTTGTCGGGCGAAATGGTCCCAGGGTGCGATATCGGGATGATAATCAGAGTGATCAGATTGTTACATTGCACATGATATAAAATGAGAAAAAACTAAGTGAAATAGAATTACAAAGTTAAATTACATCAGTATCGTTCATAATTTAACAATGTAAATCTACTAATGACATCATAAATCTTCCATCTTGTATCTGCACAAGATGTACAAAATAATATGTATAATGATGTTCAAAATATGCTCATCCAAAATGCTAGGTCCACTATCTGGGCATCCTAGTCAAAAGCACGAACTTCTTAATTAACCTGTTCGTCACCTGAGAAGTCATGCAAAAATAAAGTCAACACATGGTTGGTAAGTTCATATAATTTCGTTTGAAAATAAATTTGTACAAAACCTGTCCGAATGACAACCTTAACCTCACCAACAACCACCTATACTATCCAGTCAAATATGCTTATATATAGGGCATACGTAGGGGACAAGCCCCAGCCGACATCCCACCACATACCGAACCACATAGTACATTGTTGTTAAAGATAATTAAGCGTTTCATTCCCCATCATCAACACACCAGTTCTTAGTTCTTAGTTCTTGTTAGTTTCAACAAAATGTGGAAATTCTCTTGATTCCTTAAGCTCATCACATACATATGAACAACCATAGCAATTGTAGAAACATTTAGTTAAAATTCTTAAATAAAAAAATAAATAAACATTTAATAAAATCTAAGACCTAATGATCGGGGCTTGGTCATACTAGAGTAGACTAGTATAGCAATCAAGGTTCTTAGTAGTTGAGGAAATCTGTAAATATCATCAAGCATGCGACCTATAATCAACCAGTCTAGCTAGGACATCTTTTGATGTATAGGATTTTATAGTTCATTCTAGATCGTCCTTGTTCGTTCTTGTTCGTATAGATCGTTAGTTCTTTGGCACATGCTATCTTTGAATATTTCACAGATAATCCTCTGAAAATAGATCATTGAAAATGGTTCTTTGAAATAGATCTTTAGTTCTTTGAAAATAGACCATCGCAAACAGTTCTTTGAATTAGATCTTTAGTTCTTTGAAAATAGACCGTTGAAAATAGTTCATTGAAATGAAACAATTACTTACTTATGTTGAGTAAATAATCCTTTTTGAAACCTGTAAATAGTTTACCTAGCCATAATTTAGGATAGCAATTATACGTATAAAACATTCATGAAGTAAAAGCATTTAAGTAAATATAATCCAAGGAAAATAATTTACGCATGCTTCTCAGCCCCGCGTTTGTAAAACAAAAATATTTAGAAAAGGGGCACTAAAATCACCTGTTTTGTAATGCAAATGAACCTAGCAAGAAATGCACGCTCTTGTTCTTTGTAGACTATGTAACTTCAACACCTGGTTTCATTTATTATGATTTTTGTACGATATGTATACATAGTTGACGAATAGTGGGTTCTGGTCTCGGCGTGTAGCTAAGTGTCCTAAATACTTACTAGTGTTACTAAGATTTCTCTAATTATCCTATGTTACACACCCTCTATGAATCCTTGTCCATTGACTAATTAAAATTCAACCTTATTTACATAATGTTGATGATATTTTGAGGCTCAATTGTTTAGTAAATCACCATTCACAAATACATTATTTAGATTAGAAAAGTTAAGTTTAGAAAATCCTTTAAGTTACATCATACCCTTTTTAAAGTTATGATGATCTTTGTGAAACCATAGTTGCATGTTAAAAGTCATTACACTTAATAAAATACAAGTTATTTTATGAAAAACACAAATTAAACGTGTTAGAGCTTGAGTTAACCAAATTTAGATCAATTCCAAGTCCTTTGATAGTTCTTTGTTGCCCAACTTGATTCTTGTTCTTTCTTGAGATTGACTATCAACTAATTTATTCATTTGAACACTTAATTAATGGTCAATCTTGATGAAAAACTTTAAGTATTGGATGTTGGCATCCTAATGTCAATATTCCATACTTGGTCATTTTTCTTGAATTCCCATAGTTCTCATCCCGTTCTTTAATTCTTTGAAATCCCATAGCCACTTATTATGTCAATTCTTGATGTAATTACTAATTTAAACTTAGTTTATTAACCTCAAAGGTTGCTAAGTTACTACACATGAACTCTAAGTTTCGTTTAACACTTGTTTAACCACCTATGACCATTGTCAATACTAGCATTGATATGGAAATCTTAAATTGTGGTTTCATTTAACAAAACCCCAAGGTTTTGGATTCCAGTTGATTGTTAAGGCATATTTTTATATGTTATAAGAGTTTCGAAAGCTTTTGTGTTGATGAAAACTTAGTATCGATGGCATCCCAATTGGTTAACACCCTTGAAAACTCAAATGACTCTTTACCCGACATACCCATGTTCTAACGCTCCCACAGTTTCATTTCTGATCTAAATCAACTGATTTTGTGTTCTATCTACTTGAGGAAGATCATAGGATTGTTGTCGACAGTGGGCTGCCTAATATCGATGGCCATGACCAGATTATCATCGATGAAACAGCCCCCTAACCTGCCAGCACTATGGAGCTGACTGTGTTGCTGTTCCAGCCGTATTTTGTCCATCAATACAACCATTTGGCAAGGTTCTAACCACTCCCAGCCCTTCCAATCTTTAACCCCTGATGTTCCATGAGTTCCTAGACCAAATTAGTTCAAATCGTAAGGCGTTAGAGGGTCCAAAATAGGCTGGGAACAAGGTTGTTCGTCAGAACAACAACAGCCTCATAACAGCCCCTTTTGAGCTCGAATTTTGCCAACATCCAGCTTCGAATCGATTCCCAACTGACCCAAAAATCAATCTAACATGTTTCTTAGGTTCCTAAGTTGATTTGGTGCAAGTCCTAGGGGGTTTGATGCTCTAAAATCGACTGAAAAGCTGCTGTGTTCGAGAGGACTTACCAAACAACAGCAACCCCAAAAGTCAGCTCGTTTGAGCTCGTCTTTGGTCCGTTTTTGATGATTCAAAGCTCCATTTCTTCATCTCTTCATGATCTACATGTTTCTAGAGTCTTTTTATGTTTATCCTAACTGATTTGAAGTGATAAAGACGATTTAGAAGCATACCTCACGTGAATAGTAAAAAATCCACTTCAGCAGCAACTTCTCTCTAAAACTGCGACCAATCCAGTCCGTTTTAGCTCTGATCAGTTGTACAACTTTGTTCCTCTCGTTATCACGGTCGTTTTGACTACTAGATCATCGAATTTGGTAGAGAAATGAGAGAGATATTATGGTTTGAAGGGGTGGAGGTATGGTGGTGACGGGAGGACGGGATTTTGTGGAAGAAGGAGATGGAGGCTGTAATTATGAAGGAAAATGTGTGGGTTTTAGGGTTTAAATAGTCCGGGTATGTTCGGGTGTGTTCGATCTCGCTCGGTTTCGCGTAAACGCGTCGTTTCCGGAACTTCGTGAAATAAAACGTAACGTTGTAAAATTAGAAATTCTAAAAACATTTTAAGGTTGTAATTCCTAATAGTATTCTAAATATCTTTTATCTATTTTTAAAATTTCTAAAATCGTTTAACTTAAATGTTTAATCGGATAGTATCGTTTTCGCGCGTATTCGTACGAATCGTCATTCGTTCGAACACGACGACAACGTTACCTTCCAATATGGTTCTCTAATTATTAGATATCGTTCAGAACGTTAAACTTACAGATATATTCGTGCGAATCGTCACCCACGCAAATACTCCGTCGGTTTAATATTCACATAACGACATCCATTATTGTTTGGTTCCATACAATCTCACATACGTTTATACATAATAAAATCCTAACTAACATTCACATAATAGTTCTGTGTTGTCAGATATGATTCTGACTGTAAAATCATGGATTTGCAATATGTTTCTGAAATAGATGTGTAATAGTTTCGTATTAAACATCAAATGATAATAATACACATGTAATATACATAGTGTTGATTTGGTGAATTCCAATCAGGATCGAATACGAAGCTCTACGAACTATCAATGATGTGCGGAATCCATAATTGATATGTATAGAATCAAAAGAAGACAAGCAATTTCATAAACACTCTTCTATTAATCAACCAATGATTACAAGAAGTTCACACAGAAAAACTCCTCTCACACAGAGAAAATCTCTCACAGGTTTGCTGAATTCTGTCAAAAGTTGTGAAGAATTCAGCCAAACCTTCAATATATACACACAGCTAATCAGCCGAACCTTTTAAGAGCCGAATCCTAGGTTCGCTGGCCGAACCCTAAGGTTCGCTGGGCGAACCCTTAGGTTCGCTAGGCTAACCTAAGTTGCCAGACCTAAAGGCTCGCCGAACCTTCTCTAGGCTATAGGTTCGTCGAACCTATCAAATCAATTGGTTCGCCGAACCTGTCTAGGTTCATGGGCCAAACGAACCTTTGACAAACCTATTGGCCGAACCTATTACAAACTCAAAATAAATACAACTTTTTGAATAGAAAACTATTACAAATGTGTACTAACAATCTCCCCCTTAATAGTTTCTATCAAAATTCTTCATTCTTTGTCTTCAACTTGCTCATCTTCTTTGTCTTTAACATCGCTCGATTCTCCAATCTCTTCACGAACCACATTATCCACCGCTCGTATAACAACCGAACGTGGTTTCTTCGCTAACCTCTCAGCCTCCAGCTTTGCATCTCTTTCATCTCTTTCCTTTCGAAATTGCATGAGTTCAACATAAAGGTAATTCATATCATCCCAATTGCATCCAGAATGTATACCCAATGTATAACACATTCTTGCAATAGTTTGATATTGAACTGCCATGTCTTTAAAGCTCACACCATAAGCATGATAACCATCATCTGCATAGATCTCAGCTGTGTTAAGTAAATCAATGTCATCCTTTGAGCAGTTCACAATCCACATAGGATCTAGCATCCGAATCACCTTCCAGTTGTCATTCTGCTTCAATATAATCACACCTTCTGATGTTCTCAAATCATAAAACCAGAACTTAAAATAAGGATTCCAGTTCTGTTCTATCTTCCTGAGTCTTGGTCTCTTGAAAACTTTAGGCTTTGCATATCCATGAACTCTATCAATGAATTGTGGTGTCAACAAACTCCAACCAGTTCTTGCTTCTTTCTTTAACAATCCCTCAAAAACTTCATTATGTCTAGTCTGAATTGGTTTAATCATCTTCATTCTTGCCAAGTTCATACATTCAAAGGATGGTAGACTCATCAGATCAGAAGCTTTCCCAAAATACTGACATCCATCAGTTCTTTTCACAACATAGCATCCGTTGTCTGTCAAGCTTCCTGGAATGTTATGAAAATAACCATAACTAACAATCCTTTCAATCATTTTGGATTTAGATCCAATCTTGAACTTCTTGGATTGTCTAGCCTGGTTTTCTTGATCTTTGTCTTCTAGTACTTCAATCATTATCTTGAACACATGCAAATTATCAATGATATATTTTGTCTCTTTCTGATATTCATTCCATAAGTCCATGTTAGTCTTTTCTTTGATCTGAGACAATGTTATTCCAGACAAACCTCCTGCTTCAAAAATTTTCTTCATAGTATTCAAGTTTAATAACTCTTCATCAATGAAGTCATCTTTCTCATAATCAGACAGATCCAGATCTTCATCTTCTTCAAAGTCAAACTTCAAATCATCATCATTCTCAAAGAAATCTTGAAAATCTAGAGCAGAATAGCCTCTAACAACCTCTCCTTCTTCTAACTCCTGATCAACTTGAATCTCAAATATCTTCCTCTGCAAGTCTATGTCAGAATGCATTTTAAATAAATCAAGAAAAGTAGGCAAGGAGTAATCAATAACAGTCTTTGGATGTTCTATTTCATCTAAATCTTCAAATTCAACATCTGTACAATCCTTGACTCTATCAGAAGATACATAACTAACTGGAACCGCATCAGTCAAAATCTTTGATGGAGAATAAATCACTATAGCACCAGTCACAGAATTCAAACTACCAGAACCACCACTCACTCCAGCACCACCACCATCCTCATCATAACCATCATAAGTCATCATATCTGGATGTTCATCAACATCAGAATCTCCATAATCCAACTTTTCTTCTTCTTCCTTCTTTTCTTCCTCTTCCACCTTCTCTACATCTTCTTCATCAACATCCACCACCACCTTCTCAGCTCCAAATCCAGACACCTCAACCTTTGTTGCAGATAATTCTACTTTCAACTTCTGAACTGAATCCAGATTCACAGAAACGGCATGATTATTCTGTAAAACCTTGATTTTCAAATCTTCGTTTTCTTTAGCAAGATCAGTTATCTTTTTGTCAAATGCCTTTTCTATTGAAATCAACTTCTTATTGGCTTCTGTGCATTCTCTCAGATTAGAAGTTAGTTGAGAATTCATCTCTTTCAGTCGGTCAATCATTTCAAGCAAATCATTATGTACCTCATTTATCTCATCGACCTTCTCGTTTCCTTTCCCAGATTCTTCTTCCAATGAAGCCATGAAAGCACCCATAAGATCATCATACTGTTTGCCCCAGTCATATCCCTCATCAGATTGAATCACAAGTGCTTTAGAAGATGATTCTTCAGATTTCTCTTTCTTTTTCTGATAATCTTCTTTTGGCTTGAATGGGTTCAAATTTCCTTGCTTCTTAGGGTTGTTGCATTCCCTTGCAAAATGACCATGTTCCCCACAGTTATAACACTGAGTAGATTTTGGATTAAATCCAAATTTTGTGTTTCGGTCAAAGGTGAATTTGTTCCCGGTCTTCTTCTCATACCGATTGATTCTGCGGATAACACTCGCCAAAGCCCATTGCGTATCTATCAGTTCCATTTCATCCTCATCAATTTGTGCATAATCTTCAAAAGTCAGATTTGCATTTCCAATCCTTCCAGCCACCTGTTCATCGTATGCACTAATTACACAAGATAAAATAGACATATGGTCTTTAACCGCTTCAACTGTAACTTTTCCCAAATTGCACAGAAGGTGGTGTAGATTCATACTTCTTCTCATTGATAGGACAGTGTGAACTAGAACTTGTAGACACCGAAGGAGTCTGATTACTTTCTGAAGTTCTAGACACAAAAGCAGTCTATATCTTGGCAGATGATGCAGGTGGTGTAGCAACAGAACCACCATACAAGGAAGGATCTTGTGTGACATTTACTCGCCTCGCTTTCCTTTTGTCCTTCATTTCTTGTTCCTCAAGTTTCTGAATAAACTCTACCAATGTCAATCCAGGTAGATTTTCTCTCAATATGAGCACCAAGGAGTTCCATTTATCTGGTAATGCATCAGCTAAACAATCAATCTTCTCATCTTCTGAATACTCAATGCCATATTTCCTTACTTCAGTTAACAAGTGTCTGTATCTGGTGATTAAGGCATCTAGAGTCTCATTTCCAATGATGTTAAAGTTCTCAAACTCTTTTCTGATGTCTGTAGCCTTCATCTTTTTCAGATTTGGGTTGCTTTCAACTCTAGCCTTTAATGCATTCCAAAGACTGTAAGCAGTCTTGTGTTCATCAAACTGATGCAGAGTTTGATTTGGAATGGCTTGACTCAATAACCAATAAGCCTTTTTCTTCGAGTCATACTTTTTCTGTTCATCTACATCCAATCTTTCCAATAGTTGAAACAGATCAGTACCAACCACCCTGGGTCTCTCATAAGGAGATAAAATTCTCTCCCATAAATTTGTATCTGTGCCATTTAAATGAGTTTCAAAACGTCCCTTCCAGTTATCATAACCAGCTAAATCCAATAACTTTGGCACTTTATTGGCACTACCCACTTCTGTCTCACTGATCAAAATGCTTTGAAGTTTAGAATTCTGACTTGCCATAGCCGCGTACATGTCAGACAAAATTTCTGATTTGATAAGCAGCGAACCTTTTCTAGGATAACACTAGCCGAACCTTTTGACTTAGGCGAACCTTCAATCAAATCACCGAACCTAGAGCAGCGAACCTTGACCTCAAGTGAACCTCCAGACAGGCGAACCTTAAAAAAAGCGAACCTTGAAACCAGACGAACCTTCAGCCCAAACGAACCTTCAGGCGAACCCTCACACGAACCTTGCAACCAAATCTCAGACGAACCTTGCAACACAGACGAACCTTGAACGAATCTTGCACCCAAACATCAGACGAACCTAGAACAGTAACCAGCGAACCTTTGGCGAACTATCACACAAATCTTGCCGAACCTTTGCCGAACTTTAGATGAACCTCTTTAAAACACAAACGAACCTTCTGAAAAACCTTCTAAATAGCGAACCTTTCTGTTCAGCAAATCACAGGTTCGTCCCACGAACCTGTATCGCAAAATTTGAAAATTTTGGGAGGGAAACCTTCCAAAACTTCAGAAAATCCTCTAAAACTTCACCAAAACACTTCCAAATCTTCAATTATTGTAATTCAACAACAAATGAAGATAATATCAGTCTCAAACAACAATCAATCGATCAAGAAAAGAAAAGTTTTGGCCATCAATGATCTTCAATTCTTCAAATCTTCAAAATTACTAGAATTCTTTGAATTTGTTGTGTAGAACCTCACCAAACGCTCTGATACCACTGTTGGTTTGGTGAATTCCAATCAGGATCGAATACGAAGCTCTACGAACTATCAATGATGTGCGGAATCCATAATTGATATGTATAGAATCAAAAGAAGACAAGCAATTTCATAAACACTCTTCTATTAATCAACCAATGATTACAAGAAGTTCACACAGAAAAACTCCTCTCACACAGAGAAAATCTCTCACAGGTTTGCTGAATTATGTCAAAACTTGTGAAGAATTCAGCCAAACCTTCAATATATACACACAGCTAATCAGCCGAACCTTTTAAGAGCCGAACCCTAGGTTCGCCAGCCGAACCCTTAGGTTCGCTAGGCGAACCTAAGTTGCCAAACCTAAAGGTTCGCCGAACCTTCTCTAGGCTATAGGTTTGCCGAACCTATCAAATCAATAGGTTCGCGAACCTGTCTAGGTTCGTGGGCCAAACAAACCTTTGACAAACCTATTAGCCGAACCTATTACAAACTCAAAATAAAAACAACTTTTTGAATAGAAAACTATTACAAATGTGTACTAACACATAGTTCGTACCTGATTTACTGTATATGTCGTCGTTCCAGCTACGGTTCCGGCACTGATGTTACAATGGAATTGTCAACTTTAGGCTTATGTGATTGCCTACGCTGTTTCCATTTTTGACAGGAAATACAGTGATCGGACATCACAAAAGACTGAGATGGAACACATTCAACTAATCCATATCGAATCAAAAAATTCACTTTACGTAAATGAACATGTCCCATTTTTCTATGCCATGAAATTGAATCTTTTTTAGTTGCCTTAGAGAAGAAACATGTGAGTTGAGAAGATGAAGTGGCAGAAGACATATCCAGTTGATCTGTATTATTGTGTCTTGGAGCTATCACCACAATCCAATCATCAGGTATCATCACTCCAGGCTTCAATATGTAACAAGATTTGTTATCAAAGATGATAGAATAATCTTTATCACATAATTGTGAAACACTCACCAAATTATGTTTGAGTTGTTCCACAAAGCTGACATGTTCAAAACTTATTCTATCATTTGATAACACTCCCTTTTTTGTGGTATATCCACCAGTGTTTCCAGCAAACTTAACAAATCCACCATTAGTATGCTTGATATTTGTCAGAAGATCCAAATTTACAGTCATGTGCCTAGAACAACCACTATCAATATACCATGTATTCCTTAAACCACTTAATAATGAGTCATGCACACATAAAAGTAAATCAATTAGAGACCAGAATCCATGTCTTAGTCATGTGACTTTTAACATGGATGGAAGAAACAACTTGAGTTTCATCAATTGAAACTTTTGCCTTAATAGTCCATATTCGAATAGGAATTGGTTTGTAAGAAATAGTCTCATTTTGATGATATGCTATTGGTTTAGCTGATCTAATTAATTTCTTTGGAACAAATTTTTATTTAACACAATTCATCAGTTTTGGATTTCCAAAAGTGGATTTGACATTCTGTTTCACAAATTTCTTTTCCCCAAGTGGAAAAGAATGAACAGACTTCACTGGTTTTGAATGATGTTTTGATGCTGAGCTATGTGCAGTGAATGCTGTTGTGATGAAATCAATCAGATTAATTGGCTTTGTAGGCATTTTCTTCCTACTCCTCTTGGAAAGAACAACTTGTGACTAACTATCATCCTTTGGTAGACTTGGTTTCTGAACGTTAGAATTTGAACTAGACTCTTATGAAAGTGAAGCTACAGGTCCATTGCTACCAGACTTCTTAGACTTAACAGATTTATCACTGTGTACATCCTGATTTACACATGGTAATGCTTGTGAAGAAGAAGTTTGTGATGAAGACATTGCAATCTTATTTTAGAAGAAAACAACATTTGATTGACATAATAATTTGTCAAGATCCTTTTGATCAGTTTGTCTTTTAACAAAATTATGCTTTCCTTTTGTTACCCAATCCTTTTCAGATACCCGATCTGTTTTTTGAAAAATCTTTGAATTAGGTTCCTTAAAAGCTTGATCAATTAAAACTGGTTTAATCAAACTCAAAGGATGATCATTACCACAAAAGATCTCATCTTTTCCTTTAAGAGTATAATAGATTATGTTGTTTGGTTCAATAAGAACACATCTGTCTCTAGGAATATCAGATTCCTTTTTACCAGTTTCATTACTAATGTCAACATCTTCAATTATGAAAAACTCAGAAGTATTGTTATTATCAAACAAATTTGATACATTAGATTTCAGTATAACATCAGATTTTAAACCAGACACATCTCTGTTATCTTCTTCATCACCATCACAAACTTCTTTCTTGAATCCTGGATCCTCTATCCTTGTTCCTACATGTTTAATACTGACAGATTTAGACAAGTTAGTTAAATAATTTGAACACATGTCTAATTCTTAGAGTATTTAGCAACATATGGAATAACATTTGGCTGTTCAGGAAGGGACCCATAAATATGGTTAATAGGACGAGGAACATTCTTATAACCAATCCCTTGGGTACCTGGATTGCTTACATGATTAGCCACAATGTTATCAAAAATCGTTTGAGCATTAGACAAACACTCAATTGATTTACATTTCTTGGTTCGATCTTTCAATTCATCAATCATTTGATTGATAATGTCTTGTTTATCAGCCAATTGCAAAGTCAATGTTTTAATATCAGCACTATATTCCTCAAGTTAAGTTTTATATTTAACTTTACTAGCCAGATATTGTTTAACATTATCTTCTAAGCATGTGACATCATCTATCAATGATTGATTGCATGAACATATGTGGGGATTTGTGGAACAAAACGATAACGGACGTCTTTACGTGAATATTAAACTGACGAAGTATTTGTGTGGGTGACGATTCACACGAATATATCTGTAAGTGTAACATTCTGAATGATGTCTAATAATTAGGAAATGAAATCGGAAAGTACAGTTGTCCTCGTGTTCGTACGGGTGACAATCTGTACGAATACGTGCGAAAACTGTACGATTCGATGAAACAGTAAATTAAACGTTTTCAAAATTTTGAAAACAAATAAAAGATATTTAGTTAATTTACTAGGAATTACCACCTAAATTAATTTAGAAAATTCTATTTTAAAACATCGTAACGTTTCGATACGCGAAACCGAGCGAAAACGAGCACACCCGAACATGTCAGAATGTGAAAAGCAATTAAATGGCATTCAATGCGATTCATCTCCCCCACCAACCCATTTTCTCTCACTAGAATTCGTCACTTTCTCTCTCTAACTTTTCTCTCACTAAAAGCTTCTCAATCTCACTCTAATAGGCACCAAATCGAACGATTTTGGTGTCAAACAATCGTAGCAACGTGTAGATCGTGAAAAGACAAAGAAATAGAGCTTTGGATCAACGAATTTGAGGTAAAATTGACTAAGAAAACCCTGTTTTTGTGGGTTTGGTGTTTTCCGAACACCTGCACTCATTTCAACCAACTTTTGAGCTTATAAACCCTTACATTTTTCACAAAATCGAGCTAAGATGTTAAGGAACATGTTAGATTGAATTTGGGTATGGTTAGAATCGGATTTGAATTTGGAAAGCTCAATATCGATACAAGAACATCATGAAGAAGCTAGTATCGACGACCAACACTATCAGCAAACTTCATCTGTCGAGATTGATTGAATCAATGGATCAATTTCGATGGAATCACGTCGACACTGCTAAGGTCGATGCTCTCCAAGTCCAGGACACAAAGCACCATCGATACTACTAATATCGATGAGCTGGGGACCTGTTGAACTTATGTTGTTGATTCTACAGTCTCGATGGTAGGCAGCTGACTTCTCATCGATATTAGCAATCCCTGGGAATCGATATTATACATAAACTGTAGATACTAGTGCTAGAGTGTAATCCAAGTATAAACCGGTTTTGTGTTCATCAATACTAAAGTTTTCTAACACCAAAACTTATCTAAACTGTTTTAACATAAACCTATGTTTTAGCAATCCTTTGGACTTGGAAAAACTTGAGTTTTGTTAAAGAAAACTAAGGGTTAAGTTGGTAGTATCCATGATGGACTTGGGTGTTCACACAAGTGTTAATCGAAAAACCCTAATGACACCCATCCTAATTTAAGGTTTTCTAAACAAATAAACTAAGTTTATTGATAAAACACAACAATCTAAGAGTATGTTAAGTGGCTAAGAGTTACAAAGAACTAAGGAACAAAATGAGAACCACGTAATTCAAGAGAAATAATTAAGTATGGTTGTGTTGATTCTAGATGTCAACTCTCAACACTTAGAAACTTCACGCTTTGGATAATCAACTTAGGTTGTTCAAATTGAATAATCTAAGGTAATGATTAACTCACGAACGAACAAGATCAATGTGGTAACAAAGAACTACTAAAGGGACTTGGTGATTAACCTAGTTGGGTTAACTTAAGTCAAAACATGTTAACTAATAATTCTCATAAAAATAACTTGTGTTTTACTAAAAAAGTAGTGATAATAACATATGATTATAATTTTATAATAATCATCATAAATTGTTTTACTAAAATATTTAAGATAACTTAAAGGATTTTCTAAAATTAAATTATCGTAACTTAATAATGTTTTATGGATGATGAGTTCTTAAATAATTAAATCTTTAGCTATTATAAACCTCATGTAAATAAGGTTAAATATCAAATAGTCAAGGGATAAAGAGTCCTGTAGGGTACATAACTTAGAATATTTAGAGGAATTCTAGTGACACATTAGTAAGTATATAGGACACATAGTTGCACACTGAGACCAAAACCCTATATACGTCAACTATAAATACTTACAGTATTCGAATAATAATAAATCAATTCAGGTGTTGAAGATACATAGTCTACAACAAACGAGCGCGTGTATTTCTTGCTTGGTTCATTTGCATTGCAACACAGGTGAGTTCATTGCCACTTTTCTAAATATTTTTGTTTTATAAATGCGGGGCTGAGAAACATGCGTAAATTATTTTCCTTGGATTATGTTTTACTTAAATGCTTTTAAATTCTATATGTTTTGTATGTATAAATGATATCCTACATCATGTCTAGGTAAATTTTATGCAGGTTTCTTAAAAGAGCATATACTTATATAATAAGTGGATGTTTATTTCATGTTCAAATAAACATTTTGACGAATCAATCAAACATTTTCAACGAATCTATTTTCAAAGAATCAAACGAAGCAATTTCAACAAAACAAGTGTTTGAGTTCAAGGAATCAAAGAATCATTTTGACGAAACAAGTATTCAATGTTCAAAGAACTAAGTGTTCAATGATCAACGAATCAAGTGTACATTTGTTCAACGAATCTAGTATTCATTGCTCAACGAAACAAGTACATTTTTCAACGAATCTAGATGAATAAATAAATAATTTTCAGGGGAAAGTCTGGGAAATGTCAAAGATAACACGTGTGAAAGAAACTAAACGAAACAAGGGACGAATCTAAACGAAACAAGAACGAAACAAAAACCCTACATTTCAAGAAGTCCTAGTTAGACCGTTTGATTTGTAGGTTACATGTTTCATGATATTTACAGAATCCCCTAACTTCTAAGAACCTTAGATTGCTATACTAGTCTAGTCCAGTTGACCAAGGCCCATTCATTAGGGCTTAGCTTTTAATTAAATGTTTATTTATTTACTTATTTAAGCATTTTAATTAACAACTTCCACATTTTTCCACATTTGCTATATTGTTGTTGTGTGTGTGATGAGCTTAAGGAATCAAGAGAACTCCCACATTTTTGACGAATCTAATGAAACTAGCGCGATGACGAATCTAACGAAACAAGTGTGATGATGGTTGAGAGTGAAACACTTCATTATCATTAACAACAATATTATATGTGGTTTGGTATGTGGTGGGTTGGCTGCTGGGCGTGACCCTACTTATGCCCTTTATATAAGCATACTTGACTGGATAGTATAGGTGGTTGTTGGTGAGGTTAAGGTTGTCACATGGTCAGGTTTGGACAAATTCATTTTTCAATAATAAAACTATTTGAACTCACCAACCATGTGTTGACTTTGTTTTCTTGCATGACTTCTCAGGTGACGAACAAATTTAGCAGGAAGTTCGTGCTTTTGACTAGGATGCTCAGATAGAGGACATAGTAATTTGGATGTGCATATTTTGAACATCATTATACAAATTATTTTGTGTATCTTGTGCCGATACAAGATAGGTAATTTATGATGTCATGGATAGATTTACATTGTTCAATTAGGAATGATACTGATGTAATTTAACTTTGTAATTCTATTCCATTTAGTGTTTTTCATTTCATATCATGTGCAATGAAAACAACCTGATCACTTCGATTATCACACGATATCGCACCCCGAAAACCTTCCGCCCGACGGGAAAGTCGATCCAGCCCGCCAGATCGAGGTGTGACAGATTGGTACAGAGCCATGGTTGTAGAGAAACATAGGTCATTTATTTAAAGGGTTTGGCCTAGACTATAACCTAGGGACCCTTCATGTAGAGAACATATGACTTAGGTAATTACTTGCATTGTGTCTTCTGCGTTTGATCATTGCACTAACCGATGTTCTTTCGATTGTGATCAATATGCCTCAAAGAAGACCTCCACCTCTCATGCCTCCACCACCACCACCACCGCCACCTCCTCCTCCCCCTCCTCCTCCCCCACATACTCCACCTCACAACCAGAACCAAAATCCGGAGCTGTATCCCGCCACTACTGCGTTGGCTACCTTACTGACTAGTCAGCTAACGAATCAGCTGAGGAGGTGATTTTAGACATGACCAACAAGATCCAAAGCCACAATAACAACTCCGGGAACACATAAGGGGAAGCTAGTGGCAACACCGGCACTACACCAGACTACTCCTACAAGTCGTTCGTGGAATGTAAACCGCCAAGCTTTAGCGGTACTGAAGGAGCCGTTGGATTAATCCAATGGATCTCAAATGGTCTAATGTACAGTGGGTTCAGTTTGCCTCGTTTCCCAAAATGAATAAAACCTTTCCATGGCGAAACTTTTAGAAGGACTCTGTCTACTACATGAAATTCCAGAGGCTTTCGGCGTTTGTCGGCATAGCTCTTTTGACGATCGCGAGCTGCTGCCATGCGGTTTCTGATTTGTACAATCTTCTCTGTAGTTTCGTGTACTAGTTCAGGGCCAGTGAGCTGACTGTCGCCCACTTCCGCCCAATAGATGGTGATTGGCATTTCCTGCCATAGAGGGCCTCAAAAGGCACCGCCTTTATGCTCGTGTGGTAGCTGTTGTTGTATGAGAACTCCACCAATGGTAGGTGAGTTTCCCGGCTGTTGTCGAAGTCTACTATGCACGCTCGTAGCATATCTTTGAGAGTTTGTATGGTGTGTTCGCTCTGACCATCAGTTTGTGGATGGTATGCTGTACTCATATCCAACCACGGACCAAGCGCTTTTGTAGCGATTTCCAGAAGTTCGAAGTAAATTTGGCGTCTCGATCAGAAATGATGGAGATTGGCATTCCATGTCGCGAGACTACTTCCTTGAGATATATTCTGGCTAGCTTTTCCATGTTGTCGTTTACCTTGATCGCAAGGAAATGAGCTGACTTAGTCAGTCGATCCACAATTACCCAGATTGTGTCAAGTCCACTAGGAGTACGGGGTAATTTGGCAATGAAGTCCATGGAGATATGTTCCTACTTCCACATGGGAATCTCTGGTTGTGTGAGTAATCCAGATGGCTTCTGGTACTCAACCTTGACTTTGGTGCAAGTCAAGCATTTGCTCGCGTATGTGGCGATATCAGCTTTCATGTTTGGCCACAAATAGAGGACTTTCAGATCATGATACATCTTATCAGATCCAGGGTGAATGGAATACCGGTACTTATGAGCCTTGTCCATCACAAGGTCTCGTAAGTTTCCATGGTGTGGAACCCAGATGCGTTCCGTGAAATAGTGTAAGCCATCGGCTTTTACTTCAAGTTGTTTCTCCATTCCCCTTAGTGATTCGGCCACTAGGTTTTCTTCTTTCAGTGCCTCACCTTGGGCATTACGTATCTGTTCAGGGAGATTGGGATGAATGGTAAGTTTTAAACCTCGTACCCTCTTGGGTTTCGAGGTATTCTTCCGATTTCGAGCATCGGCCACAACATTGGCCTTCCCTGGGTGATACTTGATAGCACACTTGTAGTCATTTAGTAGTTCGAGCCAGCAATGCTGTCGCATGTTCAGTTCCTTCTGCTCGAATATGTGATGGAGACTCTTGTGATCAGTGTATATAGCACACTTCATACCATACAGGTAGTGTCTCCAGATCTTGAGTGCAAATACCACGGCTCCAAGTTCCATGTCGTGGGTGGTGTAATTCTTGTCACAACCCAACCAGGGGGCTTGACTAATGATTGATTCAAAACACAAAGTAGCGGAAGACAAAATAAATATATTACAATTTAACCAAAGGTTTAGTCTAAGTATCTAATTTGTTTACAACAAATCTAAAATATGATTTAACTAATGGGAGATTTTCTAGAGTTATCGGGTCCATCCAGGCATCAGTACACTTTATTAATCTTTAGCCAAGTTCTTCTGTTTTACATCCAGTATTCTTGTTCTAGCAACCAAGTATCCGAGCCATACCTGTTTCTAATTACCTGAAAGACATGCTAAAATACGTCAACTAAAAAGTTGGTGAGCTCATGAGTTTTAGTTTACAGACACAATAATAAATAGCATGTGATAATTCAAAAACAATACAACCAACCCTGCTCCATGCTCGGGCGTTTGCCTCATACAATGTTAGCCCATAACATGGTCATTCTAATTTAACTTCCCATTCCGAGACCCGTTCCTGCTCTCGGTGTAAATGTATCATAAAGAATATATGCCACAACGGTTGATATTAACCTCAGTGGGGTTTCAACCCTATTTTATAAGGCCACCCTTTCGGGCCACTGTGCGTGGGGGATTCCCCAAGTAGTACTACCCATATACTCACCGGCTCTCCTTATGAGTTAATGGTTGTAAATTATGTTTAATGTCTAGGGGAAGCAATTTTATTGAAACGGACGTTCATTATCACATAAATATAATTTCATAAACAATTTATGGAGCATGCTTTCAGTATCCCAAAACAGTAAAAAGAAAAGGGATCACATGAACTCACCTGGTTGCTTTAACCGGTTCCTTTTGTTCCTGTACAAATATGACATTGTGCTACTATGCATGATTTGCTATGTTCCCAGAGTTATCATCAAAGCAAGTTCCTATTTGTAATCATCTACACATGTATAAGTTGTAAATTTTCATAGATTATAATTGTTGATTGTGGTTGAGCTCTTTGGACTTATGTGTTTAAGCTTTACTAGTTTAATGTTTCATTATAATGTCGTATTTAGCGAACTCTTACTATTCAATTGTACTCTTATATGTGAAATGCTATTATTAGCTGATGTTTATTATAACTACATCATATGTATATTATATAACTAGTATGTTTGCAAATTTCTAAGATGATTCAGTTTTATTGTTATAACTTCTCAAGTTTTAAAGTTGACTCTTGTGTGTGCGTTTGAGAGAAGATAAATATCCAAATTTGTTTAAGTATATTAGTAGAAATGGTACATTATTAATACTAAAAGTTGATATTATACATAGGGTACATAAGGTAACAAGATGAGTAGTAAGTTATAATAATGTGTTCACCAACTTATTAGCATTAGAGATAATTAAAAAGAATTTCACATAGAATAAAATATTTGAAATTAACATTAGTATCTAAGATGTTATACATATTGGAGTCATTATCTATACTAACTATAATAGTTGTTATAAATATTGCATAAAACAATGTTCAAAATTATACGTAATTAAATTTCTATGTTTAAATGTAAGTAAACATTCTTGGATGATACTTTTATTAAAGGTAATAATAAAAATAATAAATACTAATTTTACTAGCAATATTAATAACATGTTTGTTTCCAATATGCTAATCATTCGTAAAATATATGAATAAAGTAGTATCATATGTTAGGTTTGTATTAATGTTTCTAATAAGTCTAAATTTATATAAACAATAAATTAAATGACAAAATGATTATGATTTGTATATGCTTAAAATGTTAGATAATATTTAATGAGACCTTTAGTAGTCTTAAAAGAATAGAAATGATGTTGATAATAATGATAATACTTTTAAGAGTAAATAGTTTTAGTATAAAATTAACAAGTTCATTATTGATTAGAGAATTAGTATAAGATTGATATTTTGTATAAAATCATATTGATATTGAGTCAAACACCTTTTGTTAAGCTCCTAATTATTTAATACTATCATACTACCTATAACATGTGTATGCACATTGATCTTATAAATTCCAACCTAATTTATATTTAATTTACCCATATGATTATAAAATCAATTGTTAACATTTCAAATTAAACATATTTATAAACATGTGATTATACTAAATTAATCATTGTATACAATATTCTATAGTTTTATATATAAAGTGTATGTGTATATATAAAGACTAAATGTTTACATGAGAAACATATATGTATCCTACACCTTCATTGAGTACACAGTTTATAAAGTTCTATATAATTTTAGTTTCTAGGTTATTTTATACACAATGTAACAAATTTCATAAGCGTCCATATTACATATCGAGACTTGTAATTACTATTTTAAACGATTATTAATATTTATACATATTATGTAAGTATTGATATTACACATTGAACAACTTGTTATGATTTAAATTCCAATTTATATATTAGCATTTTGGGTTTCATGGCTATTATTATTTACAAGTGTCACTCCGAATGTATAATATAAATCACACACGTGTTATGGTTGCAACATACATTGTGTTATTAATCAATTGATACCATTTATATTTTATGTTAGCTAACCCAAATACTCAACCACTTTAACTTATTTGTTTAAATATATAAAACCCATATTAAAAGTTAATGGATCGCGTTTTTACCTTTCACTCGTTCGTTTCGCGTATTCGAAAACTGATAAAATTAATCGGACGTATGTTTCATAACTCGAACATGTTTCTAAACTCGTTTTTGCGTAACGAACGAACCGATCACTCGGTTTTTGCTGTTAACTACGACTGTTCGGGTTTAACCAGCCCTAATCATGTTTGACTTCTGTTGACCATGGTTTGAACCAGCCCCTCGGCTCCTACTCCCTCCTGTATCACTCCTGGCCAATACCGTGGACATGGTGGCTGCTCCACCACCATCACCGCCTTCTAGGAAGCATTACAGGCGCGAAGACCAACCAAGAACTATCATGAGAACAACAAATCAATAGAAATTCAACATGCATGTGTAGATCTAAACTTGTAGGGTCGATTCTTACCCATTGTCTTGTTGTAAACCATGCTCCTAAACCTAGCAGCCACCACCATTGTTGCTGTAGACCCGCCAGTGGGTCGACACCACCACCATCTTGCCCAAATAAGTCTCTAGCCACTGTGAACCATCATCCACTCCTTGATAGTATCATTATCTTCACATCCGGCCACCTCCTTCTCAAGAAACATTCTAAAACCGCAGGTATAACAACGAAATCCTCAAAGAAATGTCATGCATGTGTAAATCGGTGGTTACAGAATCGTTCTTACCACTTGTTTTCGGCTAGGGTGCAAGAAACCGCCGGAACAGCCCTATTCCGGTGCTAGAACCACCGCCACAGGCCCGTAGGAGGAGTCCAAGCCGCTACTGCCGCTGCATGTGGCCTCTTCGTGCTCATTACACCATCTGATAACCCCCAGCCACCAGCTCGAACTTGACCACAGCCCTTGGTTGCTGTTCATTTGGATAAAAACCCTAGCCGCCGCTGCCTTCTCTCCTCGTTTTCTCGCATTTAGAGTCGAATTCATCCAAGACCATAAGAGGGTATGTTGTAGAACGTGATGAGAGGAGTACGGTGATGTAGCCACCTTACCCCGCCGCCGTGCGCCGCCATGGTCCGCCGCAGCTCCGCTGCACTCTCTCTCTCTCGGTTTTTTTTTTCTTGAACGGCTGATGCACACACACAAAATGTGTGTGGTGCGGCTGAAGTTATGTGGGGGAAAAGATGGTTTACCCCTTTTTATACTTAGGGTTACCTAGGTTTCAATTTGGTTAAAACGCGTATTTTGAACCGTCTCGCGTACGTATTCCGTTTTCGTTTATTATTCTCGCCCCGAAATATATTAAATAGCGAATGGTAACCTAAAATATTATTAAAATGTTTATTTTGTTTGTTATAATAAATTTGTTTAATTAATTCCGTCAAAACGCGATAATTATTGCGTATACGACATATTTAACGGATTTAATGTTTTAACGCGTTAAATAAGATTCTTGTATTCTTTAATATTGTAAATATTTTTAAATAGGTAATTATCAAGGTTATTTGTCTCAGCTCGGGAGTCAGAACGTTTAATTAGTTAATACCGGTGTTCACACATTAAGTTCTTGTTTAAAATCCTTAATAGGCCTAATTGGGCCTAAGTTTCTTATTGGGCTTTCAATGGGCCTATTTGGGCCTTCACATCAGATTGAGCCTTTATATCTTATTGGGCCTGATTATCTAATTAAAATTTAATCTTTTAAGTTTGTTGGGATTTTCTTACAGTTGTTACAGTCTCCCCAACTTATAAGAATTTCGTCCTCGAAATTTGCTATTACTACGGTTAACTAGGTTCAAATAGTTGTAGTTATTTCTTGTGCATCTTATTTTAGAGCTTAAATTTGGTCATCATTACTAAGTATCACCATGTTCTACTTCCTCCTGAGGGACTACCCAAAAACTTAATAAGCATACACTTTTACTTATTATTGTATAAGATGTTAATACAGATTCTGATAATTATAAGCAGTAAAACCTAACAAGAAATGTTAGCCTACGTGTATTGTAGTTTAATTGTTTATAAGGCTATCATACATAAAAATTCATATAAATAAAGTTTATTTGCATTTTAAGTGTTCCATAGGTTACCAAGTTACATTCTATTTTTCCCACATGTTTCATTACGCATCAAATGCATTAATAGTTTCCAAAACCCGATCATTTTGATCTTGTTTCCAAACATAATGTTTCATCTTATACTGAATGTAACCGATAGGAGTCAAGGCTCACAGTTCCTTGATTGTGTATCTGAATACAATGTTTCCTACAACATGAACATAGAAATCAAGCATACTCATTCTTCATTTAATGTCTCATCCAGGTTATTAATATAATTTTCTCATTTATACATGACATTTGGCATAATATTGTACATAATGTAAATCAATTAGTATTCTTGGTTACTTTCTTTTACACCATAAAATTTTGATTTCTTATCTGAGTCTACCAAGTTATTTATTGATAAACATATCTTTGTTTCCTAAAACCATTAGAGGGAAAGTAACCATCTCAAGTAAACGAAGTCTAACGTATAGATTATCAAGAACTAAGGTGTAACTGATATATTTTAAGTAGTTTAATTAGCATACAAACCAAATTTCTGATCATATCGACAGTGTAATTATGAGTAGGGCACAATCACTTTTTATGTTGAGTCCAACTAATGTTTTAACTATATACAAATGAAGTTATTGATTCCATAAGGCTTGAGTAGCAACGAATTGGCTCCAATGAGATAACGATGGTACTACTAAAAGAAGCTAAGGATTTTATTGAAATACTTGTGCCAAGAAATCTTCAGACTAAGGATGTTATCTTGACTTAAGGAGTTTAATCGTGATGATGCATGTCTGCTTCATGGATAAATTCGAGAGGTTGAAGAAGAATCCCTGAATTAAGGTTATTATGGAATTATATGGAACAAGTTAACAAAGATAGATGGGTTAGATTTCAACTAGAATCGATAACCTTAGATACGCAAAGGATTTTCACTCACTGTTTGTGTCAGAATCTTACTCAAAATTATTTCAAGTGTTTGCAGCAATTATCACTTCCTCCGAAGCTCTTTCGGTTAATAATTAAAGAATAATTCATCATTCGTGAGAATGGCATCATCTTGTTTGAATATGCCAAAATTTCTGATCATCCGGTTTGGAATATAAGAAATCGGAGATACAAAGATTTAGTGAAGCTTTATATACTAATAGAATGAAATTATATCGGGAATTTTAGAAACATTAATAGTATGTGATGTAAAGGAACGGATAGAGTGTTTAAAAGACGTACATCAGGATTACAAACGAGACTGACGAGGGCACCCTTGTTCTCGAGTGGTTACAGTTTGATCTCTTTCAGTTAATCCCTTTCAGTAACCTATTCAGCACGGATTATTATACTGGTGACTTCTTGAACCAAAACATCAATTGGTTGCTTTTACAAATTGAGTCATCCATTAACTATTCTATGAATGTGTCCCCTTTTGACGAACAAATGGATATGACTTTCGTATATGATACTGTCTATTCCATTGGTACATTACCTATCATTTATTCATTTTGGTATTGATACATGAAGTTAGGGGATGTAGAGGTATAGATTGCAGTTGGTTTCGTACTAGGTCCGGCAAATAATCATTTTGTTGTTTTACGTACTCGATAGAATGTTCCAGATTTCTTCCTTCACATTATGTAGATGGCCACAACTTCACAGTGTCAATGCATTGGTTGTTGGTTTCATTTCTTATCTCCTTGATTGATTGCTCTACTTCATCCTATAAGTTATAGCCTACTAATTTCTTGCCGTAATAAGATTTTCGACGTATCTCTTTGTCATGAATACTCGGGGTGTACATATTTTATCTATCCTACGTCTTGAAGTGATGAAAAGGTGCATTAGGTTCGAACGTGATCTTCACTGGTTATCCTCAAGATCTGACAAAGATTTTCATAGTTATGCTCTTGAGGCTGACTTTTCGCAAATGATTTTTAACTTTATATGCTACCTTCTTGTAGCTTTTCTTCTCACAAATTAATACATCCTATCTTCCTTGAGATTGGCCATTCTACTGTACTTCACTACAGTCCTTCCATACTGCTTAACCCTGATATGAAATTACTTTCCTTCGGTGACAATCTAGATTAGTTGTCCTTCTTGCCTATTCAATTCATTATCTCTTGATGATGTTCGTACGAGTGCATTTCGATATAGATCTATTCAATGATCAAATTCTCCAAAGTACCCAAACTCTTCAATTTCAGGATATCTCTTCTTCTACTATGGAGTGGTCGGTACTCCACTAAAGTCTTTCTTGTAACTACTCGTGACTTCGGCTTGTTGGAATTCATAAGTTGTATAACTTGAGAACTCTTGTAGTTGTTAAAATTTTATTTAAATGTTTTTAACTGTTCTACTACTTGTCATAACGTTTTGCACTAACACTATCCCAATATATCGAACATAGTTTATATATAGGGCATACGTAGAGTTAGGCTACCTGCCTGATCAGCCGCCAGCCCACCACTATTTCGACATATTACGATAGTGTCCTTGCCAAACATATTTGACTGTAAATACATTAGTATACACTTAGCTATTAACTAAATAGTTTCCTATATCATACTACTCATGTTCATAAGATTCACATTGATGCACATACCATTTTTTTTTTTTTTTGCAGTTGATCTTTAATGCTTCTCCAAACATTTATTGGCACTATAAAATATTCTAAGCTAAGATTAAATCCTTCACCATCTAATCTTTCACTTCTTCTTTTTTTTTTCGATAATCACCGATTCTAACGGTTTAAAGATTGTCTTTTCCTCTTGGTGTTAATTACCTTCCTTCACCTTGCTATAATTCGGTAGCTGGTATTCATCGTCGTGTATCCATGCTTAGGGAGGTATCATTCACCAAAAATAATGAAATTCTTCAAACAATAATAGGATGCCTCGCCCGATCTCATCCATGACCTTCGATATACCGTACACCAAATGACCTTCGCGTCTTCCGTTTTACCTTGCTATCAAAGAAATATCTTGATCACTCTTATGATCAATAGGAACACATTCTTCTCTTGACAACATAACTTCTCATTTTATGTTTCCGGCCTGCCTGCTTCATGTTCCGTCTATCATATTCACCTGGCGGAGCTCCCTTAAGGATTTCTGTGTTGTTCGTATATGCTGTCTTTATTTGGTTTAGCATCAGGGGTTCGATCGAAGGATTCAATAGAAAAGAGTTTCAATGTTGAAACGGTTTTCTTAAGAAATAGCATTTCTAGAACAAAATTTCGAGTGATAGAATAAATTAAAATTCGTATTGAAGGTTCACATTCCCGCTGTGTGAACTAAGGAATTACCTTTCAATCAACATATAATTCCAATACTTCTACTTTAGCTATCAAGAATTTGGGAGTGGTTAAGTCAAAGGCGTGTTCAGTAGAGTCGCAAACATAATAAAATGTTGACGAAAGTTTAGAGACCAAAGTTGAACTATTAAGGATAATAGAAATAGTAATCAAAAACAACAATGGTCGTTGGTTATTAAAGGTGACTAATCTAATTTCGATATGAGAAACGATGAAATGAAGAGTTTCTCAAATTTATACATATGATAATCTGATCTGAAGATGGAGTGTGTGTCACATAACTTTGATGTCATCACATGCTTTCTCCTGGGTTTTCGGGATTGTTCACGCACTCGTGTAGCCTTGTAGTTTGTTGAGGAGTACGCATAGTTGATCATCACAATTCAAAACTTATGTGGCTATAAATAAGAATTTGATAAAGAAGTACAAAGGAAATTTTGGAGTTTATGGAATAAAAACAAAAGATTCTCCAACGTCTTAAAAGGATTGGAAGTTGACAACATACTTACCTTGACAGCAAAGAAGTCATGATTCCAATAGTATTTGTGGCAAAATGAAGTTGAGAATACGGAAATGTCGTTTCCACTAGAATAGGAAGAACGAAGAAAAATAACATAACCCTAAAATCATCGTTGACCTCTTGTAACTTAAATCCTATGCTCAGCTCCCAATGTCAACTAACGTTTGTTCCAAAAATCGTTATCATAACAAGTATTTACATGAGTATGTAAACATTATGTCTGAATTTTTATTTTGCGTGTGTCTTAGAACTTCCCATGTAACTTCAAATTCACCATTATGTGTGCACCCATAATCCTGAATTTAATTTACATGGTTGTTCTAGTTTAACCGTTCGTGTGCTTCATATGCCTGGGTATTCATGGTCTCACTAGTATCATGTTTCTATTTGTTTAGGCCCCTAGATTACTCAGGTTAAAGTCTAGGAACTAATCTTAAGGTTCCTAATTCGCTAAAACCTTTGGCTCTGATACCAACCTGTCACAACCCAACCAGGGGGCTTGACTAATGATTGATTCAAAACACAAAGTAGCGGAAGACAAAATAAATATATTACAATTTAACCAAAGGTTTAGTCTAAGTATCTAATTTGTTTACAACAAATCTAAAATATGATTTAACTAATGGGAGATTTTCTAGAGTTATCGGGTCCATCCAGGCATCAGTACACTTTATTAATCTTTAGCCAAGTTCTTCTGTTTACATCCAGTATTCTTGTTCTAGCAACCAAGTATCCGAGCCATACCTGTTTCTAATTACCTGAAAGACATGCTAAAATACGTCAACTAAAAAGTTGGTGAGCTCATGAGTTTTAGTTTACAGACACAATAATAAATAGCATGTGATAATTCAAAAACAATACAACCAACCCTGCTCCATGCTCGGGCGTTTGCCTCATACAATGTTAGCCCATAACATGGTCATTCTAATTTAACTTCCCATTCCGAGACCCGTTCCTGCTCTCGGTGTAAATGTATCATAAAGAATATATGCCACAACGGTTGATATTAACCTCAGTGGGGTTTCAACCCTATTTTATAAGGCCACCCTTTCTGGCCACTGTGCGTGGGGGATTCCCCAAGTAGTACTACCCATATACTCACCGGCTCTCCTTATGAGTTAATGGTTGTAAATTATGTTTAATGTCTAGGGGAAGCAATTTTATTGAAACGGACGTTCATTATCACATAAATATAATTTCATAAACAATTTATGGAGCATGCTTTCAGTATCCCAAAACAGTAAAAAGAAAAGGGATCACATGAACTCACCTGGTTGCTTTAACCGGTTCCTTTTGTTCCTGTACAAATATGACATTGTGCTACTATGCATGATTTGCTATGTTCCCAGAGTTATCATCAAAGCAAGTTCCTATTTGTAATCATCTATACATGTATAAGTTGTAAATTTTCATAGATTATAATTGTTGATTGTGGTTGAGCTCTTTGGACTTATGTGTTTAAGCTTTACTAGTTTAATGTTTCATTATAATGTCGTATTTAGCGAACTCTTACTATTCAATTGTACTCTTATATGTGAAATGCTATTATTAGCTGATGTTTATTATAACTACATCATATGTATATTATATAACTAGTATGTTTGCAAATTTCTAAGATGATTCAGTTTTATTGTTATAACTTCTCAAGTTTTAAAGTTGACTCTTGTGTGTGCGTTTGAGAGAAGATAAATATCCAAATTTGTTTAAGTATATTAGTAGAAATGGTACATTATTAATACTAAAAGTTGATATTATACATAGGGTACATAAGGTAACAAGATGAGTAGTAAGTTATAATAATGTGTTCACCAACTTATTAGCATTAGAGATAATTAAAAAGAATTTCACATAGAATAAAATATTTGAAATTAACATTAGTATCTAAGATGTTATACATATTGGAGTCATTATCTATACTAACTATAATAGTTGTTATAAATATTGCATAAAACAATGTTCAAAATTATACGTAATTAAATTTCTATGTTTAAATGTAAGTAAACATTCTTGGATGATACTTTTATTAAAGGTAATAATAAAAATAATAAATACTAATTTTACTAGCAATATTAATAACATGTTTGTTTCCAATATGCTAATCATTCGTAAAATATATGAATAAAGTAGTATCATATGTTAGGTTTGTATTAATGTTTCTAATAAGTCTAAATTTATATAAACAATAAATTAAATGACAAAATGATTATGATTTGTATATGCTTAAAATGTTAGATAATATTTAATGAGACCTTTAGTAGTCTTAAAAGAATAGAAATGATGTTGATAATAATGATAATACTTTTAAGAGTAAATAGTTTTAGTATAAAATTAACAAGTTCATTATTGATTAGAGAATTAGTATAAGATTGATATTTTGTATAAAATCATATTGATATTGAGTCAAACACCTTTTGTTAAGCTCCTAATTATTTAATACTATCATACTACCTATAACATGTGTATGCACATTGATCTTATAAATTCCAACCTAATTTATATTTAATTTACCCATATGATTATAAAATCAATTGTTAACATGTCAAATTAAACATATTTATAAACATGTGATTATACTAAATTAATCATTGTATACAATATTCTATAGTTTTATATATAAAGTGTATGTGTCTATATAAAGACTAAATGCTTACATGAGAAACATATATGTATCCTACACCTTCATTGAGTACACAGTTTATAAAGTTCTATATAATTTTAGTTTCTAGGTTATTTTATACACAATGTAACAAATTTCATAAGCGTCCATATTACATATCGAGACTTGTAATTACTATTTTAAACGATTATTAATATTTATACATATTATGTAAGTATTGATATTACACATTGAACAACTTGTTATGATTTAAATTCCAATTTATATATTAGCATTTTGGGTTTCATGGCTATTATTATTTACAAGTGTCACTCCGAGTGTATAATATAAATCACACACGTGTTATGGTTGCAACATACATTGTGTTATTAATCAATTGATACCATTTATATTTTATGTTAGCTAACCCAAATACTCAACCACTTTAACTTATTTGTTTAAATATATAAAACCCATATTAAAAGTTAATGGATCGCGTTTTTACCTTTTACTCGTTCGTTTCGCGTATTCGAAAACTGATAAAATTAATCGGACGTATGTTTCATAACTCGAACATGTTTCTAAACTCGTTTTTGCGTAACGAACGAACCGATCACTCGGTTTTTGCTGTTAACTACGACTGTTTGGGTTTAACCAGCCCTAATCATGTTTGACTTCTGTTGACCATGGTTTGAACCAGCCCCTCGGCTCCTACTCCCGCCTGTATCACTCTTGGCCAATACCGTGGACATGGTGGCTGCTCCACCACCATCACCGCCTTCTAGGAAGCATTACAGCCGCGAAGACCAACCAAGAACTATAATGAGAACAACAAATCAATCAGAAATTCAACATGCATGTGTAGATCTAAACTTGTAGGGTCGATTCTTACCCATTGTCTTGTTGTAAACCATGCTCCTAAACCTAGCAGCCACCACCATTGTTGCTGTAGACCCGCCAGTGGGTCGACACCACCACCATCTTGCCCAAATAAGTCTCTAGCCACTGTGAACCATCATCCACTCCTTGATAGTATCATTATCTTCACATCCGGCCACCTCCTTCTCAAAAAACATTCTAAAACCGCAGGTATAACAACGAAATCCTCAAAGAAATGTCATGCATGTGTAAATCGGTGGTTACAGAATCGTTCTTACCACTTGTTTTCGGCTAGGGTGCAAGAAACCGCCGGAACAGCCCTATTCCGGTGCTAGAACCACCGCCACAGGCCCGTAGGAGGAGTCCAAGCCGCTACTGCCGCTGCATGTGGCCTCTTCGTGCTCATTACACCATCTGATAACCCCCAGCCACCAGCTTGAACTTGACCACAACCCTTGGTTGCCGTTCATTTGGATAAAAACCCTAGCCGCCGCTGCCTTCTCTCCTCGTTTTCTCGCATTTAGAGTCGAATTCATCCAAGACCATAAGAGGGTATGTTGTAGAACGTGATGAGAGGAGTACGGTGATGTAGCCACCTTACCCCACCGCCGTGCGCCGCCATGGTCCGCCGCAGCTCCGCTGCACTCTCTCTCTCTCGGTTTTTTTTTTCTTGAACGGCTGATGCACACACACAAAATGTGTGTGGTGCGGCTGAAGTTATGTGGGGGAAAAGAGGGTTTACCCCTTTTTATACTTAGGGTTACCTAGGTTTCAATTTGGTTAAAACGCGTATTTTGAACCGTCTCGCGTACGTATTCCGTTTTCGTTTATTATTCTCGCCCCGAAATATATTAAATAGCGAATGGTAACCTAAAATATTATTAAAATGTTTATTTTGTTTGTTATAATAAATTTGTTTAATTAATTCCGTCAAAACGCGATAATTATTGCGTATACGACATATTTAACGGATTTAATGTTTTAACGCGTTAAATAAGATTCTTGTATTCTTTAATATTGTAAATATTTTTAAATAGGTAATTATCAAGGTTATTTATCTCAGCTCGGGAGTCAGAACGTTTAATTAGTTAATACCGGTGTTCACACATTAAGTTCTTGTTTAAAATCCTTAATAGGCCTAATTGGGCCTAAGTTTCTTATTGGGCTTTCAATGGGCCTATTTGGGCCTTCACATCAGATTGAGCCTTTATATCTTATTGGGCCTGATTATCTAATTAAAATTTAATCTTTTAAGTTTGTTGGGATTTTCTTACAGTTGTTACAATTCTTCTCGTGGACTTTCAGTTGTCGACAAGCATATGCGATCACCTTCTCTCGCTGCATCAGCACACAGCCGAGTCCTTGTATTGAGGCATCACAGTATACTACGAAATCGTCTGTTCCATCAGGAAGAGATAAGATAGGTGCACTACAGAGCTTCTGCTTGAGAAGTTGGAATGCAGCTTCTTGCTTGTCAGTCCAGAGATATTTCTTATCCTTGTGGGTGAGAGCTGTGAGTGGTTGGGCTATCTTGGAAAATCCTTCAATAAAGCGTCGATAATAGCCTGGCAAGCCTAGGAATTGTTGCACCTCAGTTGGGGTGTTTGGTGCTTCCCAGTTCTTGATCGCCTCTATCTTGGATTTATCCACATGAATCCCTTGTTCATTAACAACGTGACCCAAGAATTGGACTTCTCGAATCCAGAAATCGCACTTTGAGAGTTTAGCGTACAACTTCTCTTGTTGTAGCAGTTCAAGAGCCAATTGAAGAAGCTCCTTGTGTTCTTCCTGAGTCTTTGAGTAGATGAGGATATCATCAATGAAAATAATGATAAACTTGTCGAGGTAGGGTTTGCACACTATATTCATGAGGTTCATGAATATCGTGGGTGCGTTTGTAAGTCCAAACGGCATGACCAGAAACTCGTAATGACCATAGAGTGTGCAAACCCTATCTTACTCTTGGATTATCTTTAGGTGGTACCCAGATCGCAGATCGATCTTGGAATAATAACTTGATCCTTGTAGTTGATCGAACAGATCGTCGATGCGAGGTAAGGAGTAACAGTTCATGATTGTCACTTTGTTTAACTCACGGTAGTCGATGCACATTCGAAATGTGCCATCCTTCTTCTTTACGAACAAAACCGAAGCTCCCCACGGTGAGAAGCTTGGTCTGATGAAACCCTTGTCCAAAAGTTCTTGCAACTGGTTGGACACTTCCTGCATATCCGAAGGTGCAAGTCGATAGGGTTCTCGTGCGATAGGTGCTGCTCCCAGCGTGAGATATATGCGGAGCTCCACTTGTCGAGGTGGTGGTAGTCCTCGTAGATCCTTAGGAAATACGTCGGGATAGTCGCATACTACTGGGATGTCTTCTATGTTCTTTTCCTCTTCGGTCTTGTCGGTGATAAGCGCCAGAATGGTTGTGTATCCCTTTCGTAGGCATTTGTGAGCTTTCATGCACGAGATGATGTTCAGAGGAGTGTCGCTCCTTTAGCCATTGATGTCTAAGGTTTCTCCACTGGGGAGAGGTATACGTACAACCTTATCGTGACAAACAATTTCAGTTTGGTTCTCAGACAACCAATACATGCCCACTACAACATCAAAATTGCCTAGTGTGACTGATATGAGTCAATATTAAACTTATAATTTGCTAGCTCTAAGGTGCATTCTTTCAAAATGTGCTTAGTTACAATCAGCTTACCATCAGCTAGCTCTACTGTATGCTCAACCTCTAAGGGTATTGGGGTTATGGCAAGTATCTCGCTAAAATCCTTAGATATAAAACTTTTCTCAGCTCTAGTATCAAACAATACAGAAGCGTAATGATCGTTTAGGAGATACGTACCTGTTGCGAGGTTGGGATCCCTTCTGGATTCTTTTATCCCGATCACAAAGGCTCATCCCTTCGGGCTATTGTTGTTCCAATTATTGTTGTTGTTCTTCAGATGTGGGCAGTCTTTCTTGAAATGCCTCGGTTTTCCATATTCGAAACATCCCTTTGGTGCTTCGAGTTGCTGTTGTTGTGGCTGTGGGGTTTTTTCCAGTATCTCTCCTCTGCAATCTTTAGCGAGGTGTTCTCCTTTGCCACACCGTTGCATTAAGATAGAGCCACATTGTCCCAAGCCATGGTGTAAATTGCATTTGTAGCACTTGGGGTGTTTTTGTTAGTACACATTTGTAATAGTTTTCTATTCAAAAAGTTGTATTTATTTTGAGTTTGGATAGGTTCGGCTAATAGGTTTGTCTAAGGTTCGTCTAGCCCACGAACCTAGACAGGTTCGGCGAACCTATAACCTGGAGAAGGTTCGGCGAACCTATAGGTTTGGCAACCTAGGTTCGCCGGGTTCGCTGGCGAACCTTAGGGTTCGGCTGGCGAACCTAGGGGTTCGGCCACAAGAATAGGTTCGGCTGAGCTGTATGTATAAATAGAAGGTTTGGCTGAATTTTTCATAACTTTTGACAGAATTCAGCAAACCTGTGAGAGATTTTCTCTGTGAGAGAAGAGTTTTTCTATGTGAACTTCTTGTAATCATTGGTTGATTAATAGAAGAGTGTTTATGAAATTGCTTGTCTTCTTTTGATTCAATACATATCAATTATGGATTCCGCACATCATTGATAGTTCGTAGAGCTTCGTATTCGATCCTGATTGGAATTCACCAAACCAACAGTGGTATCAGAGCGTTTGGTGAGGTTCTACACAACAAATTCAAAGAATTCTTGTAATTTTGAAGATTTGAATAATTGAAGATCATTGATGGCCAAAATTTTTCTTTTCTTGATCGATTGATTGCTGTTTGAGATTGATATTATCTTCATTTGTTGTTGAATTACAATAATTGAAGATTTGGAAGTGTTTTGGTGAAGTTTTAGAAGGATTTTCTGAAGTTTTGGAAGGTTTCCCTCCCAAAATTTTCAAATTTTGTGATTCAGGTTCGTGGGACGAACTTGTGATTTGCTGAACAGAAAGGTCCGCTATTTAGAAGGTTTTTCAGAAGGTTCGTTTGTGTTTTAAAGAGGTTCGTCTAAGGTTTGGCAAAGGTTCTGTCAAGGTTCGGCAAGATTTGTGTGATAGTTCGCCAGAGGTTCGCTGGTTACTGTTCTAGGTTCGTCTGAAGTTTGGGTGCAAGATTCGTTGAAGGTTCATCTGTGTTGCAAGGTTCGTCTGAGATTTGGTTGCTAGGTTCGTGTGAGGGTTCGCCTGAATGTTCGTTTGGGCTGAAGGTTCGTCTGGTTTCAAGGTTCGCTTGTTTTAAGGTTAGCTTGTCTATAGGTTCGCCTGTTTGGAGGTTCGCCTGAGTTCAAGGTTCGCTGCTCTAGGTTCGGTGATTTGATTGAAGGTTCGCTTAAGTAAAAAGGTTCGGCTAGTGTTATTCTAGAAAAGGTTCGCTGCTTATCAAATCAGAAATTATGTTTGACATGTAGGCGGCTATGGCAAGTCAGAATTCTAAACTTCAGAGCATTTTGATCAGTGAGACAGAAGTGGGTAGTGCCAATAAAGTGCCAATGTTATTTGATTTAGCTGATTATGATAACTAGAAGGGACATTTTGAAACTCAATTAAATGGCACTGATACAAATTTATGGGAGAGAATTTTATCTCCTTATGAGAGACCGAGGGAGGTTGGCACTGATCTGCTTCAACTATTGGAAAGATTGGATGTAGATGAACAGAAAAAGTATGACTCGGAGAAAAAGGCTTATTGGTTATTGAGTCAAGCCATTCCAAATCAAATTTTGCATCAGTTTGATGAACACAAGACTGCTTACAGTCTTTGGAATGCATTAAAGGCTAGAGTTGAAGGCAACACAAATCTGAAAAAGATGAAGGCTACAGACATCAGAAAAGAGTTTGAGAACTTTAACATCATTGGAAATGAGACTCTAGATGCCTTAATCACCAGATACAGACACTTGTTGACTAAAGTGAGGAAATATGGCATTGAGTATTCAGAAGATGAGAAGATTGATTGTTTAGCTGATGCATTATCGGATAAATGGAACTCCTTGGTGCTCATATTGAGAGAAAATCTACCTGGATTAACATTGGTAGAGTTTATTCAGAAACTTGAGGAACAAGAAATGAAGGACAAAAGGAAAGCGAGGCGAGAAAATGTTACACAAGATCCTTCCTTGTATGGTGGTTCTGTTGCTACACCACCTGCATCATCTGCCAAGATACAGACTACTTTTGTGTCTAGAACTTCAGAAAGTAATCAGAGTCCTTTGGTGTCTACAAGTTCTAGTTCACACTGTCCTATCAATGAGAAGAAGTCTGAATCTACACCACCTCCTGTGCAGCTTAACACTACTAATTTGGGAAAAGTTACAGTTGAAGCGGTTAAAGACCATATGTCTATTTTATCTTGTGTAGTTAGTGCATACGATGAACAGGTGGCTGGAAGGATTGGAAATGCAAATCTGACTTTTGAAGATTATGCACAAATTGATGAGGATGAAATGGAACTGATAGATACGCAATGGGCTTTGGCGAGTGTTATCCGCAGAATCAATCGGTATGAGAAGAAGACCGGGAAGAAATTCACCTTTGACCGAAACACAAAATTTGGATTTAATCCAAAATCTACTCAGTGTTATAACTGTGGGGAACATGGTCATTTTGCAAGAGAATGCAAGAACCCTAATAAGCAAGGAAATCTGAACCCATTCAAGCCAAAAGAAGATTATCAGAAAAATAAAGAGAAATCTGAAGAATCATCTTCTAAAGCACTTGTGAGTCAATCTGATGAGGGATATGACTGGGGAAAACATTATGATGATCTTATGGGTGCTTTCATGGCTTCATTGGAAGAAGAATCTGGGAAAGGAAAGGAAAAGGTCGATGAGGTAAATGAGGTACATAATGATTTGCTTGAAATGATTGACCGACTGAAAGAGATGAATTCTCAACTAACTTCTGATATGAGAGAATGCACAGAAGCCAATAAGAAGTTGATTTCAAAAGAAAAGGCATTTGACAAAAAGATAACTGATCTTGCTAAAGAAAACGAAGATTTGAAAATCAAGGTTTTACAGAATAATCATGCCGTTTCTGTGCATCTGGATTCAGTTCAGAAGTTGAAAGTAGAATTATCTGCAGCAAAGGCTGAGGCTCAATTGCACAAAGGCAAGCTTGAAAACTACCAGAATTCTGCATATGTCATCGATTACTTTGCAGCCATGCAAAGATCTTCGCATGATAATTCTGGAATTGGTTTTCATGCTGTGCCACATCCTCCAAGTTATGTTCCAAGACCTGAAATTAATTCAGCTTTGGAAGTTCATTCGGTTTCCTTAAAGGAGGATGTGTCTGAACAAGTAACAGAGGAAGCTGAAAGTGTCTTGTCTGACGACAAAGAATTTGTTGACTTTGATGCTCCTATTATAGAGGACATTACTGATTTAGAATATCCAACTGATATTCTGAGAATGATTGGTCATCAACGAGTTAACACTGTTGAGAAGATGAGTCCAATATTTCAGAAATCAAAGTCTGAAGTAAAATCAGCTGGAAAAACAGTGGTTAAACAAAAGTTTGTTTCCAAACCAGATTTAAAAGTCAAAAACTCCACTATTAATCCAATTGTGTTTGTTAAGTCTTCGACTACACAGAAAGGAGAGTCGAGTAATACTTTTCACAAACAAAAGGGTATTTCTGAAAAAATGGATAAGAAGTTTGTCAAAGTGGTTGACAAGGGGAATCAAAGTGGGGCTGGAAACAAGGGCAAATCTAAGCTTTCTCAAATTCAACAGAATAATTCCAAGAAAAAAATCACTGGTTTTAAGAATAAAATTTCATCTCCTTCTGTAGCTTCCAAATCTTTGGGTTCATCTAAGAGGTGTGATGAATCAAAACCAAAGAGTGCATCATCAAGGAAATGCTACAGATGTGGGAAAATAGGTCATGTCATTGCTGACTGTGATTGGGAAAATTGCAACAGATTTCATACTTTCATTCCACGTGAAACACGACAGTGTTTCACCTGTGGAGGAAAAGGACATATTTGTGACAACTAGTACCAGACCGGCCGGCAAATCCGTACGGTGCGTGTACTATCAACAGTAACTGTGTGTAATTCTTTATGTGTATACACAGTACTTGTATTAACAGAATTCAGATTTACAAGAAACAGTTGTATGTATTTTGGTGTAAACTTAAATACTGTAAGTACAACACACAATTGAAACATTATTTGTGTGTATTTAAGTGAAAACCTAAGTACAGTTAACACAACTAAACATGAGAAACAACAGTGTTCAAGTGAATGACAGAAACAAATCGGTTGCTTTCTGATATCCATAGATGACAGGAATCAGATGGCCGACAATTCAAGGTGAAAACAATGTGATATCAGGGTGTTAGTTGAGTCTGACAGTGAAGAAACACAATTCAAACATAATTTACAGTGTCGTTTCAGAATAATGAACTGACAGTGTGTTTGCGTGGGTGACGATTCACACAAACATATCTGTTAGTTTAACGTTCTGAAATGATGACTGGGAAGTAGAAAACCAAAGTCCGAAAGCAAAACCGTTGTCGTGTTCGTTCGAATGACGATTCGAACGAATACGCGCGATGGTGACGCAATCCGACGAAACGAAAACGAAACACGACACGAACGATCATAAATTAATAAAATAAAATAAATAACATTTTTACAATTTTGAAACTCATCAAGCTAATTAATTAATTTTTTTTATTTAAAACATTTAAATTACGCGTAAATTTCCGGATACGCGACGAAAACGCGAACCGAGCAACCGAAACAAACGTGGTATAAAAACCTAAAAATGAGAGTTTTCTCTCATTTCCATCACCTACAATCCCTCTCTACCTTCATTTTCGGAATCCCCATTTCACCACCAAAATCAAGCTTCAATCCTCCATATCTCCTTCGTCTCTCCATGAAATTCGATGATTCTTGAACCCATGCGAAGCTCTTGATGTCCTTTACAAGAAAGTACAGAAGATCTGGAGTTTTAGCCGCTGAAATCGAAGGTAACAATGCTTGAAAGATTGAGAAAATAGGGTTTTTAGTGTGTTGTTCGAACCACTCATCCAATCTACTAAACCTTAGTTGTTCCAAACCATAAACCCACGAGAAGTTCAGTGTAGCATGGCCGACATCACATGATAACCTTACAACCACATGCGACTCGATGATGATGATACAGCTGGTAACAGGTTCGCTAGGTTGTATGGGACGAACCAGTGGCTTTTGGGCCGAACCTCGAAGTGCCGAACCTCCCCTAGGGGGCACGAACCTCGGCTCTGGCGAACCTGTTGTCCTACTTGAGGTTAGGGTTCGTCAACATCATAACCGAACCTTACATGGTTAAACGAACCTTCACTGATGCTCGAGTACCAAGTCACGAACCCTTTTGGTCATTAACATAGCCGAACCTTGCATGGGATCAACACTATGGCTGCGAACCTGTTGCGGCTAAACCCACGATCACCGAACCCTAATGCAAGGCAGCGGCGAACCTATGTGGCTGGAACCCTACTAACCGAACCCTGCTGGTTTGCATGGCTGAGTCACGAACCTTTGTACCTCCGGCGAACCTATGTGGCTGGAACCCTACTAACCGAACCCTGCTGGTTTGCATGGCTGAGTCACGAACCTTTGTACCTCCGGCGAACCTATGACATCAATCCATCAGCCGAACCATGCCACCTCCGCCGAACCTTGCTGATTAACAGACCCACGAACCTGGTTGAGGGAACGAACTCTTAGCCAGGGAGTCCAAGGTTCGCTGGAGTTGTAACCGAACCCATCTAGTTCCCGGCCGAATACACCTTGTAGCTCTCATCACCCACCGACCCATTTCGTTTTCCTTAGGCCCAACAGAAGTTACATGCTACGACCCATTTACATCTTACCAAGTTCGGCCCAATATCATTACATGGCCATAACTTCGGCCCATAGTGGTGTAGCCCACAAGACAATTAGAGGACCTCACCCTTCGGCCCAAGATTATTGTTTTGGCCCAAAGGACTATTAGGCCCACCCGGTTTAAATGGGACTCACGTATATAACATTCGGCTCAAATTTAATGAACTTGATACACATAATTACAAGGATGACAAACATTTCTAACATTTAGGTAATAAACAAGACTTACGAAAAACCTAAGTGTTTTCTAAGAAATGTCCTAAAACTATGAGATTAATGTTGATTATGACTGGCACAAAGTAACATGACAAGTGAAATTCTAACTAAATTAGTTAAGGGTTATGAAACCTATGACCCTTAGTCAGGAGCCGAATGAAAATCAAAACTGAGACTCACCAGTGTTAGCCAACTTTAGGGCTAACACATACACGTTCACAAATCACAATAATTGACACTTATAAGTTGCAACAACATGCAATCAATACAGGAGCGTGAAAACTACCATAAATACAATCAAGGAGCGCGTGCATTTCTTTATTTAAGCTAAGTCAACCCTACAACAACAAGGTGAGTTCATATGCCCCTTTTACTTTAATCTTAACTGATTTTAAACTCTCGAGGCTGAGAAACATGCTTACTTTTATCTATTTAAAAGTTTTGCTTAACATATTGCTACTACATTGATTTTAGATAATACAAATTGCTTATTATCGCTTATGTTTGTATGCATGCTTGTATGATCATGATATGACAGGAATAATCAGATGAACAAGATAATATATCTTACTAGTTCATCAACGCGTTATAATAACATAGTTATAAGATTTTATTTTATAACACTTAGTTATTTTTACATAAATAAACATTGGAACAATCATAGGAAAACATATGAATGATATAAAGATACTATGTATCTTTGTAATAACATTCGATACAAGAGTTAAGTAAGTGTATTAGGACAAGTCCTTTAAACACTTAGCTTTACAACTTATCACATATTACAACAAAACATGGAACAAGGAATGATAATCATGATAATGTAACTTCATGATAAAACATCATTCACTCAAATAATTAACATAATGTAATAAGACAAGTTCTTATTTAATGTTGTTAATAATACGGGAACATATGACATTGAGAACAATAACACGAATGAACGCAATTACAATTAGTTTCTATTGACCTGTTGTATTATATGTGACACCCGACAATTTCAGGTAAATTGCAACTCTTACAATCTTTACATTTCACATTCATACTTGTAGCATTTCATTTAATTATGTTTAATTAGATAAGTCAAACACACACAACTACGAAACGATAGTTCGAGGAACTATCGAATCGTACATTGCACATTGGCTTTGGAAACCAAGTGTGGCAAACACAAACACAAACACAATTGGATTGTGCAAATACATGTTGATTATGGTTAATCAAGCATGCAAACGGTTCGTAGCAACGAACACGAACTATCAAAGATAATTCAAGGAATTATCGAAACACACACACGAGTCTCACGAACGTTGGTGATCAAACTTATGTGCTATTATATGATTATGTGCTAAACATGCCTTAGATGCTTAGGATAAGCGTTAGGAATCGAGCACGAGCGAAATCGAATCATCGAAGTCGAAAAACATGATATTTGACCCGTCGCGGTACGCGGAGAGCGCTTGGCGAAAGGCCTCGCGGTACGCGGTGCAAACCGGGAGTCGAGACTCCCCGAATACCATCGCGGTACGCGAAGATTATTTTTGATCGGCCTTCACGGTACGCGAAGGCCATGCAGATCAAAAATTTTATAAATTCAATCCCAATTCATTTTCATTCGGTTCCTTTTTCATTTCTCCGAGTTCCTTCGTCAATTCTCGATCAAAACAACTGAAATCAAGCACCCTAACCTGCTGGAATCACCATTGAAGCCATTGCTTGGTGATTGAAGGCCATAGGAGTATCAAGGAAGCTTGGGAAACTCTCAAACGACAAGAAGATCGAAATCCAGCCACTTGAAGAACCCCCAGAAGCTGTTCTACCTTGAATCTTGTCATCCAAGGTAGTTTTAAACGTTTTCCTAGTGTTAGATCGTACATGCATGGGCTAAAAACCCACATGCAACTCCTTACGGTTATTGTGCTCAAATTTGTTGGTGATTTGATGTGCTATTGTTGTAGATTTACTGATTTTAGTGTTTATTGATGTTAGATTTGAGTTTGGTTTAGTTATTGGTTGATTTGATGATATTTTGGTACACTTGCCATAAAAGGAAACTTTTATGTTGCAAATTTCGGATTGGTAATGATCTAGACATGTTAGACATGTCTAGATGTTGGTAAATATATATTGGAGTATTTAGAAACACATTGGGATATTTGATTTTGTCAAAAACTTGGTTTTATAGAAACTTGCTATTTATGGAAACTTTTATAAATCAAAAGAGGGCTTTTGATGTTTTTCAATGATTTGATGAACTTTGATCTTTGAAATATGTTTAGAAAGGATTTCTAACATATTTGGAAACCTTGATTTGTGAAAACGAGCTTTTAAACAAATACTTACTTTTTTAGGAAACTTTATTTGGGTAAAACGGCATAAATGGCGATTTATGCACAAGCGGCATGTTTTAAGAGTTTAAACGTGTTTTTCAATCACATTAGGAGTTATTAACTTGATGAAATTGGATTTCATAACCACACTTCCCTAAATTGGAAACTTTCTAAAAATGGTAACTTATGTGATTAGAGTCATAGGATGCATATAAGTGTCCTACTTGTGCTTGTAACACATTGGATGGTCATAACACAACAATCGTGTCACCAACGATTCGTTGAGTCTCACTAGTCAACACACGCACTCGGTTGAGCACACCGACACTTGGAGTTGTATGGATTACAACACACCACAAAACTCATACTCACACCTATATGGTTATAGGTGCATACAAGCAGGTGCTAGCTTTCGCAGACTCGAACACACAAACACATACCAGAACTGCTAACCAGGTGAGTTCACGGCCCCTTTTACTTTTCTACCTTTGGGGGAGAAAACATTGCATGCTAAACTGTTTTACAAACAACAACTCATTTCATTTACGTATGGACATGCTTTATCATATATGTATATGTGTGGACCACATCACAACTAAAAGACCTCGCGATACTCCACGGACCGTTAGTAGCGCGTAGCGCCTAGCGTGGTAATCTTGAATAGTACTATTTAGGCCTGACAAGCCCCACCCATCGCGCCTGGGAGGCCAACCCGACTGTAGGTCGGAATGGGTGCAATATTGACCAAAACTTTGCCATTGTCTTGTGATGGACATGGCGGGAGGCACAACTGTCAGCTTCGGTACGACCCCGCATATAATATAACTGTATTAACTAGCTATCAATCGATACTGCATTGTAATGATATGTAAATCACAACTGTCACTTTAAACATTGGATGTTTATTGTTTACGAAAAACCTGTGCTCTCACCAACCTTTGTGTTGACCTTTTACACGCATGTTTTCTCAGGTAGCTAAGGCACACACTGAAGGATAGGATGCTAAGCTGGAGTCTCATGCATCTACATAGTGCTTTAGGCTTGAAAACATTATCACTTTGTTTTGTTGTGTATTGTTAAACAAATTTAAATCGCTTCCGTGGACTAATACTCTGTTTTGTTTTGAAAACTGTTTAATTTTATGCTTCCGCAATTTATAATTTCAACGAGGTTTGATAACCTAAACTTTTACTTCCGCAACTCTGATTTTACTAATCTGTTTTATCCAAGTTATTGGATGTACGTATGTAACCAGACATGTAGGTCTCGCAAGTTGTGTGACCGGAGACTGCGATCCTGACAATCTGTTGTTGCTCGCGCCCCGTTCGGGACGGGATTTCTCGGGGTGCGACATTATATCACTTCAATCATGTGCCACTAGTTCAAGTTGATCATGCTTATCCCCTATAATTCTCTGACCAGTTAGTTTGACGTGACTAACCCGACGATAGCATAGTGGTACCATAGGTTTGACAAACCTCTAGCTTGTAGGGCCAGTATGTTGATCGTATTGATTCATTGGCCGGTAACGTATGATCGGTGGGCGATTTCAAGTTAGGTTCTGGAAAGCGACACATGGTGATATTAATCTGCAGTGATAAGTAATTAATCCATCGTCTCTTGTTGACTAGTAGACTGAGTAAAATTATATTCTCATGTCATATTACTAGTAACAGCTTCGATGAGGCCCTCGGTAATACAAGGTGATAGAGGTAAATCGGATGCATTGCAATCTGATTACGTGAGGATTGCAATGGATTCCTTTTAGCCTCTATGCATTTCGTATTGAGATCAAATGACAATTGGTTAACTAACACTCTTAATATTTAAAAGTGTAACAACAGTTAACCCCACAATTATAGAATAATGCAAGGAACAGATTTGATAAATCTAACATCCTTAACATATATATAATGGTTATCTAAACTTCGGTTCAATAACTATAATTACATTATCATATTATTCTATACATTATATCACATGTGATCAAGAATGAGATAATCATGTGGAATGGGAATGGAAATCAATAGTTGTATTGCAAGTAGTGTGGACTTCTAGTAGTGGTGTGGTGGGATGTTGGCTAGGGCTTAGTTCCCTTACATATGCCCTATATATAAGCATCACTACTAGGATAATATAGTAATTGTGAATATAACTATAGAAGAGCCATTGGGAGAACAGGTGAACAACCAACATACAAGTAACATAATTATCATTATGAATGTGCATGAGAATGAATCAAGGTTTTCAATTTACTTACTTATGAACTCACCAACCTAGTGTTGACTTTGTTTAAATACATGTTTTTTCAGGTGATGAACAGGTGTAGCTACTTATATGTAAGGACTAGCTAGTGGACTTTTAGAAGACCTAGCTTATTTTGTGTTGCATGCTTTTAATGACAAGGACAATGAATCAACTTTTGTATATCTTGTACGGATACAAGATATAGTTACATTGATTCTTTTGATAGATTTACTTAGTTAAATTATGAACGATACATTGTAATTTAATCTTGTAATTCTATATCATGTAGGTGTTAGCATTTCTCATTTACTTATCATGTGCTATGTAAACAATCTGGTCATTCGATTATCACTCAGGATATCGCTCCCCGTGAACCTTCCGCCCGACGGGAAAACCCGATCCGTTCCCGCCGGCCCATGGTGTGACAGATTGGTATCAGAGCCATGGTTATAGAGAAATATTGGTCATCTTGTTTCAAACGGTTTGGCCTAGACTATAACCTAGGGACCCTCATGTAGAAAAACATAGGACACTGGATTACTTGCATACGTTACATCATTTGAGCGCAAATACTAACCGATGATTTTTCGGTTAGGACTGACATGGCACAGGAACAACCACCGTCACCACCTCATCCTCCTCCACCTGAGGTGGAACCAGCGACTGCTGCACTGGAAACCTTGATCACTGAGCAGTTGGTTGCAATCATTCCTGAGATCATCAATAGGATCAGGAGCAGCGAAGAGTATGCTAGGGGTTTTCCACCGGTCACCACCAAGGGAAAAGGACCTGCGAAAGGTGACACCAGCAAGAAACACAAACATCATTATGCTAAAAAGCAGAAGAGATCTGCGAGTTACACTGAGGCCACACCTATCAGGCAGGTCATGCCAGACACGACTCTAATGAGTGGCAAGATTTACAAGGGAAAGGCTGCTCTTTGTCAACTCTGCCAATATCATCACCATGTCAGTGTCCAGTGTCGCCAGTGTACCTTTTGTGGGAAGATGGGACACTGGGTTAGCCATGGCAGATATGCAGTGGAATCGCCTCGCGTTGGAGTGTATTTTCAGTGTCACAAATGTGGGTTGTATCATGATCGTAACAAACCATGCAACCATTGTCTGAACTGTGGAAAGAAGGGACACCTGATCCAGGAGTGCCGAAACCTTCCAACACAGAATCAGAAACATAGAGCAAGTACTTCTACTTCCTCTCAACATAAACACCACTGCTACACTTGCGGAGTACTTGGACATTTTGCTAGAGACTGCCCGATGAGGAAGTTTCCAACAACTTCAACAGTTCCAACCACATCAACCACCCCCGAGGAACTACTCGCTTTACCAGCACCAGATGTACACGCGGAGTCGGATGACTTCGAGGGTATGTCCTTTTTACTATGTGTGTTTAAATTATGTAGGATATTAAGATTATATATATTATAAGTAATTAGTAACATGACTAAGGATAATTATAGATTAATTAGGTGCCAACTAGATAATAGGATTTACTATAATTAATATCTACGATTGAATAAAGAATGATCAAATTTTGGAGATTCATGGAGATCAAGTGAAACGTCGTATCAGAATGATATGGTGCACGAATGCAACCAAGATTCAAGACGTACCAATTGTGAAAGACTATGCGGACGTGTTTCCGGATGACTTGCCGGGACTGCCACCCAAGAGATCAGTGCAGTTCCGAATCGATCTGATTCCGGGAGCGACTCCTGTAGCTAAGTCTCCTTATAGACTTGCACCATCTGAGATGTAGGAGTTGTCCAATCAATTGCAAGAGCTACTCGACAAAGAATTCATCCGACCGAGTTTTTCCCCGTGGGGAGCTCTGGTTCTTTTTGTAAAGAAGAACGACTCTATGCCAAATTCTCCAAGTGTGAATTTTGGCTAAGGGAAGTTCAGTTCTTGGGCCACGTGATTAACAGTAATGGTATTCACGTGGATCCTGCCAAGATTGAAGCAATCAAGAACTGGGAGCGGTTGTCTTTGCTTTAAAAGATTTGGCGACATTACCTTTATGGTGCCAAGTGCACTATCTTCACAGACCAGAAGAGCCTACATCACATATTTGATCAGAAGGAGCTTAACATGAGACAGAGACGTTGGGTTGAGCTCCTGAGCGATTACGATTGTGTGATCAAATACCATCCGGGCAAAGTAAATGTTGTTGCAGATGCTTTGAGCCGGAAGGAATGAGTCAAACCCTTGCGCGTACGAGCAATGGGAATGACTGTGCAAACAAGTTTGAAAGATCAAATCATACGAGCACAACAAGAAGCAGTGGCAAGAGACAACCTGAAACGCGAGCTCGATTGTGGAGCCGAGAAACATTTCAAAACAAAACAAGACGGAGTTATCTATTATTTGGAACGTGTTTGGATTCCAATAGTAGATGAGCTTCGAATACTCATACTTGACGAGGCACACAAGACACGTTATTCGGTCATCCTGGTGCCGATAAGATGTACCAAGATCTTAGGTCGTTTTATTGGTGGCCGGGTATGAAGAAAGATGTTGCCACTAATGTTGGCAAATGCATTACATGTGCCAAAGTGAAAGCCAAACACCAGAAACCTTCGGGTTTGCTGGAACAACCAACGATACCATAATGGAAGTGGGAACATATAGCTATGGATTTCATTACCATGCTACCCAGCACTTCCAGCGGACACGATTCGATTTGGGTCATCATTGATAGATTTACCAAGTCCGCTCACTTCTTGCCAGTCAGAGAGACATACAAGATGGAGAAACTAGCGAGACTATACATTGATGAAATAGTAGGGAGGCACGGTGTGCCACTGTCTATTATTTCAGACCGGGACAGTAGATTTACTTCGCGGTTCTGGCAATCATTGCAACAATCCTTAGGGACAAGTGTCAACTTGAGCACCGCTTATCATCCACAAACGGATGGACAAAGCGAGCGCACCATACAAACCCTAGAGGATATGTTGAGAACATGCATCCTAGACTTCGGTGGAAGTTGGGACACACACTTACCCCTCATTGAGTTCTCCTACAACAATAGCTATCACAGCAGCATTGGATGTGCTCCATTTGAAGCACTCTATGGTAGAAAATGTCGGTCTCCAATTTGTTGGAACGAAGTGGGAGATAACAGAATTACTGGGCCTGAACTTATTCAGGAAACTACTAATAAGATAGCCCAGATACAACAACGATTACAAGCAACACGTAGCCGCCAAAAGAGGTACGCAGACAAACGGCACAAGCCTTTGGAATTCGATGTGGGTGACCGAGTCATGTTGAAAGTGTCCCCATGGAAAGGCGTAGTTCGATTTGGGGCTAAGGGCAAGCTAGCACCTAGTTATGTCGGACCGATTGAGATTACTCTACGTATAGGTTCTGTGGCATACAGACTTAGACTCCATGATGAACTCAGCGGAGTACACGATGTGTTTCATGTGTCAAATCTCAAAAGGTGCTTAGCAGACGAATCATTGATCATATCATTGGAAGAGATACAAGTTGATGAGCAACTACACTTCATTGAAGAACCTGTAGAGATTATGGAACGTGAAGTTAAGAAACTGAAATGAAGCCGTATCCCTATTTTAAAGGTTCGATGGAACTCCAAGCGTGGACCAGAATTTACCTGGGATCACGAGGACAACATGAAAACCAAGTATCCCCACCAGTTCGAGAAGTAAAGCCCGACTTTTATGCTTAAATTTCGGGACGAAATTTCTTTAACAAGGGGAGACTGTGACAACTAGTACCAGATCGGCTGGCAAGTCCGTACGGTGCGTGTACTATCAACAGTAACTGTGTGTAATTCTTTATGTGTATACACAGTACTTGTATTAACAGAATTCAGATTTACAAGAAACAGTTGTATGTATTTTTGTGTAAACTTAAATACTGTAAGTACAACACACCATTGAAACATTAGTTGTGTGTATTTAAGTGAAAACCTAAGTACAGTTAACACAACTAATTATGAGAAACAACAGTGTTCAAGTGAATGACAGAAACAAATCGGTTGCGATCTGATATCCATAGATGACAGGAATCAGATGGCCGACAATTCAAGGTGAAAACAATGTGATATCAGGGTGTTAATTGAGTCCGACAGTGAGGAAAATTCAAACATAATTTACACTGTTGTTTCTGAATAATGAACTGACAGTGTGTTTGCGTGGGTGACGATTCACACAAACATATCTGTGAGTTTAACGTTCTGAAATGTTGACTGGGAAGTAGAAAACCAAAGTCCGAAAGCAAAACCATTGTCGTGTTCGTTCGAATGACGATTCGAACGAATACGCGCGATGGTGACGCGATCCGACGAAACGAAAACGAAACACGACAAGAACGATCATAAATTAATAAAATAAAATAAATAATATTTTTACAATTTTGAAACTCATCAAGCTAATTAATTAATTTTTTTTATTTAAAACATTTAAATTACGCGTAAATTTCCGGATACGCAACGAAAACGCGAACCGAGCAACCGAAACAAACCCGAACACCACACGTGATATAAAAACCCAAAAATGAGAGTTTTCTCTCATTTCCATCACCTACAATCCCTCTCTACCTTCATTTTCGGAATCCCCATTTCACCACCAAAATCAAGCTTCAATCCTCCATATCTCCTTCGTCTCTCCATGAAATTCGATAATTCTTGAACCCACGCGAAGCTCTTGATGTCCTCTACATGATAGTACAGAAGATCTGGAGTTTTAGCCGCTGAAATCGAAGGTAACAATGCTTGAAAGATCGAGAAAATAGGGTTTTTAGTGTGTTGTTCGAACCACTCATCCAATCTACTAAACCTTAGTTGTTCCAAACCATGAACCCACGAGAAGTTCAGTGTAGCATTGTAACATCAGTGTCGGAATCGTCACCGGAACAGTGATCGTAACAGTGCGTGAACAGTAATCAGGTACAATTTTCATGTAATTCAGTGTATTTCATGTTCATATCAAACATCAGTATCATTTCATGCTAGCAAAACAGTGAATTCACAGACATTTCAGAGAAATCAATTCAGAACAATGATTCTTGAGTCAGATAATTATCTGGCAACACAGAATCATCATGTGATTTATTTGTTAGGATTTTATTATGTATAAACGTATGTGAGGCCTTACAGGACAAAACAACACGAATATCGTTATGTGAATGCTAAACCGACAGATTATTCGTATAGGTGACGATCTGTACGAATAAATCTAAAAGTTTAACGTTCTGAATGATATTCGATAATTAGAAAACAATATTGAAAAGTGTAGTTATCGTCGTATTTGATTCGAACAAATACGCGCGATGACCGCACGATTCGATTTAAACGCTAAATAAATATTTTGTAATTTAATAATTAAAAGATATTTAGTTAATTTATTAGGAATCACAACCTAAAATAATTTAGTTGATTTTATTTTAAAACCGAGTCGTTTCGTACGAAAACGACGCGAAAACGGCGTTTCTACGCGAAACCACGCGAAACCGAACGAACCCGGTATTATTCCCCACATTTATTGTGGCATTTAATGCCACAACAACCTCATCAACCAGCCATCACCACCCCATTCACGTTCAACCCTTTCTCTCTCTAAACTTTCTCAAGCAAATCCAACTTCTCACTAGGATTCCAAGCTCAAATCTCAACCATTTCTTGTATTTTTGGTGTCAAAATCACCACAATCACTAGTAGATCATAGAAGTACAACGAATCTAGACGTTCATCCAACCAATTTGAGGTAAATTCATGATTTATAGGCGGTTTAAGGGTTTTAAAAACCCTAAATCGGACCCTCCATTTTTACCGGCCAAATCTCCTAAAAACCTTAAGGAAATCACTTGAAACACGATTAGGACGAAGTAGGAACACATTACACACCTTGAGCTAGCCTTTTCGTTCGAAGGATTAGGGCTGCACCTGGAATTTGCCGCTCGGCCGAATGGCCAACACAGGTGGCCGTATGGCCAGCCAGCGAATGGACCCAGCCCTCATTCGGCGAATGATCCCACACAGTTGGTTCTGCCATTCGCCCCTCCTTACACCGAATCAAGGACCATTCGACTATAGTCAATCGGCAAATCCCATTCGCCCTTAGGCCTCATTCGACCACCCCACTATTCGGCAATGCTCCCTTCGGCCAACCACCTTCGCCAGTAATCTCATTCGATCGGCCATGCTGCTCATTCGACCAGGCCTTTCGCGAATGAACCTTCATTCGACTTTAATACTTATTCGACCAAGACCCCATTCGGTAGTATCTCATTCGACAGAAGCTACCCACATTCGGCCGAAGGTAATGTGGTTAGCCATTTGCTTGGTTCTTCGTCGAATGAGTCAAGTCATTTGCAAGGTGTGCAAGTGTGGGTACGTAAACTTATGTATGGGGTGTGTGCACATGCAAGGATGGGTGAATTATGCATGGGATGACATTAGGGTTTTCATTTGCATGCATGAGCCTTGTATGTAGTGTGCATGCATGGAGAGAGGATAACCTACTAGGGTTTAATACCAAGAATTCTAAACAATATTGAAGAAATCATGGATTAGGGTTTGAGATAACAAGAATTTTCTTAAACTTTATTATCATTAAAACACGGATTTGAACACTATTTTGTGTTTGATATATTTGAGAAATCATGAAGTGTAAAACAATAAACAAAGGATAAGCGTGTTAATGTAACTATTAGCACCTAATCCTTAGGAATTTTCGTAAGGACATATAACTAGTCTAGACGATTCATTCGAATTATCTAGTACGAGTTATTCAAAGGATCATGGTACGATCAAAGTATTATAAATGGGTCAAGGATGGCCCAATGGGCTTAATATAAGTCCTTCATATGTAAACATTTTTCCGTTTGAATTAATTATATTTTTAATAAAAGATGTTAAATTGTAAACTTTATTGAATTAGGACAAATGATTTGTTATCTAAATAAAAGTTTAACTTAAAATAAATTGTATTAAATATGTGTTAAATAAAGATTTGTGATGTAATTAAAATAAACCCTAAACATCTAGGGTTTAAGAGTTAATGATATTGGGACATGGGTATGTTATGGGTAATACAATTAGACTAGTTAGAGAAAACCATAGAAACACATTAGTAATCTAAGACACGTAGTTGCACACCGAGACCAAACTCTAGTTAGGACGTTTATTATAAATACTTATCGTCTGCGAATTCTCTTAAAACAAATTCAGGAACCGAAGATACTTAGACTACAACAACGAGCGCGCATTTTGTGGTAATTCTATACAAAGCAACACAGGTGAGTTCATTGCCCCTTTTCTAAACATTTTTGTTTTAAACGCGGGGCTGAGAAGCATGCGTAAACTGTTTTATTTAAACTGTTTATTTAAATGCTTTTAATTATTATATGTCTTTACATATATATGTTGTTGATACTCCTAGACTCCTGTTTAGGAAATTAATGAACAAATCAAGTTATCAATTAAATTTAAGTACTCTTATGAGTAATACCTTAAATTTGAATTCTAAATCAACCCTTAGTCCATCAAGTTCAACTTCAAGAATCTAAACTCAAAGTGAAATCAAAAGAACAAGATCAATAAATCATATTCAAGGGAATCATAACTCAGTGTGTGATCTGAGGCCCAAGAATCATAAATCAAATCAATTATCATTCAAAATCATGGGAACTCAAAGAATCAAGAATCAAGAATCAAGAGACTCAAGAGATCAGGAATCATAAATGTGTGTGACTCATTGAAATAATGAAATCATTATGATCTAATGAACTCATTAATACTCAAGTCATGGTGGATGTCAGTTGTATATGGAATCAAGACCACGTGTAACACACATATAAAGTCCCTTCAGGTATAGAAGACTTTTGTAGTCAGACTATACGGGCAATAACGTGAACAATCATGGAAATCAATATCAAAGTCTAAACTCAAGAGAATCAAGAGATCATGAAACAAAGGATATCCTTAAAGTCCCTGCATGTACAGAAGACCTTTGGGTCAAGCTGTAAGGGCAAATCATTAAAATCCCGTCACGCCCAGGTATACTCCTTGTGAGTTATGCCTGGTATGGGTCACGTGTGAGAGGTTACAATTTGGACAACCACCAACAACTAAGTCTAACTGATTGAGTAAAATTACACTCAATCATCATGTCTTAGTTGCATTTAAATGTTTTATTTAATTATTTAATTAAATATTTGACATTTTACTATTATCACTGACTTTTGGAGAATCTTATATCAATATCAAAATCAAGAGAATCAAAGACAAAGTCAGGTTTCAAAATCATAATCAGATACAAAAGTGTTGGGTAAAAATGCTTAATTATCATTAACGACAGTGTCATATGCATATTAGTATGTGGTGGGATGGTGGCTAGGGCTTGTCCCTTACATATGCCCTATATATAAGCATACCGATGTGGATGTTACATGTGGAGTTAATGAGGTTAGGGTCTTTACCAAAAGAGGTTTTCAAATCATTTTCAAATCATAAAACTATATGAACTCACCAACCATGTGTTGACTTGATCTTTTTGCATGACTTCTCAGGTGACGAACAGGTCAACTAAGAAGTTATTCTTTTCGTACTAGGACTTCAGATAGAAGACTTAGCTTTTGGACCTGCATTATTTTTGAAGACATCATTATGCAAATTATTTTGTATATCTTGTGTAAATACAAGATAGAAATATATGATGTTTATAGTAGAATTACATTGTTAAATTATAAACAATACTGATGTAATTTAACTTTGTAATTCTATTATAGTTAGCATTTCTCATTTGTATCATGTGCAATGTAAACAATCTGATCATCACGATTATCACTCACGATATCGCGCCCCGGGAACTTTCCGCCCGACGGGACAACCGATCCTATCCCGCCGGCTCGGGTTGTGACAAGCATGGCCGACATCACATGATAACCTTACAACCACATCCGACTCGATGATGATGATAGAGCTAGGAACAGGTTCGCTAGGCTGTATGGGACAAACCAGTGGCTTTTGGGCCGAACCTCGAAGTGCCGAACCTCCCCTAGGGGGCACGAACCTCGGCTCTGGCGAACCTGTTGTCCTACTTGAGGTTAGGGTTCGTCAACATCGTAACCGAACCTTACATGGTTAAACGAACCTTCACTGATGCTCGAGAACCAAGTCACGAACCCTTTTGGTCATTAACACAGCCGGACCTTGCATGGGATCAACACTATGTCTGCGAACCTGTTGCGGCTAAACCCACGATCACCGAACCCTAATGCAAGGCAGCAGCGAACCTATGTGGCTGGAACCCTACTAACCGAACCCTGCTGGTTTGCATGGCTGAGTCACGAATCTTTGTACCTTCGGCGAACCTATGTGGTTGGAACCCTAGTAATCGAACCCTGCTGGTTTGCATGGCTGAGTCACGAACCTTTGTACCTCCAGCGAACCTATGTCCTCAATCCATCAGCTGAACCTTGTTGATTAACAGACCCACGAACCTGGTGGAGGGAACGAACTCCTAGCCAGGGAGTCCAAGGTTCGCTGGAGTTGTAACCGGACCTATCTAGTTCCCGGCCGAATGCACCTTGTAGCTCTCATCACCCACCGACCCATTTCGTTTGTCTTAGGCCCAACAGAAGTTACATGCTACGACCCATTTACATCTTACCAAGTTCGGCCCAATATCATTACATGGCCATAGCTTCGGCCCATAGTGGTGTAGCCCACAAGACAATTAGAGGACCTCACCATTCGGCCAAAGATTATTGTTTTGGACCAAAGGACTATTAGGCCCACCCGGTTTAAATGGGACTCACGTATATAACATTCGGCTCAAATTTAATAAACTTGATACACATAATTACAAGGATGACAAACATTTCTAACATTTAGGTAATAAACAAGACTTATGAAAAACCTAAGTGTTTTCTAAGAAATGTCCTAAAACTATGAGATTAATGTTGATTATGACAGGCACAAAGTAACATGTAGGACCAACTAGGAGCTCGGAAACAATCCGATTCCAGGGGAAATCTGCTTGACAGCCTCTGGAATAGTGCGGAATCTTATTCCAGGGTTTTCCAATCGAAATCAACAGCAACCATGGTGAATCGAGTCAGTAGAATCAACGTGTGAGTGAGAATCGATCACCATGGTTTGAGAATCGAAGTTGGACGTGAAGAATCGCTCAAAACTTCAAGGGTTTGACACTAGAGTGCACGGGGAAGAATGAGGACTTGGAAAAGTTAGGTTTGAAATGATTTGAACATGTATTTATAGACTGTAGTCATTCGGCCGAATGACTGGCCGAAGCAACTCATTCGGCGAATGACTATGTCGAATAAACAAGTCAGTCGAATGAGTCATTCAGCAAATGACTTCATTCGTTAGAGTCATTCGCCCGAATGAGTCATACTCATACTCAAACATTAGTTAATCAATTCAAACAATCATATAATCAATATTAAACATTAAGAACAATGTATAAAGACAACTTCCATTAATATAACTTTAATCTTTACATGATGATTAGTACAAAATTGAACTAGGGACATTAAGTGCATCAACAAACTCCCCCTTGGACCTAGTTCAGCTCTTGGAAGTGTCTTTCTTGAAGTACTTCTCAATGATAGCTTTCCAGTTTGCTCCAGCATGAATCTTGAATATACTGCAGAGACGGATCACTCTCATAAACTGTAGTGCTTGTACCATGTCCTGTACATCAAAGAAAATTTGATGACGAAACAATGCTTGGACATCTTAGTGGGACAAATTGGTCAACCACATCGGCTCAAAAATCCTTACTGTATCCCACTTCTTATCCTTGCATAGGACAATCACTGCCTCTCCAGTCCATCATAATACCACCATCGAAAGCCCTCCATAAAGTCTTGACGCATCTTCCTCAAAGGAATCTTCTTGAAGACTTTAGGAGGAAGCCACTTCAGGATAACTTTATGCTTTCGGGTGTCTCCATCAATCTCTGGCAGATAATAACGTTCAGGCTGTTGGGGCTGAAAGTTCACCCATCTCAATCTGTACTCATATTGGATTTGCCGAGAGAACCAGGCAGACATTCTTGAATCTTCACTGTACAGCAACTTTAGACGTGCTATTTGATTGACTTCAAAGCCTGGCAATGTCTTAAAGTCTTGGGGATGCTTGAAATAATCAATTCCTCTCTCTCTCTTCACCGCATAGCACCTAGATCATGAAAGTATGCCCAACTCAGAATTTGACCTCTAGCCTTGTAGCCATTGGTTCTTTAGACTTTCTTGTGTGTTGCTGGCAACTTCATGGTGCTTTCTTTCTTGAGAACCTCCCAGTAGGCTTCCCATTCCTCTTTTCTCTTCTTTTGATCATCAGCTTCGGCTTTGCTAACCTCAACTTGTTCTTCTAAGTATCGGATCAGTAGATCTTCAGTAGCTGGATCAAACTGATCAATAAATGTGGGAAGCTCTTCCTCAGCTGATGTATACTTTGGATACTCCTCCTCTGTTATGTCCTCCAGAATGACCTCATCAATGTCATCAAAAGGTTCTGGAGTTGGTTCATCAAACACTGGTACAGAGGAATCATCAGCAACAACCTCATCTGGATTGAGCCTAAACAATTCTGCAATTTGCTCCTTAGATAGGCAATGAATGATTTCTCCCTCCTCCTTGTCATAGCTAACTGAGTGCAGTAAAATGCCTTGAGCGTCAAGAATCATAGTGAGTCTCGTCCAATTGACGTCTCACAGGCACAACTTCTACTTCCTCAGTAGCATCAGGTTCAGCAGTCTTTGTGGGAGGAGATGGAGGAGGAGCCTGTTTCTTCTTGTCGTTGGCACTCTTGGACCGAATCTCCGATGTAGAAGGGGCTTGATCATCATCGTCATCATCATCATCAATTGATGAACCAGAAGACCCACTTCCTGATCCGTCCTTATCATCATCACCTGATTCATCATCATTATCTGAATCCTCATAATCGACCTTTTCCTCCTCAGACTCTTCTTCTTCTTCATCATCTTCTTCTTTGTCTGATTCATCGGAATGAGCAACAGTGCCTTCAATCCTGGGAGTGCTATCCTTGAGACTGTCAAGCTCATCAGCTAGTCTAGCATTCTCAGTCTCTAAGGACAGGATCCGGTCACTGAAATCAATGACAGTTAATGCTAACTGATGATGCTCATCGATATATTTCAGCAACTGTTCTTCTTACTGGGCTGATCTGGCTCTGAGGTCTGCTCTCTGATCCACAGCTTGAAGCAACAGTGCATCCTGATCTGTTATCCTCTGAGTAACTTGAGCGATAACCAGATCCTGCTCTCTACTCTTCCTTTCCTGCTCCATATTCCTCTCCATCAGTCTCAGTACCATACTGTTCAGTGTGCTCAGCTGATCAACATCTGAAACAGTAGGTATAGACATGTCAGCCCGTGAGATGGAGGGACCAGCAGAAGCAGTAGAGAATATGGGAGCCTGAGTCATAGAGGTGGTCAGAGGGGCAGTGGTAACACGAACATGAGTAGCCCTTGACCGTGTCAGTGAAGAAACTGAGACAGCTGCTACTGATGTAACAGTAGTTGTAGCAGCTGTCGTCAGTTCTGACCTCCTCTGGAAAGAAAACCTAGATCTCTTTCCTCTCCCAGCCTGAGAAGATGTAGGTTGTATACCAGCAACAGACATAGCTACAGTAACAGGAGCAGAAGACCGAGGAGGTGAAGAAAGATCAAACTCTGGAATAAATAAAGGATCAGTAATCTCCTCCATCTCTGCTTCACTCCTCTTCCTTTTCCTCTTTGTCATTCTCCCCCCAATCCAAACAGTCTCAAACTCCTCATCAGGTGTATCCTCTGAATCAGAATTACCAGCCTCATCAGCACCAGCTCCACCTTCATCTTCACTTGAGTCCTCTGACTCATCTTCATCTGCTGCAGATGTAGTGACTGTAGTATCAAGAGGAATAGACACTGTGGAGGTTGTAGTCGTCAAGAAATCCAACTCCATCAATGAATCAATGTCAACCTCTTCATCTGCAGCTATAGATGTATTGACTGCAGCACCAGCAGTCACATCACCAGCTTCAACCATGCTAACTTGAGCAGCAGTAACAATCTCACTAACACTGGTACTCACATCAACAGTGCTCACAGATATAGTGCTCACACTCACTGAGCTCTCACCACCACCACCACTTCTTCCACCAGCATCTCTAACACCTGCACCAGTATCATCATCATCATCACTAGGCACAACTATGTCCTCCACCTCAGAATCAGAGTCAACATGCCTCCATCTCCTACCAGGTGGAGCAATATAATCTGGCCTCAAAAGATGACCAAACAATGATCGTAGAGTGGGCTTCTTGTCTTTCCCTTTGTATGACATTACTCTGTTGAGAGTAGTGTTATTCATGTGTTCCAGCTTAATAATATCAGCATTGATCTTCGGCAAGTCAGGTAACTGTGCATCTATCAACTGTTGCAGGAACCTCGGGTACATCAGGAATTTCTTGTCTCCCTTCAAAGCTACGTTCTCCTTCATGTGAGTTAAAACCATCTCAGAGAAGTTGAATGGTCTATTCAGCACAAGTGCAACAAAGGCACACTGTATGGTCTCTCGCATGTCATCAAATCCTCCTCTCCAGGATCCAAGACAATGAATCAGAACGTGAGCAAGATACTTAAACTGCGGAGACATATAAGCTTTGTTGAGAATCCCAGCTCCTAGATCTCCCTCATACTTGCATCTCATAAAGCAGCCGCGAACTAGGTAGCGATCTAACAAATAAGGCTGATCAGGAGAATCCTGAAAACCACAAATTCTCCTGATGTGCTTGGCTGAAATAACCACATCATGCCCAAGAACCTTCCCTCTGATCACTGGAGGTTCAGCCACACAATCGATATCTGCCGAAGCCCAGAAATCCTGTTGATGCGACTGATATGACACATGTATAGTGGATATGGCTGTAAAGATCCTCGAACGCCTGAGAAAGGTAATAAACTCAGTGTAGAGCTTGGCGTTCGGATGGCAAGATCAAGATGTGCGCATATGTTGTTCTTCGTCACTGATTTATATCCAGCCATTCTGAAAATCAGAGAAATACACATGTCAGAATATTTCAGTTTCTCAATAGAATCAAATCAGAACAGTTAACAGATACATCAATTTGGCCGAATGTTATTGATTTAGCCGAATGACAAGTCATTCGCCGAATGAGTCATGCTTCGAATGAAGTCATTCGCCGAATGAGTCATGCTTCGAATGAAGTCATTCGCCGAATGAGACATTCGCCGAATGGCGTCATTCGGCTGTCTTTTGAAATTCAAACTCCAGTTTTCAAAAATTCAAATCAGTCCATAAAAATCATATATACATGTTCAAAATCGACCGATTAACTAGTTTAAAACAACACATATTTGATTTTAAGTCCATTTTGACAGTTTATTACAAGGGCTAAATGAAAAACCCTAAAACCCTAAAATTTGTTCGGATTTTGATGATTTCACGGTCAGAACTTGATGATATTCGATCCATATGTACCTGATATGACAATAAAGAAGATTATCAGTGGCTGGGTGAGTAGGAATCACGAGAAAAAGATCGACCGAAGAAAGAAGTTTTTCCGGCGAATGTAAACACACAGTAGGGGCGAAAGAGAATTTGGGGCGAATGAGGTAGATTACCCGATTAACTGTTTATATAGGGTCCCACATTCGCCGAATGTGAATGGCGAATGAGTCATTCGACATTTGTTCATTCGCCGAATGTGACTGACGAATGGGTCATACGACTTGAGTCATTCGCCGAATGAGTATGACGAATGGGTCATTCGTCACAAGTCATTCGCCGAATGAGACTGATTCTGTCATGAGTGATTCGGTCGAATGACTCATTCATCGAATGGAGTCATTCGGCCGAGTAAGGGAATCTCACACTTCATTCGGACAAATGAGAATTTCAACACCCAAAACACAAACTGATTTCAAGATTTTACATTTTGAATCAGCAAAATTGATGACAATTATAAAGATATGTCTGATTGGTTCAGGATTCAGATAGGACAGACATCTGAACCTACAAATGATCATCTAAACTAAAATTGAAAATAGAAAATCTTTTTGTACTTTTCTGAAACAAAATACGACTGTACAACTAGCAACTAAATACAAAGAAACACATGTTTTTGTGAGTAGTCTATTGAGAAAGTAACACATACACATAATTACATCAAATCAGCTTCACTGAATGTTTCACTTCAAACACACTTGTCCTATAATCATGATTACTAATATATTTGTCCAATTTTAAACCTGATTTTACATAACTTCTAAACAAGATTTATGATCACTCATGTTTTCTGATTGCGTTACCCATTTCATTTTACGATTTAAAGATCAAAATCAGTTTATAACTCATTTCAGCATATCTTAATACCAGTCATCATAAATTCTATAAGGTTCCAATTTTATTATCTTTTTGTATGTTTCTTGTTCTATCCAAATGGACGGCTTCAGCTAGGTTCGTCCCAGCAATATGGCACGTATATGGAATCGAACTTATTTTGTTTAAGTTTTTCTCAAGCTTAATACCAGCTTACTTTAATTTTTCTTCAAGCTTAATACCAGCTTGTTTTTGTTTCTCTTCAAGCTTAATACCAGCTTGTTCTTCTTTTTGTTCAAGCTTAATACCAGCTTGTTTATGTTTGAAACCTCATTTGATTCTATGATGACCGGTGTATGCTTGATTTGAGTCAAAAACTATTTCTCACTCAACTGGTACTCTGAAACAGATCCCACCAATCAAACTTTCAAATTCATCACAAATTATCTATCCATTTTGTAACATCGGCCTATCAGTACATCACATTATAATTCTCATGTGTTTTCAGCTTTCACATTCACTTTAGCTTCTATGACATGATAGATTGATGTATTACTTTCTTAAAAAAGACTTTCTCATTTTTCATAATTTTTTTAATGTTTTTGGTTTTTCAAATTTTTAATGTTTTTGGTTTTTCAAATTGCATACTTTTTCTCCCCCCTAAAAACCTAAAACAGAAAATCTTTTTGTATTTTTGTTTATAATAATGAAATAACAGGAATACTGAATTAAAAGAAATAACATAAATAACTAAGAAAAACGATGATCATTTGTTAGATTCAGACGAAGGTAGGACTTCTTCCATTTGGAAAACACCATTAGCCGATAACACATATAAAAATCTGGGTTTATCAAAAGCTTTTGTGAAAAGATCGGCTTTTTGGTGATCAGTGTGAATTTTAACAACATCGATTAATTTCTTTTCAAAACAGTCACGTATGAAGTGATATTTAATGTCGATATGTTTTGTTTTCGAGTGCTGAACAAGATTTTTAGTGACAGCTATGCCAGCAGTGTTATCAACATATATAGGAGTGTTAGAAAAGTGTAACCCATAGTCCTTGAGTTGCTGTTGGATCCAGATGATCTGAGAACAACAACTAGCAGCAGCAATGTATTCAGCTTCACAGGTTGAAGTAGACACCGACGTCTGCTTCTTGCACTGCCAGGTAACTAATCGGGTTCCGAAGAACTGACATCTCGGAGATGTTGATTTGAAATCTCTCTTGCAACCACCATAATCCGAGTCACTGTATGCAGTAAGTTCAAAATTATCATCATTAGGGTACCATAAACCAAGATCCGGTGTACCCTTCAGATAACGCATAATCCTCTTGACAGCATTGAGATGGGAAACTCTTGGTTTAGACTGATAACGTGCACACAAGCATGTGGCAAACATGATATCTGGCCTAGAAGTAGTAAGATACATAAGAGATCCAATCATTCCTCAGTACAAAGTGGCATCAATTAACTCCCCCTTTTCATCTGGTGTAATCCCGTGATTGACAGCCAGTGGGGTACCAGCAGGCTTTGCATCAGACATACTGAACCGGCTCAGAATGTCACCAACATATTTGGTTTGATGAATGAAAATCCCTGCCTCAGACTGATCCACCTGTAGTCCTAAGAAAAACTTCATCCCTCCCATGGAGCTCATCTCAAACTTCTCTTTCATAACCTTCTCAAAATCTTTGCACAGATTATGATTTGTAGAACCAAATATGATGTCATCCACATAAACTTGCACCAAGAGTAGATCACCATCTTTTTCTCGAATGAACAATGTACAGTCAATGACACCTCTTCTGAACCCGTTGTTCAGAAGGTGAGTAGATAGTGTCTCATACCATGCTCGCGGAGCTTGATGCAATCCATATAAGGCCTTGTCTAGCTTGTAGACCTGGTCTCGATGCAATGGATCCTCAAACCCGGGAGGTTGACTGACATAGACCGTCTCACTAATCACACCGTGAAGAAATGCACTCTTGACATCCATTTGATAAACTTTAAACTTCTTAAAGGATGCATATGCCAAGAAGATACGAATTGCTTCAAGTCGAGCGACCGGTGCAAACACTTCATTGTAGTCCAAGCCTTCTATCTGTCTGAATCCCTGAACAACCAGACGTGCCTTGTTTCGAACAATGATGCCATGATCATCTTTCTTGCAACGAAGAACCCACCTAGTGCCAATGACTTTTGCACCTTTTGGTCTGTCAACAAGTTGCCAGACACCTAACTTTTTAAATTGCAGCAGTTCTTCTTGCATGGCATCTACCCATGATTCTTCCTTTAAAGCCTCAGTGACAATTCGGGGTTCCACCTGAGAGATAAAACAGGAATGAGCACAAAAGCTTACTTCTGCAAAATCAAGAATGTCAGCAAGTCCCCCTGAAGAAAGCTGATTTCTGGTTTTACTCCATCTAATGGACTCCCAATTATGTTTTCTTGAGGATGAATGCGATTGATTCTTCCAACTGGATGGGGAGGAACCTCAACCTGTGGATCTAGATTGTTCAAATTCAAATCCTCAAGATCTGGTACAAGATCATCAACATTTTGTCCTGGGGCAACTGGTGGAGCAGAATTATTATCAGTGTCTGAGCTGTCATCATTTGCCTATACAATGGGAACTGAAGTGGATGAAGGTGGTACGGGTTCATTAGGTGCATTTTGTGCATCATATAACATTTGAACCGCAACATCTTCATCTGAATACATGGGAGGCATATTGAATGAATCAAAAAGATCTGAATAATCAAACATCCAGTCTGGCCCTTTTCTTGGTGGAGGCATATAATATTTCTGCACATCAACATGGTACCACTCCTCAATATTCTGTGTTGATCTATTATAAACCCTTTTATTTGGAGTGCTATACCCAAGAAAATACCCTTCTTCCACCTTTTCATTGAACTTGCCCTGCTCATGTTTCTTAAGCATAGTGCATGGTGCACCAAAAGGTTCAAGATACTTAAGATTAGGCTTTCTGTTATGAAGCAGTTCAAAGCAAGTTTTCCCGTGCCTCTTCACTATCAAAACCCGATTCAAAGTGTAACAAGCATTTGCTACAGCCTCATTCCATAATTGAACTGGAAGAGAAGAGTCTGCAAGCATCGTCCTAGCAGCCTCAATCAAAGTCCTGTTCTTTCGCTCAGCAACTCCATTCATTTGCGGAACATAAGGGGCACTGAATTGTTGAACAATTCCCTTTGAATTGCAGAAATTTTCCATGTTATGGTTCTTGAATTCTGTTCCGTTGTCTGTTCTGAGTATTCGAACCTTGAGCTTATAAAGAGATTCAAGTTTGGTAACCAATACTTGAATACAATCAAAAGTTTTAGACTTCTCCTTCAGAAAGAACACCCAAGAGTATCTGGAAAATTCATCAGTAATGACAAGACAGTATTGATCTCCAGCTATACTCTTACGACTAACAGGACCAAAAACATCCATATGGAGAAGCTCAAGTGGAACAGTGATTGAGTGATACTTCTTTGGTTTGTGAGACTGCTTGACTTGCTTGCCCTTTTTGCAGGATACACAGACATCAGACAGCTTGAAATTCTTCAGACTAACCCCTTCAACCAGATTATTGTGTACCAGGTGATTCATCTTGTGTAGACTCAAATGACCCATCCTCTTATGCCAAAGTATTGAATCTTTCTCAGTTGCCTTTGTCATAAAACATGAAGCTGTGGAGGATGTTGTTGAAGCTGTGGACATGTTGAGTACATACAAGTCTTGCTTTCTGGGAGCTGACAATAGGATCCAATCTTCAGGGATAACCACACCTTTTTTAAAAATGTAGCATTTGGAGTCATCAAAGAGAACCTTGTACTGTTTATCACAAATCTATGATACAGATAGAAGATTATTCTCCAATTCCTTGACATATCTGACTTTGTCAAATGTAACTTGCCCATTTGATAACATTCCCTCTCCTGTGATAAAACCACCTTTGTCACCCGCAAAAGCTACATATCCACCATGAACAAATTGAACATTCGAGAGTAGAGAGATATTTCCAGTCATATGCCTTGAAGCCCCACTATCGACAATCCAAGAGCTGTTTAGAGCAGCTGTTGGGGCATTCTGCACAAAAATAAGACAATTAGTTTAATTTGGGAACCCAAGCCTTTACAGTCTTGGGTTGACCCAATGAGTCTCGGATCATAACATCGATCCATTTACCATCTGAAACAACCTTGTCTGAAGTGGGTGGAACTAAAGTCTCAGACTTACTTTCCAGACTGCATTTTTACTGAAAGAATTTTTCAGATAAATGGATGATGATTTAACTTGATCAACATTTACCATCTTGGGAACATTCAAGTTCACCAGTTTTCCTTTACCCTTGTCCAAATATTTAACCTGGTTTGGTTGTTTAGGTTTTGTCTGAATTGACTTGGATTCAGATTTGACAGGTTTAACGAAAATCTGATTTTCTTTTCTGGGTGGTGCAACCTTTGGTCTGATCAACTGTGGGCAAGATCTAACAAAGTGCCCAGGTGCACCACACTCAAAGCAAACCGATTCTCCCTTTTTATGAAAATGTTTTAATTCAGAAAAAGATTGCCTTTTTGGTTTGAAAACATTTGTTTTAGTTGTGTTCTGATTAAAACCCAAACCCTTTTTCCCATTTGGAACAAGATTGTCAAACTTGTTCAACACACAAGCTTCATTTTCTTTTGAAGCTTTCTAAAAACCTAAGGCTTAATATATTTTTGAAGATGAGATTGGGTCACCCTTTTTGATAACAGGGAGTGGATTCTGAGCAGTAACACAATCAGATGAATCATCAGATTCATCCTCAGAATCTGAAACCCAATCCTCTACAAGTCCATCCACCGAAGATTCCTTTGACAAAGAGGAACCTTCATCAGTAATCATCCTAATCGGATCAATTACTAAAGGAGTTATAACTGGAAAATCTTTAACATCTTTGTCATTTGGTGAATTGACAAAGCTGTTTAAGATTGGTGGAGGACATCTTTGATAACTCATAGTTCCCTTACCCTTATGATCAGCTTCTTTGCTGATCATGTGCTCAATGATATAAGATGCACTCTCATAACTCTTGAGCTTTTGTCCTAGAGTCTCATAATCACACTCAACCATTGCTAACTTCTTCTTTACCTCATTAATGGTATTGAGATAAGAAGTATTAGCATCTTTCTTGTTAAGAACAACAATCTCAGCCTCATGAAGTTGTCTATTTAAAAGTTCAATTTTAGCTTGAAAATCTTTTTTATTAGCTTTTAAAACTTTGTTAGCATCAATACACTGGTTGAGATCACTGATCAAAGCAGCAGTGTGATTTTGATAGGAAAGGACCTTGCTTTTAAGGTCAACACAATTAAAACAGATAGAACAAGAAGATGAACAATCATCAGATACCTGATCAGACTGAGAAGTTGCAGCAGGAGTAGCAGATGAGTTTACCATCAAGGAAAACTGAGTAGGAGATTCTTCAGCATCAGCATGAGACTCAGATTGAGTGTCTGAACAGTCAAGTTTTCAGACTCTAATCCAGACGTTTCTTCTGTCTTGAGCTGTGCTCCTTCAGCAGTACTCTCTTCATGTAGATCATCTGTCTTCTGGATCTCAGCAACACATGCTTTATCTTGCCCCCTTGTTCAGAATTGAATCCGAAATCCCAATTTTCACCTTCATCCTGCTGTACCATCAAAGCTTTGCCTGCATTTGAAGAACTAGTTTGAGCAGGAGAATCAACAGGGACAAGTCTTCTTTCTGTATTTGCTGCAGAAGACTTCTGATGATGAAAAGGATTCTTGTTTCCTGCTTTCTTTGGATGTTTGCATTGCCTAGAAAGTGACCTTTTTCTCCACAATTGTAACATGTGACTGATGCCATGTCAAAACCAAACTTAGACTCCTTGTTCAAGTTGATGTCTTTACCAGTCCTTTTGACAAACTCCTTAGCCCTCCTCACAGCACTTGCCAAAGCCCACATAATATCAATCCTTTCCATATCATCTGGATTTATCTGAGAAAAGTCATCATTTTTCAGATAAGGATTGCCAATCTGGCCTGCTACCAGTCCATCATAGGAACTAACCAAAGTAGATAAAAGACCCATATGCTCTTTAGCAATCTCAACTGTAACTTTATCAAAATTCTCTGTCTTTAGAGTTGTGACTGGTTGATGATGTTCTTTCTGAGAACTTGAAGAGGACGATGACTGACTGAAAAGAATCTGATTGGAAGATGGAGCTTCAGTAGTCTGAGAAACAAAAGCAGTCTTCAGTGGAGCATGTGAAGAGGCTTTCTCTACAGTAGGTGTAGAGTAGTACAATGAAGGATCCTGAACTTGAGCAACCCTTTTAGCTTTCCACTTGTTCTCAATTTCCTGCTCCTTCAATTTCTGAATAAAATCATTGATATCCATGTGTGACATCATCTCATTCTGTTTGAGTACCATCAAAAATGATTCCCATTTTGGAGGAAGACCATCTGCTAAACACTGAATCTTCTCCTGAGTAGTAGTCTTGACTTCAAGATTAAACAACTCACTCAAAAGATGGTAAAATCTGGCAATCAAATCATCCAATGATTCATTCCCCACATACATAAAGCTGTTGAATTCCTTCCTCAATGCCTTTGACTTGATGTTCTTCAAAGCATCATTTCCCTCGTATCGCTGTTGTAAAGCATCCCACATATATTTAGACGATGTAAACTGTCTGAACTGATGGAAGATATCAGTAGCAATGGATTGAGATAAAATGGCATAAGCTTTCTTCTCATAATCATAAAGCTTCCTTTGAGGCTCGGTCATTTGTGTGACTAGCATAGGAGTTCCATCTTCATTAAGAGGCCTCAGATATCCTCCTTCCATCATCATCCATAAATTGGTATCCACTCCATTGATGTGAATCTCAAACCGATACTTCCAGTGTGGATAATCGTCAAAAGATAGCAACTTGGGAGCCTTGTTAGAGTTTCCTGTCTCAGTCTCAGTCACAGTCAACAATAATGTCTAAATGCGGTGGTTCTGGTTCGCCATCAATGCTAAGTCTTCCATTTAATCAAAAACAACAATATTTAACACTTAAAAAAATTTTCTAACTGACTGCCGAATGAAAATCCTAGGGACGAATGTCGGGGCCCAAATGAGTTAATTGTGGCGAATGAAATACTGAGTATGACTATTAGGGCGAAAGAACCTATTCGGCGAATGAAGTGTCGAATGAGGCTATTCACCGAATGAGAACTGAGAATAAGGCTATTCGCCGAATGAGTAACACGAATGGAGCTATTCGGTGAATGAAGATGGCGAATGATGCTATTCGGGCGAATGAGGCTGATTCGGCCAAACCTATTCGGCCGCCATGCTCATTCGGCCAATCTGAGGGTTTTTGCAACAAAAATCGCAATAACTTGAGATTTTGACCAGATCTAAGTACCAAATTTGGTACAGAACATCATGAGATGATAATGAACAAATTGGGATAAACAATTTGACAAAACAACCACACAAACCCACGGATTTTCAATGAAATAGTGACTTGAAGGACAAGAAACTTAGGGTTTTTGCAGATCTCGAACCTACAATCTGAGATTTAGTGATTTTGAATGGAAATTAAGCAAAATCAAGAGCCAAAGCTTTGATACCACTTTGTAGGACCAACTAGGAGCTCGGAAACAATCCGATTCCAGGGGAAATCTGTTTGACAGCCTCTGGAATAGTGCGGAATCCTATTCCAGGGTTTTCCAATCGAAATCAACAGCAACCGTGGTGAATCGAGTGAGTATAATCAACGTGTGAGTGAGAATCGATCACCACGGGTTGAGAATCGAAGTTGGACGTGAAGAATCGCTCAAAACTTCAAGGGTTTGACACTAGAGTGCACTGGGAAGAATGAGGACTCGGAAAAGTTATGTTTGAAATGATTTGAACATGTATTTATAGACTGTAGTCATTCGGCCGAAAGAGTGGCCGAAGCAACTCATTCGGCGAATGACTATGTCGAATAGACAAGTCAGTCGAATGAGTCATTCGGCGAATGGCTCATTCGCTGAGTATAGTCATTCGCTATTCTCATTCGGCGAATGACTTCATTTGTTAGAGTCATTCGCCCGAATGAGTCATACTCATACTCAAACATTAGTTAATCAATTCAAACAATCATATAATCAATATTAAACATTAAGAACCTATTCGGCGAATGAAGTGTCGAATGAGGCTATTCACCGAATGAGAACTGAGAATAAGGCTATTCGCCGAATGAGTAACACGAATGGAGCTATTCGGTGAATGAAGATGGCGAATGATGCTATTCGGGCGAATGAGGCTGATTCGGCCAAACCTATTCGGCCGCCATGCTCATTCGGCCAATCTGAGGGTTTTTGCAACAAAAATCGCAATAACTTGAGATTTTGACCAGATCTAAGTACCAAATTTGGTACAGAACATCATGAGATGATAATGAACAAATTGGGATAAACAATTTGACAAAACAACCACACAAACCCACGGATTTTCAATGAAATAGTGACTTGAAGGACAAGAAACTTAGGGTTTTTGCAGATCTCGAACCTACAATCTGAGATTTAGTGATTTTGAATGGAAATTAAGCAAAATCAAGAGCCAAAGCTTTGATACCACTTTGTAGGACCAACTAGGAGCTCGGAAACAATCCGATTCCAGGGGAAATCTGTTTGACAGCCTCTGGAATAGTGCGGAATCCTATTCCAGGGTTTTCCAATCGAAATCAACAGCAACCGTGGTGAATCGAGTGAGTATAATCAACGTGTGAGTGAGAATCGATCACCACGGGTTGAGAATCGAAGTTGGACGTGAAGAATCGCTCAAAACTTCAAGGGTTTGACACTAGAGTGCACTGGGAAGAATGAGGACTCGGAAAAGTTATGTTTGAAATGATTTGAACATGTATTTATAGACTGTAGTCATTCGGCCGAAAGAGTGGCCGAAGCAACTCATTCGGCGAATGACTATGTCGAATAGACAAGTCAGTCGAATGAGTCATTCGGCGAATGGCTCATTCGCTGAGTATAGTCATTCGCTATTCTCATTCGGCGAATGACTTCATTTGTTAGAGTCATTCGCCCGAATGAGTCATACTCATACTCAAACATTAGTTAATCAATTCAAACAATCATATAATCAATATTAAACATTAAGAACAATGTATAAAGACAACTTCCATTAATATAACTTTAATCTTTACATGATGATTAGTACAAAATTGAACTAGGGACATTAAGTGCATCAACATAACATGACAAGTGAAATTCTAACTAAATTAGTTAAGGGTTATGAAACCTATGACACTTAGTCAGGAGCCGAACGAAAATCAAGACTAAGACTCACCAGTGTTAGCCAACTTTAGGGCTAACACATACACACGCACAAATCACAGTACTTGACACTTATAAGTTGCAACAACATGCAATCAATACAGGAGGGTGAAAACTACCACAAATACAATCAAGAAGAGCGTGCATTTCTTCTTTTAAGCTAAGTCAACCCTACAACAACAAGGTGAGTTCATATGCCCCTTTTACTTCAATCTTAACTGATTTTAAACTCTCGGGGCTAAGAAACATGCTTACTTTTATCTATTTAAAAGTTTTGCTTAACATATTGCTATTACATTGATTTTAGATAATACAAATTGCTTATTATCGCTTATCTTTGTATGCATGCTTGTATGATCATGATATGATACGAATAATCTGATGAACAAGATAATATATCTTACTAGTTCATCAACTCGTTATAATAACATAGTTATAAGATTTTATCTTATAACACTTAGTTATTTTTACATAAATAAACATTGGAACAATCACAGGAAAACATATGAATGATATAAAGATACTATGTATCTTTGTAATAACATTCGATACAAGAGTTAAGTAAGTGTATTAGGACAAGTCCTTTAAACACTTAGCTTTACAACTTATCACATATTACAAGAAAACATGGAACAAGGAATGATAATCATGATAATGTAACTTCATGATAACAACATCATTCACTCAAATAATTAACATAATGTAATAAGACAAGTTCTTATTTAATCTTGTTAATAATACGGGAACATATGACATTGAGAATAATAACACGAATGAACGCAATTACAATTAGTTGCTATTGACCTGTTGTATTATATCACTTCAATCATGTGCCACTAGTTCAGGTTGATCATGTAAGCCCCTATAATTCGCTGACCAGTTAGTTTGACGTGACTAAACCGACAATAGCATAGTGGTACCATAGGTTTGACAAACCTCTAGCTTGTAGGGCTAGTATGTTGATCGTATTGATTCATTGGCCGGTAACGTATGATCGGTGACAGGGCGATTTCAAGTTAGGTTCTGGAAAGCGACACATGTCATATTACTAGTAACAGCTTCGATGAGGCCCTCGGTAATACAAGGTGATAGAGGTAAATCGGATGCATTGCAATCTGATTACGTGAGGATTGCAATGGATTCCTTTTAGGCTCTATGCATTTCGCATTGAGATCAAATGACAATTGGTTAACTAACACTCTTAATATTTAAAAGTGTAACAACAGTTAACCCCACAATTATAGAATAATGCAAGGAACAGATTTGATAAATCTAACATCCTTAACATATATATAATGGTTATCTAAACTTCGGTTCAATAACTATAATTACATTATCATATTATTCTATACATTATATCACAGGTGATCAAGAATGAGATAATCATGTGGAATGGAAATCAATAGTTGTATTGCAAGTAGTGTGGAGTTCTAGTAGTGGTGTGGTGGGATGTTGGCTAGGGCTTAGTTCCCTTACATATGCCCTATATATAAGCATCACTACTAGGATAATATAGTACTTGTGAATATAACTATTGAAGAGCCATTGGGTGAACAGGTGAACAACCAACATACAAGTAACATAATTATCATTGTGAATGTGCATGAGAATGAATCAAGGTTTTCAATTTACTTACTTATGAACTCACCAACCTAGTGTTGACTTTGTTTAAATACATGTTTTTTCAGGTGATGAACATGTGTAGCTACTTATATGCAAGGACTAGCTAGTGGACTTCTAGAAGACCTAGCTTATTTTGTGCTGCATGCTTTTAATGACAAGGACAATGAATCATCTTTTGTATATCTTGTACGGATACAAGATATAGTTACATTGATTCTTTTGATAGATTTACTTGGTTAAATTATGAACGATACATTGTAGTTTAATCTTGTAATTCTATATCATGTAGGTGTTAGCATTTCTCATTTACTTATCATGTGTTATGTAAACAATCTGATCATTCGATTATCACTCAAGATATCGCGCCCCGAGAACCTTCCGCCCGACGGGAAAACCCGATCAGTTCCCGCCGGCCCGGGGTGTGACAATATTTCAGCAAATTGTCCAAATCACAAGATCAGAAAGAATTATGTTAATGACAGTCATGTGATCCATTCTGGTGGAAGTCCTAGGAGGGTAAAGCCTAGTGAGGAAGAGATGAGAATACTCAGGAAATTTGATCCTGATTGTGTCTGGGTCAAGGAAGAAAAATTTCAGAAAAGAAAAGTTTTTAATAACAAACAACAGGTTAAAAGGGTTTTGAAAAAGACATCATCATCTGATGATGAATTTTATGACAACTTTTCCTCTAAAAAATTTTCAAAACAAAGTGGAAATTCTAATTCTTTTGGAAAATTTAGACATAGGTCAGATGGAAAATTTTTTGTGAGAAAGGATGAATACTTGGAAGATGGGTCTTCAAGTAGTTCATCTAAATTGAATGGCAGGAGGCAGTTCAGGGAGACTCAACGCCAGAATGGCGGGAGTCATCCATTTTGGTACTGATCAAAATTTTTTTTTAATTTATTGTGCAAGTGGCATTCATGGGCAATATCAACAGTCGATGGATTGTTGATAGTGGATGCTCACGACACATGACAGGAGAGTTAGGATTGTTGAAAGATTTCAGGGAGATGAAAGGATGTTATGTTAACTTTGCAGGTGACAAAGGTGGTCAGATTACCGGGAGTGGTAGTTTGACTAATGGTAAAGTTTCCTTTGACAACGTGAATTACTGCAAGGAGTTAACTAACAATCTTTTGAGTGTATCACAGATTAGTGATAAAGGTTATCAGGCGTTGTTTGATGATAAGAAATGCTATGTGCTTGAAACAAGGAATTAAGATTCCAGTTGACTGGATTTTGATGACTGCCGACAGGTGTAAACATTTGTATGTTTTGGACATGGCTAAGGCGGAGACGGTAAACAAGGTTGAAACATGTCTAGTGTCGAAGGCCACAGAGCAGGATACTCGGTCTTGGCACAGACGGATGGGTCACATACACATCAGAAAGATGAATCATCTCGTACACAATCACTTGGTTGATGGTGTACCGGTTAAACATTTCAAATTACCTGATGTGTGTGTTTCTTGTAAAAAGGGTAAACATAAGAGGAGGTTACATAAGTCCAAAACAGTGTTTTCTATTGATAAACCATTGGAACTCCTTCAAATGGATCTGTTTGGACCGATCAATGTGAAGAGTATTGGTGGTGAATCTTACTATTTTGTGGTGACCGATGATTTTTCTAGAATTTCATGGGTAATGTTCTTAAAGTTTAAATCTAAAACTTATGAAAATTTTGTTTTGTTGGTGAATAGGTTGGAGACTTTGTACAAGTTGAGGGTTAGGCGTGTTCGATCAGACAATGGGACAGAATTCAAGAATCAGAACATGGAAGCATTTTGTGATTCAAAGGGCATTCAGCAGCAATTTAGTGCACCGTATGAACCACAGATGAACGGTGTAGCTGAGAGAAAGAATCGTACATTGATCGAGTCTGCTAGAACTATGCTCGTTGATTCGAAGCTGCCCATTACATTCTGGAGTGAAGCCGTAGACCGCCTGTTTTACTCTTAACAGAGTGTTGATTGTCAAACGACATAATAAGACTTGCTATGAACTGCTTCAAAATCGAAAACCAAATTTGGAACACTTGGAACCTTTCGGGGCTCCTTGTACTATGCTTAAGAAAGATGCTAAATTCAACTCTAAGGTTGAAGAAGGTTTCTTTCTTGGCTACAGCCTACCTAACAAACGTGTGTTTAACAAACACACGTGTGTTGTAGAACTCTGGTATAATGTGGATGTTCAAAGACATACACCTATACCTAAAGGCAAAGGTCCAAATTGGCTTTTTGATTATGATAAATTGTTTGAGTCTTTCAATTTGTCTCCGAATGTTACTGATGATGAAATATCTTTGCAGATTTTATATGATTTACAAAATTCTGAAGAACAAGGAGTTTCTCATCAAGTTGAAGATATTCATCCAATGGAGGAAGGCACTTCTGGTGTAGTTAATGATGACTGGTCATCGGAGGATGATCAGGACATATTTGAAGAAGCAGTTTTTCATGATCAAGATATCGATAAGAATATCACAAATCTTGATCATAATGTTGGAATCCCGCAAGTGCCAGTGTCTAGAGTGCATGTGAATCATCCTGTTGAGCAGATTATTGGAGATCCGTCTACTGGAGTACAAACGAGAAGACAAGTTACAAACGAGGAGAGTTTGTATGTTGAGTTGGAGAGAACTCATGGGACTCAAGAGTTATGGATGCATTCTGCATTTATTTCTCAGATTGAGCCAAAGTCTGTAACTGAGGCACTGCGTGAGCCTGCCTGGGTAGAGGCCATGCAAGAGGAGCTAAATCAGTTTCAGAAACTGGGAGTATGGCATTTAGTGGATTTGCCAAAGGGTGAGAAGAAGATAGTCACCAGATGGGTGTTACGGTGCAAGAGAGATGATAGAGGCGTGATTGTTCGGAACAAGGCGCGTTTAGTTGTTCAAGGATTCAAACAAATCAAAGGAATTGATTATGACGAAGTGTTTGCACCAGTGGCTAGCTAGAAGCTATAAGACTCTTTCTGGCTCTTGCTGCCCACAAGAAGTTTAAGGTGTTTCAGTTGGATGTTAAGTTTGCATTCCTCTATGGGTCATTGAAGGAGACAGTGTACGTTTGTCAGCCACCGGGCTTTGAGGATCCTATCCACCGGGATCAGGTATACCTCCTTGACAAAGCACTGTACGGTCTACATCAGGCTCCTTGAGCTTGGTATGAGACACTCTCGACTCACCTTATTGAACACGTGTTCAATAGGGGTCAGATTGACAAGACACTGTTTTATCAGGAAAAGGGCAAGGACATTCTCCTTGTTCAGATCTATGTAGATGACATCATCTTTGGGTTTACTGATGAACAATTGTGTTTGGAATTTAAAGTGGTTATGATTGAGAAGTTCGAGATGAGTGCCATGTCAGACATCAAGTTCTTTTTGGGTTTACAAATTGATCAGACTAATGATGGAATCTTCATTCATCAGACAAAATACATTCAAGATATGCTAAAACGTTTTAGAATGCTTGATTGTAAACCCATTTCCACGCCCATTCAGCCCAATCACGGGATTGAGCCTGATATTAAGGGGGAGCTAATCGATGCTACGTTATACCGTGGAATGATCGGGAGCTTGATGTATTTGACTGCCTCAAGGCCAGATATTGTTTTCGCTACAAGTATCTGTGCTCGCTATCAATCTAAGCCTAAAATTTCTCATCTGATAGCAGTCAAGAGGATTCTTCGTTATCTAAAGGGTACACCAGACACTGGTCTGTGGTATTCTAAGGATGATAACTTTTCCTTCCATGCTTATAGTGATTCTGACTATGGAGGATGTAAGACTGATGCCAAATCTACAACTGGAGGTGCTCAGTTTTTGGGGGAGAGGTTAGTCTCTTGGCAGTGCAAGAAGCAAACATATGTTGCTACATCTACATGTGAAGCTGAATATGTAGCGGTTGCCAGTTGTTGTTCCCAAGTTTTGTGGATACAACAACAGATGAGGGACTACGGTCTAAATTTTTTGACCACCCCGATTCATGTTGACAATGAGGCTGCCATTGCTATTACAAAGAATCCGGTGTATCATTCACGTTCCAAACACATTGATATTTGGTTTCATTTCATACGCGATTGCTATGAAAAGAAACTGATTGATGTGGTGAAGATACACACAAATGAGCAACTGGCAGACCTTCTCACCAAGGCCTTTGACAAAAATCGTTTTGAGTATTTACTCAAATTAAATGGAATTCGGGTCATGGGTGAGGTAATCAAGAATCAACTTTCTTTGTAATCATTTTTTTATTGAATTAACATCCGATATTTTAATTTTTTCTTCTTTTGTGTTTTAGTTTTTAGGGGGAGAAAATTTTGAAAATACAAAAATATTTGAAAAACAAAAAACACAAAAACATTAAAAAATTAAAAATCTGGGAAATTGATTCGACCAAGTGAGAAATGATAGCACATTGTTTGAAATTGGAAACATATCTGTATGAATTAGTAAAAATTTAAAATACTTACAAGTACTAAGTATGATGTGTTAGTAGGTTTATAACTTAGTTAGGATAAGTTTAAACAAAAGTTTGATTATACTTTATAAGAAACAAATGCTTAGAATGCAGTACTTAGTTTTGTCCTGAAAGAGTGGTAATTTTTCTGACAAAGTGTTTCTTGAACAAAAAGTCAAACTACTAGTTTGATCATGTGTTAAATTTTCAAAAGAAATTCTAATTTTGTTTTTCTTTTATTTTAGTTTAACGCTGGAACATTCTTTGCGTATACTTACGTATCGACCTGATTGTTATAGCTTTAAACGATTCAAATTTGTTTTCTTGGTTCTGATTAAGATTTGGACAATCTCTGCGTATATGAAAATATCGAACTGATTGTTAAAAGCTTAATCTTAAATTATTGTTTAGTTCTTTGTCTGGATCATTTGAGCATACGTAAGTATCAACCTTGATTCCAAGATTTTGAACAAATTCAAATTGTTTTCTATTTTGTTATTTTCAAAAAGAAATTCTGCTTTATTTTTGCATGATCAGGCCTGTTAAAATTGAAGTAATTTGTTTCAAGAACATTTATGTTTGATTAGTTATTCACAAATCGGGGATGTGTTCAAGTAAATGAATTATTATAAAGTGTTTGATAATCTTGTTTAATCTGATATCTTAACTAAGTAACTAAACTTAAAAGGATAAGTATACTGACAATCATCTTGGACTTGTAATTTTCTAATAAATTCATTTTTTAATTCATACAGATATTCTGATAATTGTAAAACAATATGATCTCATGTCTGGATCTTTCTCAAACAAAAAGATTTGTATGTTTTATTAGTTTAGATAGATTGGTTAAATTTGTAGTTTAATTTTTCTAAAAATTTGAAAAATATAAAAATATTTTTATTTTTATCTGATGTTAAATCAATAATTTTTGGTTATTTTTTTGACTTGAAACAATTAAACATGAATTTGTTTTGAAATTTAAATAAAAAAATCAATTTTTTAAAAAAGGTTCGCCTGGTGAAGGTTCGTTGAGAAGGTTCGCTGGTTAGGTTCGCTGGCTAGGTTCGCTAGCTAGGTTCGCTGACTAGGTTCGCTTGCTAGGTTCATTTGAAATGGTTCGCAGGAAAGGTTCGTCTGAAATGGTTCGTTGCAAAGGTTCGCAGAAAAGGTTCGTTGGAAAGGATCGTCTGAAAAGGTTCGTGAGTATAAATATAAGGTTCGTGATAATGGTTTGTCACTTTCATCTGATTACATGACTGATGAACCTGCAAGCTCCAATTTTTCGATTTTCGATTTCGGACATCCCAGAACTTTTCATTGATTTCTTTGTATTCGTAATCACTTGCTGATCATCTCTAGGTAGATTTCATTGAATTTCACCGGCTAGATTGAGAGATCTGAGAGGTTTTAGGTTTTTTAGATCGGAACTGTTAATTTGAATTAAAACCGGTTAAATTCTAAGTTCTGGACAAACCATCTTTGTAAAAATTGTTCATCGTTGTGTTTCGAATCTGGGTGTAAAGTTTTATCTTCTAATTCGAAGATTTGAATTTTTGATTTGAAAATGAAAAAGGTTCGCTGGATGACCAGGTTCGTTAAATGAACTAAGGTTCGCCGAACCTTGAAGGTTCGTCTGAATCTGATAGGTTCGTGGCGAACCTATGTATTTCAAATGAACCGAACCTTTTGGTCAAGGTTCATTTGACCAACAGGTTCGTTTGTTTGAAGGTTCGTTCATTCTAAGGTTCGTTCATCAGAAGGTTCGTTCATCAGAAGGTTCGTTCATTATAAGGTTCGTTCAACAGAAGGTTCATTCAAATAGGTTTGTCTAGACAACAGGTTCGTCTAACTTAGGTTCGCCTAGCATTAGGTTCGTCTCATGGGATAGGTTCGCTGGTCTATACTTAGAAAGTTTTTTTTTGTTTTTTAATTTTGTTAATTTTTGTTACTAATTGAGTTTTATTTCTGATTATAGAAATGGCGAACTTAACTTTTGGTGACAAACATAATGTTTGTGCCTATCTGGATCCTACAACGCGGAATGGCCAAGATTTTCGTCCTATGATCGAGTTTCTTCGTCGATCAAGGATTTACTACGCCATCTCCAACTCTTGTCAGATCTATCGATCGCATATTCAGAGCTTCTGGGAGTTGGCTAGAGTTATTTCAGTGGATGAGGAGTATGTTATTGATGCGAATGTGCTAGGGCAAGCACTTCGTATATCTGAGGCTGATATTCGTAGAGTACTACAGTTCGGGGGTGAGCCTGCTGGTATAACTCTTATACCAGAGAAGTGTATTAAAGGATGCTTCATGCGCATCAGATATTTTGGAGCTTACAACTCCATCTCGGTGAAGAAGGGCAAGCTTCCACTTCAATACAAGTTTTTAGCACACGTGTTGCTACATTGCCTGAGCATGAGGAAAGGCACGTTTGATGAGTTGCTAGATCTGATGCGATCGGCTATGGTAGCTCTTCTATTGAACAAACCGTTCAATTTTTCAGGGATGATCTTCCGGTATATGTCTGATAACATCACGAAGGCTAAGGATAGATTTTATATGTATCCTACATTCGTACAGATGTTGATCGATGAGAGGTTGCCTGAGGGGCTTTTACCTAGGGAAGCTGGAGATTTGTTGAAGTTGAAACACATGACTGATTCCAGTCTGGGTCAGGTCAGAGTGTATCAAAGGAGCGGAGATGTTATTTTAGAGAAAGATATGATAGGTCACTGTGCCAGGGCAAACTACATTGCTCCTGATGATGATGCTTGGAGGCATGCTGACTCTGGTTCAGATGCTGAAGAGTTTAATGATGATGATGATCAGGCACCACCTCCACCTCCTCCAAGACAACAAGCTAGGAAATCTACTGGTCAATCTTCCCGTGCTCAACCACAGACTCAATCATCACAGGAACCGAGTTCACAGGAACCTGTTGATATTGAGATGCCTGCACAACAAACTGAAGCTGCTGATGAAGATGATGGTGAAGATTCACCAGACACTGAATCTGAGTATGAGATGGTTCAAGTTGGGAACCAAATGGTTAGGAGGCTCAAGAAGAAGTTTGTTAAGATGGCTGAAGAGGCTAGGGAAGAGACGATTGATTCTAGTTTCGTAGTTGAAGAGCCTGAATCTTCACGACCTAAAAGAAAGAAGAAGATGGCCAAAGGAGGGCCTTATGAGAAGAAGAAGCCCAAGACTACTAAGACCGTTGTGTCTTCATTTGTTATGACTTCTACTGTTCCAGCTTCTTCTCCTTCAGTGTCTCTTCCTATGTCTACTTCCACAGTTTCTGAGCATGTTTCTACGGTTTCTGTGTCTATACCTGCTTCTACTTTACAAACTCATGAGTTTGTAAATGTAGCTACATTCATGCCATCTTTTGTAGATTCTACTACAGTTACCACTTCTTTGCCAGAGACGTCATTTCATCAAGATTCTACAGCTAAAGATGATTTGTTTTCAAGCTTGGATGATTTGGGAGATATTAACTTCATTGTTAATTATGATGATACTGATCTTAAGAGAAGATTATCTATGTTATCAAAAGAGCTTGAAAGTTTCAAGAAGGAGAAAGAGAAATCTACTGCTGATCAACCTTCTTCTTCTACTAAAAGTGAACTGGATGAGTTAAAGGCTCAGATGTCTCTAATGGTTAAATGGAGAGAAGAAGAACTTCTTGAGAAGAAGAAGATGAAAGAAAAGATCTCTGACTTGGAATTCTTTATCAAACATCAGTCAGAAGACATAGTTGAATTAAAGAATGAAAATACTGATTTGAGACTAAAGATGAAAGATTTGGAAGCAAAGGTTTCAAACACTGAGGTTTCTATGTCTGGAGCTGAGAAGGTGGTGGTGGATGTTGATGAAGAAGATGAAGAGAAGGTGGAAGAGGAAGAAAAGAAGGAAGAAGAAGAAAAGAAGGAAGAAGAAGAAAAGTTGGATTATGGAGATTCTGATGTTGATGAACATCCAAATATGAACACTTATGGTGGTGATGATGAGGAGGATGGTGACGGTGCTGGAGGTGTGAGTTGTGGTTCTGGTGAGTTAAACTCAGTGACTGGTGCTATAGTGATTTATTCTCCATCAAAGATTTTGACTGATGCGGTTCCAGTTAGTTTTGTATCTTCTGATAGAGTCAAGGATTGTACTGATGTTGAATTTGAAGATTTAGATGAAATAGAACATCCAAAGACTGTTATTGATTACTCCTTGCCTACTTTTCTTGATTTATTTTAAATGCATTCTGACATAGACTTGCAGAGGAAGATATTTGAGATTCAAGTTGATCAGGAGTTATAAGAAGGAGAGGTTGTTGGAGGCTATTCTGCTCTAGATTTTCAATATTTCTTTGAGAATGATGATGATTTGATGTTTGACTTTGAAGAAGATGAAATCTGGATCTGTCTGATTATGAGAAAGATGACATCATTGATGAAGAGTTATTAAACTTGAATACTATGAAGAAAATTTTTGAAGCAGGAGGTTTGTCTGGAACAACATTGTCTCAGATCAAAGAAAAGACTATCATGGACTTATGGAATGAATATCAGAAAGAGACAAAGTATATCATTGATAATTTGCATGTGTTCAAGATAATGATTGAAGTACTAGAAGACAAAGATCAAGAAAACCAGGCTAGACAATCCAAGAAGTTTAAAATTGGTTCTAAGTCCAAAATGATTGGAAGGATTGTAAGTTATGGTTATTTTCATAACATTCCAGGAAGCTTGACAGACAACGGATGCTATGTTGTGAAAAGAACTGATGGATGTCAGTATTTTGGGAAAGCTTCTGATCTGATGAGTCTACCATCCTTTGAATGTATGAACTTGGCAAGAATGAAGATGATTAAACCAATTCAGACTAGACATAATGAAGTTTTTGAGGGATTGTTAAAGAAAGAAGCAAGAACTGGTTGGAGTTTGTTGACACCACAATTCATTAATAGAGGTCATGGATATGCAAAGCCTAAAGTTTTCAAGAGACCAAGACTCAGGAAGATAGAACAGAACTGGAATCCTTATTTTAAGTTCTGGTTCTATGATGAGAGAAAATCAGAAGGTGTGATTCTATTGAAGCAGAATGACAACTGGAGGGTGATCCGGATGCTAGATCCTATGTAGATTGTGAACTGCTCAAAGGATGACATTGATTTACTTAACACAGCTAAGATCTATGCAGATGATGGTTATCATGCTTATGGTGTGAGCTTTAAAGACATGGCAGTTCAATATCAAACCATTGCAAGAATGTGTTATACGTTGGGTATACATTCTGGATGCAATTGGGATGATGTGAATTACCTTTATGTTGAACTGATGCAATTGCAAAAGGAAAGAGATGAAAGATATGCAAAGCTGGAGGCTGAGAGGTTAGCGAAGATACCACGTTCGGTTGTTATACGAGCGGTGGATAATAAGGTTCGTGAAGAGATTGGAGATTCGAGCGGTGTTAAAGACAAAGAAGATGAGCAAGTTGAAGACAAAGAATGAAGAATTTTGATAGAAACTATTAAGGGGGAGTTTGTTAGTACACATCTGTAATAGTTTTCTATTCAAAAAGTTGTATTTATTTTGAGTTTGTATAGGTTCAGCTAATAGGTTTGTCTAAGGTTCGTCTGGCCCACGAACCTAGACAGGTTCGGCGAACCTATTGATTTAATAGATTCGGCGAACCTATAACCTGGAGAAGGTTCGGCGAACCTGTAGGTTTGGCAACCTAGGTTCGCCTAGCGAACCTAGGGGTTCGGCCACAAGAATAGGTTCGGCTGAGCTGTATGCATAAATAGAAGGTTTGGCTGAATTTTTCGTAACTTTTGACAGAATTCAGCAAACCTATGAGAGATTTACTCTGTGTGAGAAGAGTTTTTCTGTGTGAACTTCTTGTAATCATTTGTTGATTAATAGAAGAGTGTTTATGAAATTGCTTGTCTTCTTTTGATCCTATACATATCAATTATGGATTCCGCACATGATTGATAGTTCGTAGAGCTTCGTATTCGATCCTGATTGGAATTCACCAAACCAACAGTTTTCCTGCATAGGCTCCTGAGTTCTGGTTGGTTGGGATAGGTGGGGTGTAAGCTTGAGGTGACCCAAACATATGTTGTTGTGGTGGTGGTTGAAGGGTGGAAGGTTTGTCAGAGGGTTATCCCATTTGCGTTTGTTATCAGCAGGTTTGGCTACAGTACCACGGGGTGGTAAAAGTCCTTGCGCCACAGCTGAGTTAGTAAGCTTGTGGGCTAATCGCACCGCCTGTTGTGGGGTAATGGGGTCAGCAGAAAGTACAATTCCCTGGATTTGAGGGGGCAGCCCCTTGATGTACTTTTCTATGTGTTTGTAGGCAGGTGTTAGCATCTCCGGGCACAAGTGTGCCAGCTCATATGATCGAGCAGTGTATGCCTCGATCTCGGAACCAACCATCTTATGGTTCCAGAATTCCTTCTCTAACTTCTGCGCTTCTCCACGAGGACAATATTCGCGGTTCATCATCCTCTTAAAATCCTCCCAAGGTAGGCCATTGGCTGCATCGAGCACTAAGTTTTGGACATTTGCATTCCACCAAGTAAGGGCAGCTCCCCCAAGAGTTGAAGCAGCAAACTTGACTCTGTCTTCGTTCCTGCAGTTGTTCATGGCAAAGGCAGATTCCACCTTCTCCATCCAGAGCAAGAGTCCAACAGCACCCTCAGTAGTATTGAATGAGTGGGGTTTGCAATCCTGAAATGTTTTGAATGTGCAGAGAGGGGGGTTAAGATTTGCTCTTGTGATATGCAATGAAAGGAATTGAATTCAGAATCCGATAAACGTGTTGTAATAGAAACGAGTGATCATTGTGCAAGGTGAATTAGGGATGAAATTTGTCACCTTGGTTTGGTTGATTCTGATTACGGGTAGCTTCCCGTGCAGCAAGCGCCTCCTCTACTCGTTCGTTGATGAGTGCGTTGAGTTCAGTTGGGGTCAAACTGATGTTCCCACGTCCTCCCGCATTTCGTCATCCTCCGCGTCTTCCAGCCATGATCTTCATAGCGAGAATAAGCGTTTGAGTGTTTTCAGAGTGTTAAGATTATGTGTGCGATCGGTACGTAAAGGAAACATGTATAAATTTGCATAGACAAGATTTTCAATAACAGATAATGGTCTTGATATATAATAAGTTGTACTGGTTACAATTCATTTAATACCAAAACATTTAGATTCCAAAATATCCAGTACAAAGACACAACCCGTCTCTACTAAGTCTATGCTAAGTTAATAGAAGGAATTATCGATAGTGGAATCAGAATCAGCATCCTTTGCTAGTTCGTCTTGCTCAGTGTCAGGCTCTTCCGGTTTGGAATGACAACCCTGTTCTCTAGCTCTTCAATTCTAGCTTCAGTGATGGCAGCTTGGTCTTCAGCCGCCTAGAATAGTGCAATAAACTGGGTCATATCCCGATCCATCTTGTTCACTACACTACAGAGTTCTGCATGTCGAGAGTTAGTGTATCTCAGTTCCTCTGCAAGACACTCGATTCGATCGTCTGCCTAGGCCAGGTCTCGAGTCATTTTGGCAATAACATCCGACTCAAGACACTGCCTCTTAGGCTCGGGTGGTTCTAGTATGGGTGATGCACTGTCAGGTGACTCCTCCTCAGGGTCCTCGCCAGGTTCGTCATCGGGATATTCCTCAGGATCCTCGTCTGAATCCTCCACGGAATCATCCGATGGTAGGGGTTGCTGGTCAGGTGACTCTACGGTCACTGGTAGAGGTGATGCGAGTAGTGCTGGAGTTATTGGCTCCTCCTAGTCGTGTGCAAACACATGCGGTGACGATGGTGACGCCATATCTATAATGCGCTTAATAAGTGTGCGTACAATCATGTATGCAAATAATAATGATCATGCATGTTAGTACTATTACTACTAACACTATGTGTTTGGAGACTAGTGTTTATAGACTAAGTTTACTAAATACAAACCTAATTCGTAAAAACCGAAGTCTCTCATACCAGTCTGTCGCACCCTAGCCTTCCCAGCCTGTCTTAGGGCGCGACATGTGCCTGTCAGGATCGCAGTCTCCGATCATACAGTTGCGAGACCTAGATGTCTGGTTGCATATGTACATCCAAATACTTGGACAAAATAGTTTTATAAAATCAGAGTTGCGGAAATAAATGTATTAGTTATCAACATAATGTTGAAGTCATAAGTTGCGGAAGCTTAAGTTGAAATGGTTTTTCAAAACATTACGAAGTAATAGTGCGGAAGCGGTTTAAAATGTTTAGCAATACATGACATATCATAATAATATCAAATGTTCAATGTCCTAAGACACTAACGTGGATGCATGGACTCCGTCCTAGGATCCTAGTTCCTTGTGCTCGTGCCTTATTTACCTGAGAAAACATGCGAGTAAAAGGGTCAACACAAGAGCACAGGTTTTTCATAAGCAGTAAACATCAAAATGTTTAAAGTAAATGTTGCTGGATTACATATCATTACAATGCAGTTATATTATATGTGGGTTCGTACCGAAGCTGACTGTTGTGCCTCCCACCATGTCAATCACAAGACAATGGCAACATGTTTGTCAATATTGCACCCATTTGGGCCTCCAGTCGGGTTGGCCTCCTAGGCGCGATGGGTGGGGCTTGTCGGGCCCAAATAGTACTATCCAATATTATCACGCTAGGCCATCCGCGCTACTAACGGTCCTAGGTGTGTGTTTGCGAGGACTTTGAGTTTGTGATGAGTGACATACATATACGTATAGTGACAAAGTATGTCCATGCGTAATCAAAATAAGCGGTTGTTTATGAAACAGTTTATCAGGCAATGTTTTCTCCCCCAAAGGTAGAAAAGATAAAAAGGGGTTGTCAACTCACCTGTAAAGCAGTTCCGGTATGTATGTGTTCGCGACTTGCGAATGCTAGCACCTGCTAGTATGCACCTATAACTATATAGGTGGTGAGTTTGAGTTTTGTGGTGTGTTGTATCCCATACAACTCCAAGTGTCGGTGAGCTCAACTGAGTGTATGTTGACTTGTGTTGACTCGAAGAATCGTTGGTGACACGCTGTTGCATTTGGTTTGATTAGGTGTCATAAATACAAGTAGGACACCAACATGCATCCTATGACTCTAATCGTGATGCTTTCACATAAGTCATGCTTCAAAAATCATAACGTTTCCGTTTCGGGAAAGTTTCTACATTTAGAAAGTTTCTATTTTTGGAAAGTATAGTTATTAAATCCCATTTCATAAAATCAGTACTTCTAGTATGCTCATAAAAACACGTTTAAACACTTAAAATATACCGTTTGTGCATAAATCGCCATTTATGCCAATTTGCCCAAATAAAGTTTCCTATAATAGTAAGTGTCCATTTAAAGGCTCAATTTCAAAAATCAAAGTTTCCAATATGCTTAGAAATCATTTTTAAACATATTTCAATAATTACAGATCACCAAAACATGTTAAAACATCAAAGCCCGTCTTTTGATTTCAAAATGTTTCTTTTTATAATAAGTTTCCATAAAACCATGTTTTTCACAAGATCAAATACCCAAATGTGTTTCTAAACACTTCAATATGCATTTGACAACATCTAGACATGTCTAACACGTCTAGATCATCACCAATCTACAACATGCAACATAAAAGTTTCCTTTTATGGAAAGTATGTCAAGATCAACATAACAACCTATCAAAACTCAATCCAGTCAATCCTATGTTCTAAGATCAGTAGATCTACATCAAAAATAGACAAGAACGCCAAGAATTTTTGTGCACAAGAGCCACATCGAGTTGCATGTGTTCAAACACACTTGCATGTATGTTTTTACACTATGCATGTACGATCTAACACTAGATAAGTCATAGAAACTATCTTAGCAGCTAAGATTCAAGTTGGACAGCTTCTGATGATGGTTGTTCCAAGCTTCTTGATGGCTCCCAACACCTTCCTTGAGTTCCAATGGCTTCAAGCACCAAGAAATGGCTTCAATGGTGTTTCAAGAGGGTTGGAGGATTGATTCAAGTGGATTTTGGTCGAGAGAGAGGGTAGAAGTTCGGAGAAAATGGAAATAAACCGGATAGAAAGTGATTGGGGTTGGTTTTTATAAAGTTTCGTCGTATGGGACCCGTCGCGTACCGCCAAGGCCAATCATGCATGGCCTCGGCATACCGCGATGAATATAATATTCAATTTTCATCCTGAAACACGCCGCGTATCGCCAAGAACCTTGTGCATGGCCTTGGCATACCACCAGGAAATCCGAACTTCAAAACTCCCGCTGTTGCTTCGCGTACCGCCAGGGATTTCGCCGAGGGCTCTTGGTGTACCGCGAAGGCTCTATTTCATAGTTTTTTGATTCCGTTGATTCGATTTCGCTCGTGTTCGATCCTTAACGTTTATCCTAAACATCTAATACACGTTTAGCACATAATCATATAATAACACATAAGTTGTTTGATTATTGTTTGTTCACCAAGGTTCGTGAGACTCGTGTGTGTTCGATAATTCCTTGAATTATCTTTAATCATTTGTGTTCGTCATTACGAACTGTTTGCATGCTTGATTAAACATAATCAACATGTAATGCACAATCCAATAATTCCCAGAATTATTTTTTTTTGCATTTGTGTTTGAGTTTGCCACACTTGGTTTCCAAAGCCAATGTGCAATGTACGATTCGAAAGTTCCTCGAACTAGCGTTTCGCAGTTGTTAGTGTTTAGCTCATCAATTAGACATAATTAAATAAAATGCAACAACTATGAATGTGAAATGCTAAGTTGTAAGAGTTGAAATTTACTTGAAATTGCCGGTGCCACAGTTTGTGTTCTAGATTTCAGGCAAAACCTAAGATTCACATATTAAAGCTATGAAACAAATTGTTCGCTATTTGAAGGGAAAACCAAGTCTTGGACTATGGTACCCTTATGATTATAGCATGGATTTTGTAGATTTTCAGACTCTAACTATGGTGGCTGTTATCTTGACAGAAAGTCAACAACAGGAGGTTGTCAATTCTTCGGTAATAAACTGGTAACCTGGCAATGTAAGAAGCAACTTACTGTAGCCATCTCTACATGTGAGGTTGTGTATGTTGCTGCTTCAAGTTGTTTTTCACAAATTTTGTGGATTCAACAACAAATGCGAGATTACGGTTTAAAATGTACAATAACCCCTATTTTTGTTGATAACACAGCTGCCATAGCCATTACTGAAAATCATGTTTCACATAAAAGAACAAAACACATTGATATTCGTCATCATTTTATTCGAGATTGTGCAGAGAAAAAGTTTTATGAAAATTGTAAAATCTTGAAAATTGTATCCAAGTTTTATGAAAAACGATAGAATTTTGACTTATTTGACTTAATGTTTTTAAATGATTAACATTTTCACTTGTTAACATGTTTGCATATGAATTTAATTATATTTAGTTGATGTATTAAATCATAGAAGTAATATTTAATTGGATTGACTTTAAATAGTTTACTTTTGATGATACTAGGTGAAATTTTCAATGATTTAATGAGTTCCTTATCTTAAAATTGATTTGCACTAACTGAGTTTCAACAAAAATGGATTGAAAGTAGATTCATATATATACATTTTATGCCATCAATGATCTTTTAATACACATACTGAATTTCCTCTGTTATATGTCAATATAGATATAGAAATTCATAGCATTCATTTATTAATATGCATAGTGACTCTTTGTTGTGTGTTTCACACATATCTGTTCTCACTAGCGCATACCATTAAATTATTGATCTGTTAAGTTTGAACAAAATAAAAAAAAAAACATTCCATTAACTTATTGCATATGTGAAAAGATCAATGGCTGCATATATTTTATCCTCAATAAATTCTAAGGTTGAATAGTTTAATATCTAATTAAGTATGAGACTCATTTAAATTCACTATTTAAAATTTAATAATAATACTTGGTATCAAATTTAAGTTGTAGTATTTTGAGTTTATCTGAATAATCAAATTTTAATTGTTCATAATTTAATTATATTACTTATATGTTTGGGTACACAAATTGATATAATTTTATTTATATGTATATTATGTTAACAAATTTTAATGTTAAAAATTGAGAAATTTTAAAGATAATATGTTGAATATGATTTCATTTGGATCTTTTCAAAGATTTTATAAAAAGTCCAAAAAGATTTTCTTTTATAGATTTTATGAATTTAAAATTTCAAAAATATTTTACATTTCACCTTTCAAGTGTGTTTTTCTTAATTTTTCACAAAAGGTGTTTTTGATATCTGATTTGAATTCTTTCAAGAAAATTCAAACTTAAGTTATTTTTTTGAAAAGTTTTAAGATCGATATTGTTAGTATCGATAGATATAGTATTATTTCATAATATCGATATTACTAATATCGATGTTCAAATTATACTATATATAATATCGATATTACCAATATCGACACTTTCATTATCGATATTACCCTGAGAGAAACCAGATAGTTCGTCAATCGATTTTGTTCTTTGTTCAAATCCTTGAATGTTGTGGATTAATTTGAGTTTCTTCATCAAGTTGTGATCATAATGGCTGGTAATCAATCATGTTTTAACCATGAAATCATTTAGGTTTGAATTGTCAAACGGTTGAAATGTTCTTTCACTAAAATTGAACTAATTTGTGGTTAATTCATAGGGCTTTTTGCTTCAAATGCTAAATCGAAGTTGTCTGAGTTTGTTTTACATGTTTTGATCATAAGATTTGACATTTCTGGATTTTTTGAATTTTTGAAAGTGTTCTTACATCGATACTATTAGTATCGATAATAGTATCGATGAACACTGTAGCATCGATACTAATAGTATCGCTGAAAGTATTCAAAAAGTTTCTAAGTATAAAATCTATACACTGAACTCTGAGATAATTTGATCGATATTATTAATATGTTATACGATTTTATTAATATCGATACAAAGCTTTATATTTGTTCTAAGTGTTTTTATACTATCAGTATATCGATACTAGTATCGATACTGATAGTATCGATGATTTTGGTACTTAGATACTTTTTGAAAATTTTTAAAGTGTTTCAAAATTTTATTTTGATTCTATCTTTTTTGTTATTGATACAAGACGATTATATAACGACAAGCATAAAGTGATTGCCTTGGTGGATGAAGAATTAAAGCAAGCTTCTTTATTTCGTCATATGATTTCTTTTCTGCAGCGTTCCAGAATTTCTCATGCTATACCAGCTAATCCTGTCATCATCATGCATCATATTACCTCATCATGAGACAACGCTGATTTTGATTAAGCTGCTGAACCTCATGTCCAAATATCTAAGATTGGTGATATGTTGATCCAGTTTACAGTTGAAGATCTTAGAACTGTGCTATGATTTCAGGATTCAGAGGATGATCCTTTAACGGTTTCTAATGATCTAATCTATGGAGTTTTTAGTTGAATGGGTTACCATGGTGATGTTACTACTTCTCAGATGATAAAGAAGCATCTTTATGGGCAATGGAGATATTTGTTCCATGTAGTGATTATGTGCTTGTCTAACAAGAAGTCTGGGATTGACACACTGTCAAGACCATTCCAATGTCTTATTGCTGCACTAGTATTGAATAAACCTTTTAATATCAGTCAGTTAATCTTTGATTGCATGGTGAAGCAGATCACTGCTACTGAGAAAGAAAGTTTCCTTAAGTATCCAAGATTTCTTACAATGATTCTTGATCATTTGTACCCACAGTTGACCAAGCCTGGTCCAATAATCAAGATTAATATGATGAACAAGAGAATTTTTGCTGATTGTGGGCCAAAGCGGGGAGCTAATGCTGTAGATACTCCATTATTTGGACATATTATTGATGAACAGGTTCAAGAACCAGCTGATAATGCTTCGTTTCATGTGGATTCTCCTATTGCGGATCAACAGACCCATTCAGATGAACACATTCAGGAAACTGAGCCAATACTTCATGTTGTTATTCAAGCACAATCTATTACTTCACAGTTTAGGGATGCGATTGTTTCTTCTTCTCAATGACCTGAACCAGTTTAGAAAGAAATTCATGATTATGATATTCCTATGACTGGTGAAGGAGATGTGGTTGATGCTTCCACATCAGATTCTGATTCTTATAATGATGGTGATGATACTCCTAGTAATAGTGGTCATGTTCTTATTAGTGGAAGTTTGAGTAAACGACCATATTCAGAAATAATTAGTGATGCTCATCAGCAGGAGGTTGCTGCACAAAAGAAAAGGAGATCAAATGATAGTGATTCTGATTATGTTTCTTCTGAGAGAGATTTTCATTTTGATTCTCTTGTTCATACTTCTCCTTCATGTTCTTCTGTTCATCTGTCTACTCCTCGAGCCCTTGTTACACAATCTTCTACACCACATGTTATTCCACCAGTTATGCATACTGCACCAGTATTTGATTCTCCTAATGTAAATGCTATCTTAACTGATAGTTTCGCTACCCATTCTTCTCATATCTTAGCATTGCAAGCTCAAGTTCAAGAGTTGCAATCTTAGAACATTCATTTAAAGAACAGAGTAAACACATTGGAGGTGACTGTTGCTGACTTGTCAAAGAAGGCTGCTTTGATTATTCCTTTGCAAGATAGATTAGATACTTTACAAGCTGAGGTGGCAGCTAGTAAAGATTATCAACATGGAGTTAACAAGCTGGATTTAGCTTCAGTTGCTATTATGAATGCTAAGATTCAGTCTATGAACAAGATGATTAAATCTCTTCATGACAATGCTTTTCATGTTTTCAAATATCATTATCATCAAATTCAAGGAATTAAAGCTCAAATTCAAATGATGAATCCTCCAGCTCAGGGGTAGACTTCTTGTAGAGCTGAAGCGATTACACCATTCATTGGATATAGAGATGATGATGATGAAGATGAAGATGATCAAGGTGGTCCTTCTGCACCTGGACCTGATAATAAAGGAAAAAGAAAAATTCAAGAAGATGATTTTGTTAATAGTTTGTTTGCTGATGATGATGAAGATATGATTGATGCTTTGATTGATATAGATGATGATGACCTCGGATATGATGATCAAGCAGATGGTGATTATGTTCTTGATGTGGATCCTCGGTTAAATGAAAAAGAGTGTCATTTTGAGCCGTGTTTTGATGATTTGGATAATAATACTGATCAATATCTTGAAGAGGGTGAATGGTTTCCCATTAAAGAGGTTAGAGATCTCTTTATGGATTTGGATTGGGAAGAAAAATTTATTAAATAAAGTGTTGAAAAGATGATTATTGAATGTGTTGTTACATCAACCAAGGATGAAGTTCAATTGAAGCAAGCTGCAAAAGAAACTCTAAATGAAGATTCAGTCAAATTTTTGATTACTGCTGAGGTAATACAAATGGCTTAAGATGATTTAGCCAATGCTCCATTAAGTCCAATTTAGAAAAGGAAATATATGATCAAGAAAGAGTGTGTTGGAAAGATCTTGGCTTGGTAATATGATGCACAATGCAAGTTGTTCATTATTAAGAGAATTGATGGAGTTCAATATTTGAAGAAAACAATTAAAACCTTCAATCAATTTCCTTTGTGTGAATTAAGGGTTTTGGTTGATATCAGATTAATTAATCATGGAGCTGATTATATGGCTCATCTGATTGAGAGAATACTAAGAAAAGAGGTTCGTACGATGAAGTTTGAGTATTTAAAACCTCAGAAACTATAGAAGATACCAAGAAGAGAAGATCTTTAATTTAGTTCTATTCTTCTAATATTTCTTTCTACTTGTTCAAACTTGATATGATGGATTCTGCACATTGTATTATGTTATACCAGATCATTAGATCCTAACCATGGACATACAATATAGGACACATAGTTGCACACCGAAACCAAAACCCTATGTACGTCAACTATAAATACTTATAGTATAAATCATAATAAATCAATTCAGGTGTTGAAGATACATAGTCTACAACAAACGAGAGCGCGTATTTCTTGCTTGGTTCATTTGCATTGCAACACAGGTGAATTCATTGCCCCTTTTCTAAATATTTTTGTTTTATAAATGCGGGGCTGAGAAGCATGCGTAAATTATTTTCCTTGGATTATATTTTACTTGAAGGCTTTTTAATTCTATATGTTTTGTATGTATAAATGATATCCTAGATCATGTCTAGGTAAATTTTATGTAGGTTTATTAAAAGAGCATCTACTTATATAATAAGTGGATGATTATTTCATGTTCAAATAAACATTTTGACAAATCAAGCAAACATATTCAACGAATCTATTTTCAATGAATCAAACAAAGCAATTTCTACAAAACAAGTGTTTGAGTTCAAGGAATCAAAGAATCATTTTGACGAAACAAGTATTCAATGTTCAAAGAATCAAGTGTTCAATGATCAACGAATCAAGTGTACATTTGTTCAACGAATCTAGTATTCATTGTTCAACGAAACAAGTGCATTTTTCACCTAATCTAGACGAATCAAGAAAGTCTGGGAAATGTCAAAGATAACATGTGTGAATGAACCTAAACGAAACAAGGGACGAATCTAGACTAAACAAGAACGAAACAAAAACCCTACATTTCAAGAAGCCCTAGCTAGACCGTTTGATTTGTAGGTCACATGTTTGATGCTATTTACAGAATCCCCTAACTTCTAAGAACCTTTGATTGCTATACTAGTCTATTTAAGTTGACCATGGCCTGATCATTAGTACTTAGATTTAAATTAAATGTTTATTTATTTACTTATTTACGCATTTTAATTAGCAACTTCCCCATTTTTCCACATTTTCTATGGTGTTTTTGTGTGTGTGTTGAGCTTAAGGAATCAAGAGAACTCCCACATTTTTGACGAATCTAACGAAACTAGTGTTTGGACGAATCTAACGAAACTAGTGTTTTGACGAATCTAACGAAACTAGCGTGATGACGAAACTAACGGAACAAGTGTGATGATGGTTGAGAGTAAAACGCTTAATTATCATAAACAACAATATTCTATGTGGTTCGGTATGTGATGAGCTGGCGGCTAGGCTTGACCCTACGTATGCCCTATATATAAGCATACTTGACTGGATAGTATAGGTGGTTGTTGGTGAGTTTAAGGTTGTCACTTGGTCAGGTTTGGACAAATTCATTTTTCAATAATAAAACAATATGAACTGACCAACCATGTGTTGACTTTCTCTTCTTGCATGACTTCTAATGTGACGAACATGTTTAGCTAGGAAGTTCGTGCTTTTGACTAGGATGCTCAGATAGAGGACGTAGTATTTTGGATGTGCATATTTTGAACATCATTATACAAATTACTATGTATATCTTGTGCAGATACAAGATAGATAATTTATGATGTTGTGGATAGATTAAATTGTTAAATTATAAACGATACTGATGTAATTTAACTTTGTAATTCTATTCCATTAAGTGTTTTCTCTTTTCATAACATGTGCAATGAAAACTGTTAGTGCACATATGTAATAGTTTTCTATTCAAAAATTTGTATTTATTTTGAGTTTGTATAGGTTCGGCTAATAGGTTTGTCTAAGGTTCGTCTGGCCCACGAACCTAGACAGGTTCGGCGAACCTATAACCTGGAGAAGGTTCGGCGAACCTATAGGTTTGGCAACCTAGGTTCGCCTAGCGAACCTAAGGGTTCGCCCAGCGAACCTCAGGGTTCGGCTGGCGAACCTAGAGGTTCGGCTCTAGATAGGTTCGACTGATTAGCTATTTGTATATGTAGGAGGTTTGTTTGAATTCTTCATAACTTTGACAGAACTTCAGCAAACCTGAGAGGATTTTCTCTGTGTGAGATTACTTTCTGTGTGAAAGAACTTGTAATCATTTGTTGATTAATACAAGAGTGTTTATGAAATTGCTTGTCTTCTTTTGATTCTATACATATCAAACATGGATTCTGCACGTGGTTGATAGTTCGTAGGGCTTCTTTATCGATCCTGATTCGATTCACCAAACCAACAGTGGTATCAGAGAGTTTGGTGAGGTTCTACACAAGAAATTCAAAGAATTCAAGTGATTTTGAAGATTTGAAGACTTGAAGATCATTGATGGCTTAAAATTTTCTCTTATTGATCGATTGATTGCTGTTTGTGACTGATTTTGTCTTCAATTGGTGTTGAATTAAAACAATTCAAGATTTGGAGGGGTGATTTAGGAGTTTTTAAAGGATTTTTCAAAGTTTTGGAAGGTTTCGCTCCCAAAATTTTTGAATTTTGCGCTACAGGTTTGTGAGACGAACCTGTGAATTGCTGAACAAGAAGGTTCGTTGTTAGAAGGGTTTTTCAGAAGGTTCGTTTGTGTTTTCTGAAGAGATTTGTCCAAGGTTCGCCTAAGGTTCGTCTGATAGTTCGCCTGAGGTTCGCTGGTTACTGTTCAAGGTTCGTCTGAGGTTCGGGTGCAAGATTCGTTCAAGGTTCGTCTATGTTTCAAGGTTCGTGTGATAGTTCGCCTGAAGGTTCGTTTGGGTTGAAGGTTCGTCTGGTTTCAAGGTTCGCTTGTTTCAGGTTCGTCTGTTTAAGGGTTCGCTTGTTTCAAGGTTCGCCTGTCTATAGGTTCGCCTGTCTGGAGGTTCGCTTGAGATTCAGGTTCGCTGCTCAAAGGTTCGGTTGCTTGATTGTAGGTTCGTCTGTTTGAAAAGGTTCGGCTAGTGTTTTTCTTGAAAAGGTTCGCTGCTTACAAATTAAAAATCATGTCTGAGATGTACGCAGCTATGGCTAGTCAGAATTCCAAACTTCAGAGCATTTTGATCAGTGAGACATAAGTGGGTAGTGCCAACAAGGTGCCAAAATTATTAGACTTGGCGGATTATGACAATTGGAAGGGTCGCTTCGAGACTCATCTCAATGGAACAGACACGAATCTATGGGAGAGAATTCTATCTCCTTATGAGAGACCCAGGGTCGTTGGAACTGATTTAATTCAACTTTTAGAAATATTGGATGTAGATGAGCGAAAGAAATATGACTCAGAGAAAAAGGCTTATTGGTTATTGAGTCAAGCCATTCCAAACCAAATTCTACATCAATTCGATGAACACAAGATTGCTTATAGTCTTTGGAATGCCTTAAAGGCTAGAGTTGAAGGCAACACGAATCTGAAGAAGATGAAGGCAACTGATATCAAAAAGGAGTTTGAGAACTTTAACATCATTGGAAATGAGAGTCTGGATGCATTAATTACTAGATACAGACACTTGTTGACCAAAATGAGAAAATGTGGCATTGAATATTCAGAAGATGAGAAGATTGACTGTCTAGCTGATGCCCTGCCTGATAAATGGAACTCCTTGGTACTGATATTGAGGGAGAATCTACCTGGATTAACATTGGTAGATTTTATTCAGAAGCTTGAGGAACAAGAAATGAAAGATAAAAGGAAAGCGAGACGAGTGAATGTCACACAAGATCCTTCCTTGTATGGTGGTTCTGTTGCTACACCACCTGCATCATCTGCCAAAATTCAGACTGCTTTTGTCTCTAGTACGTCAGAGCGTACTAATGTTCCTTCTGTTTCTACAAGTACAAGTACAATTTCATCATATTCTAACAATGAGAAGAAGTCTTGACACCATACCACCTCCAGTACAACTCAACACTACCAATTTGGGAAAAGTTACAGTTGAAGCTGTTAAAGATCATATGTCGATTCTTTCATGTGTTGTTAGTGCATACGATGAACAGGTGGCAGGTAGAATTGGGAATGCAAATCTGACTTTTGAAGATTATGCAAAAATTGATGAGGATGAAATGGAACTGATAGATACACAATGGGCACTGGCGAGTTTATCCGCAGAATCAATCGGTATGAGAAGAAGACGGGAAAGAAATTCACCTTTGACCGCAACACCAAATTTGGATTCAATCCAAAATCCACTCAGTGCTATAATTGTGGTGAACATGGTCACTTTGCAAGAGAATGAAAGAACCCAAAGAAGCAGGGAAATCTGAAGAATCATCTTCTAAAGCACTTGTGAGTCAAGCTCATGAGGGCTATGACTGGGGCAAACAGTCCGATGATTTGATGGGTGCATTCATGGCTTCATTGGAAGAAGACTCAGGGAAAGGAAAAGAAAATATGGATGAGGTGAATGAGGTAAATAATGATCTGCTTGAGATGATTGATAGACTGAAAGAGATGAACTCTCAGCTAACTTCTGATCTGAGAGTATGCACAGAAGCAAATAAGAAGTTGATTTCAAAAGAAAAGGCTTTTGATAAGAAGATAATTGATCTTAGTAAAGAAAATGAAGATTTAAAGATTGTCTGTGCATCTTGACTCAGTTCGTAAGTTAAAAGTGGAATTATCGGCAGCCAAAGCTGAAGCTGAGTTACATAAAGGCAAGATTGAAAACTACCAAAATTCTGCATATGTCATCGATTAATTTGCTGCAATGCAAATATTTTCGCATGATAAGTCTGGTATTGGTTTTCATGCTGTGCCACATCCTCCCAGTTATGTATCGAGACCACAACTTGACCCGGATTTGGAAGTTAATCTGACTTCATTAAAGGAGATTGTGTCTGATCATGCAACTGAGGTTGATGAAAGTGTATCATCTTATGAGAGTGAGTTTGTTGATTATGATGCTCCGATTATCTAGGACATCACTGATTTAGAATTTCTTACTGAGATTCTGAGAATGATTGGTCATCAAGTTAAGAGTGTAGAGAAGAAGAGTCCAATATTTCAGAAACCAAAGTCTGAAATAAAATCAGCTGAGAAAACAGTGGTTAAACAAAATGTTGTTTCCAAATCATGATTAAAAGTCAAAACTTCCTCCACTCTTAAGCAAACTGTGTTTGTTAAGTCTTCTATTACACAGAAAGGAGAGTCGAGTAATGCTTTTCAAAAACAAAAGGGTTTTTCTGAAAATTTTGATAAGAAGTTTGTCAAGGTGGTTGACAAGGGTAATCAAATTGGGGCTGGAAACAAGGGCAAAACAAAGCTTTTTCAAAAGAATAATTCCAAAACAAAAGCCACTGGATTGAAGCATAATGTTCACCATCTATTGCATTTAAATCTTTGGGTTCATCAAATATTTGTGATGAATTGAAGTCAAAGAGTACTTCAAAAAGGAAATGCTACAGATGTGGGAGATTGGGTCATGTCATTACTGAATGTAATTTGGATACTTGCAACAGATTTCATACTTTTACTCCACGAGAAACACGAAAGTGTTTCACTTGTGGAGGAAAAGGACATATTTCAGCAAATTGTCCAAATCACAAGATCAAGAAAAGTTCTGTAAATGATAGTCGGGTGATCCAATTTAGTGGGAGTCATAGGAGGGTAAAGCCTAGTGAGGAAGAGATGAAAGTCCTCAGAAAATTTGATTCTTAAGTGTGTCTGGGTTAAGGAAGAAAAGTTACAGAAAAGGAAAGTTTTAGATAACAAACAACAGGTCAAAAGATTGGTGAAAAAGTCATCATCATCTGATGATGAATTTTATGACAATTTTTCTTCTAAACAATTTTCAAAACAAAATGGTAATTCTAATTTTGTTTGGAAATTCAAACACAGGTCAGATGATAAACTTTTTGTGAGAAAGGATGAATACTTAGAAGATGGGTCTTCAAGTAGTTCATCAAAACCGAATGGCAGGAGGCTATTCAGGGAGACTTAACGCCGGAATGGCGGGAGTCATCCCTTTTTTGTACTGATCAAAATTTTAATTTATTTTGCGGGTGGCATTCATGGGCCATATCAACAATCGCTAGATTGTTGATAGTGGATGCTCACGGCACATGACAGGAGAGTTAGGATTGTTGAAAGAATTTAGGGAAATGAAAGGGTGTTATGTTAATTTTGCAGGTGACAAAGGTGGTCAGATTACAGGGTGTGATAGTTTGACTAATGGTAAAGTTTCTTTTGACAACGTGAATTACTGCAATGAGTTAACTAACAATCTTTTGAGTGTGTCACAGATATGTGACAAAGGGTATAAGGTGTTGTTTGATGATAAAAAGTGTTATGTGCTTCAACAAGGAATTCAGATTCCTGAAGAATGGATACTGATGACTGCTGACATGAGTAAGGATTTATATGTTTTGGACATGGCTAAGGCGGAGACTGTAAACAAGGTGGAGACGTGTCTGGTGTCGAAGGCAACCGAGCAGGACACTAGGTCTTGGCATAGACGGATGGGTCACATACATATTAGGAGGATGAATCATTTAGTATATAATCACTTGGTTGAAGGAATACCGGTGAAACACTTTAAACTCCCTGATGTGTGTGTGTCTTGCAAGAAGGGTAAACAGAAAAGGAGGTCCCATAAAACAAAGACAGTGTTTTCTATTGATAAACCACTGGAACTACTTCACATGGATTTGTTTGGACCGATTAATGTGAAGAGTATCGGTGGTGAATCATACTGTTTTATGGTGACCGATGATTTTTCGAGATTTTCATGGGTAATGTTCTTAAAGTTTAAATCTGAAACTTATGAAAATTTTGTTTTATTGGTGAACAGGTTGGAAACATTACACAAGTTGAGAGTAAGGCGTGTTCGATCAGACACTGGGACAGAGTTCAAGAAACAAAACATGGAAGAATTTTGTAATTCAAAGGGCATACAGCAGCAATTTAGTGCACCAAGTGAACCACAAATGAACGGTGTTGCTTAGAGAAAGAACCGGAGATTGATTGAGTCTGCTAGAACTATGCTTGCTGATTCGAAGCTCCCCATTACTTTCTGGAGTGAAGCCATAGCGACCGCCTGTTTTACTCTTAACCGAGTGCTAATTGTGAAAAGACATAATAAGACTTGCTATGAACTACTTCAAAATCGAAAACCAAATTTGGAACACTTGGAACCTTTTGGGGCTCCGTGTACTATGCTTAAGAAAGATGCTAAATTCAACTCTAAAGTTGAAGAAGGTTTCTTTCTTGGGTACAACCTACCCAACAAACATGTGTTTAACACGCATGGGTGTTGTGGAACTATGGTATAATGTGGATGTTCAAAGACGTACACCTATACCTGAAGGCAAAGGACCAGATTTGCTTTTTGATTATGATAAACTTTTTGAGTCTTTTAACTTGTCTCCTAATGTTACTGATGATGAAATATCCTTGCAGATGTTATATGATCTGCAGAATGCTGATGATCAAGGTGTTTCTCATCAAGTTGAAGATAATCATCCAATAGAGGAAGGCACTTCAGAAGCAATGAATGATGATTGGTCATCTGAGGATGATCAGGATGTTTTTGAAGATGCAGTTTCTCATGATCAAGATGTAGATCAGAATATCACAAATCTTGATCATGATGTTGGAGTCCCGCAAGTGCCAGTGACAAGAGTCCATGTAAATCATCCTGTGGAGCAGATCATTGGAAATCCGTCTGTTGGAGTTCAGACAAGGAGTCAAGTTACAAACGCAGAGAGTTTTTATGTTGAGTTGGAGAGAACTCATGGAACTCAAGAGTTATGGATGCATTTTGCATTCATTTCTCAGATTGAGCCAAAATCTGTAACTAAGGCACTTCGTGAGCCTGCCTGGGTGGAGGCCATGCAGGAGGAGCTGAATCAGTTTCAGAAACTAGGAGTATGGCATTTAGTGGATTTGCCTAAGGGAGAGAAGAAGATAGGCACCAGATGGGTGTTACGGTGCAAGAGAGATGATAGAGGCGTGATTGTTTGGAACAAAGCACGTTTAGTTGTTCAAGGATTTAGACAAATCGAAGGGATTGATTATGATGAAGTATTTGCACCAGTGGCACGGCTAGAAGCATTACGACTCTCTCTGGCTTTTGCTGCCCACAAAAAGTTTAAGGTTTTTCAGTTGGATGTTAAGTCTGCATTCCTCTATGGGTCGTTGAAGGAGACAGTGTACGTTTGTCAGCCACCGGGCTTTGAGGATCCTATCCACCGGGATCAGGTATACCTCCTTGACAAATCACTGTACGGTCTACATCAGGCTCCTCGAGATTGGTATTAGACGCTCTCGACTCACCTTATTGAACACGGGTTCAATAGGGGTTAGATTGACAAAACACTGTTTTATCGGGAAAAGGGCAAGGATATTCTCCTTGTTCAGATCTATGTAGATGACGTCATCTTTGGGTCTACTGATGAACAGTTGTGTGTGGAATCTAAAGAGGTTATGATTGAGAAGTTCGAGATGAGTGCCATGTCAGACATCAAGTTCTTTTTGGGTTTACAAATTGATCAGACTGATGACGGAATCTTCATTCATTAGACCAAATACATTCAAGATGTGCTAAAACGGTTTAGCATGCTTGATTGTAAACCCATTTCCACGCCCATTCAGCCCAATCACGGGATTGTGAGGATATTAAGGGGAAGATAATCGATGCTACATTATATCGTGGAATGATAGGGAGCTTGATGTATTTGACTGCCTCAAGGCCAGATACTGTTTTTCCTACAAGTATCTATGCTCGCTATCAATCAAAGCCTAAAGTTTCACATCTGATTGCAGTCAAGAGAATTTTGCGTTATCTTAAGGGTACACCAGACACTGGTCTGTGGTATCCTAAGGATGATAACTTTTCCTTCCATGCCTATAGTGATTCTGACTATGGAGGATGCAAGACTGATTCTAAATCTACTACTGGAGGTGCACAGTTTTTGGGGGAGAGGTTAGTCTCTTGGCAGTGCAAAAAGCAGACATCTGTTGCTACATCTACATGTGAAGCTGAATATGTAGCGGCTGCCAGTTGTTGTTCCCAAGTCTTGTGGATACAACAACAGATGAGAGACTACGGGTTGAATTTTCTAACTACCCCGATTCATGTCGACAACGAGGCTGCTATTGCTATCACCAAGAATCCGGTGTATCATTCACGTTCCAAACACATTGATATTCGGTTTCATTTCATACGAGACTGCTATGAAAAGAAACTGATTGATGTGGTGAAGATACACACCAACGAGAAAAGAGCAGACCTTCTCACCAAGGCCTTCGACAAAAACCGTTTTGAGTATTTACTCAAATTAAATGGCATTCGGGTCATGGGTGAGGTAATTAGGAATCAAATTCCTTCGTAATCATTTTTTATTGAATTAACATCAGATATTTTATTTTTCTTTTGTGTTTTAGTTTTTAGGGGGAGAAAATTTTGAAAAATACAAAAACATTTGAAAAACCAACAACACAAAAACTTTAAAAAATTAAAAATCTAAGAATTTGATTCGACCATGTGAGAAATGATAGCATATTGTTTGCAATTAGAGACATATCTGCATCATTAAAAATTTGAACATAAAAAGTAATTACAAGTACTAAGTATGATGTGTTAGTAGGTTTATAACTTAGTTAGGATAAGTTTAAACAAAAGTTTGATTATGCTTTATAAGAAACAGATGCTTAGAATGCAGTACTTAGTTTTATCCTGAAAGAGGGGTAATTTTTCTGACAAATTGTTTCTTGAACAAAAAGTTAAATTACTAGTTTGATCATGTGTTTATTTTAGTTAAAAGCTGGAACATTCTTTGCGTATACTTATATATCGACCTGATTGTTATAGCTTTAAACGATTTAAATTTGTTTTCTTGGTTCTGATTGTAACAACTGTAATAAATCCCAACGAATTTAAACATCGAATTGTAATTAGATGATAAAACCCAATAAACATTTAGGCCCAATAAGATTTTAAGGCCCAAATAAACCCATTAAGAATTTTATGTATAAATCAAATTTAATAAATTTTAACATAAATTGAACAATACCTTAATAAATTTCCTTCGATAAATTAATTGTTATTATTCTATTAATAATCGTGAGAAACAAATGAAAGAACCAGAATTAAACAAGTTTAATGTAAAATATATATTTATATCAATCGGAGGATTAATCCTAAAACAAACATAGGAAATGTATACCTATGTAATAAGCAAACTAAGTTAAACGAATGCTCGATCACATTATCATCTGAACTGTGACAGTTAAGTTAAAGTGGACCTACCATAATGTAAGAATAATATTATTACCAATAAATTTATAAGATAACTTATCTACATATATTAAGTTGCGGCATGCGCTTTAAAGTTATAAAACATAAGTTAATGTGTGAACACCTGTATTTAATAATTAAACGTTCCGACTGGCAAGCTGAGATAAAAACATTGATAACTACCTATTTTAAAATATTATCGATGTTAAAACATATGAAAACCTTATTCGTAGCGCGAAATAGCTAAACTGGTCAAATGCGTCATAAACGCGACATTAACGCGTTTCAACTTAATTAATTGAACAAATTAAATATAACGAAACAAAATAAATATTTTAATGATATTTTTAGGTTATTTGTTTATCTAATAAACTTTCGGGTTAGGAATAATAAACGAAAACGAAATACTAGCGCGAGTCGAGATCGGTACGCGTTTTAATCTATTTTAACCCTAGATTTAAACCCTAAGTATAAAAGGGGTGTAAACCCTTGTTTCTTTCACATAGCAGCCGCACACCACACACACTTGTGTGTGTGCGTGTTCCAGCCGCTCAAACAATCGAGAGAAAAAAGAGAGAGAGACTTGCGGCGGAGACCGGCGGAGCTACGGCGGCCGGCGGTGGTGGACCAAGTTTCTTGCATCTCCGAACTCCTCTCACCCAGCTCTACAACCTTTCCTTCTGTAGCTTCGCAAGATTTCGACTCTAGAAGGGTCAAAAGGGGGTGAGAAGATGACGACGGCTAGGGTTTTATACACACAAGCGGCGGTTAAGGGCTGAAATGGAACCATGGTTCGGTGGCATGGTTCAGACGGTGGAAATGGGCAAGAGATGCGGCATGCAGAGTCGACCATGGCTAGGGTTCAACCTTGGATTCCACTGTAGCAGTGGTTGCGGCGGTTCTAGGGTTCCGGCAGCCACACCTTCGATTTCGGCAAACCAAGGTAAGTATTGACCCAGTAACCCACACCGATCTGCACATGCATGTCCATTTACGAGAGTTTTGTGCTGATTTAGGGGAAGGGGTGGGCTGTTTAATCGCGGTGGTGGCAGCTGTGGTGGTTCGGGTGGTGGTTCAAGCTGCTCCAGCCGCGTTTCACACTAAGAACCGACAAACACGGGTAAGAACGACCTAATCTGGTTCCATCTCCAAATGCATGTCGATTACTTGATTCATTTTGTTCTAATACGTGTGTATTTGGGTTATTTCTTGCGGCTGTGAAGTGTTTTGGAAAGCCTCTAGCGACGGTAGTCCACCACCAGCCCAAACGGTGGTGACCAGGAATGTTGCATGCGAGAGTAGGAGCTTTGGAGCTTGTTCAAACCCCGGTCAACAAAAGTCAAATCAGATTAGGGCCGGTCAAACCCAGTCAGCCGTGGTCAACAACAAAAAACCGATTAATCGATTGTATTCGTTTTATAAAAACGAGTTTAGAAACATGTTGGGGTTAAGAAACAAACAATCGGTTAATTTAAACTGATTTTAAATACGCGAGACGAACGAGTAGAAAAGGTAAAACCACACACCATAAACTTATTATTTACGATTTACATATATAAACTTGGTTGAGCTTGTGGTTGAACAAGGAAAATATTCATAAATTATACGTTAAAAATAATGTTTAAAAACAATAACACGGGTGTGACATATATTAGAGATTTCGGTGAAACAAGTGCATATAAAAATAGCTACTAAATTTCTAAAACAATAACATGTTTAAAAGTTGATTTAAACATAATAAATGGTACAAAGTATTAAGGTGAAACACTTATATATATATGTACAATTACATAGGGTAAATACATGTTTAAATGAATATTACAAGTCTTAATATAAAAATATGGTTTCTTACTTGAATTTATATATAAAACTTGTTACATTGAATACAAGTTTACTTAAGAAATTAATTATGTAAAATTTTATAAATTGAGAACTCGTGAATGTGTATGATACATATATTATTTTCATTTAGACATTAAACCTTTGTGTATATATATATACATCTATAAAGTAGCATAATAAAATGCTCAAGTATAATTGCATATGCATGATTAGGTGTTATAAATATGCTTAATTTCAACATGTTAACAATTGATTTTATATGTACATATGGGTAAACAAAATCTAAATTAAGTTAGATTTAATAAGATAAATGTGCATACCTACACTATATATATGTTAGTGTTAAATAATTTGGAATCTAACAAAGGTGTTTGACTTGATAATAATATGATTTTATACAAAGTAATTATATCATACTAATGTTCTATTTGATCACGAATTTGTTTGAATTCATATTAAGACGATGTAATTTTATAAGTATTACTATTATTTTTTTTTACAATTAACATTATCACTTTCTACTCTGTTAAGATTATTTAAGATTTTACTATAAATTAATTAACATTATAAGAGTAATCATACTTGACACATTAAATATTTATAGATTCAATGTTTACAAATATAAAAATTTACTAAAAACATGATTATTCATTCTAACATATGATATTAAACTATTTCATATTTTTACTAATAATTAAAATTTGACAATAGTAGCGTTATTAATTTTGCTAGTGAAATTAGTTTTATTATTAAGATTATTATTATTATGTTTGATAATTGATTCATCTAAGAATGTTTACTTACATTTAAACATAGAAAATAAATTATGAATACTTTTAACACTTTCTTATTCAATATTTATAATAATTACAATAGTTAGTATATTCAATGACTACAACAATGTAAATATCTTAGTTACTAATGCTAATTGCAACTATTTTGTGATGTATGAAATATATATTAATCATCTCTAATACTATTATGGTAAGTGATTACATTATAATAATTATCTTATTGCTTTGTAATACACTTAAACGTTTTTATATTGTTTGTCTCTCAAACTCTCAAACAAGGTGACCCAACTTTAAAATATAAGACCATTAGTCTCAATAAAACTCAATTATCTTAAAAGACCATAAACACGCTAGTTACATTAGTAGCATACTAGTAGCTACACTAAACATCAAATAATACCAACATTGCACATACATTTAGACGTGCAAATATAAGGTAAGACTTCATTAGGTATGTAATATAAAGAAACTTTAAACTAATAAACTCTAAACACATTAACCCAAAGAGCTCAACCACAGTAAACAACCATAATGTATGAAACTACAACTTATACATGTATAGATGATTACAATTAGGAACTGGCTTTGATGATACCTCTGGGAACATATCAAATCATGCATAGTGTGGAACAATGACATATTTGTATAGGAACAAAAGGAACCAGTTAAAGCAACCAGGTGAGTTCATGTGATCCCTTTTCTTTTTACTGTTTTGGGACACTGAAAGCATGCTCCATAAACTGTTTATAAAATTATATTTATGTGATAATGAACGTCCGTTTCATATAAAATTGCTTCCCCTAGACATTAAACATAATTTCAACCATTAACTCATAAGGAGAGCCGGTGAGTATATGGGTAGTACTACTGGGGAATCCCCCACGCACAGTGGCCCGAAAGGGTGGCCTTGTAAAAGAAAGGTTGAAACCCCACTGAGGTTATTGTCAACCGTTGTGGCATATATTCTTATGATACATGAATGACCGAGAGCAGGAACGGGTCTCGAAATTGGGAAGTAAATTGGATTTGACCATGTTGTGGGCTAACAGTGTATGAGGCAAACGCCCGAGCATGGAACAGGGTGGTTTGTATTGTTTTTGAATTATCACATGCTATTTATTATTGTGTCTATGAACTAAAACTCATGAGCTCACCAACTTTATAGTTGACGTATTTTAGCATGTCTTTCAGGTAATTAGAAACAGGTATGACTCGGATACAGGGTCGCTGAACAGGAACACTACATGGAAAACAAGAACTTGGCTAAAGATTAATAAAGTGTGCTGATGCCTGGATTGACCCAATAATTCTAGAAAATCTCCCATGAGTTAAATCATATTTTAGATTTGTTGTTAACAAATTAGATACTTAGACTAAACCTTTGGTTAAATTGTAATATATTTATTCTGTCTTCCGCTACTTTGTGTTTTGAATCAATCGTTAGTCAAGCCCTCTGGTTGGGTTGTGACAGGTTGTATCAGAGCCAAAGGTTTTAGCGAATTAGGAACCTTAGGATAAGTTCCTAGACTTTAACCTGAGTAGTTTAGGGGGCCTAAACAAATAGAAACAAGATACTAGTGAGACCACGAAATCCCAGGCATATGAAGCACACGAATGGTTAAACTAGAACAACCATGTAAATTAAATTCAGGATTATGGGTGCACACATAATGGTGAATTTGAAGTTACATGGGAGGTTCTAAGGTACACATAAAATAAAATTTGATCATAATGTTGATGATTATACGTATAAATACTTGTTATGTTAATGATTATTGAAACAAACATAGTTGACATTGGAGCTGAGCATAGGATTTAAGTCGCAAGAGGTCAACGATGATTTTATGGTATGCTATCTTTCTTCATTCATCCTATTCTAGTGGAAACGACATTGTTTATTCTCATCTTCTTTTTACCTCAAATCCTATGGAAATCATGACTTCTTTGTTGTCAAGGTATGTTGCTATCAATTTCAAATCCTAATAAGGCATTCAGGAATTTAATGTTTCAATTTACAAACATTCGAAAATCCATGTAATTCTTGAACAAACTCTTGCTTAGAACCCCAGGAGTTTGATTATGACCATCAACTATGTGTACTCCCTCAACTAACTACAAGACTGCACGAGTGAGTGAAAAATCACGAAGACCTTGGAGAGAAAGCATGTGATGACATCAAAGATATGTGACACACTCTACATTCAGATTCAGATTATCATACGTATAAACTTGAGAAACCCTTCCATTTCATCGTTTCTCTTATCGACATTAGGTTACTCTCCTTTAATAACCGACGACCATTCTTGTCTGTGATTACTATTTCTATTATCCTTAATAGTTCATCTTCGATCTCCAAACGTTCGTCAACGGTTTTATTCTGTCGCGACACACTGAGCACGCCTTTTAACTTAGCCATTCCCAACTTCTGGATAGCTAAAGTTGAAGAATTGGAATTGTTTGCAGTTAAGAGGAAATTCCTTTGTTCACACAGCAGGAATGTAAACCTTCATTATAAAGTTTAGTTTACTCTACCACTTGAACTTTTGTTCCAGAAATGTCATTTCATAACCAATCCGAATCAACATTGAAACCTTTTCCTACCCAATCCAATCACTCGAACACCTAATCCAGAACTAAATAATGACGTCATAGGCAAACAAGTTAGAAATCCCTAAAGGAGCTCCATCTATTGAATATTATCGATGGAACATGATGCTGCAGACCGAGAACATAAATTGTAGTTAGTAGGTCATGAGAAGAGGTATTTCCCATGGATCATAAGAGTGATCAAGATATTCTTTGATAGCAAGGTAAAAGAGAAGACGCTAAGGTCATTTAGTATACGACATATTGAAGACTAAAGATGGGATTCGTTTAAGCATCCTATTATTGATTGAAGAAAACTTCATTGTTTTGGCAAGCGAGACCTCCATACACATTTATACACGACGATCAGTACCGGCTACCGAATTATATCAAGGTGAAGGAAGGTAATTAATACCAAGAAGAAAAGACGATCTTCAATACATTAGAATTGATGATTATCGGGAAAAAGAAGAAGTGAAAGATTAAATGGTGAAGGATTTAATCTTAGATTAGAGGGTTTTATAGTGCCAATAAATGTTTTGAGAAGCATTGAAGACCAAATGCAAGAAATAGTATTTGCATCATAGCATCAATGTGAATCTTATGAACATGTGTAGTATGACAGAGGAAATTATTTAGTTGATAAGTGTATGCTAACATATTTACGGTCAAATACGTTTGGCAAGGACACTATCGTAATATATGATCAGGCAGGTAGCTTGACTCTACGTATGCCCTATATATAAACTATGTTCGGTATATTGGGATAATGTTAGTGCAAAACGTTATGAAAAGTAGTAGAATAGTTAAAAACATTTAAGCAAAATTTTAACAACTACAATAATTCCCATGCTATACAACTTATAAAATCCAACAAGCCGAAGTCATGAGTATTTATGAGAAAGACTCTAGTTGAGTACCGACTACTTCATAGTGGAGGAAGAGACCTCCTGAAATTGAAGAGTTTGGGCACTGTGGAGATTTTGATCATTGGGTGGATCTACATCGGAATGCACTCGTACAAACATCATCAAGAGAAAATGAACTGAATTAGCAAAAAGGAAAAAACTAATCTAGATTGTCATCTGAGCAAAATAGTTTCGTTATCAGGATTAAGCAGTATGGAAGGACTGCATGGAAGTAAAATAGAAGGATCAACCTCAAGAAAGATATGATGTATTAAATTGCAAGAAGACAAGCTACAAGGAGGTAGCATAAAAGTTAAAAATCATTTGCGAAAAGTCAGCCTCAAGAGCCCAACTATGGAAATATTTGTCAAATTTTGAGGAGAATCAGTGAAGATCACATTCGAGCCTAATGCACCTTCTCATCACTTTAAGATGTAGGGTTAATAAAATATGTACACTAAGAGTATTCATGCCAAAGAGTATTCAAGCCTAATGCACATTCGAGCACGTCGAACTTCTTATCACACGACAAAAATTAATAGGCCATAATTTATAGGATGAAGTAGAACGATTAGTAAAGGAGAAAGGATATGAAACTGACGACCAATGCAATGACACAGTGAAGTTGTGATCATGTGCATAATGTGAAGAAAGAAATCTAGAACATTCTATCGAGTAAGCAAAACAACAAAATGATTATTTGCCATACCTATTATGAAACCAACTGCAATTCATACCTCTGCATCTCCTAACTTCATGTATCAATAGCAAAGTGGATAAATGATAGATAATGTATCCTTGGAATAGATAGTATCATATACGAAAGTCGTATACATTTGTTTGTCAAAAGTGGGTACATTTATGGAAGTGTTAATGAGGTTCAATAACTGAATTTCTAAAAGCAGCCAATTGAGGTTTTGGTTCAAGAAATCATCATTAGGGTAATGCGCGTCGAATGGTTACCTAGAAGGACTTATTGAAAGAGATCGAATTGTAACCACTCTAGAACAAGGGTACCTTCGTCAGTTTCGTTTGTACTCGTCTTATACGTCATGTAAATACTCTATCCGTTTCTTTTACACCACCTCATACTAATGGTGCTTCTAAAACTCCCTATAGATCAACATTATATTTGTAACGTTTGGAAGAACTACTCCTCAACCCTTAGTAAAAACGAAAAGATTTCTTAAATCTTTGTATCTTCGATTCCCTATATTCCAAACCGGTTGATCAGAAAATTGGACATATACAAAAGAAAGAATGCCCTCTTCCCGATTGATGATTTGTTCTTTAATTATTATTCAAAAAGCTTCGGAGGAAGTGATAATTGCTGCAAACACTTGAAATAAATTTGAGTAAGACTTTGACACAAACAGTGGGTCAAAATCCTTTGCGTATCTAAAGTTATCGATTCTAGTTGAAATCTAACCCATCTATCTTTGTTAACTTGTTCCTTGGAATTCCATAATAACCTTAATTCAAGGATTCTTCGTCAACCTCTCGAATTTATTCATAAAGCAAATAGGCATCATCACAATTAAACTCTCTAAGTCGAGATAACATCCTTAGTCTGAAGATTTCTCGGCACAAGTATTTCAATAAAGTCCTTAGCTTCTATTAGCAGCACCATCGTTATCTTACTGGATCCTATTCTTTGCTATTCAAGGCTATTAGAATCAATAACTCCATTTGTATAGCTAAGACATTAGATGGATTCAACATAAAAAGTGATTGTACCCTACTCACAATTACTTTGTCGATAGGTTCATAACTTTGTTTTCATCTTAATTAAAACATATTTGTTACACCTTAGTCCTTGATAACCTATACGTTAGACTTCGTTCAACTTGAAATGGTTACTTTCACTCTATTGGTTTTAGAAAACAAAGATATGTTTATCAATAAATAACTTAGTAGGCCCAGATAAGAAATCATAAATGTATGGTGTAAAAGAAAGTAACAAAGAATACAAATTGACTTACAATATGTACAATCTTGTGCCAAATGTCATGTATAAGTGGGATAATTATATTGATAACCGGGATGAGACATTAGATGAATAACGAGTATGCTTGATTGCTATGTTCATGTTGTAGGAAACATTGTATTCAGATACGTAATCAAGGAACTATGAGCCTTGACACCTATTGGTTACATTCAGTGTAAGATGAAACATTATGTTTGGAAACAAGATCAAAGTGATCGGGTTTTGGAAACTATTGATGCATTGGATGCGTAATGAAACATGTGGGAAACTAGAATGTAATGTGGTATTCTATGGAACATTATAATGAAAATAAATTTTATTTATGTGAACTTTATGTATAATAGCCTATGAACAATTAAACTGCAATACATGTAGACTGACATTTCTTGTTAGACCTTACTGTTTATAATTATTAGAATCTATTGACTTCTTATGCCATAATAAGTGGAAATGTATACTTGTTTAATTTAAGGGCAGTCACTTAGGATGAACTAGAACATGGTGATACTTGGTAATGGTGAACCAAATTTAAGCTTTAAGATAAGACGCACAAGAAATAACTACAACTATTCGAGCACAGTTAACCGTAGTAATAGCAAATTTCGAGGACGAAATTCTTTTAAGTTGGGGAGAATGTAACAACTGTAATAAATCCCAACGAATTTAAACATCGAATTGTAATTAGATGATAAAACCCAATAAACATTTAGGCCCAATAAGATTTTAAGGCCCAAATAAACCCATTAAGAATTTTATGTATAAATCAAATTTAATAAATTTTAACATAAATTGAACAATACCTTAATAAATTTCCTTCGATAAATTAATTGTTATTATTCTATTAATAATCGTGAGAAACAAATGAAAGAACCAGAATTAAACAAGTTTAATGTAAAATATATATTTATATCAATCGGAGGATTAATCCTAAAACAAACATAGGAAATGTATACCTATGTAATAAGCAAACTAAGTTAAACGAATGCTCGATCACATTATCATCTGAACTGTGACAGTTAAGTTAAAGTGGACCTACCATAATGTAAGAATAATATTATTACCAATAAATTTATAAGATAACTTATCTACATATATTAAGTTGCGGCATGCGCTTTAAAGTTATAAAACATAAGTTAATGTGTGAACACCTGTATTTAATAATTAAACGTTCCGACTGGCAAGCTGAGATAAAAACATTGATAACTACCTATTTTAAAATATTATCGATGTTAAAACATATGAAAACCTTATTCGTAGCGCGAAATAGCTAAACCGATCAAATGCGTCATAAACGCGACATTAACGCGTTTCAACTTAATTAATTGAACAAATTAAATATAACGAAACAAAATAAACATTTTAATGATATTTTTAGGTTATTTGTTTATCTAATAAACTTTCGGGTTAGGAATAATAAACGAAAACGAAATACTAGCGCGAGTCGAGATCGGTACGCGTTTTAATCTATTTTAACCCTAGATTTAAACCCTAAGTATAAAAGGGGTGTAAACCCTTGTTTCTTTCACATAGCAGCCGCACACCACACACACTTGTGTGTGTGCGTGTTCCAGCCGCTCAAACAATCGAGAGAAAAAAGAGAGAGAGACTTGCGGCGGAGACCGGCGGGGCAGCGGCGGAGCTACGGCGGCCGGCGGTGGTGGACCAAGTTTCTTGCATCTCCGAACTCCTCTCACCCAGTTCTACAACCTTTCCTTCTGTAGCTTCGCAAGATTTCGACTCTAGAAGGGTCAAAAGGGGGTGAGAAGATGACGACGGCTAGGGTTTTATACACACAAGCGGCGGTTAAGGGCTGAAATGGAACCATGGTTCGGTGGCATGGTTCAGACCGTGGAAATGGGCAAGAGATGCGGCATGCAGAGTCGACCATGGCTAGGGTTCAACCTTGGATTCCACTGTAGCAGTGGTTGTGGTGGTTCTAGGGTTCCGGCAGCCACACCTTCGATTTCGGCAAACCAAGGTAAGTATTGACCCAGTAACCCACACCGATCTGCACATGCATGTCCATTTACGAGAGTTTTGTGCTGATTTAGGGGAAGTGGTGGCTGTTTAATCGCGGTGGTGGCAGCTGTGGTGGTTCGGGTGGTGGTTCAAGCTGCTCCAGCCGCGTTTCACACTAAGAACCGACAAACACGGGTAAGAACGACCTAATCTGGTTCCATCTCCAAATGCATGTCGATTACTTGATTCATTTTGTTCTAATACGTGTGTATTTGGGTTATTTCTTGCGGCTGTGAAGTGTTTTGGAAAGCCTCTAGCGACGGTAGTCCACCACCAGCCCAAACGGTGGTGACCAGGAATGTTGCATGCGAGAGTAGGAGCTTTGGAGCTTGTTCAAACCCCGGTCAACAAAAGTCAAATCAGATTAGGGCCGGTCAAACCCAGTCAGCCGTGGTCAACAACAAAAAACCGATTAATCGATTGTATTCGTTTTATAAAAACGAGTTTAGAAACATGTTGGGGTTAAGAAACAAACAATCGGTTAATTTAAACTGATTTTAAATACGCGAGACGAACGAGTAGAAAAGGTAAAACCACACACCATAAACTTATTATTTACGATTTACATATATAAACTTGGTTGAGCTTGTGGTTGAACAAGGAAAATATTCATAAATTATACGTTTAAAAATAATGGTTAAAAACAATAACACGGGTGTGACGTATATTAGAGATTTCGGTGAAACAAGTGCATATAAAAATAGCTACTAAATTTCTAAAACAATAACATGTTAAAAGTTGATTTAAACATAATAAATGGTACAAAGTATTAAGGTGAACACTTATAATATATATGTACAATTACATAGGGTAAATACATGTTTAAATGAATATTACAAGTCTTAATATAAAATATGGTTTCTTACTTGAATTTATATATAAAACTTGTTACATTGAATACAAGTTTACTTAAGAAATTAATTATGTAAAATTTTATAAATTGAGAACTCGTGAATGTGTATGATACATATATTATTTTCATTTAGACATTAAACCTTTGTGTATATATATACATCTATAAAGTAGCATAATAAAATGCTCAAGTATAATTGCATATGCATGATTAGGTGTTATAAATATGCTTAATTTCAACATGTTAACAATTGATTTTATATGTACATATGGGTAAACAAAATCTAAATTAAGTTAGATTTAATAAGATAAATGTGCATACCTACACTATATATATATGTTAGTGTTAAATAATTTGGAATCTAACAAAGGTGTTTGACTTGATAATAATATGATTTTATACAAAGTAATTATATCATACTAATGTTCTATTTGATCACGAATTTGTTTGAATTCATATTAAGACGATGTAATTTTATAAGTATTACTATTATTTTTTTTTATCAACATTAACATTATCACTTTCTACTCTGTTAAGATTATTTAAGATTTTACTATAAATTAATTAACATTATAAGAGTAATCATACTTGACACATTAAATATTTATAGATTCAATGTTTACAAATATAAAAATTTACTAAAAACATGATTATTCATTCTAACATATGATATTAAACTATTTCATATTTTTACTAATAATTAAAATTTGACAATAGTAGCGTTATTAATTTTGCTAGTGAAATTAGTTTTATTATTAAGATTATTATTATTATGTTTGATAATTGATTCATCTAAGAATGTTTACTTACATTTAAACATAGAAAATAAATTATGAATACTTTTAACACTTTCTTATTCAATATTTATAATAATTACAATAGTTAGTATATTCAATGACTACAACAATGTAAATATCTTAGTTACTAATGCTAATTGCAACTATTTTGTGATGTATGAAATATATATTAATCATCTCTAATACTATTATGGTAAGTGATTACATTATAATAATTATCTTATTGCTTTGTAATACACTTAAACGTTTTTATATTGTTTGTCTCTCAAACTCTCAAACAAGGTGACCCAACTTTAAAATATAAGACCATTAGTCTCAATAAAACTCAATTATCTTAAAAGACCATAAACACGCTAGTTACATTAGTAGCATACTAGTAGCTACACTAAACATCAAATAATACCAACATTTGCACATACATTTAGACGTGCAAATATAAGGTAAGACTTCATTAGGTATTAATAAAGAAACTTTAAACTAATAAACTCTAAACACATTAACCCAAAGAGCTCAACCACAGTAAACAACCATAATGTATGAAACTACAACTTATACATGTATAGATGATTACAATTAGGAACTGGCTTTGATGATACCTCTGGGAACATATCAAATCATGCATAGTGGAACAATGACATATTTGTATAGGAACAAAAGGAACCAGTTAAAGCAACCAGGTGAGTTCATGTGATCCCTTTTCTTTTTACTGTTTTGGGACATTGAAAGCATGCTCCATAAACTGTTTATAAAATTATATTTATGTGATAATGAACGTCCGTTTCATATAAAATTGCTTCCCCTAGACATTAAACATAATTTACAACCATTAACTCATAAGGAGAGCCGGTGAGTATATGGGTAGTACTACTTGGGGAATCCCCCACGCACAGTGGCCCGAAAGGGTGGCCTTGTAAAAGAAAGGTTGAAACCCCACTGAGGTTATTGTCAACCGTTGTGGCATATATTCTTATGATACATGAATGACCGAGAGCAGGAACGGGTCTCGGAATTGGGAAGTAAATTGGATTTGACCATGTTGTGGGCTAACAGTGTATGAGGCAAACGCCCGAGCATGGAACAGGGTTGGTTGTATTGTTTTTGAATTATCACATGCTATTTATTATTGTGTCTATGAACTAAAACTCATGAGCTCACCAACTTTATAGTTGACGTATTTTAGCATGTCTTTCAGGTAATTAGAAACAGGTATGACTCGGATACAGGGTCGCTTGAACAGGAACACTACATGGAAAACAAGAACTTGGCTAAAGATTAATAAAGTGTGCTGATGCCTGGATTGACCCAATAATTCTAGAAAATCTCCCATGAGTTAAATCATATTTTAGATTTGTTGTTAACAAATTAGATACTTAGACTAAACCTTTGGTTAAATTGTAATATATTTATTCTGTCTTCCGCTACTTTGTGTTTTGAATCAATCGTTAGTCAAGCCCTCTGGTTGGGTTGTGACACTGATTAAGATTTGGACAATCTCTGCGTATATGAAAATATCGATCTGATTGTTAAAAGCTTAATCTTAAATTATTGTTTAGTTCATTTTCTGGATCATTTGAGCATACGTAATTATCAACCTTGATTCCAAGAATTTGAACAAATTCAAATTGTTTTATATTTGGTTATTTTCAAAAAGTAATTCTGCTTTGTTTTTGCATGATCAGGCTAGTTAAAATTGAAGTAATCAGTTTCAAGAACATTTATGTTTGATTAGTTATTCACAAATCGGGGATGTGTTCAAGTAAATGGATTATTATAAAGTGTTTGATAATCTTGTTTAATCTGATATCTTAACTAAGTAATTAAACTTAAAAGGATAAGTATACTGACAATCATCTTGGATTTGTAATTTCCTAATAAATTCATTCTTTAATTCAAACAGATGTGTTGATAATTGTAAAACAATATGATCTCATGTCTGGATATTTCTCAAACAAAAAGATTTGATTTTTCTTCGTATAGTTAGTTTTGTTAAATTTGTAGTTTAATTGTTCTAAAAATTTAAAAAATTACAAAAAGATTTTTTTATCTGATGTTAAATCAATAATTTTTGATTATTTGTTTAACTTTGTAACAATTAAACATGAATTTGTTTTGAAATTTAAATAAAAATCAAATTTTTCAAAAGGTTCGCCTGATGTAGGTTTGTGAGAAGGTTCGCTGGTTAGGTTCGCTGACTAGGTTCGCTTGCTAGGTTTGTTTGAAATGGTTCGTTGAAAAGGTTCGCAGGAAAGGTTCGCAGGAAAGGTTAGCTTGAAAGGTTCGTTTAAAAGGATCGTCTGAATAGGTTCGTGCATATAAATATAAGGTTCGTGACAAATGTTCGTCATTTTCATCTCTGCACGATTGACGAACATGCAAGCTCCGATTTTTGATTCTGGACATCCCAATCCTTTTCATTGATTTCTTTAGACTCGTAATCACTTGCTGATCATTTTTAGGTAGATATCTTTGGATTTGACCGGCTAGATTAGGAGATCTGATAGGTTTTAGGTGTTTTTAGATTGAACCTTTTAAATTGAATAAAAATAGATTAAAATCTAAGTTCTGGAAAAACTGTCTTTGTAAATGATGTTCATCGTTGTGTTTCGAACCTGGGTGTATAAGTTTTATCTTCTAATTCGAAGATTTGAAATTTTGATTTGAAAATTGGAAAGGTTCGCTGGATGAACAGGTTCGTTAAATGAACTAAGGTTCGCCGAACCTTGAAGGTTCGTCTGAATCTGATAGGTTCGTGGCGAACCTATGTATTTCAAAAGAACCGAACCTTTTGGACTAGGTTCATTTGATCAATAGGTTCGTTTGATTGAAGGTTCGTTCATTCTGAGGTTCGTTCATCAGAAGGTTCGTTTATCAGAAGGTTCGTTCATCAGAAGGTTCGTTCATCAGAAGGTTCGTTCATTATAAGGTTCGTTCATATGAAGGTTCGTTCATATGGTTTGTCTGGTTAACAGGTTCGTCTAACTTAGGTTCGCCTAACATTAGGTTCGTCTAAAGGGATAGGCTCGCTGGTCTATACTTAGAATTATTTTTGATTTTTTTAATTTTGTTACTTTTTGTTAATTTTTGTTTCTAATTGTGTTTTATTTCTAATTGTAGAAATGGCAAACTTAACCTTTGGTGACAAACATAATGTTTGTGCTTACCTGGATCCCACAACTCGGAATGGTAAAGACTTTAGACCTATGATCGAGTTTCTTCGTCGATCTAGGATATACTACGCCATATCCAACTCTTGTCAGATCTACCGGTCGCACATACAGAGCTTCTGGGAGTCAGCTCGACTTATTTCAGTGGATGAGGAGTATGTGATTGATGCGAATGTGCTTGGACAGGCACTTCGTATTTCAGAAGCTGATATCCAACGGGTACTATAGTTTGGTGGTGAGCCTGCTGGTATGACTCTCATACCAGAAAGGTGCATCAAAGGATGTTTCTTAAGGATTAGATACTTCGGGGCTTACAACTCCATTTCAATCAAGAAGGGCAAGCTTCCACTCCAGTACAAGCTTTTGGCTCATGTGCTACTACATTGCCTCAGTATGAGGAAAGACACATTCGATGAGCTTCGAGATTTGATGAGATCGGCTATGGTAGCCTTGATACTTAACAAGCCTTTCAATTTTTCTGGGATGATTTTCCGTTATATGTCCGATAACATCACGAAGGCAAGGATCGATTTTATATATATCCTAGGTTCGTTCAGATCTTGATCGATGAGAGGTTTCCTGAAGGGATGCTACCTAGGGAAGCTGCTGATTTGCTGAATTTGAAACATATGACTGATTCCAGTCTGGGTCAGGTTAGAGTATATCAACGGAGTGGAGATGCTATCTTGGAAAAAGATATGATAGGTCACTGTGCCAGGGCAAACTACATTGCTCCTGAAGACGATGCTTGGAGGCATGCTGATTTTGGTTCAGATGCTGAAGAGTTTGATGATAATGATGATCAGGAACAGCCTCCACATCCTCCTCCTAGGCAACAGGCAAGAAAGTCTACTGGACAATCATCCCAATCACAACCTCAAGTTAAATCTTCTCAGGAACAGAGCTCAAAGGAGCTTATTGATGTTGAGATGCCTGCACAACAGACTGAAGCTGCAAATGAAGATGATGGTGAAGATTCACCAGATACAGAGTCGGAGTACGAGATGGTTCAAGAAGGGAACCAGATGGTAAGAAGATTAAAGAAGAAATTTGCTAAGTTAGCTGAGGAAGCAAGGGAAGAGACTGTTGATCCGAGCTTTGTAATTGAAGAGGCTGGGTCTTCTAGACCTAAAAGAAAGAAGAAAATGGCTAAAGGGGGGCCATATGAGAAGAAGAAGTCTAAGACTACTAAGACCATTGTGTCTTCATCTGCTATGACATCTTCTGTTCCTGCTGCTTCTGTTTATGTGACTACTATAGTCTCTGAGCTAGTTTCTTCTGATACTGCTTCTATTCCTGCTTCTACTTTACAAACTCCTGAGTTTGTAAATGTAACTACTTTTATGCCAGCTTTCACAGATTCTACAACTGTGGCTACTTCAGTGCAAGACACTGAATTTCATCAAACTTCTACATCCAAAAATGATTTATTTGCAAGTCTGGATGACAACTGTCACATCAAATGCAAAGCTCAAGATTTTTATTTCAGAATCGGAAGAATCTTATTTTAGACACAAGTTAAATAAACTTATGAAAGTTTTCGGAAGAAGAAAATAGAAGAAGAAGATATCTTCGGAAGAAACGACATCGGAAGGAGAGGAATGTAACAATGGAAAGTTTAAACATCAGATAGATATGAAGCAGTGATTATATGGCCACTGATCCTATCTGTGTATAGAGATAATTACTGAAAGAAATCAAGATTTCTTTATCAGTTGTTTATCCAATATCCATTGTCTGGATAATTTATAAAAACTATCCTTTAATGTTTATTAACTCATATTTATCATGCCCAGTTTTGCTACAAACTTAGAGAAAGTTGAGGAGTCTAAGGGCTTGGTAAATATGTCAGCTATTTGATCACTTGTAGAGACATGTTCTGGAACTATTAGTCCTTTTTCAAAATAGTCTCTAATGAAGTGATGCCTTATTTCAATGTGTTTGGTTTTAGAATGATAGACAGGATTCTTCATTATGTTTTTGGCAGCTTCGCTGTCTATCAGAAGAGGTGTTTTTAGTTCAGTTATTCCAAAATCTAGCAGTTGGTATTGTAACCAAAGAATTTGGGCAGTGCAATGGGCTGCTGCAATGTATTCAGCTTCAGCAGTTGAATTTGACACTGATGTTTGCTTCTTGCTTTGCCATGACACTAAGCAACCTGCAAAGAACTGACAACCTCCTGAAGTAGACTTTCTGGTGAGCGAGCAACCAGCATAATCACTATCTGTAAAACCAACAAGCTTGCAAATTTGATTAGCAGGATACCAAATACCTAGCACAGGAGTACCTTTGAGATATCTGAGTATCCTCTTCACAAATGAAAGATGAGATTGTTTGGGAGCAGATTGGTATCTTGCACAGACACATGTTGCATACATGATGTCTGGCCTTGATGCAGTAAGATACATCAGAGAACCAATCATGCACCTGTAGAGAGTTTGATCTACAGGTTCACCATTGCCATCTGGACATATGCCAGGACTTGTTGCCATGGGAGTAGAAATTATTTTGCAATCATTCATATCAAATTTATTTAGAAGATCTTTTATATATTTAGATTGATGAATGAAAGTCCCGTGTGGGGTTTGTTTGACTTGAAGTCCTAAAAATGTTTTTAGTTCACTTATAGCACTCATTTCAAACTTAGAAGACATTAGTTTAGAGAATTGTTCACACATGGACTGTTTTGTTGATCCAAAGATGATGTCATCAACATAAATTTGGACTAACAAGAGTTCCTTATCTACCCTTTTTATGAACAAAGTCTTATCAATGGTCCCCCGAGAAAAAATATTAGAAAGAAGGAATTGAGATAGAGTGTCATACCATGCTCTTGGAGCTTGTTTTAGACCATAAAGTGCTTTGTCTAGTTTGTACACCCAATCAGGATGATGAACATCATCAAATCCTGGTGGTTGACAAACATAGACTTCCTCTTTTATTGTTCCATACAGGAAAGCACTCTTTATGTCCATTTGGTATACCTTTATGTTATGTGAGATGGCAAATGCTAGGAAGAGTCTAATGGCTTCCAATCTTGCCACAGGAGCAAAGGTCTCATCATAGTCAATACCTTCCTCTTGACAATAACCTTGCACCACTAGCCTGGCTTTATTTTTTATTATAATGCCTCTGTCATCTGTTTTATTTCTAAATACCCATCTGGTTCCGATGGGATATTTTCCATCAGGCAAGGGACATAGAGTCCAAACATTTTGCCTTTTGAACTGCAACAGTTCATCTTGCATTGCCTCTATCCAATTATTGTCTTTAAGAGCCTCCTGATATTTAGACGGCTCAATTTGGGATAGAAAGGCTGCATGAAGACAAAAGTTTGAAATCTGGCTTCTTATTTGAACTCCTTTACTTAGATCACTTAAGATTTGTTCTAGAGGATGATTTTTGTTGAAAGGAATGATGTCCAAACAGTTATTTGAGGAGGCAGCATCGGAAGAAGATGAGTTTTCAATGGGGCTCAGAGAGTTTAGAATGTGATCAGGAACATCTATGGATGCATTATCCAAGACAGGAGATAAAGGAGTAGATGGTATATCATCTTGGTTTTGAGAATTTGCTTCTTGAGAATTTATTTGATGAGATGGAAAAGAAGTGAAGAACTTTGAAACAAACTCTTCCTCAATAGAAGATAGATCTTCAGAAGTTTGACATGACTCTGTCAAAGGAGAAGAAGAAGGGATGGAAGGGATGAATGAGAAGCTTTCAAGATCAAAAAGATCATCGGGTGCAGAAGAAAAGGATGAGGTTGACGCTAATTCATTGAATTTTACATCAATAGATTCCTCAATTATTTTTGTTCTGAGATTGAAAGCTCGATATGCTTTAGAAGTCTGAGAGTATCCAACAAAGTATCCAGAATCAACTTTAGCAGCAAATTTGGACAAAGAGTCTTTTGTATTTAGGATAAAACACGGACATCCAAAGACTTTGAAGAAGGAAATGAGAGGCTTTATTTTATACAGAACTTCATAGGCAGTCTTGTTATGTCTTTTTACAATGTGAACTCTGTTCAATACATAATAAGCAGTGTTTACTGCCTCAGCCCAGAATGATAAAGGTAATCCTGAGTCTGCAAGCATGGTTCTTGCAGCTTCAATTAGTGTCCTGTTCTTTCTTTCTACAACTCCATTTTGAGCAGGAGTTCTAGGAGCACTATATTGTCTAAGGATTCCTTTAGAAATACAGAATTTATCAAGAACTTGATTTTTGAATTCTGTGCCATTGTCACTCCTTATCATTTTAACAGGAAGACTGAATTGTCTTTCAAGATGAGTGACAAGAGCAATTATTTTATCAGAAGTCTCATCTTTGCTGAAAAGGAAGAAGGTCCAGCAAAATCTTGAGTAATCATCCACAACAACTAGACAATATCTTTTTCTTGCCAAACTAGCTACCTTCACTGGACCAAACAGATCCATATGAAGCAGATTAAGACAATTAGTTGTTTTGGATTCCTCAATAGACTTATGTGAAGTTTTATGTTGCCTTCCCTTTAAGCAAGATTCACATTGACCTTCAAAATGAAATTCTTTAGAAGGCAATCCTCTTACTAGAGAAAGGGTTGAAAGCTTGTGAAGAGTTTGGTGATTAAGGTGACTGAGTCTCCTATGCCAGAGAGTGGTTTCAGAAGATGATGCTTTCGCTATCAAACATGTAGGTGAAGATGTTTGAGAGTCAGTAGTCATATCTACAACATAGACATTTCCACGTCTTCTAGCCGTTAGCAAGGTGTGTTGATCAATCAAGACCTTTATTTTAGAGTTTATTTCTGGAGAAAGAATTTTGCAACTATATTTAGTGAAAAATGAATTAAAATTTTTTTCAGCCAGTTGAGAAACACTCAAGAGATTAAACTTGAGGTTTTCAACTAAGCTAACATCTTTAAATTTCAAATTTCCTCTTGAGACAGAACCGGATCCCACTATCCAACCTTTTGCATCGTTTCCGAAAGAAACAGATCCTCCATTATTTGGAATGAAATCATTTAGAATGGATCTGCATCCAGTCATGTGCCTATATCCTCCACTATCCACATAACAGAGATGATTTTGGTTTGAAGAGGATTTCTGCACATGAGAATTATGTACAAAAGATTAGATATGAGGTATTTTATTTTATTTATTTGTTTGGTTTATTTTGTTGTGTATCTTTCATCAATTTCTGCATCATTAACAGCAGTTGTTGCTGATTTTGTTGGAGAAGATTGATTTGAGAATCCATGGGAGAAGAGTTAGCACCATTATTAGAGTAAGAAGCTGGGTTCACCATAGAATAGGGAGGTGGTGTTCCCAAAATGAAAGGTCTGGAGTTAGTACTCAAGGAAGAGGGTAAGATAGAGGAAGAATGAGGATGTGTCCCAACAGATTGGTTACTTGCTGTTCTTACTTTCTTCATCTTATTAGGGAGTTTCCCTTTAGATGAAGAAGTATGATCAGCTTTCAACTTATTAGCCTTTATCCTAGCTTTCTCCAAAGGTGTTTTTGTTCTGCAGTTTTCAGTAGCATGATTGTACTTAAAACATTTTAAGCAGGCTGGGGAAAGAAAGGAATAATTTGGGATGAAAGGTCTATTTGCTTTCATTGTGGGATGAGGAGGATGAGGAGGAAACTGGATATTAATCATAGGTTCTTTTCCTTTATCAAGATTTGACTTGATGTTAGAAGTAAGACCCAATTTTGTTGTTTCTTCTGAACTATGAGTAGAGCTCATATCAGGGGCAATCTCATTTTGTTCTGAAGAGTTATTGTGTTGAACTGAGTTCAACTGAGGTTTTTCTATTCTTGTCAGATTTGTATTAGTGGGGTATACAAACTTAGAAAAATAGTTTGGATGATACACCAAAGGAGGTGTATCTATTATTGGAGGAATTTCATCAGGAAGAAAAGTTGGTGAGATAGGTTCAGGAGTGGTTTCTTCCTTATTGTTATCGATTGGGGTGTAATCCTCTGGTTGAGCAGTGTGATTATACCCAATCCCGAATCTTGCTTTGCTGTGAACTTGCTTTTGTAGAAGCATTTTGAATCCTTTGCAAGACTCAACCCACTTTTCACAGCTTACTTGAGTTTGAGATAATTCATCTTTACAAGCATAATATTTTTCTCTTTGTAGATCAAACAATGCTTGTAAATTGATTTTCTCAGTTTTTAAAGCACAGATTTCATTATCTTTTATTTTTATTAATTTTTCCACTTCAGAATTTTTATTGTCAAGGAATTGTTCCAACTCCTGATTTTGCTTTTGAAGCAACATATTGGCTTTCTTTATTTTTGCAAAGGCCTCTATGCAAGCATTGGAACATAGTTTTTCTAAGGTAGAAGAAGATACCTGAGCATCAGAAATATCTGCTTCAGGTTGATCAGAGGAACAAGAATCTTCACCAACAGCCATAAGAGCAAAATCTGTTGGTTCAAAAGTGATGAGGGCATGGCCAACATCTTCAGGCAAGCTGCTCCAGTCTATGTACTCTTGAGAGAAAAGAGCCTGTTGACCAGATGATAAAGATTGGACAGCATGTCCGGGAGCATTTATTTGTGAAGAAGGAGCTGTAACAACTTGAAGTGAGGCAGGAGTAAGTTGGTACATGTTTCCATTTGCAGCTTGTACATATTGCACATTGTTAGAAGAAGAGTTTTGTGCAATGTGTGCTGATTCTTGAGGATTATTGGACCTTTTGAAAGAGGAAGAGGTGGAAGAATGTGGTGTTGAAGAGGTGTGTGAAGGTATGTTTGGAAAGGTCACATAAGAAGAAGGGTTAGAGTTTGAAGCATTAGAGCATTCCCTGGCAAAATGTCCAGTGCCATGACATCTATAACATTGGACAGTAGCCTTATTTAGACCAATCCTGGTTTTTCCATGGATACCAGGAAATTTTCTGCCTGTCCTCTTGTAGAACTTGTTAGTTCTTATGCTCAAGAGAGCCAGTTGATGGAGAATATCCATCTCTTACAAGTCATCACTTGGAACTTGATGAAGATCGTCCATGATAAAACAAGGATGGTCAGAGAGGAGAGAGTGGTCATCACATGAAGAGAATGAGGAGGTGATACCAGTAGTTATGTCAATATGTTCATCATAACCCTGATCATTTATCACAGAGTTATGACTAAGGAGAGCAGTGTTCCCTTGAACATACTCTTCAGTTGATTTTCCAGATTTTATTAGTTTTCTTTTCTGGTCAATATCTCGCTCAAAAGTGAGTAACTTACCATGAAGTTGGGTAAGTGAGAGTTTACCAAAATCTGGTGAGGATCTCATGACTATAGAGTAAGTTTCCCATTTTTCAGGGAGAGATCTTAAAAATCGATTTAGAACTGAGACAGGAGGATACACTTGACCAGCTAATTTAAGTTCACTTAAGAGAGAAGTGAACCTTTCAAATTGCTGAGTCAGTGACTCATTATTTAGTTGGCAGAATGTCTCATATTGTTGAGCCAATATCTCTCTAGTATTGGCTACAACATCATCAGTACCACCGAATTGCTCTTTTAGAGCATCCCATAAGTCCTTAGCGGACTCATGGTGAAGAAGACCCGAATAGATTTCATTCGGAAGGGCCATGGCCAGCTGAGCATGTGCCTTGGCATCAAGCTCCAATTTATGAAAGTCTTCTTCAGTATAGTTTCGGGGATCCTTAGGGACATCATGTCCAGTCTCTGTGTCCAAGACCATTGGTTTATGAGGTCCGAACATAACAGACTTCCAACATCCTGTATGATTATTTGACAGGAAATGTAACATCCGTCTCTGCCAAATATTGTATTGATGCCTAACCAGAATTGGTGGCTTTGTTGCAGAACCAGTGTTAAGGTGAATTTTTCTGCCATTTGTTTAAACCGTTTTGAGTAAATCAATAGATAGTGAGTACTCAAGATAGTTTGGTTGAATGATTTTTTGAACACTTTAGAGTTTCAAAAATCAATCTTTAGCAGTTTCAAAAATCGGTGAGCTGAGGAGAGACTAACTTAACCAGGATCAAGAGCTTAGACAAAGCTTTTGAGGTTTTGCTCCCTCTGGAATTTTGCTCTTTAGTTATTTTAGTGTTTAGTTTTCTTAAGTTAGAAGAAAAGAAAAGAGAAAACAGTAGGACAGCACAAAGAAGATTCAGAAAAGTGTTGTTTTTTTTTATTCATAGGATGTTGGGGTATAAATAGCCCCGACATTTAATGTTTCAGGACAAATATAAGAAGAAGACAAACAGATAAGACTGATGACACTATTACAGACACTGTAGCATCAGAATAGTACAAGTGTAAAGTCAACATAGGATCTTTAAAGATCTTAGTTCAGACTTTTGTACTGATGCTAATACATTATTCTTTCGGAAGCTCTTTATAGGAAACTGTCTAATGTAGACAGTTATCCTAAAGAAGGTTACATTTATTCTTTCATCAGAAGAAACATATGTCTTCTGAAATATTGTTTTTCTTCCGAGGCAGATGTCTTTGGAAGTCTTCCGAAGTAAATGACTTTTATTCTTCGGAAGCAAAAGTTCTCTTCCGATAGTGTCTTCTGAGGTTTGTCTTCAGATAGAGTCTTCCGAAGCAACTTCTGAAGTATTGTCTACGGAAGCATTTTTCTTTTATTTGTCTTCGGAAGCAGTTGTCTTTTATTTGTGTCTTCCGAAGGTTCTTCTGAAGACTTGTCTTCGGAAGCAGTTGTCTTTTATTTGTCTTCGGAAGCAGTTGTCTTTTATTTATGTCTTCTAAAGGTTCTTCTGAAGACTTGTCTTCGGAAGCTATTGTCCTGCAACATTTATTACAAAGATTATTTGAAAGGTGGTTTTGCTTCGTCAGTCCTTATTTTCCAACAGTCATGCGTGGCAATTAGACAATTGTTGTGTGATGAGACTTTATTTGCGTTAGTTTACTTTGGGCTATGGATTGTTTATACTATGCTTCTGCCAAGTTAGTTTAAATATTTGAAATCAATCGTTATACCCTAATCTCCTTGAGTTGGGGTGTGACAGGTTGGTATCAGAGCCCAAGGTTATGGAGAATGAGGTGCCTTAGTATACCTAAGACTATGACCGAGAGATTGGGACAAGTAGGAAATAGGATACTTAGGAATTAGGAAATATTAATTTAGGAAATTTGGACAAATTAAAATATCAAGTATTCTAACAAATTATTGCAGGAAAATGGACCCAAAAGGCAAAGGAATTAGCAAAGGAGGACCATCGAGCCGACCCAGCGTTTTTGCAAGAAAAGACTTTCCACCAGCAAGTCGTGAAGAATTGCACCGGCAGTTTCCTCAACACTACAGTCCTATGCCAGAGGATGCCTACATCACGTCTTCGGAGTCTGAGCCCATGGAGCATGAGGATGCTGCGTCATCCACGCCTAGTAGATCCCGTACTAGGTCTATGTCGCCCCTATTACCCCGTAGGGAGCCGAGTGACGTACCAGTGAGGAGGCCTACCCCAGTTATGGAGGCAAGGCCAAGAGCCTCTGCCTCATTTCGTATACCGAGGAGTGGGCCCCTTCACCCTGGGATGGGGGAGCCTCACGTGACTCAACCCGCACGCCACAGCATACACTCAGGGCACTCTGCAAGGTATGGAAGGGAGATGGCAGGACCTAGTAGAGAGAGAGCTTCGGAGGGTAACCCGCAGCGGGAGGAGAATTTTATGTTATGGTCAGCCATGTTTGAACAGGAGAAGAGGGCGAGCCACCTGGCGGAGCAATTCCAGAGACACGTGGGAGCCGTAACCTTACAGCTAGAGATGACCCGTAAGGAGCTTAAGGAATCCCGAGAGGCTAATCAGGCATCGAAGAAGAAGGGTTTCTTCTCATCCATATGGGACTCTATCCGCGACAGGAAGAATTGACAGCCTTATCACTTGTATTTGTTATGATTGATTATGAAACATTTTATTCTCGGGGCTGCGTACCTAGTATTTATATGTATGAAACAATGTTATTATTGGGAGTGTTTCCCAAGAATTTTATGATTTGAATTATGGATGCAATGAATGGACTGGTTGATTATGAAACATTGAATTATGATGCATACGACTTGGTTGTTTGGTTGACATTATATAATGCATAATGATGGAAATTGTTAAGGTAATGTAATGGCATGATACAAGAATAGTGATTGAACTCATGGTTGATAGAAAAATCTATACAATGCAGTGATTTATATTTATCTCTTGATTGGTTGTTTAAATAAATATTTTATATGCTAAATTGATACATTGGTATGCTTTAAATGATTGCACAACAAAAATTAATGACAATAAATTTTCTCTATGTGTGAAACTTATAATATAGAATGCCACCTCGACATAGCCAACAATTAAACCGTGGTCAAGCCAATACGGGAGCAAATCCGAACCCGCGAGCCGGAAGAAGAAGGAATCCACCACCACCTCCCCCGGAAAACTCAGTTAACCATGTTGAAAATAGGGAGAATCCCCCGAAGGGCAACCCAAATGCAGGTGAAAATGGAGGAGATCGAAACATGGAGGATAGAATGACTAATCTCATTACTAGGCATATCCAGAATGCAATACCAACTATTGCAGCTCAGATCAGGGCGGATATGAATATCGAAAACCAAAACGAAAATGCTCATGGAGCAGGAGGACCAGAGATTGAACAGGTAGAGATGGAAGAACGGAAGGGGTGCTCATACAAGACTTTCATGGCGTGCAAGCCAAAATATTTTGAAGTTAGGGATGGTCCTGTAGGGGCAATTAGATGGTTGGAGGATATGGAGGCAGTGTTAGACATCAGTGACTGCAAGGAGGATAATAAGGTGAAATATGCAACTCACTCTCTAAAAGGATCTGCATTAACATGGTGGAACACCATTGTCAAAACCAGGGGCCGAAACACCATTAAGGCCATGAAGTGGAAAGACTTTAAAGATCTGGTTACTGAAAAGTTTTGTCCAATTAATGAACTGGAAAGAATCGAAGCTGAATTTCTGGCACATGAAATGATTGGGTTGGATCATACCAAGTACATTAATCGATACAATGAAATGGCGTTGTTAGTTCCACATCTGGTTACCCCTGAGACTAAATGAATAGGAAGATACATCTGGGGATTAGCACCACAAGTTAGGGGGTTTGTCAGGACAGCAAGACCAGCTACTTTTAAGTCGGCCGTAGAGCTAGGAGGAAGACTTACTGATGAAATAGTGAGGTGCGGGAAAATAAGTCAAGAAAAGGTGGGTGACAAGAGGAAGTGGCAAGACCTCAGTAATGATAGGAAAGGGAATCAAAAGTTTAGGAGATTTGAGGGTAGGAGAAACAACTTTAGCAAAGCAAAGGAATCGACTGCACCCAGACCAGGAAGGAAAATATACCTAGGAACTAGTCCTTGGTGTGACAAGTGCAAGATACATCATCAAGGGGAATGAAACCCAAAGTACTGTTACAAGTGTAAGAAAGCAGGACATCTACTAAAGGATTGCAGGGTCAAGGAGGTAGCTAGATGCTATGAGTGCGGGGACACCGGGCATTTGAGGAATGTGTGTCCTAAATTGAAGAGGGATAAGCCACAAAAAGCAACGGGAAGAGCATTTGTACTCACTGCAACTGAAGCTCAGAAAGATCCGGAGATGATAACGGGTACGTTTCTTTTAAACAATCGTGTAGCTAGTGTACTGATTGATACGGGTGCCACTTTTAGTTTTATATCAACAAAATTCAGATCCTTACTCGATAAACAATCTACTTGTTTGAAAGACATATGTGAAGTAGAGATAGCCACTGGAAAAGTGATAAGTATAAAAGAAATGTTGAAAGACTGTGAACTAATTATGGAAGGACAAAAGTTGAAGATAGATTTACTGCCTATTGAATTAGGAGGCTTTGATGTAGTTATTGGAATGGATTGGTTAGCTATGAATAAGGTAGAACTTAACTGTGAACATAATATTATGACAATTCCCTTAACAAATGTTAAGAAGATAATAGTGATCGGGCATAAGGTTCGAGAATTACCGCGCATCATTTCGTATGCGAAGACAGAGAAGTATTCAAGGAAGGGAAACATGATTTACTTAGCCTATGTGGTCACCGAGAAAGAAGATACAGTACCCAAGGAAATACCAATTGTATCTGAATATTTGGATGTATTCCCGGAAAAATTGTCGGGAGTGCCGGCACCGAGACAAGTGGAATTCCGAATTGATTTGATACCCGGGGCAGCACCAGTAGCTAAAGCACCTTATCGCTTAGCACCTTCCTAAATGCAAGAGATGGTGATTCAAATACAAAAGATGATGGATAAAGGTTTCATAAGGCCGAGCTTTTATCCATGGGGAGCCCCAGTATTATTTGTGAAGAAGAAGGACGGGACGTTGAGAATGTGCATCGACTACCGATAGTTGAACAAAGTTACTATGAAGAATCGTTATCCACTTCCAAGAATCGACGAGTTGTTTGATCAACTTTAAGGGGCAAGCTATTTTTCAAAGATTGAGTTAAGATCAGGATATCATCAATTGAGAGTCAGGGATGAGGATGTCCCTAAAACCGCTTTCAGAACTCGTTACGGACATTATGAGTTTATGGTAATTCCATTCGGGCTTACGAACGCACCTGCTGTGTTTATTGATCTCATGAACCAGGTGTGTAAACCATACTTGGATAAATTCGTGATTGTATTCATTGATGATATGTTAATATATTCAAGAAGTGCAAAAGATCATGAGGAGCACCTACGAAAGATGCTGGAACTCTTAAGGAAGGAAAAGTTATATGCTAAGTTGAGCAAATGTGAATTTTGGATGAGAGAAGTACAGTTCTTGTGACACATTATAAATGAGGACGTAATACAAGTAGATCATTCAAAGATAGAGGCAATTAAGGAGTGGGAGACACCAAGAACTCCTACCGAAATAAGGAAATTTTTAGGATTGGCCGGTTATTACAGAAGAGTTATTGAGAATTTTTCAAAGATAGCACTACCTTTAACTAATTTAACACCGAAGAAAGTGACCTTTGAATGGGGAGAAAGACAACAAGAAGCATTTGACACACTTAAGCAAAAGTTGTGTAGTGCACTTATATTATCCTTACCAGAAGGAAACGAAGATTTCGTAGTCTACTGTGATGCTTCTAGAATGGGCTGGGTTGTGTGTTAATGCAAAGAAAGAAGGTAATTGCATACGCATCACGACAATTGAAAACACACGAGAAAAACTATACCACCCATGACTTAGAGTTAGGAGCTGTAGTGTTTGCTTTAAAGATATGGAGACACTACTTATATGGAACAAATTGTGTAATCTACACTGATCACAAGAGCTTACAACATATACTCGATCAGAAAATACTAAATATGAGACAAAGGAGATGGGTAGAGTTGTTAAGTGATTATGACTGTGAAATCCGGTATCATCCGGGAAAGGCAAATGTGATAGCAGACGCCTTGAGTCAGAAAGAAAGAGTGATTCCATTAAGAGTAAAAGCCCTAAAGATGACAGTAGGGATTGACTTAAAGGAAAAGATCCATAACATTCAACAGGAAGCCTTGTCCGAGGAAAAGTTAAAGGAAGAATCATTGACAAGAATCGAGAAACAATTTGATGAAGAATATCAAGGTAAATTGAAGGCATACAAAGGAAAAATATGGATACCTCTGCATGGGGGCATGAGGGAAGTAATTTTAGAAGGAATCCATAGGTCTAGATACTCAGTACACCCCGGCAATGACAAGATGTACCATGAGATAAGAGAAAAATTATTGTGGCCTGGGTTAAAAAGATCAATAGCAGAGTATGTCAGCAAATGCTTAACTTGTGCAAGAGTAAAAGCGGAGCATCAAAAGCCATCTGGATTGTTACAACAACCAGAGATACCTGCATGGAAATGGGAACAGGTCACTATGGATTTTGTGACCAAGTTACCTCAGACCGCCAGTGGTCATGACTCGATATGGGTAGTCGTCGATAGGTTAACAAAAACTGCACACTTTTTACCCATAAGGGAGGACTACAAAATGGAGAAGTTAGCAAAGATATATATGAATGAAATTGTGTCAAGACATGGAGTGCCTATATCAATAATCTCGGATAGAGATAGTCGATTTACATCAAGATTCTAGCAAACTCTTCAGGAAGCTCTGGAAACCAAATTGAAACTAAGTACAGCCTACCATCCTCAAACCGATGGACAAAGTGAAAGGACTATCCAGACATTGGAGGACATGCTGAGAGCATGTGTAATAGATTTCGGAGGAAGTCGGAATACACACTTGCCATTGGTTGAGTTCTCCTATAATAACAGTTACCATACTAGTATTCAAGCGGCACCGTTTGAGGCACTATATGGGAGAAAATGCAGATCACCACTGTGTTGGAATGAAATAGGTGAAAGTCTAATAACCAGGCCTGAGATTGTTCAAGAAACTACTGATAAGATTCATAAAATAAAGGAAAGAATGAAAGCTGCTCAAGACCGACAGAAGAGTTACGCAGATAAAAGACGATGGGCTTTGGAGTTCAGTGTGGGAGATAAAGTCATGCTAAAAGTATCACCGTGGAAGGGTACGGTACGCTTTGGCAAACATGGGAAGTTGAACCCCCGATATATTGGACCCTTCAAAATTTTGGCACGAGTGGGACTTGTAGCTTATCAGCTAGAACTCCCATTGGAATTAGAAGGAATACATGACGTGTTCCATGTGTCAAACCTCAAGAAATGTTTGGTGGACGAAAGTTTGATCATACCTTACCGAGAGGCAAAGGTCAATAAACAATTACAATTCATGGAAGAACCTGTGGAAATCATGGACAGACAAGTCAAGAAGTTGAGGCGTAGTAAGATACCAATTATAAAAGTACGTTGGGATTCCAAACGAGGACCTGAGTTTACTTGGGAAAAAGAATCAGAGATGCGTAGGAAGTACCCTCAACTGTTTCAAGCTACGAGTTGACTACGACAAATCAAATTTCGAGGACGAAATTTCTATAAGTTGGGGAGACTGTGACAACACATGAACCAGGTTTATATTAAAACCTTAATTACAACGCATTCTGTTAACATGATTTGATAGACACACATATTGGAAACATTAAGTAGAGAAATATGTCATTAGTTGAGAGCAATAAAGTACACATGGCATAAAGGTTAAAAGCAAGTGAATCATATTAAAAATTTTTACGTAACAATCCAAGTGTTACAAGAAATTTGTATCCTTACAAATAATTATGACGACCCAAATGGGTGAAACATTAACAAGGTATTATAAGACTTTACCCTATAACACAAAAATGAAACCATAAATAACACATTATAATATTTTTACATTTTCAATACAACAATTAATCAAAACACCACTCTTTACATTACATACATATGTACACGACACATATCAATACATATATATATGTTCACATTTCGGTTATACATACATACATGCATAGATTATTAAGACTCAACAAATTTAAAACAAGATATATGTATACACATATATATTCATACGTGAGACACACACAAATTCAATAAACAACAAGATTTGACACCACCTCTTCTAATACCCAATCTCTAAATTCCTTTCTCTTCCCCACACACATCACTATCTCAAATCTTTCATATTTTATCTCTCTCTCTCTTATATTACGATACACACACATATATATAATTAAAACTATTCTCTTAACACAGCTCCCACTCCTACCAATAGAGTTACTTCTACATCTTTTACATACATCACCATCATATATACACACACATTACACGGCTACATGCATACACACTAACACAAAAAAACAAAAATATTACTTACACCACCACCCTCAACCCCCCCAATCCACACTTTCCCTCTCTTCCCCACACACATCAATCACTCATCCTCCTCTCTTTACTTTTCCTTTGACCGAGATTCTCTCTCTCTCTCCCCCCTTAATATTTTCGGCCAACACACGCATATCACATATCACATATCACTACATAGTTTTGAAGCCAAGAATTCTCTCATCTCTTCTCCTCTCAAGTGGCCGACGGTTCCAGCCCCATCACATCAGGTTTTGACGACTAGGAGCACACACACAAGGCACAATCTCGAGTTCAAGAGTTAAAGCCACTCCAAGGTATGCGTAGAAGAATTTCGAATTCATAAAAATGCATTCTATCTACTCCTTTCTCCCTACAACTCAAGAACAGCCCTAGACCTCTTTTCTAAACATTCTAAACCGTTAATATGAAGGCCAAGAACTTCTATACCCGAGAAGAACACATGCGTGTACATGCATGTGTGAAAATTCGTCTGTTTCTAAACACAAATCATGATTTTCGCTACAATGACCATTAAATCTTCTAAGAAATCGATTTTAATACCTTTCTAAAACTCCCAAATCCATGGGGGACGAGTACTTAGAACCATGCAAACACATGTAAGTCTTGCATGTGTAAATCCATGAGTTGGAAACTCATAACTTCCATTTTCATATTTCTAGCTAACTCTAAAACCCTTCTACACATTTGATAGGTTCTAACCGTCCCTAAGAATCATCTCGAAACGTGGTTCACAAGTTCACAACACAAGGGTATGATTATACCTCTCCAAGGATTAATATATATGCATGCATGTATGTGAAAATGGAAATGTAAATCTTAAAATGATAATATATGGGTCACGAAATGTGAGCAGGTTTTATGGTGATAATATACTTGGATATATTGTATATAAGATTGGATTTATGATAATAGATAAATTATATTGGTGATTTTGACCAAAAACCAAATTTATTAGGCTTAAATTTGTTATAAAATATAAAAATCTATGTAAACAGCCTTCTGGTCGAAATGAATGATCAAAATAGGCTTATAATAATGTTAGGATAACACCCAAAAAGTTTGAATATTTATTGATAACCACGAAATAAGTTATAGATTTTACAAAATCTCTATAAAATTTGCTAAAATCAGTAAAAATAGTACCTGGGTGATAAAAATTCTAACAGTAATATATTTCTGTCATAATATATGGTTATAACCTGGGAAAATTATTAAAACTAAAAATGGATGATTTAATATATTTATTTGCCATTTAATATTTTAATAAAGCCTGAAAATGCAAATTTAATTCGATGCTGTCCAAAAATTTAGATAAATATTTTGCCCAGAATGAAAATCATATTGTGATATTCCAGTAAAAATTTTGTAATTTTTAGGAACTGTTAATTATTTAGCTTGATATTTTGTATATTAAACAGTACAAAAATCATTTAAAATAGTAAAAGACCTCTAAAAATTTTGAAATTTTTACACTAGTCTAAGGACGCGTTTATTATTCTGTACTAAAAGTTTTGGAATTTTTAGAGACCTGAATCCTTTACAGTGGATTTTTGAAGGATTTAAAATAAATAAAAATGAAATTTTATATAATATCCATATATAAAAATAATAAGCAATGGTTAAATATCATTTTACCCAGACCCTTTACTAATAAAAATAAATAGGAAAATTTTTATAAATTTATAAAACCTATATTAGATAATTACAAGTTCCTGTTAAACTATTTAAAAATATTAATCATCATACAACTACTTATTTAAAACACTTGCAAACTATGTTTACCTAAAACTATTTATAATCATATAAATATATATATATATATATATATATATATGTATAGATATATATATATATATATACATGTATAATTGTTAAACACTTAAACTATTGAATATTGGCATGTAGTTAACTATACAACTACAAGATGTAAGTTGATTATATTGCATAAGAAACATTAGCACATCAATAATTATGGCATGATTATGTACTAAAAACACTAAACATATATTAGGCAATTGAACCAATCAAGGCAAACCACCAAACCATTCAATCATCAGTTAACCAAACCCCATCGCTAGCACAGGTGAGTTCATGTGATCCCTGGGAAAATTATTAAAACTAAAAATGGATGATTTAATATATTTATTTGCCATTTAATATTTTAATAAAGCCTGAAAATGCAAATTTAATTCGATGCTGTCCAAAAATTTAGATAAATATTTTGCCCAGAATGAAAATCATATTGTGATATTCCAGTAAAAATTTTGTAATTTTTAGGAACTGTTAATTATTTAGCTTGATATTTTGTATATTAAACAGTACAAAAATCATTTAAAATAGTAAAAGACCTCTAAAAATTTTGAAATTTTTACACTAGTCTAAGGACGCGTTTATTATTCTGTACTAAAAGTTTTGGAATTTTTAGAGACCTGAATCCTTTACAGTGGATTTTTGAAGGATTTAAAATAAATAAAAATGAAATTTTATATAATATCCATATATAAAAATAATAAGCAATGGTTAAATATCATTTTACCCAGACCCTTTACTAATAAAAATAAATAGGAAAATTTTTATAAATTTATAAAACCTATATTAGATAATTACAAGTTCCTGTTAAACTATTTAAAAATATTAATCATCATACAACTACTTATTTAAAACACTTGCAAACTATGTTTACCTAAAACTATTTATAATCATATAAATATATATATATATATGTATAGATATATATATATATATATATATATACATGTATAATTGTTAAACACTTAAACTATTGAATATTGGCATGTAGTTAACTATACAACTACAAGATGTAAGTTGATTATATTGCATAAGAAACATTAGCACATCAATAATTATGGCATGATTATGTACTAAAAACACTAAACATATATTAGGCAATTGAACCAATCAAGGCAAACCACCAAACCATTCAATCATCAGTTAACCAAACCCCATCGCTAGCACAGGTGAGTTCATGTGATCCCTAGGAAAATTATTAAAACTAAAAATGGATGATTTAATATATTTATTTGCCATTTAATATTTTAATAAAGCCTGAAAATGCAAATTTAATTCGATGCTGTCCAAAAATTTAGATAAATATTTTGCCCAGAATGAAAATCATATTGTGATATTCCAGTAAAAATTTTGTAATTTTTAGGAACTGTTAATTATTTAGCTTGATATTTTGTATATTAAACAGTACAAAAATCATTTAAAATAGTAAAAGACCTCTAAAAATTTTGAAATTTTTACACTAGTCTAAGGACGCGTTTATTATTCTGTACTAAAAGTTTTGGAATTTTTAGAGACCTGAATCCTTTACAGTGGATTTTTGAAGGATTTAAAATAAATAAAAATGAAATTTTATATAATATCCATATATAAAAATAATAAGCAATGGTTAAATATCATTTTACCCAGACCCTTTACTAATAAAAATAAATAGGAAAAATTTTATAAATTTATAAAACCTATATTAGATAATTACAAGTTCCTGTTAAACTATTTAAAAATATTAATCATCATACAACTACTTATTTAAAACACTTGCAAACTATGTTTAGCTAAAACTATTTATAATCATATAAATATATATATATATATGTATAGATATATATATATATATACATGTATAATTGTTAAACACTTAAACTATTGAATATTGGCATGTAGTTAACTATACAACTACAAGATGTAAGTTGATTATATTGCATAAGAAACATTAGCACATCAATAATTATGGCATGATTATGTACTAAAAACACTAAACATATATTAGGCAATTGAACCAATCAAGGCAAACCACCAAACCATTCAATCATCAGTTAACCAAACCCCATCGCTAGCACAGGTGAGTTCATGTGATCCCTTTTCCTTTTACTGTTTTGGGATACTGAAAGCATTCTCCATAAACTGTTTATAAAATTATATTTATGATGTGATAATGAACGTCCGTTTCAAATGTAATTGCTTCCACTAGACATTAAACATAATTTGCAACCATTACCTCATAAGGAGAGCCGGTGAGTATATGGGTAGTACTACTTGGGGAATCCCCCACGCACTGTGGCCCGAAAGGGTGGCCTTATAAAATAGGGTTGAAACCCCACTGAGATTATTGTCAACCGTTGTGGCATATATTCTTTATGATAAACCTACACCGAGAGCAGGAACGGGTCTCGGAATGGGAAGTAAATTAGAATGACCATGTTATGGGCTAACATTATAAGAGGCAAACGCCCGGACATGGAATAGGGTTGGTTATATTGTTATTGAATTATCACATGTTATGCTTCATTGTATTATTGTTACTATGGTGTCTTAATATTAAACTCATGTTCTCACCAACTTTTTAGTTGACGTATTTTAGCATGTCTTTCACGTTGAATGATAAGAGTAGAGTGAACTGGATCAGCTTCTAGAGGTGTAGTTTAGCTCTTAGAATGGAGTTAGTTGAAAACAATTTATGTTATTGGATAATGTTTTATTTGGCCCTGCGTGGCAATTAGACAATTGTTGTGTGATGAGACTTTATTTGCGTTACTTTACTTTGGGCTATGGATTGTTTATACTATGCTTCCGCCAAGTTAGTTTAAATATTTGACAAGCAAAGACAAACATGGATTTCTGGATGAAATATCAGGAGGAGACCAAGTACATTATAGATCATTTACACAATTTCAAGATGATGGTTGAGGTCATGAACGACAAAGATCAAGAAAACCAACCTAGACAATTCAAGAAGTTCAAGATTGGATCTAAGTCCAAGATGATTGGACGAATTGTTAGTTATGGTTACTTTCACAATATTTCAGGAAGTCTAGTTGACAAAGGATGCTATGTGGTGAAAAGAAAAGACGGTTGTCAGTATTTTGGCAAAGCATCTGATTTGATGAGTCTACCATCATTTGAATGCATGAAATTGGCATGTTTGAAGATGATTAAGCCTATCCAGACAAATCATAATGAAACTTTTGAGAGACTGTTGAAGAAAGAAGCAAGAACTGGATGGAGTTTGTTGTCACCACAATTCAGAGACAGAGTACATGGATATGCAAAGCCAAAAGTGTTTAAGAGACCAAGACTCAGGAAGATGGAATAGGACTGGAATCCTTATTTCAAGTTCTGGTTCTATGATGAGAAAACATCGGAAGGAGTAATTCTTTTGAAGCAAGATGACAAATGGAGGGTGATAAGGATGCTCGATCCTGTGTGGATTGTTAATTGTTCAAAGGACGACATTGATCTACTTAACACTGCAGAGATCTATGCGGATGATGGTTATCATGACTATGGTGTAAGCTTCAAAGACATGGCAATTCAATATCAAACCATTGCTAGAATGTGTTATACGTTAGGTATACATTCTGGATGCAATTGGGATGATGTTAATTACCTATATGTTGAACTGATGAAAGTGCAAAAAGAAAGAGATGAGAGGGATGACAAGCTTGAAGCAGAGAGACTAGCGAAGATACCACGTTCGGTTGTTATACGAGCGGTGGATAATGTTGTTATTGAAGTGGTTGGAGAATCAAGTGGTGTTAAAGATAAAGAAGAAGACCAAGCTGCAGACAAAGAATGAAGATTTTTGATAGAAACTATTAAGGGGGAGTTTGTTAGTGCACATATGTAATAGTTTTCTATTCAAAAAGTTGTACTTATTTTGAGTTTGTATAGGTTCGGCTAATAGGTTTGTCTAAGGTTCGTCTGGCCCACGAACCTAGACAGGTTCAGCGAACCTATTGCTTTGATAGGTTCGGCGAACCTATAACCTGGAGAAGGTTTGGTGAACCTATAGGTTTGGCAAACTAGGTTCGCCTAGCGAACCTAAGGGTTCGCCCAGCGAACCTCAGGGTTCGGCCAGCGAACCGAGAGGTTCGACTCTAGATTGGTTCGGCTGATTAGCTGTTTGTATATATAGGAGGTTTGTCTGAATTCTTCATAACTTTGACAGAACTTCAGCAAACCTGAGAGGATTTTCTCTATGTTTTTCTGTGTGAAAGAACTTGTAATCATTTGTTGATTAATACAAGATTGTTTATGAAATTGCTTGTCTTCTTTTGATTCTACACATATCAAACATGGATTCCGCACGTCGTTGATAGTCCGTAGAGCTTCTTTATCAATCCTGATTCGATTCACCAAACCACCAAATACAATCTGATCACTTTGATAATCACACGATATCGTAAACCAAGAACCTTCCGCCTGACTTGAAAGTCGATCCAGCCCGCCGGCTCGGGGTGTGATGATTATCATTAAAAAGTCTTCAAAATTCACGAAATTCAGCAAAAACTTTATTCAACCAAGATCACAACCAAGCGCAAGGCTATGATACCACGTGTAGGTCCGTGGTTAGGATCCAAAATGATCTGGCATACCTAGATATTATGTGCGGAATCCATAATATCAAGTTTGAATAAAAAGATAATGAATTGAGATGAACAGAACCAATCACTCGTAATGAAACAAAATCAATCTTCTTGTATTAGTTTCTTGAATGATAAATGTACAAGTAGAGAGAAATTAACAATCTTAAAATTCTGAGTTATGTCCAACCTATCCAAACACATCGAACTAAATCTGTTTATAGACAGATCTGTCGATACTAATAGTAATGATGATATTACCTTCGATACTATTAGTATCGATACAACTACTATCTATACTAATAGAATCGACAAACTCAACACTTAAACATTTTTCAAACTAATCAAAAACAAACAAAACAAAACAAAACAAACATAAACATTATATTGAAAATAAAAACAAATACAATAAACATAAAGATCTTCATATCAAATCAGCTACAGTCTTCAATTTAACAACTGAAGCTGATGCTATCAGGGTACTAACATGACAAAATTAATGAAATAAACGATTTCAAAAATAAATTAATGATAAAATTTCACGTAAAATATTTATTAGGAATGACAATAAAATCTATTTCTTTAAAAGCATAATGTTTACGTATGTTCGTAAAATAATGCATAATCACGAAACCAAATGAACTCGAACACACATATTTTTACCCGGAGTATAAAATGCGTAAATTCTCTCATTTATGTCACAACCACCAGCTTTTACCTTCTCTCTCTAAAATTTAAGTCACTCACTCTCTACTCTCTCTCTTGAAACCCTTGCAAGATCTCTCTCTTTTCTTCACAAAATCAAGAGTTCTTGGTGTCTATGGAAAGCTCTCAGCGTCTACATTTAAAAAGTACAAAGGATCCATCTCCAAACGAGCTCAAAAGATTCAGAAATTTAATTGAAGGTTCTGAATTCTAAGGTTTTGTAAACTCATAACTATTTGAACATAAAACCAGTTATAAGACCACCAAAACCATGTAAAACAAGCTACCTTCGAACCGAGTACACTTGGATAAAGTCACAGTGATGGTTGGATGACAAGAGAAGGTCAGGTCGAGTGGAAACAGTAGTATCGATGGAGGAAGCTAGTATCGATTGAGGAACATTCATAAGGGTTCTTCCATCGAACTTAGCAAGTTCGACCAAAGCTTCTATACCCAAGTGCTCATCGATACTAATATTGTCGATGTAGTCCAAGTATGAGGATGAAAAGTGGGCGTCGATATTTTCAATGTCGATGGCTCAATATCGATGGGAAGATGGACTAGCCGATACTATAGTATCGATGGACTCAAGAACCGGCCATGCACCTTGTGTCGATACTATTAGTATCAACAATATCCCTCATACTAGTAACTTATCTCCTCCAAGTGTTCTAAACCTAAATTGAATAAAAATAACCATAAAAAAACTAATAATTGACCATATAAGCATAGTGGATCGGGAAAGGGTGGTCCAATCCTCATCCGAACCTAAAAGACTATGGTTTGACTTTTCCTACGACCTAAGCTTAGATCCATTAATTCCTAGCCTATGTTGATATTAATCCATGACTATTACATGAATATAATAATGATATTGTAAGCACAACGGTTTCCAAGTAGTATTGAAATTCATATTACAATAGGCATGGTAAGTTCCATGCATAATGTAATGTGTTGCATGTTTCTTTTAAAGAAGGATATTAAACTAAAGTCTTAAATATGTAAATAAAACACTCTAATGAACCTTATCAACTTTAACATAAAGAGTTAAAGACTAAGCTTAGGTTGGTTAATGAAAGCTTAGATTGAGTTCACACAATCGTTCATCGTTAGTACTGGGTGATCACAACAAGGGAAAGCGGGGGGTGCTACACTAAAGTCAGAGTTAGCTTTAAATTTGTTTCATAGCTAATTATGGATTGGTGAAGTTTTAGCAATATGGAGTAGTTGTCAATTAACTTTAACAGCTTATGCCATATTGGACACATGCATAGTAATACGGAGTTGGTAATAATAAATTTTATTACCATGGGCTGTATTGGTTTCATTAGTCAGTCTTAACCTTAACTCCAATCGTAGTTTGGGACTTGGATCTAAGATGACATGTTAATATACTTGATGATAGTTTGTATTACAACATTTTACTACTTTTATATCACTAACATTTCAATTGTATTGTACAATGTTCAATTGTTCAATCATGTTTTCATACAGGTTATTTACTCATTTACTTATACTATTTTAAATATTTAAACTTGTATTATCTTAAATCTTTAAACCTATGTATCTCACCAACAACTTGTAATTGACAGTCACTTTTTCACATGTTTCAGGTAATCAGAGATAGGTACATTCCAGGGACAACTAAGGCAACCTAGTTAAGATAGAATACGATCAATAAACAAGTTAGGATGGATTAGGAACTCACTTAATCCTTGTTTAATTATCTTGTCTGTTCTTATTTTGTAAACTTTATTTTTGACGTCGATTAGTTGTACATTCTTTTGGTAGATAGATGTGATCTGTAATCAACTATATTTAATCTTATGAAATCTAGTAAACATTATGGCTGTTTTTAATTAATCTTGGTCATTCAATCGATCAGTCATCACCACGCCATGGATTCCACACACGACGGAGGGTGTGACAGGTTGCTATCAGAGCCAAGGTTATAGAGGACTAGAAAAACCCATAATTAAAGAGCTAGACTATAACCTAAGCAACCCCATAGGACTAAGTTCTAGGAATTGAGGATACTTAGAAACTAAGTAAACTTGAGTTAGCATTAAGTCTACATTAAGCTTGGAAGATTTTAGGGACAACATTTTCTAAGACTAATTTACAAAACCAAGGGATTTAGAGTCGGGATTCTATAATTTTATGACTCGGACTAAATTCCTCAATTTTTGTTATCAAAGGATTTCGGATGCAAGGGTCTGTATTCTCAGCATTCCTATGAAATCATAAGACATACCTTAGGTATTGAGAGACTGGAATGGATTTTCTAGGACACAAGAACATGGAAACTGCAGGTCTTGGTTACAAGTGAACCAAGACTATAGTTTTCACAATCATACTCAATCATACATGCATAAACAATTGTGAGTTGGGATCCTAGCTTCAAATACCAATGGCGGCCTAGCCCTGACATACTGAAGTGGTGGTGGGCTGGCGGCTGACCTTTCCCTACGTATGCCCTATATATAAACTAACTTCAGTATGACAGGGGGAATCCGACGTGACTATTTGAAGTGAAGAATTGGGGTTAACAAGAATCTTTATAACATCAATCAAATACATGTGATCATATACTTGAAGTCAAAAGAATAAAGAACATAATGAGACAATATGTGATTTAACCGTATGTGAATCCAACCGTATGTGAGTCAACCTTATGTGAATCAATTTTATGTGGATCAATCATATGTGAATCAATTCTATGTGTGAAACAATCTTATGTATCAACCTTATGTGCGAATCATTATGTGTCAATCTTATGTGAGAACATGCTTAGATCTATTATAGATCACACATACTCAGTACATATCAACATAGAGTAACATGACAACTTAGTGCATACATGTCAACATGATTCTACATGTTAACATTATTAGTACATGTCAACATAATTACATGCCAACATAAGTTCAATCATAAAATAATCATGGTTTAGTGATCAAGATCATTTGGAATCGTTATCTCTTGAAAATTCGTATTAGTTAGTACAAACTTTGTGCTAAATGCTAGCAAGGGCATTATCGTGGTATGCCAAAGAAGCGGTGGGCTGGCGGCTGAGCTTGACTTTACGTATGTCCTACATATATGCTCTCTTTGTCATATCAGCAAAGTGTCAGTGTGTAGGTTTGGTGGAGCATTTCGTGGAACTTGTACATAAAATCATGACATACAACCATGTGAGAAGTATACTAATAAGTCAGCAGCTTATGGGTGTGCTTGCTCATTTTAACAATTGAATGGTAATACTAGTAGTATGAGAATATTACTAAATCATCTTGTAATTCAATTGTATAACTTTACGTTACTGACCCGCTTGTGGCTTTCTCTTCGTAGAATGCCTCTTCTACGTAATCCTAACGGCGAGGGTTCAACAAGCAGCAACGATGACGAGATTAACAAGATTGCCCGAGTAATCACCTGCGGGGAAGTAGTGGTGACACAACAACAAACAACTCTAACACCACCAACAATAGAACTGCTAACTTCACTTTTAAGCAGTTCAATGATGTTAAACACCCAAAGTACTCTGGTGTTGAGGGAGCTACGAGTCTACTGCAATGAATCGAAAGCATCGAGGACATACTCGATTACACAGGTGGTCCTGAAAACTGAAAGTCAAAATGGCAGCAAACACATTTCATAAGGGCGCTCTTACCTAGTGGAGTGCCGAGAGGAATACCAGGGATCGAGAAGTAGCTTCATCCCTACCTTGGGAGGATTTTAAGAATCTGATTGTAGAACAATTCTGTCCACGTCATGAGCTGAAAAAGCTTGAAGAAGAGATGTGGGGCCTCATTTAAGAAAACGGGGAGAATACAAAGTACACAACTGGATTTAATGAGTTGTGCTTACTGGTACCACACTTGGTTACTCCTCCATCTCGTAAGATAGAGAAGTACCCTGAAGGATTACGTTTGTTGATTAGGGGTAACATCATGGGAAGCAGTACCGCCACTTTGGAGGCGTCTATTCACTTGAGTGCTACCTTAACTGAGGAGTGTGTCAAAGCTACCCTACTTCATAGGAAAGGATAGAAGGGGTAAGGCTGATGAAACAAAGAATCCTGAGCAACAACGCAAGAAAAAGAAGTAGAAGACCATCAATCATTATGCAGTGAGGACTGTAGCTACTCCAATTCAGGCCACACCAATTACCACCATGGCCCAAGCTGCTGTAGCCTGAAAAGCTTACACTAGACAGTACCCACTTTGTACTAAGTTATAGTTTCGTCATCTCCCTACCCTTCCATGCTGACATTGTACAAAGTGAGGAAGGTACGAGCACTTAGTTACAATGTGCCATGCCACAAACCTTGCTGCCACTACAACCGCAGTAATTCCTACTATCACAGACGGGAGGGATTGCTACAACTGTGGGGCAAAAGGTTACTTCAGAAATCAATGTCCCCATCTTAACAACAACACAGCTTGTCACACCCCGAGCCGACGAGGTTGGATCGGAGTCCTCGTCGGGCGGAAGGTTCCGGGGGTGCGATATAGTGAGTGATAATCAAAGTGATCAGATTGTTTACATTACACATGATATATATGAGAAATGCTAAGTAGAATAGAATTACAAAGTTAAATTACATCCGTATCGTTCATAATTTAACAATGTAAATCTATCATAAACATCATAAGATAACTATCTTGTAACTATACAAGATATACAAAACAATGGCATAATGATGTTCCAAAAATATGCAAGTCCAAAAATACTAAGTCTTCTATCTGTAGTCCTAGTCCAAAAGCATAGACTTCTTAATTGACCTGTTCGTCACCTGAGAAGACATGCAAAAATAAAGTCAACACATGGTTGGTGAGTTTATTAAGTTTTATAAAAATGAATTTGAACAACCCGAATGACAACCTTAACCTCACCATTAACCACCTATACCATCTAGTTCAGTATGCTTATATATAGGGCATATGTAGGGGACAAGCCCCAGCCACCGTCCCACCACATACTTAACCACATGATATATTGTTCCTGGTGATAATTAAGCATTTCATTCTACTCCTTGAATTTCATGACACATGATTCATAGTATTTGATCACCCTGAAAATGTAAACCTTGTTTCCCCCGAAGTGACAACCTTAGCCTCATCAACAACCACCTATGTTAACCAATCAAGTATGCTTATATATAGGGCATATGTAGGGGACAAGCCCCAGCCACCGTCCCACCACATACTGGACTGCTTAATATATTGTTGTTAATAATAATTAAGCATTTCACCCTTGCCATTAACCCAAATGATTCCTCTGTTCATTGTTCCTGTAAATACAATAATCTGGAATCTATGTTGATTCCTTAAGTTCATCACAATAATGATCAACCACAGTAATTGTAGGAACAGTAATAAATGCTTAATTAAATAAATAAATAAACATTTAATAAAATCTAAGTCCTAATGATTGGGCCTTGGTCAACTCGAGTGTCATTTTGAGTTGAACATAATTTTTAGAAATTCATTCACTTTAATCTAACAGAGTTTATAACCATTTTCTTTTATAAAAATCTCATTACTTGATTTAAACCAACTTTTAACGTTTGATGGGCTCTAATTAAGTCCCTTTGGCCCAAGCAAGCCCATGGATCAAATTTGAGTTCTTTGCATCATTCAACATGGCCCATTAACTTATCTAAGTTAATTGTAAATGTCAAACCTTTTAATAGGTTAGTGTTAATGATTAAGTTAACCCATCCTACTTTAGTTCTTTGATTTTCAATGACTTTTTCTTGATGTATTGAATCATCTCACTAAGTGTCAATCACTAATGCTAAGTTGTTAGAGTATTTTACTTAAACCCATTCTCAACCTAACACTTAAGTTGTTTACTCATGTTGGGCCCTCATGATTTAGGTAGTAGTTTTATGAAATAACAACTCTACTTATTAGCCCATGCACACACACATGTAATATATTCCATGCATGCATGTATTCTTAAATTCCCATGCCTTACACCACTCTAAAATCATCATGTTTCATAGAAATCAAATTACACACTTCACTGACCAGCGAACCTTTGGACTCAAGCTAAGGTTCGGCTAGGGACATAGGAAGGTTCGGAAACCCTAAGGTGGTCCTAAGGTTCGGCGGCCCTTTCTGAGTCACAAGAGTTCGGTCAAGAATTTTGGCTAACACCCTACCCCAACGAACCTTTAGGGTTCGTCCATTAGGTTCTGCCTCCAAAGGGTTCGTAGGTCATGCGCATGATTCATGGTTGCATAGGTTCGGTCAATAAGGGTTCGGATTTGTAGAATGGTTCGGTGAACAGAAGGCTCGGCTAACAGATTTAATGCAACAGGTACGGTGCAGGTGGGGCACAGGTTCGGCTGCAGCCTTGCAGGGTTCGTTGCAGGGAACAACCAGGTTTGTTGCAGGTTCGTGGCTCAGTGTAGACATGTTCGTGGAGCAAGGTTCGTCCCCAAAAGAGAAGGTTCGGTCAGGAAAGGGAAGATTCAGCTGGGTTCGGCTAGGGCGTTGCTAGGTTCAGCCGGGTGCTGGCCTTGCACGAACCTGTGTCTCCATCTTCCTCTTCAATCCAATCTGTTACAACACAAATCCTAGCTCTTTCTAGTCGATTACATGAGTTCATCTAAGTTCTTATGAGTGTCTAGGCCGGTTAAAACATCAACAACCCAAAGGGTTTGTGATATATGCTCAAACTTCTTATACTTTCTTGATCTGCGCAGCAAGAGGAACGTTTAGACACCAACTATGCTCGAATCCACTGAGAAATCACCACCAAATCGTAGAGAGATGGAGGATAAACTTGTTCTAGAGAGAGAGAGGGTTTTTGAACGAGAATGAGAGAAAGAGAATGAGGTGGTGGAGGTTGGTTGAGCATTTAATTACCATATTAAAGGTTTCAATTATCCGGGGGTTCGGTCTTACTCAGTTTCGCGTAAAATGCCGGTATTTTAGTAGTTTTGTCACGAAACGACAGGATTTGTAAAATAGAATTTATAAAATTATCCCAAGTTGTGATTCCTAATAAATTAACTAATATCCTTTATCCATTTTAAACTTTCAAAATATTTATTTAACTGTTTAAATCGAAACGTACGGTCGTCGCGCGTATTCGTTCGAATCGTCACTCGTACGAACAGAACGATAACTATACTTTTCAATCTTGTTTTCTAATTATTGGATATTATTCAGAACGTTAAACCTGTTGGGTTTTGTTGATTTTTATCAAAGTCATATTAACCATTAATATGTTAAAACGCAGCGGAGTTATAATCAAAAACCATTTTGAGATTAGTTAGTTTATGCATCAAATACATTAGATTTAAAACAAAACCCATAAACAAGGATCTTTATATGGAAGAACATGCTATCAAACAATCATTCAAAACATCATATATTACCTCTTAAAACTCGTGGATTATAAGATGAAGATGATGATGTTTATGAGCCCAATCTTCAACCTAGAAGACCTCAAGTAGCTATACCCCAAGCTCCAACAAGACACCCTTTGATTGCTAGGTTTTCAACACTATTTTAGCCCTTAGAACACACTTGTTCCAGCACAAAAAACTGCCCTCTTTCTTGCCCTTTTCTGCCAAGGATTAGAGAAGAAAAAGAAGATGCAATCTTTTTTTTTTTGAGATCAAAATCAGATTAATGCCTTGTGTCTTTGATTGTCCATCTTATGAAGCAATCTCCAAGTGATTGGTGGGTTTAAATCAGCCATTAAGGGCCGAAATTAAAGGGGTCCAATGAGGGGCTTGCCTTTTAAATTTTCCCAACCAACTCATTTAACTTGATTTTAATTAATCCATTTAATTAAAATGTCATATGTATCAAGTATTTATTTAAAACCTTTTTAAATAAACTTGTAACATTAAACATGTAACAAGACATGGTATATCAACTTAATAATGTTATTTAACCTTTTAAATAACAATATAAAGTAATCTCTCAAAATAAATAAACCCATGTTATTTATTAATTCTCAAGTGCATCTATTTAGAAAACCATTTTCTAAATGTATTAAGTGTTGTTATTTATTTAAATGATCAAATCAGTAAATAAATATTGCAGGTGTTTGTCTAGCTTGTTATTGGGTATGACCCGACTTGGATCATATCACACTAGCCACATCAACTTAATATGTATCTTGGGCAGATCGAATCCTACAATCTCCCACTTGCACAAGATTCATAGAAGATTGATGCAAGCAGCAAATAACGCCTAGCAACGGTTTGCTACTCCTAATGTATATGACTAAGTGCCATTCAATAACATCATCCTCTTCAAGTACCTTACTTGAATATGATTTAGGTGAATTAATCATTTTATCCTTTTGTTACAGATGTCATGTTATATCCTGGAGACATAGAATTGTCATTCTCCGATGATTTAACTTTATCAGGCCTTAGACATCTTACTCTCAACGAATAAGAGGAACAAATTCCATCTTGACTACATACGTCTCTCACAATCACCTTATATCGTACCTGAACTCAGTCTTATCTGCTGCCATGTTTCAGAACAGCAAAGAACTAAGCCAAAGTATGATACTTGGTGAATATCAAGACCCAATATGTATCTCAGGTCTGAGGATACTTATGATATTCGCCTTTACTCAATATTTCTTATGACTAATCACAAAGATTCCATGCAGAAATAATGAGAGCGGGTCAGTCCTATATCTATATCCCATAGATATCAATGAACCTTGGTAGCAACCTTTTGTTTTATATTCATTCCTTATGAATATCAACCAATCCAAGTTCATAATAGTCTTACATTCATATTTGTTCCCACAAATATGACCGACTACGGACATTTAGAATAAGTTACTTATTCATGGAGAAAACATGCAAAATTGGAACAGTAAAAGAAGATATAATCATATTATTAAGTCAAATTACATAAGTTCCGATATCCAAATACAAAATTTGATCAAGTCCAATCACTAGAATATCGAAGTCCTAAGGAACAAGTATGACTATCATGCTTTGTCCTTTCAAGGAGCTTCGTGAATGGATCCGCAATGTTTTGATCGGTGTGAACTTTGCGAATACATATCTTTCCCTTTTCAACTTCATCCCTTATGTAGTTGAACCTCCGTTCTATGTGCCGAGTCTTTTGATGAGCACGAGGTTCCTTGATTTGAGCAATGGCCCCCTCGTTATCACAAAAGATCTCTAGGGGGTCTTGAATGGTAGCAACAACCCCTAGATCGGCAATGAACTTCCTTAGCCATGCAGCCTCTTGAGCTGCCAATGAAGCGGCGATGTATTCTGATTCTGTTGTAGATAGTGCCACTACATCTTGCTTTGAGCTCTTCCAAGAGACCGCTCCTCCATTCATAATGAAGACATATCCCGACTGTGATCGTGAATCATCTCGATCAGTTTGGAAACTCGCATCCGTGTAACCCTTTACAACGAGTTCCTCCTCACCAGATCCATATATTAAGAACATATCCTTAGTGTTTCTAAGGTATTTCAAAATACTTTTAACAGCCATCCAATGACTATTTCCAGGATTCTGTTGATATCTACTTGTCATGCTTAGAGCACATGACACGTCCGGCCTTGTACATATCATTGCATACATGATGGATCCTATAGCAGATGCATATGGGACTCCATTCATTCTTTCTTGCTCAACCTTTGAACTAGGGCATTGAGACGTGCTCAATATAGTCCCCTTTTGAATAGGTACTAAACCTTTTTTAGAATTTTCCATCTTGAACCTTTTCAAGACTTTGTCAATGTATGCACTTTGGTTTAAACCTATTAACCGCCTTGATCTATCCCTATAGATCTTTATTCCCAAGATATAGGCGGCTTCACCAAGATCCTTAATGGAAAAACAGCTTCCAAGCCAGGTTTTTACACCTTCCAAGGTTGGAATGTCATTTCCAAATAGTAGAATGTCATCGACATATAATACAAGGAAAGTAATGATGCTCCCACTAGCCTTTTTATATACACAAGCTTCGTCAGCGTTTTTGATGAAGCCAAATTTCTTTACTTCATCATCAAAACGATGATTCCAACTTCTCGATGCTTGTTTCAATCCATAGATTGACTTTTTTAACTTACATACCTTATTAGGATGTTTTGGATCGACAAAACCTTCAGGCGGTTCCATATGGACATCTTCCTCAAGATATCCATTAAGGAAAGCAGTTTTGACATCCATTTGCCAATTCTCATAGTCATAATATGCAGCTATGGCAAACAATATCCTAATAGACTTTAGCATCGCAACAGGTGAGAAGGTTTCATCATAATCAACGCCTTGAGTTTGAGTGTAACCTTTTGCTACAAGTCTAGCTTTATAAGTATCCAAGTTTCCATGCATATCGGTTTTCTTCTTGAAAACCCACTTACTTCCAACTACCTTGGACTTAATAGGTGGTGTAACCAATTCCCAAACTTGGTTATCATACATGGATTGCATCTCAATGTTCATGGCTTCTTGCCATTTGTCAAAATCAGGTTTTGACATTGCATCACGGTATGTGGTTGGTTCTTCGGAATCCACCACATAGCATCCATCCATGAAAAATCCATATCTCTCAGGAGGAACACTAATTCTACCAGATCTGCGAATGTTTTGTGTATCTTGATCATCCACATGATCATTCTCAACATCCTCATGTTGATTGCTAGTATCAACCAAATGTGTATCGTCTTGTGAATCTTGAACCTCTTCAAGTTCCACTGTTCTTCCACTAGTTCCTTCCGAAAGGAACTTAGTTTCCAAGAACTCTGCCTTTCGAGCAATAAACACTTTCTGCTCTGTTGGATCATAGAAATAATATCCCATACAATCTCTAGGATATCCAACAAAGATACACTTAGTGGATCGGGTTTGCAGTTTGTTTTGAGTGTATTGCTTAGGATAAGCCTCACAACCCCAAATTTTTAAATATTACAATGATGGAACCTTTCCATGCCATATTTCGAAAGGTGTCCTTTCCACTTTCTTGGTTGGGGCCATATTTAAAATACGGGCCGCGGAGAGCAAAGCGAAACCCCAAAATGATAGAGGTAGTGTACTTCTAGCCATCATAGATCGAACCATATCCAATAGAGTCCTATTCCTCCTCTCAGACACACCATTATGTTGTGGTGTTCCAGGTGGAGTAAGTTGTGAGACAATCCCACAACTTCTAAGATACTCTTGAAATTCACTACTTAGGTATTCACCTCCTCTATCGGTACGAAGAATCTTGACCGTTTTGTTGAGTTGATTTTCTACTTCATTTTTGAAGATTTTGAACATTTCAAAAGATTCATGTTTGTGCCTTAATAAGTACACATACCCATAACGACTATAGTCGTCGGTAAAGGTAATGAAGTATCTTTCACCATTCCTAGTCATTGGTTTAAAAGGTCCACATACATCTGAATGTATGATCCCTAATAAATCTTTTGCCCTTTCATTAGTCCCACTAAAAGGGGCCTTTGTCATTTTACCTTGTAAACAAGACTCGCATACATCAAATGAATCATTTTCATTAGTTTTCAAAAGACCATTCTTTTGAAGTTTTTGCATGCGATTTTTGTTTATGTGTCCAAGGCGACAATGCCAAAGATAAGAATCACTCAAATCTAATTTGAGCCTTTTGGTGGTAGCTTGGTACATTGAGCTATGATATGTTGTGTTATCATGAACCAATTCATAAATACCATTACAAGGCATAGCCTTAAAATAAAACATATGATTTAAAGAAACATGAATATCATTGTCAACAAACTTGAAATCATAACCATATTGTCTTAAAAGGGAAACTGAAATAATATTCCTAGTCAAACTAGGAGCATACAAAATATTTTTCAAAATAACTTCCAAACCATTTGGAAGCTTCAAAACATAGTCTCCTTGGGCTTCAACATGAACCTTTGCACCATTGCCCATGAAGAGACTTATTTCCCCTTTTGCATAATGTTCACTTCTTTTGAACCCCTGCAACATATTGCAAATATGAGTTCCACATCCGGTATCTAGTACCCATGTGTTAGAAGAAATAACATTTAGCTCAACTTGTATCATAAAATTTGTACCTGAGGTTTGCCCCGCATCCCTCTTAGCTTTCAACTCTTTGAGATAGACCGGCAATTGCGTTTCCAATGGCCTATCTCACCACATTCAAAACATGGGTCATCTTTAGCAACCTTTTGCTTCTTTTCTTTCGGTTTGGTTGGTTCCATTTTAGCTTTTCCCTTACCCTTCCCCTTGACGTGCCCTTTCCCTTTAGCAACACTTGCCTTGGGGTCGGGGTGGTTCCTCTTCTTACTACCTCCCTCATTGATCATAAGGACCGGTAAAACCTTTTTACCCATACCCGCCTCGGCCGTTTTGAGCATTGCATGAAGCTCACCAATGCTCTTGTCCCATCCATTCATATTATAATTCATAACAAAGGTTTCAAACCTTTTGGATACGGAGTTAAGGATCAAATCCGTAGCTAACTCATTTGAGACACGATAGTTAAGTCTCTCGAGGCGATCAATGTGGCTTTTCATCTTGAGAACATAAGATGAAACTGATTGGGTCTCGTCCATCCGACATGCATGAAGTGCTCGAACCGTTTCGAACCGTTCCACCCTAGATTGTTGTTGGAACATTTCCTTCAACTGGGTGATCATATCATAAGCATTGTGGTTCTCAAAGTCCTTTTGTAAATCGGAAGTCATACTTGCCAACATTAGACATGAGACTTGCACGGAGTCCTCGACGTACTTGACCCAATCGTTAAAGGCTTCCACGTCATTCTCATCGGGTTGATCGGGAATAGGATCGTCCAACACATAGGATTTCTTCTCTTGCTTGAGAACAATTCTCAAGTTTCGGTACCAATCCATGAAGTTCCCATGGTTAAGACGTTCCTTTTCGAGGATGGTTCTTAGTGATAGGTTGTGGACGTTCGGGTTTGCGTTGTTGTCGTTAGCTGCCATCTACAATTTTTCAAAGTTCAATTTTAGTATTTTTAATATCAATGTATTTTAATTACTAATACCCTTTTATGTCTCATAGACAATTAATAATTAAAATCTAGAATCCAACGTTACATTTAAATATTGGTTAGGTGATCTTTATCCCTTTATTTAAATTAACAAGGTAGTCAACGTTTTGACAATTGTAACCTATTACAATTTCTAGTGTATGGGATCGATTTTAAACATCTTATGTTTTGTTTGGCATGTTTATCCCATCAACACCGTTTGTACGTCATGCTTCGGTGATCCTAATGCATGATTTCCAAATCAAGTCGTCCTACTTAAACACACGTGTGATTTTACAAATACAAGTGGTTAGGTGACCTTTATCCCACAAATACGGTAATTTCACCTCAACTTCACAAGTTTCGGCATTTATGGTTAGGTGACCTTTATCCCATAAACGAGTTACAAGTGAATCGAGTGTTGTTTAAAAGGATGGTGTTAAAACTTGTTTTGTAAAGGGTTTTTATAGTTTCTAAAATTCTAGTTTTTAGAAAAACCTTTTATACCATACTATTTGTATGCATTCAAATGCATGGTATTTTATGAAAAACAATTTTTATGATTCCTTTTAATAAAACTCATTTTTATTAAATCATTAACCCTTAATAAACTCATTTTATTAATTCCTTTAATGATTTTTATAGAACCAATTTTTATGCTTGTTTTATTTTTAGTTGTTTAACTAGTTTATGCATTTTCAAAAAATCAAACTCATCTAAACAACCAAATAATCAACCAAACATAAAATATAAGTGCATAACCATAGCCAACTATTTTGACCACACTTGCTTGCCATAACAAGTGTGTCAAAAGGTCATTCCTAAGGGTAAAACATGACACAATGTTGTGTTGATGAACTCCCACTTGAACTTGCATCCAAATGCTTCAAGTGACCTTTTTTGTGTTGTGATTTCTCCATCTTCTTTAGGCACCTTCTTGGTCATCCAAATCAACCCCAAAAGTACAATTACATAGAAAAATCCTAATACATTTTTCTAGAAAAATAAAGTGCAACTAATCTATTTATTACATGCCAAATGAAACAAATAAATTACATGCCTTTATTTCAACCAAATAAAATCACAACCACAAATATTCAAACACAAGGTCATGGCTAGGTTTATGCACTAAAATACATCCAAATATGTATACAAAAACCGTGAATGGCAGCCCCTTTTGAACCCAAAATCTCGGCCAACATTAACCAAACTCAAATGGGTTTTTGTCCAAACAAACAAGCCATCTTATGGCTATAATTTTTCAAGATCATTACTATGCATATAAGAGTAATATCTTGAAAAACAAAGGGTTTGCCATAGGTGAAATTTCCAGCCCACTTTTATGGAAAAAGGACCCGAAAATTTCGATTTTTGAAGCATGTATCCATATAACCGGCTCTTGATGCCATTGTTGGGTTTTGTTGATTTTTATCAAAGTCATATTAACCATTAATATGTTAAAACGCAGCGGAGTTATAATCAAAAACCATTTTGAGATTAGTTAGTTTATGCATCAAATACATTAGATTTAAAACAAAACCCATAAACAAGGATCTTTATATGGAAGAACATGCTATCAAACAATCATTCAAAACATCATATATTACCTCTTAAAACTCGTGGATTGTAAGATGAAGATGATGATGTTTATGAGCCCAATCTTCAACCTAGAAGACCTCAAGTAGCTATACCCCAAGCTCCAACAAGACACCCTTTGATTGCTAGGTTTTCAACACTATTTTAGCCCTTAGAACACACTTGTTCCAGCACAAAAAACTGCCCTCTTTCTTGCCCTTTTCTGCCAAGGATTAGAGAAGAAAAAGAAGATGCAATCTTTTTTTTTTTTGAGATCAAAATCAGATTAATGCCTTGTGTCTTTGATTGTCCATCTTATGAAGCAATCTCCAAGTGATTGGTGGGTTTAAATCAGCCATTAAGGGCCGAAATTAAAGGGGTCCAATGAGGGGCTTGCCTTTTAAATTTTCCCAACCAACTCATTTAACTTGATTTTAATTAATCCATTTAATTAAAATGTCATATGTATCAAGTATTTATTTAAAACCTTTTTAAATAAACTTGTAACATTAAACATGTAACAAGACATGGTATATCAACTTAATAATGTTATTTAACCTTTTAAATAACAATATAAAGTAATCTCTCAAAATAAATAAACCCATGTTATTTATTAATTCTCAAGTGCATCTATTTAGAAAACCATTTTCTAAATGTATTAAGTGTTGTTATTTATTTAATTGATCAAATCAGTAAATAAATATTGCAGGTGTTTGTCTAGCTTGTTATTGGGTATGACCCGACTTGGATCATATCACACTAGCCACATCAACTTAATATGTATCTTGGGCAGATCGAATCCTACAAAACCTTCAGATATATTCGTAAAGATCGTCACCTATACGAATAACCCGTCAATTTAGCATTCACATAACAACATCCGTGTGTTTGGTTCTATAAAGCCTCACATATGTTTATACATAATAAATCTTAACAATTAATCCCATGATGGTTCTATGTTGCCAAATGATTATATGACTCAAGAACCATGATTCTGAACTTTGTATCTGTTAAATGTTTATGAACTTGTTGTCTGATAACACAAAATGATAATGACAATGGACATGAATAGAAAATGCACTGAATGTATATTGTTCGTCCCTGTTTACTGTTCATGTTACTGTTTAAGATCACTGTTCCAGTACGGTTCCGGCACTGATGTTACAATCTCCCCTTGTTAGAGAAATTTCGTCCCGAAATTTAAGCATTGTTATCGGGTAACGGTTCCTCTTCAAACAGTTGGGGATACTTTGAATTCATGTGATCTTCACGTTCCCAAGTAAACTCGGGTCCGCGCCTTGAGTTCCATCGAACGTTTACAATCAGAATACGGCTTCGCCTCAGTTGTTTAACTTTGCGGTCCATAATCTCTAAAGGTTCCTCAATAAAATGCAATTGCTCATCCACTTGAATTTCTTCGATCGGGATGATAAGTGATTCATCAGCAAGGCATTTCTTTAAGTTCGAGACGTGAAACACGTCATGCACACCACTGAGCTCATCTAGTAATCTCAGTCTGTACGCCATAGGACCAATACGCTCGATAATCTCAAACGGTCCCACGTACCTTGGTGCTAATTTGCCTTTCTTTCCAAAACGAACAACGCCTTTCCATGGGGACACCTTTAACATTACACGGTCTCCCACTTGGAATTCCAACGGCTTGCACTGTTTGTCGGCGTAGCTCTTTTGTCTGCTCCTTGTTGCCTGTAGTCTTCTTTGAATCTGAGCAATCTTGTCAGTGGTTTCCTGAATAAGCTCTGGCCCAGTTATTCGGTCATCTCCAACTTCAGTCCAACAGATCGGTGATCGGCATTTCCGACCATAAAGAGCCTCGAAGGGTGCACATCCGATACTGTTGTGATAACTGTTATTGTAGGAGAATTCGATCAGAGGCAAATAAGAGTCCCAATTCCCACCAAAATCAAACACACAGGTTCTTAACATGTCCTCCAGGGTTTGAATAGTACGTTCTCTTTGACCATCCGTTTGTGGATGGTATGCTGTACTCAGATTTAACTGTGTCCCTAGAGATTTCTGCAGTGATTGCCAGAACCTGGTTGTAAATATGCTGTCTCGATCAGAAATGATAGACAATGGCACACCGTGACGTACTACTATCTCATTGATGTAAAGTCTTGCCAGTTTGTCCATCGTGAAAGTCTCACGCATCGGCAAGAAATGAGCAAATTTTGTTAAACGGTCAATGATCACCCAAATCGTATCGTGACCACTGGAAGTGCGGGGTAGCTTGGTAATGAAATCCATAGCTATTAGTTCCCATTTCCAGAGCGGAATCTCACGCTGTTCCAGTAGACCAGACGGTCTCTAGTATTCCGCCTTTACCTTTGCAGACATTAGACATCGACCGACATACTCGGCTATGTCTTTCTTCATTCCAGGCCACCAATAAAATCCATGCAAGTCTTGGTACATTTTATCAGCACCAGGATGAACAGAGTATTTAGTCTTGTGTGCTTCATCGAAGATAAGTTTTCTCAATTCATCTACTACCAGAATCCATATACGATCCTGGTAGTAGGTCATTCCATCAGGCTTAGTCTCAAGGTGTTTCTCTGCTCCACAGTCAAGTTCTTTCTTCAAGTTTCCTAGATCAACTGATTCCTGTTGTGCTTGAATGATCTTGTCTCGTAAGCTCGTCTGCACAGTCATTCCCATTGCTCTGATGCGCAAGGGTTTGACCCGTTCCTTCCGGCTCAAGGCATTAGCTACAACGTTCGCCTTTCCCGGATGGTACTTGATCACGCAATCGTAATCATTCCGAAGTTCAACCCAACGGCGTTGTCGCATGTTGAGTTCCTTCTGATCAAAGATGTGCTGCAGACACTTGTGATCAGTGAAAATGGTACATTTAGTGCCATATAGGTAATGTCTCCAGATCTTCATTGCGAAGATTACAGCTCCTAGTTCAAGATCATGAGTAGTGTAGTTCTTCTCATGAACTTTTAACTGTCTTGATGCATAGGCTATGACTTTGTCCCGTTGCATTAACACGCAACCAAGTCCCTGATGGGAAGCATCACAGTATACAACAAAGTCATCACAGCCTTCTGGGAGAGATAGAATTGGAGCATCACATAATTTATGTTTCAATGTCTGAAAAGCATCTTCTTGTTTCTGCTCCCAGACACACGGTTCACTTTTCTGAGTTAGTTTAGTAAGAGGCAAAGCTATCTTTGAAAAGTTTGAGATAAACCTTCTATAATAATCCGCCAATCCCAGAAAAGACCGTATCTCCGTCGGTGTCTTCGGAGTATCCCAGTTCTTTATCGCCTCGATCTTGGCAGGGTCTACGTGTATTCCCTCACTGTTGACCACATGACCCAGAAATTGAACTTCTCTAAGCCAAAACTCACATTTAGAGAATTTAGCATAGAGTTGTTCTTTCTTCAACAGCTCCAAGATCATTCTAAGTTGTTGTTCATGATCTGCTTTGCTCTTAGAATAAATCAGTATGTCATCAATAAAGACAATGACAAACCGATCCAGATAAGGCTTGCACACTCGGTTCATGAGATCCATGAAAACCGCTGGTGCATTTGTTAATCCGAAAGGCATCACCATGAATTCGTAATGCCCGTATCATGTTCGGAATGCTGTCTTCGGTATGTCTTCGTCCTGAACTATAAGCTGATGATATCCAGACCACAAGTCAATCTTTGAGAAATATTGAGCTCCTTGCAGTTGGTCAAACAAATCATCAATCCTCGGTAATTGATACCGATTCTTGATGGTTAGTTTGTTCAGCTCACGGTAATCTATGCACATTCTGAACGATCCATCTTTCTTCTTCACAAACAAGACCGGAGCTCCCCATGGTGAATAGCTCGGTCTGATAAAACCTTTGTCAAGTAACTCCTGTAACTGGTTTGACAATTTCTGCATCTCTGAAGGTGTTAACCTGTAAGGAGATTTAGCAACATGAGTTGCTCCGGGAATTAAGTCAATGCGAAACTCTACCGGTCGCGCAGGAGGCAAACCGGGTAGGTCTTCAGGAAACACTTCAGGATATTCTTTCACTACTGGTAGTACATCTTGTATCTTTTTCTTGTCTTTCTCCTTCTCCACCACATGAGCCAAGAACGCAACGCACCGCTTCTGTAGACATTTACGTGCTTTTATGCAAAAAATAATTTTGACACTGCTTTTTGCTCGATCCCCTTTAACTTCCAATACTCGATCACTCGACAATGTCAAAACTACCCAACTCCATCGGTATCAAATCAATGGTGAATGTATGACCGTTAATGGTCAATGGGCAATTCCTATAAACTGTACTAACTGTGATCTGTTTCCCGTTAGCTACTTCTATGATGTAAGGGGAATCTAACTGTTCTTTTAAAGAATCTAGTTGGCATGCAAAATCGGCAGAGATAAAACTCTGATCCGCACCAGTATCAAATAGAACAGATGCATAAAAGTCATGTAAAAGAAACGTACAAGTGACCACATTCGGTTCCTGGCGTGCAGCTGGTGCTCCAATAACAAAAGCCCTTCCACGAGGAGCTTGAACTGCCTGTTGAGCCTTCTTTGGGCAGTTCTTTGCGAAGTGCCCTTGTTCGCCACAACTAAAGCATCCACCGTTGTTCTGGTTGGCTGGTGGAGGGAGAGCCAAAGCAGCATTGTTGACTGCTTGGTTAGGTGTCATCCGACAGTGTTGGACCCAATGGCCCTTTCGCCCACAGTCCGTGCAATGCTTGCAGGGAGTGTCAGCAGTATGATGATATTGACTCTTGGCACACAGAGGAAACGTGCCAGTGTAGGGCCTCTTGTTAGGGTTTTGTGGTGTTGTTGCTACTTGTTAAAGAGGTGTGGCAATTGTGTAGTTCTTGATGGTCTTCTGCTTCTTCTTCTGATGGTGATGGGGTTTCTTCGAAGACTCGGCCTTGTTCTTGCCAGAGTCAGCCTTTTTCTTTAGAACTCCAGAGGCTACCATTAGATCAGTGAGTTTCCCTGACAATCTCACCGCAGACTCGACAGTAGTAGGATTAGCTGTAACAACTAATCCCTGAATGCAGGCGGGAAGTCCACCTACATAACGATCAATTCTTTTCTCCAAAGTTGGTACCATGTCTGGTACCAAAGCAACCAACTCAAGGTAACGAGTCGTATACCCCATGTGATCAGCCCCCTTCATCACATGGTTTGACAATTCCACCTCTAGTTTCTGCAGTTCATTCTTGGGGCAGAATTCTGTTCTCAGCAACGTCTTGAAATCTTCCCATGGCATGGCCATAGCTTCTTCTCTTCCTCTGGCATTGATTTGACCATTCCACCTAGTCAAAGCCCGCTTGTTGAACGTTCCCGCTGAATAGCGAACTTTGTGGGGCTCTAGGCAGCTAAAGAGATCCAGAGTAGCTTCAATCTTTTCAATCCATTGGATTAATCCAACGGCTCCTTCAGACCCACTAAAACTGGGTGGCTTACATCCCACAAATGATTTGTAGGAGAAGTGTGATAAACTACCAGTATTTCCACTGGCTTCCCCTAATGAGTTGCCAGTATTGTTGATGTCCTTGCGGAGACGGAGGAACATCTCCGGTATTGCCTCCTTCATTTGGTTAGTAATCTGATTACTCAGAAAAGTCATCATGGCGAGAGTGGCAGGATCCATCATCGGTGTTGTGCTTGGACCTGTTGGTGGGTTGAGTAGAGGAGGAGGAACAAATGGAGGAGGAGGAGGTGGCGGTGGTGAATCAGATGGTGAAGGAATAGATGAATGTTGTGCCAAGTCTTGCGGTGGTGGAGGCAAAGAAGGAGTCTGTCTTCTCGGCGGCATTCTGATCATAACGAATAAAGTTATCAGTTAGTGCAATGATCGAATACAGAAGACAATATGCAAGTAAGTCTTAGGTCCTATGTACTCTACATGTAGGGTCCCTAGGTTATAGTCTAGGCCAAACCATTTAAATAAGTGACCTATATTTCTCTATAACCATGGCTCTGTTACCAATCTGTCACACCCCGAGCTGGCGAGGTTGGATCGGAGTCCTCGTCGGGCGGAAGGTTCCCGGGGCATGATATCGTGAGTGATAATCAAAGTGATCAGATTGTTTACATTGCACATGATATATATGAGAAATGCTAAGTAGAATAGAATTACAAAGTTAAATTACATCCGTATCGTTCATAATTAAACAATGTAAATCTATCATAAACATCAAAAGATAACTATCTAGTAACTATACAAGATATACAAAACAATGGTATAATTATTTTCCAAAAATATGCAGGTCCAAAAATACTAAGTCTTCTATCTGTAGTCCTAGTCCAAAAGCATAGACTTCTTAATTGACCTGTTCGTCACCTGAGAAGTCATGCAAAAATAAAGTCAACACATGGTTGGTGAGTTCATTAAGTTTTATAAAAATGAATTTGAACAACCCGAATGACAACCTTAACCTCACCATTAACCACCTATACCATCTTGTTCAGTATGCTTATATATAGGGCATATGTAGGGGACAAGCCCCAGCCACCGTCCCACCACATACTTAACCACATGATATATTGTTCCTGGTGATAATTAAGCATTTCATTCTACTCCTTGGATTTCATGACACATGATTCAAAGTATTTGATCACCCTGAAAATGTAAACCTTGTTTCCCCCGAAGTGACAACCTTAGCCTCATCAACAACCACCTATGTTAACCAATCAAGTTTGCTTATATATAGGGCATATGTAGGGGACTAGCCCCAGCCACCGTCCCACCACATACCGGACTGCTTAACATATAGTTGTTAATGATAATTAAGAATTTCACCCTTGCCATTAACCCAAATGATTCCTCTGTTCATTGTTCTTGTAAACACAATAATCTGGAATCTATGTTGATTCCTTAAGTTCATCACAATAATGATCAACCACAGTAATTGTAGGAACAGTAATAAATGCTTAATTAAATAAATAAATAAACATTTAATAAAATTTAAGTCCTAATGATTGGGCCTTGGTCAACTCGAGTAAACTAGTCTGTCAATCAAGGTACTTAGTAGTTAGGGAATTCTGTAAATATCATCAAACATATGACCTATAATTCAAACGGTCTAGCTAGGACTTCTTGAAATGTAGGGTTTCTTGTTTCGTACTTGATTCGTTCCTTGTTTCGTATTGTTTCGTTGGCATATGTTATCTTTGATATTTCCCAGACTTTCCCTTGAAAATGATTCGTTGATTCGTTTGATTCGTTGAACTCACGCACTTGTTTCGTCAAAATAGTTTCTTCTGATTCGTTGAAATGACACACTTGATTCATCAAATTAGTTTCGTTTGACTCGTTGAAATGACACACTTGATTCGTCAAAATAGTTTCGTTTGATTCGTTGAAATGACACACTTGTTTCGTCAAAATAGTTTCGTTTGATTCGTTGACATGTTTAGTTTAACCCAATTATCCTCTTAAAGTATAAGTAGATAGATTTAGTAAAAACCTGCATAAAATTTACCTAGACATAGTCTAGGATAACATTCATACATATATACAAGATATATATAATTTAAAAGCATTTATGTAAACAATTTGAATAAAACAGTTTACGCTTGCTTCTCAGCCCCGCGTTTTAAAACAAAAAGTTAGAAAAGGGGCAATGAACTCACCTGTGTTGATGTCTAATGTACTACCACATAATGCGCACTCTTTTTTGTAGACTAAGTATCTTCAATTCCTGATTTGTTTTAAAAGAATTTGAATACTATAAGTACGCGTATTAGTCGTAGTATGCAAGGCTTGGTCTCAGTGTGTAACTAAGTGTCCTAAACTACTAATGTGTTTCTAAAACAAAATCTTCTAATTTAACTTAGGTACCCCTTTAGAAACCCAATATCATAATTAATTACTACATGTTATGATTACTTTGTTCTTACTTAGTGTCATTTTGAGTTGACCATAATTTTTAGAAATTCATTCACTTTAATCTAACAACGTTTATAACCATTTTCTTTTATAAAAATCTCATTACTTGATTTAAACCAACTTTTAACGTTTGATGGGCTCTAATTAAGTCCCTTTGGCCCAAGCAAGCCCATGGATCAGATTTGAGTTCTTTGCATCATTCAACATGGCCCATTAACTTATCTAAGTTAATTGTAAATGTCAAACCTTTTAATAGGTTAGTGTTAATGATTAAGTTAACCCATCCTACTTTAGTTCTTTGATTTTCAATGACTTTTTCTTGATGTATTGAATCATCTCACTAAGTGTCAATCACTAATGCTAAGTTGTTAGAGTATTTTACTTAAACCCTTTCTCAACCTAACACTTAAGTTGTTTACTCATGTTGGGCCCTCATGATTTAGGTAGTAGTTTTATGAAATAACAACTCTACTTATTAGCCCATGCACACACACATGTAATATATTCCATGCATGCATGTATTCTTAAATTCCCATGCCTTACACCACTCTAAAATCATCATGTTTCATAGAAATCAAATTGCACACTTCACTGACCAGCGAACTTTTGGACTCAAGCTAAGGTTCGGCTAGGGACATAGGAAGGTTCGGTAACCCTAAGGTGGTCTTAAGGTTCGGCGGCCCTTTCTGAGTCACAAGAGTTCGGTCAAGAATTTTGGCTAACACCCTACCCCAACGAACCTTTAGGGTTCGTCCATTAGGTTCTGCCTCCAAAGGGTTCGTAGGTCATGTGCATGATTCATGGTTGCATAGGTTTGGTCAATAAGGGTTCGGATTTGTAGAATGGTTCGGTGAACAGAAGGCTCAGCTAACAGATTTAATGCAACAGGTACGGTGCAGGTGGGGCATAGGTTCGGCTGCTGCCTTGCAGGGTTCGTTGCAAGGAACAACCAGGTTTGTTGCAGGTTCGTGGCTCAGTGTAGACATGTTCGTGGAGCAAGGTTCGTCCCAAAAAGAGAAGGTTCGGTCAGGCAAGGGAAGATTCAACTGGGTTCGACTTGGGCGCTGCTAGGTTCAGCCGGGTGCTGGCCTTGCACGAACCTGTGTCTCCATCTTCCTCTTCGATCCAATCTGTTACAACACAAATTCCTAGCTCTTTCTAGTCGATTACATGAGTTCATCTAAGTGCTTATGAGTGTCTAGGCCGGTTAAAACATCAACAACCCAAAGGGTTTGTGATATATGCTAAAACCGAAAAAAATAAAGGGGTTATTTACCTCAAATTTCACGGGTGAAAGCTCAAACTTCTTGTACTTTCTTGATCTACGCAGCAAGAGGAACGTTTAGACACCAACTATGCTCGAATCCACTGAGAAATCACCACCAAATCGTAGAAAGAAGAAGGAGAAACTTGTTCTAGAAAGAGAGGGTTTTTGAACGAGAATGAGAGAAAGAGAATGAGGTGGTGGAGGTTGGTTGAGCATTTAATTACCATATTAAATGTTTCAATTATCCGGGGGTTCGGTCTTACTCGGTTTCGCATAAAATGCCGGTATTTTAGTAGTTTTGTCACGAAACGACAGGATTTGTAAAATAGAATTTATAAAATTATTCCAAGTTGTGATTCCTAATAAATTAACTAATATCCTTTATCCATTTTAAACTTTCAAAATATTTATTTAACTCTTTAAATCGAAACGTACGGTCGTCGCCCGTATTTGTTCGAATCGTCAATCATACAAACACAACGATAACTATACTTTTCAATATTGTTTAATAATTATTGGATATTATTCAAAACGTTAAACCTTCAGATATATTCATTCAGATCGTCACCTGTACGAATAACCCGTCAATTTAGCATTCACATAACAATTAAATGTTTATACATAATAAATCCTAACAATTAATCCCATGATGGTTCTATGTTGCCAAATGATTATCTGACTCAAGAACCATGATTCTGAACTTTGTTTCTGTTAAATGTTTCTGAACTTGTTGTCTGATAACACAAAATGATAACGACAATGGACATGAATAGAAAATGCACTGAAATGTATATTGTTCGTACCTGTTTACTGTTCATGTTACTGTTTAAGATCACTGTTCCGGTACGGTTCCGGCGCTAATGTTACACAGCTGCAACTGCCACTGCCTGTGCTTTTGTCATAGGAACTACCGAAGCACGTGAAGAGCCGACAGTCATCACACCTACATTTCTCATCAACAATCATTATGTTTCTATATTGTTTGATACGGTAGAAGTAGATGATGGTAAGAACATACTGGAGAAGTTGCCGTATCGGTTAGCATCCTCCGAAATGCAAGAACTGTCTATTCAGCTTCAGGAACTTCTAGACAAAGGATTCATCAGACCGAGCTACACACCACAGGGAGCTCCTGTTCTTTTTGTTAAGAAGAAAGACGGTTCGTTTAGAATATGCATCGATTATCGTGAGTTAAACAAGTTGACAATCAAGAACCGATATCCTCTACCGAGGATCAATGATGAGTTTGATCAATTACAGGGAGCAACTTGCTTCTCGAAGATTGATTTACGGTCTGGGTATCATCAGTTGAGAGTAAATGATGAGGATATTACGAAGATTGCGTTTAGGACTTGATATGGGCACTACGAGTTTGTGGTTATGTCATTTGGCCTAACCAACGCACCGGCAGTGTTCATGGACTTGATGAATAGAGTCTACAGGCGTTACTTAGATCAGTTCGTTTTTGTCTATATTGATGATATACTTATCTATTCTAAGACGAAGCAGGATCATGAGAGTCATCTCAGAAAGATTTAGAACTGTTAAGAACCGAACAACTTTATGCCAAATTCTCTAAATGTGAATTTTGTCTAAAGGAGGTTCATTTCTTAGGACACGTTATCAACAAATATGGGATACATGTAGATCCAGCGAAGATAGAAGCGATTAAGAAATCGAGTACCCCATCTACTCGAATAGAAATCTGTTCATTTATGGGTTTGGTAGGATATTATCGAAGGTTCATCGCGAACTTTTCAAAGATCGCTTTGCCACTAATGACTTTGACCCAGAAAAAGCAAGTGTTCAAATGGGGGCAGATGCAAGAAGATGCATTTCAACTTCTCAAATAGAAGTTGAGCAACTCCCTTACGCTTAGTCTTCAAGAAGGTAGTGATGATTTCACTGTCTACTGTGATGCTTCAAATATTGGTCTCGGTTGTGTACTTATGCTATGAGACAAGGTTATTGTGTATGCTTCAAGACAGCTTAAGGTTCATGAGAATAATTATACTACTCCCGACCTTGAGTTAGGGGCTGTGGTATGTGCATTAAAGATTTGGAGACAACACCTTTACAGTACTAAATGTGTCATTTACACGAACCACAAGAGCCTACAACACATTCTCAATCAAAAGGAGCTCAACATGACACAAAGGCGTTGAGTTGAGTTGTTAACTAACTACGCCTGTGAGATTCTTTATCTTCCAGGTAAAGCCAACGTGGCGGTGGATGCTCTTAGCCGCAAGGAACCAATCAAGCCAATGCATGTTAGAGCCTGAAGGATTTGATTCGTATTGCACAACAACAGGTGGTGATCAACAAGCTAGTGAAGACGGAGTTAGATTGCGTAGTTGAAAGTAAACTAGAACCTAGATTTGATGGGATTGTCTACTTTAATGGGCGCATATGGATTCCAAGATCAGAAGACTTGCACACTCTCATCTGTGAGGAGGCTCATAAGTCGCGGTATTCAGTTCATCCGGGAGCGGATAAGATGTATCAAGACTTGAGAACGTCATACTGGTGGCTCGGGATAAAGAAAGACATAGCCCTATACGTAGGGAAATATCTAACATGCTAAAAAGTCAAAGCAGAACATCAGAAACTCTCCGGACTTCAGTAGCAACCTGAAATTCCTCAATGGAAATGGGAACAAATTTCCATGGATTTCATAACCAATTTTCCGAGAACACCGTGAGGTTATGATTCAATTTGGGTGATAGTTGATCGACTCACCAAATCTGCTCATTTTCTCCCTATCCGAGAGGATTACAAGATTTAGAAGTTGACCAATTTGTACATCAACGAGATCATTGCGCGTCATGGTACACCAGCATCAATCATATCTGATCGTGATAGTTGTTTCATTTCTTGCTTTTGGTAATCATTGCAAAAGGCTTTGGGAACCCGTGTCAACCTTAGCACGACGTATCATCCCCAAACAGATGGTCAAAGCGAAAGGACTATCCAGACACTCGAGGACATGCTTCGTTCTTATGAGATCAATTTTGGGGGCATTTGGGATACTCATCTTCCACTCATCGAGTTTTCTTATAATAATAGCTATCATACGAGCTTACAATGTGAACCATTTAAAGCTCTGTATGGTAGGAAATGCCGATCACTGGTCTGCTGGACCGAGGTTGGTGATTAGAAGGTCGTAGGACCTAAACTCGTTCAAGAAACAACCGATAAGATTGCAATCATTCAATCAAGGCTTAAGGACGCAAGGGATCGGCAAAAGAGTTACGCTGATCAACATCAGAAACAACTTGAATTTCAAGTCGGTGACCGAGTCTTGTTAAAGGTTTCTCCCTGGAAAGGTGTTGTCTTTTTTGAGAAAAAGGGAAAACTTGCTCCTAGGTACATTGGACATTTTGAGATCCTAGAAAGTATTGGTCCCGTAGTCTACAAGCTTAAACTACCGGTCAAGCTGAGCAAAGTTCACGATACATTTCATGTGTCGAATCTTAAGAAGTGCTTAGCTGATCATGATGTCCAAATTCCATTAAAGGACATCCAAATTCAAAACAACATGCAATTCGCTGAACGTCCAGTCGAAATCATGGATCATGGAATTAAGAAACTTAAGCGTAGCTGGATTCCAATCGTAAAAGTACGATGGGAAGGCAAACGTGGTGCAGAGTTCACTTGGGAACGTGAAGACCAGATGAAGCTTAGGTACCCTCATCTTTTTACAGTACCTTTGGCTAGTTATTTTCGGGACAAAATTCCCTTAACTAGGGGAGACTGTAACATTTGTACAGTAATAGTATGTACAGACGATACTTGTAAATAAGTAATTGTGATTATAATTCGTTTGTCAATAACGTTGTGAACATTCATTGTGAACAGGTAAACGATTTGCACCCACAACAGTTAAGACATGGGATTTCTCTCATTAATGAGGAAATTCGATGTCTGAGAATAACACTTATAAGTAATGCAATCCAAAACACCCAAATGATGAAACATAAACGTAGTGAGAAACAAGTTCAAAACAATAAGGGATAACATTAGAAAATATTGAACTAACAACGTATTCGTGGGAATGACGATTCGCACGAATATATGTGTGGGTTTAATATTTTAAATGATATCTTATAATTAGAAAACCAAAGCAGAACGTAAAACAATCGTCGTTTTGACAACTTATACCAGATCGTCCGACAATCCGTACGGTACGTGTACTTTCACTATTCACTGTGTGTAATTACGATGTGTAAACAGTTGTGTGACAATAGGACTATGAAAACAATTAACAGTTGTATGTATTTCAATGAAAATTGAAATATAAATATACAACAACTCACGAGAAATAACAACGAGGAAAACAAATGACAAAGACATATCGGTTGTGATCTGATGTCCACAAATAACACGAATCAGATAGCCAACAATGTCATGAGAAAACAATGTGAAAACAGTTATAACTGTGTCAAAATAGGTAAGCTTAGTTGAGTCCGTTAGTGAGGAAATACAATTCCAAACGGAAGTTCAGTATCGTTTATGAATAATAAACTGACAGTGTGTTTGTGGGTGACGATTCACACAAACTTATCTGTGAGTTTAACGTTCTGAAAGATAACTGAAAAGTAGAAAACAAAAATCACAAAGTGAAACCGTCGTCGTTTCGTTCGGGGGACGATTCAAACGAATATGCGCGAAGGTGAAGCGATCTGACGAAACGAATAAATAAACGTTTTGAAACAATAAAATTAAGAAAAGAATTTTAAAACCTTTATTAGGAATTATTACCTTAAAAAGATTTTAAGAAAACTATTTTGATTAAACGAACGTAAATCACGTGTTACGTTACGGAAACGCGATAGAACGTAAAACCGAGCAAACCGAACGAACCCGAACTTGCTCGGGGGATAAAAACCTCAACCTACCATTAAATCCTCATTTATTATCCCACCCACCTCCTTTCTCTCTCTAAATACAGATTTTTGCTTCTCACTCTAGAAAACCCACACAAAAATCATCATATCTCCTTCATTTCTTGGCCAAATTCTTCAAATTTGGTATCAAAACGAAGATCTCGACATTGTCTACACAAAGGTACCAAGGATCGGCCCTATCTCCATCCCAAACTTCTGAAATCTTAGAGAGAAGTTTCGGTTTTTTAGGGTTTTCTACAAACCCGACAAAAACCGAAGTTTAACCAGTGTTTTAAACATCTCTTTTTCGACCCATACACCTTCTAAATGAGTTTACTCACATAAACCCACTCAAAACGACTATATATACGACTAAAACTCGACATCGTCGTCTCCCATGGCTGAAAACCCGTTCAGGCGAATTGCCATGAGAATGGCTCATTCTCCCAGGAGCCGGGAGAATGAGCCATTCGAGCGAATGACTCATTCGGGAGAATGACTCATTCGGGCGAAGTTCATAAGAATGAGCCACTCATTCGGGTGAACACCCATTAGCATGACTCATGCTTACAAAAATCTCAAGAATGGGTCGTTTTCACTACACGAACTCAGTTAACAACTCATATTTCAAAAAGAACAATAACATAAGAGATCATAGCTCATATAATATTTAATCAAACACAGGACTGTGAATACAACATCAGTACGACAACAACGAGCGCACACGTTTCTTGAGTCTTAGTCAACCAGTACAACAACAAGGTGAGTTCATATGCCCCTTTTCTAATCTTTTGATTTCAAATGCAGGGCTGAGAAACACGCTAACTCTTTTACTTAAAAGTATTAGGACATTATTTCAAATTAAATTCTATTAAGATAATAAAGGTTTCATCTTTATTATCATATTATTATGTATATGCAAGTGTGTGAATGACAATTATGACATATGGAATTAATCAAGTTGATGACAATTACATAACATATCAAGGATGATATCATCATGACTACATGATTTCATGATATCATCAAACAATTTTATTAACAAGTGTTGTAAGACTAGTACTTACAACACTATGTTTACAACATGGTAATGCCTATGAGATAACATGGAGGCAATAACAAGAGATAACAAGAATGGCATCATGATAATATAATTTCATGGTATCATTCAACACATTTACTAAGATTATGTATTAAGACTAGTTTTTATAACACATTGTTAAAGACATTGAGATAACATACCGAATGGAGTGTAGATTTGGTAGTATAGTGGTAAGTGGTTTAACTAACGTTAACCATGAAACTGGTCAATGAATCTACATCCATTCAATGAGTGGGCTGTCACTCCCGGTTGGGAGTGAGAAACAGTAACCGTATTCAAGTGAGAACACATGACAATGAGACAATAGCAAAGGGAGAACACATAACATCAATTTGATTACTATTAAGCCTGATTGCATTATATCACTGTATTCATGTGTCCTACATTCAAGTTCAGTCGTAAGTCCCTTTCTATATCGTTTACCATTGATTTAGTATAGGCTAAACCGACGATAGCATAGTGGTACCATAGGTTTGACAAACCTCCGACGAGTGAGGTCGGTACGTTATGCGTAACATTAAGACTATTGGTCGGTAACGTATGACCGGTGATAGGGTTGCATCAGTCAGGTTTGGTAAACGGCCACATGGGAGATATTAATGTAACATCCCAAATTTCTAATACAAGTTACTTGGACTTACGAATGCGTGACGAACAATTAACTTGTAGGAAAAGAGACGAAAAATAACCAAGGCGAGGATTACAGATCGTGTACTCGAACTAGTAAAATTTCGAGTACTCCAGTTTCGAGTACACTAATTTCGAGTACACTGGATTTCGTGTACTCAGGTTTCGAGTACCAGCCTTACCTATAAATAGTGGTGCCTTGGGAAATGTGCGAACCTTTGGCTGGAAGCTCATCTGCTCTCGAGTACACGAAGTTTAAGTCCAAGAATTTCAAGAATCAAACTTTGATCGACCAAACGAAGTAGGAAACGCACGGGATTCTACCAGGAGGATCAGCTACCTTCAAGTAAGTGATTCATGTATAGAAAGCTGGATTTTTATGCAAAAGTCAGGATGATTAAACAAAGGGTGAACTTATGCATAAAGCTCACACCTTTATGCATAAAACTCGTAACTTTGAGGTTCCAACACGTTGGTGACAACCAAAGGAACCTAGAACTAGCTCCCCAAAGTCTTAGATGAATTTCTGAGATGTTTAATGACGAAATGATGAGTACACGAAGCTATACACTAAGGGTACTCGAAATCATACTTAGAATTTCGTGTACATGAGTATTTCGAGTACATGGGTAATTCGAGTACAGGGCCATTTCGTGTACATGAGTATTTCGAGTACATGGGTATTTCGAATACAAGGATTTCGTGTACATGAGTGGTTCGTGAACTACAAGTGTTCGAATAATATCCAGGTTAGAGAACTTGTAGTTAGGAGGAGTAACTAGTAGGTTATGAGGACTTAGAATATATCCTAAGTCTACGAATGGTATGTGATGAGACGATGTAATGTAACAATTGTAAGAAAATCCCAACAAACTTAAAACATTAAATTGTAATTAGATAATAAGGCCCAATAAGATATAAAGGCTCAATCTGATGTGAAGGCCCAAATAGGCCCATTGAAAGCCCAATAAGAAACTTAGGCCCAATTAGGCCTATTAAGAATTTTAAACAGAACTTAATGTGTGAACACCGATATTAACTAATTAAACGTTCTGACTCCCGAGCTGAGGTAAATACCCTTGATAAATACCTATTTAAAAATATTTACAATATTGAAAATATAAGAATGCATTTCGGAGCGAGAAAATAATTAAATCTGTTAACTACGTCGTACACGCGATATTAACGTGTTTTAACTTAATAAAGTAAACAAATTATTTATAACGAGCAAAATAAACATTCTAATATTAGTACAAGTTATTTTTACGTAAGTTAGGAAATATCGGATCGAGAATAATAAATGAAAACGAAATACGAGCGAGAGACGAGATTCGGTACGCGTTATAATCTATTTGTAACCCTAGAAAAATCCTAATTATAAAATGGAGCAATTCCCTCTTGTTTCTCATTACACCAGCCGTCACACACACTTGTGTGTGTTCCAGCCGCACCTAAACACGAGAGAGAGAGAGAGAGAGAACAACGGTGATGTGCCAAGGAGGAGCCACGGTGGTTGCACGGCGACCCTTGGGTGTTTTCTGGATACATCGACTTTCCTTCCCTTCCTCCACTTTCCCGTCCATAACACACCACAATATGTGCGTGTGAGCTGCTCTCATTTCACAATCAAGGAGAGCTGCAGCCGACAGCCTGTGGCGGAGCTGCGGAGGAGCTGCGGAGGAGCCACGGCGGCTGGTGGTGGCGCAACCAGTTTTCTACACCACTGAACTCCATTCCCCGTGTTCTACAACCCTCCCTTCTACAGTTCGCGAGTAGGTGACTCTAAGGCCGGGAAGACGGAGTCAGAAGGATGGTGGAGGCTAGGTTTAAGCCTCTAGTTGGCGGCGACAAGGGGCTGCAATGGTGTTTTGGTCCGACAGCCTGGTTCAGGCGGTGGAACTTGGACCATAAAGGTGACATGCAGAGCTAACCGTGGATAGTGTTCTACCAAGGACTCCAAAGCAGTGATGGTCGCGGCGGTTCTAGGGTTCCGGTGGTCACACTTCTATTTCCGGTCACACAAGGTAAGTGTTTACCCAGTACCAACACCGATCTACACATGCATGCTGATTTTATGTGGATTTATGATTCTGAAAGTGGTCTTTGGATGCTCCCAGCTGATGTGGTGCTCGTCGATGGTGGTACAAGGAGGTTCTGGTCATTCCAATCACATGGACCGAAGATGAAGGGTAAGGAATCACATTATCAGCCTTGATTTCCACATGCATGTCGGTTTCTTGAAGATTTTTGTGATCTGATGCATGTTTTTGAATGGTTCTAGCGGCTGTAATGAAGACCAATAGCTACTAGCGGCAGTGGAACAACCACGGTGGTGGCCAGAAGTGAAACCGAGTAGAATAGGGGTTTTTGGGAGATGCTTAGAGCCTTGGTCAACGAAAGTCAGCACCGGTTAGGACCAGTCAAACCCTGACAGCCTCGTTCAACACCAAAAACCGAGTCATCGGTTATATTCGTTATTTAAAAACGATTTTAGAAACATGTTCGAGTTATGAAACAAACGTACGATTAATTTAATCGGTTTTGGATACGCGAGACGAATGTGTGGGAAGGTAAAATCACGTGCTATTAACTTTAAAATATGGTTCATATGTTTAAACAATAATGTTAAAGCGGTTGAGCATTTGGGTTAACTAGATAAAATATGGTTCTATCACGATTAGTTATTAATAAATGATTAGCGAAACCATATATCGTGTGTGATTTTGTTAGAGATTCGGAGACGTATACGTAAATAAATATAACTATACATGAGTGATTATAAAAATAATATACTTAAGATACTTACACAAAACTATGTATATAAATATTTATACATTTGCTAATTAGGTTAATACTTGACTAATGAATATGGTTTATAACTTAGTTTTATCATTGTAAACATGATATATATGATTTGAGTTTAATTTGAATGAAATTTATAAATTTTAAACCAACTAAATGATTAATCAAAACAAGACTTTGGAAGCTTGAATCATTAGTTAAACATAATAAATTGTACCAGGTGTTAATGTGAACACTTGCAATATTTAAGTACATCTATATATGATAAATACAAGTTGAATGGATATTACAAGTCTTGATATGTAATATGAATACATATTAGAAGTTATATGAAACTTGTTACATAGAGTATGACAATTTTTTTAGAAACTTAAATTAAATAAAATTTTATAAATTTAGAACTCAAAGAATGGGCATGATTCATATATTATTTATGTAGGTGTTAAATCATTAAATGCATATATACATACACATATTATATATACATCTATGGTTGATACATACAATAAAATAATTTAAGTATAATTATATGTCTACGAGTATGTTTAAATTCAATATGTTAACAACTAATTTTTATATAAGATAACAATCTCATATTAAGTCTCTAGGTGATTACTAATTTGTTAGTTTTTATATTAAGGCTAAGTACTTTTAAAAAGTATTATTATTATTATTATTATTATCACTATCAACACCAACATTTTCATTTATATTCTTTTAACACTATTAAAGGTCTTACTAAATATTATTTAACACTTTAAACATATGCAAATCATAATCATTATTTTATTTAAATTATTGGTTATAAATACTTACACTTAGTTTAAAAACATTAATATTAACCTAACGTATGATATTACCTTATTTATATATTTTACGAATGATTAACATTTTGAAACTAAAAACGTTATTAGTGAAATTTGTATGATTATGATTATTACTATTAATGTTGTTAATATTATCTCTGATAAAAGTTTATCTAGGAATGTATAATTTGATTGATACATATAAATTAAATTATAAATATGTTTAAACATTCTTTTATTCTATATTTATAACAACTATAATAGTTAGTATATTCAATGACTACAACGTGTATAATATTTTAGATTCTAATTATAAATTGCAACTATTTTGTTACATATGAAATCCCTATTAATAACCTCTAATACTAACAAGTTAGGTGAATACATTATAAAAATTATCTTATTGTCTTATAATACTTTATGCATTACGTCAGTTTATATTATTAGTAAAACACCATGACTAGTACTATACTTAAACAATTTTGATATTGATTGTCTCTCAAACTCTCAAATAAGGTGACCCAACTTTAAAATATAAGACCACTAGTGTCAATAAAACTCAATTATCTTAAAGACTAGTAGCTACACTAATAATCAAATAATACCAACATTTGCACATACATTTAGACGTGCAAATATAAGGTAAGACTTCATTAGGTATGGTAATCTAAAGAAACTTTAAACTAGTAAACTCTAAACACATTAACCCAAAGAGCTCAACCACAGTAAACAACCATAATGTATGAAACTACAACTTATACATGTATAGATGATTGCAATTAGGAACTTGCTTTGATGATACCTCTGGGAACATAGCAAATCATGCATAGTGGCACAATGACATGTTTGTACAGGAACAAAAGGAACCAATTAAAGCAACCAGGTGAGTTCATGTGATCCCTTTTCTTTTTACTGTTTTGGGATACTGAAAGCATGCTCCATAAATTGTTTATAAAATTTTATTTATGTGATAATGAACGTCCGTTTCAATGAAATTGCTTCCCCTAGGCATTAAACATAATTTACAACCATTAACTCATAAGTAGAGCCGGTGAGTATATGGGTAGTACTACTTGGGGAATCCCCCACGCACAGTGGCCCGAAAGGGTGGCCTTATAAAAGTAAGGTTGAAACCCCACTGAGGTTATTGTCAACCGTTGTGGCATATATTCTTATGATTAATAAATGACCGAGAGCAGGAACGGGTCTCGGAATGGGAAGTATATTTGGTTTGACCATGTTGTGGGCTAACAGTGTATGAGGCAAACGCCCGAGCATGGAACAGGGTTGGTTGTATTGTTATTGAATTATCACATGCTATTTATTATTGTGTCTGTAAACTAAAACTCATGAGCTCACCAACTTTTTAGTTGACGTATTTTAGCATGTATTTCAGGTAAATAGAAACAGGTATGGCTCGGATACTTGGTTGCTAGAACAAGAATTCAAGATGTAAAACAAGAGAACTTGGCTTAAAGATTTATAAAGTGTGCTGATGCCTGGATGGACCCAATATCTCTAGAGAATCTCCCATTAGTTAAATCACATTTTAGATTTATTGTAAACAAATTAGATACTTAGTCTAAACCTTTGGTTAAATTGTAATATATTCATTTTGTCTTCCGCTACTTTGTGTTTTGAATCAATCGTTAGTCAAGCCCTCTGGTTGGGTTGTGACAGGTTGGTATCTGAGCCAAAGGTTTTAGCGAATTAGGAACCTTAGGATAAGTTCCTAGACTTTAACCTGAGTAATCTAGGGGCCTAAACAAATAGAAACAATATACTAGTGAGACCATCAATTCCCAGGCATATGAAGCACACGAAGGGTTAAACTAGAACAACCATGTAAATTAAATTCAGGATTATGGGTGCACACATAATGGTGAATTTGAAGTTACATGGGAAGTTCTAAGACACTCATAAAATAAAATTTGAACATAATGTTTATGCATATTCATATAAATACTTGTTATGTTAATAACTGTTGGAACAAACATTAGTTGACATTGGGAGATGAGCATAGGATTTAAGTCACAAGAGGTCAACGATGATTTTATGGTACGTTATCTTCTCTTCATTCATTCTATCCTAGTAGAAACGACGTTCCCGTATTCTTATCTTCTTTTTACCTCAAATATTATGGGAATCATGACTTCTTTGTTATCAAGGTATGTAGGTTGTCAACTTCCAATCCTTTTAAGGCGTCCAAGAATCTTCTGTTCTATTCTACAAATTTCAAAATTTCTTTGTACTTTTTATCAAATTTATATTTATAGCCACAGAAGTTTGATTATGACCATCAACAATGCGTACTCCTCAACTAACCACACGGCTACACGAGTGAGTGAAAAATCACAAAGACCCAGGAGAAAGCAGGTGATGACATCAAAGTATTGCGACACATACTACCTTCAGATTCAAATTATCATACGTATAAACTTGAGAAACTCTTCATTTAACCGTTTCTCATATCATCATTAGGTTAGTCACCTTTAATAACCAACTACCATTGTTGTCTGTAATTACTATTTCTATTATCCTTAATAGTTCATCTTCGATCTCTAAACTTTCATCAACAATTACTTCTTTTTGAGACTCTAATGTACACGCCCTTGACTTAACCATTCCCCAGTTCTTGATAGCTAAAGTAATGGAATTGTATGCTATTGGGAGGAAATTCCTTAGTTCACACAGCAGGAATGTGAACCTTTAATATGAAGTTTAATTTATTCTATCACTTGAAATTCCGTTCCAGAGATACTATTTCATAAGCAATTCGATTCACCATCTTGACTCGTTCCTATTCACTCCGTCGATCGAACCCCTGATTCTAAACTATATAACGACGACATATACGAACAATACATAAATTCTTAAAGGAGCACCACTTAGTGAATATAATAGATGGAACATGAAGCTACTGGCCTAGAACATAATTTGAGAAGTTAGGTTGTCATGAGAAGAAGGTATTTCCCATGGATCATAAGAGTGATCAAGATATTCTTTGATAGCAAGGTAAAAGAGAAGACGCTAAGGTCATTCAATATACGGCATATCGAAGACTAAAGATGGGATTCGTCTAAGCATCCTATTATTGCTTGAAGAAAACTTCATTGTTTTGGCAAGCGAGACCTCCATACACATTGATACACGACGATCAGTACCGGCTACCGAATTATAGCAAGGGGAAGGAAGGTAATTAACACCAAGAGGAAAAGACGATCTTCAAACCATTAGAATTGATGATTATCGGGAAAAAGAAGAAGTGAAGGATTTAATCTTAGATTAGAAGATTTTATAGTGCCAATAAATGTTTTGAGAAGCATTGAAGACCAACTGCAGGAAATAGTATTTGCATCATAGCATCAATGTGAATCTTATGAACATGTGTAGTATGATAGAGGAAATTGTTTAGTTGATAAGTGTTTACTAATATATCTACAGTCAAAGACATTTGGCAAGGACACTATCATAATATATCGAAACAGTGGTGGGCTGGCGGCTGATAAGGCAGGTAGCCTGACTCTACGTATGCCCTATATATAAACTATGTTCGGTATATTGGGATAGTGTTAGTGCAAAACGTTATGACAAGTAGTAGAACACTTAAAAACATTTAAACAAAATTTTAACAACTACAATAATTCTCATGCTATACAACTTGTAAAATCCAACAAGCCGAAGTTACGAGTATTTACAAGAAAGACTCTAATTGAGTACCGACCACTCCATACTGGGAAAGAGATCTCCTGAAACTGAAGAGTTTGGGCATTTTAGAGATTTTGACCATTGGGTGGAACTACACTGGAAGGCACACGTACAAACATCATCAACAGATAAGGAATTGAATTAGCAAGAAAGACAACTAATCTAGATTGACATCGGAGGAAATTAGTTTCCTTACCAGGATTAAGTAGTATGAAAGGACAGCAGCGAAGTAAAGTAGAAGGATCAACCTCAAGGAAAAATAGAATGTATTAAAAATTGGAGGAAGAAAAGCTACAAGGAAGTTAGCATACAGAGTTAAAAATCATTTGCGAAAAGTCAACCACAAAGAGCACGACTATGGAAATCTCTATCTGATTTTGAGGGTAACTAGTGAGGATCACGTTCGATACTAATGCCTCTTTTCATCAGTCTAATACGTAGGGTAAATAAAATATGTACACCAGGTGTATTCATGACTAAGAGATACGTCAGAAACCTTATTACAATACGGAAGTTGTAAGATATAAGTGATAGGATGAAGTAGAACGACTAGTAAAGGAGAAAGGGAATGAAACGGACGACCAATGCAATAACACAGTGAAGTTGTGATCATGTGCATAATGTGAAGAAAGAAATCTGGAACATTCTATCAAGTACGCAAAACAACAAAATGATTATTGTCAGACCTACTGCGAAGCCAACAACAATCTATACTTCTGTATCTTATAACTTCATGTATCAATTACAAAGTGGATAAATAATAGACAATGTGTCAATGGAAAAGATAGTATCATATACGAAAGTCATATCCATTTGTTCGTCAAAAGTGGGTACATTCATGGAACTATTAATGAGGATCAATACCTTAATCTCTAAAAGCACCTAAATGATGATTTGGTTCAAGAAATCATCATTAGGGTGATGCATGTCGAAAGGTTACTCTGGGTGACTTATTGAAAGTGGACAAATTATTATCATCCTAGAGTAATGGTATCCTCATCAGTTTCGTTTGTAACCATCATGTACGTCTTTTAAATACTCTATTCGTTTCTTTTACACTACCTCATACTAATAGTCTTCAAAAACTTCTTATATAACATTTATCTATTAGTAGCCTTTGAAAGAACTACTCCTCTACTTTTCTTGGTGAGGACGAAAGCCTCTTTAAATCTTTGTATCTTCGGTTTCTTATATTCCAAACCAGATGATCATAAAGTTTGACATATTCAAACAAGATGATGCTATCCCCACGAATGATGAATTATTCTTTAATTATTATTCTAAAAAGTTTCGGAGAAAGTGATAATTGTTGCAAACACTTGAAATAATTCTGAGTAATATCCCGACACAAACAGTGAATCAAAATCCTTTGCATATCTAAAGTAATCGATTCGATTTGAAATCTAACCCATCTATCTTTGTTACTTTGTTACTTTGGAATTCCATAATAGCCTTAATTCAGGGATTCTTCGTCAACCTCTCGAATTCATCCATGAAGCACATAGGCATCATCACGATTATACTCCCTAAGTTAAGATAACATACTTAGTTTGAAGATTTCTCGGCCCAAATATTTCAATAAAATCCTTAGCTTCTTTTAATAGTACCATCGTTATCTCATTGGAGCCTATTCTTTGTTATTCAAGGCTTATAGAATCAATAACTCCATTTGTACATAGTTAAGACATTAGCTGGATTCAACATAAAAAGTGATTGTGCTTTATTGAAATGATCATAATTTGGTTTGTATCCTAACTAAACTACTTAAAATATGTCGGTTACACCTTAGTCGTTGATAATCTATACGTTAGACTTCGTTTACTTGGAATGTTACTTTCACTCTATTGGTTTTAGAAAACAAAGATATGTTTAGCAATAAATAACTTGGTAGACTCAGATAAGAAATCATAAATGTATGGTGTAAAAGAAAGTAACCAAGATTGCAAATTGACCTACATTATGTACAATTTTGTGCCAAATGTCATGTATAAGTGAGTTAATTATATTAATAACTTAGATGAGACAATAAATGAACAATATGTATAATTGATTTCTATGTTTATGTTGTAAGAAACATTGTATTCAGATACATGATCAAGGAATTGTGAGCCTTGACACCAATTGGTTACATTCAATATAAGATGAAACATTATGTTTGGAAACAAGATCAAATTGATCAGGTTTTGGAAACTATTGATGCAATGGATGCGTAATGAAACATGTGGGAAACTAGATTGTAACTTGGTAATTTATGGAACATTTTTAATGAGAATAAAGTTTATTTATGTGAACTTTTAATTATGACAGCTTATGAACAGTTAACCTGTAATATATATAGACTGACACTTCTAGCTAGGATTTACTGTTCATAATTATTAGGATCTTTGTCAACATTTCATACCATAATAAATAAAAATTTGATACCAGATTAGTTAAAATGGCAATCCCTTAGGATGGACTAGAGCATAGTGATACTTAGAAATGATAAACCAGATTTTAGCTTTGAGAAGAGATGCACCAAAAATACCCACAACTATTCGAACATGCTAAACCGTAGTAACAGCTAATTTCGAGGACGAAATTCTTTTAAGTTGGGGAGACTGTAACAATTGTAAGAAAATCCCAACAAACTTAAAACATTAAATTGTAATTAGATAATAAGGCCCAATAAGATATAAAGGCTCAATCTGATGTGAAGGCCCAAATAGGCCCATTGAAAGCCCAATAAGAAACTTAGGCCCAATTAGGCCTATTAAGAATTTTAAACAGAACTTAATGTGTGAACACCGATATTAACTAATTAAACGTTCTGACTCCCGAGCTGAGGTAAATACCCTTGATAAATACCTATTTAAAAATATTTACAATATTAAAAATATAAGAATGCATTTCGGAGCGAGAAAATAATTAAATCTGTTAACTACGTCGTACACGCGATATTAACGTGTTTTAACTTAATAAAGTAAACAAATTATTTATAACGAGCAAAATAAACATTCTAATATTAGTACAAGTTATTTTTACGTAAGTTAGGAAATATCGGATCGAGAATAATAAATGAAAACGAAATACGAGCGAGAGACGAGATTCGGTACGCATTATAATCTATTTGTAACCCTAGAAAAATCCTAATTATAAAATGGAGCAATTCCCTCTTGTTTCTCATTACACCAGCCGTCACACACACTTGTGTGTGTTCCAGCCGCAGCTAAACACGAGAGAGAGAGAGAGAGAGAACAACGGTGATGTGCCAGGGAGGAGCCACGGTGGTTGCACGGCGGCCCTTGGGTGTTTTCTGGATACATCGACTTTCCTTCCCTTCCTCCACTTTCCCGTCCATAACACACCACAATATGTGCGTGTGAGCTGCTCTCATTTCACAATCAAGGAGAGCTGCAGCCGACAGCCTGTGGCGGAGCTGCGGAGGAGCCACGGCGGCTGGTGGTGGCGCAACCAGTTTTCTACACCACTGAACTCCATTCCCCGTGTTCTACAACCCTCCCTTCTACAGTTCGCGAGTAGGTGACTCTAAGGCCGGGAAGACGGAGTCAGAAGGATGGTGGAGGCTAGGTTTAAGCCTCTAGCTGGCGGCGACAAGGGGCTGCAATGGTGTTTTGGTCCGATAGCCTGGTTCAGGCGGTGGAACTTGGACCAGAAAGGCGACATGCAGAGCCAACCGTGGATAGTGTTCTACCAAGGACTCCAAAGCAGTGATGGTCGCGGCGGTTCTAGGGTTCCGGTGGTCACACTTCTATTTCCGGTCACACAAGGTAAGCGTTTACCCAGTACCAACACCGATCTACACATGCATGCTGATTTTATGTGGATTTATGATTCTGAAAGTGGTCTTTGGATGCTCCCAGCTGATGTGGTGCTCGTCGATGGTGGTACAAGGAGGTTCTGGTCATTCCAATCACATGGACCGAAGATGAAGGGTAAGGAATCACATTATCAGCCTTGATTTCCACATGCATGTCGGTTTCTTGAAGATTTTTGTGATCTGATGCATGTTTTTGAATGGTTCTAGCGGCTGTAATGAAGACCAATAGCTACTAGCGGCGGTGGAACAACCACGGTGGTGGCCAGAAGTGAAACCGAGTAGAATAGGGGTTTTTGGGAGATGCTTAGAGCCTTGGTCAACGAAAGTCAGCACCGGTTAGGACCGGTCAAACCCGGACAGCCTCGTTCAACACCAAAAACCGAGTCATCGGTTATATTCGTTATTTAAAAACGATTTTAGAAACATGTTCGAGTTATGAAACAAACGTAAATCAATTTAATCGGTTTTGGATACGCGAGACGAATGTGTGGGAAGGTAAAATCACGTGCTATTAACTTTAAAATATGGTTCATATGTTTAAACAATAAAGTTAAAGCGGTTGAGCATTTGGGTTAACTAGATAAAATATGGTTATGTCACGATTAGTTATTAATAAATGATTAGCGAAACCATATATCGTGTGTGATTTTGTTAGAGATTCGGAGACGTATACGTAAATAAATATAACTATACATGAGTGATTATAAAAATAATATACTTAAGATACTTACACAAAACTATGTATATAAATATTTATACATTTGCTAATTAGGTTAATACTTGACTAATGAATATGGTTTATAACTTAGTTTTATCATTGTAAACATGATATGTATGATTTGAGTTTAATTTGAATGAAATTTATAAATTTTAAACCAACTAAATGATTAATCAAAACAAGACTTTGGAAGCTTGAATCATTAGTTAAACATAATAAATTGTACAAGGTGTTAATGTGAACACTTGCAATATTTAAGTACATCTATATATGATAAATACAAGTTGAATGGATATTACAAGTCTTGATATGTAATATGAATACATATTAGAAGTTATATGAAACTTGTTACATAGAGTATGAGAATTTATTTAGAAACTTAAATTAAATAAAATTTTATAAATTTAGAACTCAAAGAATGGGCATGATTCATATATTATTTATGTAGGTGTTAAATCATTAAATGCATATATACATACACATATTATATATACATCTATGGTTGATACATACAATAAAATAATTTAAGTATAATTATATGTCTACGAGTATGTTTAAATTCAATATGTTAACAACTAATTTTTATATAAGATAACAATCTCATATTAAGTCTCTAGGTGATTACTAATTTGTTAGTTTTTATATTAAGGCTAAGTACTTTTAAAAAGTATTATTATTATTATTATTATTATCACTATCAACACCAACATTTTCATTTATATTCTTTTAACACTACTAAAGGTCTTACTAAATATTATTTAACACTTTAAACATATGCAAATCATAATCATTATTTTATTTAAATTATTGGTTATAAATACTTACACTTAGTTTAAAAACATTAATATTAACCTAACGTATGATATTACCTTATTTATATATTTTACGAATGATTAACATTTTGAAACTAAAAACGTTATTAGTGAAATTTGTATGATTATGATTATTACTATTAATGTTGTTAATATTATCTCTGATAAAAGTTTATCTAGGAATGTATAATTTGATTGATACATATAAATTAAATTATAAATATGTTTAAACATTCTTTTATTCTATATTTATAACAACTATAATAGTTAGTATATTCAATGACTACAACGTGTATAATATTTTAGATTCTAATTATAAATTGCAACTATCTTGTTACATATGAAATCCACATTAATAACCTCTAATACTAACAAGTTAGGTGAATACATTATAAAAATTATCTTATTGTCTTATAATACTTTATGCATTACGTCAGTTTATATTATTAGTAAAACACCATGACTAGTACTATACTTAAACAATTTTGATATTGATTGTCTCTCAAACTCTCAAATAAGGTGACCCAACTTTAAAATATAAGACCACTAGTGTCAATAAAACTCAATTATCTTAAAGACTAGTAGCTACACTAATAATCAAATAATACCAACATTTGCACATACATTTAGACGTGCAAATATAAGGTAAGACTTCATTAGGTATGGTAATCTAAAGAAACTTTAAACTAGTAAACTCTAAACACATTAACCCAAAGAGCTCAACCACAGTAAACAACCATAATGTATGAAACTACAACTTATACATGTATAGATGATTGCAATTAGGAACTTGCTTTGATGATACCTTTGGGAACATAGCAAATCATGCATAGTGGCACAATGACATGTTTGTACAGGAACAAAAGGAACCAGTTAAAGCAACCAGGTGAGTTCATGTGATCCCTTTTCTTTTTACTGTTTTGGGATACTGAAAGCATGCTCCATAAATTGTTTATAAAATTTTATTTATGTGATAATGAACGTCCGTTTCAATGAAATTGCTTCCCCTAGGCATTAAACATAATTTACAACCATTAACTCATAAGTAGAGCCGGTGAGTATATGGGTAGTACTACTTGGGGAATCCCCCACGCACAGTGGCCCGAAAGGGTGGCCTTATAAAAGTAAGGTTGAAACCCCACTGAGGTTATTGTCAACCGTTGTGGCATATATTCTTATGATACATAAATGACCGAGAGCAGGAACGGGTCTCGGAATTGGGAAGTATATTTGGTTTGACCATGTTGTGGGCTAACAGTGTATGAGGCAAACGCCCGAGCATGGAACAGGGTTGGTTGTATTGTTATTGAATTATCACATGCTATTTATTATTGTGTCTGTAAACTAAAACTCATGAGCTCACCAACTTTTTAGTTGACGTATTTTAGCATGTCTTTCAGGTAAATAGAAACAGGTATGGCTCGGATACTTGGTTGCTAGAACAAGAATTCAAGATGTAAAACAAGAGAACTTGGCTTAAAGATTTATAAAGTGTGCTGATGCCTGGATGGACCCAATATCTCTAGAGAATCTCCCATTAGTTAAATCACATTTTAGATTTGTTGTAAACAAATTAGATACTTAGTCTAAACCTTTGGTTAAATTGTAATATATTCATTTTGCCTTCCGCTACTTTGTGTTTTGAATCAATCGTTAGTCAAGCCCTCTGGTTGGGTTGTGACATGTAATGATGTAGGTTCCCAGGTCTGAACTAAGGAGTTCGGTTAAGAAGACAAGGAGCCGTTATCAGGTGAGTTCTAGACGCCCTATTCTATGTTTAATGTTTTGGGCTGGCATACATGCTTATGGTTATGTCTATGATGTTATGTGCCTATGATGATAATGAACGAATGACGGTATGCACTGACTATGTATGCATGTTAGGGTACTAATATGACTATTGCATGAAAGTATGCTAAGAATGATGAATGCATGTTAGTAAGTTATGATGATAACCTGAATGATATCAGGCTACGATGATAAATATGGATGTTATGTGGTAATGAAATCCTAGGTATGCTATGATGAAAGTATGGTGTTATGATAATTACATGCTAGCAAAATGTGTTTATGTTGCCATGATGAATGATATGATGACGTGCTGCTAGCATGACATGTGCATGGTGCTAGGATGTTATGATGATATGATACTAGCATACCCTGTATGTGAAATCCTATGTTATTAGGATAATGATACGATGTTATGCGGAATGATGATATGGTGCTAGTGTATCATGTCATGATGAATGATGGTGCTCCCGTAATTGCTACGGGGTAAGTATGAGGTTGCTCCCGTACTCGTTACGGGGTAAGTATGAGGTTGCTCCCGTACTCGTTACGGGGTAAGTATGATGGTTGCTCCCGTACTCGTTACGGGGTAAGTATGAGGTTGCTCCCGTACTCGTTACGGGGTAAGTATGATGGTTGCTCCCGTACTCGTTACGGGGTAAGTATGATGGTTGCTCCCGTACTCGTTACGGGGTAAGTATGATGGTTGCTCCCGTACTCGTTACGGGGTAAGTATGACGTTGCTCCCATATTCATATGGGGTAAGTATGGTTGCTCCAGTACTTGCTACTGGGTAAGTATGGGTCTGTAGAACGCTTCGGCGGGACAGATCAACGGTTATGGAGCCTTGTGCCGGCATAAGCCCACTGTTCGAATGGTAACAGTGGAATGTATGATGATGATGATGTAAGAATGTTATGTGCTAAGGTTATGGTCTATGAGTATGAGATGATGTATATGTTAAGTATGTTTAATGTTGTTTCATGAAAACCAGAACTCACTAGCGTAAGCTGACTTGATTTAGCATGTATGTCAGGTTGAAGGTATGATAAGAGAAGGCATGGAGCTCGGGCATAGAGTCATACGATCCGGTGGTTTTGGCAATCCGATGTGATTTTGATACAGACATGTTATTGATTTCTGTTTATCAGACTATGTTTACATTTCCGCTGCATGATTATGAAAGTTTTTAGTTTAAGAGCTATGTGTTATGATGAAAACCAACCTCTGTGAGGTGCCCGGTTTCGGGGCCTCACAAGTTGGTATCAGAGCCATAGTTTGAGAGATCTTGGCATCCCAAATGCCAAGACTTCAACTGAGAATGGGATTAATGGATGCGGATTGCCAACCACGGATGACGGATGCCACGAGTTGAATGTTTATGTATGAGTTAAGGGTTAGATGTAATGTTATGAAAGTAGTTAGTGTCATGCACATTGAAGAGATGGGATGGGAAACGTTTAGAGCCTATGAGTTGGGTAAATGGTTAATAACACTTGATCAACGTCGTTAACGATTTACAAAACTTATTCCGTGCTAAACTGATTCCTATGCTGACTCATCAATTGTTGCATTATGTAGAAAGTTAAGATGGCCGGACAAAAGGGTAGACCGCGAAAGAAACCACAGGTAGCTGAAGAACCACATGTCGAGGCTGAAGAACCCGTCAACGAAGACGACCACGAGCACAACGAGCAACCTGAGAATGAAGACGAGTTCACTCTAGAGCCTATCGTGGTGAAGGCTATTTCTGATGAGGTCTGCAAGATCATGGATGAAAAGATGCCAGCAATGATTGCTAAGGCACTGAAGGATGCTCTAAAAGACAAGTCGGAAGGAACCAAAGAGAGCACCAAGGAAGCTGAGGTGGTGATCATCGAGACAAAGAGCGGTGATTCTATGGAGGGGAAACTGAAGGGCTGTGACTACAAGTCCTTCAAGGGATGCAACCCACCAACCTTTGATGGGAAGAAGGACGCAGTGGCCACCTGCCACTGGATTTCTGCGATGGAGGCTGTTATCTCCATCAGTGAGTGCCGAGTTGACCAAGCTGTCAAGTTTGCAGCTCACTCTTTCGTTGAGGAGGCACTTCACTGGTGGAACACCGTCAAGCAATCCAAGACTACTGAGGATATGGAAAAGATGACTTGGGATGATCTAAAGGAACTGGCCACTAAGCAGTTCTGTCCCAAGAATGAGCTGGATAAGGTCGAAAGGGAGTTTCTAGTGCTGAAGGCGGGAAGCCTGAATCACAGGCAGTACACTTCACGATTCAATGAGATGGCAAGACTTGTTCCTCACTTGGTTTCTACCGAGGAGCGCAGGGTGAAGTTGTACATGGAGGGTTTGCCTCCCAAGGTTCGGATACATGTGAAGGCGAATGCTCCCAAGACTTATGACTCCACTGTGGAGCTCAGTGGCATAGTTTGGGATGATGTTATGTCAGCCGAGCCAGCCAAAGAAGAAGTAAAGGTGAAAGAGTCCTCCGGGACTAAGAGGGGTCGAACAGACCAACGAAAGTTCTCAAGCAAGAAGGCTAAGCGAGAGGAGATGGGCAGATGCAACAAGTGTGGGAAAAGCCACACGGGACAGTGCCTGGTGGGCACTAATTTATGTTTCAGGTGTGGAAAGACGGGGCACTTTTCTAGCAGTTGCCCGAATGCTACTCGATGCTTCAACTGCAATGGATTAGGACATATGTCCAAGGATTGCAAGCTACCACGGGCCGATGCTTCGGGCTCGGGTAAGAAAGAGGAGAAAGGAAAGGAGAAGCAGAAGGCTAAAGCACGAGCCTTTACGATGACGAAGGATGATGCGATTGTGGACCCGGACGTGGTCACAGGTACCTTTTCTATCAACAATATTCCTGCTTCTGTATTGTTTGATTCTGGTGCCAGTATGAGTTTTGTGTCTTCTACTTTCTGTGATAGGTTATCTGGGAAGGTTAAGAAGATAGATCGGGTATTTGATGTAGAGACGGCTATTGGTAAGATGACCAGGGTGACTGAGGCTATTGATGACTGTTATGTTGAGATAGAAGGTCATAGGTTCCCTGTCCGATTGTTTCTTATTACCTTAGGGGGATTCGATGTGGTTTTGGGTATGGACTGGTTAGCCAAATATGAGGCTAACATTGTATGTCGACGAAAAATGATATGTTTACGTGCGATGGATGGGAGTTCCGTGACGGTTTATGGTGATAAAGCGATGTATGCGCCAAAGATCATTTCGATGATCAAGGCTGATGTTATGATGCGGCGAGGGTGTGTAGCCTACTTGGCCTACGCGATTGAGGAACGTATGGATACGAGGACGATTGATGATGTTCCCGTGGTGTGTAACTTCCCCGATGTATTCCCTGAGGAATTGCCTGGATTACCACCCGAACGGGAAATTGAGTTCCAGATCGACTTAGTGCCGGGGGCACAACCCGTTGCCAAAGCACCTTACCGTTTAGCTCCAACCGAGATGAAGGAAATGATGACCCAGCTACAAGAACTCCTTGATAAAGGTTTTATACGACCGAGTGTCTCTCCGTGGGGAGCACCGGTGCTGTTCGTTAAGAAGAAGGATGGAAGTATGCGTATGTGTATTGACTACAGGGAACTGAATAAGTTGACCGTAAAGAACAGGTATCCTCTACCTAGAATTGATGACTTGTTCGATCAATTGCAAGGTGCAAGCAGGTTCTCGAAGATAGATCTCCGATCCGGTTACCATCAGTTGAAAGTTCGAGAGCAGGATATTCCAAAGACTGCTTTCCATACGCGTTATGGACATTACGAGTTTCTCGTTATGTCGTTTGGATTGACGAATGCTCCTGCAGCATTTACGGATTTGATGAACAGGGTATGTCGACCGATGCTGGACCGATCGGTGATAGTGTTTATTGACGATATTTTGATTTATTCAAAGAACGAGGGAGACCATGCTTGCCACGTACGTGAGGTATTGGAAATCCTGAGGAAAGAGGAACTTTATGCTAAGTTCTCCAAATGCGCTTTCTGGCTACGAGAGGTACAGTTTCTGGGTCACGTGGTGAACCCAGAAGGCATTATGGTAGATCCAGCTAAAGTTGAAACGATGTACGCAGTTTTCTTGGTTTGGCCGGTTACTATCGGAGATTCATTCAGGACTTCTCCAAGATAGCGACGCCACTGACGAAGCTCACGAAGAAAGACGTAAAGTACGAATGGGGTCCAAACCAAGAACAAGCGTTTTCAGTGCTGAAGGAGAAACTTACCCAAGCTCCTGTTCTAGCACTGCCGGATGGGAATGATGATCTTGTTGTGTATGCCGATGCGTCACGACAAGGGTTGGGATGTGTACTAATGCAAAGGGGATGGGTGATAGCTTATGCTTCGCGCCAGCTAAAGATTCATGAGGCTAACTACCCGACCCACGATCTTGAACTCGCTGCAGTGGTGTTTGCATTGAAAATATGGAGGCACTATTTGTATGGAGTAAGGAGTACCATCTATACCGACCACAAGAGCTTGAAGTATTTCTTCGAGCAAAAGGATTTGAATATGAGGCAGAGACGATGGCTTGAGCTGTTAAAGGATTATGACTGTGATATTCTATATCACCCGGGAAAGGCCAATGTGGTGGCAGATGCTCTGAGTCGCAAGACTGATCATCCTGCCATACGAGTAAAATCGTATAGTTTGGTGATAACGCCAGACTTTCTGAACGAGTTCAAACAGGCGCAACAGGATGGATTGAAAGAAGAGAATGTGGGTTTTGAACGCGTCTTCGGACAAGTCAAGAACTTGGAAGACAATGACCATGGGATAAAGCTACGATTCGGTCGAATGTGGGTGCCCAGAAATGGGGACATTCGAGCGAGGATTTTAGATGAAGCCCATAAGTCACATTACTCGGTGCACCCCGGTGCGACGAAGATGTATCAAGATCTTCGACAGGATTATTGGTGGCCGGGCATGAAGTTTAATGTGATGCAGTATGTGAACAGGTGTCTTACTTGTGCGCAAGTGAAGGCTGAACATCAGAAGCCCTACGGATATGTGCAACCTCTAGAGGTACCAGAATGGAAATGGGAACACATCACCATGGATTTCATTACCAAGCTACCAAAGACAGCTAAGCGACATGATACCATTTGGGTGATTGTGGACCAACTGACGAAGAGTGCACACTTTCTCCCTATCAGGGAAACGTATACGTCCGAAAGGTTGTCTGAGTTGTTCGTGAAAGAGATTGTGACCAGACATGGAGTTCCTGTCTCCATGGTGTCAGATCGGGATACGAGGTTTACTTCCAGATTCTAGAAGCAGTTTCATGATGCTATGGGAACGAGGTTAAATATCAGTACCGCCTATCACCCTCAGACTGATGGACAGTCAGAAAGGACTATCCAAACGTTGGAGGATATGCTTAGGGCGTGCATTATCGATTTTGGAGGAAGCTAGGATGACCACTTGCCCTTGGTGGAGTTTTCATATAACAACAGCTATCACTCCAGTATCGGAATGCCCCCATATGAGGCGTTGTACGGACGACGATGTAGAACCCCGGTATGCTGGGGTGAAGTTGGACAGAAAGAAATGGGAAACAAGGTTGCTGTGATTGATATGGCAGAAAAGCTACGGGTGATAAAAGCACGTATGAAGGCTGCACAAGATCGCCAAAAGTCCTAGGCTGACAAGCGCCGGAGACCGATCGAGTTTGATGTTGGCGATCGAGTGTTGCTGAAAGTATCACCATGGAAGGGAATCATTCGATTCAGAAAGCGAGGCAAGTTGAGTCCGAGGTACATTGGACCATTTCCGATAAAGGCAAGGGTAGGGAAGGTCGCGTATCGGCTGGACCTACCAGAGGAGCTGAACGGGATTCATCCTACCTTTCACGTGTCGCATCTTAGGAAGTGCTTGGCAGACGAGCAGGCGCATGTTCCTTTAGATGACATTGAGGTAGATAATCGACTGAACTACATTGAAGAACCAGTTTCCATCGTAGATACGAAGGAAAAACAACTACGGAATAAAACGGTTCGTCAAGTAAGAGTTCAGTGGAAGCATCGGAAGGGTTCAGACACAACGGGGGAATTGGAAGACGAAATGAGGAAGATGTACCCTCATTTGTTCGATATGTAACGAGGCAGGTTTCGGGACGAAACCTATTGTAAGGAGGGGAGACTTGTAACATCCCAAATTTCTAATACAAGTTACTTGGACTTACGAATGCGTGACGAACAATTAACTTGTAGGAAAAGAGACGAAAAATAACCAAGGCGAGGATTACAGATCGTGTACTCGAACTAGTAAAATTTCGAGTACTCCAGTTTCGAGTACACTAATTTCGAGTACACTGGATTTCGTGTACTCAGGTTTCGAGTACCAGCCTTGCCTATAAATAGTGGTGCCTTGGGAAATGTGCGAACCTTTGGCTGGAAGCTCATCTGCTCTCGAGTACACGAAGTTTAAGTCCAAGAATTTCAAGAATCAAACTTTGATCGACCAAACGAAGTAGGAAACGCACGGGATTCTACCAGGAGGATCAGCTACCTTCAAGTAAGTGATTCATGTATAGAAAGCTGGATTTTTATGCAAAAGTCAGGATGATTAAACAAAGGGTGAACTTATGCATAAAGCTCACACCTTTATGCATAAAGCTCGTAACTTTGAGGTTCCAACACGTTGGTGACAACCAAAGGAACCTAGAACTAGCTCCCCAAAGTCTTAGATGAATTTCTGAGATGTTTAATGACGAAATGATGAGTACACGAAGCTATACACTAAGGGTACTCGAAATCATACTTAGAATTTCGTGTACATGAGTATTTCGAGTACATGGGTAATTCGAGTACAGGGCCATTTCGTGTACATGAGTATTTCGAGTACATGGGTATTTCGAATACAAGGATTTCGTGTACATGAGTGGTTCGTGAACTACAAGTGTTCGAATAATATCCAGGTTCGAGAACTTGTAGTTAGGAGGAGTAACTAGTAGGTTATGAGGACTTAGAATATATCCTAAGTCTACGAATGGTATGTGATGAGACGATGTAATGATGTAGGTTCCCAGGTCTTAACTAAGGAGTTCGGTTAAGAAGACAAGGAGCCGTTATCAGGTGAGTTCTAGACGCCCTATTCTATGTTTAATGTTTTGGGCTGGCATACATGCTTATGGTTATGTCTATGATGTTATGTGCCTATGATGATAATGAATGAATGACGGTATGCACTGACTATGTATGCATGTTAGGGTACTAATATGACTATTGCATGAAAGTATGCTAAGAATGATGAATGCATGTTAGTAAGTTATGATGATAACCTGAATGATATCAGGCTACGATGATAAATATGGATGTTATGTGGTAATGAAATCCTAGGTATGCTATGATGAAAGTATGGTGTTATGATAATTACATGCTAGCAAAATGTGTTTATGTTGCCATGATGAATGATATGATGACGTGCTGCTAGCATGACATGTGCATGGTGCTAGGATGTTATGATGATATGATACTAGCATACCCTGTATGTGAAATCCTATGTTATTAGGATAATGATACGATGTTATGCGGAATGATGATATGGTGCTAGTGTATCATGTCATGATGAATGATGGTGCTCCCGTAATTGCTACGGGGTAAGTATGAGGTTGCTCCCGTACTCGTTACGGGTAAGTATGAGGTTGCTCCCGTACTCGTTACGGGGTAAGTATGATGGTTGCTCCCGTACTCGTTACGGGGTAAGTATGAGGTTGCTCCCGTACTCGTTACGGGGTAAGTATGATGGTTGCTCCCGTACTCGTTACGGGGTAAGTATGATGGTTGCTCCCGTACTCGTTACGGGGTAAGTATGATGGTTGCTCCCGTACTCGTTACGGGGTAAGTATGATGGTTGCTCCCGTACTCGTTACGGGGTAAGTATGACGTTGCTCCCATATTCATATGGGGTAAGTATGGTTGCTCCAGTACTTGCTACTGGGTAAGTATGGGTCTGTAGAACGCTTCGGCGGGACAGATCAACGGTTATGGAGCCTTGTGCCGGCATAAGCCCACTGTTCGAATGGTAACAGTGGAATGTATGATGATGATGATGTAAGAATGTTATGTGCTAAGGTTATGGTCTATGAGTATGAGATGATGTATATGTTAAGTATGTTTAATGTTGTTTCATGAAAACCAGAACTCACCAGCGTAAGCTGACTTGATTTAGCATGTATGTCAGGTTGAAGGTATGATAAGAGAAGGCATGGAGCTCGGGCATAGAGTCATACGATCCGGTGGTTTTGGCAATCCGATGTGATTTTGATACAGACATGTTATTGATTTCTGTTTATCAGACTATGTTTACATTTCCGCTGCATGATTATGAAAGTTTTTAGTTTAAGAGCTATGTGTTATGATGAAAACCAACCTCTGTGAGGTGCCCGGTTTCGGGGCCTCACAATTAATCTTCAGACACTGATTGTAATTGTACCCTTCGTTTATGTTGACTGGTAGACTGAGGAATTGATTTTCACTCATGTCATATTACTGGGGCATATTCATTGTGAAGACACGGATTCTTTTGAGACTACAAATGGGATAGAGGTAAATTGGATGCATTGTGGTCTGATTACGTGAGGTCCACAATGGATCCCATTTAGGATCTATACTTTCAAGATTGTAAACAATTTCAATAAGTTAACTGTCACTCCTATTATTACAATTGAATTACAGTAAACCCTACAATTGTGAGAACACTAATAAGGATAAGATTAAATTAATCTATTTTCCTTAAAACAACAAGGGATTACCATAACTTAGGTCATGGTACTTTATTCCCTTCAAAACACTACTACTCTATACTTATGACAACAGGGGTGATGAATACATATGGGTTGAATATCAACTGGGAGGAACACATCTGAGAAAGAAATGGGTATCCATAGTTGTATTTATAAGTGTTGTTGAATTTGATTAGGTGTGTGGTGGGATGTCGGCTGGGGCTTGTCCCCTACGTATGCCCTATATATAAGCATGCTTGATTTGGATGAAATACTATTTGTAAGTATAACTATGGAGAGGACATTGAGTGAGACGGATGAGACATTTATCAATAAGACTTGTGTATGACATTGTGATTGTGAATGACAATAAATCAATTTTTTTCAATTACTAAGCTTATGAACTCATCAACCTAGTGTTGACTTTGTTTAAATTCATGTTTTCTCAGGTGACGAACAGGTTTAGTTACCATAATCAGGATGCATTAGCTAGAGGACTTTTATAGTGGACCTAACTACATTTTGTGTGCATAACGTTTGATGACATATTTTGGTGAATCACTGTGGTAAATCTTGTGCAGATACAAGATAGAAAACTCAATGATTCTTTTGGGTAGATTTACTTAGTTAAATTATGAATATGACAACGTAATTTAACATTGTAATTCTATATCAATGTCATATTAGCATTTCTCGTTTATATATCATGCGCCATGTAAACAATCTGGTCCTTTTGATTATCACAACGATATCGTGCCCCAAGAACCTTCCGCCTAACGGGAAAGTTGATCTAGCCCGCCGGCTCGGGGTGTGAAAGTCGTGTTCGTACGGGTGACGATTCGTACGAATACGCGCGAAAGATATACGTTTTGACGAAATAATTGAAATAAACGATTTCGAAAATAGATTAATAATAACATTTCATGTAAAATATTTATTAGGAATTACAACTTAAAAAGATAAAAAAAATTATTTCTTTAAAAACGTAATATTTACGTATGTTCGTAAAATAACGCGTAAATGCGAAACCAAATAAACCCGAACACACGTATTTTTACCCGGAGTATATAATGCATAAATTCCCTCATTTATGTCACAACCACCAGCTTTTACCCTCTCTAAAATTTTTGTCACTCTCTCTCTCTCTCTCTCTCTCTATTCTCTCTCTAGAAACCCTTGCAAGGTCTCTCTCATTTCTTCACCAAATCAAGAGTTCTTGGTGTCTATGGAAATCTCTCAGCGTCTACATTGGGAACGTACAAAGTATCCATCTCCAAATGAGCTCAAAAGATTCAGAAATTTGATTGAAGGTTCGGAATTCTAGGGTTTTGTAAACCCAGAACTATTTGAACATAAAACTGGTTATAGGACCACCAAAACCATGTAAACCGAGCTACTTTCGAACCTGGTGCACTTGGATAAAGTCACAATGATGTTTGGATGACAAGAGAAGGTTGTATTCGGGCTGAAACAGTAGTATCGATGGAGGAAGCTTGTATCGATGGATAAGTTCATAACAAATTCTTTATGTTTGAATTAAGATTGCAGGTCAAATAAGATTGCAGGTCAAATAATTTCATAAAAAATTCTCCTACAAGTTTGGTATGGGAACGTTGATGAATTTTGATCGTGGAGTAAATGCAGAAGAGGATCATTTCTTTGAAGACGTCTTGGCCATATCCAAGATAATGGCGAAATAATAGAAACGACTATGATGACCGTTGTTGTAATTTTGTATTATATATAGAGGCATTGATCGTTGATAGGAACACACAACACTCTACAATATTCTGTCATCATTTGTCAATAACTTCTACAGATAGAATCGATCATTTTGATCTCTTTGTTTGTATTCAAGTTTCATAATTCGAAATAAACAAGGCAGAGTAACAATTGTCACAACCTGGAGGTTTTTTGCTGGCAATCTTAAAGGATTAAGGGCTTTACCTTGGATAAATATCTTGTGTTGAGTCGTTTACTTTCTTTCATATTTATAATATCCCTAGGGATCCATGGGGATAATTTTTACGAAACTTACATATAAACTATTTTTCTAATTTACAAGCATAATACCCCACTTTACTAATTCGGTTTTGCTAAAAATTAAACTTGTCAATTTTTACCCAAAACAATTTGCCGCCTACCCTGGGGAAATATTGTACTTTTCATAACAAAAACCTTGTTTAAAAGCGTTCTTTTCATAATCTCAGTCAAAAAATGGCTTCACAACCGAGATCAACTTCTGCCCCGCCTATAGTTACTGCTGCTGCTTCTAACGTGTCTTCGTAGATTCCTGTATTCTCCTAAAAGAAGCCTGAAAGCTCTAGAAAAAGGCGACATTCGTGGTCGAGAGTGTTCAATCAACAAGGATGACTACTTCTTGTAGGTCCATGTCTAGGATCTGAATTATCTGGTGTATACATATATGTATGTGCGGATTCCATAAAATAATGTTTGAGTAAGAATAATAATAAGCAGAAATAGACAAATCTAAGATAGAAAGTCAATCTCTTGTATTATTCCTTGGAATGAAATTTGTACAAGCGGAGAGAAACACAAACTGAATAATCTGAGTTATGAACATGTTCAATCCAACTTTTATCGAAACTAAGCTATTTATAGACATGGCCAATGATACTGTTAGTATCGATGGTCACCTATTGTCGATACTAGTAGTATCGATGGTCCCATACTTAGCAAATTTTACAACTAACAAAATTAAACAAAACACAAATCAAAACAAAACAAATTAAACTAACACAATTAGAATTCAATAACATAAGGTCTTCACTTCGACTCTGCAACAGCTTCAGTCTTTAGTTCAACATCTGAGGCTGATGCTATCAGGGTACTAACAGACTCCCCTTAGCAATAGCTCAGTCTTGGTCTTTGTTTTTTCCACTGAGAAGGTAGATGACTACTAGCACAAATCTTGTGCTTGATACAAATATCTATCACTTTCTTAAACAACATTGCTTCGTCTCTTTGATCCTAAGGATATTGTATCTATTTTATTTGTAATTTCTTCTGGTCATCTTCTGAAAGATTAATCAAATGGATAGAATCAAAAATTTGGCATAACTCTATTTTATTTGCATCCTGACATACGACTTCATAAGTGAAATTTTCTTCAATGTCTGAGGTTTTAATAGTTCAAACATCTTAGTACGAACCTCGTTTCTTATAATTCTTTCTATAAAACTTGCCATGTAATCATTGGCCTGATTTATTAGACGAATCTCTGATAAAACCCAGAGTTCACACAAAGGAAATTGGTGAAAACTCTTTATTGACTTTTTTCAAAACTGAACACCATCCAGTCTTTTTTATTATAAAAAGATTGCTTTCAGTTTAAAATTTCCATGCCACAATCTTTACACCACATTCAACTTTATTCTTATATTGTTTCTTCAGAATTGGACATTTAGGAGCAGAAGCAAGAGCATCTTTAGCCATTTGAATCACTACAACAGTTTTCAGAGCTTTAGATTCTTCTTGAATACTTGGCTCTACAACACTCTATTCTTTTAGCTCTTCTTCAAAACATTTTGAAATACAATCAACAATAGTCTTTTCAGTCTTTTCCTTGATCATCATTTCTTACAAATCAAGATCCATAAACAAGTGTCTAACTTCCTTAATAGGAAACCATTCTCCTTCCTCAAACTCTTTATCAAGCACTTCATTAATATCATCAAAGACTGGTGCAACTTGATACTCTTTGCATTCAATCTTGGATCAACATCCAACAGATATTCTCGATCATCTTGATCATTATAACCAAGATCATCGCCATCTATATCCACCAAAGCATCTATCATTAAGGAATCTTGATTTTGCTCTTGACGAACAATCATTTCAGCAACAAAATCTTCTTCCTGAAACTTTCCTTTACCTTTATGTCCCACCCCCATCTCTCACTTTACCTGATTTAGTCACTGAATGACGCATGAAGTCAGCAACTATTGTAACGTGTCACGGAAGCTTGACTGTGAGGTCTCAGAGATGGGTGTGACTGATTGTTACCTTGGTATCATATATCCATGGCAAACCATACACACTATATGTTACATCATAATTAAAATATTACACATTAAGTGTCAACATTCTTAAATTACATTAACCAGTTAAGAGTTACTAAGCGTGTCTTGTGATCGTGCATCCTCACTCTGGCACTTGTTACCTCCTTCCTGAAAAAGGTTTTGTAATATAAAAGATCAGCAAGAATGATGGTGAGTTCATAGATATGATAACATGATATGATATGCTATGACATGTTGACTATGCAGGCATACACAACTTTATGAATATGGTTCACCAATAAAACCCATAACCAAAGCCTATGTGACTGTAATGTAATTAGCGGTAACAACCAAAGGTAAGACCTTACTCTCACTGTTAATGCCTATCATTGCAATAAGCTGTTATTTGTAATGTAATAAATGGTAACAGGCATTCACACCAGGGTAGACGCTATCTACCCATGAATGGGGTTGTCAGCCCAATAGTACTATCATCGTTATCATTAGGCTCCTCCATGAGTTTATTGGTTATAGTTGTTATGTGAGGACTTTTCCGACAGCATGGTACAATTTTCTTGTAATCATCAAACAAGAGTTGAAATGCACAAGCAACATATAATCATGTCATTGTAATTGAATCAGGTAATCATAATGTAATTGTAATGCAAATCCAGAGTTTTAGAAATCCGAAGATTTGAACAGGGGTAATGAAATCATATAAGTATGCCACTGGAAGTGAAATACGTAATATATTGATGTTATGACAAAAGCTCCGAGTTTTAAAAAACAAAACATTAAAAAGGGGAAATATGAAACCCACCGATATTGTTGCAATGTTACACACAGCTTCAATTGAATTCTGCGTATCATTAAGGTTCTATAAGTTCTTTGTATCCAATTTGGATAACTAGAACATTCCTTGATATTAAATGTCATGGATAGTGAATTCGATTCATTAAACTGATTCTGAATCACGTATTTATTCAGAATCAATGTAATAAGGTTATCAGCTAATTTATAATGTTTAAATCACTGATTCTGTTTAGTAATTGAGTTCTTATACTCATTTGATTGTAAATTAATTGTAATTGCATTCCGTTGTTAAAATCGGAATCTTAATCAATTTTCAGAACAAAAATTGAGTTTCCGGATTACGAAATTGATTGCAAAACGGTCCGTGAAATTGAGTCCGGAACGCGAAATCGATTCAAAATATGTCCTTTTTATCGAAAATGGATCGTCGGGTTGCGAACCGTAGCGCGAAATGCAGTTCCGAACGCAAAGCATACAAAACTAGGGTTTCTGCTTGAATATTCCACCGGCGGCAGTGTCACACCCCGAGCCGGCGGGCCGGATCGTGTGTCCCGTCGAGCGGAAAGGTCCCGGGGTGCGATATCGGGAATGATAATCATGATGATCAGATTGTTTACCATGCACATGATAATTTACATCAGTTTTGTTCATAATTTAACAATGTAAATCTACTACCAACATCATAATTCTTCTATGTTGTATCTGCACAAGATATACAAAATAATCTATATAATGATGTTTCAAAAATATGCTAGTTCAAAACACTAGGTCCTCTATCTGGCATCCTAGTACAAAAGCATAAACTTCTAACTCAGACCTGTCCATCACGTGAGAAGTCATGCAAAAAGATCAAGTCAACACACGGTTGGTGAGTTCATATAGTTTTATTTTAAAAATGAATTTGAATAAACCTGTTTGAATGACACCCTTAACCTCACCATTAACCACCTATACCATCCAGTTCAGTATGCTTATATATAGGGTATATGTAGGGTCAAGCTTACCGATAGCCCAGCCACCGTCCCACCACATACCAAACCACATGATATATTGTTCTTTGTGATAATTAAGCGTTTCATCCCATACCTTGGATTCACAACGTTTGAATACCTTGGAATTATGTTACCCTTGATCACTTGAAATGACAACCTTAACCTCATCGACAACCACCTATGTTATCCAATCAATTATGCTTATATATAGGGCATATATATGGTCGAACTTACCGCCCGCCCAGCCACCGTCCCACCACATACCGGACTGCTTAACATATTGTTGTTAATGATAATTAAGCGTTTCATTTCATACCATCGTCATATTAAATTTTGAGTTCCACAAATTGAAATACTCTTGATTTCTTGAGTTCATCACGTATTCATGATCAACCATAACATTTGTAGAAACATGATCTTAAATGCTTAATTAAATGAATAATTAGTCATTTAAATACAACTAAGACATGATGATTGGGCCTTATTTGGCTCAGTCAATTAGTCTTAGTTGTTGGTGGTGTCCAGCTTGTATCGTCTCACACATGTCCCATATTAGGCTTGATTCAAATGAGTCTACCCGTATATGTCGGGACTTTCATGATGTGCCCATATCAGCTTGACCATCAGGTCTACTGTACATGTCGGGACTTTAGGATATCCTTTGATTTTGATCGCCTTTGTTCTCTTGAATTCGTTTCCTCGTTTGATTTATGCCCATATAGCTTGATATAAAAGTCTACTATTTATGCCGGGACTTTCCGTGTGTTAACATGTGGTCTCGATCTACATACAACTGACATCCACCTTGAATTGTTCGTTATTTATTCCGTTAGTTCTTTGATTCACACACGGATATGATTTCCTTGATTTTGATCCTTAGACTTCCATGGCTACAATCACTGAGTTAGATTCTTTGAATTTGATCCTTAGTTTACTTGAACAAGCACTGAATTTAGATTCCTTGGATTTGATCTTTAGTTTTAGTTTTCTTGATCACACAATGAATTTAGATTCTTTGAATTAGAGCTTTGATAGAATAATTGTTTGTTTAGAATTACTGCCTTACTCATTCATAAAGAGTAATTAATTAATTCGTTAAATACATCTGTATATAGTTTACCTAGACATAAGTTTAGGATACATTTATGTATATAAAACATACAAGAAGTAAAAGCATTTGCGTAAAAAAATATTTTAAGAAAATAATTTACGCATGCTTCTCAGCCCCGTGTTTATAAAACAAAAATGTTTAGAAAAGGGCAATGAACTCACCTGTGTTTCTAAGAATTGAATCACAACAGATAATGCGCGGTCGTTAATTGTAGCTTAAGTATCTTCAGTACCTGAGTTGTTTTAAAAGAATTCGAGTACTATAAGTATTTATAATAAACGTATCTAGGGTTTTGGTCTCGGTGTGCAACTATGTGTCCTATGTTACTAGTGTGTAGCTATGATTTTCTCCAACTATTCTAAGTGTACTACCCGTTCATAACCCTTATCCCGTAAATAAACACTATTAAACCTTAGTTATGTAAGGTTTATGTTAATTACATTCATAACTCCTTTTAAGGAAAACATCATTTATAAAACTCATTTTAGTTAAATCTTTAAGTTTGAAATTATTTAATTTATTTTAAAGAATTTTATAAATAAGAATCTTATAAATCATTTTCTTTATTAAAAACATAAATCATTTTAAGAAAATATAAGTTAACATGATTAGACTTAGGTAATCCCATTCGATTAACTCTAAGTCCGTTGCTAGATCTTTGTTTCCCATGGTTCTTTGATCACTCATATGTACAACGTAGCCTAGGAAGTTCAATTGAACTATCTAGCTTCGTTGTATGTTCGTATAGAATTTACTAAGTATCAAGTGCTAATAGTAAAATCAACACCTTCCCTAAATTGATTTCTCGATTCTTGATTACTCCTCAACTTTTAGATCTTTAAGCTCATGAATAATGATGGTTTTACTCTTTGTAACCAATGGTTTGACTTAACAAATTTAAACTCTTTGTTTTGTTGAAACCCATTTTTATATGTCAAAATGGTTTAGGAAGAGCTTTAATATTGAAAACCCTATTCACGGCCTTGTATAGTGAAACCCACATGTTTCAAACCTTATTGATAATTTAGTCCAAATTATATTCATTATTCCAAGTTTACATATCATTGTAAATTAGAATACCTTAGTGTTAAACCCTAATAGATTTTCCCCCATGCATGCATACCACGTACAAGGCCCATGCATGCAATCATATAGTCCAAACCCATGCACGAGATCATATACACAAATCCATGTAATCAGCCGATTAGGGGATTAGCTTGTGTGAATGAAGGGTTGGCCGAAGAAGGTGGCCATGCAATGTGGTGGTTCGACATAACCAGCATTTTCACACGAATGAAAGATAGCTCGGCCGACTAATGTGGCATGCGAAAGGCTAAGGCCGAAAGGGGTTGGTTCATGCGAATGGAATTTGGGCTGAAACTCAAAAGAGGACTGCCATGCGACTGGAACACCTGACCAAATGAGAAGGCTAGTGTGAATGGACCATTTGGCCATGGGGTTCAGGCCACTCGCCCCTTTGGCCATTCGGCCTGCAACCATTCGGCTGGCCGAACCCCATCAGGTGCAGCCACCTATGGTATGGTTTTAGGACCAAATCTTGATACCTCACATGTTTCTACTTCATTCTAAGTGTTTTTGGTGTAGTTACCGTAAGGTTTAGAAGGCTAGAACCAGTTTTTAAAAGGTTCGAACAAGGGGGTTTAGAAAACCCTAAAAACCGAGAGGTTTAAGTCGATTCTACCTGGATTTTGATGGTTCTTGGCTCAGATCGTTTGTAATTTCAAGATCTACGTGTTGATGTGGTCGTTTTGACACTAAAATGGCTCGATTTGGTGAAGAAGCACGGGTTCTAGGGTTTGTGGTTCTTAGAGAGAGAAAGTAGAGAGAGGGTGACGAATTTGTGGTGTTCGAGCTGGTAGGTGGTGGTGGTAATGGCATTAAATGCCTCATTAAAGACTTTCAAAATACCCGATATGTTCGGTTTCGTGTAGAGGAATTGGTTTTCGCCCGTTTTCGTAACGAACATTACGGTTTTAAAAGTAGTGTTTATTAAATTAAATTAGGTGGTAATTCCTAGTAAATTAACTAAATATCTCCCGTTTATTTTAAATTTCTGAAAATATTAAATTTTCAGTTTAAATCGAATCGTATAGTCGTCGCGCGTATTCGTTTGAATCATCACCCGTACAAATACGACGATAACTACACTTTTTGATATGATCTTCTAATTATTGGATATCATTTCGAATGTTAAACTTTCAGATATATTCGTACAGATCATCACCTATACGAATAATCCGTCGATTTAGTATTCACGTAACGAAATTCGTTGTTGTTTTGTTTTGTACAATCTCACATACGTTTATACATAATAAAATCCTAGCTAACAATCACGTGATGGTTATGTGTCGTCAGATAAATGTCCGACTGTTGAACCATAGCTCTGAGTTATGTTTCTGCAATGACTATGAAATTGTTCTATGATAAACATGAAATGATAATGATATACATGTAATACACATAGTTTGCACCTGAGTCACTGTGCAAGTTACTTTGTAGATCACTGTTCCGGTTATGTTTCCGGCATTGATGTTACAGGCGGTGGCTCGGTGGTGCTGTGATGGCTCAGGAGCTTGGGCCACTGGCTGGGTGGTTGGGGCTGTGGCCAGATGGCTAGGCAATGGCCGAGCCATGGCTCGGGTTCCTCGGCAACGACCACGCCTTGGTCTGGATGGCTTGGTGATATCCGAAGTTGGCCAGCCAATGGCTGGTCGCGACTTGCTTTTGCCCGGCAATGGCTGGTGATTTCTCGATGGTGGTCGAGGATGCCGGCCAAGGGCTGGTCGTGACTTGGGTTTACTCGGCAACGGCCGAGGATGGTCGAGGTTGCTCGGCGGTGGCTTGGGCGTGATCTGGAAATGCTCGGCAGCGGCCGAGGGTGGTGGAGGATTCTCGGCTGGGGCCTTGGTCGCGATCTGCTTTGCCTGCGAATGGGGCCATGCCCGTGCCACGTGGGGGCCATGCTCTGCCATGTTTGGGCCACGCACGACCATGTTGGGGCCACCAGTGTGCCATCCAAAGTTTTTATGTGCCAAACTCTATTTTTTTGTATTTTTGCAAGCTAAAATTTCCAGATCCTAGTTTTTAACATATATCTAGTGTTTGGTGAAGAAAAATCTCAATTTTGACAACCTTGAAAAAATCTGGGTTTTGAACAAAATCACCCTTTTAATGGGTTTCTGAATTCTGATGATTTTCAAACTTCACCAATCATTTAAACATGTTTATTTAAGTCATATGAAGCTATTAGAATCAAGGATTGAGTTTAAAACTTACTTGGTGAAGGATTTGCTTTAAAAATCACCAAAATCACACTTTTGGAAGCTTGATTCTTGATTTCACTTGTTCTTGGGTTTGGATATCACTTGGAATTGATGTTTGAGATGGGTTTAAGGTTCCAAAAGTGGTAGAGAAGCACATGGTCGAATTTGAGAGGTTGGGGAAGAAAGAAAGGTGTAGAAACTTTGACCAAAGTCAAGGTTTTTGTATTTATTTGGCCCTACTATTTTTCCAAGTTTAGAAATTTTATTTTGGCCATATTTAACTGATTTTAGTCAGATAGAATGGGATATACATGGAACAATAGGATAGGGATGGAATTAAATCAAAGGTTTGCTTAATTTTGTCATTTCCGCAATCGTTTGTTCGGCTTTTCGCGTATAATTTCAGGAATTAATAATAATGATGAACTATCATTTTTACGCTTCTAATTACATCCCATTATGATTATAATGTGATTAGGAAGTTCGAGTTGTCATGAATTTGTCAATTACGCATGCCGAATTGCCTTTTCGCAGATTTTCGCATTTTGACTTATTGAACTTAGAGATTCTTTGATTTAGTTATGTTGTCACTTATTTCAATTTAATTCATTATATAATTGATATTAATTTAGTTTTGGACACATGAATTTTGTTTTTGGTCATTATTATAGAAATTTCGCGTAATTCGGCAATTCTGCATAATGTCATTTGTAATTTGTTTCATCTTGTAATTTTCTTACATATATACACAAATTCACATGTATATACATATTAAATCATGATTTGATTAATTAAAATATTAATTCATGCATTTAGGAAATTACCTTACAGTAAAGAACAAAATGTCACACTTTATCAGCTGGTGTAGATGTCTGTACAACTGGCGCCCCCTGAGGTATAGAATGAACTGTACTTGAGCCTTCCTTGTTTACAGTAGTGGGATCATTGCCAGATGGACCCCCAGCTTGATAATCTTGATCGTCATCTTTGCCACCCTATTGTAATGGCATAGTTGCTTCAACTTTACATGTATTTTACCCCTAAGTTGAAGAACCATCCAATCTTGCGTGAATCTCTTTCAATTGAGCTTCATGACCTTTGAAATCCTTGACAGAACTGATGATCAAGTCAGTAATCTTCTTTTCAAGATCCTAAATGAGCTAACTTAGTTTGATTCACTTCAAGCTAAGTTTTGTGTTGTGTCTCAACCTGAGCTTGAAGTAAACTAAGTTGATCTTGAAGTGGAATGATCAGTGAGGTCTTCTTGTTCAACTCTTCAACAGTAACCTCCAGGGCATTTACCCTTGCCTTCAATTGAACAATTTCTGTATGCAAGTCTTCAACTTGTGATTGAAGTGCTAGGATCTGTGCAGATTGTGTTGCAAAACTATCAGTTAACATAACACCAATATAGTATGAAGCAAATGATGGTGTAGATTGTGTGACAGGTGGAGTAACTGGTTGGGAAGTATATACAGGAACTGTTGAAGTGGAAGGAGAAGCCAAAGAATGTGAAGCTGAAGGAGAAGTATGAACTTGCGACTCAAAGTGAAAATCTTTATCAGATGGCACATAATCAGAATCATAATCATCTTATTCCTTCTTTTTCTTTGTTGTGGCCTCTTACTGCTGTGCATCACTAATAATGTCAGAATATGGTCGCTTGCTGAAACGTCCACGAATAACCACAGAACCACTAGGAGAAGCACCATCATTATTGTTGGTGCATGTAATGCCCCTAGTTTTGTATTTTGTATGACATGGATTGTATAAAGTTTATATCAGTAATGAAATCGATTATTCTGTATTGTTCGTATGTTTAATTGAGTTATATATGTCTAACTATGTTTGTCTTTGACTTTGACTATGTTACAGACCCATTCGTGCGAATGGTACCTACGAATGAGTCCTTTTGTACGAATGAACAACTAGCGAATGACTGAGGCCAACAAATGAGTCACTCGCATGATTCATTCGGTTGACCAGCCCATTCGGCTGAGCCATTCGCCCGAATGAGTGTTTCACACAACTCATTCGGCCGAATGAGTTCAGTCTATAGACATGCAAACAGAATGTTTTAGACAACTTCTCTGACCTCTGAGCACTCCCTGTCATTCTCTTAGGGTTTTGAGTCGCCTCTCCTTGTCCAACATCGTTTCTCACCCCGTGGTGTTCGATTTCGATCAAAACCTTGATTCTACATCATCGGATTGCCACTGGACTTGGTGATTTCGATTGGAAAACCCTTGAATAGGATTCCGCACTATTCAAGGGCCTGCCGAGCAGAATCCGCAAGGAACCGGGTGATTTCCAAGGGTTTCATAGGTCCTACAAATTGGTATCAGAGCATTGGCTCTTTTTATTCTGCTCGATTTTCAATCCAAATCATCATATTACAGATTGAGACAGAGACAGGGAATTCAAACAAAGCTGCAAAGCTACTATCCTTGGATGATTATCCACATTGGAAGTATCGATTTGAGATTTATATTAATGGAGTGGATACAAATCTTTGGAAGTAAGGTGTTGGCTTATCAGCAACATAATGCTGACATGATCATTGATATCCTTGGATGATTATCCACATTGGAAGTATCGATTTGAGATTCATATTAATGGAGTGGATACAAATCTTTGGAAGTAAGGTGTTGGCTTATCAGCAACATAATGCTGACCTGATCATTGATATCCTTGGATGATTATCCACATTGGAAGTATCGATTTGAGATTCATATTAATGGAGTGGATACAAATTTTTGGAAGTAAGGTGTTGGCTTATCAACAACATAATGCTGACCTTATCATTGATCTCAACCAATGCATTGAGGCAAACCAAATTTTAAAATCAAATGAAAAAGATTTTCAAGCCAAAATTGAGCTATTAAACAGACAATTGCATGAGGCTGAGATCGCTGTGCTGAATAATCAAGATGCTATCAGTTCTTATCTCAATACCATCAATGAGATAAAGAAGAAATTAGCCATAGTCGAATGTGACTATGAAACTTTGAGTCAGAAGCTCAAGAGCTATGAAAGCTCCTCATACATAATTGAGCACATGATCAGTAATGGGACTAATCTGAAGGGCAAGGGAAAATGGAATTATAACCATTGTCCTCCACCAGTCTTAAATTGTTTTGTTAACTCACCAAATGACAAAGAAATTAAAGACTTTCAAGTTAAAACCCCATTAATAATTGATCTTATTGGAATCATTTCTGATGAGGGTTCCTCCTTGTTTGAGGAATCTTTTGTGGAGGGAGTGGTTGAGGATTGGGTCTCTGATTCTGAGGATGATTGTGATGTTTCTCCTCAAGTGTCTATTGTTAAGAATCAGACATCTGGTGTCAAAAAGGTTGACCCAATCTCATCAAAGACAAACATGTCTTCAAAGTTATCCATAGACATATGTTTTTTGAAGTATTTACATGATGGTGAAGCGAGTGAGTCCAACATGACTGATAATCTTTTTTTAATGGGACAAAGGGTTTGGGTTTCAAGCAAGACAAAACAAAGATAAATGATTTTCGTCAAAACAAAAAGTCTCATTCTAAACTCAAACAGTTTAATCACAAAGATAAATGAGCTTGTTTTGAGTGTGGTGCGCTTGGACATTTTGCTAGATTTTTTCCTCATTTGATTAGACCACAAGTTGCACCACATCGAAAACAAAATGAGCATTTTGTTAAAGAGGTCAAATCTGCTTGTCACTTACCTCAGGTTAAACCCAAACATCCTTCACCCATCAAATCTCAAGATAAGGGTAAACGGGTTATGGTTGATCATGATACACCCAAAATTGTTTTTGAAAAACAATCCAAGCCATCTTCAGTGTATTTAAAGAAATCTTTCAGTAAAAACACTGTCTGGATGGCCTAGTCCTCTGAAACTCATGTTTCTAAATTTCCTGATAAATTAAACTCAGATGGACAATGGATTGAAATGAAAATCCTGGACTCATTGGGTCAACCCAAGACTGTAAAGGCTTGGGTTCCCAAATTCAACTAATGATTTGTGTATGTGCAGGTTGCCCCAAATGCTGCTCTTAACAGCACTTGGATTGTTGATAGTGGGGCATCAAGACACATGACTGGAGACATATCTCTTCTTACCAATGTTCATTCAATTAACGGAGGATATGTAGCTTTTGCTGGTGACAAAGGCGGGTTTATTACTAGATAAGGAATTCTTTCAAATGGTCAAATTTCATTTGACAAGGTCAGATATGTGAAGCAGCTGGAGAACAATCTACTTTCAGTCTCACACATTTGTGACAAGAAGTACAAGGTTTTGTTTGATGATTCTAGCTGTTACATTCTCAAGCAAGGTATTACCATTCCTGAAGACTGGATTCTGATGTTTGCTCCAAGAAAGCAAGATTTGTATGTTCTCAATATGGCCACAGCTTCAACTACATATTCTACAGCTTCATGTTTTATGTCCAAGGCAACAGAGAAAGATTCTATCCTTTGGCATAAGAAGATGGGTCATTTGAGTTTGAGGAAGATGAATCATTTGGTTCACAATAATCTGGTTGAGGGAGTGAGTTTAAAGAACTTCAAGTTGTTTGATGTATGTGTTTCATGCAAGAAGGCAAAGCAAACCAAGGAGTCTCACAAACCCAAGAAGTTTCATTCAATTACTATACCACTTTGAGCTTCTCCACATGGATCTTTTTGGTCCTGTCAATCGCAAGAGCATTGCTGGAGATCAATACTGCTTAGTCATTACTGATGAGTACTCCAGATACTCTTGGGTGTTCTTTATGAAGGAGAAATCAAAAACGTTTGAATGTGTTCAAGTTATGGTAACTAAGCTTGAATCACTTTATAAGCTCAAGGTTCGCATGCTCAGAACAGACATTGGGATGAATTCAAGAATCACTATATGGAGACTTTCTGCAATGAACATGGTATTATTCAGTAGTTCAGTGCTCCATATGTCCCCCCAGATGAATGGTGTTGCTGAGCGAAAGAACATAACATTAATTGAGGTTGCTCGGACTATGCTTGTTGATTCCTCTCAACCGGTTCAATTTTGGAACGAAGCTGTTGCTAATGCTTGTTATTCTTTGAACCGGGTGTTGATTGTGAAGAGACATGGGAAGACTTGCTTTGAATTGCTCCATAACAGAAAGCCAAATCTTAAGTATCTTGAACCATTTGGTGCTCCATGCACAATGCTTAAGAAACATGAGCAAGGCAAGTTTATTGAAAAGGTGGAAGAAGGCTACTTTCTTGAGTACAACACTCGAAATAAACAAGTTTACAATAGATCGACTCATAATGTTGAGGAGTGGTACCATGTAGATGTTCAAAAATATTCTATGCCACCACCTGGAAAGGGTCATGACTGGATGTTCAACTATTCTGATCTTTTTGACTTTTTCAATATGCCTCCCAAGTATTCTGATGAAGAAGTTGCTGTTTTGATGATGTATGATGCACAAAATGCACCTGATAAACCCATGCAACCCTCTTCAGTTCAAGTTCCAATGCAGGCACATGATGACAGTTCAGACTCAGATGATAATCACTCTCATCCAGATGTTCCAGAACCAGATGTTGATAATATTGTACCTGTTCTTGAGGATCTCAATCTAAACAACCTTGATCCACAGGTTGAGGTGCCTGCTCACCCTATTGGCAGAATTAACAGAATTCATCCTCAAGACAATATTATTGGAAATCCAACTGATGGATTGAAGACTAGAAATCAGTTATCTTCAGGTGGTCTTGTTGACATACTTGATCTTGCAGATCTAAACTTTTGTGCCCATTCCTGTTTTATCTCCCAAGTTGAACCCAGAACCATCACTGAAGCATTGAAAGAAGAATCTTGGGTAGATGCTATGCGGAAGAGCTGCTGCAATTTAAGAACTGGGAGTTTGGCAGCTTGTTGATAGACCCAAGGGTGCAAAAGTTATTGGCACAAGATGGGTTTTACGCTTCAAACGCAATGATCATGGCATTTTGGTACGAAACAAAGCACGTCTGGTGGTGCATGGTTTTAGACAGATTGAAGGGATTGACTATAGTGAAGTATTTGCACCGATTGCTCGTCTTGAAGCAATCCGAATCTTTCTGGCTTATGCATCCTACAAAAAGTTCATAGTTTATCAGATGGATGTTAAGAGTGCATTTCTTCATGGTGTGATTAATGAAGTTGTATATGTCAATCAACCTCCCAAGTTTGAAGATCCATTGCATCGTGACCAAGTCTACAAGCTAGACAAGGCCTTATATGGATTGCACCAAGCTCCGCGAGCGTGGTACGAGACACTGTCTGCTCACCTTCTGAACAACGGGCTATGAAGAGGTGTCATTGACTGCACTCTGTTCATTAGATAGATGGATGGGGATTTGCCATTGGTGCAAGTTTATGTGGATGATATTATCTTTGGATCCACAAATGATGTTTTGTGCAAAGACTTTGAGAAGGTTAAGAAAGATAAGTTCGAGATGAGTTCCATGGGAGAGATGAAATTTTTTCTGAGATTGCAGGTGGATCAGTCTGAGGCATGAATTTTTATTCATCAGACCAAATATGTTGGTGACATTCTGAGCCGGTTCAGTATGTTGGATGCAAAACCTGCTGCTACCTCACTGGCTGTTAATCACGGGATTACTCCAGACGAAAATGGGGAGTTAATTGATGCCACTCTGTACCGAGGAATGATCGGATCTCTTATGTATCTCACAGCTTCTCATCCAGACAACATGTTTGCTACTTGTCTGTGTGCTCGTTATCAGTCAAAGCCAAGAGTTTCTCATCTTATTGCTGTGAAGAGGATTTTGCGTTATCTGAAGGGTACTTCGGATCTGGGCTTATGGTACCCTAATGATGATAACTTTGACCTAACTACTTATAGTGATTTAGATTATGGTGGACGCAAAAGAGACTTCAAGTCAACATCTGCAGTGTGTCAGTTCTTTGGGAAAACCCTAGTTACTTGGCAATGCAAGAAGCAGACGTCGGTGTCTACTTCCACATGTGAAGCATAATATATTGCAGCTGCTAGTTTTTGCTCTCAAATCATTTGAAGCATAATATATTCCACATGTGAAGCATAATATATTGCAGCTGCTGCCATTGCTGTCACTAAAAATCATGTCCAACACTCAAAAACAAAACACATTGACATTAAATATCACTTCATACGTGATTGTTTTGAAAAGAAATTAATCGATGTTGTTAAAATTCACACTGATAACCAGAAAGCTGATCTTTACACTAAAGCGTTTGACAAATCATGATTTTTATATCTGTTATCAGCTAATGGTGTTTTTCAAAAAGATCTCATCTGAATCAAACAAATGATCATTATCTTGTTAGTTAGTTTCTTTCGTTTTATTTTTTAGTACTTTTGCTGTTTTTCTTTTAACTTATTCAAAAACTCAAAAAGATTTTCAGTTTTAGGTTTTTAGGGGGAGAAAAAGTAGTTTAATTGAAAAACCAAAAACATTTGAAAAATTGTAAAAATGAGGAAGTCTTGTGTGAGAAAGGGATGTGTTAACCAAGCATGTCTTAAATGCAAAATTGAATGCATAAACTGAAAACACATGGGTTTTAGGACTTGATGTACTGATAGGCCGACTTTACAAAGTTTATAGACTATTGGTGAATGCTTAGAATGTCTGATTAGTGGGATCCAGTTTAGAAAACTAGTTAAGGGACAAACAGTTTTTAACTGATCTGATTAGGTTTCCAATGATTCATGAATTCAAGTCTGTACACATGCCATATTGCTTTGTAAAGACCTAGCTGAAGCCGTCCATTCAGATGAGAATGATTAAATCACATCAAAATAAAAGTAAATCCGACTCTGTATACATGCCATATTGTTGGGTTGCAGCCTAGCTGAAGCCGTCCATTCAGATAGGATAAGCTAGAAAAATACAAAAATAAAATAAGTTGATTCCATATGTGCCATATTACAGGGTTGCAGCCTAGTTGAAGCCATCCATTTGGATAGAACAAGTTGATCTTGTCAACACAATTTTGTATACGTGCCATATTGCTTTGTAAAGACCTAACTGAAGTCGTCCATGAGAATGTGTTGAACTTGAGAAACAAATCAAAAAGAAAAACACAAAAAGAAAATAAATTGGAACCTTATAGAACTTATGATGTTAGGTATTAAGCTATGCAGAGTTTTGACCTATTTTGGTTGATTATAATGGGTAACTCAGTCAGAAAACATGGGTAAAGGTTTAAAGTGGACAAGTATATAAATAATCGCTTCATAAATCAAATGTGTCAGAAGTATAACATTCATGAATGCTGATTTGATGTGATCTGGTGCATCTGTCATTTTCTTGAAAGACTACTCACAAAAATATGTTTTTTGATTATCTTAGTTTTAGTTGTACAGTTGTTTTCATATCAGAAAAATACAAAAGGGTTTTCATTTGAATTTGTTTTAAATGATCATTTGTTTGCTCGGATATTCAATCTCATCTTAACCTATCACCAGACCAGACTGAACTTCATAATGATACTCTCTTTTATGGTCAGAATGTTAAATTTGTAAATAAATTGTGTTTTAGTGCTGAGTCTCATTCACCCGAATGAGTCCTGCAAAAGACTCAACACAACGAATGAATCCATTCATGCGAATGGGTCATTCGGCTTATCTCATGATGCGAATAGGGTCATTCGGCTGAACTCTCATCCGAATGAGTTTCCCTATTTAATGAAATTTTTCGGCCGAATGATTCATTCACATCATTTTTCCTTTTTCGCCATACTGTGTGAACCCTCTTTCGCCCGAAGCACATATTAGTTCAACCATCAATCCAACCTATACTGATGGTATTTCACATTGTGATTGTTTCAGGTACTGTTGGGATCAAGATCTCTCAATTTTGATCGTAAATTGACACAGAGCAGTTCAAATTTTTGGGGTTTTAGGGCTCGAACCTGTACCAATCAAATAATCCAACAAAATGAATTTTGATGCTCTTAAAACTGGTTCTAAAACTTCAATCGGACTTCTATGAACAATGTCTCACCATTTTTGCGGTCTGATTTGAGTTTTTGAAAATTTAGGGTTTTAAGTTCTTCGGTCGACCGAATGAGGGGATTCAACAGAATGAGAGCCTTTTGGTCAAAGGGTGGACGACTGAGGTCATTCGAGACATCTGATCATGCGAATGATTGGGTTCAACCGAATGACTTCATTCGTGTGTCATTCGGCCAGTTTTCTCATTCGCCTGAGTCTCATTCGGATGGTGTAGATTCATTCGCACCATTTGAACACTTTTGTTTAAAAATTTGATTTTGTTCAATTGTGTACTGAACTGAACTGACTTGTTGTTTCTCTTGTGTTTCAGAATGGCAGGCTACAAGGCCTTTCCGTAGAACAACATCTGTGCACACCTTAATGTTAACACGACGAATGCTCGACATTTTACAGAGATCATCACATTCTTGAGACAATCCATGATATTCACAGTCATTTCTACTGTTCATGTGCCATACTTATCTCATCAGAGAGATTTATGGAGCTTAGCTGACATTGGCTGTGAGGTAGAGCCTCCAGATATCAGAGGGAAGGTCAGAGGACAGGATGTTGTCGTCTTTGCTGAGCACATCAGACAGGTGTGTGGATTTCAGGAATCATCTGATCATCCTATCACTCTTAATAGATATCTTGTTCGTGGATGTTTCATGAGGTGCAAGTATGATGGAGATCTGGAATACTGAACAAGCCCTTTCTCTGCCCGCAGTTCAAGTATCTATGCCATGTCCTTATTCATTGTCTGGGATCAAGGCGTGGTGGATTCGATGATCTTAGAGAAACACTCCATTGTGCCTTTGTGGCTTTAGTGATGAACATCCCGTTCACTTCTCCGAGATGGTTTTCACACACATGAAGGAGAACGTGTATCTGAAGGGAGACAAGAAGTTTTTGATGTACCCGAGATTTCTACAGATGATCTTCGATGCCCAAGTGCCGAATCTTCCCAAGGTCAAATCAGATATTATCAGACTGGAGAATATGACGGATATTACCCTCAACAGGGTTCTTTCTTATCGGGGAAAGGAGAGGAAGCCTCCTACTCGTCGTCTGTTTGGCCACCTCCTCAATCCTGACTATGCCGCACCTATCGGGAGGATGTGGAGACACAAGGACTCCGATTCTGATCAGGAGGATATTATTGTTCCAGGTGGAGATGATGGTGATACTAATGGTGGTGGTGCTAGTGGTGCTAGAGATGTTGGAGTGAGTGTTGGTGTTGATATTCATGACCCCCAGACCTCTACTGTTTCTATGTCCACTGTTTCTACTCCATTGGAGATGGGTGGGACTACTTCTGACGATGAGGGGGAGGATGATCAGACGGAGGATGTTGAGGGTGAGGCTGATGATGCCTTGGATGATTCTGATTCAGAGGACACTGGGCCTGAAGTTGTGACTACATGTTTCAGATCTCAAGTCGTTTTTTCTTGAGACAAGGTCTAGAGAGCAGGCCTCTATAGATGACGACGAGATCAGGGATCCGTCTTTTGTTCCTGTAACATTTGTACATTTAGTCATAGTAGTCGTAAACAGTGTTAGAACAGTGTGTGTCCGTATTCAGTTAAGCAATGTGATTCATGTGTTTATAATGTGCTTGTGTGTTAGAATCTTATTTATATACTGTTAAGACGGTGTAACAGGATAGTGTTAGTGCGTAGTGTTAAGACGAATATTATGACAATTAATTAATTCAACAAGAATCGTAATACGTAAGCGAGACTGAGTATAGTTATGGGTGACGATCCATAATGATACGAATGTGGAACTTATAATTATGATTAAATGACTTTAAATAATTAATACGATCGAAAAACGTACGCGATTGCGGGTATACACGTAATTGTATGTGTTTAACGATCTGACAACGCACGAAGAGTAAAAATAATTAAAATAATTATTTTATATTTTTACAATTTTGAAACTCATCATTTTATTGAGTTTAACAAATCTTTTATTTTTGCGTTACGTTCCAGAAACGCGAACCGAGCGACCGAAACGGACCCGAACACCACTGGAACTATAAAAGCCATGAAGATAGTCATTTCTCTCATTTATTTCAGCCAACAACCTTCTTCTCTCTAAAATTCGCGAACCTAACATCTCTCTAAAAATCAAAGCTTAAATCGTTCGTATCTTCTTCGTTTCTCAACGGATTTTGGTGATTCTTGAACCCACGCGAAGCTCTCGACATTCCCTACACAGAAGTACAACTGATCGGAGCTGTTGTCCAACCGAGATCGAGGTATTGATGCTTGAATAATCACGAAAATAGGGTTTTCTATGCGGGTTTGTGTAAAACCTAAGTCCTAACCGGTTCTAAGCCTAATCGAGTGAACCTACAACATTCGAGATGAGGTTGGTAAAGATTCATGGCATAAAGATGGTTAGATCGAAGGATGGAGCTGCTGGATAGAAGGGAACCCGCAGGGTTCGTGGCTGTTGCTGGTCGAACCTTCTTGATGGGAGACTTGTGCTACCACCCTAGCCGAACCCTCCCTCGACTAACACATATCAGGCGAACCTTTAGGTCGATGGTCATCACAGACGAACCCTCAGGCTGTCACCGAACCTTCATCAGCCTCGCCAGCCGAACCATGCACGACTCACGAACCCTAGAGCCGAACCTTGCAGTTCTGATTATCCTACGAACCTTTGTACTGATCCACGAGCCTTGCATGCTGCCATGTTAGCCGAACCTTGCTGTGTGTCATGGCCGAACCATTGTGGATTCACGAACTGAACGAGCCTTCTCTGCATGAAACCACGAACCATTTGTGATCGGGCGAACTATCTAGGTTACACGAACCCTAACGAACCAGTGTGTTTCGTTAACCACTTAGCCGAACCTTGGTGGTATTCTTAACTGGCGAACCTAGACCTTTGAACCCCAAAGGTTCGCTGCCAATGTTATCAGCCGAGCCACAACATGAAAATTCCCTTATTGCCTTGGCCCAATTCGTTGTTATTTCGATTCATAGATGGGCCCAAGACCTCGGTTTAGTCTATTTGATCCAGCCCACGAATAACAAATTGGACCTAGCCATACTACTTTATTTGATCCACATAATGGCCTTCGGCCCAATACATGGTCGTATGCCCATTGTTAGCCCAACTAAATTCCCCTAAGGCCCATTTCCTTATTCTTGGCCCAATTGAATGGGCTCATGGCCACCATTCGGCCTACACCACAAAACCTTTGGGCCCAATACGATTAACTCGGCCCATGATCAACCTAAGAGACCTATGTCATGGTTCAAGCCCAACACCTTTAATCTTGGTTCAATATCATCCCATTCGGCCTAGTATGGCCCAATTGGGCTTATGCTTAATACATATGGCATAAGGACCCAATAACAAATGCTTGGGTCAAGATTTGCCTCTTGATTCATTAATTATGAAATGATCATGGTTGGGTTAAGTGTAACCTATAATCCGATTATATGATCAAGTCATAAACATAAAAGAGCCTAGAAGCATTTTAACATATCTTTAAATCACATGTTTTAACATTGGATATCAAAACTCGTCAACACTTATTATTTTGTGTACACAAGTTGTGCATAAAAGAACATTACACATCCTTTTCATGGATTCATGATCAAGCCAGTAACTCAATCATGACTTTCAAGTTTACACAACAATCATAATCATGAGATCAATTAATCAAGAGTTAATCTAGTTCAAGTAAACACAAGTCAATCAATGAATCAAGGTCTATAAAATTATAAATCTTATATCTTATGTATGATTACAATGACATAGGAACCAGTTAGAAGTCCTGTTTGCTACTTGCTATTTGTTATAGTTCAGAGTCTACTGCAGACAGGTGAGAACATTAGCCCCTCTTTTACTGTTTTACAACTGTTTTGGGGTGAAACACGTGATCAAACCATATATTTATAAGCGTATTTCATGATTCAAGAGGTGTTCATTTTTACAAACATTACAGATTCATTTCACGAATCCAAGGGATTCATCAACTGTTTTAAAGGATTTATCCTTTAACAAGCTCTGTCTACTAAAAAGGTTTTATAAAGGCCTTTTGAACTGTTTTATATCAGATTTACCCAAATGGTTTTATAAATGATAAACACTTTTAAATAATGGATTCTATAAACTTTTATTATAAACCTTGTTACTATACAAGGTCACTATCTTATGTACTCAATCAAGAGTATTCAAAACAAGGTATTCAAACAATGGTTTTCATGATGATGTTCAAAACAAAGGATTCAGTTCATGGTGTTCAAACAGGGTTTTCAAATCATGTTACCAAATAAGGCATTAACACGCTACTTTTAAAGCAAAGTGCAAAACCATGGTGTCCATCGTTGTAAACAAACTTATAAACCCATCAAGTTTCATTAGCGTTAGTACTGGGTGATCACAACAAGGGAAAGCGGACACACTGGTTCATTATCCAAAATGGAGTTAGCTTTTAAATTTGTTTTAAAAGCTAACTGCAGGTTTGGTGTCATTATGGTTATCAAAACTGCTGATGTATTATCTAATTCCGAACGTGGTTTGGGACTTGATATTATATGTTGGCTTTCGTGCAAACAGTGATTGGACTGTTTACACACATTTTTCATACTTGATGTTAGTTTGGGTTGCAACCCATCCATGTAATTCAATTATTTCTTTAATATACCTATGCTTTATTTTACAAATGCATGATTACTTATGTTAAACCTATTGTTCTCACCAACTACTTCTGTAGTTGACAGTTACTTTTCACGTGTTTCAGGTAATCAGGTTTAAGACTTTCTCAGAGCCAACTAAGGAGACCATTCTAAGATAGAACAAGATGAAGAAACATGCTAGGATGGATTAGAAACACATTAAATCCTAATTGTTTAATTGTCTTGTTTGAAGTCTTATTTTGTAAACTATATTTTGGGTCTGTAGTTGTCATTATTTTGGTAGATAGTTTGTCTGTAACTAAACAACTGTCTAAACATTATGAAATGCAGTAATCCATTGTGGTTGTTCTTATACAATACTTGTGCATGATTCAACTGTTCATACGTCACCGCGCCGTGAATTCCGCACGCGGCGCAGGGGTGTGACAGGTTGGTATCAGAGCCAAGGTTGTAGAGAACTAGGAAAAACCCAATGTTTAATGACCTAGACTATAACCTAAGCTACCCAATAGGACTAAGTGCTATAGGCTTGAGGATACTTAGGATCTAAGTAACTTAAGTGAGCATTAAGTCTACATTAAGCTTGAAAGATCTTAGGGACATTTTACTAAGATTAGATATCGAGTCAAGGAATTTGAATCGAAATTCTATAATTTTAGAAACCGAATTAAATTCTCACACATATGCATTTAAGGATTTCAGAGGCAAGGATCTGTATTCTTAGTATCCTTGATCTGAAATTCTCACACAGAGATCATTAAAGAATTCCAGGGGCAAGGATTTGTATTCTTAATATCCTTGATCTGGAATTCTCCATCAGAGTTCATTATGGGAATTTAGAGGCAAAGATCTGTATTCTTAGTATCTTTGATCTAAAATCCTTGTCATGTTTATCATAGGAATTCAGATGTCAAGATCTATTAATTTAGAATCTTGATTTGAAATCCTTGTCATGTTATCATTATCAGGTGTTCATTATCATAGGAACTTTCTAACTTAGAATCTGTGTAACAGTATTCTTTAGTTGAAGTTCTCACAGGGAATCATATTACTCAATACTGTAAGTATTGGGAACCTAGGTTAAATCAACCTAGGACACATATACAGAAACCTAAGGTTTAAATTTCAAGTAAATTAAGAACCGTGGTTTACACAGTCATAATCATATCCATAGTACAAAAGGCAATCATGAAACAATCATAATCAATCAGGAGTTGGAATCTTAGCTCCAAGTACAAACGGCGGATTAACGCTGACGTGCTGAGGTAAGTGGTGGGTCGGTGAGAGCTTACCCTATATATAAGCTTATTTCGGTATGTCAGGGGGAACCCGGCGTTCGTACTTGAAGGGAAGATTCGGGAGCAACTGGATCATTGAACATTAGTCAAAACACTTGAGATACAATCATTGGTGAATCAAATCATAGTACAATTCAAGCTTGGATGAACCAAACATTATGGTAAATCAATCAAGTGGTGAACATTCTTTCAATGTAAACCTTAAGTGAAATTCTTAAGTGATAGCAATAACAATGTAGAGCACTCATATGACTTAGTTCTACATGTTAACAACTGTTAGTAGGTGCACGCATAACATAATCATAGTTCAATCATGGATTCTATCATAGTTCAAATTGATCAAAGATCATGGGATTCTTAATCAATGGAACACACTTGGAAATCAGTACAAACATGTTGCCAAATGCTAGCAAGGACATGATCGTGGTATATCGAAGCGGTAGTGGGATGGCGTCTGGGCTGGCAGTTTGCTTGACCCTTTCGTATGCCCTATATATAAGCTATCTTCGGTATATTGGGAAAGTGTCAGTGTGTAGATTTGGTGGAGTGAGATCATGGGATGTTATACACATTCACATGAGAAGTATGCTAATGGGCTGATTGCTTATACGTGTACATGCTCATATTACAATTGAATGATAATACTAGTAGTATGGATATATTACTAAATTTTATCATGCAAATCTAATTGTATCCTTTCTCGTTACTGACCCACTTATGGCTTCTATTCGTAGAATGCCTCCCGACGTGATCCTAACGGAGGGGGTTTGAGCCGGGCATGGTCACTGATATTACCCAGAATCTTCGGGGAAGTACTAGTGATTCAGCACATAACTCAAATGCTACAATTACTGGAACTGCTAACTTCACTTTCAAGCAGTTCAATGATGCTAAGCCTCCTAAGTACGCTGGTACCGAAGGAGCTACTGGTCTACTACAGTGGTTAGAGAGAATCAAGGATATTCTTGATTTTACAGGATGTCCTGAAAATCTAAAGGTCAAGATGGCCTCAAGCGCTTTTCACAAAGGCGCACTCACCTGGTGGAATTCTGAGAAGAACACCAGAGGACGCGAAGTCGCATTAGCCTTACCGTGGGACGGTTTCAAGAATCTGCTTGTGGAAAAGTTTTGTCCACGACACGAGCTGAAGAAACTGGAGGTGGAGATGTGGAATCTGGTGCAAGACAGTGGTGAAAACGCCAAGTATACAACTCGTTTCCATGAGTTGTGCATTTTGGTGCCACACTTGGTTACTCCTCTATCCCGCAGGATAGAGAAATACATTGAAGGCTTACCTCTAGTGGTCAGGGGAACTGTGATGGGGAATAACCCCACTACTCTGGAGGCAGCGATTCATCTTGGAGCTAGCCTTACCGAAGAATATGTTAAGTCTGGAGTGCTCACCTGAAAGGGGTATAAGAGAGAACAGATTGATGAAGGCAAGAAGCCTGAACAACAACATCCGAAGAAGAAGCAAAAGACAATCAAGAACTTTGCAGCCCTGACTGCAGTTACACCTACTCATGCCACACCTATTACTGCTATGCCACAACCTGCTAACGTCAGAAAGTCTTATACTGGCACATTTCCACTTTGCACCAAATGCCAATACAAGCATCTACCCAACACTCCGTGCAAAAAGTGTCTCAAATGTGGGCTTATAGGACACTTAGCAGCTACATGTAGATCTGCTCATCTTGCTGCTGCAACAATTGTCACCGCTACTCCTGCTGTTACAGGTGGAAGGGCCTGTTATAACTGTGGGGCTGAGGGGCATTTCAGGAATCAGTGCCCGAAACTCAACACACCTGCAACAACTGCTACTGCTCGTGCCTTTGTTATCGGAGCTGCCGAAGCACGCGAGGAGCCAGCAGTTGTCACGGGTACATTTCTCCTTAATGGTCATTACGTTTCTATCATATTTGATACTGGTGCTGATAAAAGTTTTATCTCTGGCCATACTGCTTCTTTGCTTAACATAGAACCATCTATACTTACTGCTCCCTATACCGTAGAAGTAGCTGATGGAAATACCATACTTGTAGATTCTATAATTCATGGTTGTGAGTTAAGATTAAACGACCATCTTTTTCTCATCGATCTTATTCCTATGACACTTGGAATTTTCGAAGTTGTGATAGGAATGGATTGGTTATCCAAAAACAATGCCGAAATTGTATGTTCGGAGAAATTTATTCGAATTCCTTTACTGTCCGGCGAAACGATGAGAATCTATGGCGAGAAACCCTGCCACGGATTAAAGATTGTATCGTGCATCAAGGCAAGGAAGTATCTAAAGAAGAAATACTATGCGTTCCTGGCTCACGTGGTGGAAAAGAAACCTGATAAGAAAGCAGTTGGAGACGTTCCAATCATCAAAGATTATCCGGATGTATTTCCAGAAGAATTGCCTGGACTACCACCAGTCCTACAAGTGGAATTTAGAATCGATCTCGTCCCTGGAGCAAACCCAGTGGCGAAGTCACCGTATCGATTAGCACCGTCTGAGATGTAGGAACTGTCTAGTCAACTTCAAGAACTTCTAGATAAGGGACTCATAAGACCGAGTTTCTCTCCATGGGGAGCTCCGGTTTTCTTTGTCAAGAAGAAAGACGGTTCATTTCGTATGTGCATCGATTATCGTGAATTAAACAAGTTGACAGTCAAGAACAGATATCCTCTGCCTAGGATCGATGATCTGTTTGATCAATTACAGGGAGCAACTTGCTTCTCTAAGATTGACTTACGATCCGGGTATCATCAGTTGAGAGTAAATGATGAGGATATACCAAAGACTGCATTTAGGACTCGATATGGACATTATGAGTTTGTGGTTATGCCATTTGGGCTGACCAATGCACCCGCAGTGTTCATGGACTTGATGAACCGAGTCTGCAGGCCATACTTGGATCAGTTTGTTATTGTTTTCATTGACGATATACTGATCTACTCAAAGACAGAACAAGAGCCCGAGGATCATTTGAAGAAAGTCTTAGAACTACTAATAGAGGAACAACTTTATGCTAAATTCTCCAAGTGTGAATTTTGGCTAAAGGAGGTTCACTTCTTAGGACATGTCATAAACAGGGATGGAATACATGTAGATCCAGCAAAGATTGAGGCGATTAAGAACTGGACTACTCCAACAGAGATTCGTTCATTTCTGGGTCTGGCGGGCTATTACAGGAGATTCATTGCGAATTTCTCTAAGATTGCCTTGCCACTTACCACTTTGACTCAGAAAAGTCAAGCCTTTATATGGGGACAGAAACAAGAAGATGCATTTCAACTTCTTAAACAGAAGTTATGCAACTCCCCTATCCTTAGCCTTCCAGAAGGTAGTGATGATTTCATTGTCTACTGTGATGCTTCAAACCTTGGTCTCGGTTGTGTACTTATGCAACGGGACAAGGTCATTGCATATGCGTCAGGACAACTCAAGACTCACGAGAAGAATTACACTACTCATGACCTTGAGTTAGGGGCTGTGGTCTTTGCATTGAAGATTTGGAGACACTACCTGTATGGTACTAAATGTGTCATCTATACAGACCACAAGAGCCTGCAACACATCCTCAATCAGAAAGAACTCAACATGAGACAACGACGTTGGGTTGAGCTTTTAACTGATTACGACTGTGAGATTCGTTACCATCCGGGTAAAGCCAATGTGGTGGCGGATGCTCTTAGTCGCAAGGAACCAGTCAAATCAATTCGTGTAAGAGCCATGGAGATCAACACACAGCCGAACTTGAAAGACTTGATTCGTATCGCACAACAACAAGTAGTAACAGACAATCAACTCAAGACAGACTTAGACTGCGGCATTGAGAAGAAACTAGAACCTAGAGCTGATGGGGTGTTATATCTCAATGGCCGCATTTGGATTCCAAGGTCTGAATAATTGCGCACACTCATCTGTGATGAGGCTCATAAGTCGCGATACTCAGTTCACCCTGGAGCCGATAAGATGTATCAGGACTTAAGGACATCTTATTGGTGGCCGGGAATGAAGAAAGACATAGCACTGTATGTGGGAAAATGTCTTACATGTTCAAAGGTCAAAGCAGAACATCAAAAGCCTTTGGGACTTCTGCAGCAACCTGAAATTCCTCAATGGAAATGGGAACAAATTTCCATGGATTTCATAACTAAGTTGCCGAGAACTCCGCGAGGTTTCGATTCGATTTGGGTGATCGTTGATCGACTCACCAAATCTGCTCATTTTCTCCCAATCCGAGAGGATTATAAAATGGAGAAGTTATCCACATTGTACATCAACGAAATCGTAGTGCGTCATGGTACACCAACATCAATCATATCTGATCGTGATAGTCGCTTCACTTCTCGCTTTTGGCAATCATTGCAAAAGGCTTTGGGAACTCGTGCTAATCTTAGCACGGCGTATCATCCCCAAACCGACGGTCAAAGCCAAAGGACTATCCAAACACTCGAGGACATGCTTCGTTCTTGTGTCATTGACTTCGGTGGAAGTTGGGACACTCATCTTCCACTTATCGAGTTTTCGTACAACAACAGCTACCATACGAGCATTCAATGTGCACCATTCGAAGCTTTATATGGTAGGAAGTGCCGATCACCGGTCTGTTGGACCGAGATTGGTGACTCACAGGTCGTAGGACTAGAACTCATTCAGGAAACATCAGACAAGATCACAATCATTCAGACACGGCTTAAGGCCGCACGAGATCGGCATAAGAGTTATGCTGATCGACGTCGGAAACCGCTTGAGTTTCAAGTCGGTGACCGAGTCTTACTCAAAGTTTCTCCCTGGAAAGGCGTTGTCCTATTCGGGAAGAAAGGGAAACTTGCACCAAGGTACGTTGGACCTTTTGAGATCCTGGAACGGATTGGTCCCGTAGCCTACAAACTCAAACTTCCAGTGGAGCTAAGCAATGTTCATGATACTTTTCATGTATCGAATCTTAAGAAATGCTTGGCGGATCATGATGTTCAGATTCCACTGGAAGACATTCAGATTCAGAACAACATGCAATTCATAAAACGTCCGGTTGAAATCATGGATCATGGAGTGAAGAAACTTAAACGCAGCCGTATCCCGATCGTAAAGGTACGATGGGAGGGCAAACGCGGTGCTGAGTTCCCCTGGGAACGTGAAGACCAGATGAAGCTTAAGTACCCTCATCTTTTTACAGTACCTTCGGCTAGTTAATTTCGGGACGAAATTCCCTTAACTAGGGGAGACTGTAACATTTGTACATTTAGTCATAGTAGTCGTAAACAGTGTTAGAACAGTGTGTGTCCATATTCAGTTAAGCAATGTGATTCATGTGTTTATAATGTGCTTGTGTGGTAGAATCTTATTTATTTAGAGACAAGTATGTATTATTTATTTACGGTCGATCACACTAGGCAAGAACCGTATCGTGTTATATCGAAACAGTGGAGGGCAGCGAGACTGAGCCCTATATATACTGCGTTCGGTGTAACAGGATAGTGTTAGTGCGTAGTGTTAAGACGAATATTATGACAATTAATTAATTCAACAAGAATCGTAATACGTAAGCGAGACTGAGTATAGTTATGGGTGACGATCCATAATGATACGAATGTTGAACTTATAATTATGATTAGACGACTTTAAATAATTAATACGATCGAAAAACGTACGCGATTGCGGGTATACACGTAATTGTATGTGTTTAACGATCTGACAACGCACGAAGAGTAAAAATAATTAAAATAATTATTTTATATTTTTACAATTTTGAAACTCATCATTTTATTGAGTTTAACAAATCTTTTATTTTTAAATCGCGTAAAATACGCGTTACATTCCGGAAACACGAACCGAGCGACCGAAACGGACCCGAATACCACTAGAACTATAAAAGCCATGAAGATAGTCATTTCTCTCATTTATTTCAGCCAACATAAAAGAGCCTATAATCCAATTATATGATCAAGTCATAAACATAAAAGAGCCTAGAAGCATTTTAACATATCTTTAAATCACATGTTTAAACATTGGATATCAAAACTCGTCAACACTTATTATTTTGTGTACACAAGTTGTGCATAAAAGAACATTACACATCCTTTTCATGGATTCATGATCAAGCCAGTAACTCAATCATGACTTTCAAGTTTACACAACAATCATAATCATGAGATCAATTAATCAAGAGTTAATCTAGTTCAAGTAAACACAAGTCAATCAATGAATCAAGGTCTATAAAATTATAAATCTTATATCTTATGTATGATTACAATGACATAGGAACCAGTTAGAAGTCCTGTTTGCTACTTGCTATTTGTTATAGTTCAGAGTCTACTGCAGACAGGTGAGAACATTAGCCCCTCTTTTACTGTTTTACAACTGTTTTGGGGTGAAACACGTGATCAAACCATATATTTATAAGCGTATTTCATGATTCAAGAGGTGTTCATTTTTACAAACATTACAGATTCATTTCACGAATCCAAGGGATTCATCAACTGTTTTAAAGGATTTATCCTTTAACAAGCTCTGTCTACTAAAAAGGTTTTATAAAGGCCTTTTGAACTGTTTTATATCAGATTTACCCAAATGGTTTTATAAATGATAAACACTTTTAAATAATGGATTCTATAAATTTTTATTATAAACCTTGTTACTATACAAGGTCACTATCTTATGTACTCAATCAAGAGTATTCAAAACAAGGTATTCAAACAATGGTTTTCATGATGATGTTCAAAACAAAGGATTCAGTTCATGGTGTTCAAACAGGGTTTTCAAATCATGTTACCAAATAAGGCATTAACACGCTACTTTTAAAGCAAAGTGCAAAACCATGGTGTCCATCGTTGTAAACAAACTTATAAACCCATCAAGTTTCATTAGCGTTAGTACTGGGTGATCACAACAAGGGAAAGCGGACACACTGGTTCATTATCCAAAATGGAGTTAGCTTTTAAATTTGTTTTAAAAGCTAACTGCAGGTTTGGTGTCATTATGGTTATCAAAACTGCTGATGTATTATCTAATTCCGAACGTGGTTTGGGACTTGATATTATATGTTGGCTTTCGTGCAAACAGTGATTGGACTGTTTACACACATTTTTCATACTTGATGTTAGTTTGGGTTGCAACCCATCCATGTAATTCAATTATTTCTTTAATATACCTATGCTTTATTTTACAAATGCATGATTACTTATGTTAAACCTATTGTTCTCACCAACTACTTCTGTAGTTGACAGTTACTTTTCACGTGTTTCAGGTAATCAGGTTTAAGACTTTCTCAGAGACAACTAAGGAGACCATTCTAAGATAGAACAAGATGAAGAAACATGCTAGGATGGATTAGAAACACACTAAATCCAAATTGTTTAATTGTCTTGTTTGAAGTCTTATTTTGTAAACTATATTTTGGGTCTGTAGTTGTCATTATTTTGGTAGATAGTTTGTCTGTAATAAAACAACTGTCTAAACATTATGAAACGTAGTAATCCATTGTGGTTGTTCTTATTCAATACTTGTGCATGATTCAACTGTTCATACGTCACCGCGCCGTGGATTCCGCACGCGGCGCAGGGGTGTGACAGTTCCAGAGTTTGATTTTGATCCTATTCCTCGTACTTTCACTACATCTACTATTTCTGAGACTTCCTCCCCTCCAGCCAAGACACAGAAGAGGGCCAGATTCGTTTTACAGAGACGGTAAGAGTCGGTTTCTGTTGCAGCAACCACTGTTACATCTGCTGCAACAGTCGCGACTTCTTCACTGACCAGGTCAAGGGCTACTCCTGCAAGTGTTTCTACTGCCCCTCTGGTGTTTCTACTGCCCCTCTGACCTCATCTATGGCCACTACAGCTGTTTTTACTACTGCTTCCTTTGGTCCTTCTATCACATGTTCTGATCCTTACACTATGAATGCTTCAGTTGCTGATCAGCTCAGCACACTGGGAGTGGCTCTGCAAGTTCCTCCAGTTCAGGAGAGCCATCCCCACCCACCGAGATCAGAACCAAGACCAAGCATGATAGAGCCGCCAAGCTGCTTCAGAGTCAAGCAGAAGAGCCTAAGGCAACTTAAGAGGTTGATGCTATGCCAGTGAGACGTCTTCTGAAGAAAAGTTGACGGTGATACTGGACGCTCAGGGCATAATTCAACACTCTATCAGTTATGATAAAGAGGAAGGCGAGATCATCCACTGCCTCTCCAAAGAGCAGGTTGTAGTGTTATTCAGGCTGAATCCAGATGAGGTAGTGCTGGTTGATGATATTGTTCCCATTTCTGATCTTCCTACTCCAGAGGTATTTGATGATATTGATAAGGTGATTCTGGAGTATCTTAGAGTAGAAGAGAGCACAAAGTACACTTCAGCTGAAGAGGAGCTGCCTACTTTTGCTGATCTTTTCGGTCTAAATACTGAGGAAGAACTAAGCAGAAAAATAGATGAGAAGGTCAGCGGCATCGAGTCTTCAGCAGAAGACATTCAGAAGAGGAAGGAAGAATGGGCAGCTTACTGGGAAGTACTGAAGAAAGAAAGTGTTTCACCGATGCCAACTCCGCACACCAATGTCTATGAGACCAAAGGATGTACATCTGGCGGTCAGATTCTGAGTTGGGCATACTTTCATGACTTGCACTGTTATGCAGTGAAGAGAGAGAAGGGGATCTAGTACTTCCGTTTTCCTCACGACTTCAAGACGTTGCTGGGATTTGAAGTCAATCAGCTTGCACCTCTGAAGATGTTGTACTATGAGGATTCGGGGATGTCTTCCTGGTTTGCGAGGAAAATCCAGTTCGGGTACAGGAAAAGATCGGTAAACTTCAAGCCAGCCCAACCGGAAAGGTAATATCAGCCGGAGATCGATGCTAACACCTGCAGACATAAAGTGATACTGAAGTGGCTGCATCCGAATGTCATGAGGATGATTCCTTTACGGAAAATGCGTCAAGACTTTTCGGACAGCCTCGTATGGTAGTACTATGATAGGAGGACTGCTGAGGCTGTGATTGTATTGTGCAAAGAAGATACATGGGATACTAGTCGTATTTTTGATCCTATGTGGCTGACAAATTTGTCGCTAGAAGACGTGAAGACCTTATACAAATGTCAGAAATTCTTTGATGTTGGAGACATGGAGCAGGCTTTACAGTTTATGAGAGTCATCCGGCTACGCTTCGCGTTTGATATCCATGCCGGATTTGACTGGAAAGCTCTTTCAGAAAAGTTTTTGAAGACTAGTGCTGACAAGTAGAGAACTAAGTCCAAGGGAGAGTTTGTTGGTGCATGTAATGTCCCTAGTTCTGTATTTTGTATGACTTGGATTGTATAAAGTTTATATCAGTAATGAAATCGATTATTCTGTATTGTTCGTATGTTTAATTGAGTTTAATATGTCTAACTATGTTTGACTTTGACTTTGACTATGTTACAGACCCATTCGTGCGAATGGTACCTACGAATGAGTCCTTTCGCACAAATGAACGACTAGCGAATGACTGAGGCCAATGAATGAGTCACTCACATGATTCATTCGGATGACCAGCCTATTCAGCTGAGCCATTCGCCCGAATGAGTGTTTCGCACAACTCATTCGGCTGAATGAGTTCAGTATATAGACATGCAAACAGAATTTTTTAGACAACTTCTCTGACCCCTGAGTACTCCTTGTCATTATCCTAGGGTTTTGAGTCGCCTCTCCTTGTCCAACTTCGTTTCTCACCCTGTGGTGTTCGATTTCGATCAAAACGTTGATTCTACATCATCGGATTGCCACAGGGCTTGGTGATTTATATTGGAAAACCCTTGAATAGGATTCCGCACTATTCAAGGGCCTGCCGAGCAGAATCCGCAAGGAACCTGGTGATTTCCAAGGGTTTCATAGGTCCTACAATTATCATCATCAGAATCTGAATCTGAAACATCATCAGGAACATGTCCTTCAGGTTCAGCATGAACATCTTTAGTTTCTTTATTAATACTTCAGTAACTTGTGGTGTAGACGAATGTAGCCACATCAGTAAACTGAGGTACAAAAGAAGTAGCCTCAACTTCAACTTCAGTAGTTTGCTCTGGTCGTTCGTCAGAATGTGTCTGTTGGTTTGCAACAAGTGACTGAACATGAAACCAGGCTTCATTCTCTAGTTCGAGATAATCAGTATCAATAACATGCCCAAATAATAGAGTGTCTGCAGTGTTAGCTCCCCTCCTTGGTCTACAATAAACAAATATCCTTTTATTCATCACTGTTATCTTGATAATAGGACCAGCCTTGTTGATATGTGGAAACAAATGATGAAAGATCATAGTCAAGAATCTTGGATATTGTAAGAAGCTTTCTTTCTCTATGGCGGTAATTTGTTTCACCATAGAGTCAAAAATCAGCTGACTAATGTTGAATGGTTTGTTCAACACTAGTGCAGCAATAAGGCATTGAAATTGCCTAGACAGAGTGTCAATCCCAGACTTCCTATTAGATAGGCACATAATCACAAAATAGAAAAGTATCGCCATTGTCCAAATAAATGTTTCTTGGCCAATTGGGAAGCAATAACATCTCTGCTATATCCCATCCTATTGAATACTCCACAAATCAGATCATTTGGGAGTGTCAATGGGTCTTCATTAGAATCATTGAAGTGCAGAGCAGCTCCTAGATCGTCAACAGAGAACTTTATCACCTCATCATTGATTTTAGATTTCAAGACTGGTGGCTCAGCAGCACAGTCATAATCAGCATTATCCCAAAGAGATGAAATGTGATTCATGACTATCACAGGATTTGCAGAAATTGCATGTGTTGTCCTGGATCTCTTCAGAAATAGGAATATGCCTGTAAGTTTATATTTGTGAATAACTAAACTGACGTGCATAGTTATTAATATTACTTATAATATAAATATATGGTCTCCTCTTTATGTTTGAATTAAGATTGCAGATCAAATAAGTTCATAACAAATTCTCCTACAAGTTCGGGTACGGGAACTTTGATGAATTTTGATCGTGGAGTAAATGTAGAAGAGGATCGTTTGTTTGAAGAGGTCTTGGTCATATCCGATATAGTGGCGAAATAATTGGAATGACTATAATGACCGTTTTTGTAATATCGTATTATATATAGAGGCATTGATCGATGATAGGAACACACAACACTCTACCATATTCAGTCATCATCTGTGAATCACTTCCATAAATAGAATCGATCATTTTGCGCTACTTGTTGGTATTGAAGATTCTATAATCCCCAGAGGTTTTTGGTTACGAATTCGAATATTGTAATCGTGTTTAATTCGAAATAAATTAACGTCTTGAATGTTTATTTGAAACATTTGTATTAAAAAATCTATAGATTTATATATAGATAGACGATTATATTATTAATAACACAAAACAAAATCTAAGCTTTTGTAAATTTCATAAAAGTTGTAATTATTTTAAGGCTTAAAAAGTCATAATGAGTTGTAATAAAATAATTGAATTTTATTAGTAAATAAACAATTATTATATTATTAATAACACAAAACAAAATCTAAGCTTTTGTAAATTTCATAAAAGTTGTAATTATTTTAAGGCTTAAAAAGTCATAATGAGTTGTAATAAAATAATAGAATTTAATTAGTAAATAAACAATTATTATGCTTAAAATAATAATAATAATAATAATAATAATAATAATTTATGTATTGTAATATGTGTATGTAGGAATACAAACAAATACATATAAATGTATATACACACGCAAAATTGAAATAAAATAAATAATAATACTTAAATATATAATGTTTATATTAATAATATATTAGAGATATATTATGTTTAGGTTGAATAAAAATCATAAAAATTTTAAAGCAAATACCAAAAGTAATATAACTATTGTCATAATGTGAAAGTTTTATAAAAATACTAAGTGTTGGTATAAAATAACAGCTACAAAATCAAGGGGCCAAATTTAGCGTTTTATGAAACCTGGATGTGAGGGTTATAAGTTTTGAGGAATCTATGGCAAATAATCAAAAAGAAGAGGGAGCAAAACCGTAATAACCCCAAACCCTTTTTCTTTCACACCCGTCCTACCCCGTGGATACCCACGAGACCCGGTTGCGACCTAAACTTCAATCTTGCTCGATTACAACCGATTACAGCTCAAATATGATCATTTTAGAAAGGATTGAACACGTTTAGAGTTTTCCAATCAACCATTAATTCAATTTAATCAGTAATCATGCGGTAAATCACATTCCAAGTTTGTTCGTATGAACCAAAAATATAATACAACACAACGTGTATAAAATCCAAAATTAATCCACTTATTTCGTCTCTTTACTCATTTCGAATCTGTCTGAGCCAGAAACCAGCGATCATAACCCTTTTTGAGTGCAATTCAAGCTCAAGGCCCACCAGACCCTGCAGCTCAATCAAACCCGCACCATATGAACTCAAACTAGGTAAAATTTTATGTGGTTGTTGTAACATCACTATAATTTGGGATTTTCAAACATGTTCGATTGTACTGCTAAGACCTGATATGATAATTGTTAATGACTATGAATTATTGAATGTTATTATCACTGGTATACATTATTGAGAACGTATATTATCACAATAAGCATAAACCATGGGAAGTTTAGTTGAAACACAACTAAACAGAACCAGAGTGTTATTACAGTTGAACTCGCATGATATGGGATAGTTGATTTGGAATGGTAGTGGTATAGGATTCTATAACCAAAGATAGGCAAGGAGATAATCATGGTCTATCGAAGAGGTTGTGGGATGGCGGCTGAGGCAGTTGCGACTGACCTCTACGTATGCCCTATACATAAGCCATCTTCGGTTTATCATGATTATATTAGTGTTGACGCTTTGGTGAGGAGAATCCGAGGTTTTGGTTTGGAATGATGAATAGTTATGAGTTGGTTATCGTTCGGTTACTAAACATTGTCAAAGGCACATGGTCATAGTTTATTGAAATGATGGTGGGATGGTGGCTGGATAGGTTGTGATCTACTCCTACATATGCCCTATACATAAGCTTATTTCGGTCTATCATGGATGTGTCAGTGATATGGTTTAGTGGGATTTGGATTGGGAAATTATAATATTAAAGATAATAAAATAATGAAAGCGTTATTGGAAATGATTATGCGATGGTGAGGTTACGAACATAACTTAAACGCGAATATTAATTCAGAAATATTATCTTAATAATGTATTCGCATGGGTGACGATTCACACGAATATAATTATTAGGAATAATATTCTGAAACGATATTCCCTAAATCGTAAATCGAATCAAAATACGATACGAGCGTTGGATTCGGAAAGGTGACGATCTTTACGAATACGTACGTGAGTAACGCGTTTCGACGAGATAACGAAATAAAAATTTAACGATATTATGTTATGAAAAGGAAAATAAAAAAATGTTTATTAGGAATTACAACCTAAGACGTATCCGAACAAAGCAATTTATAAAATAAACGATTTAATGAAAGTGAACGAAATCATTGTTTTTACGAAACAACTTTATTTAAAATCATTTTAATAAAACGAAACTTAAGGATATAAATGTTTTATGTTCTAAATGTATTTTACGAGTAAAACCAAGCATTTAACACTTTTCACGCGAAATAAACGAGATCGAGCACACGGGGACAAAACGAGGTATAATAAAGAACTACTTATTCTTTTTCATTTCTCAAGAACCCTTTCTCTCTCTACACCTTCATTTTCGCCATTTCTCTCTCTCTACCTTCTCTCTACTTTTTCTCCCTCAAATCTCAACCATTTCAAGAGATCTTGGTGCCAAAACATTCGGGTGATTGAGTAGAACAAGAAACCACGAGGATTTCGAGGTATTGATCGGGTTTTGAAGGTGAATCGTGAGTTTTCTTTTTGTTTCTCATTCTAACAATAACCGGTTTGCAATCTATATCTTTTAAACGACTTTAGTGCTTAAATCCTTGTTAATCAAGTTAGTATTAACATGAGAGAACCATGGACGAACTAGCAAATAGCTAGGGTTGATGAGGATGCTGACAAGCAGCTGGGTTCGTGTGAAAGGCCGAATGGCCGAACCTCAAAAAGGGTGGCCGGACCTTGCCAGCGACGAGCCTGCATGTGGCCGAACCCTACAGTAGCCGAACCTCAAGTGGGAGCGAACCTAGGAAATCACCGAACCCTCGCTGCGGCGAACTATAGAGTGCCGAACCTGGGTGCATGCTGGTCGAACGTTCCTCTCAGTCGAACCTTGGTTTGGTGAACCAATACATGGCGAACCTTCATGTGTCACGAACCAGGGATGTCAACGAACCTAGAACATTGGCCGAACCCTTGGTTTACGAACTTGGAGCCACGAACCAAGGATGACACGAACCTAAGCCATGTTGCAGCGAACCCTAAATGGGTCGAACCTGGAGTGCTGGCCAAACCAGTTGGCTGCGAACCCAGCCTCACGAACCTGGAACCCTAATTGTTGCGAACCTTGCATGGCTAAACCTCCTTTTGGCCGAACCATGTTTCCAGACCCTAGACCATTAAAACCCCCATTTTATCCAGCGAACCTAAAGGGAAGGGTGGACTAGGTGCGGTTGAATCTAAGCCCCTATCAAACAAAGTGGGAGACTATAATAACACACATGATTTGAAATGAATAATATACATGAGACTTTCACATGCATGCATGAATTTTACTAAGTGACCACCTTTTCTTAACAATATAAGCTTTGTATTATGAGATTTTACATAATGTGAACCTTTTATAGTAAAAGACTTAGACATAGCCTCCTTAAAACTTGATTGGGATTTTAATAGCTTAATTCAAGGTGGTCAAATAAGTTAATCATGCATGTATGTATAGACAAAAGTGTACATAAGTGTATAAGGTTATTACATTTACAACTTGTATACCTTTGATATATTATTTAAAAATCAACATATGATGGATAATTAAAACTAACGACTTTAAATTGCAATCGTATGACGAACATTGATAAAATTTTAGGTGTTACAACTCAACTTGGATTAAATACACTGAGTTAATGAAGCACCTAACGAATAAAAGTAAACACTTATGGATACTTGATTTAAGTGAAACGCATATACTTATGAACACGAACACACGATGAATACACGTTGTTGATTTGCTTTTGATTTCACATACGTGAGCGCACATACTACGAAAACACTGAATCTAAGGAATTCAGGTGAGTTCTCATAACCTCCCTTTTTAAATCATTTTGTTTTTAAACTCGAAGGTGGAACATGTGTACCAGATTTACATATTGTTTTGATAACACATGGATGACACCTGTTTTATCATTACGATATTCATATTATTGGATTATCATTGCTTATGGATTGTCACGGATTATCTTGGATTTCCATGAGTCGTTGTTGTTGACTTCGGTCATCCGCAATGATTGCATGTATTGTCACGTGGATTGCCACAACCCCATGGGTCGTTGTCGTTGACTTCGGTCAATCGCAATGATTGCATGTATTGTCACTTATATTATTTGAAGACATTGATGATTGAGATTGGTTGAATATATGTGATTGATTATATGTGATTATTTGAATTATGTGACTGTGTGTTTGTGTTTGTGTTTGTGTTTGGGTGTTAGATTATCTCTTAGGTGCACATGTGGATTTTCTTGGAAAACTATAACTTTTTATAAACATATTATAAACACTTTCGAAATATAAAAACTAATGATTACTCACCAACTACTTTGTAGTTGACACTTGATTTTCTACATGTTTCAGGGAACGAGGAGAAGTAGGTAGAGCAGGATAGCTCTACATCTTTTGGACATCATCACTTAGGGTCTTGGACTTAGTTAAAATAAGTGAAATTCTGAAGACTAGAATTTAGTTAGTTTAGCTAAATCTTTTGTGTAATTAATGTAACTACATCATGATGAACATGATTTTTGATGTAATTAGTTTGGTTGATTAATTGATATGTGATGATTTAATTAGATGCCCACGAGCTTATGAACAATCTACTCATCCCTCGTGGCATCCCGACGTTTCCGCCATCGGTCAGGGTGTTACAGATTGGTATCAGAGCCTGGGTTATAAGAAATTAGGTTACTAGAAATGGTTGACCTAATCTATAACCATAGGATACCTTAGTATGAAATTACTTCTTACACTAGTTATTATATTTAGGATTTCATGCTTATGTGTTTATTACATGTTACCTGAACTCCTGTTATATATCTGAACTGTATATGTTACTTGCTGATTATAAGATTGATTGTGCCCTAATGATTCAATAAGGATATGCACGTGGTGTATCGTAAAGGTGGTGGGCTGGTGGCTGAAGCAGTTGCGACTGACTTCTACATATGCCCTATACATATACCATTTACGGTACGTTAGGTGGATGTCAGTATTGAGGAATAAGGGAACTACCTGTTTGGGAAATTATTTGCTTAGGAAATTAACTGCTTAGGAATTTATTCGCTTAGGAATTGCTTGTTTGATCTTTGATCACCAGACAAGGACACACTCGTAGTACTACAAAGGTGGTGGGACGGTGGCTGGGGCGGTTGCGACCTACCCCTACATATGCCCTATACATATACGATTTGAAGTATATTGGGGGTCTGTCAGTGTCAGGAAACTTAGGATATTATTAGGATATGTTGTAAATGTTGGGTTTTTAACAAGTTTATCAAAGCCATTTTAACCATTTAAAATGTAAAAACGCAGCGGATATTAGTAATTTAAAACTTGTTTTAAAATGTTCATAAACCATTTTATGATTAACCCGAATCAAAAGATCCATATGAGGATGTTCATGCTTACAAACAAACATAGTTAGAAACAAGAAAACTACCTCCTCCTCTAGAGGGTGTGATTCTTGAAATAGATGATGATTCTTGAATGAAATCTCCAAAAGATGATGACCACAAGCTTGTATAGCTACAAACCTACAACAAACACCAAGATGTGCTAGGATTGAACAACACAAAACTCTTTTTTTCTCTTGCTCTTGCTCTTCGCCGAAAATTTCAAGGAGAGAGGATGAGAGAGTTCATTTTTATTGTGTGAGAGATACTTATATGGAAAAATGTGTAATTGCATGTCTTATGATTGGTTAGTGAAAAATGTAGTAAAGCATGTGTGGGATTGACCACTCATGGGCCATGCATCTCTTCACCAATGAGATACTTTCCACTTTATCTTTTACCATTTCACTTTTAACTAACTTAGTCATAGTAAAAACCATTTTAACTAGTGACATTTAATTAGTTACTTGCTACATTTTATTTAAACTTTTTAAATGTTATTTAACCAATTAAATAACAAAATAAAGTTATCCCTCAAAAATAAATTACCCAAGTAATCTATTAATTTCACAAGTGCTTCTATTTAGAAAACACAATTTTTCTAAGTGTTGTTATTTAATTAATTTATCATATCAATCAAATAAATATAGTAGGTGTCTGTCTAGTTTGTTATTGGGTATGACCCGACTTGGATCATAACATACTTTATGTCTCTTGGGCAGATAAAACCAACAATCTCCCACTTGCACATTATACATAGAAAATTGATGCAAGCAGTAAATACCGAATAGCAACGGTTTACTACCCCTAATACGTATGACTAAGTGCCATTCAATAACATCATCTTCTTCAAGTCCCTTACTTGTAATGTTTTAGATGAATCAATCATTTATCCTTTTGTCACAGATGTCATGTCAAAATCTAGAGACATAGAGTGATCATTCTCCTATTATTTGACTTTAACATGCCTTAGACATCTTACTCTCAACGAATAAGAGGTACAAATTCCATCTGGACTACATACGTCTCTCACTATCACCTTGTACCACACCTGAGCTTAGCCTTATGGACTGCCATGTTTCAGAACAACGAAGAACTAAGTCAAGGTATAATACTTGATGAATATCAAGACCCAATATGTATCTCAGGTCTGAGGATACAAACGATATTCACCTTTACTCAAAATTACTTATGATCAAATCATTAAGATTCCATGCAGTAATGTTTGAGAGCGGGTCAGTCCAATATTTGTACCTCACAAATATCTATGAACATTGGTAGCAACCCTTGCTTTATATTCATACGTTATGGATATCCACCAATCCAGGTTCATAATAGTCTTACCCTCATGCTTGTTCCCACAAGTATGAATGACTACGGACATTTAGAATAATTAACTTATTCACGGATTAAACATGCAAAATTGGAATTTTATATGAAACATTATAACCAAATAATTTATTCAAATAATCAAAAGTTTCCAACATTTAAGTACAACATATGATCAAATCCAATCACTAGAATATCGAAGTCCCATGCCACAAGTATGACCCTCATGCTTTGGCCTTTCAAGGAGCTTCGTGAGTGGATCCGCAATGTTTTGATCGGTGTGAACTTTGCGAATACATATCTTTCCTTTTTCAACTTCATCCCTTATGTAGTTGAATCTACGTTCAATGTGCCTCGTCTTTTGATGGCTACGAGGTTCCTTGATTTGAGCAATCGCACCCTCGTTATCACAAAAGATCTCTAGGGGATCCTGAATGGAAGGAACAACCCTGAGATTAGATATGAACTTCTTCAACCAAGCAGCTTCCTGTGCTGCTATTGAAGCAGCGATGTATTCCGATTCTGTAGTGGACAATGCTACCACGTCTTGTTTTGAGCTTTTCCAAGAAACAGCTCCTCCATTTAGAATGAAAACATAACCCGATTGCGATCGAGAATCATCTCGATCGGTTTGAAGACTTGCATCCGTGTAACCCTTTACAACGAGTTCCTCTTCACCAGATCCATAGATAAGAAACATATCTCTAGTCCTTCTCAGGTACTTTAATATGCTTTTGACAACCATCCAATGACTATCATTAGGATTTTGCTGGTATCTACTTGTCATGCTCAAAGCGCATGACACGTCCGGCCTAGTGCATATCATTGCATACATGATGGATCCTATAGCCGAAGCATATGGGATTCCTTTCGTTTTCTCTTGCTCATCCTTTGAGCTTGGACATTGAGAAGCGCCTAATATTGTCCCTCTTTGAATAGGTACCAAACCTTTCTTAGAGTTTTCCATATTGAACCTTTTCAAGATTTTGTCAATGTATGCACTTTGGTTTAAGCCTATCAACCACCTAGATCTATCCCTATAGATCTTTATTCCCAAAATATATGTGACACCCGACAATTTTAGATAAATTGCAACACTCATTTCACATCCATACTTGTTGCATTTCATTTAATTGAGTTTAATTAGATGAGCTAATGTAACACCCAAACTTTACACACGATTACACGTGTCCCATTTTTAGGTCCCAAATTAAACTTTATCAAAAATCATGTTCGGAAGCGTGAAATTTCATTTTCACAAGTTAAACACACTTAATTTCAATCATTTACATTTATGATTAATAAAAACTGGTGTGTTTAAGTTTAATACTACCACATACTTTACATAACGTTTGGTTCTGCTTCACAACGTGCCCGATCTGATCGCCCAATGCATATCTATCTTGACCTGTAACATCACATATAAGGTCACAATTAGTTCATATGAACTAAGTAAGTAACCCCTCCCAAAATTCCCAAAAACTTATTTAAACCCATCCACATACATATCATATGGATGTTAATCATTTTTAGATAATAATATATATCATATTCAAACATCAACTTGCACCCAACACATATGGTGCATTTATTTCCCTTAGTGGGACATTTTCACAATATGAATATATTATCTAATTCAACTCTACCACCAACACCTCTGGCTAAATTTAAAACACCAAATATACATATATTTTATTGGCTTAACCAATTATCCACACATCTGTGGTTTCAACAATTTAACTTCCGGATTAACCGGTTATCCACACATTTGTGGTATCATACATATATTAAGTCTTAAGATGTTCACCAACCGGTACTTCCATCTAAGACAATTGACAGCACCTCTGTCTATCCACCATTGTGGAGTCATATTTATTTAGTCTTAAGATGTTCACCAACCGGTACTTCCATCTAAGACAATTGACAGCACCTCTGTCTATCCACCATTGTGGAGTCATATTTATTTAGTCTAAGATGTTCACCCACCGGTACTTCCATCTAAGACAATTGACAGTACCTCTGTCTATCCACCATTGTGGAGTCATATTTATTTAGTCTAAGATGTTCACCCACCGGTACTTCCATCTAAGACAATTGACAGCACCTCTGTCTATCCACCATTGTGGAGTCATATTTATTTAGTCTAAGATGTTCACCCACCGGTACTTCCATCTAGACAATTGACAGCACCTCTGTCTATCCACCATTGTGGAGTCATATTTATTTAGTCTAAGATGTTCACCCACCGGTACTTCCATCTAGACAATTGCCAGCACCTCTGGCTATCCACCATTGTGGAGTCATAACAACAAAATGTAGAAATACATTTTTCACAATTAAAAGTCAAGCTGAGTCATTTCTATTCGAATTGACTCTCACAATGTAATAATGTCATATTACCAATCATCAACTATTAATCACAATAGTTTAATCAAAGTTACACTATGGTGTTCACAATCATGTACTTCCACCATAGCTATTTGTCAGCACCTCTGACTAATCACACATTTGTGATATCATAGTCAAACACCGGCTCATCCGGCTATTCTTATGCAATCTATGTTGCATAATTAATTCAATCGTGACATAAATACATTGGAACTTAACATTTATACATTAGAGTCTATTAACTCAATTAGTTCCAATCTAGTTATGCCCATTCGTTCAAATCAACCAATATATATACACATCAAAATCAAGTAGACTCTTTCTACTACTTATATGTAATGTTACAGTAAGTTGGGTAACTTACCTGGTTCAAGCGGTTGTTCACTTCCTACAACCTCTTTTCCACTTCTGTGAATCGTCCTTTGACTTTCACTGTCAATACCTAGTTGCATATTCACACATATACAACTATACTCAATACATATAACACATATAATCAAGTTCAACGCACTTGACTGGTTTGACTTTCTCAAAGTCAATTTATCACATAATTGACTCTATCTTACTATCTTTAGCAAGTTTTAGTCAATTATCACAATTAATCACATCTCATGCCTCTGTTAGGCAATTTATCAAATAACTGATGTTCATTATATTAGTTACGATCTTTAATCACTTTTATTATTCAATATTTATTTTAAGATCATAACTATTAATAATGTTAACATCAATTCATCATAATCATCGTTTAATCCATGGATCATAATCCATATTTCATTTAAAACCATAATCTACCCATTCCTACTGGTTATCACACCATGATATGGATTTCATAACAACCGGACATCATCCCGGCTTCAAAGCGAAGATTTCACCATCAAAACAACAAGTTCTTCGTTTCTAACAATCCCTAGTTATCAACTAGGCAATAATCAATGCCCATAATCATACCAATACATTTAAAACTAGATTTAATCCACAAAATATTGAACCAGTAGGATAAAACAAACCGTTACCTGATCTGACCGATTTCTACGGTTAAAACAACGATCGGGACTTGAAAACACGATCCTATGCGCGATCTGGATGATTAGAAGCCTTCAAAATGAAGGTTTTAGGCTTAGAAATGTTGGTTTGTTCGTCTGGAGCCAGAACAGGTCAAAAGAGATAAGAAAATCTCTTAAAAAATGCGATCTGATCGTTTTAAAAAGTTTTTGCCGACATAGTACATGGGGCGCATCGCCCCAACTGGGTGCGTCCCGCCAGGCGTACCGCCCCATGTCACCAGCATCATCATTTTGATTTTTAACTTCGTTTCGCGATTCCGGGAGCATACGAACTCCGTTTTGCGCACGGTTTTCGCCCACGTTCATCATTTTTCACATACTATCAATCCCCAATAATAAAAGTTACTAAATCCTCGTGGATTTCAAGCACGACCAAATGTGCTCTTGCCGTAGATGACGTAATATCACATATTTTTCAAATCACAACAACCACAACCGTTTGATTAACAATTATTCACAATACATTCATTATTAAAAACCGGTTGTTACAAATCTCCCCTCCTTACAAAGGTTTCGTCCCCGAAACCGCTTATACCTTAAAAAGGAAAGGATAATACTTTCTCATTTCATTTTCTGACTTCCCACATGGCGTCAAATCCCCTTATATTATTCCATTGAACCTTCACCTGGTTCAGGGATTTGTTTCTCAACTGGTTGACTTTCCTGTCAATATAGTTATCGGTTGTTCCACATATTTCATCTTGTCATAAATTTCCAAATCTTCTAGTGGCATGTAAACCGATTCATTAGCCAGACATTTTCTTAGATATAGCACATGAAAAGTATCATGTATACCATTCAATTCCTCCGGTAGCTCAATACGATAAGTAACACTACCTATCCGAGCTATAATTCAGAATGGTTTGATAAAACGTGGCTTAACTTCCCTTGCTTACTAAAACGTATCACACCTTTCCACGGTGAGACTTTTAACAACACAAAATCTTCCACCTGGAATTCAATTGGCCTTCTACGCTTATCAGCGTATGATTTCTGACGGTCTTGAGCCGCCTTCAGATGGGCACGGATCTGATTTATCCGTTCATTGGTAGCTTTCACTACATTTTTATGTGCGAGTTCACGCTGCCCAACTTCTCCCTAACAAACACGAGTTCGACATTTCCTCCCATAAAGCATCTCATATGGAGGCATTCCAATACTGGAATGATAACTGTTATTATACGAGAACTACGTCAACGGTAGGTAATCATCCCAACTACCGCCAAAGTCAATAATACATGCTCATAACGTATCCTCCAACGTTTGAATGGTCCTTTCACTTTGACCATCAATCTGAGGATGATACGCTTTGCTTATCAACAATCCTAATTCTTCCTGGAAATTTCTCTAGAAATGAGAAGTAAATCAAGTGTCTCGATCAAAATTATTCGTCACTAGCACACCATGCCGAGACACCACTTCTCTAATATACATTTCAAGCATAGTTGAACATTTATCCTTAAATAAACATAATCATTATACATGATTCCACACAATCAATCTACAATTGATTATTTGGTTTGACTTTCTTCATTCAAACCAAACCATACACTTAAGTGTATTTCTACATGCATCTTATCTCCCTTTTGAATATTCACGTAAATATTCATCCCATCATATGTATGAATACAATTTATACATACAATAGTTATCCTATTTCTTTACAAATAGGCATAACTCTGACTTTTTAAAGTCAAGCATCATGTATAACGTATTTAACAAACCACCACAACCGAATGACTTAACATTCACGTTACTCATTTATTCACCTAGATAGACATTCTTATCTACCATTCCTGCTCAACCATTATCATTTAACACCATACATGTGTGCACACAAAACTCCAATTGTGCATCATATTTTCCAAAAGTCAGACTTAAACAATTTGACTCTTGAAATTTGATGTCTACACTCTTGTAGATCATCTTTGGTTCACACACCTTGTGAATCGAAACACACATAACCAATTTAATGTCTACACTTTTGTAGATCATAACATCCACAGTATGATGGTTGTTTACACTCTTGTAAATCAACTCGATCATTATCATTAGTTGAATGTTCACATACCCTATAAATCATTCAACTACAATAACCACACTAACCCTAACCATTTACCTCAACTTCAATTAAAACAACAAATCACATATATGCTACATGCACATACCATTGTAGTGTGGACTCACCCAATCCTATAACTACAAGTTCCACGAAATGGGTAATTTATTATCATGTACATATACATGGTTTACCCCCAATGCCACAAAAATGTGGACTTATATGAAAAAACATCAACGCCATTTCATTATGGACTTACATGACAAATATTAATGCCACGCATACACCAGTGGTCTTACATCAGTTTCACACGGATGTGAAGCGTCACCCATTATCTGTGTCAGTTATTTTAAACATATAACTACACCTTTATTAGTTATGCAATTTATCATAACATTAATCAATTTCAACAAAACTCAGGTTGTTACATTCAATATTTGATTCAATAATCCCAAATACCACCCCATGTGGTTTCATATTCATATACTTCCACACAATGTGGATTATCATCATTTTATAGTGTCAACTATAAATTATCATTTAGTAACACTTTTCAAGCTAAGCATTTAGCACATAACATTCATCTAATACTACAAGACATTTGTCAAATAGTTAAATACCACCACCATGTGGTTTTATATTTTCAACATTTCATGACACACATGGTCAATTTACCATTCAATTTATTACAATTACTACAGGTCAATTTCAAGTAGTTTCAACAAACATAATCACACAACACATAAGCACCAATATGTCTTATGGTTGCATATTAGTGAGTAAGTAATTCACCTATTCACATTAACCATAACTTTGACTTTTAAAAGTCAACATCGTTCAACACATACTCACATATTAACCAATCCACACGCATGTGGAATTTTTTTCCAATGCCTCACTAAGGAGAAATTACATGACAACTCAATGTCATTCCAAGATGGTTTTACACATCTAACACAAGGCCACTCACAAGTAGTCTTACAAACAATTCAACGCCACTCATAAGTGGTCTTATATGATAAATCCAATGCCATTCACCAATGATCTTTCATGTTAAACCCAATGCCACCCACCAGTGGTCTTACATGTTAATTCCAATTCCACCCACCAGTGGTCTTACATGTTAAATCCAATGCCACCCACCAGTGGTCTTACATGTTAAATCCAATGCCACCCACCAGTGGTCTTACATGTTAATTATACACAAAATGCCATACGTTATGGTCTTAAATTTGCTTTAACACTATTATAAATAGTTTCCATTTCAATGTGTCAATTACTATCAACATGTAATGACACTATCACAATTTATGAAATCATATCATAACATTCACTATACGTATACACATTGTATACTTACAACTCTATATATCCCGCATATAATTATATGCACATTATATAAATTAATAACATGTTTAAATCATTACATTACAAACTTAAACATGTATGAACACATAAACATAATTATGTGTCCTTTTTCCCCATTTTACCCTAAACGGGTCAAATTTCTCATTTTTAATTTGTGTGTACACACCAAAACATTTTCCATGTTCAAATGGATTAATTCCCCCAACACCTCAAGTGTTATTACCTACACTCATGTAGGTCTTTTCACATTAATCTTCCAATTCATTTATCCTGAATTGGTAACACTATTACTTACAAGTAATAGACACATTAAGCTCATAACACCTTACCTAATCTCAATAGCCTAAGTATAAAATGATTCCCATAAGAGTTTGTTCATATCATGTTTGTACTAGTAAGTTGGCCAGACATACTAGTCCACTCATTATATGCCCAATTCCTTACTTTCTTCATTTCATACTCCAGATATTGATTTCGGTTTCACATAATCAATCAAATCACATTTAACATGTAATGATTCACATTACATTTAACAATTATAATACAGGACATAGATATGCTAACCTCATACATTCGGCATCATGATCGGGTCTTCGAATCAAACGTTATGTTTTCATATCAAGAGCATAAAATTTTGAGATCAAGTGTTCATGACGCACTTGATTCACTCAAACCATTGCTCTGATACCAACTCTGTAACACCCAAACTTTACACACGATTACACGTGTCCCATTTTTAGGTCCCAAATTAAACTTTATCAAAAATCATGTTCGGAAGCGTGAAATTTCATTTTCACAAGTTAAACACACTTAATTTCAATCATTTACATTTATGATTAATAAAAACTGGTGTGTTTAAGTTTAATACTACCACATACTTTACATAACGTTTGGTTCTGCTTCACAACGTGCCCGATCTGATCGCCCAATGCATATCTATCTTGACCTGTAACATCACATATAAGGTCACAATTAGTTCATATGAACTAAGTAAGTAACCCCTCCCAAAATTCCCAAAAACTTATTTAAACCCATCCACATACATATCATATGGATGTTAATCATTTTTAGATAATAATATATATCATATTCAAACTGTTAGTGCATGTTTTTGTAATTGTTTGCTATTCAAAAGTTGGTTTTATTTATTTTTGTAGAAGGTTCGCTGCTATTGTTTAGGTTTGTTTGGCCCACGAACCTTAACATTTAGCCGAACTATAGAAGGTGTAGGGTTCGGCGAACCTATGGTTCGTGAGTAAGGTTTGTCTAACGAACCCTAAGGGTTCGTTCACCGAACCTTAGGGTTCGGCTAGCAAACCTTATTGATTGAAGGTTCGCTGGTACTGTTAGTATAAATAGATGTTTTATTTGTATTTTCAGTAGAACTTTGATCAGAGTTGTGAGGAAATTCTCTGTGTGAGAATCTTTTGTTCTTGTAATCATTTGTTGATATATACAAGAGTGTTTATGGAATTGCATGTGTTCTTTGTTATTTTACATACTTGCTATGGATTCCGCACGTAGTTAGTAGTTCGTAGAGCTTCGTATTCGATCCTAATTTGGTTGTAGATCAAGATCACCAAATCAACAGTGGTATCAGAGAATTTGGTGAAGTTCTACACAATAATTTCAAAGAATTCATGCAATTGAAGTGTTGAAGAGATGAAGATCATCAATGGCTACATTCTATTTCTTCTTGATTGATTTTCTTGGTGTTTGAGGCTGTTTTTCTTGTCAATTGTTGTTGAAATTGCAACAATTAAAGTTTTGGAAGTGTTTTGGTAGAGTTTTGGAAGGATTTGTTGAAGATTTGAGAGATTTCCCGCTCAAAAATTTCAAATTTTTGTTACAGGTTCGTTTCACGAACCTTGAGTTGCTGTAAACAAAGGGTTCGCTGTTATTCTGGTTTTCCAGAAGGTTCGTTTGATAGTTCGGCAAGGGTTCGGCAATAGTTCGCTGAAGGCTCGGCAAGGTTCGTTCAAATAGTTCGCCCAGTTTGTGAGATAGTTCGGCAAAAGTTCGTCTAAGGGTTCGCTTGAAACAAGGGTTCGTTAAGTCTTTGGTTCGTTTGTCCAAAGGTTCGTTTCTCAAGGGTTTGTTTCTCAAGGGTTCGTGACTCACAAGGTTCGTTGTTCAAAGCTTCGCTGCTCAAAGGTTCGGCTGAAGGAAAATTTAGTCCATAGGTTCGGCTAAGGTTCGGCTGAAGGTTCGGCTGAGACAGAATTTTATCTAAAGGTTCGTCTGAGGATTTGTTGAGGGTTCGGCAAGAGTATATTTCGACAAGGGTTCGCTGATAAAATTTTTTAAAAAAAATGTCTGAGATGTATGCGGCAATGGCAAGTCAGAACACGAAACTTCAAAGTATTTTAATTAGTGAAACTGAAGTGGGAAGCACAAATAAAGTTCCAAAGCTACTAGATTTATCCGATTATGATAATTGGAAAGGACGTTTTGAAACTCATCTCAATGGAACAGATACAAATTTGTGGGAAAGAATTTTATCTCCGTATGAGAGACCCAGAGTGGTTGGCACTGATTTGTATCAACTTTTGGAAAGACTTGATGCAGATGAAAGAAAGAAGTATGATTCAGAAAAGAAAGCTTACTGGCTATTGAGTCAAGCTATTCCAAATCAAATTTTGCATCAGTTTGATGAACACAAGACTGCATATAGTCTGTGGAATGCATTGAAGGCCAGAGTTGAAGGAAATACAAATCTGAAGAAAATGAAAGCCACTGACATCAGAAAAGAGTTTGAAAACTTCAACATCATCGGAAATGAAACTCTAGATGCCTTGATTACCAGATACAGACATTTATTGACTGAAGTAAGGAAGTATGGTATTGAGTATACTGAGGATGAGAAGATAGACTGTTTAGCTGATGCATTGCCAGATAAGTGGAATTCTTTGGTGCTGATATTGAGAGAAAATCTACCTGGATTGACACTGGTAGAATTCATTCAGAAACTAGAAGAACAAGAAATGAAAGATAAGCGTAAAGCAAGGAGAGTGAATGTTACTCAAGATCCTTCATTGTATGGTGGTTCAGTTGCTACACCTCCTGTTGCATCTGCAAAAATACAGACTGCATTTGTGTCTAGAACTTCTGAAACTTCTCAGAGTTCTTCTGTATCTTCAAGTTCTAGTTCACATTGTCCGATCAATGAGAAAAAGTCTGAATCAACTTCACCACCAGTACAGCTGAATACTTCAAATTTGGGAAAAGTAACAGTTGAAGCAGTAAAAGATCACATGTCTATTTTATCATGTGTAGTGAGTGCATATGATGAGCAAGTAGCTGGAAGAATTGGAAATGCCAATTTAACTTTTGAAGACTATGCTCAGATAGATGAGGATGAGATGGAGCTGATAGATACTCAGTGGGCGCTGGCGAGTGTTATTCGCAGAATTAACAGATATGAGAAGAAAACAGGGAAGAAATTTACTTTTGACCGGAACACAAAGTTTGGATTCAATCCAAAATCTACACAGTGTTATAACTGTGGGGAACATGGTCATTTTGCAAGGGAGTGCAAGAATCCCAAAAAACAGGGAAATCTGAATCCTTTCAAACCAAGAGAAGAGAATCAGAAAAAGAAAGAAAAGACTGAAGAATCAACTTCTAAAGCACTTGTGAGTCAAGCAGATGAAGGCTATGACTGGGGTGTCAAGTATGATGACCTTATGGGTGCGTTCATGGCTTCTTTAGAAGAAGAATCTAGCAAAGGAAAAGAGAAAATTGAGGAGATGACTGAGGTACAAAGTGATTTGTATGAGATGATAGATAGACTTAAAGAAATGAATTCTCAGTTAACTTCTGATCTGAGGGAATGCACAGAGGCAAACAAAAAGTTGATTTCTAAAGAAAAGGCATTTGATAAGAAGATAATAGATCTTAGCAAAGAAAATGAAGACTTGAAAATCAAGGTTTTGCAAAACAATTATGCAGTTTCTGTACATTTAGACTCAGTTCAGAAGTTAAAAGTGGAATTGGCAGAAGCAAAAGCTGAAGCTGATTTAAACAAAGCCAAGCTTGAAAACTATCAGAATTCCGCATATGTCATTGATTATTTTGCGGCTTTGCAAAATTCACGTGATAGCTCTGGAATTGGTTTTCATGCTGTTCCACCTCCTTCTAGTTTTGTACCCAGACCACAACTTGAGCCTGATTTAGAAGTTGATCCTATTTCATTAAAAATGAGTGGATCTGATCATGAGAGTGATGTTGTTGACAATGATGCTCCTATCATTGAAGACATCACTGATTTAGAATATTCAGATGATATTCTAAGAATGATTGGTCATCAAAAGGACAAGTCTGTGGATAAGAAGAATCAAGTTTTTCAGAAATCAAAATCTGAAATAAAGAATGTTGGGAATTCTGGAACTAAAAACAAGTCTGTTTCAAAATCACACCTAAAAGTCAAGACTACTTCTAATGTTAAGCCAATTGTGTTTGTTGAGTCTTTAACAACACAAAAAGGAGAGTCCAGCAGTTCTTTTAACAAACAAAAGGGTATTTCTGAAAAAGGAGATAAAAAGTTTGTCAAAAAGATTTCAAAGGTTAAACAGAGTGGGATTGGAAACAATGGAGAACCAAGGATTTCTCAAAAGAGTGTTCAGATAAAATCAAATGGTTTGAGCCAAAAGATCTTATCTTCATCTGTAGCATCCAAGTCTTTGGATTCATCTAAGGGGTCTGATGAAAAACCAAAGAAAGTTTCATCAAGAAAATGCTACAGATGTGGGAAATTGGGACATGTAATTGCTGAATGTGATATGGATAATTGTAACAGATTTCATACTTTTACTCCACGAGAAACACGACAGTGTTTTACTTGTGGAGGAAAAGGTCATATTTCTGTTAATTGTCCAAATCATAAGGTCAAGAAGAAAACTTCTTCTATTGACAATCGGGTGATTCATTCGGATAGAATTCCTAGGAGGGTAAAGCCTAGTGAAGATGAGATGAGAATTCTCAGGAAATTTGATCCTGAGTGTATCTGGGTAAAAGAAGAAAATTTTCATAAAAAACAAGTTTTTGATAAAAATCAAAAAGGTAAAATGATTTTAAACAGATCATCATTTTCTGATGATGAATTTTATGATCATTTTTCTCATAAAAATTTTTCAAAACAAAATTTGAGTTCAAATTCTTGTTGGAAATCCAGATACAGGTCAGGTGATAAATTTGATGAGAGACATGATGAATACTTGGAAGAAGGGTCTTCAAGTAATTCATCAAGATTGAATGGCAGGAGGCTGTTCGGGGAGACTCAACGCCGAAAAGGCGGGAGTCATCCCTTTTGGTACTGATCATTTTTTAATTTATGGTGCAGGTAGCATTCACGGGCCATATCAATAGTCGATGGATTGTTGATAGTGGATGCTCCAGGCACATGACGGGAGAGATCAGTTTGTTAAAAGATTTTCAGGAGATGAACGGTTGTTATGTTAACTTTGCAGGTGATAAAGGTGGTCAAATTACCGGGAAGGGTAGTTTAACCAATGGTAAAGTGTCTTTTGATAATGTGAATTACTGCAAAGAGTTAACTAATAATTTGTTGAGTGTGTCTCAGATAAGTGATAAAGGATATAAAGTGTTGTTTGATGAGAAGAAATGCTATGTGCTCAAGCAAGGGATTCAAATTCCTGAAGACTGGATTTTAATGACTGCTGATAGATGCAAGGATTTGTATGTTTTAGATATGGCAAAGGCGGAGACAGTTAACAAAGTTGAAACTTGTTTGGTGTCGAAGGCGACAGAGCAGGATACTCGGTCCTGGCATAGGAGAATGGGTCATATACACATCAGAAAGATGAATCATCTTGTACACAATCACTTAGTTGATGGTGTACCGGTTAAACATTTCAAATTACCTGATGTGTGTGTGTCGTGTAAGAAAGGCAAACAGAAAAGGAGGTCACATAAGTCTAAAACTGTGTTTTCTATTGATAAACCTCTAGAACTTCTTCATATGGATTTGTTTGGTCCGATTAATGTGAAAAGTATTGGAGGTGAATCATATTGTTTTGTAGTGACCGATGATTTTTCTAGGTTTTCATGGGTGATGTTCTTGAAATTTAAATCTGAAACTTATGAAAATTTTGTTTTGCTTGTGAACAGGTTGGAGACTTTGTATAAATTGAGAGTTAGGCGAGTTCGATCAGACAATGGGACATAATTCAAGAATCAGAACATGGAAGCATTTTGTGATTCTAAAGGGATTCAGCAGCAATATAGCGCGCCGTATGAACCGCAAATGAACGGTGTTGCTGAGAGGAAGAATCGTACTTTGATTGAGTCTGCTAGGACAATGCTTGCTGATTCAAAGCTGCCCATTACATTTTGGAATGAAGCCGTAGCGACTGCCTGTTTCACTCTCAATCGAGTTTTGATTGTTAAACGACATAATAAAACATGTTATGAGCTTCTTCAAAATCGTAAACCTAATTTGGAACACTTGGAACCTTTTGGGGCTCCATGTACCATGCTAAAGAAAGATGCTAAATTCAATTCTAAAGTTGAAGAAGGTTTCTTTCTTGGCTACAGTCTACCAAACAAACGGGTGTTTAATAAACGCACGGGTGTTGTGGAACTCTGGTATAACGTGGATGTTCAACGACATACACCTATACCTGAGGGCAAAGGTCCAAATTGGCTTTTCGATTATGATAAGCTTTTTGAGTCGTTCAATTTGTTTCCTAATTGTACTGATGATGAGATTTCTTTGCAGTTGTTATATGATCTTCAAAATTCTGACTGTCAAGGAGTTTCTCAATCTTCTGAAGAAGTTGGTCCAACTGAGGAAGGCACTTCTGAAAAGTTGAATGTTGATTGGTCATCGGAGGATGATCAGGAAGTTTTTGAAGATGCACTTTCTCAAGATCAAGAAGAAGATCAGAATATCACAAATCTTGATCATGGAGTTGGAATTCCGCAAGTGCCAGTGACAAGAGTTCATGTGAATCATCCTGTAGAGCAGATCATTGGTAATCCGTCTGATGGAGTAAGAACGAGAAGACAAGTTGTATCGGAGGATAGCTTGTATGTAGAGCTGGAACGTAATCATGGGACTCAAGACCTATGGATGCATTCCGCATTCGTGTCTCAGATTGAGCCTAAGTCTGTAACTGAAGCTCTGCGTGAGCCTGCCTGGGTGGAGGCCATGCAAGAGGAGTTAAATCAGTTTCAGAAACTTGGAGTCTGGCATTTGGTAGATTTACCAAAAGGTGAAAAGAAGATTGGCACCAGGTGGGTGTTGAAGTGTAAGCGCGATGATAGAGGAGTGATTGTGCGAAATAAGGCACGTTTGGTTGTTCAAGGGTTCAGACAAATAGAGGGAATTGACTATGATGAGGTTTTTGCACCAGTGGCAAGGCTTGAAGCAATAAGATTGTTCTTATCTTTTGCTGCCCACAGGAAGTTTAAAGTTTTTCAACTGGATGTTAAGTCTGCATTCCTCTATGGTTCTTTAAAGGAGACAGTGTATGTTTGTCAGCCACCGGGCTTTGAGGATCCTATCCACCGGGATCAGGTTTATATCCTCGACAAAGCACTGTACGGTCTTCATCAAGCTCCTCGAGCTTGGTATGAGACTCTCTCGACTCACCTTATTGAACACGGGTTCAATAGGGGTCAGATAGATAAAACTCTGTTTTATCGGGAAAAGGGCAAGGACATTCTCCTTGTTCAGATCTATGTGGATGACATCATCTTTGGATCTACCGATGAGCAGATGTGTTTAGAATTTAAACAGGTGATGATTGAGAAGTTCGAGATGAGTGCAATGTCTGACATTAAGTTCTTTTTGGGTTTACAAATAGATCAGTCTGATGATGGTATTTTTATCCATCAGACCAAATATATTCAAGATGTGCTGAAGCGTTTTAGCATGCTTGATTGTAAACCTATTTCCACGCCCATCCAGCCCAATCACGGGATTGAGCCGGATATTAAGGGGGAGTTGATCGATGCTACATTATATCGTGGAATGATTGGGAGCTTAATGTATTTGACTGCATCTCGACCAGATATTGTATTCGCTACAAGTATCTGTGCTCGATATCAATCAAAACCTAAGGTTTCTCATCTGATTGCAGTCAAGAGGATTTTACGTTATCTGAAGGGTACTCCAGACACCGGTCTGTGGTATCCTAAGGATGATAACTACTCCTTTCATGCTTACAGTGATTCAGATTATGGAGGATGTAAGACTGACTCCAAATCAACTACTGGTGGTGCTCAATTTTTGGGGGAGAGGTTAGTCTCATGGCAGTGTAAGAAACAGACTTCAGTTGCTACATCGACATGTGAAGCTGAATATGTAGCTGCTGCCAGTTGTTGTTCCCAAGTATTGTGGATACAACAACAGATGCGAGACTATGGAATTAATTTCTTAACTACCCCGATTCATGTCGACAATGAGGCTGCGATTGCGATTACTAAAAACCCAGTGTATCATTCACGTTCAAAACATATTGACATTCGGTTTCATTTCATAAGAGACTGTTATGAAAAGAAACTGATTGATGTTGTGAAGATACACACAAACGAGCAACGGGCAGACCTCTTAACCAAGGCCTTTGATAAACAACGCTTTGAGTATTTACTCAAATTAAATGGGATCAGGGTCATGGGAGAGGTAATAAAAAATCAAATTCCTTCGTAATCAACTTTATTGAATTAACATCAGATTTTTCTTTATTTTTTATGTTTTAGTTTTTAGGGGGAGAAGTATTATAGAAAACACAAAAACATTAAAAAATAAAAAATCTGAGAATTTGATTCAATAAAGTGAGAAATGATAGTACATTATTTGCATTTGGAAATATGTCTGTTTGTGTTATTAAAATTATAAAAGTAATTACAAGTACTAAGAATGATGTGTTGGTAGGTTTATTACTTAGTTAAGAAAAGTTTAAATAAAATTTTGATTATGTTTTATAAGAAACAGGTGCTTAGAATGCAGTACTTAGTTTTGTCCTGAAAGAGTGGTAATTTTCTGACAAAATGTTTCTTAAATAAAAAGTCAAAATACTAGTTTGATCATGTGTTTCATTTTCAAAAGAAATTAAAATTTTGTTTTTCTTTTATTTTAGTTTAAAACTGAAATATTCTTTGTGTATACTTACGTATCGACCTGAATGTTATAGTTTTAAACAATTCAAATTTGTTTTCTTGGTTTTGTTTAAGATTTGGACAATCTATGTGTATATGGGAATATCGATCTGATTGTTAAATCTTAAATTTAAATTATTGTTTAGTTCATTTTCAGGATCATTTGAGCATACGGAAGTATCAACCTTGATTCTAAGAATTTGAACAAGTTTCAAATTGTTTTACTTTGTTATTTTCAGAAAAGAAATTCTGCTTTATTTTTACATGATCAGATTAGTTAAAATTGATATATTAAATTTTAAGAACATTTATGTTGGTTTAATTATTCACAAATCGGGGATGTGTTCAAGTAAATGGATTATTATAAAATGTTTTCAAAATTGTGTTTTAAACTGATTTCTTGATTAGGTAATAAATTTAAGAGGATAAGTATACTAACAATCATCTTAGTTTTGTGATTTGAAATTTAATATTTTAAATAATATAAACAGATGTATTGAAAATTGTAAAATAATATGATCTCATGTTTTGAATCTTTCTCAAACAAAAAGATTTTAATTTTAGTTGAATTAGTTTTGTTAATTTGTAGTTTGTTTTGTTCTAAAAAATTAAAAATACAAAAAAAATTTTATTTTTTTAGAATCTGATGTTAAATTGATAATTTTTGATTATTTGTTTGACCTTGGAATAATTAAACATGAATTTTGTTTTGAATTCAAAAGAAAAATCAAATTTTGAAAAGGTTCGTTGGTTGGGTTCGTTGACAAGGTTTGTTGGATGGGTTCGTTGATAAGGTTCGTGATAGTAGTTCACAGAATAGTTCGCTGAGAGGGTTCGCTGAAATAGTTCGCTGAGAGGGTTCGCTGAAATAGTTCGCTGAAATAGTTCGTTGAGAGGGTTCGTGAATATAGTTCGCTGAAAGGGTTCGTAAGATATAAATACAGGGTTCGTGGAAATAGTTCGTCACTTTCATTCTGATTACAGACGACGAACCCTCCAGAAGTTTTTTTTCGAATTTTGATCTTGGACTTCCCAGAGCTTTTCATTGACATCATTAGAATCAGAATCTTATTGTGAACATTTTTAGGTATAAATCTTGGAATTTGACCGAGTAATTTGCGAGATCTCAGTGATTTTAGAATTTTTTAGATCGTGACTGTAAAATTGATCTGAACTTGATAAAAATTGGAAATTGAAGAAATTGTTTTCATTAAAATCGTTCATCGGTTAGTTTCGAACCTAGGCATGTAAATTTTTTCAACAGATTTGAAATTTTGTGAGTTTGGTAAAATCTTGGTGTTGACAGGTTTGCTGAACGAACCTTAGGTTCGCCGAACTATCAGGGTTCGCTGAATTCATGAAGGTTCGTGGCGAACCTTTGAATTTCATTTAGGGTTCGTTCATTGAATGGTTCGTTAATAGATTCATGGTTCGTTCATGAAATGGTTCGTCAATACATTCAGGGTTCGTTCATAAAATGGTTCGTCAATACATTCAGGGTTCGTTCATGAAATGGTTCGTTACTACATTTAGGGTTCGTTTAGGGAATAGTTTGCCAGAACAAATAGGGTTCGTTTAGTTATAGGGTTCGCCATAGTATATAGGGTTCGTTGCTTTTTATTACTTAGAAATTTTTTTTTAGTTTTATTTTAATATTTTGTTTAATTTTTGTTTCTAATTTTTGTTTCTTTTATTTGTAGATATGGCGAACTTAGTGTTTGGCGATAAACACAACATATGTGCATATCTGGATCCCACTACCAAGAATGGTAAAGAGTTCAGACCGATGATTGAGTTTTTGAGAAGATCAAGGGTATATCATGCCATATCAAGTTCAGTTCAGATTTATCGTTCACATATTCAGAGTTTCTGGAGTTCTGCAAGAGTGATTACTGTAGATGATGTATATACTATTGATGCGAATGTGCTTGGACAAGCAATTCGTATCACTGAAGCTGATATCAGAAGAGTTTTACACTTTGGAGGTGAACCAGAGGGTATAACTCTCATTCCTGAGAGTTGTATCAAAGGATGTTTCCTTCGTATTCGTTACTTTGGAGATTACAACTCTATTTCAGTGAAGAAGGGCAAATTACCTCTGCAGTACAAGTTTTTAGCTCATGTGCTTTTACATTGTCTGAGCATGAGGAAGGGAACTTTTGATGAGCTACGAGATTTCATGAGATCTGCTATGATAGCATTGATATTGAACAAACCGTTCAATTTTTCTGGGATGATATTTAGGTATATGTGTGACAACATTACGAAGGCTAAGGATAGATTTTACATGTATCCTAGATTCGTACAGATGTTGATTGATGAGAGGATGCCTGAGGGGCAATTGCCTAGGGAAGCTGGAGATTTATTGAAGCTCAAGCATATGAATGACTCTAGCTTAGGTCAAGTTAGAGTTTATCAGAGAACTGGAGATGCTGTGATAGAGAAGGATTTGATTGGACATTGTGCCAGAGCAAATTATGTTGCTCCTGATAATGATGCATGGAGACATATTGATTCAGAATCTGACACTGAAGATGTTGAAGTTAATGAGACTCAAGCTCCTCCACCACCTCCAAGACAATCAAAGAAGACTTCTGGTCAAACTTCTCAAGCTACTCCACAAGTTCAAACTTCACAAGAGCCAAGTTCACAAGAGCCTTTAGAGGTTGATGATTCTGAGAAGCAAACTGAGAATGTTGCAGTTGGTGATGCTGAAAGTGAATCTTCTGATACAGAATCAGAATATGAGTTGGTTCAAGAAGGAAATCAGATGGTCAAAAGAATGAAAAGGAAATTCGTTGAAAAGGCTGCTGAAGAAAAAGCTGAAAAAGATGATCCAATTTTTGAACCTGAAGAGCCTGAAAGTTCAAAGCCAAAGAAATTGAAGAGAATGGCCAAGAGAGGGCCTTATGAGAAGAAAAAGTCTAAGGTTACTAAAACCAGTGTGTCTTCACCAGTTGTTACTTCAGTCTCTGCTTCTGTCTCACCAGTGATTGCTACTGTTATTTCATCTTCTGATATTCATATATCTACTTCACAAACTCCAGTGTTTGTGAATGAAGCTTCTTTTATACCTTCTTTTGTGGAGACAACTACTGTGACTACTTCTTTACCAGGATCTTTTATGCCTCAGGAATCAATTCCTAGAGATGACTTATTTTCTGGACTTGATGATTTAGGTGATATTCATTTTACAGATTATGATGATTCTGATCTCAAAAGAAGAATATCTTTGTTGACTAAAGAAGTTGAAAGTTTGCAAAAGGAAAAGGAACAAGATGTTGGTTCTTCTGGATTGAATGAGTTAAAAACTCAGATGGAATTGATGTTTAAATGGAAAGAAGAGGAGGCTGCTGAAAAGAAAGAAATGAAAGACAAGATTTCTGAGTTAGAATTTTTGGTCAAATTACAATTTGATGATATTATTGGACTTCAGCATGAAAACACTAAGTTGAGATCTAAGATAGAAGATTTAGAAAAGAAATTGACTAAATCAGATGCATCAAGTTCTGGAGTTGATAAGGAAGTTGTGGATATTGATGATGAAGATGAGGAGAAGGTGATAGAAGATGAAAAGGTAGAAGAAGAAGAGGATGAAGAAGCAGTTGATTATGGAGATACTGATATTGATGAACATCCAGATGATTTGGATTATCATGGTGATGATGAGATTGGTGGTGATGGTGCTGGTGGTGTTGAGAGTGGTGCTGGTAATTTGGATTCTGTAACTGGAGCCATTGTAGTTTATACTCCTTCAAAGATTGCTACTGATGCTGTTCCTTTGACTTCTGTATCTTCTAATAGAGCTAGGGATTGTACTGAAGTTGAATTTGAAGACTTAGATGAAATAGAACATCCCAAGGCTATTATTGATTATTCTCTGCCTACTTTTCTTGACTTATTTAAAATGCATTCTGATGTTGATTTGCAGAGAAATATTGTTGAAGTACAGTTGGGTCAAGAAATAGAAGAAGGAGAGATTTTAGATGATTATTCAGTACAAGAATATCAAAGTGTTTTTGATGATGATAAGGATGATGATGATGATTTGATGTTTGATTTTGAAGAGTATGATGATACTGATTTGTCTGACTTTGATAAAGATGTGATTGATGAAGAATTGTTAGCTCTGGATACTTTGAAGAAAATCTTTATAGCTGGAAGTATGTCAAGTTCTACCTTGAATCCAGTTAGAGCAAAGACTAATTGGGATTATTGGCAAGATTTTGAAGATGAAAGAAAGTACATAATTGCTCATTTACATTCTTTCAAGATTATGAGAGAGGTTTTTGAAGATAAGGATCCAGAAAACTTATCTAAACAAGTGAAGAAATTCAAAATTGGTTCTAAGTCTAAAATGAATGGAAAGATTATTAGTTATGGTTATTTTCACTACATTTCTGGAAGTTTAGTTGATAAAGGATGCTATGTGGTGAAGAGAACTGATGGATGTCAATACTTTGGAAAAGCAACTGATTTGATGACATTACCAGTCTTTGAGTGTAAAAATCTTGCAAAGTTAAAGATGGTCAAGCCTATTCAGACTCGACATAATGAGATTTTTGAGAATTTGTTAAAGAAAGAGGCAAGGCATGGATGGAGTTTGTTATCTCCTCAGTATAGAGAAAGATTCAAGGATTATCTGAAGCCAGTTGTTTATAAAAGACCAAGACTCAGAAAGATTGAACAAGATTGGTATCATTATTTCAAGTTCTGGTTTTATGATGAACAAACTTCTGAGTGTGTGATTGTTCTAAAGCAAGATGATGATTGGAGAGTTATAAGATTGTTTGATCCTATATGGATTGTCAATTGTTCAAGAGATGATATTGCTTTGTTGGATTCAGCTCAGATATACGCTGAAGAAGGATGTCATGAGTATGGAGTCAGTTATAAAGATATGGCTATTCAATATCAAACCATTGCACAAATGTGTTTCACTTTGAAAATACATTCTGGTTGCAATTGGAATGATGTGAATTATCTTTATACTGAGTTGATGCATATACAAAAGGAGAGAGATGATAGAGATTATAAAATGGAAGCAGAAAGACTTGCAAAGATACCACGTTCGGTAGTGATACGAGCGGTGGACAATGTAGTTGCTGAAGTTGGTGAATCAAGTGGATCAAAAGACAAAGTTGAAGAATCAATTGAAGACAAAGTTGAAGAAATAACTGAAGTCAAAGACTGAAGGTTTTGATAGCAAACATTTAGGGGGAGTTTGTTAGTGCATGTTTTTGTAATTGTTTGCTATTCAAAAGTTGGTTTTATTTATTTTTGTAGAAGGTTCGCTGCTATTGTTTAGGTTTGTTTGGCCCACGAACCTTAACATTTAGCCGAACTATAGAAGGTGTAGGGTTCGGCGAACCTATGGTTCGTGAGTAAGGTTTGTCTAACGAACCCTAAGGGTTCGTTCACCGAACCTTAGGGTTCGGCTAGCAAACCTTATTGATTGAAGGTTCGCTGGTACTGTTAGTATAAATAGATGTTTTATTTGTATTTTCAGTAGAACTTTGATCAGAGTTGTGAGGAAATTCTCTGTGTGAGAATCTTTTGTTCTTGTAATCATTTGTTGATATATACAAGAGTGTTTATGGAATTGCATGTGTTCTTTGTTATTTTACATACTTGCTATGGATTCCGCACGTAGTTAGTAGTTCGTAGAGCTTCGTATTCGATCCTAATTTGGTTGTAGATCAAGATCACCAAATCAACAGAAACATCAACTTGCACCCAACACATATGGTGCATTTATTTCCCTTAGTGGGACATTTTCACAATATGAATATATTATCTAATTCAACTCTACCACCAACACCTCTGGCTAAATTTAAAACACCAAATATACATATATTTTATTGGCTTAACCAATTATCCACACATCTGTGGTTTCAACAATTTAACTTCCGGATTAACCGGTTATCCACACATTTGTGGTATCATACATATATTAAGTCTTAAGATGTTCACCAACCGGTACTTCCATCTAAGACAATTGACAGCACCTCTGTCTATCCACCATTGTGGAGTCATATTTATTTAGTCTTAAGATGTTCACCAACCGGTACTTCCATCTAAGACAATTGACAGCACCTCTGTCTATCCACCATTGTGGAGTCATATTTATTTAGTCTAAGATGTTCACCCACCGGTACTTCCATCTAAGACAATTGACAGCACCTCTGTCTATCCACCATTGTGGAGTCATATTTATTTAGTCTAAGATGTTCACCCACCGGTACTTCCATCTAAGACAATTGACAGCACCTCTGTCTATCCACCATTGTGGAGTCATATTTATTTAGTCTAAGATGTTCACCCACCGGTACTTCCATCTAGACAATTGACAGCACCTCTGTCTATCCACCATTGTGGAGTCATATTTATTTAGTCTAAGATGTTCACCCACCGGTACTTCCATCTAGACAATTGCCAGCACCTCTGGCTATCCACCATTGTGGAGTCATAACAACAAAATGTAGAAATACATTTTTCACAATTAAAAGTCAAGCTGAGTCATTTCTATTCGAATTGACTCTCACAATGTAATAATGTCATATTACCAATCATCAACTATTAATCACAATAGTTTAATCAAAGTTACACTATGGTGTTCACAATCATGTACTTCCACCATAGCTATTTGTCAGCACCTCTGACTAATCACACATTTGTGATATCATAGTCAAACACCGGCTCATCCGGCTATTCTTATGCAATCTATGTTGCATAATTAATTCAATCGTGACATAAATACATTGGAACTTAACATTTATACATTAGAGTCTATTTACTCAATTAGTTCCAATCTAGTTATGCCCATTCGTTCAAATCAACCAATATATATACACATCAAAATCAAGTAGACTCTTTCTACTACTTATATGTAATGTTACAGTAAGTTGGGTAACTTACCTGGTTCAAGCGGTTGTTCACTTCCTACAACCTCTTTTCCACTTCTGTGAATCGTCCTTTGACTTTCACCGTCAATACCTAGTTGCATATTCACACATATACAACTATACTCAATACATATAACACATATAATCAAGTTCAACGCACTTGACTGGTTTGACTTTCTCAAAGTCAATTTATCACATAATTGACTCTATCTTACTATCTTTAGCAAGTTTTAGTCAATTATCACAATTAATCACATCTCATGCCTCTGTTAGGCAATTTATCAAATAACTGATGTTCATTATATTAGTTACGATCTTTAATCACTTTTATTATTCAATATTTATTTTAAGATCATAACTATTAATAATGTTAACATCAATTCATCATAATCATCGTTTAATCCATGGATCATAATCCATATTTCATTTAAAACCATAATCTACCCATTCCTACTGGTTATCACACCATGATATGGATTTCATAACAACCGGACATCATCCCAGCTTCAAAACGAAGATTTCACCATCAAAACAACAAGTTCTTCGTTTCTAACAATCCGTAGTTATCAACTAGGCAATAATCAATGCCCATAATCATACTAATACATTTAAAACTAGATTTAATCCACAAAATATTGAACCAGTAGGATAAAACAAACCCTTACCTGATCTGACGGATTTCTACGGTTAAAACAACGATCGGGACTTGAAAACACGATCCTATGCGCGATCTGGATGATTAGAAGCCTTCAAAATGAAGGTTTTAGGCTTAGAAATGTTGGTTTGTTCGTCTGGAGCCAGAACAGGTCGAAAGAGATAAGAAAATCTCTTAAAAAATGCGATCTGATCGTTTTAAAAAGTTTTTGCCGACATAGTACATGGGGCGCATCGCCCCAACTGGGTGCGTCCCGCCAGGCGTACCGCCCCACGTCACCAGCATCATCATTTTGATTTTTAACTTCGTTTCGCGATTCCGGGAGCATACGAACTCCGTTTTGCGCACGGTTTTCGCCCACGTTCATCATTTTTCACATACTATCAATCCCCAATAATGAAAGTTACTAAATCCTCGTGGATTTCAAGCACGACCAAATGTGCTCTTGCCGTAGATGACGTAATATCACATATTTTTCAAATCACAACAACCACAACCGTTTGATTAACAATTATTCACAATACATTCATTATTAAAAACCGGTTGTTACAGCTAATCACAAACACAAAACAATAATTTTGATTATTGAATTGTGCATTACACGTTGATTAGGATAAATCAAGCGTGCAAACACTTCGTAAAACACAAGCACAAACTACCAAAGATAATTCGAGAAATTATCGAAACACACGCACGAATCTCACGAACGTTGGAGATCAATCAAACTTATGTGCTACTTGTATTTATGTGCTTAAACGAGCATTAGATGCTTAAGATAAATGTTAGAAATCGAATACGAGCGTAATCGAATCGAAGAAATCGAAAAACAAGGAAATAGACTGGTCGCGGTACGCGCCGGCCCTTAGCGAAAGTCTTCGCGGTACGCGAAGAAAACCGGGAGTCGATACTCCCGAATCCCATCGCGGTACGCGGTGATTAATTTTGATCAGCCTCCGCGGTACTCGAAGGCCATGCAGATCAAAATTTCTATATAATCAAACCCAAACTCATTTCACTCGGTTCTTCTTCCAATTCTCCGAGTTTCTTCACTTATTCTCGACCAAATTCCATCTGAATCAACATCCTAACCTGCTGGAAGCACCATTGGAGCAAGTTCTTGGTGTTTGGAAGCCTTAGGATCATAAAGGAAGTCTCGGAAGCCATCAACACGTTGAAGAATCGTCTCCAGCCATTTCCAGGACCTGCTACATCCACTACGACTCGAATCCTAGCATATAAGGTAGTTTTACATGTTTACTAGTTGATAGATCGTACATGCATACTGCAAAAACACACATGCTAGTGTGTTTGATCACATGCAACTCCATGTGGTTATTGAACACGAATTTGTTGGTGATTTTGGGTGATATTGATTTAAATCTGCTGACTTTTATGGTTTAGAAATGCTAGATTAGAGTTTTGGTTGAGTTATGATTGGTGTAGTGATGATTTTGGTACACTTGCCATAAAAGGAAACTTTTATGTTGCAAGTCTTGGATTTGTGATGATCTAGACATGTTAGACATGTCTAGATGTTGTTAAAAGTATATTGAAGTGTTTAGAAACATATTGGGGTATTTGCTTTTGTCAAAAACATGGTTTTGTATAAACTTACTATAAAAGGAAACTTTTATAAATCAAAAGAGGGCTTTTGATGTTTTTGAATGATTTGATGATTTGTGATATTTGAAATATGTTTAAAAAATGATTTCTAAGCATATTGGAAACTTGGATTTGTGAAAACAATCTTTTAAACAAATACTTACTATTTTAGGAAACTTTGTTTGGGTAAAATGGCACAAATGGTATTTTATGCACAAACGACTTATTTTAAGTGATTACATACGTTTTTACAAACCTACTAGAGTGATTTGTTTATAAAATGGGATTTCATAACCACACTTTCCTAAATTGGAAACTTTCTAAAAATGGTAACTTATGTGATTGAAGTCATAGGATGCATTTTGGTGTCTTATGTGCATTGAGGCACATAAACACAACAATCGTGTCACCAACGATTCGTCGAGTCTCACTAGTCAACACACACACTCGGTTGAGCACACCAACACCTGGAGTTGTATGGACTACAATACACCACAGAACACATACTTACACCTATACGATTATAGGAGCTTACTAGCAGGACTGCTAGCTTTCACAGTCGTGAACACCACATAAACCGGAACTACTTTACCAGGTGAGTTCACGGCCCCTTTTTATCTTTCTACCTTTGGGGGAGAAAACATTGCATACAACTGATTTTGATCAACATACATACTTTTGGGTACATTGGTACATACTTATATCGTATATACATATGTGTGGCATTCATCCACAAAACTGATAAGTCCTCATTAAACACATCTCGAACCGTTAATAGCGCGTAGCGCTTAGCGTGGTAGTTCTGAATAGTACTATTTGGGCGTGACAAGCCCCACTGTTGTGCGCCGTATGGCCACCCCGACTGGAGGTTGGAACAGTGCATAATTGACCAATAAACATTGTCATTGTCTAGTTGGATGGACATGGCGGGAGGCAACATGTTAGCTTCGGTTTTGAACCCGCATATGATATATAAAACTGCAAAACATTTACTTTAAACATTTTGATGTTTACTGCTGATACAAACCTGTGCTCTCACCAACCTTTGTGTTGACCCTTTTACTCGCATGTTTTCTCAGGTAACTAAGGCCCGCACACAAGGATAGGATGCTATGATGGAGTCCCATGCATCAGCTTTAGTGTCTTAGGCAATTTGATAACGATTGACAATTGTTTTGTTATGTAATGTTAAATACTTAAACCGCTTACGCATTACTACTCTTTAAGTTTTCAAAACTGATTAAACTTATGCTTCCGCAACTTATAATTACAATGTTGTTTTGACAACTTAACCTTTTTACTTCCGCAACTCTGATTTTACTAAACTGTTTTATCCAAGTTATTGTATGTACGTATGAAACCAGACATGTAGGTCTCGCAACATTGTGTGACCGGAGACTGCGATCCTGACTAGTATTGCTCGCACCCCGTTCGGGACGGGATTTCTCGGGGTGCGACAGATTGGTATCAGAGCCCCCGGTTATTGCGAATTAGGTTTGCATTTAGTGAACTTAGTCTATAACCACTAGTCTCCACACAACGCGTAGTGCTTAGTAATAGTTCCAACAATTACACTATCGTACATATACACAATTCACACATTTATATGTGGTAACACTGTCATCACCATCTATGCCCGCATTTGATGAGAAGGAACAGATTGTTCCTACACCTTTAGTATCAACACTACCGGTAGCAGTTGAGTCACCAAACCAAGCACCAACGATCACCCGAAGACAGCACGTCTGAGCCATGGCAGGAGGAGCAGCCGGTACACATACACTATATCACCGGTGCCCGAATCGAAGAGGCGACGACAAAAGCTGACCTGGGATGAAACTAAAACAAGTCCAGGAATGAAATAGGCCCTGTGGCTCAACAACATTCTTGTAACCCTTTGGTACTGCTACACATACTGCTTACTAGGACCATATGAGGAGATTCCAAACTCAACTCCTTGTCACTCATAAAATATCACCGAATGAACATGGTCGCTCGAGTTAAGAAAAACTAGAGTGACCATGAGGAGGGATTTCATTACGGGTGCTAGGTGGTCATCCAGAAGCAGCAATACTAACACTCACATAATCAGTGACTCAACACCAAATGACCTGAGAAAAACACACTCAAGCCACGTAGCTATCCTTAGGGGATCTACGCAAGATTCTATAATACCATACGATTCGCGTGACTATCCCAAGTATTAGCTTCGGTAGGCTATTCAGCCATACCTCATATGACCCTTGTTTGAATCTCGATGTCATCCAGTAAAACCTAATAGCTCTAAACAGGAGGAACTAGAATTCTTATGTAAGGTAAATTGACGATCATGGTGCGCAACATAATCGTGAATTTACAGGTACGCATGAATTCTGGCAAATTCTATTATGAGCCTATTTTTGAAAACACATACATTGATATTCGCTTATCCCTCATCCTGATGGTTGCAACGGTATTCAAGCAACGAATCCAGACTTCAACATAATGTTCATCAAATTTCCAGCTATAGTCCAGTTTACCACGTATCCATGAAAACCTCATGTTGCGACTTTACACTTCACATGAGCAACGTATCAAATTTCCCGATGAGGACCTTGACAAGATCCTAAGGAGGACCCCATGGAAGAATCACCCGACAATACATAACCCATATTAGACTCACATGAGCCTGAGAGGCAGTGTCTTGAGTCGGATTGGCTCAGGACCTGACCTGGGCGGACGACCGAATCGAGTGTCTTGAAGAGGAACTCAGACATACAAATGTATGACATATAGAACTTGGTAGCATAGTCAACAAGATGACCCGAAGGTCGGGCTGCCATCGCTAAACTGGAATCTAAGGACTGGAAAACAAGGTCACTGATCCAATTCCAGAAGAACTTGACTCTGAGGAAAAGGAACCAGCGGCGAGTGCTGATTCGGATTTCACTATCGATAATGCCCTTGATTTACTTAGCATAGATGTGGTAGGGACAAGTCATGTCTCTGTACTCGAAATTTTGGAATTGTAGTGACTTGGGTGTTAAATAAATTGTAATCAGTACAACTTATTATATATCGAGACTAATATATGTTATTGAAAATTTTGTCTATGACAATCAATACATGTTTTCTTCTCATATCAATCATGTGCTACTTTAGTCATTAGATCTACACTAACGCATATTCTCGCTATGAAGATCATGGCTGGAAGACGCGGAGAATGCAAGAACGCGGGAGCACATGGAAACATTAACCTCACCGCAACGAAACTGAACGCACTAATCAGCAAACGAATTGAGGAGGAAATCACTGCACGTGAAGCTGCACGTAACCAGAATCAACTAACCCAAGGAACAAACCCTAATCCACCCTACTGCACATTCAAAACATTCTTAGATTGCAAACCGCCTTCTTTCGATGGTACGAAGGGTGCTGACGGCCTCCTCCGATGGATTGAGAAAATGGAAACAACTTTCATCATGAGCAATTGTAGGGTTAATGACCGCGTGAAGTACGCAACAGGAACCTTAGAGGGAGCAGCGCTCACTTGGTGGGACACAAATGTTCAAACCATAGGACGAGAAACATCTGAGGCTATACCTTGGGAGGAATACAAAGGAATGATGAACCACAAATATTTCCCTCACGACAAAGATCAGAAATCGGAAATGGGATTTCGGAACCATAGGATGATTGGTTCATAGATCGAGGCATACACTACTCGATCTTATGAGTTGGCACACATGTGCCCAGAAATGGTGACCCCAGCCTACAAACACCTCGAAAGATACATTGAGGGATTGACACCGCAGGTTCGGGGTATGGTACTGTCTGCTGACCCCACCACCTTACGACAAGCCGTATACTTAGCTCATGAACTGACCCATACCGCGGTTATTCAAGGATTATTACCTCCACGTGGCTCAATAATCAAAACCACCGACAACAAACGCAAATGGGATAACACTCAAAATGAAACCCCCACTCTACAACCACCAAGACGACGTAAGGGTGCCTATGCTGGCAAAAACCCAAGGTGCAACAACTGTGATTATCATCATAAACAAGGACCGTGTGAAAGAGACAGATGCCAATGGTGCGGAAAGGGAGGCCACACAACTAAAAACTGCAGGGGTGAACTGGTGACCAAAATTCCACAGCCTCAACCACAGCAATACGAAGCACCAAAAGGTTGCTTCGGATGTGGAAAGCCAGGGCACTTTAAGAGGGACTGCCCCCATGCGGAAAACAATGGGGATGAAGCACCGAAGAGTTGCTTCGAATGTGGGAAGCCGGGGCACCTCAGGAAGGACTGCCCATATCTAAAGAACGGAAACAATAACAGGAACAATAACGGTCCGAAGGAACGACCCCTCGTGATCGGGGTTAAGGAAGCCAGAAATGATCCTAATCTTGAAACAGGTACGTATCTCTTAAACGATCATTACGCTTCTGTATTGTGTGATACTGGAACTGAGAAAAGTCTTATATTTATACACTTTAGTAAATACTTGTTATAACCCCAATGTATTTAGAGGTTGAATACACCGTAGAGTTAGATGATGGTGAACTGATTGTAACTAAGCACATTCTAAGAGAATGCACTATAAAGCTAGCAAACCATAAATTTAGGATCGACCTCATGCCAAGTTACACTAAACAGTTTTGATGTTGTAGACGGCATGGAAAGGTTGTCTAAAAACTAAGCTAAAAACCATTTGCCACGACAAGATTGTGCGCATATCTCTTCGTAATGGGGAAACCCTAGACAACAACGGTGAAAGAAGCGACACTCCTCTGTTCCCACGTGGAAGCCGGAACAAATAGCAATGCATTTCATTACCAAGATACCCCGTACTCCTAGTGGATGTGACACTATCTGGGCAATTGTGGACCGACTGACCAAGCCAGCACATTTCCCTTGCAAACAAGGAAAACGATAAAATGGAAAAGCTAGCCAGAAGTTATGTCAAGAAAGTGGCCTCACGACATGGAGTGCCAATCTCCATCATTTCAGGTCAAGATATTAGAGTGACTACCAACTTCGGGAAATCATTGCAAGAGTCGCTTGGCACACGGTTGGATATGAGTACTACATACCACCCACCAACTGATGGCCAGAGCCAACGTACAATAAACTCTCGAAGATATGCTATGAGCATGCGTAATAGACTTCGGCAATAGCTGGGAAACTCACCTACCATTGGTGGAGTTTTCCTACAACAACATTTACCACACAAGCATCAAGGCAGCACCTTTTGAGACACTCTATGGAAGGAAGTACCGATCACCCCTCTGTTGGGCAGAGGTGGGTGATAGTCAACTCACTGGCTCAAAACTTAAACGAGAAGATAGTACAGAATCTAAATCGCATGGCAGCAGCTCACGATCGTCAGTAGAGCTATGCCAATCACCCTTTCTGTTTTGGCGAACGAGGAAAACTGAATCCACGGTATATTGGGCCATTCGAAATCCCGAAGCAGATCGGCCCAGTAGCACACCAACTTAACCCACAAGCCGAACTCGATGGAGTTCACAACGTATTCCATGTCTCAGATCGGAAGAAGTGTTTATCAGATGAGACACTTTTGATTCCACTGGATGAAATCCAGGTGGATGAACAACTACGATTCACGGGAGAACCGGTAGAGATCATGGACCGAGAGGTCAAACGACTTAAACAGAGTCGGATTCCGATTGCCAGGTTCCGATGGAACTCGAAACGAGGACCTAAATTCACGCGGGAACGTGAAAATCAAACGATGCGCACATATCCCCATCTTTTCAAACAAGACAACGTCGAACGCTGACAACAACGAATAAATTTCGGGACGAAATTTCCTTTCAACAAGGGGATAATGTGACAACCAGAAATTTTCAAAATTTTCATTCTCAAACACTACCAACAACAACCAAATTTCGGGACGAAATTTCTTTCAACAAGGGGATGATGTGACACCCGACAATTTTAGATAAATTGCAACACTCATTTCACATCCATACTTGTTGCATTTCATTTAATTGAGTTTAATTAGATGAGCTAATCACAAACACAAAACAATAATTTTGATTATTATTGAATTGTGCATTACACGTTGATTAGGATTAATCAAGCGTGCAAACACTTCGTAAAACACAAGCACAAACTACCAAAGATAATTCGAGAAATTATCGAAACACACACACGAATCTCACGAACGTTGGAGGTCAATCAAACTTATGTGCTACTTGTATTTATGTGCTTAAACGAGCATTAGATGCTTAAGATAAATGTAAGAAATCGAATACGAGCGTAATCGAATCGAAGAAATCGAAAAACAAGGAAATAGACTGGTCGCGGTACGCGACGGCCCTTAGCGAAAGTCTTCGCGGTACGCGAAGAAAACCGGGAGTCGATACTCCCGAATCCCATCGCGGTACGCGGTGATTAATTTTGATCGGCCTCTGCGGTACGCGAAGGCCATGCAGATCAAAATTTCTATATAATCAAACCCAAACTCATTTCACTCGGTTCTTCTTCCAATTCTACGAGTTTCTTCACTTATTCTCGACCAAATTCCATCTGAATCAACATCCTAACCTGCTGGAAGCACCATTGGAGCAAGTTCTTGGTGTTGGAAGCCTTAGGATCATAAAGGAAGTCTTGGAAGCCATCAACACGTTGAAGAATCGTCTCCAGCCATTTCCAGGACCTGCTACATCCACTACGACTCGAATCCTAGCATATAAGGTAGTTTTACATGTTTACTAGTTGATAGATCGTACATGCATACTGCAAAAACACACATGCTAGTGTGTTTGATCACATGCAACTCCATGTGGTTATTGAACACGAATTTGTTGGTGATTTTGGGTGATATTGATTTAAATCTGCTGACTTTTATGGTTTAGAAATGCTAGATTAGAGTTTTGGTTGAGTTATGATTGGTGTAGTGATGATTTTGGTACACTTGCCATAAAAGGAAACTTTTATGTTGCAAGTCTTGGATTTGTGATGATCTAGACATGTTAGACATGTCTAGATGTTGTTAAAAGTATATTGAAGTGTTTAGAAACATATTGGGGTATTTGCTTTTGTCAAAAACATGGTTTTGTATAAACTTACTATAAAAGGAAACTTTTATAAATCAAAAGAGGGCTTTTGATGTTTTTGAATGATTTGATGATTTGTGATATTTGAAATATGTTTAAAAAATGATTTCTAAGCATATTGGAAACTTGGATTTGTGAAAACAATCTTTTAAACAAATACTTACTATTTTAGGAAACTTTGTTTGGGTAAAATGGCACAAATGGTATTTTATGCACAAACGACTTATTTTAAGTGATTACATACGTTTTTACAAACCTACTAGAGTGATTTGTTTATAAAATGGGATTTCATAACCACACTTTCCTAAATTGGAAACTTTCTAAAAATGGTAACTTATGTGATTGAAGTCATAGGATGCATTTTGGTGTCTTATGTGCATTGAGGCACATAAACACAACAATCGTGTCACCAACGATTCGTCGAGTCTCACTAGTCAACACACACACTCGGTTGAGCACACCAACACCTGGAGTTGTATGGACTACAATACACCATAGAACACATACTTACACCTATACGATTATAGGAGCTTACTAGCAGGACTGCTAGCTTTCACAGTCGTGAACACCACATAAACCGGAACTACTTTACCAGGTGAGTTCACGGCCCCTTTTTATCTTTCTAACTTTGGGGGAGAAAGCGTTGCATACAACTAATTTTGATCAACATACATACTTTTGGGTACATTGGTACATACTTATATCGTATATACATATGTGTGGCATTCATCCACGAAACTGATAAGTCCTCATTAAACACATCTTGAACCGTTAATAGCGCGTAGCGCTTAGCGTGGTAATTCTGAATAGTACTATTTGGGCCTGAGAAGCCCCACTATTGTGCGCCGTATGGCCACCCCGACTGGAGGTTGGAACAGTGCATAATAGACCAATAAACATTGTCATTGTCTAGTTGGATGGACATGGCGGGAGGCAGCATGTTAGCTTCGGTTTCGAACCCGCATATGATATATAAAACTGCAAAACATTTACTTTAAACATTTTGATGTTTACTGCTGATACAAACCTGTGCTCTCACCAACCTTTGTGTTGACCCTTTTACTCGCATGTTTTCTCAGGTAACTAAGGCCCGCACACAAGGATAGGATGCTAGGATGGAGTCCCATGCATCAGCTTTAGTGTCTTAGGCAATTTGATAACGATTGACAATTGTTTTGTTATGTAATGTTAAATACTTAAACCGCTTCCGCATTACTACTCTTTAAGTTTTCAAAACTGATTAAACTTATGCTTCCGCAACTTATAATTACAATGTTGTTTTGACAACTTAACCTTTTTACTTCCGCAACTCTGATTTTACTAAACTGTTTTATCCAAGTTATTGGATGTACGTATGAAACCAGACATGTAGTTCTCGCAACATTGTGTGACCGGAGACTGCGATCCTGACTAGTATTGCTCGCGCCCCGTTCGGGACGGGATTTCTCGGGGTGCGACAATATAGGCGGCTTCTCCAAGATCCTTAATGGAAAAACGACTTCCAAGCCAGGTTTTTACGCCTTCCATGGTCGGAATGTCATTCCCAAATAGTAAAATGTCATCGACATATAATACTAGGAAGGTAATGATGCTCCCACTAGCTTTCTTATATACACATGCTTCATCAGCATTCTTGATGAATCCATACTTTTGTATTTCCTCATCAAAACGTTGATTCCATCTCCTTGATGCTTGTTTCAATCCGTAGATTGACTTCTTTAACTTGCATACCTTATTTGAGATGTTTAGGATCGACAAAACCATCAGGCTGAGCCATATAGACATCTTCCTCAAGATGTCCATTTAGGAAAGCCGTTTTGACATCCATTTGCCATACCTCATAATCATAATGTGCAGCTATGGCAAATAATATCCTAATAGACTTTAGCATCGCCACAGGCGAAAAAGTTTCATCATAATCAACCCCTTGAGTTTGAGTGAAACCTTTTGCTACAAGTCTAGCTTTATAAGTATCCAAGTTTCCATGCATGTCCGTTTTCTTCTTGAAAACCCACTTACTTCCAACTAATTTGGAGTTAAGAGGTGGTACAACCAGTTCCCAAACTTGGTTGTCATACATAGATTGCATCTCAGCGTTCATGGCTTTGAGCCATTTGTCACAATCTGGATTGGACATTGCATCTCGGTATGTGGTCGGTTCATCCGAATCTACCACATAGCATCCATCCATTAAAAATCCATATCTTTCAGGTGGATTGCTTATTCTACCAGATGTACGAACGTTTTGTGTACGTTGATCAACCATTTGATCATTTTCAACAACCTTTTGTTGAGTGCTAGTATCAACCAAACGTGTATCAGGTTGCAGTTCTTGATCCTCCTCAAGTTCCACTGTTCTACAACTAGTTTCTTCCATGAGAAACTTAGTTTCCATGAACTCCCCTTTTCGAGCAATGAATACTCTTTGCTCGGTTGGATCATAGAAATAATATCCCATAGAATCTCTAGGATATCAAACAAAGATACACTTAGCCGATCGGGCTTCTAGTTTGTTTGGAACATGTTGTTTAACATAAACCTCACAACCCCATACCCTTAAATATGATAGCGATGGAGCCTTTCCATGCCATATTGAAAATAAGGTGTCCTTTCAACTATCTTGGTTGGTGCCATATTTAGAATACGGCAACAGAGAGCAAAGCGAAACCCCAAAATGATAAAGGTAGTGTGCTTCTAGCCATCATAGAACGAACCATATCCAATAAGGTTCGGTTTCTCCTTTCAGACACACCGTTATGTTGCGGTGTTCCAGGTGGAAAGAGTTGTGAGATGATCCCACAACTTCTTAGATGCTCTTGAAAGGCATCACTTAGGTATTCACCTCCTCTATCGGTTCGAAGAATTTTAATTGACTTATTGAGTTGATTTTCTACTTCATTCTTAAAGATTTTGAACGTTTCAAAAGCTTCATCTTTGTGTCTTAACAAGCACACGTGCCATAACGACTATAGTCATCGGTAAAGGTAATGAAGTATCTTTCACCATTCCTACTTATTGATTTAAAAGGACCACATACATCCGAATGTATGATTCCTAATAAATCCTTGGCCCTTTCATTAATTCTATTAAAGGGCCCTTTGGTCATTTTGCCTTGTAAACAAGATTCACATATATCAAATGAATCATTTTGATTCGTTTTCAAGAGACCATTCACTTGAAGTGTTTCTATACGTTTCTTGTTTATATGTCCAAGGCGACAATGCCATAAATAGGTCTCACTCAAATCCATTTTGAGTTTCTTGGTGGTTGCTTGGTACAATGAGCTATCATTCAATGCATTATCATGAACCAATTCATAAATACCATTTAAAGGAATAACTTTGAAATAAAACACATCATTTAAAGAAACATGAATATCATTTTCAATAAATTTAAAACCATAACCATATTGTCTTAAAATGGAAACAGAAATAATGTTTCTAGTCAAACTAGGAGCATATAAAACATTTCTCAACATTACTTCCAAATCACTTGGAAGTTTTAATGCATAGTCTCCTCGAGCTTCAACTTGAACTGTTGCTCCATTGCCCATGAAGAGGCTAACATCTCCTTTCTTGAAGTCCTTACTTCTTTTGAACCCCTGCAACAAATTGCAAATATGAGTTCCACATCCGGTATCCAGTACCCATGTGTTAGAAGAAATAACATTAAGATCAATATGAATCATGAAAGTTGTACTTGAGGTTTGCCCTGCCTCCCTCTTTTCTTTCAACTCTTTGAGATAGACTGGACAATTCCTCATCCAATGTCCTATCTCACCACACTTAAAGCATGGGTTATTTGCAGCAACCTTTTGCTTCTTTTCTTTGGGTTTTGGTGGTTCCAGTTTAGCCTTACCCTTCCCTTTTCCCTTTGAGTACCCTTTACCTTTGGCAACATTTACCTTAGGTTCGGGATGCTGCCTCTTCTTGTTAGCCCCTTCATTGATATTGAGAACGGGTAAAACCTTTTTACCCATTGCAGCCTCGGCAGTTTTGAGCATTGAGTGAAGTTCACCAACGCTCTTGTCCCATCCGTTCATGTTATAGTTCATGACAACGTTGTCAAACCTTTTTGACAAAGAGTTGAGGATCAAATCCGTAGCCAACTCTTTCGAGACGGGACAATTTAGCCTTTCGAGGCGATCAATGTGGCTTTTCATCTTAAGTACATAAGATGAAACCGATTGGGTTTCTTCCATACGACATGCATGAAGTGCTCGAACCGTTTCGAACCTTTCTACCCTTGCTTGTTGAAGGAACGTTTCCTTCAATTGGGTAATCAAGTCATAAGCCCCGTGGAGCTCATACTCCTTTTGGAGTTCGGTAGTCATACTTGCCAAAATTAGGCAAGAGACTTGTACGGAATCCTCGACATATTTAACCCATTCGAGATAGGCATCCTCATCATCCTTGTTGGGTTCATCGGGGATGGGATCATCTAAAATGTAGGATCATTTCTCTTGCTTGAGAACAATTCTCAAGTTTCGATACCAATCCATAAAGTTTGTGTGATTTAGACGTTCTCTTTGGAGAATTGCTCTTAGTGATTGGCTATTACCGGTTGGGTTATCGTTATTAGCATCGTTTGTGGCCATCTACAAGAATTTAACGAAGTTTGATTTTAGTACTTTCTTTATTACGTTTTAATTATTAATACCCTTTGTGTCTTAATGACAATTAATAAATAAATAAATCTAGAATCCAACGTTACATTCAAATAATGGTTAGGTGACCTTTATCCCATTTTTAAATTAACAAGGTAGTCAACGTTTGACATTTGCAACCTTTGCAACTTCAACTTCTAGTGTATGGGATCGATTAAATATCATATATTTAGTTGGCATGTTTATCCTATCAACACCATTTGGAAACCCATGTGTTAGGTGATCCATTCCACACGGTTTGCAAATTAAGTTGTCCTACTTACACACTCGTGTGAGTTTACATACACAAGTGGTTAGGTGACCTTTATCCCACAAGTATAGTATTCCCACCTTAAAACACAAGTTTCCTCCAAGTGGTTAGGTGACCTTTATCCCACAAAGATTTTCCAAGTGATTCAAGTGTTGCGTAGAAGGATGGTGTTAAACTTGTTTTAAAAAGGGAATTTTTCTTAGTTTTCTTAATTCTAGTTTAGAAAACTTTGTGTACCTTGCATTTGTATGCATCCAAATGAGTGGTACCCTTAGGTTCTTTTATAATAAAACCCATTTTATTATTAAATCATTATGTTTAATAAAATCAAAGTATTTTACCAATTTTAATGATTTTAAAGAACCGGTTTTAGTTTGTCGCGTTTATTTCTTTGTTAATCATGCATATCCAAATATAATACAAAACAACCACCAAATAAACATAAACTAAATAAGTGCATAACCATAGCCAACTAATTTTGTCACACTTGTTAGCCAAAACAAGTGTGCCAAAAGGTCTTTCCTAAGGGTGAAAATGACACAAGTGTTGTGTCCATGAACTCCCACTTGATCTTGCATCCAAATGCTTCAAGTGTCCATTTGTGTTGTGATTTCTCCATGTTGCTTTGGGCTTCAATTGGGCTTCATTTTTCAGCTCCAAAATCTAGTTGGGCCTCCAAGGTGTTATTTGGTTTTGGGCTTGAATCCCATTATGGACTATGAAGTCCTTTTGAACCCAAATTTGCCCAAACCAAAAACACCATTTTGTGTCTTCCTTTTACAATTACAAAAAATATCCTAATACATTTTTATCTAGTAAATGAAACCAAAATACAACTAATCTATTTATTACATGCCAAATGAAATAAATAAATTACATGCCCAATTGAATAAAATAATTATTACAATCCTTTGATTAGTCAAATGCCAAAAACAACCAAATCAACCAAACACATCCACAAGGTCATGGCTAGGTTATGAACACCAAATATACAATCTGTAACACCCCGACCGACGGCGGAATCATCGGGATGCCACGAGGGATGTGTAGATTGTTCAAAAGCTCATGGGTATCTAAATCAAATCATCATATATCATTTAATCAACCACAATAATTACACAAAAAATCATGTTCATCATGAATCAAATACATCAAATACACAAAAGATTTAGTTAAACTAACTAAACTCTAATCGCCAGAAATTTAGTTAATTAACTAAGTCCAAGAATCCTATATGATGATGATGTCCAAAATAGAAGAGATCATCCTCTTCATCCTACTTGTCTCCATCACCTGAAACATGTAAGAAAATCAAGTGTCAACTACAAAAGTAGTTGGTGAGTAATCATAAGTTTTTATATTTAAAAATGTTTTAGTAAAATGCGTTTGAAAGTTTATGCTTAAAATGGTTTTATAAAATGCTTTGTTTAAAACGGGTATAAAACTTATGATCTTCTTGAGAAAATCCATATGAATACCTGTATGAGATAATCCAACACACATCCATCAATTCAACAGCCAAACACATACACAATCACATAACCACATAACCAAATCAATCATAGCCAATCACAAATAATCATAATCAAATATAGGCAATCAATCCACAACAAGTCAACCAAACTCAATCAATCATATTCTCAATCAATGTTCGTGACTATACATGATTCCTTATGTATTTAACATAAGTTAGATACATGAATCATGGAGTGGTCGCTAACCACGTGACAATACATGAAGTCAAAGCAATTAACCGAAGTCAAGAGCAATACTTCACGGATGTGGAAACCCTCCACGTGACAATACATGAAGTCAAAACAAATAACCGAAGTTAAAAGTAATGATTTCACGGAGTATGAGACAATACATGTAATCTTTGTTATTCACCGAAGTCAATAACAATGTTTACACGGATTTATAATAATCAGTGATAATCCATAATAATGATAATTCATAATAGTGAATATCATAATGATAAACAGGTATTATCCTTGTGTTATCAAAATAATATTTAAACCGGTATACATGTTTCACCTCCGAGTTTTAAAACTAAGACAGTTTAAAGAAAGGGAGGTTATGAGAACTCACCTGAAGTCCTTAGAATCAGTGTTCTCTTATAATGCGCGCTCGCGTAGATAACTCAAAGCAACTTAAAGATCTGAAAATAGCGTGTGGTCGTGTTCATAAGTATTGGCATCACCATTAATTTAATTACCCATAAGTGTTTACTCTAAATCATTAAATATATTCTTAACTTAGTTTACTTTCTAAGTTAAGTTGTTACACTTAAGGTTTTATTTATATTCATCTCAAAGTTTATTCTTTCTTGATACATCTTTTATCATTACTCAATGATGAACAAGTCTTAAGATCATTGGTACGCACCCCTACATAGGTATATGTTAAGATAATGATTTATCATACATATATTTGTTTCCACATGCATGACTCCATTCAAACCACCATCTTGGCCTACTTCATTACATCTCTTAATTTAATAAAAGTGTTTTCACATAACCCATGCGAGATATGACCTTCTTCCATCAAATTCAATACATATTTAATTCATAATATTTAAGAAAATAAGTAGTTGTATCTAGAGAGAGAAAGGTGGTGGTTGGATGTGCTCATGCATGCATGTACATGTATATACATATATATATTTAAGCATGTCGTTTGTTGGTCCTTAAACTCTTGATTAAATGAAAACTAAATTATTCCCCACATGGGGCAGCGAACCTATTGAATTTAGGCCATGGGTTCGGCTCACCTAGATTAGGGTTCGGCAATTTCACACACAAGGCTCGTTAGCCAAGCGGCACAGCCCACCCAGGTTCGTGGCTAAGGTTCATGGCTCAAGAAGGAAGAAGGGTTCGTTGCATGTTGAACTAAGAGTGGCTCACTGGATGTGTAGGGTTCGTCTGACCAGGGTTCGGTCAGGCCCTGGTTCGCTGCTAAGTGGGTTCGTGTGACCACATGGTTCGTGAAGAGGTGTATGGGTTCGCCAAGGGTGGGTTCGTTGCAGGCTGAACAAAAGGAAGGGTTCGGCTGAAAAGATAGTTCGCCTGTTTCCAGCCTTAAGAGGGTTCGGCCGTATATGTAGCCACCCAATTGGAAAGGAGGGTTCGGCTATCTGCTGGTTCACGAGCCAGCACCTTCTCATCATCATTCTTTCCCATTTCTAGCCACAGATCTGCCCTAAAGCTGTCGCATGCTATCCCAAACGTTTAACTAAATATTTCTAATCATCTAATTCGGTTATGCATCAACAAGTTGTAAAATTCGAGAGTCACAACAAAACCGTGAAAAACACTTCAGATTTACCTCGTTTTGTCGACCAAACGTGAGATTTTCTTGTACTTCCTTGTTCTCCTTGATTCCCCGGTCGTCTAGGCTCCGAGATCTCGCGATTTCGTCAAGAAACGAGCTCGGAAAGTTAGAGAGAAGATGGGGTTCTTGTAGGTGACGAAAATAGAGAGTTAGAGAGAGAAAGCTTGTTGGTGAATGAGGAAGAAAGGAAGGAAATTCCTTCCTTATACGCGTATTATTTCCCCGTGTGCTCGGTCCCGTTTTTATCGCGATAAAACATAATGAAACTCGGTTTTCTTTCATAACATATTTAAATGATTAAATCATTTCAAATAAATTAATTTCGTTTAATTAAAATAAGCTTAAAGAAATTGTTTCATAAAATAAATTCCGTTTCGTTTTCGTTAAATAATTATTTAAATAAATTAATTTATTCGAAAACGTTTTAGGTTGTGATTCCTAATAAACGTTTTAAGTTCACAATCATTAATTTAATATCGTTAAATATTTTACTTATCTCTCGTCGAAACGCGTTACTCGCGTACGTATTCGTAAAGATCGTCACCTTTGCGAATCCGATGTTCGTATCGCATTTCGATTTGATCTAAGATTTATGGAATATCGCTTTAGAATATTATTCCTAATAATTATATTCGCGTGAATCGTCACCCGCGCGAATACATCATTAAGTTAATATTTCTAAATTAATATTCGCGATTAAATAGCGTTCGTAACCTCACTTCGCGTAATTAATTCCCATTATTATCATCTTTAATATTATCATTTCCCAAACCAAAACCCACTAAACCCTAGTCACTGACACATCCATGATAGACCGAAATATGCATATATATAGGGCATATGTAAGGGTCAGTCGCAACTGCCCTAGCCACCGTCCCACCGCTATTTCGATAAATCATGACCATGGGTCCTTAACTACGTTTAGTAACCAGACTCCAACAAACTCCTAGTTCCATCACAAATCAATCTCAGACCAATAATTCATCATTAACAGTGATAAGTAACCGTGATAAACTCTACGGGTCTGTTTAGTTGAATTACAACTAAACTTCCCGTGGTTTACGCGTATAATAAATTATAATCGTGTATACCAGTAACAGTGATAATATCAGTAATGTCAATCAATAATTTCATAATCATTCATAATAAATAAATCTCCAGTCGTAACAGTACAATCGTACGGATGTACGGACGTACGGACAACTGAAAGTACAGTGATGTTACAGTCTCCCCTAGTTAAAGGAATTTCGTCCCGAAATTCAACTTGGAGTGACCGTAGTAAATAAATGTGGGTACTTAAGCTTCATCTGATCTTCCCGCTCCCATGTGAATTCTGGACCCCGCTTCGATTCCCAACGTACTTTGACAATTGGAATTCTACTGCGTTTGAGCTGTTTAATCTCGCGATCCATCATCTCCACTGGTTTTTCAACAAAGTTCATGGTATCATCGATGCGGATGTCATCGAGTGGTACCTGAAGATCCTGATCAGCTAAGCACTTTCTTAGATTGGACACGTGAAACGTTGGGTGCACATTACTAAGTTCAGGAGGAAGTTCCAACTTGTAGGCAACCTTCCCGATCCGTTCAAGGATCTTAAAAGGGCCAACATAACGTGGAGCAAGCTTCCCCTTCTTTCCGAATCGAACAACGCCCTTCCAAGGCGACACTTTAAGTAATACCATATCTCCCACTTCAAACTCCAAAGGTTTTCTTCTTTTATCCGCGTAGCTCTTCTGTCGACTACGAGCAGCTAACAGATTGTCACGGATCTGGCGGATCTTGTCAGTCGTTTCCTGAATAATCTCAGGACCAGTAATCTGCGAATCGCCGACTTCGGTCCAACAAATAGGTGACCGACATTTCCTGCCATAAAGAGCTTCAAACGGTGCCATACCAATGCTCGCGTGATAACTGTTGTTATACGAGAACTCAACCAATGGTAGATGGCTATCCCAATTGCCACCGAAATCGATGACACAAGCTCTCAACATGTCTTCCAATGTTTGAATCGTTCGCTCCGTTTGACCATCCGTTTGAGGATGATAAGCAGTGCTAAGATCCAGTCTTGTTCCAAAGGCTTCATGAAGTGATTCCCAAAATCGTGCCGTGAAGCGAGCATCACGGTCCGATATTATGCTTAAGGGAATACCATGTCGACTAACGATCTCATCAATGTAAATACGAGCTAACTTCCGCACAGGGTTAGTTTCGCGTATCGGTAAGAAATGAGCCGACTTGGTTAATCTATCAACTATCACCCAAATGCTATCTTTACCATTTGCGGTTCGTGGGAGTTTAGTAATAAAATCCATGGAGATATTCTCCCACTTCCACATCGGTATTTCTGGTTGTAATAACAATCCCGAAGGTCGCTGGTGTTCTGCCTTGACTTTAGCACAGTTAAGGCACTTAGACACATACTCAGCAATGTCCTTCTTCATTCCAGGCCACCAGTACAAGCCCCTAAGGTCTTGATACATCTTATCAGCACCTGGATGGATTGAATAACGAGACTTATGAGCTTCATCCATAATCAGCATCCTAAGATCACCCCTGTTCGGTATCCACAACCGATTCAAGTAATACATCAAACCGTCATCCTTAGTTTCCAATAAGATTTCAGCCCCGCAAGACATCTCATTTTTCAAGTTATCTTGAGCTAATGAGTGTTGTTGGGCTGTGAGAACATCATTACGGAGATTAGTGTGCACTCGGACACTATGAATCTGAACTTGACTTTTGCGACTAAGCGCATCTGCTACTACATTCGCTTTACCAGTATGGTAGCGAATTTCGCAGTCATAATCATTCAACAGTTCAACCCATCTCCGTTGTCTCATATTGAGTTCTTTCTGATTGAGAATATGTTGCAAGCTTTTATGATCAGTGAACACTACACACTTAGTGCCATAAAGATAGTGTCTCCATATCTTCAAAGCAAACACGACTGCACCAAGTTCCAAGTCGTGTGTGGTGTAGTTCTTTTCGTGAATCTTCAATTGTCTTGATGCATAAGCCACAACCTTTCCCCGTTGCATGAGAACACAACCGAGACCTAAGTTGGATGCATCACAATAGACTACAAAATCATCATTTCCATCAGGCAGTGTCAAGACAGGAGCATCACAAAGTTTCTGCTTCAGAGTCTGAAATGCCTCTTCTTGCTTTGGTCCCCACTCGTATGGCCTATTTTTCTGAGTCAAAGCAGTGAGAGGGACAGCAATGGAGAAGTTCGATATGAACCGCCGATAGTAACCGGCAAGTCCAAGGAACGATCGAATCTCCGTCGGTGTCTTCGTGTGTACTCCAATTTTCACAACATCAATCTTCGCAGGATCCACGTGAACACCGTATTCGTTGACTATGTGTCCCAGAAATTGAACTTCCTTAAGCCAAAATTCACATTTGGAGAATTTGGCATACAGTCGCTCCTCTCTTAGGATCTCCAAAACCAACTTAAGGTGTTTCTCGTGTTCTTCCTTGGTCTTTGAGTAGATCAAATATCCATCAATAATACAATCACGAATTTATCCAAGTATGGCCTGCAAACACGGTTCATGAGGTCCATGAAAAACGCAGGTGCATTGGTCAGGCCGAAAGGCATTACCAAAAACTCATAATGGCCATATCTGGTCTGAAAGCAGTCTTGGGATATCATCATCATGTACACGAAGCTGATGATACCCAGACCTAAGATCGATCTTTGAAAACCATGCCGAGCCTTGAAGCTGATCGAAGAGATCGTCGATGCGCGGCAGTGGATATCGATTCTTAATTGTGAGTTTGTTTAATTCGCGATAATCGATGCACATCCGAAATGACCCGTCCTTTTTCTTGACAAATAGGACCGGTGCACCCCATGGCGAATGGCTCGGGCGAATAAATCCTTTATCAGTCAGTTCTTGCAACTGGCTCGCCAATTCTTGCAACTCCGATGGTGCAAGTCTGTAAGGAGCTTTGGCGACTGGGTTCGCACCAGGTACTAAGTCGATTCGGAACTCAACTTGACGTTCTGGTGGAAGACCCGGCAAATCATCTGGAAATACTTCTGGAAAATCTCGTATCACTGGAACATCTTCAATCTTCTTTCCTTTCTCTTTCTTTTCCACAATGTGAGCTAGAAATGCTATACATTTCTTTCTAAGGTACTTGTGTGCTTTAGTACAAGACATTAACTTAAGACCTTTACTAGCAGTTTCTCCAATCATTCTCAAAGTTTCACCCGAAGCTAAAGGAATACGAATATATTTCTCATGACAAACAATCTCCGCTCTGTGGGTGGCTAACCAGTCCATGCCTATGATAACATCAAAGCTACCAAGATGCATAGGTATGAGATCAATTGGGAAAACGTGATCATTTAAGTTCACCGTACATCCAACGATAATAGTGTCAATATCAATAGTGTTTCCGTCAGCCACCTCCACATTGAACGGTTTATCTAAGTATGTACGTGTTCTACCAAGCAAGCATTCAAAATCATATGAAACGAAACTCCTATCGGCACCAGAATCAAATAAGACAGATGCATAAGAGTTGTTGATCAGAAATGTACCGTTGACCACATCCTGGTTGGCTTGAGCAGCTGGAGCATTCAGTTGGAAAGCCCGGCCTCTTGCCACCCTCTGATTGTTCCCGATCAACTTTGGACATTGATTCCTGAAATGACCCACTTCACCACACTCATAACAGGCTCTTGCCTGCGCCTGAGGTACCTGGCGAACGGGTACAGCTGGTATAGGTTGTGCATGAGGAGCTGGCAGTGCAAGCGGTGCATGTTGCAACCTTTGTGCTTGCGGTGCACTCCGACAAACATTAGCAAAGTGACCAAATTTGCCACAGTTGTTGCAGACGCGACAAGGCAAACTTGATGCGTGATGATAACGGCAGGTATGACACTGAGGAGTGTTCCCAGTGAAATTCCTGGCAGTTGAATTGTTTGATGATTGCTGCGCAGACTTTGCAGCAGGTACAGTGACCATGAAGTTCCGATTCTTTCTCTTCTTGTTGCTGCTTTTGGACGAGCTAGCAGCTTCAGACTTGACTTCAGTTTTGACTTCTTTTGCAGTCGTCTTGGTGTCACTCTTTTTATATCCCTTCCGAGTAAGCGTTCCATTCCTCACGTGATTATCAGTAAGAGTTGCAGATAATCGGATTGCAGCCTCAAGTGTTTGGGATTGCTCCCATAGACTGTATCCTGAATCTGCACCGGCAGCCCGCCGATATACTTCTCAATCGCCCTCTCCAAGGGTGTCACCATATGAGGTACCAGTAAGCTATACTCATGAAACTGAGTATTGTAGATGATGTTTTCTCCACTGTCTTGTTTGAGTTCCCAGAACTCAGTCTCAAGCTTCCTCATTTCGCTTCTAGGACAGAATTCAGTGGTCATCAGAGTCTTGACCTCTGTCCATGTCAGTGCTAAGGCAGCATCTACTCCCCTAGTTCGCTTTTCCCCATTCCACCAAGTCAGTGCTCTCTTTTAGAAAACACTGGTGGCATAGCGAACTTTCAGATTCTCAGGGCATTCACTGTTGATGAAGGTGTTCTCCATACTCTCAAACCACTGCAGCAGACCAGTGGCTGATTCAGCACCCGTAAATTTCAGGGGATTGCAGGAATTGAAGTGTTTGAATGTGCAAGTTGTCTGATTTGCACCACCTCGATTCCGGTTGATGTTTTGGTTGGCCTGAGTCAACTGATTCACCAACCCAGTGATGAGGTTAGCTAACTCTTGCATGCCAGGGTTGGCATTACCGTTAGCATCCTCAGCGTTCGTATCATCTCCGTTGTGACGGCGAGGCGGCATGTTTCTGAAGGAAATAGAAACATGTTATTACCGTTTACAACGTACATCATACAAACAATGTTTAAATGAGTCCATTAGACAATTGGGATTACATATAAGAACTATATTTCTCTCCCATCAGTCATTAAACTCAAAAAGGTTTATAATTTCCTATTATTATTCTAAGTGTCCTAGTTGGTCATAACTAGTGTTAACTAACTATTTCCTAGATCCTATACATTCTTCACTCTATACTACCACTGACAACCTCCCAATGCAATGCAACAAGCTTATATATAGGGCATATGCAGAGGTAGATCGCAATCTCCCCTACACCGTCCCACCACCGTTCCATTGCACCACGATTATGCCCTTGCTAGTGTGTAGAGTGTGTCATGTACTTCACCATAATCTCACTTCACAAACCTTATCCTAAATAGGATAATTTTGAGTGAAGTGATCACTAGTGTCCTTGAACAATTAGGTTTGCCTAATGTCTAAGTTCACCTGACATGTAGGCTCGCCTATTTCTAAGTTCACCTAATGTCTAAGTTCACCTGACATTAAGTTTCCCCCAATTGTATAAGTTCACTAAAACCCATATCAATCCCAGTGTAGATAATCATCCTTAAGGGTTCATATCATCACGAAGTGCTCTTATTGTCACTAAGTGTTCATATCCTCCCTATAGTTTATTCTCATCAAGTGTCCATACCATCACCAAGTGTTAGTATCATCACTATGCCTTTATATTATCATCAAGTGTCTATATCATCACCCAAGTCCATATCACATCACTAATCGCTCATTATCGTTCATTAATCCTATGCACCCTACGTGTCCAATCCGTATGTTTTTTTTTATAAGGGAATTTATAAGTGTTTATCAAGTGTGATCATCCAAAGTGTCAATCCAAACCAACCTTAACCAACAGACCATCAACATCCATCTCACAAAAATTCCTAGTAATATCCTAAGTTCCTGACACTGACAGACCCCCAATATACTACAAATGGTATATGTATAGGGCATATGTAGGGGTCAGTCGCAACTGCCCCAGCCACCGTCCCACCACCTTTGTAATATACCACGAGTGTGTCCTTGTCTGGAGTTTATAGATCAAACAGATAATTTTCCTAAAACAGATAATTCCTAAGCAGTTAATTTCCTAAACAGATAACTTCCCAAACGGGTAGTTCCCACATTCTTCAATACTGACATCCACCCAATGTACCGTAAATGGTATATATATAGGGCATATGTAAGGGTCAGTCGCAACTGCCCTAGCCAACGTCCCACCACCTTTACGATACACCACGTGCATGTCCTTATCGAATCATTAGGGCACACGTAAGCAAGAAATTAATAAGCAGCATATGTAATCAGATGTACATCAGAAGTTCAGTTAACATGTAATAAACACATAAGCATGAAATCCTGAGTATACTAACTAGTGTATGAAATTAATTCATACTAGGGTATCCTATGGTTATAGACTAGGTCAACCATTTCTAGTAACCTAATTCCCTATAACCCAGGCTCTGATACCAATCTGTAACACCCCGACCGACGGCGGAATCATCGGGATGCCACGAGGGATGTGTAGATTGTTCAAAAGCTCATGGGTATCTAAATCAAATCATCATATATCATTTAATCAACCACAATAATTACACAAAAAATCATGTTCATCATGAATCAAATACATCAAATACGCAAAAGATTTAGTTAAACTAACTAAACTCTAATCGCCAGAAATTTAGTTAATTAACTAAGTCCAAGAATCCTATATGATGATGATGTCCAAAATAGAAGAGATCATCCTCTTCATCCTACTTGTCTCCATCACCTGAAACATGTAAGAAAATCAAGTGTCAACTACAAAAGTAGTTGGTGAGTAATCATAAGTTTTTATATTTAAAAATGTTTTAGTAAAATGCGTTTGAAAGTTTATGCTTAAAATGGTTTTATAAAATGCTTTGTTTAAAACGGGTATAAAACTTATGATCTTCTTGAGAAAATCCATATGAATACCTGTATGAGATAATCCAACACACATCCATCAATTCAACAGCCAAACACATACACAATCACATAACCACATAACCAAATCAATCATAGCCAATCACAAATAATCATAATCAAATATAGGCAATCAATCCACAACAAGTCAACCAAACTCAATCAATCATATTCTCAATCAATGTTCGTGACTATACATGATTCCTTATGTATTTAACATAAGTTAGATACATGAATCATGGAGTGGTCGCTAACCACGTGACAATACATGAAGTCAAAGCAATTAACCGAAGTCAAGAGCAATACTTCACGGATGTGGAAACCCTCCACGTGACAATACATGAAGTCAAAACAAATAACCGAAGTTAAAAGTAATGATTTCACGGAGTATGAGACAATACATGTAATCTTTGTTATTCACCGAAGTCAATAACAATGTTTACACGGATTTATAATAATCAGTGATAATCCATAATAATGATAATTCATAATAGTGAATATCATAATGATAAACAGGTATTATCCTTGTGTTATCAAAATAATATTTAAACCGGTATACATGTTTCACCTCCGAGTTTTAAAACTAAGACAGTTTAAAGAAAGGGAGGTTATGAGAACTCACCTGAAGTCCTTAGAATCAGTGTTCTCTTATAATGCGCGCTCGCGTAGATAACTCAAAGCAACTTAAAGATCTGAAAATAGCGTGTGGTCGTGTTCATAAGTATTGGCATCACCATTAATTTAATTACCCATAAGTGTTTACTCTAAATCATTAAATATATTCTTAACTTAGTTTACTTTCCTAAGTTAAGTTGTTACACTTAAGGTTTTATTTATATTCATCTCAAAGTTTATTCTTTCTTGATACATCTTTTATCATTACTCAATGATGAACAAGTCTTAAGATCATTGGTACGCACCCCTACATAGGTATATGTTAAGATAATGAGTTATCATACATATATTTGTTTCCACATGCATGACTCCATTCAAACCACCATCTTGGCCTACTTCATTACATCTCTTAATTTAATAAAAGTGTTTTCACATAACCCATGCGAGATATGACCTTCTTCCATCAAATTCAATACATATTTAATTCATAATATTTAAGAAAATAAGTAGTTTGTATCTAGAGAGAGAAAAGGTGGTGGTTGGATGTGCTCATGCATGCATGTACATGTATATACATATATATATTTAAGCATGTCGTTTGTTGGTTCTTAAACTCTTGATTAAATGAAAACTAAATTATTCCCCACATGGGGCAGCGAACCTATTGAATTTAGGCCATGGGTTCGGCTCACCTAGATTAGGGTTCGGCAATTTCACACACAAGGCTCGTTAGCCAAGCGGCACAGCCCACCCAGGTTCGTGGCTAAAGGTTCATGGCTCAAGAAGGAAGAAGGGTTCGTTGCATGTTGAACTAAGAGTGGCTCACTGGATGTGTAGGGTTCGTCTGACCAGGGTTCGGTCAGGCCCTGGTTCGCTGCTAAGTGGGTTCGTGTGACCACATGGTTCGTGAAGAGGTGTATGGGTTCGCCAAGGGTGGGTTCGTTGCAGGCTGAACAAAAGGAAGGGTTCGGCTGAAAAGATAGTTCGCCTGTTTCCAGCCTTAAGAGGGTTCGGCCGTATATGTAGCCACCCAATTGGAAAGGAGGGTTCGGCTATCTGCTGGTTCACGAGCCAGCACCTTCTCATCATCATTCTTTCCCATTTCTAGCCACAGATCTGCCCTAAAGCTATCGCATGCTATCCCAAACGTTTAACTAAATATTTCTAATCATCTAATTCGGTTATGCATCAACAAGTTGTAAAATTCGAGAGTCACAACAAAACCGTGAAAAACACTTCAGATTTACCTCGTTTTGTCGACCAAACGTGAGATTTTCTTGTACTTCCTTGTTCTCCTTGATTCCCCGGTCGTCTAGGCTCCGAGATCTCGCGATTTCGTCAAGAAACGAGCTCGGAAAGTTAGAGAGAAGATGGGGTTCTTGTAGGTGACGAAAATAGAGAGTTAGAGAGAGAAAGCTTGTTGGTGAATGAGGAAGAAAGGAAGGAAATTCCTTCCTTATACGCGTATTATTTCCCCGTGTGCTCGGTCCCGTTTTTATCGCGATAAAACATAATGAAACTCGGTTTTCTTTCATAACATATTTAAATGATTAAATCATTTCAAATAAATTAATTTCGTTTAATTAAAATAAGCTTAAAGAAATTGTTTCGTAAAATAAATTCCGTTTGGTTTTCGTTAAATAATTATTTAAATAAATTAATTTATTCGAAAACGTTTTAGGTTGTGATTCCTAATAAACGTTTTAAGTTCACAATCATTAATTTAATATCGTTAAATATTATTTACTTATCTCGTCGAAACGCGTTACTCGCGTACGTATTCGTAAAGATCGTCACCTTTGCGAATCCGATGTTCGTATCGCATTTCGATTTGATCTAAGATTTATGGAATATCGCTTTAGAATATTATTCCTAATAATTATATTGGCGTGAATCGTCACCCGCGCGAATACATCATTAAGTTAATATTTCTAAATTAATATTCGCGATTAAATAGCGTTCGTAACCTCACTTCGCGTAATTAATTCCCATTATTTATCATCTTTAATATTATCATTTCCCAAACCAAAACCCACTAAACCCTAGTCACTGACACATCCATGATAGACCGAAATATGCATATATATAGGGCATATGTAAGGGTCAGTCGCAACTGCCCTAGCCACCGTCCCACCGCTATTTCGATAAATCATGACCATGGGTCCTTAACTACGTTTAGTAACCAGACTCCAACAAACTCCTAGTTCCATCACAAATCAATCTCAGACCAATAATTCATCATTAACAGTGATAAGTAACCGCGATAAACTCTACGGGTCTGTTTAGTTGAATTACAACTAAACTTCCCGTGGTTTACGCGTATAATAAATTATAATCGTGTATACCAGTAACAGTGATAATATCAGTAATGTCAATCAATATTTTCATAATCATTCATAATAAATAAATCTCCAGTCGTAATAGTACAATCGTACGGATGTACGGACGTACGGACAACTGAAAGTACAGTGATGTTACACAATCATACAAGTATTCAAGAAAAAAAATGGTCCCTTTTTTTTGGGTTGAAACTTACGGCCAAAGACAAAAAAAAATTCAACAAAACCGATTTTGTCCAAATTAACTATCATCCAAATGACTATCTTTCAATGTTTCCACATGCATATTCTAAACTTTGAAAGACAAGGGTTTAACCATTTTATCAAAACACATCAGCCCCTAGGCTCAAGTGTGTCAAAAATCACTTTTTTCTTGGATTTTTGAAGCATGCATCCACACAAGTGGCTCTCGATGCCATTGTTGGGTTTTTAACAAGTTTATCAAAGCCATTTTAACCATTTAAAATGTAAAAACGCAGCGGATATTAGTAATTTAAAACTTGTTTTAAAATGTTCATAAACCATTTTATGATTAACCCGAATCAAAGAATCCATATGAGGATGTTCATGCTTACAAACAAACATAGTTAGAAACAAGAAAACTACCTCCTCCTCTAGAGGGTGTGATTCTTGAAATAGATGATGATTCTTGAATGAAATTTCCAAAGGATGAAGACCACAAGCTTGTATACCTACAAACCTACAACAAACACCAAGATGTGCTAGGATTGAACAACACAAAACTCTTTTTTTCTCTTGCTCTTGCTCTTGGCCGAAAATTTCGAAGGAGAGAGGATGAGAGAGTTCATTTTTATTGTGTGAGAGATACTTATATGGAAAAATGTGTAATTGCATGTCTTATGATTGGTTAGTGAAAAAGGTAGTAAAGCATGTGTGGGATTGACCACTCATGGGCCATGCATCTCTTCACCAATGAGATACTTTCCACTTTATCTTTTACCATTTCACTTTTACCATTTCACTTTTAAATAACTTAGTCATAGTAAAAACCATTTTAACTAGTGACATTTAATTAGTTGCTTGCTACATTTTATTTAAACTTTATAAATGTTATTTCAACAATTAAATAACAAAATAAAGTTATCTCTCAAAAATAAATTACCCAAGTAATCTATTAATTTCACAAGTGCTTCTATTTAGAAAACACAATTTTTCTAAGTGTTGTTATTTAATTAATTGATCATATCAATCAAATAAATATAGTAGGTGTCTGTCTAGTTTGTTATTGGGTATGACCCGACTTGGATCATAACATACTAGCCACATCAATTTATTATGTCTCTTGGGCAGATAGAACCAGCAGTAAAGTTGTTGTTGATGGAATGTTGGTTCTATGGGGTTTGGATTGACATATTGGATGATCACATTTGATGGACACATATACTCATATTAGAATACTCTTATTGGACACGTGGGGTGAATAAGATCAATGAATGATACAAACACTTAGTGACGAACTTAATGTTTAGTGTTGAGATGGACAATTGGTGATAATATGAGCGCATCGTGATGATACTAACACTTAGTGATGGTATGAACACTTGATAATGAGATGTGAATATATATAGTAAACTTAGACATTAGGGGAGCTTAAATATCAGGTGAACTTAGGCATTAGGTGAACATAGAAATAGGTGAACCTAGTGTTAAGGTGAACTTAGACATTAGGCGAACCTCGATGTCAGAAGTAATGGAAAACACTTCACTCGTAGTTATCTTTCATAGGATAAGGCTGTGAAGTGGAACACTTGAGAAACATATGTATACCCTAAATTTTAACAAGGGCATAATCGTGGTGCAATGCAACGGTGGTGGGACGGCGGCTGATGCGACTGCGGTCAAGTCTACGTATGCCCTATATATAAGCTTGTTGCACTGCATCGGGAGGTTGTCAGTGTTAGTATAGGGTGGGAAATGTTTGAAACTTAGGAATACTTCGTTAATATTAGATATAACCAACTAGGATGCTTTAGTATAGTATTAGGTGATTAGTACCTTGTTATGAGTTTAATGACATATAGGAGAAAAATATAGTTCCTATATGTAATCCTAACTGTTATAATCAACTCATTTGACCATAGTTTGTATGAATTACGTTGTAAACGGTAGTAACATGTTTCTAACATCCTAAGAAACATGCCACCATGCCGTTACAACGAAGATACTACAAACTCAAATGACGGGGAAGCTAACAACGGTAATGCCAGCAACGGCTTTCAAGAGTTAGCAAACCTCATTACTGGATTGGTTACTCAACTGAATCAAGCCAATCGAACTCTCAATCAGAACAGAGGTGGTGCAAACCCACCAGTTTGCACGTTCAAACACTTTAACTCCTGTAATCCACTAAAGTTTACGGGTTCTGAGGGAGCCACTGGTCTGCTGTAGTGGTTTGAGAGTATTGAAAACACCTTCATCAATAGTGACTGTCCTGAAAATCTTAAGGTGCGCTATGCCACCAGTGTTTTCCAAAAGAGAGCACTAACTTGGTGGAATGGCGAAAAGCGAACTAGGGGAGTTGATGCTGCCCTAGCACTAACGTGGACTAAGGTCAAGAACCTGATGACCACTTAATTCTGTCCTCGTAGTGAGATGAGGAAACTGGAAACTGAGTTCTGGGAACTCAAGCAAGACAGCGGTGAGAATTTAATATACAATTCTCGCTTCCACGAGTATAGTCTGCTAGTACCTCATCTGGTGACACCATTGGAGAGAGCGATTGAGAAGTACATAGGCGGTTTACCTATGCAAATTCAAGACACAGTCTATGGTAGCAACCCTACCACATGGAGGCTGCAATCCGCCTATCCGCAACTTTAACTGATAATCACGTGAAGGCTGGAACACTCATCAGAAAGGGGTCTAAGAAAGCTGATACAAAGTCAACTGCCAAGGAGATTTCAACTGAAGTCAAGACTGAACAAGGCAGTTCATCCAAAAGCAGCAACAAGAAGCGAATGACTAGGAATTTCGTTGTTACTACTCCTGCTGCAAAGACTACTCAACAATCATCAAACAACTCAAACACGAGAAATTATGTTGGGGTCACTCCTCAATGTAACATCTGCAGATATCATCACGCACCTAACTTGCCATGTCGCATATGCAACAACTGCGGTAAGTATGGTCATTTTGCAAATGTTTGTCGGAGTGCACCGCAAGCACAAAAGATGCAACCTACACCGCTTGCACTGCCAGCTCCACATGCATAACCACTTCAAGCTATACCCATCCGCCAAGTACCTGCACAGGCAAGAGCCTGTTATGAGTGCGGAGATGTGGGTCATTTTAGGAATCAATGCCCAAAGCTGACGGGGAACAATCAAAGGATGGCCAGTGGCAGAGCTTTCCAACTGAATGCTCCGGCAGCTCAAGCCAACCAAGATGTCATCAACGGTACATTCCTGATTAATAATTCCTATGCATCAGTATTATTTGATTCCGGTGCTGATAGGACACACCCCGAGCCGGCGGGGTTGGATCGGAGTCCCCGTCGGGCGGAAGGTTCTCGGGGTGCTATATCGTAAGTGATAATCAAAGTGATCAGATTATTTACACTGTACATGACATAAATGAGAAATGCTAAATAGAATAGAATTACAAAGTTAAATTACATCCGTATCGTTCAGAATTTAACAATGTAAATCTATCATAAACATCATAACATATCTATCTTGTAACTGTACAAGATATACAAAATAACCGAATAATGATGTTCAAAAATATGCAGGTCCAAAATACTAAGCTTTCTATCTGAAGTCTTAGTTCAAAAGCATAAGCTTCTTAGTTGACCTATTCATCACCTGAGAAGTCATGCAAAAATAATGTCAACACATGGTTGGTGAGTTCATATAGTTTAGTAACTGAAAATGATTTGTAAACCTCCTTCGGTAAAGACCCTAACCTCATTAACATCACATGTAATATCCACATCGGTATGCTTATATATAGGGCATACCCCTGAGTCGAGCCTACCACCCGCCCAGACGCCATCCCACCACATACTAATATGCATATGACACTATTGTTAATGATAGTTAAGCATTTTTACCTAACACACACTTCCATTCACAACGATTTAAATGTACCCTCAAAACCCTTGTTAAACCCTCGGGTAACAACCTTAATCTCATTAACACCACATGTATCATCCAGATCGGTATGCTTATATATAGGGCATACCCCTGAGTCGAGCCTACAACCCGCCCAGACGCCGTCCCACCACATACTAATCCATATGGGACATTGGTGTTAATGAAAATTAAGCATTTTTCCCTACCAATAAACCAATAATTCTTCAGTTCTTTGTTCCTGTAATTACAATAACTTGGAATCTATGTTGATTCCTTAAGTTCATCACAATAATGATCAACCACAGTATTTGTAGAAACAGTCATAAATGCTTGATTTAAATAAATAAGTAAACATTTAATAAAGTCTAAGTCCTAATGATTGGGCCTTAGTCAACTCGAGTGAACTAGTCTGTCAATCCAGGTACTTAGTAGTTAGGGAATTCTGTAAATATCATCAAACATATGACCTTCAAATCAAACGGTCTAGCTAGGACTTCTTGAAATGTAGGATTTCTTGTTTCGTTTTTGATTCGTTGTGTTGGCATATGTTATCTCTGATATTTCCCAGACTTTCCCTTGAAAATGATTTATTGATTCGTCTGATTCTGTCAGAAGATGTACTTGATTCGTTGATCATGGAATACAAGATTCGTTGATCAAATGTACTCTTGATTCGTTGTTCATCAAACACTTGATTCGTTGAACATCGAATATTAACTTTGCAAAGATAGTTTCGTTTGATTCACTGAACTCACACTTGTTTTGTCAAAATAGTTTCGTTTGATTCGTTGAACTCCCACACTTGTTTTGTCAAAATGGTTCCGTTTGATTCGTTGAACTCCCACACTTGTCTTGTCAAAATAGTTTCGTTTGATTCGTTTGAAATGTTTAGTTTAACTCAATTATTCACTTAAATTATAAGTAAATAAACTTAGTAAAACCTGCAGAAAATTTACCTAGACATGATCTAGGATAACAATTCACCGATAATACATATAATAAATAAAAGCATTTAAGTAAACAATTTAAAAAAAACAGTTTACGCATGCTTCTCAGGCCCGTGTTTTAAAACAAAATGTTAGAAAAGGGGCAATGAACTCACCTGTGCTGCTATGTAAATGATCTAACACAAAATGCGCGCTCGTTCAGGTAGTTTAGGTTTCTTCAGTTCCTGAGTTGTTTTAAGAAGAGTTCGAATACAATAAGTATGCGTATAAGTCGTTGTACCTAGGGTTTGGTCTTGGTGTGTGTAACTAAGTGTCCTAAGTACTAGTGTGTTTCTAAGGTTTAATCTAATGATCTAGTTTAATTTCCCAATTGAAATCCCCACTCCCCATGGTTAGTTATAACAACTTATCATTAAATTTTACAAAATTCGGGCAGAGTCTCCTTTGTTTTCTGTTCAAATCCTGACAATTATATTGTCTATTTACAACCAAATCCCAATCAATTATAATACCACTGACATTTATAACTATATAAACTTTAAACAAAACCAATGACATTTATGAAAGTATAACAATTAGCTATTCATTTATGTTATGATGGGCTTAATTTAGCCCTTTGGGCCCAGCTAGGTCCAATACTTGTCCTTGATTTATCAATTGCTCGTAACTTGAGATCATTGAGCAATATGTTATATCTAATCACTTTGTTTAGGTTGGCCACCCATATTAATGTTTTTCTTGAATTAGTGTTAATAACTAGACCAACACTCACCCTTAACATCTTTGTTATTTGACAATGATGCCTTAGTTCATTTTAAATCAAGTTTGCATGAAATGAACCCTTTTTATAATCCCCATGCACACTCATGGTGTATTTCATGCATGTATACATACATAATCCCCCTGCACATTCGAAATTAAGGATTTTAATAACACTAGGTTTGCTATTCCTCCAGGGCAGCGAACCTATACCCATTGTTAGAAGGTTCGGCTGATTGATAAAGGGTTCCGCAACTCTAGAGAGAACCTAGAGTTCGGCTGCCTAAGAGGGTTCGTAAAGAGTTCGTTCATAGACTTAGGTTCGGTTAGGAGTTCGTTAGCTGGCCAAGGTTCGGGGTCCTTAGGGTTCGCATGCATCTTGTTCGGGACTAACAGGTTCGGCCAAGCTCTTGGGTTCGGCCATGAGGAAACTAAACGAACCTTTAAGGTTCGGACTATAGAGGTTCGGCTAGCTGGTTGTTGGGAACATGTTCGTTGCAGGGAATAACCAGGTTCGTTGCAGGTTCGATCAGTGTTGGCAGGTTCGTGGCTCAGTATAGACAGGTTCGTGGAGCAGGGTTCGTCCCAAAAAGAGAAGGTTCGGTCGGACAAGGAAGGTTCGGCCAGGGTTCCCTCTGTGTAGCAATAAGGTTCGGCTGACTATTGGTGGGTTCGGCCGATGAACTCACGAACCTGTAGAGATTTAGGCATCACCATCTTCATCCTAGGGAGCTAAACCTGTTACAAATCCACTCCTAACAGTACCTAAGTATGGGTGACACCTTAACCCAAGTGTTTCAAATGTTTATAATCGATTAACACTACAAAAACCATATGACTCGTGAAACACACACACTAAGCCGAATTTAAAACTGGAATTTACCTCAAAATCAGTGGATAAATGTTTAAAATTCTTGTACTTTCGTGATCTTCGTGAAGAGGTGGTCGTTTTGGCACCAACTAGGCTTGAATCCGACGATAGACGAGCTCCAAATCTTAGAGAGAAGGTTGTGTTCTAGAGAGAGAGACTAGTGAGAGAGAGTGACGAGTAGAGAGAGATTGAGGTTGGTGAATGAGGAGTTATGGCATTAAATGCCATAATTAAAAACCTTCCATACCCGGGTTCGTTCGGTCTCGTTTGGTTTCGCGTAAAATGTCGTTTCTCGTTACTAAACAATACAGATTTTAAAGTATAGTTTATAAAATTAATCAAAGTTGTGATTCCTAATAAATTAACTAATATCTTTCATTTATTTAAAATTTCAGAAATATTTAGTTTATCTGTTTAAATTGAATCGTACGGTCGTCGCGCGTATTCGTTCGAATCGTCACCCGTATGAACACGATGATAACTATACTTTTCAATATTGTTTTCTAATTATTGGATATTATTCGGAACGTTAAACCTCCAGATATATTTGTACAAATCGTCACCTATACGAATAATCTGTCAATTTAGCACCCTCATAACAACATCCGTTCTGTTTTGTGCTATAGAGCCTCACAAACGTTTATACATAATAATTTCCTAATAAATAACACATGATGATTCTGTATTGCCAGATAATTATCTGACTGCAGAACCAAAATTCTGAACTTTGCTTCGGTTAACTGTTTCTGAACTTGTTGTTTGATAACACAAAATGATCATGAAAATGAATATGAATAGAAAATGCACTGAAAGGTATCTAGTTCGTACCTGTTTACTGTTCATGTTACTGTTTAAGACCACTGTTCCGACACCGGTTCAGGCACTGATGTTACAGTCTCCCCTTATTAGAGAAATTTCGTCCCGAAATTTAAGCATTGTTATCAGGTACGTCTTCCTCTGTAAACAGCTGGGGATACTTGGATTTCATGTGATCTTCACGTTCCCAAGTAAACTCGGGTCCGCGCCTTGAGTTCCATCTAACCTTTACAATCGGAATACGGCTCCGCCTTAGTTGCTTAACTTTGCGGTCCATAATTTCCAAAGGTTCTTCAATGAAGTATAACTATTCATCCACTCGAATTTCTTCAATTGGAATGATGAGTGATTTGTCAGCAAGGCATTTCTTTAAGTTTGAGACATGAAACACGTCATGAACACCACTGAGCTCATCTGGTAATCTCAGTCTATACGCCACAGGACCAATACGTTCGATGATCTCGAACGGTCTCACGTATCTTGGTGCTAATTTGCCTTTCTTTCCAAAGCGTACTACGCCTTTCTATGGGGATACCTTCAACATTACCCGGTCTCCCACTTGAAATTCCAACGGCTTGCGCCGTTTGTCAGCATAGCTTTTTTGTCTGCTCCTTGTTGCTTGTAGTCTTCGCTGAATCTGGGCAATCTTATCAGTGGTTTCCTGAATAAGCTCTGGCCTAGTTGTACGGTTATCTCCCACTTCGGTCCAACAAATCGGTGATCAACATTTCCGGCCATAAAGAGCCTCGAATGGTGCACAGCCGATACTGCTGTGGTAACTGTTATTGTAGGAGAACTCGATCAGTGGCAAATGGGAATCCCAATTCCCACCGAAATCCAAAACACATGTTCTTAACATGTCCTCTAGGGTTTAGATAGTACGTTCTCTTTGACCAACCGTTTGTGGGTGGTAAGCGGTACTCAGATTTAACTGTGTCCCTAGAGATTTCTGCAGTGATTGCCAGAACCTTGATGTGAATCTGCTGTCTCGATCTGAAATAATAGACAATGGCACACCATGGCATACCACTATCTCGTTGATGTACAATCTTGCCAGTTTATCCATCGTGAAAGTCTCACACATCGGCAAGAAATGAGCAGATTTTGTTAAACGATCAATGATCACCCAAATCGTATCGTGACCACTGGAAGTGCGGGGTAGCTTGGTAATGAAATCCATAGCTATTTGTTCCCACTTCCAGAGTGGAATCTCAGGCTGTTCCAGTAGGCCAGACGGTCTCTGGTGTTCCGCCTTTACCATCGCACACGTTAGACATTGGCCGACGTATTCGGCTATGTCTTTCTTCATTCCGGGCCACCAATAAAATCCACGCAAGTCTTGATACATTTTATCAGCGCTTGGATGAACAGAGTACTTAGTCTTGTGTGCTTCATCGAAGATAAGTTTTCTCAATTCGTCTACCACCGGGATCCATATACGATCCTGGTAGTAGATCATTCCATCAGGCTTAGTCTCAAGGTGTTTCTCTGCTCCACAGTCAAGTTCTTTCTTCATGTTTCCTCTATCAACTGATTCTTGTTGTGCTTGAATAATCTGATCTCTTAAACTGGTCTGCACCGTCATTCCCATTGCTCAGACGCGCAAGGGTTTGACCCGTTCCTTCCGGCTCAAGGCATCAGCTACAACGTTTGCCTTCCCCGGATGGTACTTGATCACGCAATCGTAATCATTCAAAAGTTCAACCCAACGGCGTTGTCGCATGTTCGGTTCCTTCTGATCAAAGATGTGCTGCAGACTCTTGTGATCAGTGAATATGGTACATTTAGTGCCATATAGGTAATGTCTCCAGATCTTCAGTGCGAAGATTACAGCTCCCAGTTCAAGATCATGAGTAGTGTCGTTCTTCTCATGAACTTTTAACTGTCTTGATGCATAGGCTATGACTTTGTCCCGTTGCATTAACACGCAACCAAGTCCCTGATGGGAAGCATCACAGTATACAACAAAGTCATCACAGCCTTCTGGGAGAGATAGAATTGGAGCATCGCATAATTTCTGTTTCAATGTCTGAAAAGCATCTTCTTGTTTCTGCTCCCAGACAAACGGTTCACTTTTCTGAGTTAGTTTAGTAAGAGGCAAAGCTATCTTAGAAAAGTTTGAGATAAACCTTCTATAATAACCCGCCAATCCCAGAAAAGACCGTATCTCCGTCGGCGTCTTCGGAGTATCCCAGTTCTTTACCGCCTCAATCTTGGCAAGGTCTACGTGTATTCCCTCACTATTGACCACATGACCCAGAAATTGAACTTCTCTAAGCCAAAACTCACATTTAGAGAATTTAGCATAGAGTTGTTCTTTCTTCAACAGCTCCAAGATCTTTCTAAGGTGTTGTTCATGATCTGCTTTGCTCTTAGAATAAATCAGTATGTCATCAATAAAGACAATGACAAACTGATCCAGATACGGCTTGCACACTCGGTTCATGAGATCCATGAAAACCGCTGGTGCATTTGTTAATCCGAAAGGCATCACCATGAAATCGTAATGCCCGTATCGTGTTCGGAATGTTGTCTTCGGTATGTCTTCATCTTGAACTCTAAGCTGATGATATCCAGACCGCAACTCAATCTTTGAGAAATATTGAGCTCCTTGCAGTTGGTCAAACAAATCATCAATCCTCGGTAATGGATACCGATTCTTGATGGTTAGTTTGTTCAGCTCACGGTAATCTATTCACATTCTGAACGATCCATCTTTCTTCTTCACAAACAAGACCGGAGCTCCCCATGGTGAATAGCTTGGTCTGATAAAACCTTTGTCAAGTAACTCCTGTAACTGGTTTGACAATTCCTGCATCTCTGAAGGTGCTAACCTGTAAAGAGATTTAGCAGCAGGAGCTGCTCCAGGAATTAAGTCAATACGGAACTCTACCGGTCGCTCAGGAGGCAAACCTGGTAGGTCTTGAAGAAATACTTCCGGATACTCTTTCACAACTGGTACGTCTTGAATCTTTTGCTTATCCTTCTCTTTCTCCACCACATGAGCCAAGAACGCAACGCACCGCTTCTGTAGACATTTACGTGCTTTTATGCAAGAAATAATTTTGACACTGCTTTTTGCTCGATCCCCTTTAACTTCCAATACGCGATCACTCGACAATGGAACGCAAAGCAGCTTTTCAGAACAGATGACTTCCCCTCGATTAGAGGATAGCCAATCCATTCCGACTATGACGTCGAAACTACCCAACTCCATCGGTATCAAATCAATGGTGAATGTATGACCGTTAAGGGTCAATGGGCAACTCCTATTAACTGTACCAACTGTGATCTGTTTCCCATTTGCTACTTCTATGATGTAAGGGGAATCTAACTGTTCTTCTATAGAATCTAGTTGGCATGCAAAATCGGTAGAGATAAAACTCTGATCCGCACCAGTATCAAATAGAACAAATGCATAAAAGTCATGAAAAAGAAACGTACCAGTGACCACATTCGGGTCCTGGCGTGCAGCTGGTGCTCCAATAACAAAAGCTTTTCCGCGAGGAGCTTGAACTGCCTGTTGTGCCTTCTTTGGGCAGTTCTTTGCAAAGTGGACTCGTTCGCCACAACTGAATCATCCACCGTTGTTCTGGTTGGCTGGTGGAGGAAGAGCCAAAGCAGCATTGTTGACTGCTTGCTTAGGTGTCATCCGACAGTGTTGGACCCAATGGCCCTTTCGCCCACATCCCGTGCAATGCTTGCAGGGAGTGTCAGCAGTATGATGATACTGACACTTGGCACACAGAGGAAACGTGCCAGTGTAGGGTCTCTTGTTAGGGTTTTGTGGTGTTGCTGCTACTTGTTGAAGAGCTGTGGCCAATGTGTAGTTCTTGATGGTCTTCTGTTTCTTCTTCTGATGATGGTGAGGTTTCTTTGACGATTCGGCTTTGTTCTTGCCGGAGTCAGCCTCTTTCTTTAGAACTCCAGAGGCTACCATTAGATCAGTGAGTTTCCCTGACAATCTCACTGCAGACTCGATAGTAGTAGGATTAGCTGTAACAACTAATCCCTGAATGCAGGCGGGAAGTCCACCTACATAACGATCAGTTATCTTCTCCAAAGTTGGTACCATGTCTGGTACCAAAGCAACCAACTCGTGATAACGAGTCATATACCCCATGTGATCAGCCCCTTCATCACATGGTTTGACAATTCCACCTCCAGTTTCTGCAGTTCATTCTTGGGGCAGAATTCCGTTCTCAGCAACGTCTTGAAATCTTCCCATGGCATGGCTATAGCTTCTTCTCTTCCTCTAGCATTGATTTGAGCATTCCACCAAGTCAAAGCCCACCTGTTGAATGTTCTAGCTGAATATCGGACTTTGTGGTGCTCTGGGCAGCTATAGAGATCCAGAGTAGCTTCTATCTTTTCAATCCGTTGGATTAATCCAACGGCTCCTTCAGACCCACTAAAGCTGGGTGGATTACATCCCACAAATGATTTGTAGGAGTAGTGTGATGAACTACCAGTATTTCCACTAGCTTCCCCTGATGAGTTGCCAGTGTTGTTGATTTCGTTGCGGAGACGGAGGAACATCTCCGGTATCGCCTCTTTCATTTGGTTGGTCATGTGATTACTCAAAAAGTCATCATGGCGATAGTGGCTGGATCCATCATCGGTCTTGTGCTCGGGCCTGGTGGTGGGTTGAGTAGAGGAGGAGGAACAAATGGAGGAGGAGGAGGTGGCGGTGGTGAATCAGATGGTGAAGGAGTAGATGCATGTGGTGCCAAGTCTTGCGGTGTTGGAGGCAACGAAGGAGTCTGTCTTCTCGGCGGCATTCTGATCATAACCAATAAAGTTATCGGTTAGTGCAATGATCGAATACAGAAGACAATATGAAAATAAATCTTAAGTCCTATGTTCTCTACATGCAGGGTCCCTAGGTTATAGTCTAGGCCAAACCATTTAAATAAGTGACCTATATTTCTCTATAACCATGGCTCTGATACCAATCTGTCACACCCGGAGCCGGCGGGGTTGGATTCGGAGTCCTCGTCGGGTGGAAGGTTCTAGGGGTGCGATATCGTAAGTAATAATCAAAGTGATCAGATTGTTTACATTGCACATGATATAAATGAGAAACGCTAAATAGAGTAGAATTACAACATTAAATTACATCCGTATCGTTCAGAATTTAACAATGTAAATCTATCATAAACATCATAACATATCTATCTTGTAACTGTACAAGATATACAAAATAACTGAATAATGATGTTCAAAAATATGCAGCTCCAAAATACTAAGCCTTCTATCTGAAGTCCTAGTCCAAAAGCATAAGCTTCTTAGTTGACCTGTTCATCACCTGAGAAGTCATGCAAAAATAATGTCAACACACGGTTGGTGAGTTCATATAGTTTAGTAATTGAAAATGATTTGTAAACCTCCTTCGGTAAAGACCATAACCTCATTAACATCACATGTAACATCCACATCGGTACGCTTATATATAGGGCATACCCCTGAGTCGAGCCTACAACCCGCCCAAACGCCATCCCACCACATACTAATATGCATATGACACTATTGTTAATGATAGTTAAGCATTTTTACCTAACACACACTTCCATTCACAACGATTTAAATGTACCCTCAAAACCCTTGTTAAACCCTCGGGTAACAACCTTAATCTCATTAACATCACATGTATCATCCAGATCGGTATGCTAATATATAGGGCATACCCCTGAGTCGAGCCTACAACCCGGCGAGACGCCGTCCCACCACATACTAATCCACATGGGACATTGGTGTTAATGAAAATTAAGCATTTTACCCTACCAATAAACCAATAATTCTTCAGTTCTTTGTTCCTGTAATTACAATAACTTGGAATCTATGTTGATTCCTTAAGTTCATCACAATAATGATCAACCACAGTATTTGTAGAAACAGTCATAAATGCTTGATTTAAATAAATAAATAAATATTTAATAAAATATAAGTCCTAATGATTGGGCCTTGGTCAACTCAACTGAACTAGTCTGTCAATCCAAGTACTTAGTAGTTAGGGAATTCTGTAAATATCATCAAACATATGACCTTCAAATCAAACGGTCTAGCTAGGACTTCTTGAAATGTAGGATTTCTTGTTTCGTTTTTGATTCGTTGTGTTGGCATATGTTATCTCTGATATTTCCCAGACTTTCCCTTGAAAATGATTTATTGATTCCTCTGATTCTGTCAGAAGATGTACTTGATTCGTTGATCATGGAATACTAGATTCGTTGATCAAATGTACTCTTGATTCGTTGTTCATCAAACACTTGATTCGTTGAACATCGAATATTAACTTTGCAAAGATAGTTTCGTTTGATTCATTGAACTCACACTTGTTTTGTCAAAATAGTTTCGTTTGATTCGTTGAACTCCCACACTTGTTTTGTCAAAATGGTTCCGTTTGATTCGTTGAACTCCCACACTTGTCTTGTCAAAATAGTTTCGTTTGATTCGTTTGAAATGCTTAGTTTAACTCAATTATTCACTTAAATTATAAGTAAATAAACTTAGTAAAACCTGCAGAAAATTTACCTAGACATGATTTAGGATAACAATTCACCGATAAAACATATAATAAATAAAAGCATTTAAGTAAACAATTTAAATAAAACAGTTTTCGCATGCTTCTCAGCCCCGTATTTTAGAACCAAATGTTAGAAAAGGGGCAATGAACTCACCTGTGCTGCTATGTAAATGATCTAACACAAAATGCGCGCTCGTTCTGGTAGTTTAGGTTTCTTCAGTTCCTGAGTTGTTTTAAGAAGAGTTCGAATACAATAAGTATGCGTATAATTCGTTGTATCTAGGGTTTGGTCTTGGTGTGTGTAACTAAGTGTCCTAAGTACTAGTGTGTTTCTAAGGTTTAATCTAATGATCTAGTTTAATTTCCCAATTGAAATCCCCACTCCCCATTGTTAGTTATAACAACTTATCATTAAATGTTACAAAATTCGGGCAGAGTCTCCTTTGTTTTCTGTTCAAATCCAGACAATTATATTGTCTATTTACAACCAAATCCCAATCAATTATAATACAACTGACTTTTATAACTATATAAACTTTAAACAAAACCAATGACATTTATGAAAGTCTAACAATTAGCTATTCATTTATGTTATGATGGGCTTAATTTAGCCCTTTGGGCCCAGCTAGGTCCAATAGTGGTCCTTGATTTATCAATTGCTCGTAACTTGAGATCATAGAGCAATATGTTATATCTAATCACTTTGTTTAGGTTGGCCACCCATATTAATGTTTTTCTTGAATTAGTGTTAATAACTAGACCAACACTCACCCTTAACATCTTTGTTATTTGACAATGATGCCTTAGTTCATTTTAAATCAAGTTTGCATGAAATGAACCCTTTTTATAATCCCCATGCACACTCATGGTGTATTTCATGCATGTATACATACATAATCCATCCTGCACATTCGAAATTAAGGATTTTAATAACACTAGGTTTGGTATTCCTCCATGGCAGCGAACCTATACACATTGTTAGAAGGTTCGGCTGACTGATAAAGGGTTCCGCAACTCTAGAGAGATCCTAGAGTTCGGCTGCCTAAGAGGGTTCGCCAAGAGTTCGTTCATAGACTTAGTTTCGGTTAGGAGTTCGTTAGCTGGCCAAGGTTCGGGCTCCTTAGGGTTCGCATGCAACTGGTTCGGGACTAACAGGTTCGGCCAAGCTCTTGGGTTAGGCCATGAGGAAACTAAACGAACCTTTAAGTTTCGGACTATAGAGGTTCGGCTAGCTGGTTGTTGGGAACAGGTTCGTTGCAGGGAATAACCAGGTTCGTTGCAGGTTCGATCAGTGTTGGCAGGTTCGTGGCTCAGTATAGACAGGTTCGTGGAGCAGGGTTCGTCCCAAAAAGAGAAGGTTCGGTCGGACAAGGAAGGTTCGGCCAGGGTTCCCTCTGTGTAGCAATAAGGTTCGGCCGACTATTGGTGGGTTCGGCAGATGAACTCACGAACCTGTAGAGATTTAGGCATCACCACCTTCATCCTAGGGAGCTAAACCTGTTACAAATCCTCTCCTAACAGTACCTAAGTACGTGTGACACCTTAACCCAAGTGTTTCAAATGTTTATAATCGATTAACACTACAAAAACCATATGACTCGTTAAACACACACACTAAGCCGAATTTAAAACTGGAATTTACCTCAAAATCAGTGGATATATGTTTAAAATTCTTTTACTTTCGTGATCTTCGTGAAGAGGTGGTCGTTTTGGCACCAACTAGGCTTGAATCCGACGAGAAACGAGCTCCAAATCTTAGAGAGAAGGTTGTGTTTTAGAGAGAGACTAGTGAGAGAGAGAGAGTGAGGAGTAGAGACAGATTGAGGTTGGTGAATGAGGAGTTATGGCATTAAATGCCATAATTAAAAACCTTCCATACCCGGGTTCGTTCGGTCTCGTTTGGTTTCGCGTAAAATGTCGTTTCTCGTTACTAAACAATACGGATTTTAAAATAGAATTTATAAAATTAATCAAAGTTGTGATTCCTAATAAATTAACTAATATCTTTCATTTATTTAAAATTTCAAAAATATTTAGTTTATCTGTTTAAATTGAATCGTACGGTCGTCGGGTGGATTCGTTCGAATCGTCACCCGTATGAACACGACGATAACTATACTTTTCAATATTGTTTTCTAATTATTGGATATTATTCAAAGCGTTAAACCTCCAGATATATTCGTACAGATCGTCACCTATACGAATAATCCGTCAATTTAGCATTCTCATAACAACATCCGTTCTGTTTTGTGCTATAGAGCCTCACAAACGTTTATACATAATAATTTCCTAATAAATAACACATGATGATTCTGTATTGCCAGATAATTATTTGACTCCAGATCCAAAATTCTGAACATTCTTTCTGTTAACTGTTTCTGAACTTGTTGTTTGATAACACAAAATGATCATGAAAATGAATATGAATAGAAAATGCACTGAAAGGTATCTAGTTCGTACCTGTTTACTATTCATGTTACTGTTTAAGATCATTGCTCCGATACCGGTTTAGGCACTGATGTTACAGGAGTTTTGTTTCACATGATTTTGAATATATGCTTGGAATGACACGTACTAAGATAGACAAACCGTTTAACATAGAGGTGGCTGATGGTAATACTATTGATATTTACACAATTATTACTGGATGTACTATGAACTTAAATGATCACATTTTCCCAATTGATCTTATACCTATGCAACTTGGTAGCTTTGATGTTATCATAGGCATGGATTGGTTAGCCACCCACAAAGAGGAAATTGTTTGTCATGAAAAATATATTCGTATTCCCTTGCCTTCAGGTGAAACTTTAAGTGTTTTTGGGGAAACTTCTAGTAAAGGTCTTAAGCTAATGTCATGCACTAAAGCGCACAAGTACCTTAGGAAGTAATGTATAGCATTTTTAGCACACATTGTGGAGAAAAAGGAGAAAAGAAAGAGCATTGAAGACGTTTTTGTGATAAGAGATTTTCCTGAAGTATTTCGAGATAATTTGCCGGGTCATCCACCAGAACGTCAAGTAGAATTTCGGATTGACTTAGTACCTGGTGCGAACCCAGTCGCCAAAGTTCTTACAGACTTGCGCCTTCAAAGTTACAAGAATTGGCGAGCCAACTACAAGAACTGACTGATAAGGGATTCATTCGCCCGAGCCATTCACCATGGGGTGCACCAGTCCTGTTTGTTAAGAAGAAGGACAGGTCATTCCGAATGTGCATCGAATACCGCGAGTTGAACAAGCTGACCATTAAGAATCGATATCCTTTGCCGCGCATCGATGATCTTTTCGATCAACTTCAAGGATCGGCACGGTTCTCGAAGATCGATCTTAGGTCTGGGTATCATCAGCTTTGTGTACACGATGATGACATTCCCAAGACAGCTTTCAGAACAAGATATGGCCAATATGAGTTTCTGGTAATGTCCTTCGGCCTTACCAAATTTGTGAACCGGGTTTGCAGGCCGTACTTGGACAAATTTGTGATTGTATTCATAGATGATATTCTGATATACTCTAAGAGCAAAGAAGAACACGAGCAACACCTTAAGTTGGTTTTGGAGATCCTAAGAGAAGAACGACTGTATGCTAAATTATCCAAGTGTGAATTCTGGCTTAAGGAAGTTCAATTCTTAGGACACATAGTCAACGAAAAGGGTGTTCACGTGGATCCTGCGAACATTGATGCGGTGAATAATTGGAGTACACCAAAGACACCAATGGAGATTCAATCGTTTCCTGGACTTGCCGGTTACTATCGGCTATTTATCTCGAACTTCTCCAGGATTGTTGTCCCTCTCACTTCTTTGACTCAAAAGAATAAATCTTATGAGTGGGGACCAAAGCAAGAGGAGGCATTTCAGACCTTGAAGTAGAAACTTTGTGATGCTCCAGTCTTGACATTACCTGATGGAAATGATGATTTTGTTGTTTACTATGATGCATCCAATCTAGGTCTTGGTTGTGTTCTCATGCAACGGGGAAAGGTTGTGGCGTATGCATCAAGACAGCTGAAAATTCATTAGAAGAACTACACTACACATGACTTGGAACTTTGTGCAGTCGTGTTTTCTTTGAAGATATGGAGACATTATCTTTATGGCACAAAGTGTGTAGTCTTTACAGATCATAAAAGTTTGCAGCATATTCTCAATCACAAGGAACTTAATATGAGACAACGGAGATGGGTTGAACTATTGAACGATTATGATTGTGAAATTCGCTACCATCCCGATAAAGAGAATGTAGTAGCAGATGCGCTTAGTGGCAAGAGTTATGTTCAGATCCATAGTGTTCGAGTGCACACAAATCTTCGTAATGATGTTCTCACGGCCCAACAACACTCATTGGCTCAAGATAGCCTAAAAGATGAGATGTCTTGCGGGGCCGAATTACTATTGGAAACTAAGGATGATGGTTTGATGTATTATTTGAATCGGTTATGGATACCAAACATGGATGATCTTAGGATGATGATTTTGGATGAAGCTCACAAGTCTCGTTACTCAATCCATCCGGGTGCCGATAAGATGTATCAAGACCTGAGAGTTTTATACAGGTGGCCTGGAATGAAGAAGCTAAAGTCAAGGCAGAACACCAGCGACCTTCGGGATTGTTAGTACAACCAGAAATACCCATGTGGAAGTGGGAGAATATATCCATGGATTTTATTACCAAACTCCCACGAACCACAAGTGGTAATGATAGTATTTGGGTGATAATAGATCGATTAACCAGTTCGGCTCATTTCTTACCGATACGCGAGACGTACCCAGTGCGGAAATTAGCTCGTATCTACGTTGATGAGATCGTTAGCCGACATGGATTTCCCTTAAGCATAATATCGGATCGTGATGCTCGTTTCACGGCACGATTTTGGGAATCACTTCATGAAGCATTTGGAACAAGATTGGATCTTAGCACCGCCTATCATCCTCAAACGGATGCACAGACGGAACGGACGATCGAGACACTTGAAGATATTTTGAGAGCTTGTGTCATCGATTTCGGTGGCAACTGGGATAGCCATTTACCATTAGTCGAGTTCTCATATAACAACAGTTATCACGCGAGCATTGGTATGGTGCCGTTTGAAGCTCTTTACGGTAGAGAATTTCGGTCACCTATTTGTTGGACTGAGGTCGGCGAATCGCAGATCACTGGTCCTGAGATTATTCAATAAACGACTGACAAGATTCACCAGATTCGCGACAATCTGTTAGCTGTTCGCAGTCGACAGAAGAGTTACGCAGATAAGCGACGGAAACCTTTAGAGTTTGAAGTTGACGATATGGTATTACTCAAAGTATCACCTTGGAAAGGAGTGGTATGATTCGGGAAGAAGGGTAAGCTTGCTCCACGATATATTGGCCCTTTTAAGATTCTTGAACGGATCGGAAAGGTTGCCTACAAGTTGGAACTTCCTTCTGAACTTAGCAATGTACACCCGACGTTTCACGTGTCCAATTTAAGAAGATGCCTAGCTGATCAGGATCTTCAAGTACCACTCGATGACATTCGCGTCGATGATACCATGCACTTCGTTGAAAAACCAGTCGAGATAATGGACCGTGAAGTTAAAAAGCTGAAACGCAGTAGAATTCCCATTGTCAAAGTACAATGGGAGTCGAAGCGTGGTCCAGAATTCACCTGGGAATGAGAAGATCAGATGAAGTTTAAGTACCCACACTTATTTCCTACGGTCACTCCAAGTTGAATTTTGGGACGAAATTCCCTTAACTAGGGGAGACTGTAACATCACTATAATTTGGGTTGTCCGTACATGTTCCATTGTACTGTTAAGACCTGATATGATAATTGTTAATGACTATGGATTATTGAATGTTATTATCATTGGTATACATTATTGAGAACGTATATTATCACAATAAGCATAAACCATGGGAAGTTTAATTAAAACACAACTAAACAGAACACGAGAGTTATTGCAGCTGAACTCACATGATATGGGATAGTTGATTTGGAATGGTAGTGGTATAGGATTCTATAACCAAAGATAGGCAAGGAGATAATCATGGTCTATCGAAGAGGTGGTGGGATGGCGGCTGAGGCAGTTGCGACTGACCTCTACGTATGCCCTATACATAAGCCATCTTCGGTTTATCATGATTATATCAGTGTTGAGGCTTTGGTGAGGAGAATCCGAGGTTTTGGTTTGGAATGATGAATAGTTATGAGTTAGTTATCGTTTGGTTACTAAACATAGTCAAGGGCATGTGGTCATAATTTATTGAAATGGTGGTGGGACGGTGGCTGGATAGGTTGCGATCTACTCCTACATATGACCTATACATAAGCTTATTTCGGTCTATCATGGATGTGTCAGTGATATGGTCTAGTGAGATTTGGATTGGAAAATTATAATATTAAAGATAATAAAATAATGAAAGCGTTATTGGAAATGATTATGCGATGGTGAGGTTATGAACATAACTTAAACGCGAATATTAATTCAGAAATATTAACTTAATAATGTATTCGTATGGGTGACGATTCACACGAATATAATTATTAGGAATAATATTCTGAAATGATATTCCCTAGATCGTAAATCGAATCGAAATACGATACGAGCGTTGGATTAGGAAAGGTGACGATCTTTACGAATACGTACGTAAGTAACGCGTTTCGACGAGATAATGAAATAAAAATCTAAGGATATTAAGTTAAGAAAAGGAAATTAAAAAACATTTATTAGGAATTACAACCTAAGACGTATCCGAACAAAGCAATTTATAAAATAAACGATTTAATGAAAGTGAACGAAATAAGTTTTTTTACGAAACAACTTTATTTAAAATCATTTTAATAAAACGAAACTTAAGGATATAAATTTTTTGTGTTTTAAATGTATTTTACGAGTAAAACCGAGCATTTAATACTTTTCACGCGGAATAAACGAGACCGAGCACACGGGGACAAAACGAGGTATAATAAAGAAGAACTACTACTTCTTTTTCATTTCTCAAGAACCCTTTCTCTCTCTACACCTTATTTTTGCCATTTCTTTCTCTCTCTACCTTCTCTCTACATTTTCTCCCTCAAATATCAACCATTTCAAGAGATCTTGGTGCCAAAACGTTCGGGTGATTGAGTAGAACAAGAAACCACGAGGATTTCAAGCTATTGATCGGGTTTTGAAGGTGAATCGTGAGTTTTCTTTTTGTTTCTCACTCTAACAATAACTGGTTTGCAATCTATATCTTTTAAACGACTTTAGTGCTTAAATCCTTGTTAATCAAGTTAGTATTAACATGAGAGAACCATGGACGAACCAGCAACTAGCTAGGGTTGATGGGGATGCTGACAAGCAGCTGGGTTCGTGTGAAAGGCCGAATGGCCGAACCTCAAAAAGGGTGGCCGGACCTTGCCAGCGACGAGCCTGCATGTGGCCGAACCCTACAGTAGCCAAACCTCAAGTGGGAGCGAACATAGGAAATCGCCGAACCCTGGCTGGGGCGAACCATAGAGTGCCGAACCTGGGTGCATGCTGGTCGAACGTTCCTCTCAGCCGAACTTTGGTTTGGTGAACCAATACATGGCGAACCTTCATGTGTCACGAACCAGGGATGTCAACGAACCTAGAACATTGGCCGAACCCTTGGTTTACGAACATGGAGCCACGAACCAAGGATGACATGAACCTAAGTCATGTTGCAGCGAACCCTAAATGGGCCGAGCCTGGAGTGCTGGCCTACCCAGTTGGCTATGAACCTAGCCTCACGAACCTGGAACCCTAATTGTTGCGAACCTTACATGGCTAAACCTCCTTGTGGCCGAACCCTAGACCATTAAAACCCCCATTTTATCCAGTGAACCTAAAGGGAAGGGTGGACTAGGTGTGGTTGAATCTAAGCCCCTATCTAACGAAGTGGGAGACTATAATAACACACACGATTTGAAATAAATAATATATCATGAGACTTTCACATGCATGCATGAATTTTACTAAGTGACCACCTTTTCTTAACAATATAAGCTTTGTATTATGATATTTTTACATAATGTGAACCTTTTATAGTAAAAGACTTAGACATAGCCTCCTTAAAACTTGTTTGGGATTTTAATAACTTAATTCATGGTGGTCAAATAAGTTAATCGTGCATGTATGTATAGACAAAAGTGTACATAAGTGTATAAGGTTATTACCTTTACAACTTGTATACCTTTGATATATTATTTAAAAATCATCATATGATGGATAATTAAAACTAACGAGTTTAAATTGCAATCGTATGACGAACATTGATAAAATTTTAGGTGTTACAACTCAACTTGGATTAAATACACTAAGTTAATGAAGCACCTAATGAATAAAAGTAAACACTTATGGATACTTGATTTAAGTGAAACGCATATACTTATGAACACGAAAACACAATGGATACACGTTGTTGATTTGCTTTTGATTTCTCATATGTGAGCGCGCATACTACGAAAACACTGAATCTAAGGAATTTATGTGAGTTCTCATAACCTCCCTTTTTAAATCATTTTGTTTTTAAACTCGGAGGTGGAACATGTACACCAGATTTACATATTGTTTTTATAACACATGGATGACACCTGTTTTATCATTACGATATTCATATTATTGGATTATGCTTATGGATTGTCATGGATTATCTCGGATTAGCACAACTCCATGAGTTGTTGTTGACTTCGGTCATCCGCAATGATTACATGTATTGTGTAACATCAGTGTCGGACGCGTGCCGGAACAGTAATCGCAACAGCAAACCGTACAGTAACTCAGGTACACATTACGTGAAACTATGTTTATCCTAATGATACATTATGATTAACATGAGACTATTATACGATTGTCTGAAATCTGACTGAAACCTTAGGTTTTAACAGTCAGAAACATGTCAGGCAACACAGTGATGAAACACGGATACTTGATTTGATACTGTTGTGTATAAACATATGTGAGGTTAACAGAACAAAATCATAACGGTTATTGTTACGGAATGCTAAACCGATGAATTATTCGTATAGGTGACGATCTGTATGAATGATTATGAAAGTTTAACGTTCTGAAATAATAACTGAACAGTAGAGAACAAGAATCAGAAGCTGAACCATAGTCGTGTTCGTTCGAATGACGATTCGAACAAATACGCGCGATGGCGACGCGTTTTGACGAAACGAAAACTAAAACGAATAACGACACGAACGATCATAAATTTAAGGAAATATAATATTTCCTATTTTACAATTTTGAAACTCATCATAAATAAAAATAAACAAAACCATTTTTAGTTAATCGCGAACAAATAAACGAAACGCGTAAAATAATGGAATTCGATAAATAAATTGTTTAAACGAAATTTAATATAATTATTAGAATTTAATACCACTCAAATAGTTAAAATAACTCTTTTTATTAAATTACGAAAAATACGCGTGACGAGCTGGATACTCGACGAAAATACGAACCGAGCAACCGAAACGAACCCGAATACCCCCGGGGTATATAAGCCTTGAATGAGGCTATTTTTCTTATTTTACACAAACCCTCTCTTTCTCTAACTACCATTCCCGTCCATATCTCTCTCTCTCTAAGAGTTTTCAACTTAAAATCACCATAACTTCTTCATTTGTTGATGAAATCGTGTGTTTTTGGAGCCTAAACGACCATCTTGAAGTCCTCTACATAGAAGTACAGCGGATCTACGAATTTGTCCAACCATTTTCGAGGTATGAAGTGTTGAAATGGCTGAAAAATAGGGTTTTCGTATTCCTAGTTCGACCACCACCTTAGAAACCCTACCTAGTGAAGCATACACCCACGAGAGATGTTTCTTAGCATACCCTCGATCTGGAAACAACCGTATGTCAGCTGGGATCGGAGAAATGATGATGATGATGGGCAGATTCATGGATGATTGATGGAGCCGAACCATAGTTGATTTCGAGATCTACGAACCTATGCAAGAGCAGTAACCGAACCATTCACAAAACCACGAACCTTTGTCTCGATCACCACCACCGAACCTTCTGGCCATCACCGACGAACCCTGTGCAGGTGCTGCCCACGAACACCCGATGTGCCGAACCTTTCTCAACCATGAACCTGTTAGCACAGCAGCCACCGAACCTCTGAGTGCCGAACCCATGACCGGCGAACTATCTGGTGTCCACAAACATGGCCGAACCATTGGACTCCTGCCGAACATAGACATCGAACCTTCTGGTGGGAACGAACCTTGGTCTGTGAATTGGAGGTTCGCTGCACATATGGCTCGGATCCACCTTCTTTTCTTTCCCTCGGCTGAAAACATAGACGTTCAACACAATAACTTAGCCGGCCCATGTGACATACTTTTGGCCCAAACAGTTTCTAGGTAGCCCATACGTTAGCTTCAGGCCCAAAACAGTGGGACTAGGCCCATCTTGTACAGCCCACACGTTTTCCCTAGGCCCAGATTAACCCTTCGGCCCAACATAGACACACCGGCCCATCTCCCTAAAGCGTGGTCTAGTTCATTTGCCTTGGCCCAATATCCTTTCTTTTTCGGCCCAAGGAATTATCGAATTGGCCCATTGTAATAGATAGGCCCAACACACATAATTAGTAGGCCCAATATTATCGTAAAAGGGCCCAATAAGTTATCCGGCCCAATGGATTTTAACTAATTGATAAACGTATGAATGAATGCTAGAAATGATGAAAACAATGAACAAACACATTTATGAAATAGGCATTTTGTTTGTTATAAAGAAATAACAAGTTTCAAGTAAACTACATAAAGGGTTAAAAGCTTTGTATACAAATGATAAGTTGTGATTAACAAGCATGTATGAGGACTCGAACAATGATGAAAATCCAACACTTCATTTCACAAAGTAATGAATTTGGGCCGGATAATGAACAATACTCGCGAGTGTTGGTCAACCTTAGGACTAATACTTACACGCGCAACAAACCCTTACAAACTTATACTTATAAATTACAACACTATGAAATCAATACAGGAGCGTGAACATCATAACACGTGCAAACAAAGAGCGAGTGCATTCTTATTCTACTTAGCCAATCACTACGGACGCAAGGTGAGTTCATTTGTCCCTTTTCAAACTTATTTGTTTTACTTCGGGACTGAGAAGCATGTTAAACATTTGAATAAACTATTGAAATGTTATTTAATGCTTTTAAACTTAAACATGATGCTTATATTGATGCTTATGCTTGGAACTTAGTATACTTTGAAAAGCAATAAACTTGATACTTATACATCAAACTTGAGGCTTGAAACTATATGTTGGATGCTTATGAAACTATATGCTTAAACATGAGACTTGATGCTTATGCTTATGAAACTATATACTTAAACATGAGACTTGATGCTTATGCTTATGAAACTATATGCTTAAACATGAGACTTGATGATATACCATGAAATTCATGATGAAACTATGTGTGGACACTTGAAACTATATGCTTGAAACTATTATTTGCACATGAAACATTGTGCATGTATCTAATCATAGGCTATGTAATTGCTAAACGAATGCTAGTGCAGAGCTTGTACCTATGTATTGAGATACATGTAAACTAAACCATGACGAGGCTAAGCTATTACCTATATAAGAGACATGTAATTGCTAAACGACTGCTAGTGCAGAGCTTTTGTCTGCTTATATGAGGTATGTAATTGCTGGATTAAACTAAACCATGACGAGGCTAAGCTATTATCTATATAAGAGACATGTAATTGCTAAACTACTGCTAGTGCAGAGCTTTTGTCTGCTTATATGAGATATGTAATTGCTGGATTATTTGTGTATGCATGGCTTGTGTATATGTATGAGATACGTAATTGCTAAAGTACTGCTAGTGCAGAGCTTGTATCTTATATAGAAAACACATAATTGCTAGACTAAGCTTAACTAATTCATGAGATACGTAATGGCTAAACGACTGCTAGTGCAGAGCTTGTATCTAGCCGTGAGCTACGTAATTGCTAAACTTCTGCTAGTGCAGAGCTTGTACTCACGCATGAGATTAGGGACAACTAAACTATGTGCGTGTGAAACTATGATGCTTGTTAAACATACTATGAAACTAATACTTATGAATGCTATAGACTTGTAAACTTTGAAATAGAAAACAAAAGCTATGATAAGGAATGGGTTGATTGGTAGGTAAAAGGCTTAATTATCATTAACAACAGTGTCAAATTCGGATTAGTATGTGGTGGAAGGCGTCACGGCGGGTTGTAGGCTCGACTCAGGGGTATGCCCTATATATAAGCATACCGATTTGAATATTACATGTGGAGTTAATGAGGTTTAGGTTTTACCGAAAGAGGTTTGTTAAAGCTATTTTTAAGCTTATAAACTTTATGAACTCACCAACCATTGTGTTGACTTTGTTTTTCTTACATGCTTTATCAGGTGAAGAACAGGGTTAAGCTAAGGCTATTGGATTGCATGCTAGGTGGACTATATAGAGGACCTAGTTGATTTTGGAAGCACATCTTTTGTTGATAACACAAACTACTTTTGATATCTTGTACAGATACAAGATAGAAACATTGGAATTATTTTGATAGGTTTACTTAGTTAAATTGCAGAACATTGATATTATAATTTAACTTTGTAATCCTAGTTAAATATTTGATTGTGCTTTAGTTATTCTTAAACATTGATGCTATGTAAACAATCTGATCATTTGATTATCACTCAAGATATCGCACCCCGAGAACCTTCCGCCCCACGGGGACTTCGATCCAACCCCGCCGGCTCGGGGTGTGACGTATTGTCACGTGGATTGCCACAACCCCATGGGTTGTTGTCGTTGACTTCGGTCAATCGCAATGATTGCATGTATTGTCACTTATACTATTTGAAGACATTGATGATTGAGATTGGTTGAATATATGTGATTGATTATCTGTGATTATTTGAAGTATGTGACTGTGTGTTTGTGTTTGTGTTTGGGTGTTGGATTATCTTCCAGGTGCACATGTGGATTTCCTTGGAAAACTATAACTTTTTATAAACATATTGTAAACACTTTTGAAATATAAAAACTTATGATTACTCACCAACTACTTTGTAGTTGACACTTGATTTTCTACATGTTTCAGGGAACAAGGAGAAGTAGGTAGAGCAGGATAGCTCTACATCTTTTGGACATCATCACTTAGGGTCTTGGACTTAGCTAAAATAACTGAAATTCTAAAGACTAGAGTTTAGTTAGTTTTGCTAAATCTTTTGTGTAATTAATGTAACTACATCATGATGAACTTGATTTTTGACGTAATTAATTTGGTTGATTAACTGATATGTGATGATTTAATTAGATTCCCACGAGCTTATGAACAATCTACACATCCCTCGTGGCATCCCGACGTTTCCGCCATCAATCGGGGTGTTATAGTTGTACTCGTTATAACATGGGGATCAAAAGCCCCATCATTTCAGATGCTTACAATCCCCGAATCTGCCAAATTTGAACAAAATCTATTTAGGGTTCTTAAGGAAGCTAGGAATTAATTTAGTTTTTTTTAACATTTATTCGAAAGAAACTTAATAAACCCATGGCACAGCTTAGCGGTAAGCATGACTGGTGTGGGTGGGTGCGATCAGGGTTTGAACCCGGTTTGTTGCTCCTTTATCCGGTTTTGTGACATTTCCTCCCATTCCAACCCATTTTTTTTACATAAATAATAACTAAAATTCTGCAAATTCATTTTAAACAAACTTTAAATGTGTAACTAAATTTTGAAAATGATTCAAGTAAAGTTTTCATGTTAAACTAATTTAAATACTTAAATCTAAAAGCATTATATGAATTAAAAATCATGTTAAATATTTCAAAATATTATAAAATACATATTTAGTTAATTTAATCAGTGTTTAATAAAATATCATTTTTTACATAAAGATTATTTTAAATAATTTTTCAAGAATTACATTTTAAATATTAAAAACAATATTATGAAGAGAGATTACCTTTAAATAAAAATATAAAGATTGTTTTTGTAAACTAAAGAATCTTTTAAAGATTCAACGTTGTAAAAAAAAGTTATTTTATAAACCCAAAATCATTTTTACCAATTATTCTGTTGGTTTGGTTGAATTCCAATCAGGATCGAATACGAAGCTCTAAGAACTATCAATGATGTGCGGAATCCATAATTGATATTTATAGAATCAAAAGTAGACAAGCAATTCAATAATCAATCTTGTATATATCAACAAATGATTACAAGACTTCACTCAGAAATACACAGATCTCACACAGAGAAAATCTCAGAAGGTTTGCTGAATCCTGTCAAAAGTTCTTTTGAAAAACAGACAAACCTTCTATTTATACAAACAGACCAGGGAGCCTAATCTGGTAGCCGAACCCTTAGGTTCGCCAGCCGAACCCTAAGGTTCGCCAGCCGAACCCTAAGGTTCGCTGGACGAACCCTTAGGTTCGCAAACCTAAAGGTTCGCCGAACCTTCTCTAGGTTATAGCTTCGCCGAACGTATCAACTCAATAGGTTCGTCGAACCTACCTAGTTCGTGGGCCAAACGAACTTATGGCAAACCTTTAGCCGAACCTTCTCTAAATTCAAAATAAATACAACTTTTGAATAGCAACCAATTACAAACATGTACTAACAAACTCCCCCTAAATGTTTACTATCAAAATCTTCAGTTTTTGTCTTCAGCTTTGTCTTTGACTCCGCTGGATTCTCCAATCTTTTCAGTAACCACATTATCCACCGCTCGTATAACAACCGAACGTGGTATTTCGCAATCCTTTCAGCTTCAATCTTTGCATCTCTTTCATCTCGCTCCTACTACACTTGCATCAACTCAGTATAGAGATAATTCACATTTTCCCAATTGCATCCCGAATGTATACCCAATGTATAACACATTCGTGCATTGGTTTGAAATTGAACTGCCATATCTTTGAAACTCACTCCAACATCATGATATCCATCTTTGGCATACATCTCTGCTGAATCAAGTAAAGCAATATCATCCTTTGAACAGTTTACAATCCAAACAGGATCAAGCATCCGGATCACCCTCCATTTATCATCTTGTTTCAATAAAATCACTCCTTCAGAAGTTCTATCATCATAAAACCAAAACTTGAAATATGGGTTCCAGTCTTGTTCAATCTTCCTGAGTCTTGGTCTTTTGAATACTTTAGGCTTCACATAATCCTAAAATCTTTCTCTGAACTGAGGTATTAACAAACTCCATCCAATTCGTGCTTCTTTCTTCAACAAATTCTCAAAAATTTCATTGTGTCGAGTCTGAATAGGCTTTATCATCCTCAATCTTGAAAGACCTTTACATTCAAACGATGGAAGACTAATCAAATCAGTAGCTTTGCCAAAGTACTGGCATTCATCTATTCGTTTCACTACATAACATCCTTTATCCATCAAGCTTCCTAAAATGTAATGAAAATAACCATAACTAATAATCCTTCCAATCATTTTGGATTTAGATCCAGTCTTGAACTTCTTGGATTGTTTAGTTAGGTTTTCTGGATCATTGTCTTTTAAAACTTCTGTCATTATCTTGAATGAATGTAAATGATCAATAATGTACTTTGTCTCATCTTGAATCTTTTTACAAGAATCCATATTAGTCTTCACTTTAACTGGATCCAAAGTTGTTCTGGACATACTTGCAACCTCAACCATTTTCTTCATCGTGTTTAAATTCAACAGCTCCTCATCAATTACATCCTTATCATAATCAGATAAATCAACATCTTCATCTTCTTCAAAATCAAACATCAAATGATCATCATCTTCAAATAAATCTTGATAATCTTGAACTAAATAGTCACCTACAATCTCTCCTTCTTCTATCTCTTGATCGAATTGAATTTCAAATATATTTCTCTGCAAATCAATGTCAGAAGGTAATTTGAATAAATCAAGAAATGTAGGCAAAGAGTAATTAAGAACTTTTTCGGGATGTTCTATTCCATCTAAATCTTCAAATTCAACATAAGTACAATCCCTGACTCTATCAGATGATACAGAAGAAATTGGAACCGCTTCAGTTGAAATCATTGAAGGAGTATAAACTATAATAGCCCCTGACACAGAATCCAAACCACCAGAACCATTAGCAACTCCACCAGCACCACCACCAGTCTCATCATCACCACCAAAATCATGATCATCCTGGTGTTCATCCATATCAATATCACCATAATCAAGTGCTTCTTCTTCTTCTTCATCTTCCACCTTCTCCTCCTCTATCACCTTCTCATCCTCTTCTTCACCAATATCAACAACTACCTTCTCAGCTCCAGAACTTGAAACTTCAGTCTTTGATATCTTTGACTCCAAAGCTTTTATCTTGAACCTCAAATCAGTATTTTCATTCTTAAGTTCAACAATGTCTTCTGATTGAAGTTTGATAAAGAATTCCATTTCAGAAATCTTATCTTTCATCTTCTTCTTTTCAAGAATTTCTTCTTCTCTCCACTTGATCATCAAAGCCATTTGAGTTTTGAACTCATCTAATTCAGCAGAAGAAGAAGATGGTTTATCAGCAACATTCTGCTCCTTTTCCTTCCTATATTCTTCAAACTCCTTTGACAAAACAGATAATCTTCTATTAATCTTAGAATCATCATAATCAGTAAAATTGATTTCTCCCAAATCATCAAGTCCTGAAAACAAATCATCTCTAGGAATAGAATCATGATGAGCAGATGTCTCTGGTACTGAAGTAGAAACTGTAGTAGCTTCAACAAAAGACGGTATGAAAGAAACTACATTTACAAACTCAGAAGTTTGTAAAGTAGAAGCTCATCTAATTCAGCAGAAGAAGAAGATGGTTTATCAGCAACATTCTGCTCCTTTTCCTTCCTATAATCTTCAAACTCCTTTGACAAAACAGATAATCTTCTATTAATCTTAGAATCATCATAATCAGTAAAATTGATTTCTCCCAAATCATCAAGTCCTGAAAACAAATCATCTCTAGGAATAGAATCATGATGAGCAGATGTCTCTGGTACTGAAGTAGAAACTGTAGTAGCTTCAACAAAAGACGGTATGAAAGAAACTACATTTACAAACTCAGAAGTTTGTAAAGTAGAAGCATGAATAGTAGTCACTGGAACAGATGAAGTAATAACAGGAGAAACAGAAGCAGGAACTGATGTAGGCATAACAGATGAAGACACAACGATCTTAGTAGTTTTAGCCTTCTTCTCATAAGGCCCTCCTTTGGCCATCCTTTTCTTTCTTTTTAGTTTTGAAGACTCAGGCTCTTTAGGAACAAAACTAGGATCAACTATTTCTTCCCAAGCATCTTCAGCATGTTTAGCAAATTTCTTCTTGAGTCTCCTAACCATTGCATTATCAACCTGAACCATCTCATATTCTGATTCAGTATCAGAAGATTCTTCATCATCATCACCAGCAGCTTCAGTCTGCATCTCTAGTATATCAATATCAACAGGCTCCTGTGAGCTCTGTTCCTGAGAAGATTTAGCTTGAGGTGTAGATCTTGAGGATTGACCTGTGGTCTTCCTAGCTTGTGGTCTTGGAGGAGGTGGAGGTGGTTGTACTTGATCATCAGCATCAAGCTCTTCAGTATCTGACTCTGAATCAACATGCCTCCAGGCATCATCATCAGGAGCAACGTAGTTTGCCCTAGCACAATGACCACTCAAATCTTTCTCAAGTATATCATCCCCAGTCCTTTGATACACTTTGACATGACCCAAACTGGAATCAGTCATATGTTTAAGCTTTAACAGATCTCCAGCCTCCCTGGGTAACTGCCCTTCTGGCAACCTTTCATCAATCAACATCTGCACGAACCTAGGATACATATAAAACCTATCCCTAGCCTTCGTGATGTTGTCACACATATATCTGAAGATCATCCCGAAAAAGTTGAACGGTTTGTTCAATATGAGTGCAACCATTGCCGACCTCATAAAATCTCTCAGCTCATCAAATGTGCCTTTCCTCATGCCCAGGCAGTGTAGCAACACATGTGCTAAAAACTTGTATTGAAGAGGAAGCTTGCCCTTTTTCATTGATATGGAGTAGTAGGCTCCAAAATATCTAATCCGTAGAAAACAACCTTTAATGCACCTCTCAGGAATAAGAGTCACACCATCAGGTTCTCCTCCAAACTGCAGAACCCTCCTGATATCAACTTCAGAGATACGAATGGCTTGCCCTAGAACATTAGCTTCTATAACATATACATCATCCACAGAAATCACCCGAGCCGATTCCCAGAAACTCTGAATATGTGATCGGTAAATCTGAACTGAGTTGGAAATGGCATAACAGATCCTCGATCTCCGAAGGAACTCGATCATCGGTTGAAAGTCTTGACCATTCCGTGTAGTAGGATCAAGATAGGCACAAACATTATGTTTGTCTCCAAATGTTAAGTTCGCCATTTCTGCAATTAGAAATAAAACCCATTAGAAACAAAATTAATCAAAAATTAACAAAAATAAAAAATTTCTAAGTATAGAAACCAGCGAACCTATTCCTGAGACAAACCTAATGCTAGGCGAACCTAAGTTAGACGAACCTGATAATCAGACAAACCTTTTGAACGAACCCTTTGATGAACGAACCTTATTATGGACGAACCTTTTGATGAACGAACCTTCTGATGAACGAACCACAGAATGAACGAACCTCAGAATGAACGAACCATCAAACAAACGAACCCTTTTAGTCAAACGAACCTTGACCAAAAGGTTCGGTTCTTTTGAAATACATAGGTTCGCCACGAACCTTATCAGATTCAGACGAACCCTCAAGGTTCGGCGAACCTTGGTTCATTCAGCGAACATGTTCATCAGCGAACCTTTTGTCACACCCCTGCGCCGCGTGCGGAATCCACGGCGCGGTGACGTATGATCAGTTGAATCATGCACAAGTATTGAATAAGAACAACCACAAAGGATTACTATGTTTCATAATGTTAAGACAATTGTTTAGTTACAGACAACTATCTACCAAAAGTAAGACAACCACAGACCCAAAATAGGGTTACAAAATAAGACTTCAAACAAGACAATTAAACAATCAGGATTTAGTGTGTTTCTAATAAATCCTAGCATGTTTCTTTATCTTGTTCTATCTTAGAATGGTCTCCTTAGTTGTCTCTGAAAATGTCTTAAACCTGATTACCTGAAACACGTGGAAAGTAACTGTCAACTACAGACGTAGTTGGTGAGAACAATAGGTTTAAACATTTGTAAACATGAGTATATGATATAAGACATAGGTAAGTTAAAGCAACATAAGATTCACACGGATAAGCTGCAACCCAAACTAACATCAAGTAAGAAAATGAGTGTAAACAGTCCAATCATTGATCACACAAGAGCCAACATATAATATCAAGTCCCAAACTACGTTTGGAGTCAGATTATGTATAGCAGTTTTTGAAAACCATATGACACCAGACCTGCAGTTAGCTTTTAAAACAAATTTAAAAGCTAACTCCATCCTGGATAAGAACCAATGTGTCCGCTTTCCCTTGTTGTGATCACCCAGTACTAACGCTAATGAATATGATACTTGATGCTTTTGCAAGTTTCTTTACAACAATGGACACCATGTTTCCTGAACCTTACTTTAACCGGATGTGTTAATGTCTTATTGAAAACCTGGATTTAACTCCTCGAGTTAAATCCTTTGTTTTATGCAACGTGAAATGAATCCCTTGATTTGATTACCATGATGTGAACCATATGTTTTGAATACCATGAAATGAACAACTTGCTTTGAATGCCACAATTGAACCATTTGATTTTGAGTACCCCAAAGTGAACCACTTGATTTGAATGACATGATATATTGTCCTTGTGTAACAACAAGGATTGATACAAAAGAGAGTTTATGAAATCATTTATTTAAAAGTGTTTATCTTTTATGAAAACATTTGAGTAAGTCGTTTATAAAACATTTCAAAGAGTCTTTATAAAATCCTTTTTAGTAAAAAGAGTCCCGTAGTTAATAAGTCCTTCAAAACGGTTGACAATTTCTTTAAGCAATTGATGAATCCCTTGGATTCGTAAGATGAACCTGTAATGTTTATGAAATACACATAACATGTGTAATGAAACAATATTGAAATAGCGGTTTTGATCACGTGTTCCACCCCAAAACAGTTATAAAGCAGTAAAAGAGGGGCTAATGTTCTCACCTGTCTGCAGTAGACTCTGAACTAAAACAGATAGCAAGTAGCAAACAGGACTTCTAATTGTTTCCTATAACATTGTAATCATACATAAGATATAGGATTTATAATTGTATAGACTTTGATTCATTGATTGACTTGTGTTCTCTTGAAATTGATTATCACATGATAACTTGATCTCATGATTATGATTGTTAAGCAAACTTGAAAGTTATGATTTGAATCAGTTGAATGATCATGGGTCAATGAAACTTATGAAATGTTCTTTTGTGCTCAAACTTGTTTGTACACATCATATGTGTTTGAGAATTTGATTAACCTTTGATCAATATGAAATGTATGAATATGTTTCAATGTTTTAGACTCTTGTGATTATGAATTGATCTCATTATTAGTTTAGGTTAATCTTAACCCAAACAAGTCAATTCATAACCATTTTGCATTGTAAACCACACCATGGGCCATTTAATTGTGATGTTGGGCCAACTGAATATGATGTTAGCCCAACAACATGTAACTAATCCTTGTAACAAGCCCAAGCTTATGTCAACCCACTTAAATTCTTAGTGGACCAATTGGAATTGGATAGGCCCAAAGGATTTAAGTTGGCCAACCAATGCAAATGTATTCTACGTAACGTTCCAAGGTGTTATTGAGCTAATTGAAAACCTAATGGACCAATCTAACTCCCTTGGGCTTTCCTCACACCTACGGGCCTAGTACTAAAGCATTTGGACCAAATAGGTTGAAGTTGGGCCGAAGGAAGGTGAGCTGCCAACTTTGGGCAGCGAACCCTCTTGGGTTTCAGCCTAGGGTTCGCCCTTATAACCAAAGGTTCAGTCATGATGAGAGGTTCGAGGGTTCGGCCAAAGTATCCAGCATGGTTCGGCTAAGATGGTGTCATGCAGGGTTCGTCTAATGAAACTGGAGGGCCGAGGGTTCGTCCAAGACTTGATGGGTTCGTGAAGGTTTGCTAAGACTCCAAAGGTTCGCAAAGGTTCGGCTAATAATAACTGATTAGCAAAGGTTCGACTAGGAAACCCTAGTAACTTCGGCAATGCAGGGTTCGTTGCTAGATGACCGCATAAGCTCGTTCAAGGTTCGTTGATGGATCAGGAAGGTTCGTGTTGGCTCGTGAAGCATCTCAAGGTTCGGCCAGGTGCAGTTGGGGGTTCGTTGGATGCCAAATGGTTCGGCTGGTTGCTGAAGAGGGTTCGGCCAGCTGCTAATGAAGGTTTAGCTGCCGAACCTGTTACCATCATCATCACCATCGTCAAACACCTGTATCCAAGCCTCGATCTAAGCAAAGCTAGCAACAGGGAACGTTTCTATGGTCTCGAAATTGGGTGTGGTTGACTAAATCCGGCTATGGGTCGAGTTTAAACAAACCCATGACCGAAAACCCTAAACTCGTGATCTTTCAAGCTTCATTACCTCACGATTTGCTGGATGAATCTGCGAAAATCTTGTACTTCCGAGTAGAGGATGTCGAGAGCTTCGCGTGGACACCAAGAACACCGAATTCCGTCGAGTAACGAAAGAGATACGCGCGTTTGAAGTTCGTTTTCTAGAGAGAGAGAGGGTAGACGGAAATTGTAGAGAGAGAATGGGTTGTTGGAGTAATAAATGAGCATTTAAGCCTCGTTCAAGGCTTTTATAGTCCGGGTGGTGTTCGGGTCCTTTTCGGTCGCTCGGTTCGCGTTTCCGGAACATAACGCGTATTTTACGCGGTTTTATAATAAAAGAGTTGTTAAACTCAAATAAATGATGAGTTTCAAAATTGTAAAAATATAAAATAATTAATTTAATTATTTTTTACTCTTCGTGCGTTGTCGGATCGTTAAACATTCACAATTACGTGTATACCCGAAATCGTGTACGTTTTTCGATCGTATTAATTATTTAAAGTCGTTTAATCATAATTATAAGTTCAACATTCGTATCATTATGGATCGTCACCCATAACTATACTCAGTCCCGCTTATGTATTACGATTCTTGTGAATTAATTAATTGTTATAATATTCGTCTCGCCACTACGCACTAACACTAACCTGTTACACCGAACTCAGTATATATATAGGGCTCACTCTCGCTGCCCACCACTGTTTCGATATAACCAGTTACTGTTCTTGCCTAGTGAAATCGACTGTAAATAAATAATACATACTTGTTAAACGATAAAGATTCTAACACACAAGCACATAATGACACATGATTCACATTGACTGACTGAACATGGATACACACTATTCTAACACTGTTCACTACTACATGACTAAATGTACAAATGTTACAGTCTCCCCTAGTTAAGGGAATTTCGCCCCGAAATTAACTAGCCGAAGATACTGTAAAAAGATGAGGGTACTTAAGCTTCATCTGGTCTTCACGTTCCCAGGTGAACTCAGCACCGCGTTTGCCCTCCCATCGTACCTTTACGATCGGGATACGGCTGCGTTTAAGTTTCTTGACCCCATGATCCATGATCTCAACTGGACATTCTATGAATTTCAAGTTGTTCTGAATCTGTATGTCTTCCAGTGGAATATGAACATCATGATCCGCTAAGCATTTCTTAAGATTCGATACATGAAAAGTATCGTGAACATTGCTTAGCTCCACTGGAAGTTTGAGTTTGTAGGCTACGGGACCAATCCGTTCCAGGATCTCAAAAGGTCCAACGTACCTTGGTGCAAGTTTCCCTTTCTTCCCGAATCGGACAACGCCTTTCCAGGGAGAAACCTTGAGTAAGACTCGGTCACCGACTTGAAACTCAAGCGGTTTCCGACGTCGATCAGTATAACTCTTCTGCCGATCTCGTGCGGCCTTAAGCCGTGACTGAATGATTGTGATTTTGTCTGATGTTTCCTGAATGAGTTCTGGTCCTACGACCTGTGAGTCACCAATCTCGGTCCAACAGACTGGTGATCGGCACTTTCTACCATATAGAGCTTCGAATGGTGCACATTGAATGCTCGTATGATAGCTATTGTTATATGAAAACTCAATGAGTGGGAGATGAGTGTCCCAACTTCCACCGAAGTCAATGACACAAGAACGAAGCATGTCCTCAAGTGTTTGGATAGTCCTTTCGCTTTGACCATCGGTTTGGGGATGATAAGCCGTGCTAAGATTAACACGCGTTCCCAAAGCCTTTTGCAATGATTGCCAAAAGCGAGAAGTGAAACGACTATCACGATCAGATATGATTGATGTTGGAGTACCATGACGTGCAATGATTTCGTTGATGTACAGAGTGGATAGCTTCTCCATTTTGTAATCCTCTCGGATAGGGAGAAAATGAGCAGATTTGGTGAGTCTATCAACGATCACCCAAATCGAATCGAAGCCTCGCGGAGTTCTCGGCAACTTTGTTATGAAATCCATGGAAATTTGCTCCCATTTCCATTGAGGAATTTCAGGTTGCTGTAGAAGTCCCGAAGGTTTTTGATGTTCTGCTTTGACCTTTGAACATGTAAGACATTTTCCCACATACAGTGCTATGTCTTTCTTCATTCCCGGCCACCAGTAAGATGTCCTCAAGTCCTGATACATCTTGTCGGCTCCAGGATGAACTGAGTATCGCGACTTATGAGCCTCATCACAGATGAGTGTGCGCAATTCTTCAGACTTTGGAATCCAAATGCGTCCATTGAGATATAACACCCCATCAGCTCGGGGTTCTAGTTTCTTCTCAATACCACAATCCAAGTCTGTCTTGAGTTGATTGGTTGTTACTACTTGTTGCTGTGCAATACGAATCAAGTCTTTCAAGTTTGGCTGTGTGTTGATCTCCATGGCTCTTACACGAATCGGTTTGACTGGTTCCTTGCGACTAAGAGCATCCGCCACCACATTGGCTTTACCCGGATGGTAACGAATCTCACAGTCGTAATCAGTTAGAAGCTCAACCCAACGTCGTTGTCTCATGTTGAGTTCTTTCTGATTGAGAATGTGTTGCAGGCTCTTGTGGTCTGTATAGATGACACATTTAGTACCGTACAGGTAGTGTCTCCAAATCTTCAATGCAAAGACCACAGCCCCTAGCTTAAGGTCATGAGTAGTGTAATTCTTCTCGTGAACCTTAAGTTGTCTTGAAGCATAAGCAATGACCTTGTCCCGTTGCATAAGTACACAACCGAGACCAAGGTTTGAAGCATCACAGTAGACAATGAAATCATCACTGTCTTCTGGAAGACTAAGGATAGGGGAATTGCATAACTTCTGTTTAAGAAGTTGAATTGCATCTTCTTGTTTATGTCCCCATATAAATACTTGACTTTTCTGAGTTAGTGTGGTAAGTGGCAAGGCTATCTTAGAGAAGTTTGCAATGAATCTTCTATAATAACCTGCCAAACCCAGAAATGAACGAATCTCTGTTGGAGTAGATGGAGTAGTCCAGTTCTTAATCGCCTCAGTCTTGGCTGGATCTACATGTATCCCATCCTTGTTTATGACATGTCCTAAGAAGTGAACTTCCTTTAGCCAAAATTCACACTTTGAGAATTTAGCATAGAGTTGTTCAGTTCTTAGTAACTCTAAGACTTTCCTCAAATGATCTTCATGCTCTGGTTCCGACTTGGAATAAATCAGTATATCATCAATAAAGACAATAACAAACTGATCCAAGTAAGGTCTGCAGACTCGATTCATCAAGTCCATGAACACTGCAGGTGCGTTGGTCAACCCAAATGGCATAACCACAAACTCATAGTGTCCATATCGAGTCCTAAATGCAGTCTTTGGTATATCCTCATCATTTACTCTTAACTGATGATACCCGGACCGTAAATCAATCTTAGAGAAGCAAGTTGCTCCCTGCAATTGATCAAACAGATCATCGATCCTGGGCATAGGATATCTATTCTTGATTGTCAACTTGTTCAACTCACGATAGTCGATGCACATACGAAATGAACCGTCTTTCTTTTTGACAAAGAGAACCGGAGCTCCCCATGGAGAAAAACTCGGTCTTATGAAACCTTTGTCTAAAAGTTCTTGAAGCTGACTAGACAGTTCTTGCATCTCAGACGGTGCTAATCGATACGGTGACTTCGCCACTGGGTTTGCTCCAGGGACGAGATCAATTCTAAACTCTACTTGTCAGACTGGTGGTAGTCCAGGCAAGTCTTCTGGAAATACGTCTGGATATTCTTTGATAACTGGAACATCTCCAGCTGCTTTCTTTTCAGGTTTCTTTTCCACTACATGAGCTAGGAAAGCATAATATTTCTTCTTCAAGTACTTCCTCGCCTTGATGCACGATACAATCTTCAATCCGCGGCATGGTTTCTCACCGTAGACTATCATCGTTTCGCCGGACGGTAAGGGGATTCGGATAAGTTTCTCAGAGCATACGATTTCAGCATTGTTTTTGGATAACCAATCCATTCCTACTACAACTTCGAAGCTTCCGAGAGTCATAGGAATGAGATCGATGGAAAAGAGATAGTCATTTAATCTTAGCTCACAAGCATGAATTATGGAATCTACAACTATGGTCTTACCATTCGCTACTTCTACAGTATAAGGAGCAGTAAGTGTGGATAGTTGCATATTAAGCAAAGAAGCAGTATGAGTAGAGATAAAACTTTTATCGGCACCAGTATCAAATATGATAGGAACATAATGATCATTGATAAGAAATGTACCCGTGATGACTGCCGGCTCTTCACGTGCTTCAGCAGTTCCAATAACAAAAGCACGAGCAGCAGCAGTATTGTTGTTGAGTTTTGGACACTGATTTCTGAAGTGTCCCTCTGCTCCACAATTATAACAGGCTCTTCCACCTGTAGCAGTAGTGGTTGTGGTAGCAGTTGTTGCAGCAGCCAGATGAGCAGCTCGGCATGTAGCTGCAAAGTGTCCCATTCGCCCACATTTGAGACACTTCTTGCATGCAGTGTTGGGCAGATGATGATACTGGCATTTGGTGCAAAGTGGAAATGTGCCAGTATAAGACTTTCTGGCGTTAGCAGGTTGTGGCATAGCATTGATAGGTGTGGCATGAGTAGGTGCAGCCGCAGTCAACGCTGCAAAGTTCTTGATTGTCTTTTGCTTCTTCTTCTTGTGATGGTGCTGTTCAGGCTTCTTGCCTTCTTCAATCTGTGCTCTTTTGAATCCCTTTCGGGTGAGCACTCCAGACTTCACATACTCTTCAGTAAGAGTAGCACCAAGTTGAATGGCTGCTTCCAGAGTAGTGGGGTTGTTCCCCATAACAGTTCCTCTGACAACCAACGGCAAACCTTCAATGTATTTCTCTATCCTGCGAGATAGAGGAGTAACCAAATGGGGCACCAGAATGCACAACTCATGGAACCGAGTTGTATACTTTGCGTTCTCTCCACTATCTTGCACCAGATTCCACATCTCCACCTCCAGTTTCTTCAGTTCATGACGTGGACAAAACTTTTCCACAAGTAAGTTCTTGAATCCGTCCCATGGTAAAGCTAGAGCAACTTCACGTCCTCTGGTGTTCTTCTCAGAATTCCACCAGGTGAGTGCGCCTTTGTGAAAAGCGCTTGAGGCCATCTTGACCTTCAGATTCTCAGGACATCCAGTGAAGTCGAGAATGTCTTCAATGCTTTCCAGCCATTGCAGTAGGCCGGTAGCTCCCTCGGTACCAGAGTACTTAGGAGGCTTAGCATCGTTGAACTGCTTGAAAGTAAAGTTAGCAGTTCCAACGTTAGTGGCATTTGAGTTGTGTGCTGAATCACTGGTACTTCCCCGAAGATTCTGGGTGATATCAGTGACCATGCCAGGAATCACATCCCGCATATGAACCGCGATAGCTCGAGCAATCTTGTTGATCTCATCGTCGTTGCCACTTGTTGAACCCCCTCCGTTAGGATCACGTCGGGGAGGCATTCTACGAATAGAAGCCACAAGTGGGTCAGTAATGAGGAAGGATACAATTGAATTTTTTTCATGATAAGGTCAGTAATATACAAGTTATCATTCAATTGTAATATGATCCAGTACACGTATAAGTTATCAACTTATTTGCATACTTATCATGTGAATATGTACGATGTCTCATGATCTCACCACCAAATCTACACACTGACACTTTCCCGATATACCGAAAACAGCTTATATATAGGGCTCACTCTCGCTGCCCACCACCGTTTCGATATACCACGATCATGCCCTTGCTAGCATTTGGCAACACGTTTGTACTAATTCCCAAGTGTGTTCCATTGATTAAGAATTTCATGATCTTTGATCAACTTGAACTATGATTGATTCCATGATTGAACTATGATTATGTTATGCGTGCACCTACTAACAGTTGTTAACATGTAGAACTAAGTCATACGTGGGTTCTACACTTTCCTGTTAACCTATGTCAGTAAGTACCAATGATGTAATCCCTTAAGAATTTCACTTAAGGTTTACATTTACAGAATGTTCACAACTTGATTGATTCACCATAATGTTTGGTTCATCCAAGTTTGAATTGCACTATGATTCGATTCACCAATGATTGTTGCCCAAATGTTTCTATCCCATGTGTTTGACTAATGATCCATGTGTCCAGTTGGTCCCGAATCCTTACTCCAAATACAAACGCCGGATTCCCCCTAACATACTGAAATAAGCTTATATATAGGGTAAGCTCTCACCGACCCACCACTTACCTCAACACTTCAGCGTTAATCCGTCGTCTATATTTGGGGCTAAGATTCCAACTGTTGATTGATTATGATTGTTTCATGATTGCCTCTTGTTCTGTGACTATGATAATGATTATGTAAACCATGGTTCTTAATTTACTTAAAAATTAAAACCTTAGGTTTTAGCATGTGTGTCATGGGTTAATTAACCTAGGTTCTTAATACCTACAGTATCGAGTGTAATGATCTCTTGTGAGAACTTCAACTAAAGAATACTGTTACACAGATTCTAAGTTACAAAGTTCCTATGATAATGAACACCTGATAATGATAACAATGATAACAATGACAAGGATTTCAAATCAAGATTCTAAATTAATAGTTCTTGACCTTTGAATTCCTATAATGAGCATGACAAGGATTTCAAATCAAGACTCTAAAGTAATAGATCTTGACATTTGAATTCCTATAATGAATATGACAAGGACTTTAGATCAAAGATACCAGTCTTTGCCTCTAAATCCCATAATGAATATGACAAGGATCTTAGATCAAAGATACTAAATTAATAGATCTTTGCCTCTAAATCCCATAATGAATATGACAAGGATCTTAGATCAAAGATACTAAATTAATAGATCTTTGCCTCTAAATCCCATAATGAATATGACAAGGATCTTAGATCAAAGATACTAAATTAATAGATCTTTGCCTCTAAATCCTATAATGATCTCTGTGTGAGAATTTCAGATCAAGGATACTATGAATACAGATCCTTGCCTCTGAAATCCTTAAATGCATATGTGTGAGAATTTAATTCGGTTTCTAAAATTATAGAAGTCCGATTCAAATTCTTTGACTCAATATCTAATCTTAGTAAAATGTCCCTAAGATCTTCCAAGTTTGATGTAGACTTAATGCTCACTTAAGTCACTTAGATCCTAAGTATCCTCAAGTCTATAGCACTTAGTCCTATTGGGTAGCTTAGGTTATAGTCTAGGTCATTAAACATTGGGTTTTTCCTAGTTCTCTACAACCTTGGCTCTGATACCAACCTGTCACACCCCTGCGCCGCGTGCGGAATCCACGGCGCGGTGACGTATGATCAGTTGAATCATGCACAAGTATTGAATAAGAACAACCACAATGGATTACTATGTTTCATAATGTTAAGACAATTGTTTAGTTACAGACAACTATCTACCAAAAGTAAGACAACCACAGACCCAAAATAGGGTTACAAAATAAGACTTCAAACAAGACAATTAAACAATCAGGATTTAGTGTGTTTCTAATAAATCCTAGCATGTTTCTTCATCTTGTTCTATCTTAGAATGGTCTCCTTAGTTGTCTCTGAAAATGTCTTAAACCTGATTACCTGAAACACGTGGAAAGTAACTGTCAACTACAGACGTAGTTGGTGAGAACAATAGGTTTAAACATTTGTAAACATGAGTATATAATATAAGACATAGGTAAGTTAAAGCAACATAAGATTCACACGGATAAGCTGCAACCCAAACTAACATCAAGTAAGAAAATGAGTGTAAACAGTCCAATCACTGTTCACACAAGAGCCAACATATAATATCAAGTCCCAAACTACGTTTGGAGTCAGATTATGTATAGCAGTTTTTGAAAACCATATGACACCAGACCTGCAGTTAGCTTTTAAAACAAATTTAAAAGCTAACTCCATCCTGGATAAGAACCAATGTGTCCGCTTTCCCTTGTTGTGATCACCCAGTACTAACGCTAATGAATATGATACTTGATGCTTTTGCAAGTTTGTTTACAACAATGGACACCATGTTTCCTGAACCTTACTTTAACCGGATGTGTTAATGTCTTATTGAAAACCTGGATTTAACTCCTCGAGTTAAATCCTTTGTTTTATGCAACGTGAAATGAATCCCTTGACTTGATTACCATGATGTGAACCATATGTTTTGAATACCATGAAATGAACAACTTGCTTTGAATGCCACAATTGAACCATTTGATTTTGAGTACCCCAAAGTGAACCACTTGATTTGAATGACATGATATATTGTCCTTGTGTAACAACAAGGATTGATACAAAAGAGAGTTTATGAAATCATTTATTTAAAAGTGTTTATCTTTTATGAAAACATTTGAGTAAGTAGTTTATAAAACATTTCAAAGAGTCTTTATAAAATCCTTTTTAGTAAAAAGAGTCCCGTAGTTAATAAGTCCTTCAAAACGGTTGACAATTTCTTTAAGCAATTGATGAATCCCTTGGATTCGTAAGATGAACCTGTAATGTTTATGAAATACACATAACATGTGTAATGAAACAATATTGAAATAGCGGTTTTGATCACGTGTTCCACCCCAAAACAGTTATAAAGCAGTAAAAGAGGGGCTAATGTTCTCACCTGTCTGCAGTAGACTCTGAACTAAAACAGATAGCAAGTAGCAAACAGGACTTCTAATTGTTTCCTATAACATTGTAATCATACATAAGATATAGGATTTATAATTGTATAGACTTTGATTCATTGATTGACTTGTGTTCTCTTGAAATTGATTATCACATGATAACTTGATCTCATGATTATGATTGTTAAGCAAACTTGAAAGTTATGATTTGAATCAGTTGAATGATCATGGGTCAATGAAACTTATGAAATGTTCTTTTGTGCTCAAACTTGTTTGTACACATCATATGTGTTTGAGAATTTGATTAACCTTTGATCAATATGAAATGTATGAATATGTTTCAATGTTTTAGACTCTTGTGATTATGAATTGATCTCATTATTAGTTTAGGTTAATCTTAACCCAAACAAGTCAATTCATAACCATTTTGCATTGTAAACCACACCATGGGCCATTTAATTGTGATGTTGGGCCAATTGAATATGATGTTAGCCCAACAACATGTAACTAATCCTTGTAACAAGCCCAAGCTTATGTCAACCCACTTAAATTCTTAGTGGACCAATTGGAATTGGATAGGCCCAAAGGATTTAAGTTGGCCAACCAATGCAAATGTATTCTACGTAACGTTCCAAGGTGTTATTGAGCTAATTGAAAACCTAATGGACCAATCTAACTCCCTTGGGCTTTCCTCACACCTACGGGCCTAGTACTAAAGCATTTGGACCAAATAGGTTGAAGTTGGGCCGAAGGAAGGTGAGCTGCCAACTTTGGGCAGCGAACCCTCTTGGGTTTCAGCCTAGGGTTCGCCCTTATAACCAAAGGTTCGGTCATGATGAGAGGTTCGAGGGTTCGGCCAAAGTATCCAGCATGGTTCGGCTAAGATGGTGTCATGCAGGGTTCGTCTAATGAAACTGGAGGGCCGAGGGTTCGTCCAAGACTTGATGGGTTCGTGAAGGTTTGCTAAGACTCCAAAGGTTCGCAAAGGTTCGGCTAATAATAACTGATTAGCAAAGGTTCGACTAGGAAACCCTAGTAACTTCGGCAATGCAGGGTTCGTTGCTAGATGACCGCATAAGCTCGTTCAAGGTTCGTTGATGGATCAGGAAGGTTCGTGTTGGCTCGTGAAGCATCTCAAGGTTCGGCCAGGTGCAGTTGGGGGTTCGTTGGATGCCAAATGGTTCGGCTGGTTGCTGAAGAGGGTTCGGCCAGCTGCTAATGAAGGTTTAGCTGCCGAACCTGTAACCATCATCATCACCATCGTCAAACACCTGTATCCAAGCCTCGATCTAAGCAAAGCTAGCAACAGGGAACGTTTCTATGGTCTCGAAATTGGGTGTGGTTGACTAAATCCGGCTATGGGTCGAGTTTAAACAAACCCATGACCGAAAACCCTAAACTCGTGATCTTTCAAGCTTCATTACCTCACGATTTGCTGGATGAATCTGCGAAAATCTTGTACTTCCGAGTAGAGGATGTCGAGAGCTTCGCGTGGACACCAAGAACACCGAATTCCGTCGAGTAACGAAAGAGATACGCGCGTTTGAAGTTCGTTTTCTAGAGAGAGAGAGGGTAGACGGAAATTGTAGAGAGAGAATGGGTTGTTGGAGTAATAAATGAGCATTTAAGCCTTGTTCAAGGCTTTTATAGTCCGGGTGGTGTTCGGGTCTGTTTCGGTTGCTCGGTTCGCGTTTCCGGAACATAACGCGTATTTTACGCGGTTTTAAAATAAAAGAGTTGTTAAACTCAAATAAATGATGAGTTTCAAAATTGTAAAAATATAAAATAATTAATTTAATTATTTTTTACTCTTCGTGCGTTGTCGGATCGTTAAACATTCACAATTACGTGTATACCCGAAATCGCGTACGTTTTTCGATCGTATTAATTATTTAAAGTCGTTTAATCATAATTATAAGTTCAACATTCGTATCATTATGGATCGTCACCCATAACTATACTCAGTCTCGCTTACGTATTACGATTCTTGTGAATTAATTAATTGTTATAATATTCGTCTCGCCACTACGCACTAACACTAACCTGTTACACCGAACTCAGTATATATATAGGGCTCACTCTCACTGCCCACCACTGTTTCGATATGACCAGTTACTGTTCTTGCCTAGTGAAATCGACTGTAAATAAATAATACATACTTGTTAAACGATAAAGATTCTAACACACAAGCACATAATGACACATGATTCACATTGACTGACTGAACAAGGATACACACTGTTCTAACACTGTTCACTACTACATGACTAAATGTACAAATGTTACACCTTTTCCAATTTTCAAATCAGATTTTAAAAACTTTGAATTTGATGATAAAAATCTTATACCCAGGTTCGAAATACACCGATGAACAACATTAACAAAAGCAGTTTGTCCAGATTTTAGATTTTAACAGGTTTTATGTCCAATTTACAGATTCGATCTAAAATCCTAAAAACATATCAGATCTATCAATCTAGCCGGTCAAATTAAGTAATTTCTACCTAGAAATGATCACAAGATGATTCTGAGTCTAAAAATATTAGAATGAAAATCGAAAACATCGGTCTTGCAGGTTCGCGACAGTGAAATCAGATGAGAGTGACGAACCCTTCTGACGAACCCTGTATTTAGATGTCACGAACCTTTTCAGACGAGCCTTTCACGAACCTTATCTGCGAACCTTTTGCAGCGAACCATTTCTGCGAACCATTTGCAGCGAACCAAATCAAACGAACCTTTCTTGCGAACCATTACACACGAACCTTTTCAACGAACCATCTCAAACGAACCTAACAAACGAACCTATCCAGCGAACCTGACTAGCGAACCTTACCCAACGAACCCTTACCAGCGAACCTTCTCAAATACCAGACGAACCTTTTGAAAAATTTTGAATTTTTCTTTAAATTTCAAAACAAATTCATGTTTAATTATTCCAAAGTCAAACAAATAATCAAAAATTATTGATTTAATATCAGATGAAAAATAAAATCTTTTTGTAATTTTTCAAATTTTAGAACAATTAAACTACAAATTTAACAAATCTAACTATAAAAATCAAATCTTTTTGTTTGAGAAAGATCCAGACATGAGATCATATTATTTTACAATTTTCAACACATCTGTTTGTATTAATTACAAGATTTAAAAGCAAATCACAAGTACAAGATGATTGTCAGTATACTTATCCTTTTAAGTTTAATTACTTAGTCAAGAAATCAGTTTAAACAAGATTATGAAAACACTTTATAATAATCCATTTACTTGAACACATCCCCGATTTGTGAATAACTAATCAAACATAAATGTTCTTAAAACTTATGATTTCAATTTTAACTAATATGATCATGCAAAAATAAAGCTGAATTTCTTTTTGAAAATAACAAAATAGAAAACAATTTGAAATTGTTCAAAATCTTGGAATCAAGGTTGATACTTACGTATGCTCAAATGATCCAGAAAATGAACTAAACAATAATTTAAGATTAAGCTTTTAACAATTAGTTCGATATTTTCATATACGCAGAGATTGTCCAAATCTTAACCAGAACCAAGAAAACAAATTTGAATCGTTTAAAGCTATAACAATCAGGTCGATACGTAAGTATACGCAAAGAATGTTCCAGCTTTAAACTAAAATAAAAGAAAAACAAAATCATAATATCTTTTAAAAATTAAACACATGATCAAACTAGTACTTTGACTTTTTGTTCAAGAACATTTTGTCAGAAAAATTACCACTCTTTCAGGACAAAACTAAGTACTGTATTCTAAGCATTTATTTCTTATAAAGTATAATCAAAACTTTGTTTAAACTTATCTTAACTAAGTTATAAACCTACTAACACATCATTCTTAGTACTCGTAATTACTTTTATATTTTTAATAACACATACAGATATGTTTCCAAATACAAATAATGTGCTATCATTTCTCACTAGGTCGAATCAATTTCTCAGATTTTTAATTTTTTCATGTTTTTGTATTTTTGGTTTTTCAAATGTTTTTGTATTTTTTAAAATTTTCTCCCCCTAAAAACAAAAACACAAAAGAAAAAATAAAAAATCTGATGTTAATTCAATAAAAAATGATTACGAAGGAAGTTGATTGTTGATTACCTCACCCATGACCCTGATCCCATTTAATTTGAGTAAATACTCAAAACGTTGTTTGTCAAAGGCCTTGGTGAGAAGGTCTGCCCTTTGGTCGTTTGTGTGTATCTTCACCACATCAATCAGTTTCTTTTCATAACAGTCACATATGAAATGAAACCGAATATCAATGTGCTTGGAACGTGAATGATACACTGGATTCTTGGTAATTGCAATGGCAGCCTCATTGTCTACATGAATCGAGGTAGATAGAAAATTCAGTCCATAGTCTCTCATCTGTTGTTGTATCCACAAGACTTGGGAACAACAACTGGCAACAGCCACATATTCAGCTTCACATGTAGATGTAGCAACAGATGTTTGCTTCTTGCACTGCCAAGAGACTAATCTCTCCCCCAGAAATTGTGCACCTCCAGTAGTTGATTTGGAATCAGTCTTGCATCCTCCATAGTCCGAATCACTATAAGCATGAAAGGAATAGTTATCATCCTTAGGATACCACAGACCGGTGTCTGGTGTACCCTTCGGATAACATAAAATCCTCTTGACTGCAATCAGATGAGAAAATTTAGGCTTTGATTGATAGCGAGCATAGATACTTGTAGCGAATACAATATCCGGACTTGAGGCTGTCAAATACATTAAGCTCCCGATCATTCCATGATATAATGTAGCATCAATTAACTCCCCCTTAAGATCAGGCTCAATCCCGTGATTGGGCTGAATGGGCGTGGAAATGGGTTTACAATCAAGCATGCTAAACCGTTTTAGCACACCTTGAATGTATTTGGTCTGATGAATAAAAATGCCATCATCAGTCTGATCTATTTGTAAACCCAAAAAGAACTTAATATTTGACATTGCACTCATCTCAAACTTCTCAATCATCTTTAAATTCCGAACACAACTGTTCATCGGTAGATCCAAAGATGATATCATCAACATAGATCTGAACTAGGAGAATGTCCTTGTCCTTTTCCCGATAAAACAGTGTTTTGTCTATCTGACCCCTCTTGAACCCGTGTTCAAGAAGGTGAGTCGAGAGAGTCTCGTACCAAGCTCGAGGACCTGATGAAGACCATACAGTGCTTTGTCAAGGAGGTATACCTGATCCCGGTGGATCGGATCCTCAAAGCCTGGTGGCTGACAAACATACATTGTCTCCTTCAATGACCCATAAAGGAATGCAGACTTGACATCCAACTGAAATACTTTGAACTTCTTGTGAGCAGCAACAGATAGAAATAATCTAATTGCTTCAAGTCGCGCCACAGGTGCAAACACCTCATTGTAATCAATTCCTTCTATCTGTTTGAACCCTTGAACAACCAAACGCGCCTTGTTCCGAACAATTACGCCTCTATCGTCTCGCTTACACTTCAACACCCACCTGGTGCCAATCTTATTCTCACCTTTTGGCAAATCCACTAAATACCAAACTCCCAGTTTCTGAAACTGATTAAGCTTCTCTTGCATGGCCTCCACCCAGGCAGGCTCACGCAGTGCCTCAGTTACAGACTTTGGCTCAATCTGAGAAATAAATTCAAAATGCATCCATAACTCTTGAGTCCCATGAGTTCTCTCCAACTCAACATACAAACTATCTTCATTTGCCACTTGATTTCTGGTCTGTACTCCTACAGACGGATTTCCAATGACCTGCTCCACAGGGATGATTCACATGGACTCTAGTCACTGGCACTTGCGGGACTCCAACACCATGATCAAGATTTGTGATATTCTAATCTTCATCTTGATCTTGAGAAACTGCATCTTCAAAAACATCCTGATCATCCTCCGATGACCAGTCATCATTAACTACTTCAGAAGTGCCTTCCCCTGTTGGATGATTAGCTTCAACTTGATGAGAAATTCCTAAATCTTCAGAATTCTGTAGATCATATAACATCTGCAAGGAAATTTCATCATCAGTAACATGAGGAGACAAATTAAAAGACTCAAAAAGTTTATCATAATCGAAAAGCCAATTTGGACCTTTGCCTTCAGGTATCGGTGTATGTCGTTGAACATCCACATTATACCAAAGTTCCAAAAGACCCGTGCGTTTGTTAAACACACGTTTATTGGGCAGACTGTAGCCAAGAAAGAAACCTTCTTCAACTTTAGAGTTGAATTTAGCATATTTCTTAAGCATGGTACATGGAGCCCCGAAAGGTTCCAAGTGTTCCAAATTTGGTTTTCGATTCTGAAGAAGTTCATAGCAAGTCTTATTATGTCTTTTGACAATCAGCACTCGGTTGAGAGTAAAACAGGCGGTCGCTACGGCTTTACTCCAAAATGTAATGGGCAGCTTCGAATCAGCGAGCATCGTTCGAGCATACTCTATCAACGTACGATTCTTCCTTTCAGCTACACCGTTCATCTGTGGTTCATACGGTGCACTAAATTTCTGCTGTATGCCCTTTGAATCACAGAATGCTTCCATGTTCTGATTCTTGAATTCTGTCCCATTGTCTGATCGAACACGCCTAACCCTCAACTTGTACAAAGTCTCCAATCTGTTTACCAACAAAACAAAATTTTCATAAGTTTCAGATTTAATCTTTAAGAACATTACCCATGAAAATCTAGAAAAATCATCAGTCACAACAAAACAATATGATTCACCACCGATACTCTTCACATTAATCGGTCCAAACAGATCCATGTGAAGAAGTTCCAATGGTTTATCAATAGAAAACACTGTTTTGGACTTATGTGACCTCCTTTTCTGTTTACCCTTTTTACAGGAAACACACACATCAAGTAATTTGAAATGTTTAACCGGTACACCATCAACCAAGTGATTGTGTACAAGATGATTCGTCTTTCTGATGTGTATGTGACCCATTCGTCTGTGCCAAGACCGAGTATCCTGCTCTGTGGCCTTCGACACCAGACACGTCTTAACCTTGTTTACCGTCTCCGCATTAGCCATGTCTAAAACATACAAATCTTTACACCTGTCAGCAGTCATTAAAATCCAGTCATCTGGAATCTTAATTCCTTGTTTGAGCATATAGCATTTCTTATCATCAAACAACACCTGATAATCTTTATCACTAATCTGTGATACACTCAAAAGATTATTAGTTAATTCCTTGCAGTAATTCACGTTGTCAAAGGAAACTTTACCATTAGTCAAACTACCACTCCCGGTAATCTGACCACCTTTGTCACGTGCAAAGTTAACATAACATCCTTTTATCTCCCTGAAATCTTTCAGCAATCCTAACTCTCCTGTCATGTGCCGTGAGCATCCACTATCAACAATCCATCGACTGTTGATATGGCCCGTGAATGCCACCTGCACAATAAATTAAAACAAATTTTATCAGTACCAAAAGGGATGACTCCCGCCATTCCGGCGTTGAGTCACCCCGAACAGCCTCCTGCCATTCGATCTCGATGAACTACTTGAAGACCCTTCTTCGAAGTATTCATCCTTCCTCACAAAAAATCGATCATCTAATCTGGGTCTGGATTTCCAAAAAAATTAGAATTAACATTTTGTTTTGAAAATCTTTTAGGAGAAAAATTATCATAAAATTCATCATCAGATGATGATGTCTTTTTCAAAACTCTTTTAACCTTTTATTGGTTATCAAAAAATTTTCTTTTATGAAACTTGTCCTCCTTGACCCAGACACACTCAGGATCAAATTTTCTGAGTATTCTCATCTCCTCTTCACTAGGCTTTACCCTCCTAGGACGCCCACCAGAATGGATCACATGACTGTCATTAACAGAAGATTTCTTCTTGAGCTTGTGATTTGGACAATTTGCTGATATGTGTCCTTTTCCTCCACAAGTGAAACACTGTCGTGTTTCTCGTGGAGTAGAAGTATGAAATCTGTTACAAGTGTCCAAATCACAGTCAGCAATGACATGACCCACTTTCCCACATCTGTAGCATTTCCTTGATGATACAGTCTTTGGTTTTAATTCATCACACCTCTTAGATGAACCCAAATATTTGGATGCTACAGATGGAGATAAAACCTTATTCTTCAAACCCGTAGCTTTTGTCTTGGCATTCTTTTGAGAAATTTTTGATTTGCCCTTGTTTCGAGCCCCACTTTGGTTAACCTTGTCAACAACTTTGACAAAATTTTTGTCAATCTTTTTAGAAAATTTCTCTTGTTTTTGAAAAACTTTGCTTGACTCTCCTTTTTGTGTAGTTGAAGACTCAACAAACACAATTGGCTTTATGGTAGAATTAGTCTTGACTTTTTGATTTGATTTGGAAACAGGCTTTTGTTTAGCCACTGTTTTCCAAGCTGATTTTTCTTCAGATTTTTGTTTTTGAAAAACTGGACTCATCTTATCAACATTTTTAGCTTGTTGATGACCAGTCATTCTTAGAATATCATCTGGATATTCTAAATCAGTGATGTCCTCGATGATAGGAGCATCATTATCAATAAAGTCACTCTCATGAGATGATGAACTTTCCATATCCTCAGACACTTGATCAGACACACTTTCCTTTAAGGAAATCGGATTAACTTCCAATTCTGGATCAAATTGTGGTCTTGATACATAACTTTGAGGATTTGGCACACCATGAAAACCAATACCAGAAGTATCACGCGAAGATCTTTGCATAGCCGCAAAGTAATCAATGACATATGCTGAATTGTGGTAGTTTTCAAGCTTGGCTTTGTTCAACTCAGCTTCAGATTTTGCAGCTGATAACTCTACTTTCAACTTCTGAACTGAATCCAGATGCACAGAAACAACATGATTATTCTGTAAAACCTTGATTTTCAAATCTTCATTTTCTTTAGCAAGATCAGTTATCTTTTTGTCAAATGCCTTTTCTTTTGAAATCAACTTTTTATTGGCTTCTGTGCATTCTCTCAGATCAGAAGTTAACTGAGAGTTCATCTCTTTTAGTCTATCAATCATCTCAAGCAGATTATTATGTACCTCATTCACCTCATCAACCTTCTCCTTTCCTTTGCTAGATTCTTCATCCAATGAAGCCATGAAAGCACCCATAAGATCATCATACTTTGTACCCCATTCATAACGTTCATCAGCTTGAATCACAAGTGCTTTAGAAGATGATTCTTCAGATTTCTCTTCTTTTTCTGATTATCTTCTCTTGGCTTGAATGGATTCAGATTACCTTGCTTCTTAGGATTCTTGCATTCTCTTGCAAAATGACCATGTTCTCCACAGTTATAACACTGAGTAGATTTTGGATGGAATCCAAACTTTGTGTTTCGATCAAAAGTGAATTTCTTCCCGGTCTTCTTCTCATACCGATTAATTCTGCGAATAACACTCGCCACACTGTGTGTCTATCAATTCCATCTCATGCTCATCAATTTGTGCATAATCTTCAAAAGTTAGATTTGCATTTCCAATTCTTCCAGCCACCTGTTCATCGTAAGCACTTACTACACACAACAAAATAGACATATGGTCTTTAACTGCTTCAACTGTCACTTTTTCCAAATTTGTTGTGTTAAGCTACACTGGAGGTGGTGTAGACTTAGACTTTTTCTCATTGATAGGACAATGTGAACTAGAACTTGATGACACCGAAGAACTCTGAGTAGTTTCAGAAGTCCTAGACATGAAAGCAGTCTGTATTTTTGCAGATGCTGCAGGTGGTGTAGCAACAGAACCACCATACAAGGAACAATCTTGTGTGACATTTACACGTCTCGCTTTACGTTTGTCCTTGATTTCTTGTTCCTCCAGTTTCTGAATAAACTCTACCAATGTTAATCCAGGTAGGTTTTCTCTCAATATGAGCACCAAAGAATTCCATTTATCAGGTAGTGCATCAGCCATACAATCAATCTTCTCATCCTCTGAATACTCAATACCATATTTTCTCACTTCAGTCAACAAGTGTCTGTATCTGGTGATTAAGGCATCAAGAGTCTCATTTCCAATGATGTTAAAATTTTCAAACTCATTTCTGATATCTGTAGCCTTCATTTTCTTCAGATTTGTGTTGCCTTAAACTCTTGCCTTTAATGCATTCCAAAGACTGTAAGCAGTCTTGTGTTCATCAAACTGATGCAGAATTTGATTGGGAATGGCTTGACTTAATAACCAATAAGCTTTCTTCTCTGAGTCATACTTTTTCCGCTCATCTACATCTAGTCTTTCCAAGAGTTGAAACAAATCAGTACCAACTACCGTTGGTCTTTCATAAGGAGATAAGATTCTTTCCCATAAGTTTGTATCTGTGCCATTTAGATGAGTCTCAAATCGTCCTTTCCAATTGTCATAATCAGCTAAATCCAATAGCTTTGGCACTTTATTTGTACTACCCACTTCAGTCTCACTGATTAAAATACTCTGAAGTTTGGAGTTCTGACTTGCCATCGCCGCGTACATGTCAGACATAATTTCTGAATTGATAAACAGCGAACCTTTTCAAAAATATAACTGGCCGAACCTCAGCCGAACCTCCAGACAAAAAAAATGTCTTAGCCGAACCTCAGACGAACCTCAGCCGAACCTCTGGATAAAAACTGTCTTTTGAGCAACGAACCTTTAAACAACGAACCTTTGAGCAGCGAACCTTTGAAACTCACGAACCCTTACACAGACGAACCCAGAAACAGACGAACCCTGAAACTAGCGAACCTTAAAACTGGCGAACCTTTTGTTCAAGCGAACCCTCAGCCGAACTAAATCTCACGAACCTTCCAACAAAGACTAACCTTTAGTGAATCTTGTTCACGAATCTCAGACGAACTACGAACAGTAATCAGCGAACCTCAGACGAACTATCACCCAAATCTTGCCGAACCTTGACAGAACCTTTGCCGAACCTTGGCCGAACCAGTGCCGAACCTTAGGCGAACTATCAAACGAACCCTCTGAAAAACCTTCTAACAGTGAACCTTTCTGTTCAGCAAGTCACAGGTTCGTCCCACGAACCTGTAGCACAAAATTTGAATATTTTGGGAGGGAAACCTTCCAAAACATCAAAAAATCCGTCCAAATCTATACCAAAACACCTCCAAAACTTCAATTGTTGTAATTTAACAACAATTGATGATGAAAACAGTCTCAAATCACCAGAAAATCGATCAAGAAGAAAAATTGGATCCATCAAATGTCTTCAAATCTTCAATTGCTTGATTTCTTTGAAATTGTTGTATAGAACTTCACCAAACGCTCTGATACCACTGTTGGTTTGGTTTAATTCCAATCAGGATCGAATACGAAGCTCTACGAACTATCAATGATGTGCGGAATGCATAATTGATATGTATAGAATCAAAAGTAGACAAGCAATTCAATAATCAATCTTGTATATATCAACAAATGATTACAAGACTTCACTCAGAAATACACAGATCTCACACAGAGAAAATCTCAGAAGGTTTGCTGAATTCTGTCAAAAGTTCTTTTGAAAAACAGACAAACCTTCTAATTATACAAACAGACCAGCGAACCTTATCTGGTAGCCGAACCCTTAGGTTCGCTAGACGAACCCTTAGGTTCGCTAGCCGAACCTTGGTTGACAAACCTAAAGGTTCGCCGAACCTTCTCTAGGTTATAGTTTCGCCGAACCTGCCTAGGTTCGTGGGCCAAAGGAACCTATGGCAAACCTTTAGCCGAACCTTCTCTAAATTCAAAATAAATACAACTTTTGAATAGCAAACAATTACAAACATGTACTAACATATTCTAATAAATGGATTAAACTTATTCTAAAATATTTTCTAAAACAAATGGTATTTCAAATCATTTTTTAGAATACCTTTGCCAAAGGTTAAAATAAATAAACCTTATGATTTACTTAAGTCAAACATAAAAAAATTTATACATACAAATAAATAACTAATTTGCAAAAGAAAAGGGTGGAAATTTATTCAATTAGCATTATTAGAAATTCACATACAAAATAATAAATAAAAAGAATATTTAATATTCTATTTTATTTATTATAAGAATATTATTAAATATATTTAAACAATTAGTCTAGTTTATTCATTAAATAATATTGATAATTAAAAAGAATTTATTTGATATTCTATTTTATTAAATCAATATTATAGCAATAGTTATTCTAAGTATCCAATCAAAACATGGGAACTATTATCAGACGGCATACTTTATAAACAACGAATCATTTTAAAGGCTCCAGGTATATCTCCTTTATACTTCATTTATTTAAATTGTAAATATTTTGTTAATTAAATGTCATATTTAAATTATATTTTGTATTAAAACTATTTAAATATATATTTTGTATTTTATTTTTCAGATTTATTTCTCAATGAAGATCAAATTAAAAACCTCACTTTTTTGGAGATAGAGAAGATTCTAATTCGTAACAATTCAAGCTTAAGAAATTGGAATACAATGCCTTACCCTGATAATGATTTGATTTCTTCATCAAATAATCGTTTGTTTATTGAAGAGCTTGATTATGACAGAAAAACACTCCAAAAAGATTCAAAGGTTCTTTTTAACGCCTTAAATGAAGAACAAAAATGTGTTTTTAACAATATAATGGAAGCCGTTGCAGATAACAAAGGTGGTGTTTTTTTTGTTTACGGTTATGGTGGAACTGGTAAAACATTTCTTTGGAAAACCTTGTCTTCATCTCTAAGATCAAAAGGACAAATTGTTTTAAATGTTGCTTCGAGTGGAATTGCATCTTTGTTGCTAACTGGAGGTAGAACACTACATTCTCGATTTCTTCTTCAACTAAATCTCACTGGGGACTCAATTTGTTATATAAAGCCAAATTGTGAGGTTGCAGAGTTAATAAGGAAAACATCATTGATTATATGGGATGAAGCTCCAATGGTACATAAACATGGTTTTGAAGCGTTTGATAGGACTTTAAAAGATATATTTTCAAGTGATGCTTCCACAAATTCTAACTTACCATTTGGTGGAAAAACAATCGTCATTGGTGGAGATTTCAGACAAATTCTTCCTGTTGTTTCAGGTGGTACAAGACAAGATATTGTCAACGCTTCTTTAAGTTCTTCATACCTTTGGGATAGTTGCAAAGTACTAAGGTTAACAAAAAACATGCGATTAACTTTAGGAAGTGAGGTTAATGATATTCAACAAACAAAGCTCTTTGCAGAATGGTTGTTGGATTTAGGTGAAGGAAAGATTGGTGACATTAATGATGGTGATTCGATAATAGACATACCTGATGATCTTTTAATTATGGATTCAGGGGATCCTATTAATGATCTTATTGAATTTGTTTATCCTTCCATTCTTCAAAATTTTAAAAATTCCATTTTTTTCCAAGAAAGAGCCATTTTAGCATCCACAAATGAAGTTGTAGACGAAATCAATGATATGTTGATGTCTTTATTTCCAGGAGATGTTAAGGAATATTTAAGTTCAGATAGTATTTGTGAGTCAGAGCATTTACATGAGGGTGTTGATCAAAGTTTATACTCACCAGATGTACTAAATGGTATTAAAATTTCAGGTTTGCCTAACCACAAGTTAACTCTAAAGGTCGGGGTCCCTGTGATGTTATTGAGAAACATTGATCAAAAAAACGGTTTATGCAACGGGACTAGATTGAAGATCATCTCACTTGGAAGTCGTGTAATTGAAGCAGAAGTAATTTTAGGAAATCATAAAGGTAATCGGACATTCATTCCTAGAATAGCTCTAACACCGTCTGATAAGAAAATTCCGTTTAAATTTCAAAGGAGACAATTTCCTATATCAGTTTCATTTGCAATGGCAATAAATAAAAGTGGGCCAGTCGTTATCAAGAGTAGGTTTGTTATTGAAACAACCAGTTTATTCACACGGACAACTGTACGTTGCTTTATCGAGAGTTAAGAGTAGGGATGGTCTGAAGCTTCTAATTTTTGATAAAGACGGCAATGTTACTAACTTGACGTCCAATGTAGTATACAAAGAAGTTTTTAGAGATTTATAACCTATATTTGTGATTGTAAAGTGTATTCGTTTATGATAGATTATGTAATTCATTGTAAATATTTTTTAATTGCATTATTTTTTTTAACCAATCTTGTGTAACACACGGGTTTTTAACCTAGTTATTAAATATATTTAAACAATTAGTCTAGTTTATTCATTAAATAATATTGATAATTAAAAATAATTTATTTGATATTCTATTTTAATAAATCAATATTATAACAATAGTTATTCTAAGTATCCAATCAAAACATAGATTCATTAAACTAGAACTTCCATTAGGATGCCACAATTTTAGGATTCTTGAACTTTGAACTATTAGGATGCCAAGACTTGTTACTAAACTTTAGGGGTGAGTAGATAGCTTTGCCTCCTTATTTCAAGAACCATGGAACTAGCTGAGCATATAAACAAGTGAGTTTCTTCACACTTCCTTTTACATTCTTATTCAAACTTTATTCATTCTATTATTCATTCAATTCATTCTATTATTCATTCAATCTATGATGCAAGCCTTAGACCTAGTTGGCTTTATATGTTAGATGCTAAGCTTATACAATGTGTTCATTATATGTGTAATGCTATGTGTGTTGCCAGTCAAGCAAGCTCGTACTTAGTAGCCTAAGATGTGTTAGATACCATCTTCACATTGGCTTTTGTCATCGTGTGAAAAAGGTGAAAATAACACCAAGCAAACTTGTTGAAATACAAATGTTAATTTATAGTATGGCCATACTTGAATTAAGAGTTTATATGGACACAAGCTATGGTTATTCATTCATTCTTTTTATTCAAACTTGTATTAATGCTATGCTTATGATACGTATTCTGGTAGCCTATAGTTTGCATCCTTTTTATATGTATTATTCAAACTTAGTATGTGAACTCACCAACTATGCATATAGTTGACAAACTCTATTTTACATGTGTAACAGGCTAAGGAAGCTTGGGTGAAGACATAAGATAGGCTTAGTAACCTAGTTTAAACTTTGAAACAATTATATAGAATTGAAATGTAATTTGGTTTATTTTGAATTCTTGTAATCACTATTTGAATGTTATTTGAAATGTAGTTTGCATCCTTTTTATATGTATTATTCAAACTTAGTATGTGAACTCACCAACTATGCATATAGTTGAAAAACTCTATTTTACATGCGTAACAGGCTAAGGAAGCTTGGGTGAAGACATAAGATAGGCTTAGTAACCTAGTTTAAACTTTGAAACAATTATATAGAATTGAAATGTAATTTGGTTTATTTTGAATTCTTGTAATCACTATTTGAATGTTATTTAAATTAATTGATTAATTATTATTAAATGGATGTATTAATTATTCAAACTTAAATATAGTACGATGAGCTAATGAACAGTCAGACTCGCGCCCTGACGTATTCCGCCATCGGTTGGGGTGTGACAGTTTCTTAATTCGAAATAAGCAAGGTAGAGTGAAAATTGTCACCTCCTTTCCTCGTATAAATCTATTGTATTTAGTCGTTTACTTTCTTTCATATTTATAATATCCTAGGGATCCTTAGGGATAATTTTTATGAAACTTACATATAAACTATTCTTCTAATTTACGAGCATAATACCCCACTTTACTAATTCGGTTTTGCTAAAAATTAAACTTGTTAATTTTTACACGAAACGTATACCAGCAAGATCCTTTAACATATTTGAAGATTCTCATCATAATTATCTTATTCGACATTTGCAACTAGATATTTTCAAAACTAAAAGCATTTACCTATGTTTTCAAAATACTAGATTTAATAAATTAAGGCTACCTAATTTTTACCCAAAACAATTTGGCACCCATCACGGGAAAATACCATTTTTCTCATTAAATTTTTATTAAATCCCTTCTAGTTGATATCCTTTCAAAAATGTCAAGCCAACTGAAGTTCACAATCACTTATGCCCCATCATCCAGATCCAACATGACAATAGCTATGTCAACTTGTGGCGTGCCTCTTAAAAGAGCGAAGAATATTGTCAAATAGTCAACTTATTCTAGAGATAAACCTTGAGTCCCTAGAAGAACAATCACCTCGCCAATCCTTTCAATAAATGACGAGATCCTGACTCTATTCTATCAAATCAAGAATCAGATAGAACAACAACTAAAACTAATCAGATGCTAACAAAAGAAGTAGTAGCTGTAAGAGTAGATAGAATTGAGTATGACATAACCAGAAAGTCTGTTGTATCATTAGCCAATGCATGTGATTCTAGAACAAAAGAATTCATTGAAGGCAGATAAAAACAACATTGTTGGAATAACCCAACTGGTTCATAGGATACTGGATTTCAGGACTCCAGGATACTCCTAGAATCACTTTGGAGATATTCTCCCTATGCAAACCCAAGGAGCCAAGAAACCTCATTTGGATCACAATATGAGACTCCCGTGCATGGTACTGCTACAACTGGTACTGCTACAACTGATCCTACTACTAGAACTAATAATGCTGGAAATTTTTAGGATCTAGGAACGAGTCCGGTGGTGGCCAGAGAATCCGAAACTCAAGGATTTGATTTCAATGGTACTTGAAGCGACAAAACCTATGCCTGAAGTCTCTCAAGCAACCCAAAGGCTTTCACAGTTTGCTCCACTTATCTGTGATGTTGACAACCCAAAGAGATTCCAGATACCCAAGATGAAATTATACGATGGATCCACAGATCTTGAAACATATAGCTCCCTAGATATAAATGAGGAAGACCAACCCCATTTCACCACATTTGAAGGACGCATGCATGGGCAAGGGCTTCAATGCAACCTTAATAGAACCAATCTTAAATTGGCTATTAAATGTTCCTCTCTATTCCATAACTTCCTTTGCTCATCTAATAAACTTATTTAACAGTCAATTATCTTATAGAAGGACTTTTAAATGAACAACAAATGATTTATATATGATAACTTAGATCTCAGGAGAATCCCTTAAGGATTACATAAAGAAGTTCAGTCGAGAATAATTAGATATCCAAATTTGGATATGGTCATAATAGTACAAGTCTCTAAAATGGGATTAATTAAAGAAGCATCATTTTTTGAAGATATCGTGATGAATCCTTGCAGGAATTTAGATGAAATACATCCTAGGGTCCTCAGATTTATCAGATTGGAAGACGATCGTGAAATCCAAACGAAGAAACCTGGATCCACCGCGGGTGAACAAGGAAAGCGAAAATGGGAAGCATCCTTGAACAAACCATTCAATTCCAGGATCAATTCAGTGGAGGAAGATAAAGATGAGAATGAGTATCCAAAGATCTCAGAATATTGTTTCTCTACTAATATGTTTGGTTTGTTTTTTGCTATATAAAATCTAGATAAAGAAGCGGGATGGCCTCGATGAAATGATAAGACACCAACAACAAAATATAAGTCCAAATGGTGTGCATACGATAAAGATATCGGCCACAATACCAAGGATAGTTATGCCCTGAGAAAGGAAATAAGCTACCATATTTTAAAGGACATCTTAAAGAACTCCTTAGAAGGAAAAAGGAAAAGAGGCAAAATCCAGAAGAAGTTCTCAAGAGAGCTGCTGCATCACCTCCTCCGGATGCCAAGGTAGTTATTGAGCCTAAACTTTTTCACCTAATAATTAGGGATATGTCAGAATTCAGAATCATTCCGAATATGTAGGGATATATATATATATATATTGATTTACCTTGACTGATGACTTATTTAATGAGAGTTAATTATATATATTGATTAATTGTAACACCACAAAATTTATTAATACAAGTTGTTCGTATTTATGAATGCGTAACGAATAATACACTTGTAGGAAAATAGACGAAAAATAAACTAAGTTAAGTTCACGAAATGGCGTACTCAAATTGAATTTCGAGAACCCTAAATTCACGAAGGTCGGTACTCGAAAATGATTTCGTGAATCCCAATTTCGAGTACCAGGTTTGTGAACCCCGCCTATATATACGAGTGCCTTGAGATATATTCATACCTTTGGCTGGAAGCACACTTTCTCTCAAGTACACGAAGAGGAGTTCGAGAACTTAGAGAAACGGTTTTAAATCGCTCTAGAAGAAGAGGGAACCTACGAGAAGCTACCAGGAGGATCATCTAACTACAAGTAAGTGTTTTATGAGAAAAAGTTAGGATTTTTATACAAAATGAACTTAGGAATAAAGCTCACACCTTTGTGCATAGTTCCCCAAAGTCTTGGAAAGATTTCTGAGATGTTTTATGATGAAAACATGATTACCCGAAGAGTACACGAAAATAGTATCCGAACTTCTTCGAATATTTGGTTTCGAGAACTATGTTTCATGCTGTGTTTCAAGAACTTAGCTTCGAGAACTTAACTTCGTGAACATGGTTTCGCAAACTAAGAATTTTGAGGACTATAATTCATGAACTATGTTCATGTACCAAGGATTTCGTGAACTCTATGGATTTTGTGTACTTGCGTACTTAGTGAACTTCAAGAGTTTGTAGCTAGTTTTGAGAACTTGAACTTATGAGGGGAAACTAGCAGGCTATGAGGACTTTGAATAAATTTTAAGTCTAGGATTGGAATGTAATGAGACGATGTACTAATGTAGGTTCTTGGGTCTTAGCTAAGGAGTTTGGCTAAGAATATGAAAGCTACATTACTATTAGGTGACTTCTAGATGCCCTATTTCAACACTTTACGTGTACTTATGTTTTGGGCTTACATACATGTTAATATGTTTATTATGCGCAATGATGCTATGTGCCTATGCTATGATGACGAATTCTTGATGTACGATGAAATATGCATGAGAATATGCTAAGTATGATGTATGCATGATAAATGAATTATGATGATGAATAGTATGGTGACATGCTATGACGATGACTGTATGATAACATGCATATTGATGACAACTATGATGATAGTTATATAATGTTATGATAAGATCCTAGGTTGCTAGGATGGAAGTATGATGTTATGATTATGATGCTAGAATGACATGTATATGATGCCATGACGTTACGATGTGATGATATTAAGACATGTATATGATGCCATGATGTAACGATGTGATGATATGATGACATGTGTATGATGCCATGATGACTTTGATGAATGATGTTATGATGCTAGAATGAAATGTTATGGTGATTATAATGAATGATGATATGATTCTAGTATATCATGTATGATGAATGGACGATGTTGCCATACTTGTTATGGGATATGTATGAATGATGCTCCAGCACTTGTGTTGGGTAAGTATGAAAGTCAACCTGATTATAACAGGGTATGAGAGTCAACCTAACTGTAAAAGGTTTGAGAGTCAACCTGACTATAACAGGGTATGAGAGTCAATTGGACTATAACAGCGTATGAAAGTCAACCTGACTATAACAGGATATGAGAGTCAACCTGACTATAACAGGGTATGAGAGTCAGCCTGACTATAAGAGGGTATGAGAATCAACCTGACTATAACAGGGTATGAGAGTCAACCTGACTATAACAGGGCATGAGTGTGAACCTAACTATAACGGGGTATGAGAGTCCACCTGACTATAACAGGGTATGGAGCCTTATGCCAGAATAAGCCCACTATTCATGTTAATGATAGTGAATGTATGATGATGATGTTTATTAGGTTTATGTGATAAGGTTTTGGATTATGTGAACATAGTGATGTTCTATGTTAATTATGTTTTAACTCAACAAAACGTTTACGTTGTTTTATGAAAACTAGAACTCACCAGCGTAAGCTGACATTTTAGCATGTATGTCAGCTTAAAGCTAAGGTAAGAGGAAGTATGGAGCTCGGGCATCAAGATAGAGAATCTGATGGTGTTGGCAATCGTTTATGTTTTAATTAACACATTAATTCATGTTTGACAAATTATCTTTTTATTTCCGATGCTATTTATGAATGTTTTTAGTTTCAGAGCTATGTGTTATGATGAAAAGCAACCTCTGGGAGGTACCCAGGATCAGGGCCTTTCAAGTTGGTATCAGAGCTATAGTTTGAGAGGTCTTAGCATCCCAAATGCTAAGACTTAAACTGAGAATTGGATTAATTGACGAGGATTGCCAGCCACGGTTGAAAGGATTCTACGAGCTAAATGTTATGTATGAGTGAAGGAATAGATGTAAGGTTAGAAAGCTAGATTGTGTCATGCACATTGAGGAGATGGGATGGAAAATGTTTAGAGCCTATGAGTTGGGTAAATGGTTAATAACACATGATCAACGTCATAAACAATTTACAACACTTATTACGTGCTAAACTGATTCTTGTACAGACTCAGCAATTGTTGCATCTTGTAGATAGTTAAGATGGCTGGAAAGAAAGGTAGGCCATGGAAACTATCACAGGCTACTTAGGAGCCGCATGTCGAAACTGAAGAACCCATCAATGAAGAGAAAGAGACCAGTGAACGGTTGGTAGAAGAACCAGAGTTCACACTAGAGCCTGTCGTGATAAGGCTATTTCTGATGAGGTTTACAAGATCAGGGACGAGAAGTTACTGTCAATGATTGCTAAGGCGTTAAAGGATACACAAAAGGATAGTACCGAGGGTTCGACAGAAAATTCCAAGGATGATGATGAGGTCAAGATAATCGAAACTAAGAGTGGTGATTATATGTCTAGGAAACTGAAAGGTTGTGATTACAAGTCCTTCAAAGGATGCAACCCACCGACCTTTGATGGAAAGAAGGATGCTATGGCCACCTGCCGCTGGATATATGCGATGGAGACTGTTATTTCCATCAGTGAGTGCTGAATTGAACAGGCTGTCAAGTTTGCAGCTAACTCATTTGTCGAGAAGGCACTTCATTGGTGGAACACGATCAAGCAATCTAAGACTGTTGCTAATATGGAGAAGATGACTTGGGAAGACCTGAAAGAGTTGGTCACAAAACACTTCTGTCCCAAGAAAGAGCTGGATAATGTTGAAAGGGAATTTCTGGTTCTGAAAGCTGGGAGCCTGAACCACAGGCAGTACACTTCATGATTTAATGATATGGTCTGCCTCCAAAAGTCAGGATTCATGTTAAAGCAAATGCCCCAAAGACCTTTGATTCCATTGTTGAACTCAGTGGAATAGTGTGGGATGATGTTATGTTAGCTGAACCAGCCAAAATGGAAACAAAGGTGAAGGAGTCCTCTAGGAGGACGAACATACCATCAAAAGTTTTCAGGTAAGAAGGTGAAGCATGAGGATACGAAACTATGAAAAAATGTGGTAAAATCACACCGGGCAGTGCTTGGTGGGTACTAACTTATGTTTTCGATGCAGAAAGACGAGGCATTTTTCCAGCAATTGCTCAAGTGCCACCAAATGCTTTAACTGCAATGGGTTTGGACATCTGTCCAAGGATTGCGGACAACCTCGGGCCGATGCTTCGGGCTCTGGTAAGAAAGAGGAGAAAGGAAAGGAGAAGTAGAAGGCTAAAGCACGAGCCTTCACTATGAAAAAGGATGATGCTATTGAGGACCCGGACGTGGTCATACGTACCTTTTCTATCAACAATATTCCTGCTTCTGTATTTCTTGATTATGGTGCCAATATGAGTTATTTATCTTCTAATTTCTGTGGTGGGTTATCTAGGAAGGTTACGAAGATAGATCGGGTATTTAATGTATAAATGAATATTGGTAATATGACCAGGGTGACTGAGGCTATAGATGATTGTTATGATGAGATAGAGGGTCATAAGTCCCTAGTATGATTTTTTTTAATAACCTTGGGAGGGTTCCATATAGCCTTGGGTACAGACTGGTTAGCCAAATATGAGGCTAAAATTATATGTCGACGAAAGATGATATGTTTATGTGCGATGGATGGGAGCTTCGTAACAGTTCATGGTGATAAAGAGATGTATGCGCCAAAGATCATTTTGATGATCAAGGCTGATGTTATGATGAGGCGAGGGTGTGTAGCGTACTTGGCCTACGTGATTAAGGAACGTACGGAGATTAGGACATTTGATGATGTACCTGTGATGTGTAACATCCCGATGTATTCCCTGAGGAATTGCCTGGATTCCCACCGGAGCGGGAAATTGGGTTCCAAATCGACTTAGTGTTAGGGGCACTACCCGTCACCAAAACACCTTACCGTTTGGTTCGCACTGAAATGAAGGAAATGATGACGCAGCTACAAGAACTTGTTGACAAAGGTTTTATAAGACCAAGTGTCTCTCCATGGGGAGCACCGGTGCTATTTGTTAAGAAGAAAGATGGAAACATGCGTAAGTGTATTGATTACAGGGAACTGAATAAGCTGACCGTAAAGAACAAGTATCCTCTACCTAGAAATGATGACTTGTTCGATCAATTGCAAGGTGCAAGCTCGTTCTCTAAGATTTATCTCCAATCCGGTTACCTCAGTTAAAAGATCGGGAGCAGGATATTCCAAAGACTGCATTTCGAACACGTTATGGACACTACGAGTTTCTCATTATGTCGTTTGGATTAATGAATGCTCCTGCAACATTTATGGATTTGATGAACAGAGTATGTTGACCGATGTTGGACCGATCGGTGATAGTGTTTATTGATGATATTTGATTTATTCGAAGAACGAGGGAGACCATGCTTGCCACGTACAGACCCTAAGGAAAGAAAAACTTTATGCTAAGTTCTCCAAAAGTGTGTTCTGGCTACGAGAAGTACAGTTCCTTGCTCAGGTAGTGAATTGTTGGTTTGGTGAAAACCGATCAGGATCGAATACAAAGTCCTACTAACTATCAACTACGTGCGGAATCCATAGTCAATATGTAGAATATCAAAGAACACAAGCAATTCAATAATCAACTCTTGTATTATCAACAAATGATTACAAGAAATCACTCAGAAACAAAGTTCTCACACAGAGAAAATCTCAGAAGTTCTGTCCAAAAGTTCTAAAAAGTTCTCAAGAAAAACAGACAAACCTTCTATTTATACAAAACCAGACCAGCGAACCTATTTCTGGTAGCTGAACCTTAGGTTTGCCAGCCGAACCCTAAGGTTTCGCTGGACGAACCCTTAGGTTTGCTAGACGAACCTATGTAGACATACCAGAAGGTTCGCCGAACCTTCTCCAGGTTATAGGTTCGCCGAACCTGCCTAGGTTCATGGGCCAGACGAACGTATAGCAAACCTTAGCCGAACCTTCTAAAAACTCAAAATAAATACAACTTTTGAATAGCAAAAAATTACAAATATGTACTAACAAACTCCCCCTAAATGTTTGCTATCAAAATCTTCAGTCTTTATCTTCATCTTTGTCTTTAACACCACTAGATTCTCCAATCTCTTCAGTAACCTCGTATAACAACCGAACGTGGTATCTTCGCAAGTCTTTCAGCTTCAATCTTTGTGTCTCTTTCATCTCTCTCCTTCTGAACTTGCATCAACTCAGTATAGAGATAATTCACATTTTCCCAATTGCATCCCGAATGTATACCCAATGTATAACACATTCGTGCAATGGTTTGAAATTGAACTGCCATATCTTTAAAACTTACTCCAACATCATGATATCCATCTTCTGCATACATCTCTGCTGAATCAAGTAAAGCAATATCATCTTTTGAATAGTTTACAATCCATGCAGGATCAAGCATCCGGATCACCCTCCAATTATCATTCTGCTTCAATACAATCACACCTTCAGAAGTTCTATCATCATAAAACCAAAATTTGAAGTATGAATTCCAGTCTTGTTCAATCTTCCTGAGTCTTGGTCTCTTGAAGACTTTAGGCTTCACATAATCCTTAAATCATTCTCTGAACTGAGGTGTTAACAAACTCCATCCTATTCTTGCTTCTTTCTTCAATAAATTATCAAAAATTTCATTGTGTCGAGTCTGAATGGGCTTTATCATCCTCAATCTTGAAAGAGCTTTACATTCAAACGACGGTAGACTCATCAGATCAGTAGCTTTGCCAAAGTATTGGCATTCATCTATTCTTTTAACTACATAGCATCCCTTATCCATCAAGCTTCCTGAAATGTTATGAAAGTAACCATAACTAATAATCCTTCCAATCATTTTGGATTTAGATCCAATCTTGAACTTCTTGGATTGTTTATTTAGGTTTTCTGGATCTTTGTCTTCTAAAACTTCTGTCATAATCTTGAATGAATGTAAATGATCAATGATATACTTGGTCTCATCTTGAATCTCCTTCCAAAAATCCATATTATTCTTCACTTTAACTGGATCCAAAGTTGTTCTGGACATACTTCCAGCCTCAAATATTTTCTACATCATGTTTAAATTCAATAGCTCTTCATCAATGATATCTTTATCATAATCAAACAAATCAACATCTTCATGTTCTTCAAAATCAAATATCAACTCATCATCACTTTCTAGAAAATCTTGATAATCTTGAACTGAATAATCCCCTACAATCTCTCCTTCTTCTATCTCTTGATCAATTTGAACTTCATAAATATTTCTCTGCAAGTCTATGTCAGAATTCATTTTAAACAAATCAAGGAAAGTAGGCAGAGAGTAATCAAGAATAGTCATAGGATACTCTATTTCATCTAAATCCTAAAATTCATCAAAAGTACAATCCTTTGCCCTATCTGACGATACAGAAGAAATTGGAACCGCTTCAGTTGTAACCTTTGAAGGAGAATATATCACTATTGCTCCAGAAATAGAATCTAAAGAACCAGAAGTACCACTAACTCCACCAGCACCACCACCAGTCCCATCATCACCTCCAAAATCATGATCATCTGGATGTTCATCCACATCAGTATCACCATAATCAACTGCTTCTTCTTCTTCTTCTTCTTCCTCTTCAGCCTTCTCCTCTATCACCTTTTCATCCTTTTCTTCATCAATATCAACATCCACATCCACCACCACCTTCTCCACTATTGAGCTTGAACCCGAAGCATCAGACTTTGAAATCTTTTCTTCTAACTCTTTCATCTTGAATCTCAATTCAGTGTTTTCATTCTTCAACTCAACAATATCTTCAGATTGAAGTTTAATAAAGAACTGTAGATCAGAAATCTCTTGATTCATCTTCTTTTTCTCAGCAAGTTCTTCTTCTCTCCACTTTATCATCAAATCCATTTGAGCTTTCAACTCATCTAATTCAGAAGCGGAGGAAGAAGGTTTATCAGCAACATTCTGTTCTTTTTCCTTCCGATAATCTTCAAACTCCTTTGACAAAGCATATAATCTTATTTTAATCTCAGAATCATCATAATCACTAAAATTGATTTCTCCTAAATCATCAAGTCCCGAAAATAAATCATCTCTAGGAATAGAATCCTGAGGAATAGAAGTCTCTGGTATTGAAGTAGAAACTGTAGTAGCTTCTACAAAAGAAGTTATAAAAGAAGCTACATTTACAAACTCTGGAGTTTGTAAAGTAGAAGCATGAACAGTAGTAACTGGAACTGATGAAGTAAGCACATGAGAAACATAAACAGGAACTGATGTAGGCATAATTGATGAAGACACAACAGTCTTAGTAGTTTTAGCCTTTTTCCTCTCATAAGGCCCTCCTTTGGCCATCCTCTTCAGCTTCTTTGGTTTAGAAGACTCAGGCTCTTCTGGAACAAAACTGGGATCAACTCTTTCATCCCTTTCCTCTTCAGCCTGTTTAGCAAATTTCTTCTTGAGTCTTCTAACCATCTGGTTCCCTTCTTGAACCATTTCATATTCTGACTCAGTATCAGAAGATTCTTCATCATTATCACCAGCAACAGCAGCCTCTGTCTGTTGTGCAGACATATCAACCTTAATTGGCTCCTGTGAGCTCTGTCCTTGAGAAGATTGAGCTTTAGGTGTAGATCGTAACGATTGTCAAGTAGACTTCCTGACTTGTTGTCTTGGAGGAGGTGGAGGTGGTGCCTGATCATCATCAGCTGCAAACTCTTCATTATCAGATCCAAAGTCAGCATGCCTCCAGGCATCATCATCAAGAGCAACAATGTTTGCTCTGGCACAATGACCAATCAAATCTTTCTCAAGAATAGCATCTCCAGACCTTTGATACACTCTGACCTGACCCAAACTGGAATCAGTCATGTGTTTAAGCTTTAACAGATCTCCAGCTTCCCTGGGTAACTGCCCTTCTGGCAATCTTTCATCGATCAACATCTGCACGAACCTAGGATACATATAGAACCTATCCTTAGCCTTCGTGATGTTATCACACATATATCTGAATATCATGCCAGAGAAATTGAACGGTTTGTTCAATATTAGTGCCACCATTGCTGATCTCATGAAGTCCCTCAGCTCATCAAAAGTTCCCTTCCTCATGCTCAGGCAGTGAAGAAGAACATGAGCCAAGAACTTACATTGTAGAGGTAGCTTCCCTTTCTTCACTGATATGGAGTTGTAAGCTCCAAAATATCTGATGCGTAGGAAGCATCCCTTAATACACTTTTCTAGAATAAGTGTTACTCTAGCTGGTTCACCTCCAAACTGTAATACTCTCCTGATATCAGCCTCGGATATACGAATTGCTTGTCCAAGCACATTCGCATCTATAACATAGTCTTCATCTACGGAAATCTTGACCGTTCCTTGTCGTAGGATCAAGGTATGCACAAACATTGTGTTTGTCTCCGAATGTTAAGTTCGCCATTTCTACAAATAGAAATAAAAACAATTAGAAACAAAATTAATCAAAAATTAACAAGAATTAAAAAAATTAAAAAATTTCTAAGTAGACCAGCGAACCTATCTCCTTAGACGAACCTAATGCTAGGCGAACCTAAGTTAGACGAACCTGTTAATCAGACAAACCTTTTTGAACAAACCCTTTGATCAACGAACCTTATTATTGACGAACCTTCTAATGAACGAACCTCAGTATGAACGAACCTTCAAACAAACGAACCTATTTGGTCAAACGAACCTTGACCAAAAGGTTCGGTCGTTTTGAAATACATAGGTTCGCCACGAACCTATCAAATTCAGACGAACCCTCAAGGTTCGGCGAACCTTAGTTCACTCAACGAACTTGTTCATCAGCGAACCTTTTCCAATTTTCAAATCAGATTTTGAAAACTTTGAATTTGATGATAAAAATCATATACCCGGGTTCGAAATACACCGATGAACAGCTTTAACGAAGATGATTTGTCCAGAATTTAGATTTTAACCGATTTTATGTCCAATTACAGATTCGATCTAAAAAATCCTAAATTCGCTCAGATCTCTCAAATTATCCGGTCCAATTTAAAAATTTCTACCTAAAATTGTTCACGAGATGATTCTGAGTCTAATGAAATCAATGAAAAATTCAGGGATGCTCTAGAATGAAAATCGAAAAATCTGGTCTTGCAGGTTCGCGAACGTGAAAAAGATGAGAGTGACGAACCCTTCTGACGAACCCTGTATATATATATGTCACGAACCTTTTCAGACGATCCTTTCACGAACCTTTTCTGCGAACCTTTGCAACGAACCATTTCAGCGAACCATCTCAAACGAACCTTTCTTGCGAACCCTTACACACGAACCTTTCCAACTAATCACCTCAAACGAACCTAGTCAGCGAACCTAGGTATCAAACTTAGCCAGTGAACCTAACCAACGAACCTGACCCAACGAACCCTCACCAACGAACCTTCTCAAACATCAGACGAACCTTTTGAAAAATTTTGAATTTTTCTTTAAATTTCAAAACAAATTCATGTTTAATTATTAATAATCAAAAATTATTGATTTAACATCAGATGAAAAATAATTTTTTTTTTAAATTTGTTTTTTTTTTAATTTTTCAAATTTTAGAACAATTAAACTACAAATTTAACAAATCTAACTATAAAAGTCAAATCTTTTTGTTTGAGAAAGATCCAGACATGAGATCATATTATTTTATAATTTTCAACACATCTATTTGTATTAATTACAAGATATAAATGCAAGTCACAAGTACAAGATGATTGTCAGTATACTTATCCTTTTAAGTTTAATTACTTAGTCAAGAAATCAATTTAAACAAGATTATGAAAACACTTTATAATAATCCATTTTCTTGAACACATCCCCGATTTGTGAATAAATAATCAAACATAAATGTTCTTAAACTTATAATTTCAATTTTAACTAATTTGATCATGCAAAAATAAAGCAGAATTTCTTTTTGAAAATAACAAAATAGAAAACAATTTGAAATTATTCAAAATCTTGTAATCAAGGTTGATACTTACGTATGCTCAAATGATCCAGAAAATGAACTAAACAATAATTTAAGATTAAGCTTTTAACAATCAGTTCGATATTTTCATATACGCAGAGATTGTCCAAATCATAAGCAGAACCAAGAAAACAAATTTGAATCGTTTAAAGCTATAACAATCAGGTCGATACGTAAGTATACGCAAAGAATGTTCCAGCTTTAAACTAAAATAAAAGGAAAAACAAAATCAGAATTTCTTCTAAAAATTAAACACATGATCAAACTATTACTTTGACTTTTTGTTCAAGACCATTTTGTCAGAAAAATTACCACTCTTTCAGGACAAAACTAAGTACTGTATTCTAAGCATTTGTTTCTTATAAATATAATCAAAACTTTCTTTAAACTTATCTTAACTAAGTTATAAACCTACTAACACATCATTCTTAGTACTTATAATTACTTTTATATTTTTAATAACACATACATATATGTTTCCATATACAAATAAGGTGCTATCATTTCTCATTAGGTCGAATCAATTTCTCAGATTTTTAATTTTTTTATGTTTTTTTATTTTTAGTTTTTCAAATGTTTTTGTATTTTTCAAAATTTTCTCCCCCTAAAAACAAAAACTCAAAAGAAAAAAAATAAAAAATCTGATGTTAATTCAATAAAAAATGATTACGAATGAAGTTGATTGTTGATTACCTCACCCATGACCCTGATCCCATTTAATTTGAGTAAATACTCAAAACGTTGTTTGTCAAAGGCCTTGGTAAGAAGGTCTGCCCGTTGGTCGTTTGTATCTTCACCACATCAATCAGTTTCTTTTCATAACAGTCACGTATGAAATGAAACCGAATATCAATGTGCTTGGAACGTGAATGATACACTGGATTCTTGGTAATTGCAATGGCAGCCTCTTTGTCTACATGAATCGGGGTAGATAGAAAATTCAGTCCATAGTCTCTCATCTGTTGTTGTATCCTCAAGACTTGGGAACAACAACTGGCAGCAGCTACATATTCAGCTTCACATGTAGATGTAGCAACAGATGTTTGCTTCTTGCACTACCAAGAGACTAATCTCTCCCCGAGAAATTGTGCACCTCCAGTAGTTGATTTGGAATCAGTCTTGCATCCTCCATAGTCTGAATCACTATAAGCATGGAAGGAATAGTTATCATCCTTAGGATACCATAGACCGATGTCTGGTGTACCCTTCAGATAACGTAAAACCCTCTTGACTGCAATCAGATGAGAAACTTTAGGCTTTGATTGATAGCGAGCACAGATACTTGTAGCGAATACAATATCTGGTCTTGACTGTCAAATGCATTAAGCTCCCGATCATTCCATGGTATAATGTAGCATCAATTAGCTCCCCCTTAATATCAGGCTCAATCCCATGATTGGGCTGAATGGGCGTGGAAATGGGTTTACAATCAAGCATGCTAAAGCGTTTTAGCACATCTTGAATGTATTTGGTCTGATGAATAAAAATGCCATCATCAGTCTGATCTATTTGTAAACCCAAAAAGAACTTAATGTCTGACATAGCACTCATCTCGAACTTCTCAATCATAACCTCTTTAAATTCCAAGCACAACTGTTCATCAGTAGACCCAAAGATGATGTCATCTACATAGATCTGAACAAGGAGAATGTCCTTGTCCTTTTCCCGATAAAACAGTGTTTTGTCTATCTGACCCCTCTTAAACCCGTGTTCAAGAAAGTGAGTCGAGAGCGTCTCTTACCAAGCTCGAGGAGCCTGATGAAGACCGTACAGTGCTTTGTCAAGGATGTATACCTGATCCCGGTGGATCGGATCCTCAAAGCCCGGTGGCTGACAAACATACACTGTCTTCTTCAAAGACCCATAAAGGAATGCAGACTTAACATCCAGTTGAAAAACTTTAAATTTCTTGTGGGCAGCAAAAGATAGAAATAATCTAATCGCTTCAAGCCGCGCCACAGGTGCAAATACCTCATCATAATCAATTCCTTCTATCTGTTTGAACCCTTGAACAACCAAACGCGCCTTGTTTCGAACGATTATACCTCTATCGTCTCGCTTACACTTCAACACCCACCTGGTGCCAATCTTCTTCTCACCTTTTGGCGAATCCACTAAATGCCAAGCTCCTAGTTTCTGAAACTGATTAAGCTCCTCTTGCATGGCCTCGACCCAGGCAGGCTCACGCAGGGCTTCAGTTACAGATTTAGGCTCAATCTGAGAAACAAATGCAGAATGCATCCATAACTCTTGAGTCCCATGATTTCGCTCCAACTCAACATACAAACCCTCCTCGTTTGTAAGTTGCCTTCTTATCTGTACTCCAACAGACGGATCTCCAGTAATCTGCTCCACAGGATGCTTCACATGAACTCTGGACACTGGCACTAGCGGGACTCCAACACAATGATCAATATTTGTGATATTATGATCTTCATCTTGATCTTGAGAAACTGCATCTTCAAAAACCTCCTGATCATCCTCCGATGACCAGTCATCATTAACTGCTTCAGAAGTGCCTTCCCCTGTTGGATGATTATCATCAACCTGATGAGAAACTCCTTGATCTTCAGAATTTTGTAAGTCATATAACATCTGCAAAGAGATTTCATCATCAGTAACATTAGGAGACAAGTTAAAAGACTCGAAAAGTTTATCATAAACGAATAACCAATTTGGACCTTTGCCTTCAGGTATAGGTGTATGTCTTTGAACATCCACATTATACCAGAGTTCCACAACACCCGTGCGTTTGTCAAACACACGTTTGTTGGGCAGGCTATAGCCAAGAAAGAAACCTTCTTCAACTTTAGAGTTGAATTTAGCATCTTTCTTGAGCATGGTACAAGGAGCCCCGAAAGGTTCCAAGTGTTCCAAATTTGGTTTCCGATTCTGAAGAAGTTCATAACAAGTCTTTTTATGTCTTTTGAGAATCAGCACTCGGTTGAGAGTAAAACAGACGGTCGCTACGGCTTCACTCCAGAAAGTAATGGGCAGCTTCGAATCAGCGAGCATCGTTCGAGCAGACTCTATCAATGTACGATTCTTCCTTTCAGCTACACCGTTCATCTGTGGTTCATACGGTGCACTAAATTGCTGCTGGATGCCCTTTGAATCACATAATGCTTCCATGTTCTGATTCTTGAATTCTGTCCCATTGACTGATCGAACACGCCTAACTCTCAACTTGTACAAAGTCTCCAATCTGTTTACCAACAAAACAAAATTTTCATAAGTTTCAGATTTAAACTTTAAGAACATTACCCATGAAAATCTAGAAAAATCATCGGTCACAACAAAACAATATGATTCACCACCGATACTCTTCACATTAATCGGTCCAAACAGATCCATATGAAGTAGTTCCAATGGTTTATCAATAGAAAACATTGTTTTGGACTTATGTGACCTCCTTTCTGTTTACCCTTTTTACAGGAAACACACACATCAGGTAGTTTGAAATGTTTAACAGGTACACCATCAACCAAGTGATTGTGTATAAGATGATTCATCTTTCTGATGTGTATGTGACCCATTCGTCTGTGCCAAGACCGAGTATCCTGCTCTGTGGCCTTCGACACCAGACACGTTTCAACTTTGTTTACCGTCTCCGCATTAGCCATGTCTAAAACATACAAATCTTTACACCTGTCAGCAGTCATCAAAATCCAGTCATCTGGAATCCTAATTCCTTGTTTGAGCAGATAGCATTTCTTATCATCAAACAAAACCTTATAACCTTTATCACTTATCTGCGACACACTCAAAAGATTATTAGTTTACTCCTTGCAGTAATTCACATTGTCAAAGGAAACTTTACCATTAGTCAAACTACCACTCCCGGTAATCTGACCACCTTTGTCACCTGCAAAGTTAACATAACATCCGTTCATCTCACGAAAATCTTTCAACAAACTGATCTCTCCTGTCATGTGCCGTGAACATCCACTATCAACAATCCAGCAACTGTTGATATCGCCCGTGAATGCCACCTGCACAATAAATTAAAACAAAAAATGGTCACTACCAAAAGGGATGACTCCCGCCATTCCGGCGTTGAGTCTCCCCGAACAGCCTCCTGCCATTCGATCTCGATGAACTACTTGAAGACCCTTCTTCCAAGTATTCATCCTTCCTCACAAAAAATCGATCATCTGACCTGGGTCTAGATTTCCAAAAAGAATTAGAATTAACATTTTGTTTTGAAAATCATTTAGGAGAAAAATTGTCATAAATTCATCATCAGATGATGATGTCTTTTTCAAAACTCTTTTAACCTTTTGTTGGTTATCAAAAAATGTTCTTTTATGAAACTTGTCCTCCTTGACCCAGATACACTCAGGATCAAATTTTGTGAGTATTCTCATCTCCTCTTCACTAGGCTTTACCCTCCTAGGATTCCCACCAGAATGGATCACATGAATGTCATTAACAGAAGATTTCTTCTTGACCTTGTGATTTGGACAATTGACTGAAATATGTCCTTTCTTCCACAAGTAAAACACTGTCTGGTTTCACGTGGAGTAAAAGTATGAAATCGGTTACAAGTATCCAAATCACATTCGACAATGACATTACCTACTTTCCCACATCTGTAGCATTTCCTTGATGACACAGTCTTTGGTTTTCATTCATCACTCCTCTTAGGTGAACCCAAAGATTTGGATGCTACAGATGGAGATAAAACCTTATTTTTCAAACCCGTGACTTTAGTCTTGATATTCATTTGAGAAATCTTTGACTTTCCCTTGTTTCCATCCCCACTTTGATTAACTCTGTCACCAACTTTGATAAACTTCTTGTCAATCTTTTTAGAAAATTTCTCTTGTTTTTGACAAACATTGCTTGACTCTCCTTTTTGTGTGGTAGAAGACTCAACAAACACAATTGGCTTTAAAGTAGAATTAGTCTTGACTTTTAGATTTGGTTTGAAAACAGGCTTTTGTTTAGCCACTGTTTTCCCAGCTGATTTTACTTCAGATTTTGGTTTTTGGAAAACTGGACTCATCTTCTCAACATTTTTAGCATGTTGATGACCAATCATTCTTAGAATATCCTCTGGATATTCTAAATCAGTGATGTCCTCGATGATAGGAGCATCATTATCAACAAATTCACTCTCATGAGATGATGAACTTTCCATATCCTCAGAAACTTGATCAGACACACTTTCCTTTAAGGAAACTGGATTAACTTCCAATTCTGGATCAAATTGTGGTCTTAATACATAACTTTGAGGATTTGGCACAGCATGAAAACCAATACCAGAATTATCACGCGAAGATCTTTTCATAGTCGCAAAGTAATCAATGACATATGCTGAATTCTGGTAGTTTTCAAGCTTGGCTTTGTTCAACACAGCTTCAGATTTTGCAGCTGATAACTCTACTTTCAACTTCTGAATTGAATCCAAATGCACATAAACAGCATGATTATTCTGTAAAACCTGGATTTTCAAATCTTTGTTTTCCTTAGCAAGATCAGTTATCTTTTTGTCAAATGCTTTTTCTTTTGAAATCAACTTTTTGTTGGCTTCTGTGCATCTCAAGAAGTTAACTGAGAGTTCATCTCTTTCAGTCTATCAATCATCTCAAGCAGATCATTATGCACCTCATTCACCTCATCAACCTTCTCCTTTCCTTTGCTAGATTCTTCTTCCAATGAAGCCATGAAAGCACCCATAAGATCTTCATATTGTTTGCCCCAGTCATAGCCCTCATCAGCTTGACTTACAAGTGCTTTAGAAGTTGATTCTTCAGATTTCTCTTTCTTTTTCTGATAATCTTCCTTAGGCTTGAATGGATTCAGATTTCCCTGCTTCTTTGGATTCTTGCATTCTCTTGCAAAATGACCAAGTTCACCACAATTATAACACTGTGTAGATTTTGGATTGAATCCAAATTTGGTATTTCGGTCAAAGGTGAATTTCTTCCCGGTCTTCTTCTCATATATATTAATTCTGCGAATAACACTCGCCAAAGCCCACTGTGTGTCTATCAATTCCATCTCATCTTCATCAATTTGTGCATAATCTTCAAAAGTAAGATTTGCATTTCCAATTCATCGTAAGCACTTACTACACACGACAAAATAGACATATGGTCTTTAACTGCTTCAACTGTCACTTTTCCCAAATTTGTAGTGTTAAGCTGCACTGAAGGTGGTGTAGACTCAGACTTTTTCTCATTGATAGGACAATGTGAACTAGAACTTGATGACACCGAAGAACTCTGAGTAGTTTCAGAAGTCCTAGACACGAAAGCAGTCTGTATCTTTGCTGATGATGCAGGTGGTGTAGCAACAGAACCACCATACAAGGAAGGATCTTGTGTGACATTTACACGTCTCTCTTTACGTTTGTCCTTCATTTCTTGTTCCTCCAGTTTCTGAATAAACTCTATCAATTTCAATCCAGGTAGGTTTTCTCTCAATATGAGCACCAAAGAATTCCACTTATCAGGTAGTGCATCAGCCAAACAATCAATCTTCTCATCCTCTGAATACTCAATACCATATTTTCTCACTTCAGTCAACAAGCGTCTGTATCTGGTAATTAAGGCATCAAGAGTCTCATTTCCAATGATGTTAAAAGTTTCAAACTCCTTTCTGATATCTGTAGCCTTCATTTTCTTCAGATTTGTGTTGCCTTCAACTCTTGCCTTTAATGCATTCCAAAGACTGTAAGCAGTCTTGTGTTCATCAAACTGATGCATAATTTGATTTGGAATGGCTTGACTTAATAACCAATAAGCTTTCTTCTCTGAGTCATACTTTTTCCTCTCATCTACATCTAGTCTTTCCAAGAGTTGAAACAAATCAGTACCAACTACTCTTGGTCTTTCATAAGGAGATAAGATTCTTTCCCATAAGTTTGTGTCCGTACCATTTAGATGAGTCTCAAATCGTCCGTTCCAACTGTCATAATCAGCTAAATCCAATAGCTTTGGCACTTTATTTGTACTACCCACTTCATTCTCACTGATTAAAATGCTCTGAAGTTTGGAGTTCTGGCTTGCCATCACCGCGTACATGTCAGACATAATTTCTGAGTTGATAAACAGCGAACCTTTTCAAAAATATCACTGGCCGAACCTCAGACGAACCTCAGCCGAACCTCCAGACAAAAATTTATCTTAGCCGAACCTCCTGACGAACCTTAGCCGAACTAATGGACAAAAACTGTCTTTTGAGCAGCGAACCTTTAAAACAGCGAACGTTTGAGCAGCGAACCTTTGAAACTCACGAACCCTTTCACAGGCGATCCCAGAAACAGACAAACCCTGAAACTGGCGAACCTTGAAACTGGCGAACCTTTAGTTCAAACGAACCCTCAGCCGAACTAAATCTCACGAACCTTCCAACAAAGACGAACCTTTAGCGAATCTTGTTCACGAACCTCAGACGAACTATCACCCAAATCATGCCGAACCTTGACAGAACCTTTGCCGAACCTTGGCCGAACCTTAGGCGAACTATCAAACGAACCCTCTGACAGATCTCTTAGCTCATCAAAGGTACCCTTCCTCATGCTCAAACAATGAAGTAGCACATGAGCCAAAAACTTGTATTGTAATGGAAGCTTGCCCTTCTTCACCGATATGGAGTTGTAAGCTCCAAAATATCTGATGCGCATGAAGCATCCTTTAATGCACTTCTTTGGTATAAGAGTTATACCAGCAGGCTCAACTCTGAACTGTAATACCCTCCTGATATCAGCCTCAGATATACGAAGTGTTTGTCCTAGCACATTCGCATCAACAACATATTCCTCATCCACTGAAATAACTCTGGCCGACTCCCAGAAGCTCTGAATATGTGATCGATAGATCTGACAAGAGTTGGAGATGGCGTAGTAAAGCCTTGATCGACGAAGAAACTCGACCATAGGACGGAAATCTTGGCCATTTTTTGTTGTAGGATCCAGATAGGCACAAACATTATGTTTATCACCAAAAGTTAAGTTCGCCATATCTACAATCAGAAATAAAACACAATTAGAAACAAAAATTAACAAAAAAAAAAACAAAAAAAAATTCTAAGTATAGACCAGCGAACCTATCCCCTGAGACGAACCTAATGTTAGGCGAACCTAAGTTAGAAGAACTTGTTGTTTAGACAAACCTATTTGAACGAACCTTCTGATGAACGAACCTTCTGATAAACGAACCTTCTGATGAACGAACCTCAGAATGAACGAGCCTCAGAATGAACAAACCTTCAAACAAACGAACCTATTAGTCAAACGAACCTTGACCGAAAGGTTCGGTTCATTTGAAATACATAGGTTCGCCACGAACCTATTAGATTAAGACGAACCTTCAAGGTTTAGCGAACCTTAGTTCATTCAACGAACCTGTTCATCCAACGAACCTGTTCATCCAACGAACCTTTTTCATTTTCAAATCAAAAAATTCAAATCTTCGAATTAGAAGATAAAATTTTACACCCAGGTTCGAAACACATCGATGAACAATTTTTACAAAGATGGTTTGACCAGAACATAGAATTTAACCGGTTTTAATTCAAATTTACAGGTTCGATCTAAAAATCCTAAAACCTCTCAGATCTCTCAATCTAGCCGGTCAAATCCAATAATTTCTAACTAAAAATAATCAGCAGATGATTCTGAGTTTAAAAATGTTAATGAAAACTATTGGAAGGTCTGAAATCAAAAGTCGAAAAATTCTTCTTGCAGGTTCGTCAGTCGAGCAATCTGATAAAAATGACGAACCGTTATCACGAACCTTATATTTATACTCACGAACCTTTTCAGACGATCCTTTCCAACGAACCTTTTCTGCGAACCTTTTCAGACGATCCTTTCCAACCAACTTTTTCTGAGAACCTTTGCAACGAACCATTTTAGACGAACCTTTCCTGCTAATCATTTCAAACGAACCTAGCAAGCGAACCTAGTCAGCAAACCTAGCTAACGAACCTAGCCAACGAACCTAACCAGCGAACCTAGCTAGCGAACCTAACCAGTGAACCTAGCTAGCGAACCTTCTCACCAACCAGGCGAACCTTTTAAAAATTTGAATTTTTATTTAACATTTCAAAACAAATTCATGTTTGATTGTTTCAAGTCAAAAAAATAACCAAAAATTATTGATTTACCATCAGATAAAAATAAAAATCTTTTTGTAATAATTTTTTTTTTCAAATTTTTAGAAACAATTAAACTACAAATTTAACTAATCTAATTATACTAAAAAAATCAAATCTTTTTGTTTGAGAAAAAATTCAGACATGAGATCATATTGTTTTACAATTATCAAAATATCTGCATGAATTAAAGAATGAATTTATTAGCAAATTACAAGTCCAAAATGATTGTCAGTATACTTACCCTTTTAAGTTTAATTACTTAGTTAAAATATCAGATTAAACAAGATTATCAAATACTTTATAATAATCCATTCACTTGAACACATCCCCGATTTGTGAATAACTAATCAAACATAAATGTTCTTGAAACTGATTACTTTAATTTTAACTAGCCTGATCATGCAAAAATAAAGCAGAATTTCTTTTTGAAAAAAAAAATAGAAAACAATTTGAATTTGTTCAAAATCTTTGTAATAGCAATGGCAGCCTCGTTGTCAACATGAATTGGGGTGGTCAAAAAATTTAGACCGTAGTCTCTCATCTGTTGTTGTATCCACAAAACTTGGGAACAACAACTGGCAGCCGCTACATATTCAGCTTCACATGTACACGTAGCAACAAATGTTTGCTTCTTGCACTGCCAAGAGACTAACCTCTCCCCCAAAAACTGAGCACCTCCAGTTGTAGATTTTGCATCAGTCTTACATCCTCCATAGTAAGAATCACTATAAGCATGAAAGGAAAAGTTATCATCCTTAGGATACCACAGACCGGTGTCTGGTGTACCCTTCAGATAACGAAGAATCCTCTTGACCGCTATCAGATGAGAAACTTTAGGCTTAGATTGATAGCGAGCACATATACTTGTAGCGAATACAATATCCGGTCGTGAGGCAGTCAAATTGTGACAACACGCGAATCAGGTTTATATTAAAACTTTAAATTACAATGCATTTTGTTAATATGTTTAGATAAACACACTTCTTAGAAAACATTAAGTGGAGAAATTATGTCATTAGTTGAGAACGATAGAACAACCATGCCATAAAATTTAGAAACAAGAATCCTTCTATGAAACATAATATATCCTTGTGGCACAACAAGTGAAAATCAAGCGAAACAATGATTTCACACATTCATATATGTATATATATATATTTTTTTTTTAAAGCAAGTTTGAAATTATGATAATTATATCTATTGCTAAACTACTTCTAATAAATAATTATCATATTAAAAATTTGTATGTATGTCACGACATACACACACATAGTAATATATATATATATGTTCACATCTCGCTTATACATACATACATGCATAGGGGTATTAATTTCAAGACTCAACAAATGAAAATCTAATATATGTTTACACATTCATACATATGTGCGACACCCACATATATCCATACATGCCTAGATTATTTAAATTAATCCAATACAACTCTTCTACACTATCTACATATATTATATATAAATACAAGACACACATATATGTGTATATGAATACACATACACGGTTACACATATATATCTTGTTTCTTATTCTCGACACACATACATATATACACGGCTACATACATACCCATTTATATATATATATATATATACATGCATGCGATGCATACATCAAAACACACACGCATACATTCATGTATACATAATCGTTAGACACACACACATAACAACAAAAACCTTACACCACCTTTAAATTACCCAATCCCTCCCTCATGCATTACCATCAAATCAAAATAAACTCTCTCTCTCTCTATCTATACCGACGCACACACACATAATACCAATACATGCATATATCTCGACATGCATACACATGCAATCAAATAAACTTTTATCCCACCACCCATCACCACCAATACAAATCATTCTTGCTCTCTTACACATACATCACCATCATAAGATTTATACCTATATAGATATATACACAAAACGCATATACTCGATCAAATACATACATATGCACAAGAAAACAAAATGCCACATTAATCTATTTCATCACCACATTTTTTTAACCAATCCCCTCTCCTCCTCTCTACCCCATAACCGACTCCCCAATCCCCCTCTTCTCTTTTCTTTTCCCTTTGACCGAAAATCTCTATCTCTCTCCTCTCTATAATCGGCCAAACACACACACATCTCCACTCCCTCCTCATTTGTATTCCTAACACAAGAAAGCTCTCTCTTTCCTTCTCTCAATATTGCCAAGTTCCAGCCCCACTTTGGAAGCAAAGGAGCGACGGTTGGAAGATCACAAGGACACCCCACGAGTACAAGGAGTTGGTCGACACAAAGGTTAGCTAGTTGGTTACTAAAGACTCCAAAATCATATTCTATCTACTCCCCTTTCCTATCACCATCCTTAACCGTCCCTAAACACCTATTCTCATCGTTTTTGAACTATAAAATGGGAGTGTTATACGGCTAAATCACAAAAACACACATGTATGTACATGCATGTGTGCAAATTCGACATTTTCTTAAACTAAAGCTATGATTTTGATACTATAACCCATACCCATTCAAAAGAAACGATTTTTATTCCAATATGAACCTTAAAACCCATGGGGGACGAGTACTTAAAATCATGGATACACATGCAAGTCTTGCATGTGTAATATCATGATCTTGGAAACCCATAACTTCCATTCTCGTATGTAGCATGAACTCTAAATCCATTCTATGCTTTCTACATTTCTTAACAGCCCACAATCACCTTGGAAACTTTGCACACAAGTGATAAGCTCAAGTGTAAGAACCACACCCCTTAACAAATAGTTATATGTGCATGCATGTGTGTAAAAATGAAAACTACAACTTTAAAATGCTAATGTGTATGTCACGAAATTTTGATCAGGTATAGATATGATTTTATTGTTGAAAATATTGTATAAAAGATTGCGTTTTGATGATAGGAATGTTATATTGTTAATTTTGTCCCAAAAACCAATTTCTAAGGTTTATAAGTATGTAAAATATCAAAAATTGTTTTAACAATTTTCTGGACAGAATGTATAACTAAAATAGGCACATAATAATGTTAGGATAACACTCAAAAAGTTTGAGTATTTATTTTTATGTCTAGAATAAGTTATAGATTTATTAAAATCCCTATAAATCTTGATAAAATCATCAAAAATAGCTACTGAGTGATAAAAATCCTAAGTAAAATTTATCTCGGTATAAATATAGTTAAAAGGCCTGGGAAAAATATTGAAACTAAAAATGTATTGGTTAAACTAATTATTTGCCATTTAAAATGTTTGTAAAGGGTAAAAATACGAATTAAATTGGTTACTGTTCAAAATATGAAGTAAATATTTTTCCCAGTATTCTAATAATACTGGAAGGTCTCAGTAAAAATATGGTAAATTTTAGTTACTGTTAAGTATTTATTTGTTATTTAATATAATAAATAGTTCAAAAATCATTTTGTATAGTAAATGACCTCTTAAAATTATGAAATTTCTACAGTAACCTTAGAACGTGATTTTTTTACTGTATAAAAAGTTTAGTAATTTTTACATATCGGGAAATCTTTATTATAATATTAATGGTATTTAAAATGTTTAAAACTGTTAAAAATAGTAAACGAGCTTTAAAAATTCTGAAATTTTTACAGGAGTTAAATAACATCAGTATGAGACTATATAAATATTTTCGGAATTTTTAGTGATCAGAATCATTATCTGGGAATTTTTGAGGATTTTAAAAACAATTTTTGATACAAGTGGTTAATATAAAAATAATAGGGAATGAGTAAATAAAATTTTACCCAGACCCTTTACTGATAATAAGTAATGAGGAAAAACATATAAATATGTAAACCTATATCCATGTGTAATTGTTAAACCCGAAAGATTTTGAATACTTGAAAATAAGGTTAAATGAGAAACAATATCACATCAATGTTTATGGCATGAATATTTACTAAAATTTAAACATACACTAGGCAAGTGAAACCATCAAGATTTACCATCAATCCCTTCAATCGACAGATAACCAAACATCAGTAGCAGGTGAGTTCATGTGATCCCTTTTCTTTTACTGTTTTGGGATACTGAAAGCATGCTCCATAAATTGTTTATAAAATTTTATTTATGTGATAATGAACGTCCGTTTCAATAAAATTGCTTCCCCTAGACATTAAACTTAATTTACAACCATTAACTCATAAGTAGAGCCGGTGAGTATATGGGTAGTACTACTTGGGGAATCCCCCACGCACAGTGGCCCGAAAGGGTGGCCTTGTAAAAGTAAGGTTGAAACCCCACTGAGGTTATTGTCAACCGTTGTGGCATATATTCTTATGATACATAAATGACCGAGAGTAGGAACGGGTCTCGGAATTGGGAAGTATATTTGGTTTGACCATGTTGTGGGCTAACAGTGTATGAGGCAAACGCCCGAGCATGGAACATGGTTGGTTGTATTGTTATTGAATTATCACATGTTATATTATTACTAATTGTGTCATATTATTAAACTCATGTTCTCACCAACTATTTAGTTGACGTATTTTAGCATGTCTTTCAGGTTGAATTGGTAAGAGTAGGAGAACCGGATGAGCTCCTAGAGGAATAGTGATGGCTTTAGAATGGAGTTGACTTAAGAACAATTTTATGATTATTGAATTATGTTTTATTGGGCCCTGCGTGGCAAATTTAGACAATTTGTGGTGTGTTTGATACTTTATTTGCTTTAGTTTGCTTTGGGCTATGAATTATTTAAACTATGCTTCCGCAAAGTTAGTTAAATGATTTGAAATCAATCGTCATGCCTTTATCCCCTCGGGTTGGGGTGTGACAGGTTGGTATCAGAGCCCAAGGTTATAGAGAATGAGGTGCCTTAGTATACCTAAGACTATAACCGAGAGATTGGGACAAGTAGATAGGAAAATAGGATACATAGAAAATAGGAAATATTGCTTTAGGAAAACTAGGACAAATTAAATTATCAAATATTCTAATAAATTTATTGCAGGAAAATGGATGCGAAAGGTAAGGGAATCAGTAAGAGTGGACCATCAAGCCGACCGAGAGTCTTTGCGAGGAGAGATTTCCCACCAGCCGTTCGTGAGGAGTTACATCGACAGTTCCCGCAACACTACAGCCCGATGCCGGAAGATGCCTACATTTCTTCTTCGGAGTCGGAACCTATGGAGCATGATGATGCCACGTCATCCACACCGAGTCGATCCCGTACTAGGTCCATGTCACCGTTACTACCTCGTAGGGAGCCGAGCGACGCACCGGTGAGGAGGCCTACCCCGGTTATGGGGGCAAGGCCAGGAGCCTCTTCTTCATTCCGTATACCCAGGAGTGGGCCCCTTCACCCGGGTATGGGAGAGCCTCACGTGACCCAACCCGCGCGTCACAGCATACACGCAGGACGCTCAGCAAAATATGGTAGGGAGATAGCCGGACCGAGCAGGGAAAGTGCTTTAGAGGGTAACCCACAACGAGAGGAAAATTTTATGTTGTGGTCAGCCATGTTCGAGCAAGAAAAGAGGGCAAGTCATCTAGCGGAGCAGTTCCAAAGGCATGTGGGAGCTGTAACACTACAACTGGAAATGACTCGTAAAGAACTTAAAGAATCCCGAGAAGCCAATCAAGCACTGAAGAAGAAGGGCTTCTTTTCATCCCTATGGGACTCCGTCCGTGGCAAGAAGAACTGAAGACCTTATCATTTAAATTAGTTATGTTTGACTATGAAACATTCTCTTTTGGGGCTGCGTACCCAATAATCCTATTTATGAAACAATGTATTAATGGGATGTGTTTCCCTGGAAATGTATGGTTGGATTATGAATGCAATATGAAACATTTGATTATGATGCAAATGACGTGATTGTTTGGTTGATAATATATGATACATAATGATGGGATTTGTTAAAATGATGTAATAAGCATGATACCAGTACTATTGATTGAACTTATCATTGATAATAAATTATGTACAATGGAATGATTTATATTTAACTCTTGATTGGTAAATTAATTATGTATTATGGTGATACGTTTACATACTCTGCTTAACTGCTCAACAAAAACTAATGACAATAAATTTCTCTACGTATGAAACTCATGATATAGAATGCCTCCCCGACGAAGCCAGCGACTGAACCGAGGTCAACCCAATGCTGAAACAAATCCAATTCCGCGCACCGGACGACGGAGGAATCCGCCACCACTGTTGGGTTTTGTAGATGTTTATCAAAGTCATATTAACCATTAATATGTAAAAACGCAGCGGAGTTATAATCAAAAACCATTTTGAGATTAGTTAGTTTATGTATCATATACACTTGTTAAAACAAAACCCAAATACAAAGGATCTTTATATGGAAGAACATGCTATCAAAAACTCATAACAACATCATGAACTACCTCTTGAAACTCAGATTTGGAAGTGTAGAAGATGATGTTTGAAAGCTAATCTTCAATGTAGAAGACCTCAAGCTTGTATACCCCAAGCTTCCAACAAGAACACCTTTGAATACTAGGATCTCAACACCAATATTTCAGCTCAAATACCCTTTTAAAACTGAAAAGAACAGCCCCTAAGCTGCTGTTATTTTCGTGAGAATAAGAGCAAGAAAAGAGAGAAAAGGCTTTCAACTTTTCTAGTGAGAGAGAGAGTGTATCTTGCATGTAAGTTGCTTGCACATGTAAAAGATCAACTTAAATCAAGTGGGTAAGGCTTTTGCAGCCAAAAAAAAGCTGAAAAATCTGCCCCCAATGGAAGGGTTTGCTTTTAAAATATCCCACCTATTTTGTTTAATCTTAATTAATCAAACCATTTAATTAATTTGTGACATGTAACAAATATATGTCACATTACATGAACCTAAATAATGTTATATAACCTCTTAAATAACAATATTTAGTAATCTCTCAAAATAAATAAACCCATGTTATTTATTAATTTCTCAAGTGCATCTATTTAGAAAACCACTTTCTAAATGTATTAAGTGTTGTAATTTATTTAATTGATCAAATCAATAAATAAATTTTGCAAGGTGTTTGTCTAGCTTGTTATTGGGTATGACCCGACTTGGATCATATCACACTAGCCACATCAATTTAATATGTATCTTGGGCAGATCGAATCCTACAATCTCCCACTTGCACAAGATTCATAGAAGATTGATGCAAGTAGCAAATAACGCCTAGCATCGGTTTGCTACTCCTAATGTATATGACTAAGTGCCATTCAATAACATCATCCTCTTCAAGTACCTCACTTGAATATGATTTAGGTGAATCAATCATTTATCCTTTTGTTACAGATGTCATGTTAAATCCTGGAGACATAGAGTTGTCATTCTCCAATGATTTAACTTTAACAGGCCTTAAACATCTTACTCTCAACGAATAAGAGGAACAAATTCCATCTTGACTACATACGTCTCTCACAATCACCTTGTATCATACCTGAACTCAGCCTTATGTACTGCCATGTTTTTAGAACAGCAAAGTACTAAGTCAAAGTACGACACTTGGTGAATATCAAGACCCAATATGTATCTCAGGTCTGAGGATACAATGATATTCGCCTTTACTCAATATTTCTTATGACTAATCACTAGGATTCCATGAAGAAATATTTGAGAGCGGGTCAGTCCTATATCTATATCCCATAGATATTAATGAACCTTGTTAGCAACCTTTTGCTTTATATTCATACCTTATGAATATCAACCAATCCAAGTTCATAATAGTCTTACATTCATAGTTGTTCCCACAAATATGACCGACTACGGACGTTTAGAATAACTTATTTATTCATGGATTTAAACATGCAAAATAGGAACAGTAAATGAAAATTATAACCAAATAATTAAGTCAAATAACATAAGTTCCGATATCCAAATACAAAATTTGATCAAGTCCAATCACTAGAATATCGAAGTCCTAAGGAACAAGTATGACTTTCATGCTTTGTCCTTTCAAGGAGCTTCGTGAATGGATCCGCAATGTTTTGATCAGTGTGAACTTTGCGAATACATATCTTTCCTTTTTCAACTTCATCCCTTATGTAGTTGAACCTCCGTTCAATGTGCCGAGTCTTTTGATGTGCACGAGGTTCCTTGATTTGAGCAATCGCACCCTCGTTATCACAAAAGATCTCCAGGGGGTCTTGAATGGTAGCAACAACCCCTAGATCAGCAATGAACTTCCTAAGCCACGCAGCTTCTTGAGCTGCCAATGAAGCAGCGATGTATTCTGATTCTGTTGTAGATAGTGCCACTACATCTTGCTTTGAGCTCTTCCATGAGACCGCTCCTCCATTCATAATGAAGACATATCCCGACTGTGATCGTGAATCATCTCGATCAGTTTGGAAACTCGCATCCGTGTAACCCTTTACAACTAGTTCCTCCTCACCAGATCCATATATTAAGAACATATCCTTAGTGTTTCTAAGGTATTTCAAAATACTCTTAACAGCCATCCAATGACTATTTCCAGGATTCTGTTGATATCTGCTTGTCATGCTTAGAGCACATGACACGTCCGGTCTAGTGCATATCATTGCATACATGATGGATCCTATAGCAGACGCATATGGGACTCCATTCATTCTTTCTTGCTCAACTTTTGAACTAGGGCATGAGATCTACTCAATATAGTCCCCTTTTGAATAGGTACCAAACCCTTCTTAGAATTCTCCATCTTGAACCTTTTCAAGACTTTGTCAATATATGCACTTTGGTTTAAGCCTATCAACCGCCTTGATCTATCCCTATAGATCTTTATTCCTAAAATATAGGCGGCTTCACCAAGATCCTTAATGGAAAAACAACTTCCAAGCCAGGCTTTTACACCTTGCAAGGTTGGAATGTCATTTCCAAATAGTAGAATGTCATCGACATATAATACAAGGAAAGTAATGATGCTCCCACTAGCCTTTTTATATACACAAGCTTCGTCAGCGTTTTTGATGAAGCCAAATTTCTTTACTTCATCATCAAAACGATGATTCCAACTTCTCGATGCTTGTTTCAATCCATAGATTGACTTCTTTAACTTACATACCTTATTAGGATGTTTTGGATCGACAAAACCTTCAGGCTGTTCCATATGGACATCTTCCTCAAGATATCCATTAAGGAAAGCGGTTTTGACATCCATTTGCCAAATCTCATAGTCATAATATGCAGCTATGGCAAACAATATCCTAATAGACTTTAGCATCGCAACAGGTGAGAAAGTTTCATCATAATCAACACCTTGAGTTTGAGTGAAACCTTTTGCTACAAGTCTAGCTTTATAAGTATCCAAGTTTCCATGCATATCGGTTTTCTTCTTGAAAACCCACTTACTTCCAACTACCTTGGACTTAAGAGGTGGTGTAACCAATTCCCAAACTTGGTTATCATACATGGATTGCATCTCAATGTTCATGGCTTCTTGCCATTTGTCAAAATCAGGTTTTGACATTGCATCACGGTATGTGGTTGGTTCATCGGAATCCACCACATAGCATCCATCCATAAAAAATCCATATCTCTCAGGAGGAACACTAATTCTACCAGATCTGTGAATGTTTTGTGTATCTTGATCATCCACATGATCATTCTCAACATCCTCATGTTGATTGCTTGTATCAACCAAATGTGTATCGTCTTGTGAATCTTGAACCTCTTCAAGTTCCACTGTTCTTCCACTAGTTCCTTCCGAAAGGAACTTAGTTTCCAAGAACTCAGCCTTTCGAGCAATAAACACTTTCTGCTCTGTTGGATCATAGAAATAATATCCCATACAATCTCTAGGATATCCAACAAAGATACACTTAGTGGATCGGGCTTTCAGTTTGTTTTGAGTGTATTGCTTAGGATAAGCCTCACATCCCCAAACTTTTAAATATGACAATGATGGAACCTTTCCATGCCATATTTCGAAAGGTGTCCTTTCCACTTTCTTGGTTGGGGCCATATTTAAAATACGGGCCGCGGAGAGCAAAGCGAAACCCCAAAATGATAGAGGTAGTGTGTTTCTAGCCATCATAGATCGAACCATATCCAATAGAGTCCGATTCCTCCTCTCAGATACACCATTATGTTGTGGTGTTCCAGGTGGAGTAAGTTGTGAGACAATCCCACAACTTCTAAGATACTCTTGAAATTCACTGCTTAGGTATTCACCTCCTCTATCGGTTCGAAGAATCTTGACCGTTTTGCTGAGTTGATTTTCTACTTCATTCTTGAAGATTTTGAACATTTCAAAAGATTCATGTTTGTGTCTTAACAAGTACACATACCCATAACGACTATAGTCATCGGTAAAGGTAATGAAGTATCTTTCACCATTCCTTGTGATCGGATTAAAAGGTCCACATACATCCGAATGTATGATCCCTAATAAATCCGTTGCCCTTTCATTAGTCCCACTAAAAGGGGCCTTTGTCATTTTACCTTGTAAACAAGACTCGCATACATCAAATGAATCATTTTCATTAGTTTTTAAAAGACCATTCTTTTGAAGTTTTTGCATGCGATTTTTGTTTATGTGTCCAAGGCGACAATGCCAAAGATAGGAATCACTCAAATCTAATTTGAGCCTTTTGGTGGTAGCTTGGTACATTGAGCTATGATATGTTGTGTTATCATGAACCAATTCATAAATACCATTACAAGGCATAGCCTTAAAATAAAACACATGATTTAAAGAAACATGGATATCATTGTCAACAAACTTGAAATCATAACCATATTGTCTTAAAAGGGAAACTGAAATAATATTCCTAGTCAAACTAGGAGCATACAAAATATTTTTCAAAATAACTTCCAAACCACTTGGAAGCTTCAAAACATAGTCTCCTTGGGCTTCAACATGAACCTTTGCACCATTGCCCATGAAGAGACTTATTTCCCCTTTTGCATAATGTTCACTTCTTTTGAACCCCTGCAACAAATTGCAAATATGAGTTCCACATCCGGTATCTAGTACCCATGTGTTAGAAGAAATAACATTTAGCTCAACTTGTATCATAAAATTTGTACCTGAGGTTTGCCCCGCATCCCTCTTAGCTTTCAACTCTTTGAGATAGACCGGACAATTGCGTTTCCAATGGCCTATCTCACCACATTCAAAACATGGGTCATCTTTAGCAACCTTTTGCTTCTTTTCTTTCGGTTTGGTTGGTTCCATTTTAGCTTTTCCCTTACCCTTCCCTTTGACGTGCCCTTTCCCTTTAGCAACACTTGCCTTAGGGTCGGGGTGGTTCCTCTTCTTACTACCTCCCTCATTGATCGTAAGGACCGGTAAAACCTTTTTACCCATACCCGCCTCGGCCGTTTTGAGCATTGCATGAAGCTCACCAATGCTCTTGTCCCATCCATTCATATTATAATTCATAACAAAGGTTTCAAACCTTTTGGATAAGGAGTTAAGGATGAAATCCGTAGCTAACTCATTTGAGACACGGCAGTTAAGTCTCTCGAGGCGATCAATGTGGCTTTTCATCTTGAGAACATAAGATGAAACTGATTGGGTCTCGTCCATCCGACATGCATGAAGTGCTCGAACCGTTTCGAACCGTTCCACCCTAGATTGTTGTTGGAACATTTCCTTCAACTGGGTGATCATATCATAAGCATTGTGGTTCTCAAAGTCCTTCTGTAAATCGGAAGTCATACTCGCCAACATTAGACATGAGACTTGCACGGAGTCCTCGACGTACTTGACCCAATCGTTAAAGGCTTCCACGTCATTCTCATCGGGTTGATCGGGAATAGGATCGTTCAACACATAGGATTTCTTCTCTTGCTTGAGAACAATTCTCAAGTTTCGGTACCAATCCATGAAGTTCCCATGGTTAAGACGTTCCTTTTCGAGGATGGTTCTTAGTGATAGGTTGTGCACATTCGGGTTTGCGTTGTTGTTGTTAGCTGCCATCTACAATTTTCAAAGTTCAATTTTAGTATTTTTAATATCAATGTATTTTAATTACTAATACCCTTTTATGTCTCATAGACAATTAATAATTAAAATCTAGAATCCAACGTTACATTTAAATATTGGTTAGGTGATCTTTATCCCTTTATTTAAATTAACAAGGTAGTCAATGTTTTGACAATTGTAACCTATTACAATTTCTAGTGTATGGGATCGGTTTAAACATCTTATGTTTTGTTTGGCATGTTTATCCCATCAACACCTTTTGTACGTCATGCTTCGGTGATCCTAATGCATGATTTCCAAATCAAGTCGTCCTACTTAAACACACGTGTGATTTTACAAATACAAGTGGTTAGGTGACCTTTATCCCACAAATACGGTAATTTCACCTCAACTTCACAAGTTTCTAAGTTTATGGTTAGGTGACCTTTATCCCATAAATAAGTTGCAAGTGAATTGAGTGTTGTTTAAAAGGATGGTGTTAAAACTTGTTTTGTAAAGGGTCTTTATAGTTTCTAAAATTCTAGTTTTTAGAAAAACCTTTTATACCATACTATTTGTATGCATTCAAATACATGGTATTTATATAAAAAATAATTTTGTTTTTGATTCCTTTTAATGAAACTCATTTTTATTAAATCATTAACCTTTAATAAACCATTTTATTAAATCCTTTAATGATTTTTAAAGAACCAATTTTATGTTTGTTTTATCTTATTTGTTTAACTAGTTTTATCAATTTTCTACTAAAATGTCAAACTTATTCAAACAACCAAACATAAAATATAAGTGCATAACCATAGCCAACTATTTTGACCACACTTGCTTGCCATAACAAGTGTGTCAAAAGGTCATTCCTAAGGGTAAAAATATGACACAATGTTGTGTTGATGAACTCCCACTTGAACTTGCATCCAAATGCTTCAAGTATTCCTTTTGTGTTGTGATTCCACCACCATCTTTAGGCACCTTCTTTGTCTTACAAATCAGCCCCAAAATGCTTGTTACATAGAAAAAATCCTAATACATTTTTTGTAGAAAAATAAAGTGCAACCTAATCTATTTTTACATATCAAATGAAACAAATAAATTACATGCCTTTATTTCAACCAAATAAAATCACAACCACAAACAATCAAACACAAGGTCATGGCTAGGTTATTTGCACCAAAATACATCCAAATACATACACAAAAAAACGTAACATGGTCCCTTTTCTAACCCAAAATTTCAGCCAACACAAACCAAATCCAAGTGGGTTTTTGTCCAAACAAACAAACCATCTTATGATTTTAATTTTTCAAGATTCTTACATGCATATAAAAGTAATATCTTGAAAAACAAAGGGATTTCCATGTGTGAAATTTCCAGCCCACTTTTTACTCAAAAAGGACCCGAAAATTTCGATTTTTTGAAGCATGCATCCATATAACCGGCTCTTGATGCCATTGTTGGGTTTTGTAGATGTTTATCAAAGTCATATTAACCATTAATATGTAAAAACGCAGCGGAGTTATAATCAAAAACCATTTTGAGATTAGTTAGTTTATGTATCATATACACTTGTTAAAACAAAACCCAAATACAAAGGATCTTTATATGGAAGAACATGCTATCAAAAACTCATAACAACATCATCAACTACCTCTTGAAACTCAGATTTGGAAGTGTAGAAGATGATGTTTGAAAGCTAATCTTCAATGTAGAAGACCTCAAGCTTGTATACCCCAAGCTTCCAACAAGAACACCTTTGAATACTAGGATCTCAACACCAATATTTCAGCTCAAATACCCTTTTAAAACTGAAAAGAACAGCCCCTAAGCTGCTGTTATTTTCGTGAGAATAAGAGCAAGAAAAGAGAGAAAAGGCTTTCAACTTTTCTAGTGAGAGAGAGAGTGTATCTTGCATGTAAGTTGCTTGCACATGTAAAAGATCAACTTAAATCAAGTGGGTAAGGCTTTTGCAGCCAAAAAAAAGCTGAAAAATCTGCCCCCAATGGAAGGGTTTGCTTTTAAAATATCCCACCTATTTTGTTTAATCTTAATTAATCAAACCATTTAATTAATTTGTGACATGTAACAAATATATGTCACATTACATGAACCTAAATAATGTTATATAACCTCTTAAATAACAATATTTAGTAATCTCTCAAAATAAATAAACCCATGTTATTTATTAATTTCTCAAGTGCATCTATTTAGAAAACTACTTTCTAAATGTATTAAGTGTTGTAATTTATTTAATTGATCAAATCAATAAATAAATTTTGCAAGGTGTTTGTCTAGCTTGTTATTGGGTATGACCCGACTTGGATCATATCACACTAGCCACATCAATTTAATATGTATCTTGGGCAGATCGAATCCTACAACCACCTCCTCCGGAAAACTCCGTAAATCACGCTGAAAACAGGGAAAACCCCTTAGAGGGCAACCCAAACGCAGGAGGAAATGAAGGAGACCGAAATAGGGAAGACAGGATGACGGATCTTATCACTAGGCATATCCAAAACGCGATACCGACCATCGCAGCGCAAATCAGGGCAGATATGAATATGGAAAATCAAAACGAAAATATCCACGGAGCTGGAGGGCCAGAAATCGAACAAGTAGAAACAGAAGAACGTAAGGGGTGCTCATACAAGACCTTTATGGCCTGCAAACCAAAAGATTTTGAAGGAAAGGATGGTGCTGTAGGAGCAATAAGATGGTTGGAAGACATGGAGTCAGTGTTGGATATCAGCGATTGCAAGGAAGATAACAAGGTGAAATATGCAACTCACTCTCTTAAGGGATCTGCGTTAACCTGGTGGAACACTATCGTCAAGACTAGGGGACGAAACGCCATTAAAGCCATGAAGTGGAAGGATTTTAAGGATATTGTCACTGAAAAATTCTGTCCGATTAATGAACTGGAAAGAATCGAAGCGGAATTTCTAGCACATGAAATGGTTGGTTTGGACCACACCAAATATATCAATCGATTCAATGAGATGGCGTTACTTGTACCACACTTGGTTACCCCTGAGACTAAAAGGATTGGAAGGTACATCTGGGGTTTAGCACCACAAGTTAGGGGATATGTCAGGACAGCAAGGCCAGCTACTTTTCAGTCTGCAGTAGAGCTAGGAGGAACGCTTACTGATGAAATAGTGCGATGTGGGAAGATAAACCAAGAAAAGGTGGGAGATAAGAGGAAGGGGCAGGATAATAGGAATGATAGGAAAGGAGATCACAAGTTTAGGAGATTTGAAGGAAAAAGAAATGATTTTGGCAAGGCAAAGGAATCAACTGTACCCAGACCAGGGAGAAAGCTATACCTAGGAACTAGTCCTTGGTGTGACAAATGCAAGATACATCACCAAGGAGAATGCAACCCGAAGTATTGCTACAAGTGCAAGAAAGCAGGACATCTCCTCAAGAATTGTAGAGCCAAGGATGTAGCTAGGTGTTATGAATGCGGAGACCCTGGGCATTTGAGGAATGTGTGCCCGAAACTGAAGAAAGAAAAGCCGCAGAAAGCAACCGGAAGAGCATTCGTACTTACCGCAACTGAAGCACAGAAGGATCCGGAAATGATAACGGGTACGTTTCTTTTAAACAATCATGTTGCTAGTGTATTGATTGATACGGGTGCTACATTTAGCTTTATATCCACGAAATTCCGATCCTTACTCGATAAGCAACCTACTTGTTTGAAAGATATATGTGAAGTAGAGATAGCCACTGGAAAAGTGATAAGTATAAAAGAAATGTTGAAAGATTGTGAATTAGTTATGGAAGGACAAAAGTTTAAGATTGATTTACTGCCTATTGAATTAGGAGGCTTTGATGTAGTTATTGGAATGGATTGGCTAACCATGAATAAGGTAGAACTTAACTGTGAACATAAGACTATGACAATTTCCTTAGATAACAATAAGAAGGTAGTCGTGATTGGACATAAGGTGAGAGAATTACCGCAAATCATTTCGTATGCAAAGACGGAGAGGTATTCAAGGAAGGGAAACACGATTTACTTGGCCTATGTAGTCATCAAGAAAGAAGAAACAGTACCCAAGGAAATACCAATTGTATCTGAATATATGGATGTATTCCCTGAAGAGTTGCCAGGAATGCCGATACCAAGACAGGTGGAATTCCGAATTGATTTGATACCAGGAGCAGCACCAGTAGCTAAAGCACCTTATCGTCTAGTGCCCTCCGAGATGCAAGAAATGGTGATTCAAATACAAGAGTTGATGGATAAAGGTTTCATAAGACCGAGCTTTTCCCCATGGGGAGCCCCAGTATTATTTGTGAAAAAGAAGGACGGAACGTTGAGAATGTGCATCGACTACCGAGAGCTAAACAAAGTTACTATAAAGAATCGTTATCCACTCCCCAGAATCGATGATTTGTTTGACCAACTTCAAGGGGCAAGCTATTTTTCAAAGATACACTTAAGATCGGGATATCATCAATTGAGAGTTAGGGATGAGGATGTTCCTAAAACCGCGTTCAGAACTCGTTACGGACATTATGAGTTTATGGTAATGCCCTTCGGGCTTACAAACGCACCTGCTGTGTTTATGGATCTCATGAACCGGGTGTGTAAACCATACCTGGATAAATTCGTGATAGTATTTATTGATGATATACTAATATACTCAAAGAGTGCAAAGGATCATGAAGATCACTTACGAAAGATGTTAGAGCTCTTAAGGAAGGAAAAGTTGTTTGCTAAGCTGAGCAAATGTGAATTTTGGATGAGGAAGGTACAGTTCTTGGGGCACATTATAAACGAAGAAGGAATACAAGTAGACCCTTCAAAGATAGAGGCAATTAAGGAATGGGAGACACCGAGAACTCCTACCGAAATAAGACAATTTCTGGGATTGTCCGGTTATTACAGAAGATTTATTGAAAATTTCTCAAAGATAGCTCTACCGTTAACTACGTTAACTCAGAAGAAAGTGACTTTTGAATGGGGAGAAAAACAACAAGAAGCATTCGACACTCTTAAGCAAAGGTTATGTAGTGCACCCATATTATCCTTACCAGAAGGGAATGAAGATTTCGTGGTGTACTGTGATGCTTCTAGAATGGGACTAGGTTGTGTGTTAATGCAAAGGAAGAAAGTAATTGCATACGCATCACGACAATTGAAAACTCATGAGAAAAACTACACCACCCATGACTTAGAATTAGGAGCGGTAGTGTTTGCTCTAAAGATATGGAGACACTACTTATATGGAACGAATTGTGTAATCTATACTGATCACAAGAGCTTACAACATATACTTGATCAGAAAATACTGAATATGAGACAAAGGAGATGGGTAGAATTGTTAAGTGATTACGACTGTGAAATCCGGTATCATCCGGGAAAGGCAAATGTGGTAGCAGACGCTTTGAGCCGAAAAGAAAGAGTGATTCCACTAAGAGTAAAAGCCTTGAAAATGACAGTAGGGATTGATTTAAAGGAAATGATACATAAAGTGCAACAGGAGGTCTTGTCCAAGGAAAACTTAAGAGAAGAATCATTGGCAAAAATTGAGAAACAATTTGATGAAGAAGATCAAGGTGGATTAAAGGCATATAAAGGGAAGATATGGATACCTCTACATGGGGGTATGAGAGAAATAATTTTAGAAGAAACCCATAAGTCCAGATACTCAGTGCACCCCGGTAGTGACAAAATGTACCATGAGTTAAAAGAAAAATTCTGGTGGCCTGGATTAAAAAGATCAATAGCAGAATATGTCAGCAAATGCTTGACTTGTGCAAGAGTAAAAGCAGAGCATCAAAAGCCATCTGGATTGTTACAACAACCAGAGATACCTGCATGGAAATGGGAACAAGTTACTATGGATTTTGTAACCAAGTTACCTCGGACCACCAGTGGTCATGACTCAATATGGGTAGTCGTTGATAGGCTAACAAAAACGGCACACTTTTTACCTATAAGGGAAGATTACAAAATGGATAAGTTAGCAAAGATTTATATGAATGAAATTGTGTCGAGACACGGAGTGCCAACATCAATAATCTCGGATAGAGATAGTCGTTTCACTTCAAGATTTTGGCAAACACTTCAAGAAGCTCTGGGAACCAAATTAAAACTAAGTACGGCTTACCATCCTCAAACGGATGGGCAAAGTGAAAGAACTATCCAGACATTGGAAGACATGTTGAGAGCATGTGTAATAGATTTTGGAGGAAGTTGGGACACCCACTTGCCATTAGTTGAATTCTCCTATAATAACAGCTACCATACTAGTATTCAAGCCGCACCGTTCGAAGCATTATATGGGAGAAAGTGTAGATCACCACTATGTTGGAATGAAATAGGTGAGAACAAATTAACAGGGCCTGAGATTGTGCAAGAAACTACTGATAAGATCCATAGAATCAAGGAAAGGATGAAGGCTGCTCAAGACCGACAGAAGAGTTATGCAGATAAGAGACGAAGGCCGTTGGAGTTCAGTGTAGGTGATAAAGTCATGCTAAAGGTATCACCATGGAAGGGTACGGTACGCTTTGGCAAACATGGGAAGTTGAACCCCCGATATATTGGACCCTTCAAAATTGTAGCAAGAGTGGGACTTGTAGCTTATCAGCTAGAACTACCATTGGAATTAGAAGGAATACATGACGTGTTTCATGTGTCAAACCTCAAGAAATGCTTAGTGGACGAAACTTTGATCATACCTTACAAAGAGGCAAAGGTCAATAAACAATTGCAATTCATGGAGGAACCTGTAGAAATCATGGACAGACAGATCAAGAAGCTGAGGCGTAGTAAGATACCAATTGTTAAAGTACGTTGGGATTCTAAACGAGGGCCTGAGTTTACTTGGGAAAAAGAATCGGAGATACGTAAGAAGTATCCTCAACTATTTCAAACTACAAGTTGACTATGACAAATCAAATTTCGAGGACGAAATTTCTACAAGTAGGGGAGACTGTGACAACACGCGAATCAGGTTTATATTAAAACTTTAAATTACGATGCATTTTGTTAATATGTTTAGATAAACACACTTCTTAGAAAACATTAAGTGGAGAAATTATGTCATTAGTTGAGAACGATAGAACAACCATGCCATAAAATTTAGAAACAAGAATCCTTCTATGAAACATAATATATCCTTGTGGCACAGCAAGTGAAAATCAAGCGAAACAATGATTTCACACATTCATATATGTATATATATATTTTTTTTTAAAGCAAGTTTGAAATTATGATAATTATATCTATTGCTAAACTACTTCTAATAAATAATTATCATATTAAAAATTTGTATGTATGTCACGACATACACACACATAGTAATATATATATATATATGTTCACATCTCGCTTATACATACATACATGCATAGGGGTATTAATTTCAAGACTCAACAAATGAAAATCTAATATATGTTTACACATTCATACATATGTGCGACACCCACATATATCCATACATGCCTAGATTATTTAAATTAATCCAATACAACTCTTCTACACTATCTACATATATTATATATAGATACAAGACACACATATATGTGTATATGAATACACATACACGGTTACACATATATATCTTGTTTCTTATTCTCGACACACATACATATATACACGGTTACATACATACCCATTTTTATATATATATATATATATATATATATATATATATATACATGCATGCGATGCATACATCAAAACACACACGCGCATACATTCATGTATACATAATCGTTAGACACACACACATAACAACAAAAACCTTACACCACCTTTAAATTACCCAATCCCTCCCTCATGCATTACCATCAAATCAAAATAAACTCTCTCTCTCTCTCTATCTATACTGACGCACACACACATAATACCAATACATGCATATATCTCAACATGCATACACATGCAATCAAATAAACTTTTATCCCACCACCCATCACCACCAATACAAATCATTCTTGCTCTCTTACACATACATCACCATCATAAGATTTATACCTATATAGATATATACACAAAACGCATATACTCGATCAAATACATACATATGCACAAGAAAACAAAATGCCACATTAATCTATTTCATCACCACATTTTTTTAACCAATCCCCTCTCCTCCTCTCTACCCCATAACCGACTCCCCAATCCCCCTCTTCTCTTTTCTTTTCCCTTTGACCGAAAATCTCTATCTCTCTCCTCTCTATAATCGGCCAAACACACACACATCTCCACTCCCTCCTCATTTGTATTCCTAACACAAGAAAGCTCTCTCTTTTCTTCTCTCAATATTGCCAAGTTCCAGCCCCACTTTGGAAGCAAAGGAGCGACGGTTGGAAGATCACAAGGACACCCCACGAGTACAAGGAGTTGGTCGACACAAAGGTTAGCTAGTTGGTTACTAAAGACTCCAAAATCATATTCTATCTACTCCCCTTTCCTATCACCATCCTTAACCGTCCCTAAACACCTATTCTCATCGTTTTTGAACTATAAAATGGGAGTGTTATACGGCTAAATCACAAAAACACACATGCATGTACATGCATGTGTGCAAATTCGACATTTTCTTAAACTAAAGCTATGATTTTGATACTATAACCCATACCCATTCAAAAGAAACGATTTTTATTCCAATATGAACCTTAAAACCCATGGGGGACGAGTACTTAAAATCATGGATACACATGCAAGTCTTGCATGTGTAATATCATGATCTTGGAAACCCATAACTTCCATTCTCGTATGTAGCATGAACTCTAAATCCATTCTATGCTTTCTACATTTCTTAACAGCCCACAATCACCTTGGAAACTTTGCACACAAGTGATAAGCTCAAGTGTAAGAACCACACCCCTTAACAAATAGTTATATGTGCATGCATGTGTGTAAAAATGAAAACTACAACTTTAAAATGCTAATGTGTATGTCACGAAATTTTGATCAGGTATAGATATGATTTTATTGTTGAAAATATTGTATAAAAGATTGGGTTTTGATGATAGGAATGTTATATTGTTAATTTTGTCCCAAAAACCAATTTCTAAGGTTTATAAGTATGTAAAATATCAAAAATTGTGTTAACAATTTTCTGGACAGAATGTATAACTAAAATAGGCACATAATAATGTTAGGATAACACTCAAAAAGTTTGAGTATTTATTTTTATGTCTAGAATAAGTTATAGATTTATTAAAATCCCTATAAATCTTGATAAAATCATCAAAAATAGCTACTGAGTGATAAAAATCCTAAGTAAAATTTATTTCGGTATAAATATAGTTAAAAGGCCTGGGAAAATATTGAAACTAAAAATGTATTGGTTAAACTAATTATTTGCCATTTAAAATGTTTGTAAAGGGTAAAAATACGAATTAAATTGGTTACTGTTCAAAATATGAAGTAAATATTTTTCCCAGTATTCTAATAATACCGGGAGGTCTCAGTAAAAATATGGTAAATTTTAGTGACTGTTAAGTATTTATTTGTTATTTAATATAATAAATAGTGAAAAAATCATTTTGTATAGTAAATGACCTCTTAAAATTATGAAATTTCTACAGTAACCTTAGAACGTGATTTGTTTACTGTATAAAAAGTTTAGTAATTTTTAACTATCGGGAAATCTTTATTATAATATTAATGGTATTTAAAATGTTTAAAACTGTTAAAAATAGTAAACGAGCTTTAAAAATTCTGAAATTTTTACAGGAGTTAAATAACATCAGTATGAGTCTATATAAATATTTTCGGAATTTTTAGTGATCAGAATCATTATCTGGGAATTTTTGAGGATTTTAAAAACAATTTTTGATACAAGTGGTTAATATAAAAATAATAGGGAATGAGTAAATAAAATTTTACCCAGACCCTTTACTGATAATAAGTAATGACGAAAAACATATAAATATGTAAACCTATATCCATGTGTAATTGTTAAACCCGAAAGATTTTGAATACTTGAAAATAAGGTTAAATGAGAAACAATATCACATCAATGTTTATGGCATGAATATTTACTAAAATTTAAACATACACTAGGCAAGTGAAACCATCAAGATTTACCATCAATCCCTTCAATCGACAGATAACCAAACATCAGTAACAGGTGAGTTCATGTGATCCCTTTTCTTTTACTGTTTTGGGATACTGAAAGCATGCTCCATAAATTGTTTATAAAATTTTATTTATGTGATAATGAACGTCCATTTCAATAAAATTGCTTCCCCTAGACATTAAACTTAATTTACAACCATTAACTCATAAGTAGAGCCGGTGAGTATATGGGTAGTACTACTTGGGGAATCCCCCACGCACAGTGGCCCGAAAGGGTGGCCTTGAAAAAGTAAGGTTGAAACCCCACTGAGGTTATTGTCAACCGTTGTGGCATATATTCTTATGATACATAAATGACCGAGAGCAGGAACGGGTCTCGGAATTGGGAAGTATATTTGGTTTGACCATGTTGTGGGCTAACAGTGTATGAGGCAAACGCCCGAGCATGGAACAGGGTTGGTTGTATTGTTATTGAATTATCACATGTTATATTATTACTAATTGTGTCATATTATTAAACTCATGTTCTCACCAACTATTTAGTTGACGTATTTTAGCATGTCTTTCAGGTTGAATTGGTAAGAGTAGGAGAACCGGATGAGCTCCTAGAGGAATAGTGATGGCTTTAGAATGGAGTTGACTTAAGAACAATTTTATGATTATTGAATTATGTTTTATTGGGCCCTGCGTGGCAAATTTAGACAATTTGTGGTGTGTTTGATACTTTATTTGCTTTATTTGCTTTGGGCTATGAATTATTTAAACTATGCTTCCGCAAAGTTAGTTAAATGATTTGAAATCAATCGTCATGCCTTTATCCCCTCGGGTTGGGGTGTGACACAAATACATCAAGCTCCCGATCATTCCACGGTATAACGTAGCATCGATTAGCTCCCCCTTAATATCAGGCTCAATCCCGTGATTAGGCTGAATGGGCGTGGAAATGGGTTTACAATCAAGCATGCTAAAACGTTTTAACAGATCTTGAATGTATTTTGTCTGATGAATGAAGATTCCATCATCAGTCTGATCAATTTGTACACCCAAAAAGAACTTAATATCTGACAGGGCACTCATCTCGAACATCTCAATCATAACCTCTTTAAATTCCAAACACAACTGTTCATCAGAAGACCCAAAGATGATGTCATCTACATAGATCTGAACAAGGAGAATGTCCTTACCCTTTTCCCGATAACACAGTGTCTTGTCTATCTGACCCCTATTAAATCCGTGTTCAATAAGGTGAGTCGAGAGTGTCTCATACCAAGCTCGAGGAGCCTGATGTAGACTGCACAGTGCCTTGTCAAGGAGGTATACCTGATCCCGGTGGATAGGATCCTCAAAGCCCGGTGGCTGACAAACGTACACTGTTTCTTTCAATGACCCATAGAGGAATGCAGACTTAACATCCAACTGAAACACCTTAAACTTGTTGTGGGCAGCAAAAGCCAGAAAGAGTCGTATTGCTTCTAGCCGGGCCACTGGTGCAAACACTTCGTCGTAATCAATTCCTTCGATTTGTTTGAATCCTTGAACAACTAAACGTGCCTTGTTCCGAACAACCACGCCTCTGTCATCTCTCTTGCACCGTAACACCCATCTGGTGCCTATCTTTTTCTCACCCTTTGGCAATTCCACTAAATGCCATACTCCCAGTTTCTGAAACTGATTAAGCTCCTCTTACATGGCCTCCACCCAGGCAAGCTCACGCAGTGCCTCAGTTACAGACTTTGGCTCAATCTGAGAAATAAATGCAGAATGCATCCATAAGTCTTGAGTCCCATGAGTTCTCTCCAACTCAACATACAAACTCTCCTCATTTATAACTTGTCTTCTCGTTTGTACTCCAGCAGACGGATCTCCAATAATCTGCTCAACAAGATGATTTACATGCACTCTAGACACTAGCACTTGCTGGATTCCAACATTATGATCAAGATTTGTGATATTCTGATCGATATCTTCATCATGAGATATTGCATCTTCAAATATATCCTGATCATCCTCCGATGACCAGTCAACATTAACTGCTTCAAAGTGCCTTCCTCAGTTGGATGATTATCTTCATCTTGATGAGAAACACCTTGATCATCAGCATTTTGCAAATCATATAACATCTGCAAGGATATTTCATCATCAGTAACATTAGGAGACAAGTTAAAAGACTCAAAAAGTTTACCATAGTCGAAAAGCCAATTTGGACCTTTGCCTTCAGGTATAGGTGTATGTCTTTGAACATCCGCATTATACCAGAGTTCCACAACACCCGTGCATTTGTTGGGTAGGCTATAGCCAAGAAAGAAACCTTCTTCAACCTTAGAGTTGAATTTAGCGTCTTTCTTAAGCATGGTACAACGAGCCCCGAAAGGTTCCAAGTGTTCCAAATTCGGTTTTCGATTTTGAAGAAGTTCATAGCAAGTCTTATTATGTCGTTTAACAATCAGCACTAGGTTGAGAGTAAAACAGGCGGTCGCTACGGCTTCACTCTAGAATGTAATGGGCAGCTTCGAATCAGCGAGCATAGTTCTAGCAGACTCGATCAATGTACGATTCTTTCTCTCAGCTACACCGTTCATCTGTGGTTCATACGGTGCAGTGAATTGCTGCTGAATGCCCTTTGAATCACAAAATGCTTCCATGTTCTGATTCTTGAATTATGTCCCATTGTCTGATCGAACACGCCTAACCCTCAACTTGTACAAAGTCTCCAACCTATTCACCAACAAAACAAAATTTTCATAGGTTTCATATTTAAACTTTAAGAACATTACCCATGAGAATATCGAAAAATCATCGGTCACCACAAAACAGTATGATTCACCACCGATACTCTTCACATTGATCGGTCCAAACAAATCCATGTGAAGGAGTTCCAATGGTTTATCAATAGAAAATACTGTTTGGGACATATGTGACCTCCTCTTCTGTTTACCCTTTTTACAAGAAACACACACATCAGGTAATTTGAAATGTTTAACAGGTACACCATCAACCAAGTGATTGAGTACAAGATGATTCATCTTTCTGATGTGAATGTGACCCATCCGTCTGTGCCAAGACCGAGTATCTTGCTCTGTGGCCTTCGACACCAAACACGTCTCAACCTTGTTTACCGTCTCCGCATTAGCCATGTCCAAAACATACAAATCTTTACACCTGTCATGTTTAAATCATCAAACTCAAGTGTTAAACAAGTCGTTTTCATGTTTATATTTGCATTAATCGCGTCGTCTGAAACCTGTTAAAACCCGTTAAGACCCGTTTTGCCAGCCTTACGGCACTCATCAAAATCCAGTCATCTGGAATCTTAATTCCTTGTTTGAGCACATAGCATTTCTTATAATCAAACAACACCTGATAACCTTTATCACAAATCTGTGATACACTCAAAAGATTGTTAGTTAACTCCTTGCAGTTGTCAAAGGAAACTTTACCATTAGTCAAACTACCACTCCCAGTAATCTGACCACCTTTGTCATCTGCAAAGTTAACATAACATCCTTTCATCTCCCTGAAATCTTTCAGCAATCCTAACTCTCCTGTCATGTGCCGTGAGCATCCACTATCAACAATCCATCGACTATTGATATGGCCCATGAATGCCACCTGCATAATAAATTAAAAAAAAAAATTTATCAGTACCAAAAGGGATGACTCCCGCCATTCTGGCGCTGAGTCTCCCAGAACAGCCTCCTGCCATTCGATTTTGATGAACTACTTGAAGACCCATCTTCTAAGTATTCATCCTTTCTCACAAAAAAATTTTCATCTGACCTGTGTCTGAATTTTCCAAAAGAATTAGAATTTTCGCTTTGTTTTGAAAATTGTTTAGAGGAAAAGTTGTCATAAAATTCATCATCAGATGATGATATCTTTTTCAAAACCCTTTTAACCTGTTGTTTTTTATTAAAAACTTTTCTTTTATGAAAGTTTTCCTCCTTGACCCAGACACAATCAGGATCAAATTTCCTGAGTATCCTCATCTCTTCCTCACCAGGCTTTACCCTCCTAGGACTCCCACCAGAATGGATCACCCGACTATCATTTGCAAAAGATTTCTTGATCTTGTGATTTGGACAATTTGCTGAAATGTGTCGTTTTCCTCCACAAGTGAAACACTGTCGTGTTTCTCGTGGAGTAAAAGTATGAAATCTGTTGCAAGTGTCCAAATCACAGTCAGCAAAGACATGACCCACTTTCCCACATCTGTAGCATTTTTTGATGAAACATTCTTTGGTTTTGATTCATCAATTTTATTAGATGAACCCAAAGATTTTGATGCTACAGATGGAGATAAAACCTTAGTCTTCAAACCAGTGGCTTTTGTCTTGAAATTCTTTTGAGAAATCTTTGATTTTCCCTTGTTTCCATCCCCACTTTGATTACCCTTGTCAACCACTTTGACAAACTTCTTATCCATTTTTTCAGAAATACCCTTTTGTTTGTGAAAAGTATTACTCGACTCTCCTATCTGTGTAGTCGAAGACTTAACAAACACAATTGGGTTTTTGACTTTTAAATATGATTTGTAAACAAACTTTTGTTTAACCACTGTTTTTCCAGCTGATTTTACTTCAGACTTTGATTTCTGAAATATTGGACTCTTCTTCTCAACCGTGTTAACTCGTTGATGACCAATCATTCTCAGAATATCAGCTGGATATTCTGAATCAGTAATATCCTCTATAATAGGAGCATCAAAGTCAACACATTCTTTGTCCTCAGACAAAACACTTTCAGCATCCTAAGATACTTGTTCAGACATATCCTCCTTTAATGAAACTAGATGAACTTCCAAAGCTGAATTAATTTCAGGTCTTGGAACATAACTTGGAGGATGTGGCACAGCATGAAAACCAATTCCAGAATTATCATGCGAAGGTCTTTGCATAGCCGCAAAGTAATCGATGACATAAGCAGAATCCTTTGTGCAATTCAGCTTCAGCCTTTGCTACAGATAATTCTACTTTCAACTTCTGAACTGAATCCAGATGCACAGAAACGGCATGATTATACTGTAAAACTTTGATTTTCAAATCTTCGTTTTCTTTAACAAGATCAGTTATCTTTTTGTCAAATGCCTTTTCTTTTGAAATCAACTTTTTATTGGCTTCTGTGCATTCTCTTAGATCAGAAGTTAGTTGAGAATTCATCTCTTTCAGTCTGTCGATCATCTCAAGCAAATCATTATGTACCTCATTCATCTCCTCGACCTTTTCTTTGCCTTTCCCAGATTCTTCTTCCAACGAAGCCATGAATGCACCCATAAGATCATCATATTGTTTACCCCAGTCATATCCCTCATCAGACTGACTCACAAGTAATTTAGACGATGATTCTTCATATTTCTCTTTCTTTTTCTGATAATCTTCTTTTGGCTTGAATGGGTTCAGATTTCCTTGCTTCTTAGGGTTTTTGCATTCTCTTGCAAAATGACCATGTTCCCCACAGTTGTAACACTGGGTAGATTTTGGATTAAATACAAATTTTGTGTTTCGGTCAAAGGTGAATTTCTTCCCGGTCTTCTTCTCATACCTATTAATTCTGCGAATAACACTCGCTAAAGCCCATTGCGTATCTATCAGTTCCATTTCATCCTCGTCAATTTGTGCATAATCTTCAAAACTCAGATTTGCATTTCCAATTCTTCCAGCCACCTGTTCATCATTTGCACTCACCACACACGATAAAATAGACATATGATCTTTAACCGTTTCAACTGTAACTTTTCCTAAGTTAGTAGTATTAAGCAGCACAGGAGGTGGTGTAGAATCAGACTTCTTCTCATTGATAGGACAGTGTGAACTAGAACTTGTAGACACCGAAGGACTCTAAGTACTTTCTGAAGTTCTAGACACGAAAGCAGTCTGTATCTTGGCAGATGATGCAGGTGGAGTAGCAACAGAACCACCATACAAAGAAGGATCTTGTGAGACATTTACTCGCCTCGCTTTCCTTAGTCCTTCATTTCTTGTTCCTCAAGTTTCTGAATAAACTCTACCAATGTCAATCCAGGTAGATTCTCTCTCAATATGAGCACCAAGGAGTTCCATTTATCTTGTAATGCATCAGCTAAACAATCAATCTTCTCATCTTCTGAATACTCAATGCCGTATTTCCTCACTTCGGTCAACAAGTGTCTGTATCTGGTGATTAATGCATCTAGAGTCTCATTTCCAATGATATTAAAGTTCTCAAACTCCTTTCTGATATCTATAGCCTTCATCTTTTTCAGATCTGTGTTGCCTTCAACTCTAGCCTTTAATGCATTCCAAAGACTGTATGCAGTCTTGTGTTCATCAAACTGATGCAGAATTTGATTTGGAATGGCTTGACTCAATAACCAATAAGACTTTTTCTCCGAGTCATACTTTTTCCGTTCATCTACATCCAATCTTTCCAATAGTTGAAACAGATCAGTACCAACCACCCTTGGTCTCTCATAAGGAGATAAAATTCTCTCCCATAAATTTGTATCTGTGCCATTTAAATGAGTTTCAAACCGTCCCTTCCAGTTATCATAATCTGCTAAATCCAAAAGCTTTGGCACTTTATTTGTACTACCCACTTCTGTCTCACTGATCAAAATTCTCTGAAGTTTAAAATTCTGACTTGCCATAGCCGCGTACATGTCAGACATGGTTTCTGAATTGATAAGCAGCGAACCTTTTCTAGAAATAACACTAGCCGAACCTTTTCAATCAGACGAACCTACAATCAAACACCCGAACATTTGAGCAGCGAACCTTGACCTCAAGCGAACCTCCAGACAGGGAACCTATAGACAGGCGAACCTTAAAACAAGCGAACCTTGAAATCAGACGAACCTTCAGCCCAAACGAACCTTAAGGCGAACCCTCACACGAACCTAGCAACCAAATCTCAGACGAACCTTGCAACACAGACGAATCTTGAACGAATCTTGCACCCAAATTTCAGACGAACCTAGAACAGTTATCAGCGAACCTCTGGCGAACTATCACACAAATCTTGCCGAACCTTGACAGAACCTTTGCCGAACCTTGGCAAAACCTTTGCCGAACCTTGGTCGAACCTTTCACGAACCTCTTCAGAAACACACGAACTTTTGAAATACACCTTCTAACAGCGAACCTTTCTGTTTAGCAAGTCACAGGTTCGTGGGACGAACCTGTAGTGCAAAATTTGAAAATTTTGGGAGGGAAACCTTCCAAAACTTCAGAAAATCCTTCTAAAACTTCACCAAAACACTTCCAAATCTTCAATTATTGTAAATCAACAACAAATGAAGATAATATCAGCCTCAAACAGCAATCAATCGATCAAGAAAAGGAACATTTTAGCCATTAATGATCTTCAAGACTTCAAATCTTCAAAATTACTTAAATTCTCTGAATTTGTAGTGTAGAGCCCCACCAAACGCTCTGATATCACTGTTGGTTTGGTGAATTCCAGTCAGGATCGATTACGAAGCGCTACGAACTATCAATGATGTGCGGAATCCATAATTGATATGTATAGAATCAAAAGAAGACAAGAAATTTCATAAAAACTCTTCTATTAATCAAACAATGAATACAAGAAGTTCACACAGAAAAACTCTTCTCACACAGAAAATCTCACAGGTTTGCTGAATTCTGTCAAAAATTATGAAGAATTCAGCCAGACCTTCAATATATACACACAGCTAATCAGCCGAACCTTTTAAGACCCGAACCCTAGGTTCGCCAGCCGAACCCTATGGTTCGCTGGGTGAACCCTTAGGTTCGCTAGATGAACCTAGGTTGCCAAAACTAAAGGTTCGCCAAACCTTCTCTAGGCTATAGGTTCGCCAAACCTATCAAAGCAATAGGTTCGCCGAACCTGTCTAGGTTCGTGGGCCAAACGAACCTTTGACAAACCTATGAGCCGAACCTATTACAAACTCAAAATAAATACAACTTTTGGAATAGAAAACTATTACATATGTGCGCTAACAAATTTGCATTTCCAATCGTTCCAGCCACCTGTTCATCGTATGCACTAACTACACACGATAAAATAGACATATGATCTTTAACCGCTTCAACTGTAACTTTTCCCAAATTAGTAGTGTTAAGCTGCACAGGAGGTGGTGTAGATTCAGAATTCTTCTCATTGATAGGATAGTGTGAACTAGAACTTGTAGACACCGAAGGACTCTGATTACTTTCTGAAGTTCTAAACATAAAAGCAGTTTGTATCTTGGCAGATGATGCAGGTGGTGTAGCAACAGAACCACCATACAAGGAAGGATCTTATGTGACATTTACTCGCCTCGCTTTCCTTTTGTCCTTCATTTCTTGTTCCTCAAGTTTCTGAATAAACTCTACCAATGTCAATCCAGGTTGATTTTCTCTCAATATGAGTACCAAGGAGTTCCACTTATATGGTAATGCATCAGCTAAACATTCAATCTTCTCATCTTTAGAATACTCAATGCCATATTTCCTCACTTCAGTCAACAAGTGTATGTATCTGGTGATTAAGGCATCTAGAGTCTCATTTCCAATGATGTTAAAGTTCTCAAACTCTTTTCTGATGTCTGTAGCCTTCATCTTTTCCAGATTTGGGTTGCCCTCAACTCTAGCCTGTAATGCATTCCAAAGACTGTAAGCAGTCTTGTGTTCATCAAACTGATGTAGAATTTGATTTGGAATGGCTTTATTCAATAACCAATAAGCCTTTTTCTCCGGTTCATACTTTTTCCGTTCATCTACATCCAATCTTTCCAATAGTTGAAACAGATCAGTACCAACCACCCTGGGTCTCTCATAAGGAGATAAAATTCTCTCCCATAAATTTATATCTGTTCCATTTAAGTGAGTTTCAAAACGTCCCTTCCGGTTATCATAATCAGCTAAATCCAATAGCTTTGGCACTTTATTGGCACTACCCACCTCTGTCTCACTGATCAAAATGCTCTGAAGTTTAGAATTCTGACTTGCCATAGCCGCGTACATGTCAGACATGATTTCTGAGTTGATAAGCAGCAAACCTTTTCAAGAAATAACACTAGCCGAACCTTTTCAATCAGATGAACCTACAATCAAACAACCAAACCTTTGAGCAGCGAACCTTGACCTCAAGCGAACCTCCAGACAGGCGACACTATAGACAGGCGAACCTTAAAACAAGCGAACCTTGAAATTAGACGAACCTTCAGCCTAAACGAACCCTCAGGCGAACCCTCACACGAACCTTGCAACCAAATCTCACACGAACCTTGCAACACAGACGAACCTTGAACGAATCTTGCACCCAAACTTCAGACGAACCTAGAACCGTAACCAGCGAACTTCTGACGAACTATCACACAAATCTTGCCGAACCTTGACAGAACATTTGCCGAACCTTGGCCGAATCTTTCAGAACCTCTTCAGAAACACACGAACCTTCTGAAAAACACCTTCTAACAGTGAAACTTTCTGTTTAGCAAGTCACAGGTTCGTCCCACAAACCTGTAGCACAAAATTTGAAAATTTTGGGAGGGAAACCTTCCAAAACTTCGGAAAATCCTTTTAAAACTTCACCAAAACACTTCCAAATCTTCAATTATTGTAATTCAACAACAAATGAAGATAATATCAGTCTCAAACAGCAATCAATCGATCAAGAAAAGAAAAATTTTAGCCATCAATGATATTCAAGTCTTCAAAACTTCAAAATCACTTGAATTCTTTGAATTTGTTGTGTAGAACTTCACCAAACGCTCTGATACCACTGTTGGTTTGGTGAATTCCAATCAGGATCGAATACGAAGCTCTACGAACTATCAATAATGTGCAGAATCCATAATTGATATGTATATAATCAAAAGAAGACAAGCAATTTCATAAAAAATCTTCAATTAATCAACCAATGATTACAAGAAGTTCACACAGAAAAACTCTTCTCACACAGAGAAAATCTCTCGCAGGTTTGCTAAATTCTGTCAAAAATTATGAAGAATTCAGCCAAACCTTTAATAAATACAAACAACTAATCAGCCGAACCTATTAAGAGCCGAACCCTAGGTTCGTCGGGTGAACCCTTAGGTTCGCTGAACATTCTCTAGGCTATAGGTTCCCCGAACCTATCAAATCAATAGGTTTGCCGAACCTGTCTAGGTTCGTGGGCCAAACGAACCTTAGACAAACCTATTAGCCGAACCTTTCTAAAACTCAAAATAAATACAACTTTTTGAATAGAAAACTATTACATATGTGCACTAACAAATAGGATTCCTTCAAGGGAGAAGTTTGTGATTTTTTAGCTTCAACATCAACTGTCTTTATAGGTGAGGGAGCTGTGGTGGTTTTAGGTAAGTCATACTCATCATCATCAGCCAATATGAGTCTTCTCTTTCTTGCAATAAGAGAGGCAATAGGCTGATCATGGGAGCTAGATTTTGGCCAATTTTGGATGCATCGAGAGTAGTGGGAATGGAGGTATGTGAGGATAGTTCTTGGAGGGTTTGAGAAGCAAAATTTGGAGAAAGAGTAGCTGAGTTTTCTTTATTTGTTTGTGTAGATGAAGAAGGGATAGATATGGTGGGAGAAATCTGTTTGGGGAAGATTGGGTTATGTTCAAATTGGACAGAACCAGTTAGAATTGGTATGTCCTTATTGGTTGAGGCAAAGGAAGAAGGGGCAGTTGTTGTGGGTTTTTTTGGCTCAGTGGGAGCTGATATGGTGGGTTTGGGTTTTCTAGACACCCCAGATGTTCCATTTTTCACTTGAGCATCAGCTTCCCTTTGTTTCTGCTCAGAGCTGGCCTTGGTAGCCTCAGTCTGAAACTGCTGATCTAGTGAAACTTTGAGGAGTGCCTCTTGATTTTTCAATCCTTTTTCCTTCAATCTTCTCTACTCAGTCTTATCTTCTGCCCTTTTGGCAGCTTGGGCTGCAGATAAGAGCCTTTCATTCTCCATCTTTTTGGCTTCGTCAGCCTGTTCCTTGAACCAAGGAGAAGGAGGAGCTATTCCTGTAAGAGATTCTAGAAAAAGAGTATGATTAAATACCTCATGTTGTAACGCAAAAATTTTGTAGTCTACGGAAATTTTCAGTAGATCCAATTGTAGCTTCTGGGTGGTGAGGAAATCTTTGGTAAAGTTGGTGAAGAGGGTGGTGAGATAGTTATTAAGAAGTGGGTTTAACACTTCTTGAAAAGCTTGGCTTGAGAAGGTAAGTGCAGTGGAAGTAGGTGGAATGTGTGGGGAACCATCAAGTGAAGGTGCCTGCATTGGGAAGGATTGGGGTTGCAGGACTTGGTTATTCAATACATTTGTGACTAACTCAGTGAGTTTGGCTACATCAGCCTGAATATTAGCCACAGAATCCATCAAATCCTTGATATTGAGATCTGATTCGTCCATCCTTTTATGGATATCATTCGAATCCCTGACTGGTGAGTCAGTTTTATCATGACCTAAGTCCATCTCACGAATGTCATGGACCCCTTTTTCTTGGTTCCGGGGATTTCCAGCCTCAGTTTCAAGAACTTCATGGGCTGTTGCCATACCTGGAGTCTTATTGCCTAATCCATCCAGATGAAGTCCCATTGGGCTCTCATGTGAGATAGATGCTCCAGATATATGATCATCATCTCTAGATGGACTGGACACCATGATCTCATCCATTTCTCCTTGGGTAGGAGATTTATTAGTTTGAGCAAAGGTTTGAAGGGGATGGTCCTCAATAGGTGAGGGGAGGAGAACTAATATGCTCAAAGGTAGAATAAACCTCATGGAGAACTTGGGTAAGAGAGTTAAGGCCTTATTGTGGAGAAGAAGCAGAAGTGTCCATGGGAGAGTGGACCGCTATCTGAATGTCAAGTGGCATTGCAATGGTTTGTAGAGGGTCCCTTTGGAGTACAACATCATCCTGTTGAGAGGATTGATGAGGAGCTACATCGGGTTGAGATTCTGGATTCATCTATGAGGATGGAACAGATGTATCTATTTGTCTAGTGGGGACAGAGACTTGTTCAGGGATGTCAACTTCCTGAACAATCTTTTTGGTGTTTTTGGGTTTGCGAGCTTTGGTAGATGGTTTTCTTTTGGCTGTTACATTTACATGTGTGGAAAAGGAGGTGGATGTGGGTTCACCAAGGATGATTGTATCCTTAGTTTCTTCCATGTGTTTTGCCTCAGTGTTCAACCGAGTGAACACGTGTTTGTCAATGCTTTTGATCGTAGAGAGAGGAGCAATATGAGAAGCATTATTAGCATTTGCAAAAAGACAAGTCATTACAAACCTAGGGTACAAGAAAAATTTGGGACTCTTTTGGTGATGCACCAAGTGGTCAAAAATTATTTGAGACAACTTGACTTTTTCGTTGTACAGAATAGCGTACATGAGAAATTGCATGTCATACGGCATTTCTCCCCAAGTAGTCGTCTTTTGAGAAAGACGTTGTAAAATGGTGTGATACAAAAACTTGTACTTAGGGTAGATATAGGCTTTGTACAAGGCTCTGTATTCAGGTCTCCCTGATATTCACATTGAACAAAAACATTATGAAGAAGTTTTAGAGGAACAATGGTAGGTGCCTCAGTATCGTTCAGATTTAGGGCAACAGTTATTTTAGAGGGGGTGATGGAAACTTGTTGACCAGTGACCACCAAAGTGATGCTTTCAACAGAGTCATCCTTCGACACCAAGGTCGAGTTTGCCCAAAACTGATTTAGAGCAACTTCTGAGATAGGAGGGTCGACAGTTAGAGCGGTGTGAACGAAAGATTTTACCAGAATCTCTCGTCATAGTGAAGGTACTTAGAAGACTTAACAAGATAGGCACTGAGAATGTGAATCGGCTTGATTTTCAAAGCTTCAGACTCCATTGATGCGATGATAAGCGAAGAACAGTTACAAGTGCAAAGTGTGATTACAACGTTTTGCCTTAAGTTTAGAGAAGTAAAGAAAGAGAAATGTAACTGTTGTAGATGAGTGCGGTTTCAATAAAGAAAACCTCCACTACTTATAACATACCGAAAGTTTTACCTTAGGGTTTTTATCCATTGGACAAATCTGTGAGCAAGAGAGAGAAATACAAAAGACAAATGAGTACGCTCATGCACACCCTGATGTATAGACAAAGCTTTGCTAGGAATGACGCCTGGTCTGATGCCGTTACACAACCATCATGAGCATCAAGCTCAGACGGAATCAGTGTAAGTGCGTCGTGCCAGGAGACATGCCTGACAAGCGATTGTCCTTCGCCATAAGCAGCATTCTAAAGTTTTTGAGTTGAAAGAAGAGTTTTCTTGATTAAAGGAAGATCAAGAGGCTTTGCAAGGATTAGTGAAGAACTGAAGAGGATAACCACTGATATAAATAAGATCAGTGGTCATTAGAAGTGAGAGGGGTAAGTTGGTAAAATGAGAAGATATTATCGAGCCGTGAGAACAATTAATGAGTGTCAATTCAATTAATTATAGGCAGTCTAATCTTATAGAGTGATTAGTGACGGTCAAATCAGGCATAATTATCAAGAATTTGATAACTATAGACAAAAGAAAATTCTAAGCACGGGAGAGATTTTAACCTCAGAAGAACGTTATTCTCGGAAGAGTTTTAACCATGAATAAGTTGTCAGATTAACACCTTGGAAGGAGTGGAGATCTCGGAAGGAGTAGAAACCACAGAGTGTTTTAAATGTAACAACTGATGGTTATAAAAACGGATAGATATAAAACAATGGTTAGCATAACCACTGAACCTATCCGCATTTTAGGACAACCACTGAGAGAAAAACCAAGGTTGTTTCATCAGTGGTTTATTAATTATCCGATGTTAAGACACTTTTTGAGAATTATCATTTTATATATTTATTTCAAGGTTTAAGAAACGTATTCTTAACCATATTTATTAACTCATATTTATCATACCTAATTTTCCAACAAACTTAGAAAAAGTTGAAGAATCCAAATGCTTGGTAAATGTGTCCAGTATTTGGTCACTTGTAGATACATGTTCTGGGACTATCAATCCCTTTTCAAAACAGTCTCTAATGAAGTGATGCCTTATTTCTATATGTTTGGTTTTAGAATGATATATAGTATTTTTTATTATATTGTTGGCAGCTTCGCTGTCTATTAGGAGAGGTGTTTTGAGTTTCGTTATTCCAAAATCCAACAGTTGATATTGTAAGCAAAGGATTTGGGCAGTGCAATGAGCTGCTACAATGCACTCAGCTTCAGCAGTTGAATTTAACAATGAAGTTTGCTTTTTTGCTTTGCCATGAGACCAAACAATCTGCAAAGAACTGACATCCTCTTGAAGTAGACTTCCTGGTGAGCTAGCATCCATCATAATCACTTTCTGAAAACCAACAAGCTTGCAAGATTGATTAGCAGGATACCAAATACCAAGCACATGAGTGTGTTTAAGGTATCTGAATATCCTCTTCACGAATGATAAATGGGATAGTTTAGGGGCAGATTGGTATCTTGCACAGACAGATGTTGCATACATGATGTCTGGCCTTTATTAGTAAAATACATCAAAGGTCCAATCATACACCTTTAGAGAGTTTGATCTACATGTTCACATTTTTCAAACAGGACTTATTCCAGGTGCGCTTGCCATGGGGGTAGAAATTATTTTGCAATCATTCATTTAAAATTTATTCAGAAGATCCTTTACATATTTAGATTGATGAATGAAAGTCCCATTAGGGGTTTTTTTAACTTGGATTCTTAAAAATATTTTAAGTTCACTTAAAGCACTCACTTCAAACTTAGAAGACATTAGTTTAGAAAATTTTTCACACAAGGAAGGTTTTGTTGATCCAAAAATGATGTCATCAACATAGATTTGGACCAACAAATGTTCATTGGCTACCCTCTTGATGAACAAGGTCTTATCAATGGTTCCCCTAGAAAATTTATTTAAAAGAAGAAATTGAGAGAGAGTATCATACTACGCTCTAGGTGCCTATTTCAAACCATAATGTGCTTCGTCTAGTTTGTACACCCAATCAGGGTGATGAACATCATCAAACCCTGGAGGTTGACAGACATAGACTTCCTCCTTTATAGTTCCATACAGGAATGCACTTTTTATATCCATCTGAAATATCTTTATATTGTGGGATATAGCAAATGCTAGGAAGAGTATTATGGCTTCTAGTCTGACCACAGGGGCAAAGGTTTCATCATAATCGATGCCTTCCTCTTGGCGGTACCCTTGTACTACCAATCTTGCTTTATTTTTGAATACAATGCCTCTGTCATCTGTTTTATATCTAAATGCCCATCTAGTTCCTATAGGGTATTTTCTTGTGGGCAAGGGACATAGAGTCCAAACACTTTGCCATTTGAATTGTAATAGTTCATCTTGCATAGCTTCCACCCAATTATTATCTTTATGAGCCTCCTGATACATAGAGAGCTCAATTTAGGACAAGAAAGCTACATGAAGGCAGAAGTTTGAAATCTGACTCCTATTTTGAACACCCTTAGTCAAATCACCTAATATATTCTCTAGTGGATGATTTCTGTTGAAGGAAATGATGTCCAAACAATTATTTGTAGAGGCAGCATCAGACGAAGATGGATTTTTAGCAGGATCGGGAGAGTTTTCGGATGTAGAAGCATGCGCATGTTCAGGGATATCTACACGTACATTATCCAGTGCTGGGGATAAGGGAGTAGATATTTGTTCCTTCTGATCTTGAGGATTTATTGGATGAGATAGAATAGAAGTAAAGAAGTGAGATACTGAACACTCCTCAAGAGATGATAGATCTTCAGAAGTTTGGTAAGACTCTAAAGAAGGAGACGAGGAAGAGGTAGGAGAGGTGTAGGTAAAGCTTTCAATATCAAAAAGATCGTCAGGAGTAGAAGGAAAGGAGGAGGTTGATACAGATTCGCTGAATTTAACATCAATGGTTTTCTCAACAATTTTGGACCTGAGATTGAAATCTCTGTAAGCTCTAGAAGTTTGAGAGTATCCAACAAAATATCCAGAGTCAACTTTAGCAGCAAAACTTGGAAAAAGAGTCCTTTGTATTCAAAATGAAACATGGACACCCAAAAACTTTGAAGAAGGAAATGAGGGGCTTTATGGTATGAAGGACTTCATAGGCAGTCTTGTTATGTCTTTTCACAGTGTGAACCATGTTTAAGACATAACAAGTGGTATTTACTGTCTTAGCCCAAAAGGATAGAGGTAATCCTGAGTCAGCAAGCATGGTTCTCGCAGCTTCAATAACTGTCCTATTCTTTCTTTCCACAATTCCATTTTGAGCAGGAGTTCTAGGAACACTATTTGTGTAAGGATTCCTTTGGAAATGCAGAATTCATCAAGAACATGATTCTTGAATCCTGTGCCATTATCACTTCTAATTACCTTCACAGGAAGACCAAATTGTCTTTCAAGTTGAGTGATAAGGGCTTTTATTTTATCAGCAGTCTTGTCTTTGCTGAAGAGAAATAAGGTCCAGCAAAATCTTGAGTAATCATCTACAACAACTAAGCAGTATCTCTTTCAAGCCAAGCTGGCTACCTTCACTGAACCGAACAGATCCATATGAAGCACATTGAGACAGTTAGTTGATTTGGATTCCTCAATAGACTTATGTGATGATTTATGTTGCTTTCCCTTTAAGCAAAATTCACACTGACCTTCAAAGTGAAATTCTTTTGAAGGTAATCCTCTTACTAAAGAAAGGGTAGAAAGCTTGTGGAGAGTTTAATGGTTAAGGTGACTGAATCTTCTGTGCCAAAGGGCAGTTTTAGAAGATGAAGCTTTGGCTATCAAACATGTAGGAATCAGTGGTCATGTCTACACCATAGACATTTCCACTTCTCTTAGCCTTTAGCAGAGTATGTTGGTCAATTAAGATCTTTATTTTCGAATTTATTTCAGGAGAAAGAATTTTACAGCTGTCTTTTGTGAAAAATGAACTGATGTTTTTTTCTGCTAATTGAGAAACATTCGAGAGATTAAATTTGAGTTTTTCAACTAAGCTTACATATTTGAAGTGCAGCTTCCCACTAAGGAAAGAACCAGACCCGACTATCTAACCCTTTGCATTGTTTCCTTTAGATCCTCCATTCTTTGGAATGAAATTATTGAAAATGGATCTGCATCTTGTCATGTTCCTAGAGCCTTCATTGTCCACATATCATAGGTGATTTTGGTTTGAAGAATGTCTATGCACATGAGGATCAAATGCAATAGGTTAGATATGGGTCTTTTTTTTATTTTTCGAAGAAGAAAGAGAACATTTCAGGAATTTATTTGTTTTGTTGTGCATTATTCATCAACTTAAGCATCATTTGTATGAGCTGTTGCTGATTTTGATGCAAGATGTTGGTTTGTGAATCCATGGAAGAAGGGTTCACAACAGCAGGAGAATAGGAAGCATGAATCACCATGGGATAAGAAGGTGGTGTACCAAGAATTGATGGTCTGGGAGATGCAAGTAGAGGAGAAGATAAGTGGAAGGGTGAATGAGTGTTTGGTCTTATTACACTGTTAGCAGATGGTCTACTTTCTTTCTTGGACTTCTTCATCTTATTAGGGGGATTCCCTTTAGATGAAGAAGCGTGTTCAGCTTTCAACTTTTCAGCCTTCAGTCTATCTCTAGCTTTCCCCAAAGGAGTTTTTGTCCTTCAATTTTTAGTGGGGTGATTGTACTTGAAACATTTCAGGAAAGCAGGAGATAGTGAAGAGTAGTTAGGCATGAAAGGCTTATTTTCCTTCATTATTTGATAAGGAGGGTGAGGATGAGAGGGAGGGAATTTGATATCAACCACGGGCCTTTTTCCTTTGTCAAGATAGGCCTCAGGGTTATGAGAGGTTTCAAGTTGAGTTGTACCTTTTGATCTTTGAGTAGAGCTCATGGCTGGAGCAATCTAAGTTTGCTCAGAAGAATTATTATTATGATCACTTTCTAGGTGTGTCTCTTCTGGTCTTTCCAAGTTAGTATTTGTAGGATATACAAACGTTGTCCAGGTTAATACACCCTTGGAGGTGTGATCTTTATAGCTAGAATTACATCAGGAAGAAAGGTGGGGGATAGACGTTCAGAAACATTTTCTTTTATTTTACTGTCAATCGAGGCATAGTCCTCTGGAGAGATTGTGTGATTGTACCCGATTCCAAACTTAGCCTTACTGTGAACTTGCTTACTAAGAAGCATCCTAAATCCTTTGTAGGATTCAACCCACTTTTCCCAGCTGACTTTAGTTTAAGCCAGTTCATCTCTACAAGCCGAATATTTTTCATGTTGCAAATCAAATAATGCTTGTAGGTTAGATTTTTTAGTTTTCAAGATTGAAATTTGACTATCTTTATTCTTTATTAACTTTTCTACTTCTAAATTTTTATTAGCCAGTAGTTGCTCCATCTCATGGTTCTGTTGTTGTAGCAAGATATTGGATTTCATTATTTTTGCAAAAGCATCAATGCCAGCATTGGTGCACAGCTTTTCAAGTGTAGAAGAGGATACATGCGCATCAGAAGAGTCTGCTTCTGGTTGTTCAGAAAGGGTAGAGTTTTCACCATTAGCCATTAGAGCAAATTCTGTAAGCTCAATAGTGATGAGGGCATAGCCTACATCAGGCATGCCGCTCCAGTCTACATACTCTTGTGTGAAAAGAGCTGGTTGACAAGAAGATGAAGACCGGATAGCAGGGCCTGGTGTGTTTATTTGAGGAGGAGATGGTGCAACAATCTGAAGTGGGGCAGGAGTGAGCTGGTACACGCTGCCATTGGCAGCTTGTACATATTGTACATTAGGAGAAGGAGAGTTTTGTACAATGTGAGCTATCTCCTGAGAGTTGTTATGCTTTTGAAAATGTGAAGAAGAAGAAGAAGAAGAAGAAGAAGAAGAAAAGGTGATGCAGAAGTGTGTGAGTGTGTGTTTGGAAAAGTCACATAGGGTGAAGAATTAGATTTGGGAGCATTTCTGCGTTCCCTGGCAAAGTGTCCAATGCCATCACACCTGTAGCATTGGACTTTTGCCATATTTAGGCCAATGCCATGACACCTCTTATAGAACTTATTAGCTCTCATGCTTAAGAGGGCAAGTTGATGAAGGATATTGATTTCTTCCAAGTCATCACTCGGAATCTGATGGAGATCATCCATGGTAAAACACAGATGGTCAGGAATCAGACAATGTCATCACTAGAAGGAGAAGAGTTGATGCCAGTGGTTATGTGAATGTGCTCATCATAACCCTGATCATTGATCTCGGAATTATGACTAAGAAGAACAATATTCCTTTGAACATACTCTTCTATTGATTTAACAGACTTTATTAATTTTCTTTTCTGGTCAATCTCTCGCTCAAAAGTGAGCAACTTACCATCGAGTTGGGTAAGTGAGAGTTTTCAGAAGTCTGGCGAAAATCTCATTACTATGGAATAAGTTTCCCATTTACCAGGAAGAGATCTCAAGAAACAGTTAAGAATAGAAATAGGTGGGTACACTTGACCAAATAATTTTAGTTCACTTAAGAAAGAAGTGAACCTTTCAAATTGCTGAGTTAGTGACTCATTATTTAGTTGGCAGAAAGTCTCATACTGTTGAGCGAATATCTCCCTTGTATTGGCGACAACATTATCGGTACCGCCGAACTGATCTTTCAGAGCATTCCACAAGTCTTAAACAGACTCATGGTGAAGAAGACCAGAATAAATTTCATTCGGGAGGGCCATAGCCAACTGAGCATGTGCCTTTGCATCAAGCTATGGTTTCTGCAAACCTTCTTCGGTATAGTTCCGAGGGTCCTTAGGGACAGAGTCTCCTGTCTCTGTGTCCAAGACCATTGGTTTATGAGGTCCAAACATCACAGACTTCCAACATCCAGTATGATTGTTGGATAAAAAGTGTAACATCATTCTCAACCATATATTATATTGATGCCTTACCAAGATTGGTGGCTTAGTGGCAGAGCCGGTTTTATGAGGGTCTATAGTAAATTTTTCTGCCATAGGTTTACAAACGATTATGAGCAAATCTAAGAGTGATGAGTTCTCAAGGTAGTTTGTTTGAATGGTTTTTGAACACAACTTAGTTCAAAACCAAGCACCTGTAGATTTTGAAGAGCAGAAAAACAGAAGAAACAGAATGCAGAAAACTAAACAACAAGATATCAAAGAGAGCTTTGGTTTTAGTCTTGATGGTTAAACCAAGACTAAGGACAATGCTCTGATACCAATAGTTGAAACTTACATAGAGGCTGTTTAACCAGGAACAAAGACTTTAGATGCACCGTCAAAGCTTTGGTAGTAGCTCCCTCTAAAGTTTAACACTTAGTTATTTTGTTTGTTTAGTTTTTGCTAGAAAGAGAGAAAGCAGAATAACAGCACAAGGAATTTTGGGGGAAAGTAATTCAATTTTCTCAGGGAATGTTGCGACTTAAATACTCAACATTCAATGTTACAAGACAAGAAGTAGTAAGACAAATAGCTAACACTGTTACAAACACTGAATCGTCAGAATAGTACAACTAATACAAAGTCTACAACCACGGAAACAAGAGTCTTCAGAAGTCTTCTGAACTCTTCAGTTTTTCCTAGGTAGAGATAGTTGTGTAGAAGTTCAGTGGTTATTCTTTCAGAAGGAGTTCATCAGAAGCTGATTAATCAGTGGTTATTGTTTAATAAGAGGTTGTCTTCCGAACGGATCAACTTCAACTATTGTCTTCCAAAGTATAGAAGGTAAGCGATAGTTATTTTTGGCGAATCTTCCGCTGTTGAGCTTCCGATGCAGAACATGAGTAGTTCTGCAATCTGAAGAGAAAGTATTCAGAAGAGAAGTATCCGCGGTTGGTCAATCCGTGGTTTTATTCATTAGTTCTGGCTTCAGTGGTTTTGCTCATCAGTCTTTATTTTCCAACAAACCTCACTATAACCAAGTCCATTGACCCTCTTACCTCTATATTGAGCACTGATCATGCCAACAACCAAATTACTTGAATAATCATATTTCTCAACAATTAATTTGGTTTTTGATAACTCAATTTTTAATTGATTTAACTATAAGGTAACCTCATCTATTCTGCTCTTAGCAGCACGATAGTGAGATTCCTTATCACTCAAAAGCTTTTTTAGTTTTTAAATATCAAGTCTCTCAGCGTTAAGTTTTCTTTAGAAATTTGCTTCATTTTTAAGAAACTCTGAGTTAAAGTATTTTAATTTGGATACTTCTTTGATCAATGCCTCATTATGTGTCCTATATTTGAAAAATTTATCAATGCAAGCAGATGAGGATAAGTGTTCAGTTACCTCAGAACGCCTTTCGTCTTCCTCTGCCATAAAAGCATGACTCAAAGTCATCTCCAGCTCCTACACTTGCTCACTCCAATCATAAAAGTTTGTCTCTTGAGTGACCAATGCCTTTGAGGTTCCAGCTCCAATAGATTCATCAGATTTCTTCTTAGCTTCTTTCCCAGTCTTGGGAAGCTTGCATTCCCTGGAAAAATGTCCGAGCTGGTCATAGTTGTAGCACCAGAGCATAGACTTGTTGAATCCCAACTTTCTTCCAGGATTGTTCCCAAATTGTTTCATCCATACTTCTTGATGAACTGCCTTGCTTTGAACACTGCCATTGCCATCTGCCAGGAAATATCCATCTCCTCAACGTGAGAAGGATTCATTTTTTCCATGTTATCTTGTGTAAGACTTGTAGGTGAAGCTCCCTTGCAAGGAAGGCATTATAGCTGTTCATGAAACTTTTGAACATCATCAGATTCTCTTCACCTTCAGCACTGAACTTAGGCACATAATGACCTTGTCCTGCGGAGAGAAAGGCAGTTTCATATGGAACTGAGTGAGAAGCAGATGCTTGATGGTTGATTGTAGAGAGGGGAGCTGCATTCTCAGTGGCTGGACTGATATTCCCATTGAATTTGCATGGTTTAAAGCTCTTTGCTTTTCACCCATATCATATGAGTTGATGATGGATATGAGCTCACTTAATGTAGTATTGTACATGTCTTTCGTCCTTTTGATGGTTGTACAATTGGACTTCAAATTGTATTGCAGAAAATTCAGCAGCTTTTTGTTGACCTCATCCTTGGTCATCTCAATGCCAGATAATTCAAACTGGAAAGGATGTGTAGTAAGCTAACCCGACCAATTCCAGTGAAAAACGGAACTTACGCTCATCCTTTACACAATCATCTTTTGACAGTAGCTACTATAGTATCCTTGGGTGTATTCCTTCCAAAATACTGTAGGATAGTAAGTGTCAACCACCAAACACTGGACACACGTTAGAGATAATCAAACAATTCCACTTGTTGCATAGAAATTCGTACATGATAACAATACTTAAATTTTAGGACGCAATTTTTTTAACAAGGGGAGACTGTGACAACGAGTACGAAACCGTCAGGTGACTGTACGGTAGTACATCAGTTAAATATTATAAATATAGATACTTAACTGTGTGTTGGTTTGGTGAAAAGAATCAGGATCGATAACGAAGCTCTACGAACTATCAATCACGTGCGGAATTCATGATCAATATATATAGAATCAAAGAAATGCAAGCAATTCCATAAACAATCTTCTATTAATCAACAAATGATTACAAGAAGTTCACTCAGAAAAACTTTCTCACACAGAGAATTCTCACAGGTTTGCTGAAGTTCTGCCAAAAGTTATGAAGAATTCAGCCAAACCTTCTATTTATACATACAGCTCAGCCGAACCTATTCAGATAGCCGAACCCCTAGGTTCACCAGCCGAACCCCTAGGTTTGCTGGGCGAACCCTTAGGTTCGCTAGACGAACCTAGGTTGCCAAACCTAAAGGTTTGTCGAACCTTCTCCAGGTTATAGGTTCGCCGAACCTATCTAAGCAATAGGTTCTAAAACTCAAAATAAATATAACTTTTTGAATAGAAAACTATTACATATGTGCACTAGCAAACTCCCCCTTAATAGTTTCTATCAAAAATCTTCATTCTTTGTCTTTAGCTTTTTCTTCTTCTTTGTCTTTAACACCGCTTGATTCTCCAACTTCTTCATGAACAACATTATCCACCACTCGTATAACAACCGAACATGGTATCTTTGCAAGTCTCTCTGCTTCAGTCTTCGCATCTCTTTCATCTCTTTCTTTCTGCACTTTCATCAGTTCAACATAAAGATAATTCACATCATCCCAATTGCAACCAGAATGTATACCCAATGTATAACACATTCTAGCAATGATTTGATATTGAATTGCCATGTCTTTAAAGCTCACACCAAAATCATGAAATCCATCATCTGCATAGATCTCTGCTGTGTTAAGTAAATCAATGTCATCTTTTGAGTAGTTCACTATCCACACCGGATCAAGCATCCTTATTACCCTCCATTGTTCTTCTTGCTTTAACAAAATCACCCCTTCAGATGTTCTTTCATCATAAAACCAGAATTTGAAGAAAGGATTCCAGTTCTGTTCTATCTTCCTTAGTCTTGGTCTTTTGAAAACTTTGGGCTTTGCATATCCATGAATTCTATCTATGAATTGTGGTGTCAACAAACTCCATCCAGCTCTTGCTTCTTTTTTTAACAATCTCTCAAAAACTTCATTATGTCTAGTCTGAATTGGCTTAATCATCTTCATTCTTGCCAAGCTCATACATTCAAAAGATGGTAGACTAATCAAATCAGAAGCTTTTCCAAAGTACTGACATCCGTCTGTTCTTTTCACAACATAGCATCCTTTGTCTGTCAAACTTCTTGGAATGTTATGAAAGTAACCATAACTAACAATCCTTCCAATCATCTTGGATTTAGATCCAATATTAAACCTTTTTAATTGTCTAGTCTGGTTTTCTTGATCTTAGTCGTCTATGACCTCAATCATCATCTTGAAAATGTGTAAGTGATCAATAATGTACTTTGTTTCTTTCTGATATTCCATCCAGAAGTCCATGTTAGTCGTTTCTTTAATTTGATCCAAAGATGTCTTCGAAATACTTCCAAGTTCAAAGATTCTCTTCAAAGTATTCATGTTTAACAATTCTTCATCAACAATGTCGTCTTTCTCAAAATCAGATAAATCTAGATCATCTTCTTCAAAGTCAAACATCAAATCATCATCAGTATCAAATAAATCTTGAAAATCATGTGTAGAATATCCTCCAGCAATCTCCCCTTCTTCTAACTCTTGATCAACTCGAATCTCAAATATATTCCTCTGCAAGTCTATGTCATAATGCATTTTAAACAAATTAAGAAAAGTAGGCAAGGAATAATCAACAATCCTTTCAGGTTATTCAATTGCATCTAAATCTTTAAAATCTACATAAGTACAATCCTTTGCCCTATCAGAAGATACAACAGTCACAGGAACAACTTCAGTAATATTCTTTGATGGAGAATAAACCACAATAGCACCTGAAACAGAATCTAGACAACCAGAATCACCAATCACACCTCCAGCACCAGCACCATTCTCATCATCATCATCATGAGCATTGAAACTCATATGTTCATCAATATTAGATCCACCATAATCAACCTTTTCCTCTTCCTCCTCTTCTTCCTCTTCCACCTTCTCTTCAAACATCTTCTCTTCTTCTTCTACCTCCTTCTCATCATCTTCATCAAGATTCACCACCACCTTCTCAGCTTCAGACCCAGAAACCTCAGCCTTTGAAATCTTAGCTTCTAAATCTTTCATCTTTAATCTCAAATCAGTATTTTCATTCTTGAGTTCAACTATATCTTCTGACTGTAGCTTGATAAAGAACTCCAAATCAGATATCTTTTCTTTCATCTTCTTCTTTTCAGCTACCTCTTTTTCTTTCCATTTCATCAATTTAGCTATCTAAGCCTTTTCTCATCCAATTCCTTTGTGCTTGAAGAAGAAGTTTGATTAGCAATAATCTTTTCTTTGTCTTTCTTGTAGCTTTCAAACTCCTTTGATAACATAGATAGTCTTCTTTTAAGATTAGTATCATCATAATTAACTGTAAAGTTAATATCTCCCAAATCATCCAACCCAACAAATAGATCATCTTTAGGAATCGAATCTTGATGAAGTGGAGTGTCTTGTACCGAAGTAGCCACAGTAGTAGAATCCACAAAAGATGGCATAAAAGAAGCTACATTTACAAACCCAGGAGTTTGTAAAGTAGTAACTGGAATAGAAGCAGTAATAGAAGAAACAATCTCAGAAACTTTAGAAGTCACCGGAACAGAAGATGTCACAGCAGGTGAACACACAACGGTCTTAGTAGTCTTTCACTTCTTCTCATACGGTCCTCCTTTCGCCATCCTTTTCTTCCTTTTAGGCTTTGATGATTCCGGCTCTTCAGCTACAAAACTGGGATCAACTCTTTCTTCCCTTTCTTCTTCAACTAGCTTAGCAAATTCTTTCTTTAACTTTCTCACCATCTGGTTCCCACTTGAACCATCTCATACTCAGACTCAGTGTCTGGTGAATCTTCACTATCATCAACAGCAACAGCTTCAGTCTGTTGTGCAGGTATCTCAACATCAACAGGCTCCTGTGAACTCGGTTCCTGTGATGATTGAGTCTGTGGTGTAGCTCGGGAAGATTGAACAGTAGATTTCTTGGCTTGTTGTCTTGGATGAGGTGAAGGTGGTGCCTGATCATCATCATCATTAACCTCTTCAGCATCTGAACCAGAGTCGGCATGTCTCCAAGCATCATCATCAGGAGCAATGTAATTTGCCCTGGCATGGTGACCTATCATACCTTTCTATAACACAGCATCACCACTCCGTTGACACACCCTGACCTGACCCAAACTCGAATCAGTCATGTGCTTGAGCTTTAACAAATCACCAGCTTCCCTAGGTTGCAATCCCTCAGGTAACCTTTCATCAATCAACATCTGTACGAATCTAGGATACTTATAAAATCGATCCTTAGCCTTCGTGATGTTATCTGACATATACCGGAAGATCATCCCAAAAAAATTGAACGGTTTGTTCAATATAAGGGCTACCATTGCTGATCTCATCAAATCTCTGAGCTCGTCGAAAGTGTCTTTCCTCATGCTCAGGAAATGTAACAGTACATGTGCAAAAAACTTGTACTGGAGTGGAAGCTTGCCCTTCTTGACTCATATGGAGTTGTAAGCTCCAAAGTATCGAATCCGAAGAAAACATCCTTTAATGCACCTCTCTGGTATAAGAGTTATACTAGCAGGTTCACCCCTGAACTGTAGCACCCTCCTGATATCAGCTTCAGATATACGAAGTGCTTGCCCTAGCACATTCGCATCAATAACATATTCTTCATCCACATAAATAACTCTGGTTGACTCCCAGAAACTCTGAATATGTGACCGATAAATCTGCCAAGAATTGGAGATGGCGTAGTAAATCCTTGATCGACGAAGAAACTCGATCATCGGACGAAAATCTTGGCCATTCCTAGTAGTAGGATCCAGATACGCACAAACATTATGTTTGTCACCAAAAGTTAAGTCATCAGAAATAAAACACAATTAGAAACAAAAATTAACAAATTAAAAAAAAATTCTAAGTATAGACCAGCGAACCTATCCCTGAGACGAACCTAATGCTAGGCGAACCTAAAATAGATGAACCTGTTATCTAGACAAACCTATTTGAACAAACCATCTGATGAACGAACCTTATAATGAACGAACCTTCTGATGAATGAACCTTCTGATGAACGAACCTTATAATGAACGAACCTTCTGATGAACGAACCTCAGAATGAACGAACCATTAGAATGAACGAACCTTCAATCAAACGAACCTGTTGGTCAAACGAACCTTGACCAAAAGGTTCGGTTCTTTTGAAATCCAGAGGTTCGCCACGAACGTATCAGGTTCAAATCTTCGAATTAGAAGATAAAACTTTACACCGAGGTTCGAAATACAACGATGAACAACTTTTACAAATACGGTTTGCCCAGAATTTAGATTTTAACCAGTTTTAGTTCAAATTAACAAGTTCGACTTAAAAATCCTAAATCCTTTCAGATCTCTCAATCTAGCTGGTGAAATTCAACGATTTCTACCTAAAAATGATCAGCAAGTGATTACGAATATAAGAAAATCAATGAAAAGTTCTGGGATGTCTGGAATCGAAAATAAAAAAAAATCTTCTTGTAGGTTCGTCAGCGTATAATCAGATGAAAGTGACGAACCCTTTTCACGAACCTTGTATTTATACTCACGAACCTATTCAGACGATCCTTTCAAACAAACCTGACAAGCGAACCTAGTTAGAGAATCTAGCCAACGAACCCAGCCAGCGAACCTAACCAGCGAACCTAGCCAGCGAACCTAGCCAGCGAACATAGCCAGCGAACCTTCTCACAAACCTACACCAGGCGAACCTTTTGAAAAATTTGATTTTTCTTTTAAATTTCAAAACAAATTCATGTTTAATTATTCCAAGGTCAAACAAAATAATCAAAAATTATTGATTTAACATCAGATAAAAAATAAAAATAAAATAAAATAAAATCTTTTTGTATTTTTCAAATTTTTTAGAACAATTAAACTGCAAATTTAACTAATCTAACTATACTAAGAAAATCAAATCTTTTTGTTTGAGAAAAAATTCAGACATGAGATCATATTGTTTTACAATTATCAAAATATCTGTTTGAATTAAAGAATGAATTTATTAGCAAATTACAAGTCCAAGATGATTGTCAGTATACTTATCCTTTTAAGTTTAGTTACTTAGTTAATATATCAGATTAAACAAGATTATCAAACACTTTATAATAATCCATTTACTTGAACACATCCCCGATTTGTGAATAACTAATCAAACATAAATGTTCTTGAAACTGATTACTTCAATTTTAACTAGCCTGATCATGCAAAAATAAAGCAGAATTTCTTTTTGAAAATAACAAAATAGAAAACAATTTGAATTTGTTCAAATTCTTGGAATCAAGGTTGATACTTACGTATGCTCAAATGATCCAGAAAATGAACTAAACATTAATTTAAGATTAAGTTTTTAGCAATCAGATCGATATTTTCAAAGACGCAGAGATTGTCCAAATCTTAATCAGAACCAAGAAAACAAATTTAACTCGTTTAAAGCTATAACAATCAGATCGATACGTAAGTATACGCAAAGAATGTTCCAGCTTTAAACTAAAATAAAAGAAAAACAAAATTAAAATTTCTTTTGAAAATTAAACACATGATCAAACTAGTAATTTAACTTTTTGTTCAAGAAACACTTTGTCAGAACAATTACCACTCTTTCAGGACAAAACTAAGTACTGCATTCTAAGCATCTGTTTACTATAAAGCATAATCAAACTTTTGTTTAAACTTATATTAACTAAGTTATAAACCTACTAACACATCATACTTAGTACTTGTAAATACTATTTATGTTCAAATTTTTAATGAAACATATATGTCTCTAATTGCAAACAATGTGCTATCATTTCTCACATAGTCGAATCAATTTCTCAGATTTTTAATTTTTTAATGTTTTTGTGTTTTTGTATTTTTCAAAATTTTCTCCCCCTAAAAACTAAAACACAAAAGAAAATAAAATATCTGATGTTAATTCAATAAAAATGATTACGAAGGAATTTGATTCTTAATTACCTCACCCATGACCCGAATGCCATTTAATTTGATAAATACTCAAAACAGTTTTTGTCGAAGGCCTTGGTGAGAAGGTTTGCTCTTTGCTCGTTGGTGTGTATCTTCATCACATCAATCAGTTTCTTTTCATAGCAATCGCGTACGAAATGATACCACTGTAGATTTGACGAATTGATCACGAAATTCTACGATTCGATCATAAACGTGCGGAATCTGTTTACAACTAGATTTGAATCAACAATGACAACGTAATAGATCATGAATCTGAACCTTCATTGATATCCAAGTGTTTACAAATAATAAACGTGAAAATACAACACTTGAACGATCAAAAGAAACAAAGATGAAGAGAGTCTTGATCTTGAGCTTGAGAGAGAATTTGACTTTGTGTGTGTGAATTGTAAGCTCTACCTTGTTTACAGTCTCCGCCTTAGCCATGTCCAACACATATAAATCCTTACTCCTGTCAGTAGTCATCAGTATCCATTCTTCAGGAATCTGAATTCCTTGTTGAAGCACATAACACTTTTTATCATAAAACAACACCTTATACCCTTTGTCACATATCTGAGACACACTCAAAATATTGTTAGTTAACTCCTTGCAGTAATTCACGTTGTCAAAGGAAACTTTACCATTAGTCAAACTACCACACCCTGTAATCTGACCACCTTTGTCACCTGCAAAATTAACATAACATCCTTTCATTTCCCTGAATTATTTTAACAATCCTAACTCTCCTGTCATGTGCTGTGAGCATCCACTATCAACAATCCAGCGATTGTTGATATGGCCCATGAATGCCACCTGCACAATAAATTAAAATTTTGATTAGTACCAAAAGGGATGACTCCCGCCATTCCGGCGTTGAGTCTCCCTGAATAGCCTCCTGCCATTCGGTTTTGATGAACTACTTGAAGACCCATCTTCCAAGTATTCATCCTTTCTCACAAACCTTTTATCATCTAACCTGTGTCTGAATTTCCAAAAAGAATTAGAATTACCATTTTGTTTTGAAAATTGTTTAGATGAAAAATTGTCATAAAATTCATCATCAGATGATGATGACTTTTTCACCAATCTGTTGACCTGTTGTTTGTTATCTAAAACTTTGCTTTTCTGTAACTTTTCTTCCTTAACTGAAACACACTCAGAATCAAATTTTCTGAGGACTCTCATCTCCTCCTCACTAGGCTTTACCCTCCTAGGACTCCCACTAGATTTGATCACCCGACTGTCATTGACAAAATTCTTTCTGATCTTGTGATTCGGACAATTTGCTGAAATATGTCCTTTTCCTCCACAAGTAAAACACTGTCTTGTTTCTCGTGGAGTAAAAGTATGAAATCTGTTGCAAGTATCCAAATCACAGTCAGCAATGACATGATCCAATCTCCCACATGTGTAGCATTTCCTTTGTGACGTGCTCTTTGGTTTTAAAACATCACAACTCTTGGATGAACCTAAAGACTTAGATGCAACAGATGGAGATGAACCATTATGGTTCAAACTAGTGACTTTTTTTTGGAGTTATTCTTTTGAAAAAGCTTTGTTTTACCCTTGTTTCCAGCCCAATTTGATTACCCTTGTCAACCACCTTGACAAACTTCTTATCAAACTTTTCAGAAACACCCTTTTGTTTTTGAAAAACATTACTCGACTCTCTTTTCTGTGTATTGGAAGACTTAACAAACGCAGTTGGCTTAAGAATGGAGGAAGTTTTGACTTTTAATCCAGGTTTGGAAACAACATTTTGTTTAACCACTGTTTTCTCAGCTGATTTTATTTCAGACTTTGGTTTCTGAAATATTTGACTCTTCTTCTCTACACTCTTAGCTTGATGACCAATCATTCTCAGAATCTCAGCTGGAAATTCTGAATCAGTGATGTCCTCGATTATCGGAGCATCATAATCAACAAACTCACTCTCATGAGATGATACACTTTCACCAAACTCAGTTACATGATCAGACACAATCTCCTTTAATGAAATGGGATTAACTTCCAAATCCGGTTCAAATTGTGTTCTCGATACATAACTAGGAGAATGTGGCACAGCATGAAAACCAATACCAGAAGTATCATGCGAAGATCTTTGAATTGCAGCAAAGTAATTGATAACATATGCAGAATTTTGGTAGTTTTCAAGCTTGCCTTTGTGTAATTCAGCTTCAGCTTTGGCAGCTGATAATTCCACTTTTAACTTCTGAACTGAGTTAAGATGCACAGACACAACATGATTGTTTTGTAAAACCTTGATCTTCAAATCTTCATTTTCTTTACTAAGATCAATTATCTTCTTATCAAAAGCCTTTTCTTTTGAAATTAACTTCTTATTTGCTTCTGTGCATATTCTCAGATCAGAAGTTAGCTGAGAGTTCATCTCTTTCAGCCTATCAATCATCTCAAGCAAATCATTATTTACCTCATTCATCTCACCCACCTTTTCTTTTCCTTTATCAGAGTTTTCTTCCAATGAAGCCATGAAAGCACCCATCAAATCATCGTACTGTTTGCCCCAGTCATAACCCTCATCAGCTTGACTCACAAGTGCTTTAGAAGATGATTCTTCATATTTCTCTTTCTTTTTCTCATACTTCTCCTTTGGCTTGAATGGGTTAAGATTTCCTTGCTTCTTTGGGTTTTTGCATTCTCTGGCAAAATGACCATGTTCACCACAGTTATAACACTGAGTAGATTTTGGATTGAATCCAAATTTGGTGTTTCGGTCAAAGGTGAATTTCTTCCCTGTCTTCTTCTCATATCGATTGATTCTGCGGATAACACTCGCCAAAGCCCATTGTGTATCTATCAATTCCATTTCATCCTCATCAATTTGTGCATAATATTCAAAAGTCAGATTTGCATTCCCAATTCTACCTGCCACCTGTTCATCGTATGCGCTGACAACACATGTATCTATCAATTTCGTTTCATCCTCATCAGATTTGCATTCCCATTGTGTATCTATCAATTCCATTTCATCCTCATCAATTTGTACATAATATTCAAAAGTCATATTTGCATTCCCAATTCTACCTGCCACCTGTTCATCGTATGCGCTGACAACACATGAAAGAATAGACATATGATCTTTAACAGCTTCAACAGTAACTTTTCCCAAATTGGTAGTGTTGAGCTGTACTGGTGGTGGTATAGTGTCAGACTTCTTCTCATTGTTAGAATATGATGAACTTGTACTTGTAGTTGTAGAAGCAGAAGGAACATTAGTACGTTATGAAGTACTAGAGACAAAAGCAGTCTGAATTTTAACAGATGATGCAGGTGGTGTAGCAACAGAACCACCATACAGGGAAGGATCTTGTGTAACATTCACTCGTCTCGCTTTCCTTTTATCTTTCATTTCTTGTTCCTCAAGTTTCTGAATAAACTCTACCAATGTTAATCCAGGTAGATTCTCCCTCAATATCAGTACCAAGGAGTTCCATTTATCTGGTAAGGCATAAGCTAAACAATCAATCTTTTCATCTTCTGAATATTCAATGCCATATTTTCTCACTTCGGTTAACAAATGTCAGTATCTGGTGATTAAGGCATCTAGAGTCTCATTTCCAATGATGTTAAAGTTCTCAAATTCCTTTCTAATATCTGTCGCCTTCAACTCTACCCTTTAATGCATTCCAAAGACTGTAAGCAGTCTTGTGTTCATCAAACTGATGCAAAATTTGATTTGGAATGGCTTGACTCAATAACCAATAAGCCTTTTTCTCCGAGTCATACTTTTTCCGTTCATCTACATCCAATCTTTCCAATAGTTGAAACAGATCAGTACCAACCACCCTGGGTCTCTCATAAGGAGATAAAATTTTCTCCCATAAATTTGTATATGTGCCATTTAAATGAGTCTCATAACGTCCCTTCCAGTTATCATAATCAGAGAAATCCAATAACTTTGGCACTTTATTGGCACTACCCACTTCTGTCTCAATGATCAAAATGCTCTGAAGTTTAGAATTCTGACTTGTAATAGCAGCGTACATGTCAGACATGATTTTTGATTTGATAAACAACGAACCTTTTCTAGAATAACACTAGCTGAACCTTTGAGCAGCGAACCTTGATCTCAAGCGAACCTCCAGACAGGCGAACCTTAAAACAAGCGAACCCTTAAACAGGCAAACCCTGAAACAAGCGAACCTTGAAACCAAACGAACCTTCATCCCAAACGAACCTTCAGGCGAACTATCACACAAACCTAGCAACCAAATCTCAGACGAACCTTGCAACGCAGACGAACCTTGAACGAATCTTGCACCCAAACTTCAGAGGGTTGTAATTCGAACTAGAGCAAAAAGGTTCGAATTAGAGGGTTGTAATTCGACCCAACCTTAATCAATTTAGAACCGGATTTAAGCCTAGGATGGCTTAGATGGGTGCTGGAAATTGGGAGAAATAGTAACAATGCAAGAACAAGCAAGGAGGATTAGTATCGATAAAGCTGGATTTCCATCCAACTTCTCATCAATTTTAGTTAGTTCGACAGCCACCCAAGGCTTATTCATCAAGACTATCAAGTATGATGTCCTCCAAGGGGCTGGAACCTAAAGGCCATCGAGACTAACAAGTTTGATGGCCTTGGTATTAACTTAAAGTGGCTGTCAATACTAATAAGTTTGACAGGTTTCCTATTTTACATCTTAAGGCTAGTATAGATACTATAGTATCGATACCCCTTGAGACCTTGTCGATACTATTATTTTAGTGTAGTCCAAGGAGAATGGCAGGGATTTTTACCGACATTATTGGGGATAAAGTCAACTAAAATTATTTCCAATTATATCTGGCTAGGTGAGAAAATGGGGGTGACCAATTGTTGGACAACAAGAATGCCGATACTCATAGTATCAACACCCCCTTAATCACTTCCAACCTTTTTATATTACCCTCCCATGTGTCATCTAATCAATCATAAATCGTCAAGAGCTAAGAATGGCCAAGTTAGAGAGCAAACGAACCCAAGGAATCGATGAGGGTTGGAAGTGGGTGCAAGTTGAGTCCAAGGGGGCTGTGTTGATATTGTTGGTATCGACACCATCCTCAGACATCCCGAAACTTCAATCCTCAACACCACTCACTGGTTCAAGTATTCTTAAACTAGTTAAGGCCAATGGTAATTAGGTTATACACAACAAAAACAAGAAAGAACATAAGGGTTTCAAACAACCTTAGTGAGGGCTTTTGGAACTCTAAGTGTCTAAGACTTGTGAATTTTGAATAATTGGGTATTAACTTGATTACACAAAGTATAAGACAACAACAATGGAAGTAAGGATGGACCTCTAAACCAATGCCAAAGTTGGTGAACCTTTGGGGAAAAGAATGCATGCAAGATATGCATGCATTGCCAACCCAGGGTATGATCATATTTGCAAGTTGGTATAGTGTAAAGTCCTAAACATGGTTTGAAACCTAATCACACTTATCCATAACATATTCTAATAACTTTGTTACATATTAATCATATACGAAAGACTAGCAACCTATACAAGCCTAGGATAGATCATCTAGTTGACCACCAAACTCTGAACACAACCTTAAACACATACAAATACTAACAATGTTGAATAGAAACCAATGAAACACATGCTTTGAACACAATAAAACTACAATACAAAGAGTGCGTATACCTGAAAGCAAGTCAACCCAACAACCTAAGTTGATTTCATTGCCCCTTTTCTAAACGTTTTTGTTTTATAACTGCGGGGCAGAGAAGCATGCCACCTTATTTTCTAATGATTGTAAATTAAATTCTTATGATTAATCCTTTCGTAATACTATGATTATAACTATATTTAAATTTAAGGTAGTTCAAATTGAAACTACTATAATTTTAAACCTATTTAACTATCTTATGGGCTAATAACTGGATGACAAGCGTTTTGAGAAATCTTTTAAATGCCAAAACCATTGGAATGACAAATCATTTTAAATGCCAAAGCCAGTGAATGCCAAAACCGTATGACTATGAGATGATGATATGACTATGGATTGATTTATTAGGATAGTGTCTAAATTATATCACTATTATAATGTGCCCATATGAGAATTCAATTACGTTAAGTTCCTTTTAGTTCGTTTACTATTAAGTGACAGAGGCCAATCCAATGGTAACGTAGTGGTACCATAAGTTTGACAATCTTCCGACGAGTAGGTGGGTACGTTATGCGAATTTTTAAGAGACTGTATTCCAGCCGGTATCGTATGACCGGTAACAAGGCGGCTATAGTCAGTTTGGTAAATGACCGCATGGGTGATAATAATAAGACAGATTATATTAATAAAACTTATAATTTCTATTTGGGAGTCTAACAAAGGTCGAGTTGGCATTAGGGCCAACCATGGTGTTGCTCAGTTACAAATAGTTGTTAATTATGTCTAAAATACATTAATAAACTTGTAACTTCTATTTGGGAGACTGGCAAAGGTCAAGTTGGCCTTTGGGCCAGCCATGGCGTTGCTCAATTACAAGTAGTTGTTAATTTATATATCTAAATCTCTCGGGTAAATGAGAAGTGCTGCAATTGAGGATGTGTGTGCAGAATGGAAGCCTTAGTTTCCATTAAGGACATGATCATGTCTTATCAAGGGCGTGGTGGGCTAGCGGCTGGGTTTGACCTATGCATGCCCTATATATAAGAGAAACTTGGCAAGATGGGATGATTTCAGTAGTGAGGTTTAAGGTCAAAACTGATGCATTGTGTGTGTCAAATGCTTTGAAATGAATTTCAAATCCATATCAAATTGAGAACAGATGAGAATTACAAAATATCCAAACATCAAGGTTTAACTAAGTATAATTTTAATAACTCAGTTTCTTAACCATGACGACTCGTGTGAAAGACTATAATACTGTGAGATTAATTCTAAATGGGTGTGAATTTAGAATAAAGTTGGAGTAATTATTCTAGTTACCATTTAAGGAAAAGTCGTGTCATGTCAAGTGACCTATTCCTACAACTCACTTAGCTAGATGTGATGATGCCGGTAATGAGGGCTAAGCTAAAGATCCGATATGTTTTAATCAACATAAATGATTTCTTAATCGTTTGCAAACTCCATCAACCGTATGAACTCACCAACCTAGTATGGACTTGTTGTCGCATGTTCATCTTAGGTGACGAAGAGGTTTGGTCACCGGAAGTAGGATACTAGCTAGGTGGCCTAGTTTGAGGCCCTCGTAGTTTTGTGCATTTGCTTCGTGGAAACATGTGAATCAATACCTTTTGGGGATTTTGAGACAGAATGAATTCATATGTCTTTTGGTTGATTACATGGTTAAATTATTGAACTCTTATTGATGTAATTTAACTTTTTCAATTTTTATTGGATTCTCATCTTAGTTTTCTCAATATATATATATCATGTGCTATAAATACAATCTAATCACACCGATGCGATCGCGCCCCGTGACCTTTCTGCCCGACAGAAGAGTCGATATTGCTCGCCGGCATGGGGTGTGACATAATATTAGAATTCTAAGTGAGAATACCTATGTATGAATCTAATAAGTTTTTTCTTACATAATGTTCAAGGTATTGGGATCCTTCATGATCCTTGACCAAAATTGCGCTTACTATAGTCCTGGATACCGCCAAACATGATGATAATGGTTCTCCTTGTTCCGGCTTCGTGAGCAATGGAGTTGTAGTCATGGGTTATTCGTTCCATTGAAATTTCTTGTTTTTCTATAGGATATCGTATAATTCTTTACATATTTCTAAGGATCTTTATATGAAGCGGTTTAAAGCTTCTATAATTCCAGTAAGTCTTTAAATATCCTTAATACTCTCAAGAGATTCAAAATTTAGGATAGCTTTAACTTGTTCAGGATTTGCTTCGATCCCTCTTTTGGTCACCATATAGCCTAGAAACTTCCCTGATCCCAATCAGTAATAACCATTTGGAGGGATTGAGTTTCATGTTATACAAGTCTAGGATATCAAAGGATTCTTTAAGATCACTAAGATAATTCTTAGATTCCTTTGATTTCACCACCATGTCGTCTATGTAGACTTATATAGTGTCCCCCAATTTTTCCCTGAATATTCACTAGCGTTTGGTATGTTGCACCGACATTTTAAGACCGAAAGACATTGCAACATAGCAATTTATTCTAGTGGGGTCATGACTGTTGTATCTTCATGATTGGATGGCTCCATTTGAATCTGTTGGAATCCTGCTGATGCATCCATAAATGTCAATATGTGATGTTTAGCCATTGAGTCTACCATAGACTATATGTGTAGTAATGGGAAAGGATCCTTGGGACATGCCTTATTTAAGTCAGTGTAATGTACACATACTCTCCATTTCATTATTTTTCTTCTGCACCATGACTACATTGGCTAGCCATCTTGGGAACTTTACTACTCAAATCATTTTTTCCTTCAACAATCTATCTACTTCCTCTTGGATTATGAGATTTCTTTCCGGGGCCAAATTTTCTTATTCAGCTGGATAGGTTTGAAGCTTCGATCGATGCCTAACTTATGAGCGATGATTTCTTTGCAAAATTGTGTCATGTCTTCTTGTCTCCAGGAAATAATGGCGATTCTATTTTTAATAAAGTCTACCAACTTTTGTTCAATTTCTTGATGGATATTTACTCCAATGAGGAACTTCTTTCAGGATCTAGAGGTTCTTAAGATATTTCTTTAACTTCATTATCTTTAAATCCTTGATTATCAAGAATTAGGCCTTTTAATTGCTACATGGATCCTTTTTTTGTTGATGCCTCCATTGTGGATGTGTAGCAATCTTTCGCCTCATGTTGATCATTGATGATCTTCACAACTCCCTAGGACAAAGAATTTCTCACACAGAGAAAACACACACAGGTTTCTGAAGTTCTCTAAGAGTTTTCCCAAAGTTATGAGAAAATCAGACAAACCTTCTATATATACACAGACCTGTCAGCCGAACCTATTCCTAGCCAAACCCTTAGGTTCGCCAGCCGAACCTTGAGGTTCGCTGGGCGAACCTAGGTTGCCAAACCTAATAGGTTCGCCTAACCTTTTCAAGGTTATAGGTTCGCCAAACCTATCAAAGTGATAGGTTCGCCGAAACTGCTAAGGTTTGTGGGCCAGACGAACCTAAGCCAAACCTTTTACAAACTAACTTTTACAAAACTTTCTATAATTTACATGATTGAATAGCAGCCTATTACAAATATGGACTAACAAACTCCCCCTTAATAGTTGCTATAAAAAATCTTTATTCTTTATCTTCAACTTTATCTTCAGTCTTGTCATTAACTTCACTAGTTTCTCCAACAACATTATTCACCGCTCTCACAACTGATCGAGGAATCTTTGCTAATCTTTCAGCCTCCAGCCTAGCATTCCTGTCATCAATTTCCTTTTGTACTTTCATCAGTTCCACATACGAATAGTTCACATCTTCCCAATTGCATCCTGAATGTATACCTAAAGTATAACACATTCGAGCAATGTTCTGAAACTGAACTGCCATATCCTTGTAGCTTATCCCCACATCATACTTCAGCTGCAAAAATTACAATCATGTTTAGCAAATCAATGTCATCCTTTGAACAATTGACAATCCAAACTGGATCCAACATTCTGATAACCCTCCATTGGTCTTCTTTCTTTAACAGAATCACTGCTTCAGCTGTCTTTTCATCGTAAAACCAGAATTTAAAGTACGAATTCCAATTCTATTCTATCATATTCAACCTTGGTCTTTTGAACACTTTCGGCTTTGGATATCCACGAATTTTGTCTTTTGCTTGAGGACTTAATAAACTCCACCCAGATCTAGCCTCATTCTTTAATAACTTCTCAAAAGTTTCATTATGTTCGGTTTGAATAGGATTTATCATCTTCAGTCTGGACAACTCCATGCACTCAAAAGATGGCAAAGACATTAGATCCAATGCCTTACCATAGTATTGACACCCATCAATTCGCTTCACCACATAGCATCCTTTATCAGCAAGACTTCCAGGAATGTTGTGAAAGTAACCATAACTAACAATTCTTTCAATCATCTTCGACTTGGATCCAATCTTGAATCTTTTGAATTGTTTAGTTTGGTTGTCTTGAGCTTTATCATCTACTACTTCAATCATCTGCTTAAAAATGTACAAATGATCAACAATATATTTCATCTCCTCTTAATTTTCTTTCCAAAAATCCATGTGAGTCTTTTCTTTAACCTTAGCCAGTGATGTCCTTGACACACCTCCAAGGTCAAAAATCTTCTTTAAAGTATCCAGATTGTATAAATCTTCATCCATCAGCTCATCTTTCTCAAAATCAAATAAATCCAAATCATCATCTTGCTCAAAGTCAAAAACTTGATCAACATCAATCTCAAACCTATCATTGAAGTCTTTTTCCTAAATAGCCACAAGCTATTTCTCCTTCTTCTAAGTCTTTATCATCTGATATTTCAACAATCATTCTCTGCAAATCAAGATCAGAATGTTGTTTAAATAAATCAAGAAAAGTAGGCAGAGAATAATCAATACTCTTCTGATATTCCATTTCAGTCAAATCTTCAATTTCAACATCAATACAATCTGTAGCCCTATCAGAAGACACAGCTATAATAGGAGTAGCATCCAGAGTAATCCTTGACGGATCATAAACAATGATAGCTCCAGTCTATGAATTCAGACCACTCGATCCACCTAATCCACCTGCCATATCATCACCATCCCCTTCATCATCATCATTAGCATTTAAGCCTAGATGTTCATCAACATCAGAATCACCATAATCCACCTTCTCATCTTCTTCTTTCTCTTCTTCCTCATCCAAATTCACAAACACCTTCTCTGCACCAGAAGCTTCAGCCTGAGAATCTTTAACTTTCATCTCATCAATATTTTGCCTCAAATCTCTGTTCTCATTCTGCATTTCAGCAATACCAACATTCTGAATATCAATCATAGACTCCAACGAAGCAATTATTTCATTCATCATTTTCTTCTCAGATATATCTTCTTCCCTCCATTTCATCAGTTAAGCAATTTGATTCTTCATCTCATCTAACTCACTGGTTCCTGATGAAGATGGTTGATCAACTTTGACTCTCTCTTTCTCCATCTTGTATATATCAAACTCTTTTGACAACATAGAAATTTTTCTTCTCATCTCCTAGTCATCATAACTTATGGAAAAGTTAAGATCCAAATCATCTAGTCCTTCGAACAAAGACTCTCCTCTAGAAGAAGAAGTAGCTTGAAAATTTATTGTAGTTTGAACTGATGTGGAAATAATAGTAGCATCCAAGAAAGAAGGATTGAATGTAGCCACATTGATAAACTTAGGAGATTGCGTCACAGTAACTGGTGTAGAAACAGAAGCAGGTGGAGAAGAAACTATAAAAGTAACAACAGATGAAGATACAATGATCTTAGGAGCTTTGGCCTTCTTCTTTGCATTTGGACCTTTAGCCATCCTCTTTCTTTTCTTAGGCATTGATGACTCAGGCTCTTCAACAATAAAACTAGGATCATCTGCCTCTTCTCTGGCCTCTTCAGTCTGTTTAGCAAATTTCTTCTTCAACCTCTTGATCATACAATTTCCAACCTGAACTGTCTCGAACTCAGACTCTGTATTAGTAGACTCTTCACCTTCATCTACATCTTCAACAATGTCAGCATCAACATGAATGAAAGAAGTGTCTTCTTGTTGTTTTTGTTGGTCTTGTTGATTTGGAAATACAACTTGAAGAGGTACCAGTGTAGTAGGAGTTACACTAGGCCCTTGAGATTGAACTTGACTTGTTTGTTGTGAACGAGAAGATTGAGCTGGTGCTTTCTTTGTAGGTTGTCTTGGAGGAGGAGGTGGTGAAGGTTGCTGATCATCATCATCATCATCATCAAATACTTCAGTATCAGAACTAGAATCTGCATGCCTCCATGCATCATCCTCAGGAGCTACATAATTAGCCCTGGCACAATGACCAACTAATTCCTTTTCTAACACCGCATCACCACTTTTCTGATACACCCTGACCTGACCAAGACTTGAGTCAGTCATGTGTTTGAGCTTTAGAAGATCAGAAGCATCTCTTGGCAACATCTGCTCAGGCAGTCTCTCATCAATCAACATCTGAACAAAATGAGGATACATATATAATCTATCCTTAGCTTTGGTGATATTATCAGACATATATCTGAATATCATCGCAGCAAAATTGAACGGTTTGTTCAAAATCAATGCTACCATAGCCGATATCAACAAATCTCTAAGCTCATCAAAAGTCCCCTTTCTCATGCTTAGGCAATGTAGCAACACATGTACAAGCAGTTTATACTGCAGTGGAAGTTTGCCCTTCTTGATAGGATTCATATTGTAGACTCCAAAGTATCTAATCCGCAAGAAGCAACCTTTGATACACCTCTCTGGTATAAGTGTCATACCAGCAGGTTCTCCTCCAAACTGCAACACCTGTCTGATATCAGCTTCAGTAACACGAATTGCTTGTCCAAGCACATTCGCCTCTATAACATACTCCTCATCAACACTGATAAATTGTGCAGATTCCCAGAAGCTCTGTATATGTGATATATAGATCTGGCAAGAGTAGGAGATAGCATGATAAATCTGTGACCGTCTCAGAAACTCTATCATCGGTCTGAAATCTTTGCCGTTCCTGGTATTAGGATCTAAATATGCACACAGGTTTTGCTTGTCCCCGAAGGTAAGATTCGCCATTTCTACAACCAGAAATAAAATAAAATTAAAACAAAATTAAAAAAAAACAATTCTAAGTGTTGAACCAAGCGAACCTTCCCCTAAAACGAACCTCAGTCTAGACGAACCTGTTGTTTAGACAAACCTATTCAATTGAACAAACCTTCTGATGAACGAACCTTGAATGAACAAACCCTCAATGAACGAACCTTCATTGAACGAACCATCATATCAAACGAACCTGTTGGTCAAACGAACCTTGAATAATAAGGTTCGGTTCCTCTGAAATTCAGAGGTTCGCCACGAACCTATCAGGTTCAGACGAACCTTCAAGGTCCAGCGAACCTTAGTTCATCCAGCGATCCTTGTTCATCCAATGAACCTTATTCAATTTCAAAATCAAATATTTAAATATTCGAATTGGATGGAAAAATTTATACCCCAATATTCGAAACTCAACGATGAACGACATTAATAAAAGCATTTTGATCAAAAATTAGATTTTAATAGATTTTGACTCAAACAAACAAGGTTCGACTTAACAACCCTAAAACCAGTCATATCTCCTAAATTAGCCGGTCAAAATACAAGATCTATACCTAAAAATGATCACAATCAGATTTCGAATCTAATGATATCAAGAAAAATGCTTCGGAGGTCCTAAATCAAAAACCGAAAAAATTCTATCTTGCAGGTTCGCTTCTGATTTCAGATGAAAGTGACGAACGTTTCTCATGAACCTAGTATTTATATGCGAACCTTTTTCACGAACCTCTCAGGAGAACCTGTCCAAAAACCTATTGGACAAACCTCTCATGCGAACCAATTGGACGAACCTATCCAACGAATCAATTGGATGAACCTATTAAACGAACTTGTTTGACGAACCTGTCCGACGAACTTCTTCACAAACCTTTTCAGGCGAAAATTTTGAAAAATACAAAAACATTTGAAAATGGTGCACTTTCACCATCCTCAGCCACTTGTTCAGACACATTTTCCTTTAAGGAAACCAGATGAACTTCCAAATCCAGATCAAGTTGTGGTCTTGATACATAACTGGAAGGATGTGGCACAGCATGAAAACCTATGCCAGTAGTATCATGCAAAGTTCTTTGCAGGGCAGCAAAGTAATCAATGACATACTTAGAATTTTGATAGTTTTCAAGCTTGCTCTTGTGCAACTCAGCTTCAGCTTTTGCTGCTGATAATTCCACCTTCAGCTTTTGAACTGATTCAAGATGCACAGACACAGCATGGTTGTTTTGTAAAACTTTGATTTTCAAATCTTCATTTTCTTTACTTAGATCAATTATCTTTTTGTCAAAAGATTTTTATCTTAAAATCAGTTTCTTGTTTGCTTCTGTGCACTCTATCAGATCAGAAGTTAGCTGAGCATTCATCTCTTTCAGTTTGTCTATGATCTCTAACAGATCCTCATTTACCTCATCCACTTTGTCTTTGCCTTTACCAGAATCTTCCTCCAACGAAGCCATAAAGGCACCCATCAATTCATCATACTGCTTCCCCCAGTCATAGCCCTCATCAGCTTGACTCACTAGTGCTTTAGATGAATCTTCAGATTTTACTTTCTTTTTCTAATAGGTATCTTGTGGCTTGAACGGGTTTAAGTTCCCTTGTTTCTTTGGATTCTTGCATTCTCTGGAAAAGTGACCAAGCTCACCACAGTTGTAGCATTGAGTAGTCTTTGGATTGAATCCAAATTTGGTGTTGCGGTCGAAAGTGAATTTCTTTCCTGTCTTCTTTTCATAACGATTGATTCTTCGAATCACACTCGCCAGTGCCCATTGTGTATCAATCAGTTCCATTTTGTCATCATCGATTTGTTCTTAATTTTCAAATGTCAGGTTAGCATTTCCAATCCTTCCTGCAACTTGTTCATCATATGCGCTGACTACACAGGACAGAATAGACATGTGATCCCTAACCGCTTCAACAGTAACTTTCCCCAGATTTGTAGTATTTAGCTGAACAGGAGGTGGTGTCGAGTCAGACTTCTTCTCATTAGTAGAATAAGATGAACTGTAACTTGTAGATGCAGAAGGTGCAGGAGTACTTCCAGAAGTACTAGAAACAAATGTCGTCTGAAACTTTGCAGATGAATCCGGTGGTGTAACTACAGATCCACCATATAATGAAGGATCTTGTGTAACATTCACTCTTCGAGCTTTTCGCTTATCCTTCACCTCTTTCTCTTCAAGCTTTTGAACAAATTCTACCAAAGCCATTCCTGGTAAATTCTCTCTCAAAATTAGCACTAAAGAATTCCACTTGTCAGGCAAAGCATCTGCAAGGCAATCAATCTTTTCATCTTCAGTATAGTCGATGCCACACTTTCTAACTTCTGTCAGCAGATGTCTGTATCTTGTGATGAATGCTTCCAGACTTTCATTGCCGATAAAATTGAAGTTTTCAAATTCTTTGCGAATGTCTGTAGCTTTCATCTTCTTCAGATTTGTATTACCCTCAACTCTAGCTTTCAAAGCATTCCATAGACCTTAAGAAGTATTGTGCTCATCAAACTGATGTAAAATCTGATTTGGAATAGCCTGGCTAAGCATCCAATACGCCTTTTTCTCCGAATCATACTTCTTTCTCTCATCAACATCTAATCTCTCTAAGAGTTGATACAAATCAGTTCCCACAACTCTAGGTCTTTCATATGGAGATGAAATCCGGTCCCAAAGGTTAGTATCTGTTCCATTAAGGTGTGTTTCAAACCGACCCTTCCAATTGTCATAGTCGCCAAATCCAGCAACTTTGGCACTTTGTTCGCACTCCCAACTTTAGTTTCACTAATCAGATTGTTATGAATCTTAGAATTCTGACTTGCTATTGCAGCATACATTTCCGCCATAATTTCAAGATTTTATCAGCGAACCTATTCAGAAAAATCACTTCACGAACGTATCAATCAGGCGAACCTTCAACAATCTGTGAACTGAACGAACCTTCAGCCACGAACCTGAAGTCAGACGAACCTGTATCACACGAACCTCAAGTAGCGAACCTTAAGTCACGAACCTCAAGCTGCGAACCTCAAGCAACAAACCTTGACCACGAACCTAAAGTCACGAACCTTGAGACAAGCAAACCTCAAGTCACGAACCTTTGCTAAAAATCCATGAACCTCTACTGAAAAGTCAACGAACCTTTTCAAAAACCATCAAACGAACCTCAAAAAAATCCCTTGAACAGCGAACCTATTGTTCAGCTATTCAAAGGTTCGGCTCACGAACCTATACTTCCAAATTCAAAATTTTGGAGGGAAACCCTTCCATAAAATTTGAAGAAAATCTTTCCAAATCTTCAAATTGACACCACAAATCCATGAATTTTAGTATTCCACACCAATTGATGATGAATTTGAACTCAAAACAACAATCAATCACAATGAAAAGAAGAATTTTGATCCATAACTTGATCTTCTAAACTTCAAATCTTCAAATACTTGAATTTCTTTGACAAAATGTGTATAGAACTTCACCAAACGCTCTGATTCCACTGTAGATTTGGTGAAATCGATCTGGATCGAATCAAGAAGTTCTACGAACAACTAAACACATGCGGAATCTATGTTTAGTCTATAAAGAGCAAAGAAGAACAAGCATTTTCATAAACATCTTCATTCAATTAATCAATAACAATTGATTACAGCTCTCACACAGAGAATTTCTCACACAGATAAAACACACACAGGTTTCTGAAGTTCTCTAAGAGTTTTCCCAAAGTTATGAGAAAATCGGACAAACCTTCTATATATACACAGACCTGTCAGCTGAACCTATTCCTAGCCGAACCCTTAGGTTCGCCAGGCGAACCTATGTTGCCAAACCTAATAGGTTTACCGAACCTTTTCAAGGATATAGGTTCGCCAAACCTATCAAAGTGATAGGTTCGCCGAACCTGCTAAGGTTCGTGGGCCAGACGAACCTAAGCCAAACCTTTTACAAACTAACTTTTACAAAACTTTCTATAATTTACATGTTTGAATAGCAACCTATTACAAATATGCACTAACAGATAATGTGATAACAAGATAATGAGTCGATGACACAAAATCGTTGGATAGAATTCATACCTTTGATGTCACAGTCAGATTTATTTATCCAAAGGTGTCTTTAGCTTGTCCAATAAATCCTACAAGGATTAAAGCTTTAGAATATAGCTTAATCTCTAGAATCTACATCTTCTTCAAATTTTGGAGTTGAATGGTGTTGAATTAGTTGTCGCCATCTATAGGGATCATGCGTACATAATAGTTTTCTAGTTATAAAGTTATGACTAACCCGCCATGGTGAGGATTCTGAATGCCATTTCTATCTTCTTCATCTAAGGAAACAACTAATTGGTCTATCAGAGTGGATCTCCTAGCTGCTCTTGTACCATTTTCCATCTTAACTTCTTTAGCATGCTTCTTTGCTGCAAAATAAACAACAACAACGTACCCAGTAAAATCCCACTTAGAGTGGGGTATGGGGAGGGAAAGATAAAGACACATCTTACCCCTAAACTACAAGTAGAATAGAGAGGCTGCTTCGTTGGAGTCCACCGGCTCAAAGGTCACAACCGGAGACTTTGCTGCAAAATAAAATGTTTCGCAAATGTTAAAACCACCAAGAATAAAGAATACTAATCTTTTGGGTAAAAATGAACAAGATTAATTTTTAGCAAAACCGAATTAGTAAAGTGGGGTTTTGTGTTTTATAATAAAGAAAACAATTAATATGTAAATTGCGATAAATTATCCCTAAGTATCCCGACGGATATTATGAATATAAAATGAAATACACAGCTCAACACACGAGATTTATAACAGGAAATGCCTTAATCCCTTAGGATTTCCGGAATAAAAACCTCGAGAGGTCACAACCGTCACTATACCTTATTTCTATTATAATAATAAAGTAAATATACAAATAAAGAGTACAAATGATCGATTGCTAAAGTGTTACAGAGCTTCAAATTTTGTGAATACAATTGTGAGCGGGGAGAAGTAATCAGATATGTAAAAGAGTAGTTCTACTTTCCATGCTCCATTTTTGATCATGCACAGACCCTTTCAATCAAGTCGTTGTATTTTACTTCATCTCGTCCACGTTTCTCTCCCATATCCGTGAAAATAGGGAATATAGTTGTTATTTACCTGTTGACTTTATCCAAAAATAAAGAGCACATCTCGAGAATATAAATTTTAATCGGTATTTATAATTACATGTCATTAAATAAGTCATCAGTATAGGTAAATCAATATATATAAATATCTATGCATATTCAGAATAATTCTAAATCCTGACATATCCCTAATTATTAGATGAAAAATTGTATGCTAAACAATTGCTCCTAAATTCTTACTTTTCGTAACCCTTTTACGGTTGTAAATATTTAAACATCTGATTAATTCACTCCTAATTTTAAATTTGAAATTTTGAATTTGAAAATATGTTTGATTTGACAATTAATAAACTTTAGCGGTTCCCAAGGATTCCTAGCCGTTTACTCAGAATATAATGGTCACACCCCTTCTTTCAAATGTCATCTTCTACATCGAGTACCCTTGGTAAGTCCTCCATCCTTTCTCCCTCAATTTTTTCCGTTTTTGTTAAGAAAAATGTCCGGTTGTTCTTCTTCCGACTCTGATTCTTCGGAGAACAGTTTTAAAAATCAAAACATTCTGGCTTTCAATATCCAAAACATCTGCGTATTCAATGATGACCGAATAGAGTTGATGCGCCTTTCTAGGGTTTTTCCCGAAGAAACAATTTTTCACCACTTTTCCAAAAAACTGAAAGTCGATCATGTCTCGTCTTCTTGGGTCTGTTTTTCTGAATACCCTTTGACTTTGGGGTTGACATATCCTTTTCCCAACGTAATTTCAAAGTTTTTTCAAACTACTCAACTGTGTTTTCCACAACTAATGCCTATGCGATGGCGATTATTGTTTACTATACACCAATTAAACCAACACTTTGGTTTAGAAATTCGTATCCCTAAAATAGCCCAAATGTATCATCTTAGAACCCACGGTTCCTCTAGATTTGTTCTTCAAAGAAGGAGTGGTGCTCCTATCTTAGTTCCTAGTAGCACCATTAATGAAGACTAGTGGAGGAACAAGTTTTTCTTTGTTAAGAGAAGGTCTATTCCGAATGGGGAATTTCTACCACTCAAATTGGAGGAAAAGGGTAGGATTTCTAGGTTTTTTACTTTGGTTTGTTTGTTATTTTTCTGTTGTATTTACGTTTTTTCTTTTGTAACCAGCTCCCAAGTTTGAATCTCTAGTGGCGAACGCAAGAGAAAGTGAAGACAGAATCCCTGCCCTCCTCCTAATTGACAAGAAAGACAGAAAGTTTGGTGCCAATCTTGAAGCAATGTGCCTAAACCAGACCCCAATGACTTCGGGTATATTTATATTTAGCAAATTGCATATAGTATATTTCAAATAATTTCTAAATATCCTTGTATATTTTTTGCAGAATCAACTTTTGTTATTGACGATTTGAACACCTTCTTCGCTGTGAAGAAAGAGAAGAATAGCCCTGCCGCCCCTAAGTCTCGTGCCATAACTACTTGTTCATCAAAAACTACTAAGAAGAGCAAGGGTACGGAGACTGTTGATTTGGAGGACACCAACGACTTGGCTGTTTCTGAACTTCTTCACAGGGTAATATATATAAATTTTTCATATGTTATATATATCTCTACATATTCTAAACTATTCCTATTATGCAGGCGTCAGTCAAATATTCCTCTAAAGGGGAATATTTTAACAAATAGATTGAAGATTTAGAGGACCAGAAGAAAATCGTTTCTGCCATGTAGGACCCCGGAAACGCGACGGTTCCTTGCGGATTCTGCTATGCAGGCCCTCTAATAGTGTGGAATGATATTTAGGGGTTTTCCAATCGAAAACAAATCACCACGTGGTAAACCAACGATTGGGAATCCATGTTTTGAGCGAAATCGATCAACCACGGGCCATGAATCGAAGTTCGAGGCAAGGAGGCGCTGAAACCTAGGTAGATGTGGCAGGGAATGAGTAGAGGTGCTTAGAATATTCTGTTCTTCGGGTATTTTTAGTCTGCTTCCATTCGTAAGATTGAGTCATGCTAAGGATTCATTCTGCATGAATGACGACAGATGAATGAGCTGATTACACGAATGAGTCATGCTAATGACTCATTCGTTATAACAGTCATTCGCAAGGCACTCATTCGTACGAATGAACTCATTTCTAGGTTCATTCACAAGAATGGTCAGTTTATTAAGCAAAATCAATATTAAACATGTCAAACACAATCAAACAATGGATTATACTTGATTTCATTGATAACATATGCTTTGCACAATCACAAAAGACAATTACAATGAACTAGGGACAAACGATGTATCAACATACTCCCCCTTGGACTTAGTTTCGAACTTTAACAGTTTCAGTCTTCAAAAACTTTTGTGAGAGATCCTTCCAATCAGATCCGGCATAAATATCGAATTCAAAGCATAGTCGTATAACCCTCGTGTATTGTAGCACCTTCTCCATGTCTTATAACTCAAAGAAAATCTGACATCTGTAAAGAGCTTTGACACCTTCTTCTATCATATTGGTCAACCACATTGGATCAAAAACTCGAATAGTATCCCATTTTTCCTCCTTACATAGAACTATCACAGCGTCTGTAGTTCTGCCATCATAGCACCACCATCGAAAGCTACCTAAAAAGCCTTGAGGCATCTTCTATAGAGGAATCATCTTCATGACCTTAGTTGGCAATCACTTCAAAATTACTTTATGTTTCTTTGACTGAGCATCAATCTCAAGCGGGTAATAATGGTAAGGTTGCTGAGGCTAGAAGTTGATCCATCCCTTCCTGTATACAAACTTGCTTTGCCTTGCAAACCAAGATGACATCACCGAATCTTCACTATACAACATGATCAAGCGTGTTAATTGATTAACTTAAAACGAGGCAACGTCTTGAATTCATGCGCGAATCTGAAGTATTTGATTCCCTTTTCCTTCTTTACCCCATAACATCCAAGGTCTTTAAGGTAATCCCAGCTCAGGATGCAACCTCCATACTTGTATCCTTTGGTTCTATAAACTTTTATGTACTGAGCTAGTTGGGAGGAAATGTTATTCCTCTTTAGAGTCTGCTAATACATAGCCCCTTCTTCTTTCCTTTGTTGAAGGTCATCTGCAAAAGCTTCCTTGTCACCATCCTTCACGTCAATTTTACGTTTAAGCTCCTCCTCTGAATGTTGATGGACAAGCTCGGTGAAGGTAGGCAATTCTTCTTTAGTAGAAGTGTACTTTGTGGCTTCTTCATCATCAAAGTCTTCCAAGATGACCTCATCTATATCATCAAATGATTCAGGAGTTGGGAGATCAGATGCAGGAACTGTGGAGTCAACAATAATAACCTCGTCAGGATTTAACCTAAAAAGCTCAGCAATTTGTTCCTTTGTTAGGCGGTGAATGATTTCTCCCTCCTTGTCATAACTCATTGAGTGTTGTATGATGCCTTGAACATCTAGTATCATAGTCAATGTATCATCGAGACGACGTCTCAGAGGCACAACTTTGACTTCATCGGTAGCTTTACCTTCATTGGCTGGTTTGGTGGATGATTCGGGAGCTTTGTCTTGCTTTCTGTTGATCCTGATCTTGCCTGAGATGGATTGCCCTAAGATACCAGTAGCACCTGCAGAAGAATCCCCGGCTCCATCATCGTCATCATCATCAGCATCAGAATCATAATCTTTCAAACCATCATAATCAACCTGTTCTTCATCAGACTCGTCATCATCATCTTCGTCATCTTTGTCTGAATCATCAGAAGCGGGTTTGGATCCTTCAATCCTTGGTGTCGAGTCTTTCAGGCCTTCAATTGCCTCAGATAGACGTTATTCTCAGACTCCAAGGAGAGACTCCAACCAGAATACCATGAACTGTCAGGGCCAGCTGATTGTGCTCATCTACTGAATTCAGCAACCTTTCCTTCAAATCAGTGTTTCTTGCCCATAAATCCACCCTTTGATCAGCTGATTGCAACCGCAGAGTATCGTGATCACTCACACTGTGTGTGAGCTGAGCAATGGACTGATCTTGTTGATGGTTCCTCTCCATCAGACGAAGGACCAAACTGTTCAATGTGCTCAGTTGTTCAACAATTGAAACAGTAGGCATGTACGTGTTTGTGCGAGTGATGGAAGGATCAGAAGAAGCAACTATAAATACGGCGGGTGTGGCGGAGGAGGTATGGTAATAGGTAGTGGCGGACCATGTACGGATAGTCCTAGACCCGGAGAGTGATGAAACCAGAACTGTTGTAGTAGATGTAGCAGTAGGATCTGCAACAAAGTTGATTTTGTCCTTCTCTATAGGAAAAATCTGGTCCTTTTCTTCTTATCTGCAGGGGAGGAAGATGTATGAGCATGTGTATCAATGGAGGTGTGAGGAGGAACAATAGCAAAATTTGGAATAAAATCAGGATCCAGAATCTCCTCACTCCTCGAATCTTGTTCCCTCGGCCTCTTTCTTGCCCGAATCTTTCTAGTACCCACCGTAGTGGTTATAAATTCATCATCGGTGTTTTCTGATTCTGAGTCATCAGTGAACGCTTTAGCACCAATATCGACATTCTCCAAATCAGCACTGTGAGTTTAGTCCCCCTCTTCAGTAGATGTAGGCACACAGATCTCAATAGATGCGGATACCGTGGCTGTAAACTAGATAGGAGCACTCACTCCGTGGTTATCATCACCATCATCATCTGGATTAATGAGATGTCCGAAAAGGTGACGAGCTAGAGGTTTGGCATCCTTTCCTCTGTAAGACAGAATGCGATTGAGCGTAGTATTTGTCATGTGTTCCAACCGGATGATGTCTGACTTGGTCTTGGGAATATCTGGTAGCTAGGCATCAAAGACAATCTACATGACCCTGGGGTACATCAAGTGCTTCCTCTCTCCTTTGAAGTTAACATTCTCCTTCATGTGTGTGAATACCATCTCAGAAAAGTGGAAGGGAATGTTCAACACGAGTGTGACAAAGGCAGACTGAAGAGTCTCACACAACTCGCCAAAACAGCTACGCCTTGATCCCAAACAATGAAGTAGAACATGGCACGGGTACTTGAAAGGAGGGCTGAGACAGGCTTTGTTGAGAACTTCAATAGACAAATCTCCATCATACTTACACCTCAAAAAGTAGTCATGAACAAGGTGCTTGTCCAAACTCACAGGATGGTCTGACATATCCTGAAAGCCACACAACCTCCTGATGTGCTCAGCAGAGACAACAACTTCTCGTCCTCCAACAATGCCCCTTATAACTGTAGGCTCTACTGTACAGTCTATCTCAGCTGACTTCGAGAACGATCTCTGATATGATAGATATGGAGCATGTATAGTGGATATAGCTATGAAAATCCTGGACCGTCTCAGAAAAGCTATAATATCAGCAAATTGGGTAGAATTCCGAGTAGATGAGTCAAGGTGAGCATAGATGTTGTTCTTCGGGAATGCACTGAGATTTTACATTCTGTAATTAAAAGAAAATAAACATGTCAGATCAACATAATTGTGAACAGTTTGAAAAAATTTTTAACCCAAATGTTCTATTCGTGTAAATGGCCCATAAGAATGGTCCTTTACATAAGAATGGTGCCTTAGATGAATGAAGATGAGTCATGAATGAGCATGTCATACGAATGAATAACCAAAACAAATTCATTCGTATGACCGAAGTCATTCGTCTGAAAACAAGAATGAATGACATCATTGATAATAGAAGTCACACGAATGAATCGTATTGATTCGACCGAGTGTCCTTAAAACCTTAACTTCAAATAATCAAAAATCAAACGAACAAAGGAAAACATTATGTTTAGAAAGGTCCAATTAATTGATTAGAACTGGTTTTAGATCGATTTAAGTTCATTTGAATGGTATATTTGATTGAACTAAGACAGAAACCTAAAACCCCAAGTTCTCGATCAATTTTCAAACAAAATCCAAATCAAGTCGGTGAAAATTGATCCTTATAGTACCTGAAACAATCAATAAAGGTTATATGATCAGAAGGAATCAAAAGAACAGGTGAAAATGGAGATGATGATCGAAAAACGGTCTCGGGCGAATAGTGTTTCACAGACAACACACGAAAGAGAAAGAGGGGTGCATGACAGCCTCGAGCGGATGAGTGGCATTAAATACATATCCCTTTCGTGTGAGTTTATCATTTGTCCCGGATATCCATTCGTGCAAGACACCCATTCGCCAGTGGGATTCATGCGAATCACCTATTCGACTGTCTGATTCATTCATGTGAATAATCATCCATGGTGACTCATTCGTATGAATGTGTTCAGACCCATGAACTTTTTGACAGTTTGGCAAGAACAAGCACTTAGACTCAACAACCATTAAATATTAACATCCTATCCATGTTGTGATTGAAATTATGAAGTTTTGTCTGATTTGGTGAAAGATTGAGACAAAAATTGAACAACTGACTTAAGAAATGATCACTTTAAAACAAATGAAAAATATTTTTGTATTTTTCTAATAAAAAGAAGTTGTACAACAAACAATTAAAAACACATGTTTTCTTTAGAAATCTTTCAAGAGAGTGAAAGATACCAGATCATACAATTTAGCATCCTTAACTGTTAAACCTATGACACATTGAGTTTATGATGCAACTATTGATATGATTGTCCACTTTAAACCTGATCATACTTCATTTTTCAACAAATAAGTAATCAACCATATCTTCTTATTGAGTTACCTATTCTAGTTAACTAGTAAAGGTCAAAACTAGTTCATAACACATCTCTGCATAACTTAAGACCAAGGATCATAAGCTCTATAAGGTTCCAATTTATTATATTTTTGCATTTTTCTTTTGATAACTTGCTCAAATTCAACACATATTCATGGACAGCTTCAGCTAGGTTTTTACAAAGAAATATGGCACGTTTACGAACTAGAACTCATCATTCACTGGAAACCTTATAGGATCCTATGATACCAGGTGTACGCATGATTTGAGTTATAACCTGTTTATCCCTTAAGTTAGCTTTCTAGACAAGTTCCCACAAATCAGACATTCTGAACAATAACTAAGTTTCTAAAAACTTGTAAAGCAGGTCTATCAATACATCATAACATAACACCCATGTGCTTTCAGTTTATGCACTCAATTTTGCTTCAAATAATATGACTGGCAAAACATTACTTCCCAACTAAGACTTTCTCATTTTCACAATTTTTTTTAATGTTTTTGGTTTTTAAATGTTATATTTTTTCTCCCTCTAAAAACCTAAAACCAAAAATCTTATTGTGTTTTTGAATATTTTGAAATAAATGTAAATGAAACTGTAAACAAGAAAAGCGGATACAAAATAAAAGAAAACATCATTTGTTTGATTCAGAGGAAGAAATGACTTCAATTTTCGGAAAGACACCATTAGCTGATAACAGATATAGAAATACGGGTTTATAAAAAGCTTTAGTATAAAGATCGGTTTTCTGGTGGTCGGTGTGAATTTTAACAACATCGATTAATTTATTTTCAATAACAGTCACGTATAAAGTGATATTTAATGTCAATGAGTTTTGTTTTTGAGTACTGCACTGGATTTTTAGTGACAGCTATGTCAGTAGTATTATCAACAAAACTAGGAGTGTTAGAAAAATTTAACCCGTAGTCCCTTAGTTGTTGCTGAATCCAGATAATTTGAGAACAACAACTTCCAACATCAATATATTCAGCTTCACAAGTGGAAGGAGACATCGGCGTCTGCTTCTTGCACTGCGAGGTGACTAAGCGTTTTCCAAAGAATTGACACCCCGCAGATGTTGACTTGAAATCTCTCTTGCATCCACCATAATTGGAGTCACTATAAGCAGTAAGCTCAAAATTATCGTCATGAGAATACCACAGGCCTAGATCCGGTTTAGATAACGAAAAATCCTTTTAACAGCTTTAACATGAGACCCTCTTGGCTTAGATTGATAACGTGCACACAAGAAAGTTGCGAACATGATGTCTGGCCGAGAAGCTGTGAGATACATGAGAGATCTGATCATCCCTTGATATAGTGTAGTATCAATAAACTCCCTCTTTTTATCTGGAGTAATCCCATGATTAAGAGCCAGTGGGGTACCAACAGATTTTGCATCTAACATACTTAACCGGCTCAGTATGTCACCAACATATTTGGTTTGATGAATAAAGATCCCCGCCTCAGACTGATCCACCTGCAATCCTAGAAAGAACTCCATCTCTCCTATGGAGCTCATCTAAAACCTATCTTACATAACTTTTTCGAATACTTTGCATAGAAAATCATTTGTGTATCCAAAGATGATATCATCCACATATACTTGCACCAAGAGCAAGCATCCATCCTTTTCTTGAATGAATAAAGTGCAATCAATGACACCTCTTCTGAACCCGTTGTTCAGAAGGTGAGTAGAATGTGTCTCTTACCACGCTCTCGAAGATTGGTGCAATCCATATAAAGCCTTGTCCAGCCTGTAGTCTTGGTCACGAGTAATGGATCTTCAAACCCTGGAGGCTCATTAACATACATTGTTTCATTTATCACACCGTGAAGGAAGGAACTCGTGACATCCATCTGATAAACTTTAAATCTCTTGTAGGATGCATATGCCATGAAAATTATGATTGCTTCAAGACGAGCAACCGGAGTTCTTCCTGCATTACATCTACCCATGATTCTTCCTTCAATGCTTCTGTAATTATTCTAGGTTCAACTTAGGAGATAAAACATGAATGTGCACGGAAATATATGTCTCCAAAGTCAGTGTGTCATCAAGTCCTCCTAAAGATAATTGATTTTGAGTCTTAAATCCATTATTCAAATTTCTAATGATGTTCATTTGAGGATGCATGTTGTTTATTCTACCAATAGGATGAGCAAGAACAAACAACTTGCGGATCAAGATTATTAAGATTGAGATCCTCAAGAACATGGACTATATTGTCAACATCTGGATTAGCAGCATCTGGATCTAAGTTAAGATCTTCTGAGTCTGAACTGTCATCATTTGTCTGCAGAGTATCTGGAACATATGAAGTTTTCACTTGTTCATCAGGTGATTATGTGCATCTACATCATGTGAACTGCAACATCTTCATTAGAGTACACAGGAGGCATGCTGAAGGATTCAAATATATCAGAATAGTTGAACATCCAATCGGGACCCTTCCATGGTGGCGGCAGTAGTATATCTTTGAACATCCACATGGTACCACTCCTTCATATTGTTAGTTGATGTGTTGTATACCCTTTTATTTGGATTGTTGTACCCAAGAAAATAGCCATCTTCCACCCTTTCATTTAACTTGCCTTGATCATGTTTCTTAAGCATTGTGCATGGCGCACCAAAAGGTTCAAGATACTTAAGATTTGGCTTTCTGTTATGGAGCAACTAAAAAAAATTCTTCCTGTGTCGCTTGAAATTTAATACCCGATTCAAAGTATAACGTGCATTAGCAATTGCTTCATTCCAGAATTGAACTGGTAGGGAGGAGTCAGCAAGCGTAGTTCGAGCAGCCTCAATTAAAGTTATGTTCTTTCGCTCAAAAACACCATTCATCTGAGGAACGTACGGACCACTAAACTGATATACAATTCCACATTGATTGCAAAACGTCTCTCCATGTTGTGATTTTTGAGTTCAGTCCTGTTATCTTCTTAGCATGTGAGTCTTGAGCTTATAAAGAGATACAAGTTTAGTTACCAGAACTTGAATACATTCAATTGTTTCAGATTTCTCCTTCATGAAAAACACCCAAGAATATCTAGAGAATTCATCAGTGATGACTAGACAATATTGATCTTCAGCAATGCTCTTGCGGATGATAGGACCAAAAAGATCCATGGGAAAAGCTCAAGTGGAACAGTAATTGAGTGAAACTTTTTATGTTTGTGAGACTTCTTAGTTTACTTCCCTTCTAGCATGAGGTGCCGACATCAGACAGTTTGAAGTTCTTTAAACTTACCCCTTCTACTAAATTGATATGAATCAGATGATTAGTCTTAAGTAACTCATCTTCTTATGCCAAAGGATAGAATCTTTCTCTTTTGCCTTAGACATAAAACATGAAGCTGTAGAAGATGTAGTTGAAGTTGTGGCGATATTGAGAACATATAGATCCTTCTTTCTTGGAACTGACATCAATATCCAGTCATCAAGGATTGTGATACCTTGCTTGAGAATGTAGCATATTGAATCATCAAAAAACACTCTGTATTTCTTGTAACGTTTTTGGGACATTGATTAGATTATTCTCACGCTACTTCACATACTTCACTATATCGAATGAAACTTATCCATTTGATAGAATTCCCTCACCGGTAATGAATCCTCCTTTATCTCCTGCAAAAGCAACATATCCTCCTCTTGTATGAGAAAATGTGTAAATGCATGTCTCATGATTGGTTAAAAAAAGGTAGTAAAGCGTGTGTGGGATTGACCACTCTTGGGTCATGCATCTCTTCACCAATGAGATACTTCCCACTTTTAATTAAATTAGTCATAGTAAAAACCATTTTAACCAGTGGCATTTAATTAGTTACTTGCTACATTTTATTTAAACTTTATAAATGTTATTTAACCAATTAAATAACAAAATAAAGTTATCTCTCATAAATAAATTACCCAAGTAATCTATTAATTTCACAAGTGCTTCTATTTAGAAAACACAATTTTCTAAGTGTTGTTATTTAATTAACTGATCATATCAATTAAATAAATATAGTAGGTATCTGTCTAGTTTGTTATTGGGTATGACCCGACTTGGATCATAACATACTAGCCACATCAATTTATTATGTCTCTTGGGCAGATAAAACCAACAATCTCCCACTTGCACATGATACATAGAAAATTGATGCAAGCAGTAAATACCGCCTAGCAACGGTTTACTACCCCTAATACATATGACTAAGTGCCATTCAATAACATCATCTTCTTCAAGTCCCTTACTTGTAATGTTTTAGATGAATCAATCATTTATCCTTTTGTCACAGATGTCATGTCAAAATCTAGAGACATAGAGTGATCATTCTCCTATGATTTGACTTTAACAGGCCTTAGACATCTTACTTTCAACGAATAAGAGGGACAAATTCCATCTTGACTACATACGTCTCTCACTATCACATTGTACCACACCTGAGCTTAGCCTTATGTACTGCCATGTTTCAGAACAGCGAAGAACTAAGTCAAGGTATAATACTTGATGAATATCAAGACCCAATATGTATCTCAGGTCCGAGGATACAAACGATATTCACCTTTACTCAAAATTACTTATGATCAAATCATTAAGATTCCATGCAGTAACGTTTGAGAGCGGGTCAGTCCAATATTTGTACCTCACAAATATCTATGAACATTGGTAGCAACCCTTGCTTTATATTCATACCTTATGGATATCCACCAATCCAGGTTCATAATAGTCTTACCCTCATGCTTGTTCCCACAAGTATGCATGACTACGGACATTTAGAATAATTAACCTATTCACGGATTAAACATGCAAAATTGGAATATTATATGAAACATTATAACCATATAATTCATTCAAATAATCAAAAGTTTCCAATATTTAAGTACAACATATGATCAAATCCAATCACTAGAATATCGAAGTCCCATGCCACAAGTATGACCCTCATGATTTGGCATTTCAAGGAGCTTCGTGAGTGGATCCGCAATGTTTTGATCGGTGTGAATTTTGTTTTGAGCTTTTCCAAGAAACAGCTCCTCCATTTAGAATGAAGACATAACCCGATTGCGATCGAGAATCATCTCGATCGGTTTGAAAACTCGCATCCGTGTAACCCTTTACCACGAGTTCCTCTTCACCAGATCCATAGATAAGAAACATATCTCTATTCCTTTTCAGGTACTTTAGTATGGTTTTGACAGCCATCCAATGACTATCACTGGGATTTTGCTGGTATCTACTAGTCATGCTCAAAGCGCATGACACGTCCGTCCTAGTGCATATCATTGCATACATGATGTATCCTATAGCCGAAGCATATGGGATTCCTTTCATTTTCTCTTGCTCATCCTTTGAGCTTGGACATTGAGAAGCACTCAATATTGTCCCTCTTTGAATAGGTACCAAACTTTTCTTAGAGTTTTCCATCTTGAACCTTTTCAAGATTTTGTCAATGTATGCACTTTGATTTAAGCCTATCAACCGCCTAGATCTATCCCTATAGATCTTTATTCCCAAAATATAGGCGGCTTCTCCAAGATCCTTAATGGAAAAACGACTTCCAAGCCAGGTTTTTACACCTTCCATGGTTGGAATGTCATTCCCAAAAAGTAAAATGTCATCGACATATAATACTAGGAAGGTAATCATGCTCCCACTAGCTTTCTTATATACACATGCTTCATCAGCGTTCTTGATGAATCCATACTTTTGTATTTCCTCATCAAAACGTTGATTCCATCTCCTTGATGCTTGTTTCAATCCATAGATTGACTTCTTTAATTTGCATACCTTATTGGGATGTTTAGGATCGACAAAACCATCAGCCTGAGCCATATAGACATCTTCCTCAAGATGTCCATTTAGGAAAGCCGTTTTGACATCCATTTGCCATACCTCATAATCATAATGTGCAGCTATGGCAAATAATATCCTAATAGACTTTACCATCGCCACAGGCGAAAATATTTCATCATAATCAACCCCTTGAGTTTGAGTGAAACCTTTTGCTACAAGTCTAGCTTTATAAGTATCCAAGTTTCCATGCATGTCCGTTTTCTTCTTGAAAACCCACTTACTTCCAACTAATTTGGAGTTAAGAGGTGGTACAACCAGTTCCCAAACTTGGTTGTCATACATAGATTGCGTCTCAACGTTCATGGCTTCGAGCCATTTGTCACAAACGGGATTGGACATTGCATCTGGGTATGTGGTCGGTTCATCCGAATCTACCACATAGCATCCATTCATGAAAAATCCATATCTTTCAGGTGGATTGCTTATTCTACCAGATGTACGAACGTTTTGTGTACGTTGATCAACCATTTGATCATTTTCAACAACCTTTTGTTGAGTGCTAGTATCAACCAAACGTGTATCGGGTTGTGATTCTTGATCCTCCTCAAGTTCCACTGTTCTACAACTAGTTTCCTCAATGAGAAACTAAGTTTCCATGAACTCCCCTTTTCGAGCAATGAATACTCTTTGCTCGGTTGGATCATAGAAATAATATCCCATAGAATCTCTAGGATATCCAACGAAGATACACTTTGCGGATCGGGGTTCTAGTTTGTTTGGAACATGTTGTTTAACATAAACCTCTCAACCCCATACCCTTAAATATGATAGCAATGGAGCCTTTCCATGCCATATCTCATAAGGTGTCCTTTCAACTTTCTTGGTTGGTGCCATATTTAAAATACGGGCTGCGGAGAGCAAAGCGAAACCCCAAAATGATAAAGGTAGTGTGCTTCTAGCCATCATAGAACGAACCATATCCAATAAGGTTCGGTTTCTCCTTTCAGACACACCGTTATGTTGTGGTGTTCCAGGTGGAGAGAGTTGTGAGATAATCCCACAACTTCTAAGATGCTCTTGAAAGGCATCACTTAGGTATTCACCTCCTCTATCGGTTCTAAGAATTTTAATTGACTTATTGAGTTGATTTTCTACTTTATTCTTAAAGATTTTGAACGTTTCAAAAGCTTCATCTATGTGTCTTAACAAGACACATACCCATAACGACTATAGTCATCGGTAAAGGTAATGAAGTATCTTTCACCATTCCTACTTATTGGTTTAAAAGGACCGCATACATCCGAATGTATGAATCCTAATAAATCCTTGCCCTTTCATTAATTCTATTAAAGGGGGATTTGGTCATTTTGCCTTGTAAACAAGATTCACATATATCAAATGGATCATTTTGATTCATTTTCAAGAGACCATTCACTTGAAGTGTTTCTATAGGTTTCTTGTTTATATGTCCAAGGCGACAATGCCATAAATAGGTCTCACTCAAATCCATTTTGAGTTTCTTGGTGGTTGCTTGGTACAATGAGCTATCATTCAATGCATTATCATGAACCAATTCATAAATACCATTTAAAGGAATAGCCTTGAAATAAAACACATCATTTAAAGAAACATGAATATCATTTTCAATAAATTTAAAACCATAACCATATTGTCTTAAAATGGAAACAGAAATAATGTTTCTAGTCAAACTAGGAGCATACAAAACATTCCTCAAAATTACTTCCAAACCACTTGGAAGATTTAATGTATAGTCTCCTCAGGCGTCAACTTGAACTGTTGCTCCATTGCCCATGAAGAGGCTAACATCTCCTTTCTTGAAGTCCTTACTTCTTTTGAACCCCTGCAACAAATTGCAAATATGAGTTCCACATCCGGTATCCAGTACCCATGTGTTAGAGGAAATAACATTAAGATCAATATGAATCATGAAAGTTGTACCTGAGGTTTGCCCTACATCCCTCTTTTCTTTCTACTCTTTGAGATAGACTGGACAATTCCTCATCCAATGTCCTATCTCACCACACTTAAAGCGTGGGTCATTTGCAGCAACCTTTTGCTTCTTTTCTTTGGGTTTTGGTGGTTCCACTTTAGCCTTACCCTTCCCTTTTCCCTTTGAGTACCCTTTACCTTTGGCAACATTTGCCTTAGGTTCGGGATGCTGCCTTTTCTTGTTAGCCCCTTCATTGATATTGAGAACGGGTAACACTATTCTCCTGTAAGGAAATTTCCTTCTAATGAAGACCTTCGAAAGACAAAGAATAAAGAAACTGAAAAGGAAAATAAGATCCTAGATGATCTAGAAGCCACTGTCTCTCAGGAGATGATTTGGTCAAAACCTATCTGAAACAAATAGCTTTGATGGATAAACATCAAAATGAAGCTTATCAGGCTAAGAGGGAGCAACTGATCAAGTTTCTCCTGGATGAAGGTAAGTATAAAGTTGAAACCTTCAGCAACTGGGATATCACAAGTCTCAAAAATGAAGCTGAGGTTCTGTCCAAAAGAATAAAGGCAGACATCAAGAAGAAAAAGACCCTTGAGCAAAGTAGAAGAATAAAACACATCCGCATCCAAAACCAATGGGGACCAAAGAACACTATAAAAATATGGAGAGATGATATACTGTTTGATGAATGGTCAAACTTCAAAAGAGAAAACAGTGATCATCCTGAGCTTTGGAAAGAAGCCACATCACCCTCTCCCACTATAGTGTCCCAGCTCAAGGATGCTAATCGAAGCACAATGCTTGACCATCTGCTCAATGCACCTATGGGAAGCCTAGGTGTTGGGTCTGTTGAATCTCCATCAGCTGCCAACTTCAGACCTTGGGTTGAAGTTGAAAATGAAATTCAACCTGATCTTCTGAGAAACTATGAGCCTCATCAGCCTACTGTAGTGAAGAATGTACTTGATTCATGGGATCAAGTAAAAAGAGGAGAAATAATTCACTGGCCTGCTGGAGCTCCTCTTCGTCGGGTCCTTCTCCTAAATCCCATCCCCTTCAGATCACAAATTCCATAACTTAGAATAAAGAGATGGTTCTATGCTCCTGTCTCCAAAAGCATGATCATTGGGAGATACAATGGATCAAGGACCTTCTTCTCAGAATGGGATGATATTCTCAAGCTACCAAAAATGATCTAAAAGAACTACAGCATATGACTCTGGAAAATGCTGAAACATAATATGAAGTCCTAAAGTATGTGCGGACTCTCAGAAATAAAATTAGTCTGGCTTTCAGGCAAAAATAAATGGTTTTGGCTTCATCAGTCCGGAGGGAGATTGTTGGAAAATAAGGACTGATGAGCATAACCACTGAAGTCAGAATTAATGAATAAAACCGCGGATTGACCAACCGCGGATACTTCTCTTTTGAATACTTTCTCTTCTGATTGCAGAACTACTGATCTTCTGCATCGGAAGCTCAACTGCGGAAGATTCGCCAAAAAGAACTACCGCATACCTTCTCTACTTCGGAAGACAATAGCTTAACTTAATCCCTTCGGAAGACAACCAATGCTTCGGAAGACAATCTCTGATTAAACAATAACCACTGATTAATCAGCTTCCGATGAACTCCTTCCGAAAGAATAACCACTGAACATCTACACAACTATCTCTACCTCGGAAGAACTGAAGACTTCTGAAGACTCTTGTTTCTGTGGTTGTTGACTTTTTATTAGTTGTACTATTCTGATGATTCAGTGTCTGTAACAGTGTTAGCTATTTGTCTTATTACTTCTTGTCTTGTAACATTGAATGTTGAGTATTTAAGTCGCAACATTCCCTGAGAAAATTGAATTACTTTCCCCCAAAATTCCTTGTGCTGTTATTCTACTTTCTCTCTTTCTAGCAAAAACTAAACTACCAAAATAAATAAGTCTTCAACTTTAGAGGGAGCTAATACCAAAGCTTTGACCATGTTTTTAAAGTCTTTGTTCCTGGTTAAACAGCCTCTCTGTGAGTTTCAATAAGATTGAACCTATTTTTAACCACAATTACTCGAGCATGCCAAGACACAACAAATCCTTTGATGATTTACTTTCAATGGGCATGAATTTAATTTTACTCTAACAAACATGGGTTACTTACAATTGTTCCTTAATTAAAAGATATGAACTGTTTCGAGGATTCTGACATTTGTGTAGAATAATTAAGTATTTCAGATCAGGTTGATGAGGAGGTGGAAAGAAGTACCAGGGAGAGCACAAATTGTCCTGTTGTGTTGAAAAATTCAAAATTTTCGGTTTCTAAAGGTGACTATGTTGGCAACTTTCAGACAATCACTGTTAAACCTAACGAAATGGTTCAAAATTTCAAGACTAAGTCTGTAAAATTTGCTGATGTTCTCAAAAGTGATTTAATTTTTGAAAGAAATGAAAAGTTTTCAAAAGAAACAAAAAATGAATTTTGTTCCACAACCACTGAAGAGACATGTTCAAAGTTAAATACTAACTGTGAACCTTATGTTCCAAATGGGTATTTGGAACAAGTCTCTAGATGGTCAGCTCCTGTTTAATAGAAGGTATGTTGCTACGTATGTGGAAAACCAGGACACATTGCCAGACATTGTCTGCACATACCTATTGAGTTCTTCTATGGGATGAATCAGAAGGTCACACCAAAGGCTAAACCAAACAGTAACCCAAAGAGGATTGAGACATTCTCCAAGCCTAAGGTGAAACATCAAAAGAAATATCACAATCATCACCCTACCAAATCCAACAAAATAAAACAGATTCAAAATGGTTCCAACATAAAAAGAAAACTAAAATTTCCAAATCTGAAATTAAAACAACCTGGAAAAGGAAATCACCATTGAAACCAACTGATTCTGGCAGAGTGACCAAACCAATTGGTCCATTCAAAAATATATCCAGAGTGCCTAAATCTATAACGATTTGGGTACCAGTATCTCATTAAATGTTTGTGTATCATGTAGGGACGACCAAATAAACTAAAAAATGTTTGGTATGTAGATAGTGGTTGTTCCCGACACATAACCAGAGATTTCTCCTAATTGCATGAAGTTTCACCTTTTAATGAGGATATCTATCATTTGCTGGAGGCAAAGGAGGAAAGATCAGTATGAAGGGAACGATGACAAATGGAACCTTATGTTTTGAAGTTGTGTATTATGTTGAGGAACTCAACAACAGCCTGTTGAACGTTTCTCATATCTGCGACAAAAGCTTCTCTACACATTTCGCAAGCAAGGAGTGTTTAATTCTAAAACTTGGATTTGTGATACCTGAGAAGTGGATTCTGATGAGGACATTGAGGATCAACAATGTATACATCATCAACATGAATTCAGACTCATTCACAGAAAATACCTGTCTTTTTTCAAAAGTTTCAGAACCGGCTATTTGTTGCCGCACCGTAGGTTTGGGACATGTCAACTTGAAAAATCTCAACATATTGGCAAAAGGAGATCATGTTATTGGGCTTCATTCAAAATATTTCTCTACTATTGAGAAATTTGTCTCTTGTGCCAAAAGGAAAGCAACGTAAGAGACCCGCAAGCACAAGTTGTTCAACTCTATATCTTCCATTTTGCAGCTTCTTCACATGGATCCCTTCGGTCCTATTAATAATGAGCATAGAGAAGAAGTCATATTGTCGCACCCCGAGAAATCCCGTCCCTTCCGGGGTGCGAGCGGCAACAGACTGTCAGGATCGCAGTCTCCGGTCACACAACATGCGAGACCTGTATGTCTGGTTATGCACGTACATCCAATATCTTGGATAAAACAGTTTATTAATATCAGAGTTGCGGAAGTAAAGTATAAGTTGGCAAAATGGGTTAACATTCATATCTTGCGGAAGCGTTGAATTAAAACAGTTTTCAAAATGACAATTAATAATAGTGCGGAAGCGATTAAAGTAGTTTGACAATACATAATTAACATAACCAAATGTTAAATATTATCAAGTGGCCTAAGACACTACAGTAGATGCATGGACCCCATCCTAGCATCCTAGTCCTTGTGCGCGTGCCTTAGTTACCTGAGAAAACATGCGAGTAAAAGGTCAACACAAAGGTTGGTGAGAGCACAGGTTTATCATAAGCATTAAACATCCAATGTTTAAAGTAAGAGTTGTTATCAATGTATCATTACAATGCAGTATCGATTGATAGCTAGTCAATACAGTTATATTATATTGTGGATGGTACCGAAGCTGACAGTGGGTGCCTCCCGCCATGTCCATCACAAGACTATGGCAAAGTGTTGGTCAATTTTGCACTGTTCCGACCTCCAGTCGGGTGTAGTGGGGCTTGTCAGGCCCAAATAGTACTATTCAAGATTACCATGCTAGGCGTTATGCTATTAACGGTCCGAGGAGTATCGCGAGGACTTTTAGTTGTGATAGGGGCCCACACATATACATATAATGATAAAGCATGTCCATACATAAATGAAATGAGTTGTTTTCCAAAAACAGTTTATCATGCAATGTTTTCTCCCCCAAAGGTAGAAAAAGTAAAAAGGGGCCGTGAACTCACCTGATAGAGCAGTTCCGGTTTACAGGGTGTTCGCGTCTACGAAAGCTAGCTGTCCTGCTAGTAAGCACCTATGATCGTATAGGTGTAAGTATGTGTTTTGTGGTGTGTTGTAATCCATACAACTCCAAGTGTCGGTGTGCTCAACCGAGTATGTGTGTGTTGACTTGTGTTGACTCGACGAATCGTTGGTGACACGATTGTTGTGTTTATGTGCCTTGACGCACATAAGACACTAATATGCATCCTATGACTCTAGTCACATAAGTTACCATTTTTAGCAAGTTTCCCATTTAGGAAAGTGTGGTTATGAAATTCCATTTCATAAAACTAATGACTTCCAATATGTTTATAAAACACGTTTAAACTCTTAAAACACGTCGTTTGTGCATAAATCACTATTTATGCCGTTTTGCCCAAATAAAGTTTCCTTATTTGGAAAGTATCCATTTAAAACTCGTTTTCGCAAATCAAGGTTTCCGATATGCTTAGAAATCATTTTTAAACATATTTCAAGAATCAAAGTTCATCAAATCTTCCAAAAACATCAAAAGCCCTCTTTTGATTTCTAAAAGTTTCCATTTTTAGTAAGTTTCTACAAAACCAAGTTTTTGACAAAATCAAATATCCAAATGTGTTTCTAAACACTCCAATATACTTTTAACAACATCTAGACATGTCTAACATGTCTAGATCATCACAAATCCAAGACTTGCAACATAAAAGTTTCCTTTTATGGCAAGTGCACCAAATCATCATCAAATCAAACCTAACTTAATCAAAACTCAATTCCAACACCAATAAACACTAAAATCAGTAATCTATAATATCTATTCAACAAATCACCAACGATTTTGTGCATAATAATCTCATGGAGTTGCATGTGGGTTTTAACCCTTTGCATGTATAATCTAACTAAAGATAAGCATATAAAACTACCTTAGGTGACAAGATTCGAGTTATATAGCTTCTGGTGATGAAGATTCAGTGGTTCTATGCTTGTTCCAAGCTTCTTTGGTTCCTTCCTCAAGCTCCAAGCCTTTCAAGAGCTCTAATGGGAAAGAGATGGCCTCAAGAGAGTTTCCAGGGGTTTAAGGCTTAGTTCCAGTGGGTTTTGGTCGCAATATGGTGATGAAGTTCGGTGAAATAGAAAGGAAATCGACTGAAATGAATTGGGGTTGATTATAAAGAAAATTCTGATCTGCATGGCCTTCGCGTACCGCGGAGGCCGATCAAAATTCATCATCGCGTACCGCGATGTAATTCGGGAGTCTCGACTCCCGGTTTGCTTCGCGTACCGCGAAGCCTCTCGCCGAGTGACCATCGCGTACCGCGATGAGTCCACTTCCATGATTTTTGATTTCGTTGATTCGGTTTCGCTCGTATTCGATTTCTAACATTTATCTTAAGCATTTAATACATGTTTAGCACATAATCATGTAGTAACATACAAGTTTGATTGATCACCAACGTTCGTGAGTCTCGTGTGTGTGTTTCGATAATTCCTTGAATTATCTTCGATAGTTCGTGTTCGTGTTCTACGAAGCGTTTGCACGCTTGATTAATCCTAATCAACGTGTAGTGCACAATTCAATAATTATCCGAACTATTGTCTTGTGTTAGTGTTGTGGTTGCCACACTTGGTTTCCAAAACCAATGTGCAATGTATGATTATCGTTTCGTAGATGTTTGTGTTCAACTCATCTAGTTAAACATAATTAAATGAAATGCAACAAGTATGAATGTGAAATGTAAAGAATATAAGAGTTGCAATTTACCTGAAATTGCCGGGTGTCACATCATCCCCTTGTTGAAAGAAATTTCGTCCCGAAATTTGGTTGTTGTTGGTAGTGTTTGAGAAGTAAGAGTGTTTGAGAAACAAAAATTTTCCGGTTGTCACATCATCCCCTTGTTGAGAGGAATTTCGTCCCGAAATTTATTCGTTGTTGTCGACGTTCGACGTTGTCTGCTTGAAGAGATGGGGATATTTATGCATCATCTGATCTTCACGTTCCCACGTGAATTCAGGTCCGCGTTTCGAGTTCCATCGAACTTTGACAATGGGTATCTTGCTCTGCTTGAGTTGTTTGACCTCACGGTCCATGATTTCCACCTGCTCTTCCATGAACCGTAGTTGTTCATCCACCTGGATTTCATCCAGTGGAACTATAAGTGTCTCATCTGATAAGCATTTCTTCAGGTTCAAGACATGAAAGACGTTGTGAACTCCATCGAGTTCGGTTGGTAGGTTGAGTTGGTATGCCACTGGACCAATCCTTTTCAGGATCTCGAAGGGTCCAATATACCGTGGGTTTAGTTTGCCTCGTTTACCGAAACGAATGACGCCTTTCCATGGTGAAACTTTCAGAAGGACTTTGTCTCCTACCTGAAATTCCAGAGGTTTACGGCGTTTGTCGGCATAGCTCTTTTGACGATCGCGAGCTGCTGCCATGCGATTTCTGATTTGCACGATTTTCTCGGTTGTTTCATGCACAAGTTCCGGGCCAGTAAGTTGGCTGTCGCCCACTTCCGCCCAACAGATGGGTGATCGGCATTTCCTGCCATAGAGTGCCTCAAAAGGCGCTGCTTTGATGCTGGTGTGATAGCTGTTGTTGTAGGAAAACTCCACTAACGGTAGGTGAGTTTCCCAGCTGTTACCGAAGTCCACTACGCATGCTCGTAGCATATCTTCAAGAGTTTGTATCGTGCGTTCGCTTTGGCCATCAGTTTGTGGGTGGTATGCTGTACTCATATCCAACCGCGTGCCAAGTGACTTTTGCAATGATTTCCAGAAGTTAGAAGTGAATCTGGCATCTCGATCAGAAATGATGGAGATTGGAACTCCATGTCGTGAGACCACTTCCTTGACATAGATTCTGGCTAGTTTTTCCATCTTGTCATTTTCCTTGATCGCAAGGAAATGTGCTGATTTAGTCAGTCGATCCACAATTACCCAGATAGTGTCACATCCACTTGGGGTACGGGGTAATTTGGTGATGAAATCCATGGAGATTTGTTCCCATTTCCACATGGGGATCTCAGGTTGTGTGAGTAATCCAGATGGTTTCTGGTACTCGATCTTGACTTTCGCACAAGTCAAGCATTTGCCCACGTAGGTGGCAATGTCGGCTTTCATGTGCGGCCACCAGTAAAGTACCTTCAGATCGTGATACATTTTATCAGATCCAGGGTGTATGGAATATCGGGATTTGTGAGCCTCGTCCATCACAAGGTCTCGTAAGTCCCCATAATGTGGAACCCAGACGCGTTCCATGAAATATTGTAAGCCATCGGCTTTTTCTCTGAGTTGTTGCTCCATTCCCCTCAGCGATTCTGTCGCTAGATTTTCAGGTTTAAGTGCCTCCACCTGGGCAATACGTATCTGCTCAGGGAGGTTAGTATGGATGGTAAGCTGTAAAGCTCGTACCCTCTTGGGTTTCGATGTGTTTTTCCGGCTTAGGGCATCGGCCACTACATTGGCCTTCCCTGGGTGATACTTGATAGCACACTCATAGTCATTTAGGAGTTCGAGCCAGCGACGTTGTCGCATGTTCAGTTCCTTCTGCTCGAATATATGTTGGAGACTCTTGTGATCGGTGTATATCGTACACTTTGTACCATACAGGTAGTGTCTCCAGATTTTGAGTGCAAATACCACGGCTCCAAGTTCTAAGTCGTGGGTGGTGTAGTTCTTCTCGTGGACTTTCAGTTGTCTAGAAGCATATGCGATCACCTTGTCGCGCTGCATCAGCACGCAGCCGAGTCCTTGTATTGAGGCATCGCAATATACTACGAAGTCATCCGTTCCATCAGGAAGTGATAAGATAGGTGCACTACAGAGCTTCTGCTTGAGAAGTTGGAATGCAGCTTCTTGTTTGTCAGTCCAGAGATACTTCTTGTCCTTATGGGTTAAGGCTGTAAGGGGTTGGGCTATCTTCGAAAATCCTTCAATAAATCGTCGGTAATAGCCGGCCAATCCTAGGAATTGTCGCACCTCAGTTGGGGTCTTTGGTGCTTCCCAGTTCTTGATTGCCTCTATCTTAGACTTATCCACATGAATCCCTTGTTCATTAACAACATGGCCCAAGAATTGGACTTCTCGAATCCAAAAGTCGTATTTTGAGAGTTTAGCGTACAGCTTCTCCTTCCGTAGCAGTTCAAGAGCCAATTGAAGATGCTCTTTGTGTTCCTCTTGGGTTTTGGAGTAGATGAGAATATCATCTATAAAGACAATGATAAATTTGTCGAGGTAGGGTTTGCATACTCTATTCATGAGGTCCATGAATACTGCAGGTGCGTTTGTCAGTCCAAACGACATAACCAAGAACTCATAATGGGCATACCGAGTGCGAAAAGTAGTCTTGGGTATATCTTCCTCCTGAATCCTCAACTGATGGTACCCAGATCGCAGATCGATCTTAGAGTAGTAACTCGATCCTTGAAGTTAATCGAACAAATCGTCAATGCGGGGTAAGGGGTAACGGTTCTTAATTGTCACTTTGTTCAACTCCCGATAGTCAATGCACATGCGAAAAGTGCCATCTTTCTTCTTTACAAACAAGACCGGAGCTCCCCAAGGTGAGAAGCTTGGTCTAATGAAACCCTTGTCCAACAGCTCTTGCAGTTGATTGGACAGTTCCTGCATCTCCGAAGGTGCAAGTCGATATGGTGCCCGTGCGATAGGTGTTGCTCCCGGCACAAGGTCTATGCGGAACTCCACTTGTCGAGGTGGTGGTAGTCCGGGTAGATCCTCAGGGAATACGTCGGAATAGTCGCATACGACTGGGATGTCTTCTATTCTTTTCTCCTCTTCAGTATTGTTGGTGACAAGCGCCAGAATGGTTGTGTATCCCTTTCGTAAGCATTTGTGAGCTTTCATGCACGAGATGATGTTCAGAGGTGTGTCACTCCTTTCGCCCCTGATGTCTAGAGTTTCTCCGCTAGGGAGAGGTATGCGCACAACCTTGTCGTAGCAAATGATTTCAACTTGGTTTTCAGACAACCAATCCATGCCTACTACGACATCAAAACTGCCTAGTGTAACTGGCATGAGGTCAATCTTAAACTTATGGCCTGCTAGCTCTAAAGTGCATTCTTTCAGAATGTGCTTAGTCACAATTAATTTACCATCAGCTAGCTCTACTGTATATTCAACATCTAAGGGTGTTGGGGTAGTGGTAAGTATCTCACTAAAATCCTTAGATATAAAGCTTTTCTCGGCTCCAGTATCAAACAATACACAAGCATAATTATTGTTCAAGAGATACGTACCAGTTGCAAGGTTGGGATCTTTTCTGGCCTCCTTAGCCCCGATCACGAAGGCTCGTCCCTTCGGACCGTTGTTGTTCCCATTATTGTTGTCCTTCAGATGTGGGCAGTCTCTCTTGAAGTGCCCTGGTTTTCCACATTCGAAGCAGCCCTTCGGTGCTTCCTGTTGTTGTTGTTGTGGCTGTGGGGTCTTTGTACGCAGCTCACCCCTGCAGTCTTTGGCGGGCGTCCCCCCTTGCCACATCGTTGGCATCGGATAGAACCGCATTGTCCCAAAACATGGTGTAAATTGCATTTGTTGCACTTGGGATGTTTGCCTGCGTAGGATCCTGAGCCTTGGTTGGTTGGGATGGGTGGTGCGTAAGCTTGGATTGCTCCAAACTTATGTTGCTGTGGTGGTGGTTGGAGAGTGGAAGTCTTGCTCATGGTGTCATCCCATTTGCGTTTGCCCTTGTCATTGGTCGTGGTCACAGCACCACGGGGTGGCAAGAGTCCTTGTGCAACTGCCGAGTCAGTGAGTTTGTGGGTTAGTCGCACGGCTTGTTGCATGGTGATGGGGTCAGCAGAGAGCACCATGCCCTGAATTTGAGGTGGCAGTCCATCAATGTATTTTTCTATATGTTGCCATTTCCGGGCACAAGTTTGCCAGCTCATACGATCGAGCTGTGTAAGCCTCGACCTCGGAACCAATCATCTTATGGTTCCAGAATTATGTTTCCAGTTTCTGCGCTTCGCCGCGAGGACAATATTCGCGGTTCAACATCCTCTTAAAGTCATCCCAAGGTAGGGCGTTGGCTGCATCGAGCCCTTGATTCTGGACATTGGCATTCCACCAAGTGAGGGCAGCTCCCTCGAATGTCCCTGCAGCGAACTTGACCTTGTCCTCGTTCCTGCAGTTGCTCATGGCAAAAGCTGATTCCGCCTTCTCAATCCAGCGTAATAGCCCAACGGCTCCCTCAGTGCCGCTGAATGAGTGAGGTTTGCAGTCCAGAAACATTTTGAACGTGCAGAGAGGTGGGTTAGGATTTGTTCCTGAAATATGCAAAGAGTAGAGTTGGGTTAGGCATCGGGTAGACGTGTTGGATTGGAAGCAAGTGTTTGTAGTGCAAGGTGAATATGAACAGATTCATCACCTTGGTTCAGTGGGTTTTGATTTCGGGCAGCTTCCCGTGCAGCAAGTACCTCCTCAACTCGCTCGTTGATGAGCGCGTTCAGTTCAGCTGCAGTAAGGTTGATGTTTCCTCGTCCACCTGCATTCCTGCGTCCTCCACGTCTTCCAGCCATGATCTTCATAGCGAGAATACGTGTTAGTGTTTGTCTAATGACTAATGTAGTGTGTGCGATAGGTACTGTAAAGAACGTGTAGAGCTATCGGCTCTTCCCCGTCATGGGTAGTCACGTGCAGTGACGAACGTAATGCATAAGAGATGTAACGTGTGTGCAAGTATTACAATACTAAGCACTATGTGTTGTGTGGAGACTAGTGGTTGTAGACTAAGTTCACTAAATGCAAACCTAATTCGCAATAACCGGAGGCTCTGATACCAATCTGTCGCACCCCGAGAAATCCCGTCCCTTCCGGGGCGCGAGCGGCAACAGACTGTCAGGATCGCAGTCTCCGGTCACACAACATGCGAGACCTATATGTCTGGTTATGCACGTACATCCAATATCTTGGATAAAACAGTTTATTAATATCAGAGTTGCGGAAGTAAAGTATAAGTTGGCAAAATGGGTTAACATTCATATCTTGCGGAAGCGTTGAATTAAAACAGTTTTCAAAATGACAATTAATAATAGTGCGGAAGCGATTAAAGTAGTTTGACAATACATAATTAACATAACCAAATGTTAAATATTATCAAGTGGCCTAAGACACTACAGTAGATGCATGGACCCCATCCTAGCATCCTAGTCCTTGTGCGCATGCCTTAGTTACCTGAGAAAACATGCGAGTAAAAGGTCAACACAAAGGTTGGTGAGAGCACAGGTTTATCATAAGCATTAAACATCCAATGTTTAAAGTAAGAGTTGTTATCAATGTATCATTACAATGCAGTATCGATTGATAGCTAGTCAATACAGTTATATTATATTGTGGATGGTACCGAAGCTGACAGTGGGTGCCTCCCGCCATGTCCATCACAAGACTATGGCAAAGTGTTGGTCAATTTTGCACTGTTCCGACCTCCAGTCGGGTGTAGTGGGGCTTGTCAGGCCCAAATAGTACTATTCAAGATTACCATGCTAGGCGTTATGCTATTAACGGTCCGAGGAGTATCGCGAGGACTTTTAGTTGTGATAGGGGCCCACACATATACATATAATGATAAAGCATGTCCATACATAAATGAAATGAGTTGTTTTCCAAAAACAGTTTATCATGCAATGTTTTCTCCCCCAAAGGTAGAAAAAGTAAAAAGGGGCCGTGAACTCACCTGATAGAGCAGTTCCGGTTTACAGGGTGTTCGCGTCTGCGAAAGCTAGCTGTCCTGCTAGTAAGCACCTATGATCGTATAGGTGTAAGTATGTGTTTTGTGGTGTGTTGTAATCCATACAACTCCAAGTGTCGGTGTGCTCAACCGAGTATGTGTGTGTTGACTTGTGTTGACTCGACGAATCGTTGGTGACACGATTGTTGTGTTTATGTGCCTTGACGCACATAAGACACTAATATGCATCCTATGACTCTAGTCACATAAGTTACCATTTTTAGCAAGTTTCCCATTTAGGAAAGTGTGGTTATGAAATTCCATTTCATAAAACTAATGACTTCCAATATGTTTATAAAACACGTTTAAACTCTTAAAACACGTTGTTTGTGCATAAATCACTATTTATGCCGTTTTGCCCAAATAAAGTTTCCTTATTCGGAAAGTATCCGTTTAAAACTCGTTTTCGCAAATCAAGGTTTCCGATATGCTTAGAAATCATTTTTAAACATATTTCAAGAATCAAAGTTCATCAAATCTTCCAAAAACATCAAAAGCCCTCTTTTGATTTCTAAAAGTTTCCATTTTTAGTAAGTTTCTACAAAACCAAGTTTTTGACAAAATCAAATATCCAAATGTGTTTCTAAACACTCCAATATACTTTTAACAACATCTAGACATGTCTAACATGTCTAGATCATCACAAATCCAAGACTTGCAACATAAAAGTTTCCTTTTATGGCAAGTGCACCAAATCATCATCAAATCAAACCTAACTTAATCAAAACTCAATTCCAACACCAATAAACACTAAAATCAGTAATCTATAATATCTATTCAACAAATCACCAACGATTTTGTGCATAATAATCTCATGGAGTTGCATGTGGGTTTTAACCCTTTGCATGTATAATCTAACTAAAGATAAGCATATAAAACTACCTTAGGTGACAAGATTCGAGTTATATAGCTTCTGGTGATGAAGATTCAGTGGTTCTATGCTTGTTCCAAGCTTCTTTGGTTCCTTCCTCAAGCTCCAAGCCTTTCAAGAGCTCTAATGGGGAAAGAGATGGCCTCAAGAGAGTTTCCAGGGGTTTAAGGCTTAGTTCCAGTGGGTTTTGGTCGCAATATGGTGATGAAGTTCGGTGAAATAGAAAGGAAATCGACTGAAATGAATTGGGGTTGATTATAAAGAAAATTCTGATCTGCATGGCCTTCGCGTACCGCGGAGGCCGATCAAAATTCATCATCGCGTACCGCGATGTAATTCGGGAGTCTCGACTCCCGGTTTGCTTCGCGTACCGCGAAGCCTCTCGCCGAGGGACCATCGCGTACCGCGATGAGTCCACTTCCATGATTTTTGATTTCGTTGATTCGGTTTCGCTTGTATTCGATTTCTAACATTTATCTTAAGCATCTAATACATGTTTAGCACATAATCATGTAGTAACATACAACTTTGATTGATCACCAACGTTCGTGAGTCTCGTGTGTGTGTTTCGATAATTCCTTGAATTATCTTCGATAGTTCGTGTTCGTGTTCTACGAAGCGTTTGCACGCTTGATTAATCCTAATCAACGTGTAGTGCACAATTCAATAATTATCCGAACTATTGTCTTGTGTTAGTGTTGTGGTTGCCACACTTGGTTTCCAAAACCAATGTGCAATGTATGATTATCGTTTCGTAGATGTTTGTGTTCAACTCATCTAATTAAACATAATTAAATGAAATGCAACAAGTATGAATGTGAAATGTAAAGAATATAAGAGTTGCAATTTACCTGAAATTGCCGGGTGTCACACATATTGCCTCTTGATCACCGATGATTACTCCAGATTTACTTGAGTATTCTTCCTTGCAAAGAACGTAGAGCCCAACCAGAAGACAAAGACCAACAAAATCAACTTGAGACAAGATAAAGACCAAGTTTTGACCTTTTCGTGAACTTTTTCATTTCGTATAGCTGTAAATCTCGTGTACTTTTGATTTCGTGTACATAGGTTTGAGTACTCCTAGAGTAGTATATATAGACGCATTGTATACTGTTCTAGGGTTGCGAATCCTTAGGCGGACTCTTCAAGACGTATTGAAGCAGTTTGTGTAAAGTTCACATTTTTATAAAAGAAATAAGCTTTTCTATTACATTTCTCTCTTCTATCATGGATTCCGTACATCATAGAGGCATTTCATGTTGATTCAGTCAATAAAGTTTGGATCTTTACAGAGTTAGGGACCTACAAGTGGTATCAGAGCCTGGTTTTTGGTTCAAGTTTACAACTTTATCGTTCATCTTCACACCATTTAGCTGCTGTATAAATTTGGGGTTCTGGATCTTGAGAAAATTTCATCTGAAATTTTTCAAGTGTTTTTCGACAACTTCATTTCGAGAACAGGGTTTCGAGTACTAGGCTTCGTGAACTGATCTTCGGCTTTGTTTGTACATATGTGCAATAGGTTGCTTGTCAAAAGATGTGAATTATAGAAGTTTTGTTAAGGTTTGGCTGAGGTTCGTCTGGCCCACGAACCTTAGCATGTTTGGTGAACCTATCATCATTGATAGGTTTGGCAAATCTATAACCTTGGAAGGTTTGGTGAACCTATTGGTTTGGCTGTGTAGGTTCGTCCAGCGAACCTCAAGGTTTGGCTGGCGAACCTAAGGGTTCGGATAGAATAGGTTCGGCTGTTAGTCTGTATATATTGAAGGTTTGTCTGATTTTGTCATAACTTCAGAAAACCTCTGGAAATTGTGTGTGTATTCTCTATATGAGATTTCTCTGTGTGAGAATTGTAATCAATTCATATTGATGAATGAATTGAAGATGATTATTGGAATGCTTGTTCTTCTTTGATTCTTATAGATCAAATATAGATTCCAAATATATTTGATTGTTCATACGATTCCGTTATACGATCAAGATCAACATCACCAGATCTACAGTGGTATCAGAGCGTTTGGTGGAGTTCTATACAAGATTGTCATAGATCTACAAGTATTTGAAGATTAAGAGATCAAGAAATGGATCAAAATTCAAGTTTTCTTTGTGTTTGATTGATGAATTGAGTGTAATCTCATCATCTATTGCTGTGAAACATAACAATTAAGAGATTTGTGGTGTAATTTGGTGATTTTTTAAGAATTTTCTTCAAATTTGGAAGGTTTTCCCTCCAAAATTTTGAATTTTGATGTACAGGTTTGTGAGCCGAACCTGTGAATAGCTGAAACAATAGGTTCGCTGTTATTGAGAATTTTCTGAGGTTCGTTTACAGTTTTTGAAGAGGTTCGTTGAAGGTTTTCTGCAAAGGTTCGGCTGATCAAGGTTCGTGACTTAAGGTTCGTGACTTGAGGTTCGTGACTGAAGGTTCGTTCATATCAAACATTGGTGGAGGTTCCCCTGTTTGTTAGGTTCCTGAAGTGGTTTCTCATCAAAGGTTCGCTGATAAAAATTTGAAAACATGGCTGAGATGTATGCTGCTGTAGCTAGTCAGAATTCTAAAATACATAGCATTCAGATTAGTGAAACTCTGGTTGGTAGTACAAACAAAGTTCCAAAGTTGCTGGCTTTGACATATTATGATAATTGGAAAGGTCGTTTTGAAACACATCTTAATGGAACTGACACGAATCTTTGGGAAAGGATATTGTCACCATATGAAAGACCTAGAGTGGTGGGAACAGATTTGTATCAAATCCTTGAGAGATTAGATGTTGATGAAAGAAAGAAATATGATTCTGAGAAAAAGGCATATTGGATGTTGAGCCAAGCAATTCCAAATCAGATTTTACATCAGTTTGATGAGCATAAAACTTCCTATGGTCTATGGAATGCTTTAAAAGCAAGAATTAAGGGAAATACCAATTTTAAGAAGATGAAAGCCACTAATATACGCAAAGAGTTTGAAATTTCAACTTTATTGGTAATGAAAGTCTTGAAGCATTGATAACAAGATATAGACATCTGTTGACTGAAGTTAGAAAGTGTGGAATCGACTATACTGAAGATGAAAAGATCGATTGCCTTGCAGATGCTTTGCCTGAAAAGTGGAATTCGTTGGTGCTAATATTGAGAGAAAATCTACCAGGAATGGCATTGGTGGAATTTATTCAAAAGTTAGAAGAACAGCAGATGAAGGATTAGAGAAAAGCAAGAAGAGTGAATGTTACTCAAGATCCTTCTTTATAAGGTGCATTTGTGGTTACACCTCCTGTTTCTTCTGCAAAGATTCAGACATCATTTGTTTCTAGTACTTCTGATAGTACTCATGCACTTCTGCATCTACAAGTTCATCTTATTCTGTGAATGAAACGAAGTCTGACTCAACAACAACTCCTGTTCAGCTGAATACAACAAATCTGGTGAAAGTAACTGTAGAGGCTGTTCGGGATCATATGTGTATTTTGTCTTGTGTAGTCAGTGCTAATGATGAAAAATTGAAGGAAAGATCGGAAACTCAAATCTTACATTTGAAGATTATGAGCAAATTGATGATGATGAGATGGAGTTTATTGACACTCAATGGGCGTTGGCAAGTGTGATCAGAAGAATCAATCGATATGAAAAGAAACTGGAAAGAAGTTCACTTTTGATCGAAACACCAAGTTTGGATTTAATCCAAAAACTACTCAACGTTACAATTGTGGTGAGTTAGGTCACTTTGCTAGAGAGTGCAAGAATCCGAAGAAGCAAGGAAATTTAAACCCTTCAAACCAAAAGAATCTGATCAGAAGAAGAAAGAAAAGTCTGAAGAGTCATCGAAAGCTTTAGTAAGTCAAGCTGATGAAGGTTATGATTGGGGAAAGCAGTATGATGAGTTGATGGGTGCTTTTATGGCTTCTTTGGATGAAGATACTGTTAAAGGCAAAGGGAAGGTTAATGAGGTAAACGAGGTTCTTTTAGAGATCATTGATAAATTGAAAGAGATGAATGCTCAGTTGACTGCTGAACTGATAGAGTGCACAGAAGCTAACAAGAAGTTAATTACAAGAGAAAAAGGTTTTGACAAAAAGATAATTGATTTAGGTAAAGAAAATGAAGAGTTGAAAATCAAAGTTTTACAAAATAATCATGCTGTGTCTATGCATCTCGAATCAGTGCAAAAGCTGAAAGTTGATTTATCAGCAGCTAGAGCAGAGACAAAGATGAACAAGAGCAAGCTGGAGAATTATCAGAGTTCTCAGTATGTCATTGATTACTTTGTTGCCATGCAAAGATCATCAAATGATACTACCGGCTTGGGTTTTCATTCGGTACCACCTCCTTCCAGTTATCTTTCCAGACCACAAATTCATCTAAATTTGGAAGTTCATCCTGTTTCTTTGAATGAACGTGTGTGTGAACAAGTGGTTGAGAATGCTGGAGGTTCATCGTCTGATGAAAAAGTGTCTCTTGATAGTGATGCTCCTATCATTGAGGACATCACTGAATCAGAATATTCATCAGATATCTTGAGACAAAATGGTTATCAAATAAAAAATGTTGATAAAAAGAGTCTGAAATCTCAGAAGTCAAAAGCTGAGATGAAACCAGTTGAGAAAGTGGTGATTAAATCCAATCTTGTTTCCGAACCAGTGATGAAAACCAAAACAACCACTACTCTGAAACCGATTGTGTATGTAAAGTCATCTACTACACATGAAGGAGAGTCTAGTGGTCTTTTTCAAAAGCAAAATGTTTTTAAAAAGGTTGACAAAGTGGATTTTTTCTTTGATAAGTTCGTAGTTGGACATAAAGAAAAATCAAAGAATTTTCAAAATCAAAAGACTAATTCCAAGTTAAAATCCACTGGTTTGAGGAATAGATTCTCATCTGCAAAGGTTGCTTCTAAACCTTTCAGTTCATCTAAGTATTACGATGAACCAAGATCAAAGAGTTATCTGTCAAGAAAATGCTACAGATGTGGTAAATTTGGTCATGTGATTGCTGATTGTGATTTGGATGTTAGTTCTACTGATTGTTGCAGCTTTAGGTCCTTTACACCAAGAGAAACACGAAAGTGTTTTACTTGTTATGGCAAAGGACATATTTCTGCAAACTATCCAAACAATACAATCAGGAAGAGTTCGGATGATGAGAGTTGGGTGAATAAGTCTGGTGGAAGTCCTAGGAGAGTTAAACCTAGTGAAGAAGAAATGAGAGTTCTCAGAAAGTTTGATCCTAAATGTGTTTGGGTAAAAGAAGAAAAGAATCAGAAGAAAAGAGTTGTTGATGACAAAAGGAAAGTGAAAAACCTTGTGAAAATAGTGACATCATCTGATGATGATTTCTTTGACAAATTTTCTTCAAAACAAAATGGTAAGTCAAAATCTTTTTGGAAATTGAATTGCAGGTCAGGTGATCAAATTTCTGGGAAAGAAGATGATAACTGTGAAGATGGGTCTTCAAGCAGTTCATCACAACAGAATGGCAGGAGTCCATTCAGGGAGACTCGACGCCGAAATGGCATGGGTCATCCTTTTGATACTGATTGGTTTTAATTTATTGTGCAGGTGGCATCCATGGGCCATATCAATAGTCGCTGGATTGTTGATAGTGGATGTTCGCGGCACATGACTGGAGAGTTGAATTTGTTGAGAGAGTTTAAATCAATGAAAGGCAACTATGTGAATTTTTGCAAGAGACAAAGGTGGTCAAATTATCGGGTTTGGTAGTTTGACGAATGGTAAAGTTTCATTTGACAACGTTAATTACTGCAAAGAATTAACTAACAACTTGTTGAGTGTGTCGCAGATTTGTGACAAAGGATACAAAGTGATGTTTGATAAAGACAGGTGTTTTGTGCTTAAGCAAGGATTTCAGATTTCCAAGGAGTGGATTCTGATGAAAGCTGATCGAAGTAAGGATTTATATGTGATTGACATGGCGAAGGCAGAGACGGTGAATAATGTGGAGACTTGTTTGGTGTCGAAGGCAACAGAGCAAGATACATGTTCTTGGCATTGAAGAATGGGACATATTCATATTAGGAAGATGAATCATTTAGTATACAAACATTTGGTTGAGGTTGTACCGGTTAAACATTTTAAACTTCCTGATGTGTGTGTGTAATGCAAAAAGGGTAAACAGAAAAGGAAGTCACACAAAACTAAGACAATATTTTCTATTGATAAACCACTTGAACTTCTTCACATGGATTTGTTTGGACCAATCAATGTGAAAAGTATAGGTGGTGAATCTTATTGTTTTGTGGTGACTGATGACTTTTCTAGATTTTCATGGGTCATGTTCTTAAAGCATGAATCAGATACTTATGAAAATTTAGTGTTGTTGATTAATAGGTTGGATACATTGTATAAGTTAAGAGTAATGCGTGTACGTTCAGATAATGGGACTGAGTTTAAGAATCATCAAATGGAAGAATTTTGTGACTCAGAGGGCATTCAGCAACAATTTAGTGCACCATATGAGCCTCAGATGAATGGTGTAGCTGAAAGAAAGAACAGAACGTTGATTGTGTCTGCAAGAACAATGCTGGCTGATTCTAAACTTCCCATTACATTTTGGAGTGAAGCTGTGGCTTTAACTTGTTTTACTCTTAACAGAGTTTTGATTGTTAAAAGACACAATAAAACATGCTATGAATTGCTTCAAAATCGAAAGCCTAATTTGGAACACTTGGAACCTTTTGGAGCTCCTTGTACCATGCTTAAGAAAGATTCCAAATTCAATTCTAAAGTTGAAGATGGTTTCTTTCTTGGTTACAGTCTTCCCAACAAACGTGTGTTTAAGAAACGTACGGGTGTTGTGGAATTATGGTATCATGTGGATGTTCAACAACATACACCTATACTTGACGGAAAAGGACCAGATTGGTTTTTGATTATAATAAAATGTTTGAGTCTTTTAATTTGTCTCCAAATGTTTCTGATGATGAAATAACCTTACAAATGTTATATGATTTGCAGAATTCTGAAGATCAAGGTATTTCTCATCATGCTGAAGATAATAATCCTAATCCACAAGAGGAAGGCATTTCAGAAGTAATTAATGATGATTGGTCATCTGATGATGATCATGATGTTTTTGAAGATGCTATTTCTCATGATCAAGATATTGATTAGAATATTACAAATCTTGATCATAATGTGGAAGTCCCGCAAGTGCATGTCACTAGAGTTCATGTAAATCATCCTGTGGATCAGATCACTTGAAATCCAGCTGCTGGAGTACAGACACGACATCAAGTTACAAATGAGGCGAGTTTGTATGTTGAGTTAGAAAGGACTGATGGAACTCAAGAGCTCTGGATGCATTCTGCATTTATTTCTCAGATTGAGCCAAAGACTGTTACTGAAGCATTGCTTGAGCCTGCCTGGGTGGAGGCTATGCAAGAAGAGCTGAATCAGTTTCAGAAGTTAGGACTTTGGCATCTAGTTGATTTGCCAAAAGGAGAGAAGAAAATTGGCACTAGATGGGTGTTAAGATGCAAAAGAGATGACCGAGGCGTTATTGTTAGAAACAAAGCACGTTTAGTGGTTCAAGGTTTCAAACAAGTTAAAGGAATTGATTACGATGAAGTGTTTGCACCTGTGGCGCGGTTGGAAGCGATTAGACTTTTTCTTGCTTTTGTAGCCACAAGAAATTCAAAGTTTTTCAGTTGGATGTCAAATCTGCATTTCTGTATGATTTTTTGAAGGAAACAGTGTATGTTTCTCAGCCACCGGGCTTTGAGGATCCTGTCCACCGGGATCATGTTTACCTCTTAGACAAAGCACAGTATGGTCTACATCAGGCTCCGCGTGCCTGGTATAAGGCTTTATCGACTCACCTTATTGAACACGGGTTCAATAGGGGTCAGATTGACAAAACATTGTTTTAGAGGGAAAAGGGCAAGGATATTATTCTTGTTCAGATCTATGTAGATGATATTATCTTTGGATCTACCGATGAACAACTATGTTTAGAGTTTAAAGAGGTGATGATTGAAAAATTTGAAATGAGTGCCATGTCAGACATAAAATTTTTCCTAGGTTTAAAAATTGATCATACTAATGATGGAATTTTCATTAATCAGACAAAATGTATTCAAGATGAGCTAAAACGGTTTAGCATGCTTGATTCAAAGCTGATTTCCACACCCATTCTGCCTAATCACGGGATTGAGCCTGATATTAAGGGGGGAAATAATTGATGCTACTTTCTATATTGGAATGATTGGAAGTTTGATCTATCTGACTGCCTCAAGACCAGATATTGTATTTGCTACAAGTATCTGATTGCAGTCAAAAGAATTCTTCGTTATCTGAAGGGTACACCAGACACCGGTCTGTGGTATCCTAAGGATGATAACTTTTCCTTCAATGCCTACAATGACTCTGACTATGGAGGATGTAAGACTGATGCGAAATCCACATAAGGAGGTGCACAATTTTTGGGGGAGCATTTAGTTTCTTGGCAGTGCAAAAAGCAAACATCTGTTGCTACTTCGACCTGTGAGGCTGAGTATGTAGCGGCTGCCAGTTGTTGTTCACAAGTTTTGTGGATACAACAACAGATGAGAGACTATGGTTTGAATTTTATGACAACCCCAATTCATGTTGATAACGAGGCTGCTATTGCTATAACAAAGAATCCTGTGTATCATTCACGTTCTAAACAATATATTAGGCTTCATTTCATACGTGATTGCTATGAAAAGAAACTTATTGATGTAGTGAAGATACATACAGATGAGCAACGAGCAGATCTTCTCACCAAGGCTTTTGATAAAAAACCGTTTTGAGTATTTGCTCAAATTAAATGGTATTCGGGTCATGGGTGAGGTAATTACAGATCAACTTCCTTCATAATCAATGTTACTGAATTAACATCAGATATTTTAATTTTTTTTGTTTTGTGTTTTAGTTTTTAGGGGGAGAAAATTTTGAAAAACACAAAAACATTTGAAAAATCAAAAACACAAAAACATTAAAAATTTAAAATTTTGAGAAATTGATTTGACCAAGTGAGAAATGATAGCACATTGTTTGCAATTGGAAGGACATCTGTATCATACAAAAACCTAAACATAAAGAGCATTTATAATTACTTAGTACGATGTGTTGGTAGGTTTATAACTTAGTTAAGATGACATTAGACAAAATTTTCATTATGCTTTATAAGAAACAGATGCTTAGAATACAGTACTTAGTTTTGTCCTGAATGAGTGGTAATTATTCTTACAAAATGTTTCTTGAACAAAAGTCAAGTTACTAGTTTTGATCATGTGTTTATTTTTCAAAAGAAATTCTAAATTTGTTTTTCTTTTATTTTAGTTTAAAGCTGAAACATTCTCTGCGTATACTTACGTATCGACCAGATTGTTATAGCTTTAAATGATTCAAATTTGTTTTCTTGGTTCTGATTAAGATTTGGACAATCTCTGCGTATATGAAAAAATATCGATCTGATTGTTAAAAGCTTAATCTTAAATTATTGTTTAGTTCATTTTCTGGATCATCTGAGCATACGAAAGTATCAACCTTAATTCTAAGATTTTGAACAAATTCAAATTGTTTTACATTTTGTTGTTTTTAAAAGAAATTCTATTTTGTTTTTACATGATCAAGCTAGTTAAAATTGAAGTAATTAGTTTGAAGAAGATTTTTGTTTGATTAGTTATTCACAAAACGAGGATGTGTTCAAGTAAATGGATATTACAATGTATTTGATGATTTTGTTTTTAATTGATATCTTAACTAAGCAATTAAACTTAAAGAGGATAAGTATACTGACAATCATCTTTGAATTGTAACTTGCTAATAAGTATATTCATTAATTCAATCAGATGTGTTGATGATTGTGATACAATATGATCTCATGTCTGGATCTTTCTCAAACAAAAATATGTGATTGTTTTGTTAGTTTATATTTCATAGTTAGATTTGTAGTTTGTTTGTTCAGAAAATTTAAAAAAATATATACAAAGTTTTTTGTTTTTATCTGATGTTAAATCTATAATATTTGATTATTTGTTTGATTTTGAAACATTAAACATTGATTTTGTTTGAAATATGTAAATAAAATTGAATTTCAAAAGGTTTGTTGAAAAGGTTCGTTGGACAGGCTCGTCCAATAGGTTCGTTGGGCAGGTTCGTCTAATAGGTTTGTTGAACAAGTTCGTTCAATAGGTTTTGGACAGGTTCACCTGAGAGGTTCGTTTGACAGGCTTGGTCAACATATTGGTCAAAGGTTCGTGGAAAAAGGTTTGTCAATAGGTTCGTAAAAGAACAAGTTCGTGTGATACGTTCGTCACTTTCATCAGAAGCTATCACCGAACCTGCAACTGTGGATTTTCGATTTTTCTATTTAGGATCTCAGAAACATTTTGCCTGATTTTATTTTATTCAAAATTGCCTTGTGATCATTTATAGGTAAAAATTTTGAAGTTTGACCGGCTAAATCAGAAGATGTGATTGGTTTTAGGATAGTTTAGTCGAACATGTGTTATTGAGTTAAAACCTGTTAAAATCTAATTTCTGGACAAAATGTTTTCATTAATGTTGTTCATCGGTGTTTGGCGAACCTTGGGATATAATTTTTGTGATCTAATTCGTAAATTTGAAAGTTTGATTTTGAAATGGATTTAGGTTCGTTGAATGAACTTAGGTTCGCTGGAATCTTAAAGGTTCGTTTGAACTTGATAGGTTCTGGACGAACCTCTAAATGTCAGAGAACCGAACCTTTGTTGGTCAAGGTTCGTTTGACCAGAAGGTTCGTGTGTTATTAAGGTTCATTCATTGAAGGTTCGTTCATTAAATAGGTTTGTCTTAACAACAGGTTCGTCTAGACTTAGGTTCGGCTCAGGGGGGTTCGCTGGTTTCAACACTTATAAATTTTTTTTTATTTTTTTAATTTTTATAAAATTTTGTTTTTATTTTTTTTTTCTGTTTGTAGAAATGGTGAATCTTACCTTTGGGGATAAGCATAATCTTTGTGCGTATCTGGATCCTACTACCAAGAACGGCAAAGATTTCAGGCCTACGATAGAGTTTCTGAGGTGTTCGAGGATTTATCATGCAGTATCAATTTCTTGTCAGATCTACAGGTCTCATGTTCAAAGCTTCTAGGAATCAGTAAGGCTAATCACTGTGGATGAAGATTATGTGATTGAGGCGAATGTGCTTGGTCAAGCCATTCGGATTACTGAAGCAGACATTAGGAGAGTATTACAGTTCGGTGGAGAACCTGCTCACTTATTCCAGAAAGATGTATCAAGGGTTGCTTTTTAAGGATTCAGTAGTTTGGAGTATATACTAAGAGTTCTATCAAGAAGGGAAAACTTCCTCTACAATACAAGTTGCTTGCTCATGTATTGCTGCACTGTTTGAGCATGAGGAAGGGAACTTTGATGTGCTCAGAGACCTGATGAGGTCGGCTATGGTGGCTTTGATATTGAACAAACCAATCAATTTCTCAACAATGATTTTCAGATATAAGTCTGATAACATCACAAAAACAAAAGATAGATTCTACATGTATCCCCGATTCATCCATATGTTTATTGATAAGAGATTCCCAGAGCAGAATCTACCCAGAGTTACTTCTGATTTGCTCAAGCTAAAGCATATGACTGATTCAAGTCTTGGTCAAGTTAAAGTTTATCAGAAGAGCAGTGATGAAGTTTTGACTAAAGAGTTAGTATGTCATTGTGGCAAGGCCAACTATGTAGCTCCTGAAAATGATGCTTAGAGGCATGAAGAGTCAAGTTCTGATAATGAATTGTTCAGTGACAATGATGATGACCAACAACAACCACGACCTCCTCCTCCTAGACAACAAACAAGGAAGTCACCAACTTAGTCTTTACAATCACAACCAAAAAGTCAAGATCAAACTCAAGGGCCAGGTGTAACTCCTTCTACATTGGCTCCTCTTCAGGTTATATTTCCAGATCAACAAGGAGAACAAAGGAAACAAGAAGATACTTCTTCTGTTCAAGTTGATGCTGAGAATGTTGAAGTTGAAGATGAAGATGAAGAGTCTACAGAAACAGAGTTTGAATTAGAGACTATTGTAAAAGGTAGTACTGTGATTAAAAGATTGGAGAAAAGATCTATTCAACAGCAAAGTAAAGAAGATAGGGAAGAAAAAGATGATCCTATTTTCATAGTGAAAGAGCCTGAAACTTCAAGGCCAAAGAAAAAGAAGAGGATGGCAAAGATGCCTAAAAAGAAGAAGACAAGGACTCCCAGGATCATTGTATCATCTCCTGTGGTAGTTTCTACTTCACCTACTTCTGTTTATGTGTGTACACCAATTTCTATTGCTTCAACAGTTCAAGCAGAAATTTCTACATCACTGGTTCACATGCAGACAGATGCTTTTGTTCAATCTCCTGAGTTTATAAATGTTGCTACTTTCACTCCTATCTTGGATGCTACAACAATGACTACATCAGTTCAAGCAGCAACAACTTTTCAAGCCGCTTCTTCTTCCAGAGGAGAGTCTTTATTTGAAGGTTTAGATGATTTGGATTTAAACTTCTCTATAGATTATGATGATTCTGTGAGATTAGAAGAAGAATATCTATTTTGTAAAAAGAGTTTGATCAGTATAAGATGGAAACGGAGAAAGTAGTAGCTGATCAACCTTCTTCTTCAAGGTCAAGTGATTTAGATGTTATGAAAAGTCAAATTTCTCAATTAATGAAGTGGAGAGAAGAAGATGCAATTGAGAAGAAGTTGTTGAATGAAAGGATTAGTTCTTTGGAAACTCTAACTGCTCAACAAAGAGTTGATATTGATGTTTTGAAGAAGGAAAATCAAGACTTGAAGAAAAAGATTGATGATATTCAAGTAAAGGAGAATCAATCTGAGTTTGCTGGTGATACTTCTGAACCTGTATTTGTGGATATTGATGATGATGAGGTAGAGGAAGATGAGAAGATTGACTATGAGGATTCTGATGATGATGAACATCCAAGCTTGAATGCTTATGTTGATGATGAAGATGATGATGGTGATGTGACAGGAGCAGGTGAATCAGGTGGCTTGAATTCAAAGACTGGTGCTATAGTGGTTTACAATCCTTCCAAGATTTCTCTTGATGCTACTCCAGTTTCAGTTGTTTCTTCTGATAAGGCTAGAGATTGTAAAGATGTTGATGTTGAAGATTTAACTGAAATGGAATATTCAAAGAAGATTATTGATTATTCTTTGCCTACTTTTCTTGATTTGTCTAAACATCATTCTGATATTCATTTGCAGAGAATGTTTGTTGAAATATCTGAAGACAAAGACTTGGAGAAAGGAGAAATTGTTGGTGGTTATTCAAGAAATGATTTCTATGATATGTTAGAAGTTGATCCCGATCAAGTATTTGATTTTGAACAAGATGATCAATTGGAGCTTTTTGATTTTGAGCAAGATGATCCAATGGATGAAAACTTGTACAATCTGCAAACTTTAAAGAAGATTTTTGATATTGAAGTTCAAGGAGGTGTACCAAGAATATCAATGGCTCAGTTAAAAGAAAAGACTTACATGGAGTTATGGAAAGAGAATCAAGATGAAAGCAAGTACACAGTTGATCCCTTGTACATTTTTAAGCAAATGATTGAAGTCGTAGAAGATAAAGTTCAAGAAAACCACGCTAAACAATTCAAAAGATTCAAGATTGGATCTAAGTCAAAGATGATAGGAAGAATTGTTAGTTATGGTTACTTTCACAACATTTCAGGAAGCATAAAGGATAAAGGATGTTATGTAGTTAAACGGACTGACGGATGTCAATATTTTGGAAAAGCATTAGACCTGATGTCCTTACCATCTTTTGAGTGTATGCAGTTATCTCAGTTAAAGATGAAAAAGCCCATTCAGACTAAACATAATGACACATTTGAGAAGTTATTGAAGAAAGAGGCTAAATCTGGATGGATTTTGTTGTCTCCTCAAGTAAAATATAGGCTACATGGATATTCAAAGCCTAAAGTTTTTAAAAGAACAAGGTTGAGGAAGATAGAACATAATTGGAATTCTTATTTCAAGTTCTGGTTCTATGATGAAAAGACATCTGAAGCTGTGATTCTGTTGAAACAAGAAGAACAATGGAGGGTGATTAGGATGTTGGATCCTATTTGGATAGTCAACTGTTCAAAAGAAGATATTGATTTGTTGAATGTGGTTGAGATCTTTGCTGATGAAGGATATCATGAGGGTTGAATCAGTTATAAAGACATGGCAGTTCAATTTCAAACAATTGCTCGGATGTGTTATACTCTGGGTATACATTCTGGATGCAACTGGGAAGATGTCAATTATTTGTATGTGGAGCTTATGAAAGTACAAAATGAGATTGATGATAGAGATGCTAAGCTGAAAGCTGAAAGATTATCCTAGATTCCAAGATCTGTTGTAATACGTGCTGTTGATAATGTCTGTGGAGAAACTAGTGGGGTTCAAAGTGAAGATTGAAGACAAAGACTGAAGATTTTGATAGCAACTATTAAGGGGGAGTTTGTTAGTACATATGTGTAATAGGTTGCTTATCAAAAGATGTAAATTATAGAAGTTTTGTTAAGGTTTGGCTGAGGTTCGTCTGGCCCACGAACCTTAGCAAGTTCGGCGAACCTATCATCATTGATAGGTTAGGCGAATCTATAACCTTGGAAGGTTCGGCGAAGCTATTGGTTTGGCTGTGTAGGTTCGTCCAGCGAACCTCAAGGTTCGGCTGGCGAACCTAAGGGTTCGGCTAGAATAGGTTCGGCTGTTAGTCTGTATATATTGAAGGTTTGTCTGATTTTGTCATAACTTCATAAAACCTCTGGAAATTCTGTGTGTATTCTCTGTGTGAGATTTATCTGTGTGAGAATTGTAATCAGTTCATATTGATGAATGAATTGAAGATAATTATTGGAATGCTTGTTCTTCTTTGATTCTTATAGATCAAATATAGATTCCGCATATATTTTATTGTTCATAGGATTCCGTTATACGATCAAGATCAACATCACCAGATCTACAGGCTTCTTGTATCTGTGTCCTCAACTTAGGACACTTGGTTTCGAGATCTTGGCTTCGAGTACTCATTTTCATGATCTTAGCTTTGTATACCGGTTTTTGTGTACTTGGATTCACATACTCGGATTTTGTGAACTTGGTTTCGAATGCATGTCATCGTGTACTGCCTTTCTGGACATCGTATACTGACCTTCGAGTACCTCCTGGATTTCTAAAACCTCCTGGACTTCGTATACTTACTGGGTTTCGTAGTCTGATCATGGCTTCCAAGAACTTAACTAATCTGTCCAACCTGATTAATTTGGACAATGACATCGTGACTGGTTTTAGTTCACCTAGGCTTGTCTCAGGTGAAAATTTCCAGGACTAGAAATTCAAATTCAGTACTTCATCAAATATACCGATCCAAAGCTATGGCGTTCTATCGAGGAAGGACCTTATGTGCCCATGTATGATAGCGAACTGAATGGATTGATTCCCAAAGACCTCGAATTGTTTACTGAGAACAAAGTTCTACTAAGGGAGAAGGATGACAAGGCTAATGCCTCTATCACCATGGCGTTATCCACTGAGGTTGCTCGTGGGTTCAAGGAGCACAAAATTACTAAGGAATTATGGGACGCGTTGGTTGAGCGTTTTGAAGGTAATGAGGATATGCTTGAGAGCAGGAAACACATGTTGAGACAATGGTTCAACATGTTCAATCCCATCAAGGGTGAAACACTGGAGGCTCAACTGAACCTATTTACTTACCTAGATGACTGAGCTCACGAGCGGCGGATAGAGATGACGTACAATAAGGTCAATAAGAAGCTGTTGAATCCTCTTCTGTACAATTAAAAATCCAATTGTACAACCATCAAGAGGACAAAGGACATGTACAAGACCACCATGAGTGAGCTGATCTCCATTATCAACTCATATGATATGGAAGATAAACAGAGAGCCATCAATCATTCCAGCTCCTAGGGAATCACTCCAGCTTCAGAGAATGCAGCACTTCTCTCATCAATTAACAATCAAGCTTCAGGATCTCAGTCTATTCCGTTAGAGACTGCTTTTCTCTCCTCTGGGCAAGCTCATTCGATGCCCAAAGTCAGTCCAGAAAGTGAGGAGAACCTACTACTATTCAAAGGCTTCATGAATAGTTATAATGTTTTTACTGCAAGTGAGTTGGCCCCAGCCAATCTTACATAGGATAATCTTCAGCAGATTAATCCAGCTGATGTGGAGGAGATGGATATTTCATGGCAGATGGCCATGGCGGTCTTCAGGGTAAAGAAGTTCATCAAGAAGTATGGAAAGAACAGTTTCTGGAACAACCCAGGGAAGAAGCTCGGGTTTGATAAGTCGAAGCTCAGATGTTACAAAGGTGACCAGCCAGGTCACTTTGCTCGAGAATGCAAGCAGCCAAAGAAATGAGGTGGAAGACAAAGGAAATGAGGTAACTGAAAATCTTTGCTCTACCTCTTGCATTGAAAAAGGTTTTAAGTGTAGATCTCACAATGAGGTATTGATCAAGGAGGTCACCAAAGTAAAACACTTTTACTCTAAATTTCTTAAAAATGAAAAAATTTTCAAAAAGAAACTTGATGTCGAAAAGTGTGACATTTCAAAGTTACAGGAACCTTTGAATGAAAAGGAATCAAACTATTGGGACGCCAAGCATCGAATAGAAGAGATTACCTTTGAGTTAGACTAAGTTAAAACTTAGTTGTCCAAAACTAAAAGCAGAGCTGAAAAATATGACTACTCAAGTAACATGGTGGCTAAAATGATCAATGTTGAGGTCAGGTGAAGGAAACAACGAGGCTTGGTTATAGTGAGGTGAAATCTCCTTTTAACCACAATTATTCTATCATGCCCAAAATCAACAAGTCTGTTGATGATCTGCTGTTAAAGTCAGACCAAAGGTATGAGTTCACTACTGGTTATAACAAGCCAGTTTCACTCACTGTAGATTCTATTTTGTCTGATTTAAATTGTTCTGATGATTATGAGGTTTGTGCAGAAGGTTTAAGTGTTTCAAGTCAGAGTGAGGAGGAAGAAGAAAGAAATGTTGGGAGGAGTACAGCTTGTTCAGTCTCATCTAGCAAATCACATTTTTCTATTCCAAAGGTTGATTTTGTTGGAAATTTTGAAACAATTAAAATTAAGCCGAATGAAATGATTAAGAATTTTAGGACTAAGTTTTTTAAAAATGATGTTAATGTTAATAAAACGTGTCTTAGTATCTAATGCTTCTCCTTTGACAGAAAAGGTAACCGAGGCTCATTCCACAATCACGATAGAGACAGGTTCAAAGTTAAATACTAACTGTGAACCTTATGTTCCAAGTGGGTCTTTGGAACAAGTCTCCACAAGTTCATGCCCTGGTTAAAATGATTGTGATGTAAAGCCTTTTGATCCACAAGAGTTTTATCAAAAGGTATGTTGCTATGCATGTGGGAGACGAAGGCACATAGGTAGACACTTTCTGCGCAGACCCACTGAGTTCTTCTATTGGAAGAATCAGAAGGTCTCACCTAAGGCAAAACCATTCTGTAAACCATTGAGGACTGATCTGTCCTCCAAGCCTAAGGTGAAACCTCAGAAAAGAACTCAGAATCATGACAATTCCAGAAACAGAAAAGGGGCTAAACCAAATCAAAATGGTTTTCATAAACAAATGAAAGAAAAAAGTTATCGAAGCTGAAATTAAAACACAATGGAAAGGTAAGCCACATGTTTAACCTCCTATAAAACCAATTGATCCTGACAGTGTGACCAAGCATATCAAAGTAAACAAGCCGATCAATGTGAACAGGCTTAAGGACAAAGGCGAAGAAAGCACCAAATTGTCTAAAGTGCCTAAATATGTAAAGAATTGGGTACATGTGTGTCATTAGACATGTTTTTGTTGTGTAGGGACGACCAAATAAGATAAAGAACGTATGGTATGTTGATAGTGGTTGCTCCCAACACATGACTGGGGATTTTTCTCAGTTGCATGAAGTTACACCGTTTAAAGGAGGATATGTCTCATTTGCTGGAGACAAATGTGGGAAGATAAGCATTATAGGAAACACAAAAAATGGTACTTTAAGCTTTGAGGATGCGTATTATGTGGAGGAACTCAACCACAGCTTGTTGAGTGTCTCTAAGATCTGTGACAGGAGCTTCTCAACTAACTTCACAAACAAGAGTGTTTGATCTTGAAGACGGGATTTGTAATTCTAGAGAAGTAGATCTTGATGAGTACTCCAAGGATCAATAATGCCTACATCATCAACACGAATTTAGATTCATTCACTGAAAACACCTGTTTGTTTTCAAAGGCATCGGAGACTGATTGTCTGTTGTGGCATTGTCGATTGGGTCATGTCAACCTGAAGAATCTCAATAAATTGTCCAAGGGAGGTCATTCCTACAAAGGTCTTCTCTTCCATTGAGAAGTGCATCACATGTTCCAAGGGGAAGCAAAATAAGAGAACCCACAAGCCTAAAATGTTCAATTCAATTTCATCCATTCTACAACTTCTTCACATGGATCTGTTTGGACTAGTTAACGTCATGAGCATAGGGAAGAAGTCATATTGTCTTGTCATTACAACTGATTATTCCATATTCACATGGGTTTTTTTCTTTCTAAGAAGAATGAGACAGCTGAGATTCTAAAGAAGTTCATCACCTTGATTGAGAATCAGAAGAACTTGACGGTTAAGGTGATCATAACTGATAATTTCACATAGTTTAGGAACTAAACTCTTATTGATTTCTGCAATGAGATTGCTCGACAATACAGTGCAGTTCGTACACCTCAGCAAAACAAAAGTTGCTTAGAAGCGAAAAGAATGCTTATTGAGGCTGCCAGGATCATGTTGTCTGAGTCAAAGCTGCCAATCTTTTTCTGGGCTAAAGTTGTTAATACAGCTTGCTATTTTCAAAACTGTGCATTACTGAAAAAGCGCCACCAGAAGACATTCAATGAGATTTTCTTCAATCAGAAGCCAAAGGTCGGTCACTTCAAATCTTTTGGATGTCCTTGCACTCTACTCCACACAAAACCTAATCACAAGTTTGATGACAAAGCCGATGAGTGTTACTTTGTGGGCTATTCGTTTGAAAAAGTTGCCTATCGTGTCTACAACAAGAAGACAATGCAGATTGTGGAGTCATACTACATTGACTGGAAAGAGTTGAATCACATTGATGCCTATTTAGGTACAAACTGGTTGTTCCAATATGATTCTACTTTTGAGCCATTTAACACTACTTCTGACAGTGCAGGACCCACTGAGCCTGAAGACAGCTTTTACAAGAGTGACGCCATGGACTACTGGGTTGACTATGTTCCATGTGACCACAAGCTTCTGAGTGTTGATCCACCAGATATGTATCTGCATGCCCAACCAATCAGTGAAGTTATCCCATCAGATCCGGAGATTTCTCAGTCGGATCAACCAACTCAACAGAAAGATCAGACAGCTTCATCCTCCCACCAGCCATTTGACAAGCCACTGTTCTCAGACATCCCTAAGGAACATTGTGTGGATGATGAAGTTGAAGCAAGTGAAACAGCTCCCAATGATAACACTGCTTTCTCCAATGAAGATCAGCTCACCCACATCAGTAATCTACTAGACAATTTAGTTGTGGAGGCAGTTCCCACTTCAAGCATCAACTAGAATCATCCTATGGAGGATGATATTGGATCGCTTTCAGAAGGAGTGCATACCCGGAGCAGATATATTCCAGCTAAAGTTGTCTTATCTGACGGAACCCTCACACGCAGTCAATCAGGTCCAATTAATTCTTGTTTGTATTCTTGCTTTATTTCGTAGGTAGAACCCAAGAACATCAAGATGGCACATAAAGAATCAAGCTAGATTGAAGTGATGCAAGAAGAACCAACGCATTTTCAGAAGCTCTAGGTGTGGAAACTGGTCCCTTTGCCCAAAGGGAAACTACCGATTGAAACCAGATGGGTCTTCAGAAACAAGAAGGTTGATTCTGGTGTTACTATCAAAAATAAAGTTCTACCAACAAGAAATAAATGACTAAGATGAGGTCTTCGCACCTGTTGCAAGGCTTTAGGCAATTCGCTTGTTCTTGGCCTATGCATCCTACATGAACTTCACAGTTTATCACAAGGATGTGAAGACATCTTTTATATGTCAAGGTAAAGGAAGAGATATACGTAAGTCAACCTCCCAGGTTTGAGGATTCATAGGTTTGTTCTTTTTGTAAATTTTTTTCCACTAAATTTTTTGTTTTTAAGACGGTCTATAGGTTTAGGGGGAGTAGAATTTAAGAAAAATACAAAAATATTTTACTTGGACAGTCAGGTAAAGTGGTTTAATGGGAAGTGAAATAATTTCTGACATTTGGAAATTCACTATCTTAGTTAAATTTCTTAAGAATAACAGCTTTAGATAAGTATAAATCGCTAAAAAATAAAAACATGCTTTTGTATAACAAGATTAAACCTGATCATTAAAAAAAATATTGAAGTGAATAAATGTGGAGTTTTGGAAAATCAGATAAACCGGACAATGCAATGACTATTTGACTTTTTGTAGAAATCCTTAAGTAAAAATAATATTGTGTTTTGATAAACTTGAAATTGTTTGGAGAAAACTAGGGTATTTTCTATGTTTTGTGGAAACAAATTGCGAAAAATACTTACTGAAGCATCTTTTGTTTTGCATAAGCAAAGACCTATGTGTGACGTTAAGATCAATGTGTCTGCAGATAAGTAAAATAAAAGATGCTAATGTGCACAAAGATGATAAAACCCCTTCTTGTTCTTGATTCTAATCTAAGAGATATGTTCTTCCCTTTCTCACCTTAAAATTCTAACAAAAATTTTTAAGTTCGTTGAAATAAAATCAAGTTTTGAAACAAAAAATTTCGAAAAATTGATAGGTTGCATGTAGGACTGGATAACACATTTGATTGCCCATAAAACTTCCCAAAAGAATTAAGAAAAACCGTTAGAAAATTTTTGATCATATATCTTATCTTTAGAATATGGATAAACGAGCGAAAAATCATAGTTGGGGTATAATTATTTTAATGTTGGGTTTCTATAAGAAATTATCAAAAGGTGGTCAAATTTCTGATAAAGATGATCCCACAAAACTGATCCGACTTAACCTTGAACTCGTCCAAAGTTTTTGAGTTTATTCTGTTTTATTTTATATTATTTTATTTTAGTTTATTTTACATAGAAATCCTTTAATAAATAAAGTTCACGGAATAAAGAATTCGAAATGATGTACACGAAGTTGAGTACACGAACCATGTTAGTGTACTCGCTTTGCCTATAAATATTTCGAAAACCTAGTCATTCGATGTGAACTACCAGAGCTATTTAAGAGGTGATTTTTGTGATCTTAGACATTTTGACCATTTCACTCCAACCATCTTATGGATCTACATTAGACTTACCTAGGTATAGATTTTGACCTAATTTTGACCGGTGAAATAAAAGTTATCGACAAAAAACATTTTCGAGAACTTTCATTGTTGAACCGAGAGTCTTTTGGTCAAATCATTGAGAAATACTCCGAATTGGAAACCCATTTTTGTATATGTTGAATGTTTCCCAATTCTAAGTATTTTGAGACCACAATGAGAGTCAATGGAGAAAAATTGAACGAGTTTTGAAGGAATATAAGTTCACGAAAATTTTGGGATCGTCAACTTCTAATTTAGTGAACAAAGCTTTGTGAACCCTATTTCGAAAACTCAGTTTCGTTAACTGTATGAACTTCGTGAACCTTAACAATTTCGTGAACCTCATTTCCTTCCTGAACATGCAAAATTTCGTGAATATTATTCTTTTCGTGAACTCTCTCTGATTCGTGAACTTGACTTGTGACCTTTGACTTATGACTTTTTGAACTGTATGAACTTCGTGAACCTTAACAAGGGGAGACTGTAACATCAGTGCCGGAACCGTCACCGGAACAGTAATCTCTACAGTACATGAACAGTAAATCAGGTACATATTTCAGTTATCAATTATATATCATTTTCATTTCAAGTTATCAAAACACAGTTCAGATTCAATTCAGAAAACAGAGATTCAGAACAAAGGTTCTTGAGTCAGATAATTATCTGGCAACATAGAACCATCATGTGATTATTTGTTAGGATTTATTATGAAAAAACGTATGTGAGGCTTTAAAGAACAAAACAACACGAATATCGTTATGTGAATGCTAAATTGACGGGTTATTCGTATAGGTGACGATCTGTACGAATATATCTGAAATTTTAACGTTCTGAATGATATTCTATAATTAGAAAGCAATATTGAAAAGTATAGTTATCTTCGTGTTCGTATGGGTGACGATTCGAACGAATACGCACGACAACCGTACGATTCAATTTAAACAGTTAATTAAATATTTTAAATTTAAATAAATAGAAGATATTAGTTAATTTATTAGGAATCACAACCTTGAATAATTAAATGATTTCTAATTTTATAAATCGTGTCGTTTCGTCGGGATAACTACGCGAACCGGCATGTTACGCGAAACCGAACGAGACCGAACGAGTGGGTATTTTATCCCACATTTAATGTGACAATTAATGTCACAACCACCACCATTCTCCCCCATCTCTCTCTCAATTTCGTTTACCTCTCTCTCTCTCTAGTTTCTTCACAAGAAAACCACCTTCTCTCTACAAATTTGGGCTCAAATCTTGGTGGATTCAAGTGTTCTAGGCGTCATTACGATCCTCTCACCTTGTAGATCACAGAAGTACAGGAAAAACAAGAATCCAACCGCGGAATTTGAGGTAAACATTTACTCTAAATTCGGTTTTTATAGGGTTTTCACGTGTTCATGTGGTTTTGCTTTTATAATCAAGATTAAACACTTAAAACACTTAGATGAAGGTGTATACACGTTTAGGTATTGTTAGGAATGTGATTGTAACAGATTGGAGCGCAAACAAGGAAGAGATGATACAGGTTCGTGGACCACCAAGCCGGCCGAACCTTCTTGGGTCGAAGTAGAGGGTGGCGAACCCTATCAGCCACGAACCCTGCTACCAACGAACCATCATCCTGCAACGAACCCTGCAAGCTCTGAGCCACGAACCCCTGTTCCTGGCACGCGAACTGTCACACCCCGAGCCGGCGGGGTAGGATCGGGTTTCCCCGACGGGCGGAAGGTTCCGGGGCGCGATATCGTGAGTGATAATCGAAGTGATCAGATTGTTTACATTGCACATGACATAAATGAGAAATGCTAAATATAATAGAATTACAAAGTTAAATTACAGCAGTATCGTTTATAATTTAACAATGTAAATCTATTGTAAAACATCAATAAATGACTATCTTGTATTTACACAAGATATACACAATAATTTGTTTAATGATGTCTTCAAAAGTATGCAGGTCCAAAATACTAGTCTTCTATATGAAGTCCTAGTCCAAAAGAAATAACTCCTTAGTTGACCTGTTCGTCACCTGAGAAGTCATGCAAAAATCAAGTCAACACATGGTTGGTGAGTTCATATAGTTTTAGTAATTGAAAATGATTTGAAAACCTCCTTTGGTATAGACCCTAACCTCATTAACTCCACATGTAATATCCACATCGGTATGCTTATATATAGGGCATATGTAAGGGACAAGCCCTAGCCAACATCCCACCACATACTAATATACATATGACACTGTTGTTAATGATAATTAAGCATTTTTACCCTTAACACAACCCATAAGTTCTTCTGTTTGTTGTCCCTGTAATTACAATCATTTGAAATCCATGTTGATTTCATAAGTTCATCACACAATATGATCAACCATAATAATTGTGTAAACAGTTATAAATGCTTAATTAAATAAATAAATAAACATTTAATAAAATCTAAGTCCTAATGATTGGGGCCTGTGGTCATACTCGAGTAGACTAGTCTGTCAATCTAGGTACTTAGTAGTTAGGGAAACTGTAAATATCCTCAAACATACGACCTACAAGTCAAACGGTCTAGCTAGGACTTCTTGAAATGCAGGATTTTATGTTTCGTCATGTTTTTGGCGTATGCTATCTCTGATATTTCCCAGACTTTCCCTTGAAAATGATTTATTGATTCAACTGATTTTGTCACAAGATGTACTTGATGTGTTGATCATAGAATACAAGATTCATTGATCGATTGTACACTTGATTCATTGTTCAACAAACACTTGATTTGTAGAACATTGATTGTTGTCTTTGCAAAGATTGTTTTGTTTGATTTCTTTGAAGTCCCACACTTGTTTTGTCAAAAATGTTTAATTTGATTCCTTGAATTCACCCACTTGATTTGTCAAAATGTTTGATTTGATTCCTTGAATTCACCCACTTGATTTGTCAAAATGTTTGATTTGATTCCTTTGAAATGTTTTGACTTATTGAAAAGTTTAGTTTAACTCGATTATTCACTTAATATATAAGTAAATCGGTTAGTAAACCTGCATAAAATCTTCCTAGACATGGTCTAGGATAACATTTATATATATGTAAAACATATAAATTTAAAAGCATTTAAGTAAACAATTTAGATAAACAGTTTACGCATGCTTCTCAGCCCCGCGTTTTAAAACAAAAATGTTAGAAAAGGGGCAATGAACTCACCTGTGCTGCTATGTAATTTGATCTAACACAAAATGCGCGCTCCCGTATGTAAGCTAAGTATCTTCAGTTCCTGAGTTATTTTATAAAAATTTCGGATATGATAAGTACGCGTAGTAGTCGTTGTGCCTAGAGTTCGGGTCTTGTTGTGTGTGCAACTAAGTGTCTTAGTACTAAGTGTATCTAAAATCCAATCTAACTTAATTACCCTTATATGACCCCAATCCCATGTTTATTGTAATAACTTACTTTTAAATTTTAAGAAATTTCGGCAGAGTTTCATCTGTATCTAGTTCAAATCCAGACAATTAGATTGTCTATTTTATAACAAAATCCCAACCAATGATATTAACACAAACTTTTATAACTAACTAAACTTAAAAGAAAACAATGACGATTATAAATTACATTTCAAATTAAACGAGATTTTCGAAAAGTATTAAATTTTTAAGTTAATAATTTCATAATGCCTTAATTTTATCAAAACACCTTTACTTGTGTTTAAGTAATCATTTAAACATGTGTTGGGGCTTAATTAATCCCATTGGGCCCACTTTGGCCCAAATGAATAACCTTGATTTCTAATCGATCGTGATTCATGTCCTTGAAATGATCCCATGTAGATAATTACATATCTATGTTAATTGTCATTCCCCATTAAGTCAAGACTTGTGTTTTGAATCTTATGGATTTGTACCAATGAAATCTCGTTTATTTGACCATCTTGAACATACAACATTTAGTTCTACACACGCATGCATGATTAGGTTTTCATCCTTATTCATGCACACACACACACACACGTGACATATTTCATGCATGCATATATCCTTAAATCCCCATGTATTAAACCACCATATTCCTTATTCTCTACTAATGATATCCTTAGTTTGTTACCCATATTACTCATGCTTACCCAAAGTTGTTAGCTACTAATGAAAACCCTTATTCCCATGCATGTCCCAATCTTAAAATCGCCATTTCTATAAACAATTTGATTTATGAAATTTGGATCAGCGAACCTAGGCCTCCTATGGGTAGGTTCGGCCCAAGTGTAGTTAAATGGCCCAAGGTTCGTTCAAGTGGGTAGGGTTCTCTTAATGGTTCGGTCAGGTGTGATAGTTCGTGGCCGTGTGTAGGTTCGTGGCTCAGTTGGTTCGGCTGCTATAGATAGGAAAAGGTTCGGCTGCCCATGGTTCGCTCAACCATAGAATGTTCATCTAAGGTTCGGTTCCTCATGGATTCGCCTGGCAGGTTCGTTGCAAAGGGCGAAGGTTCGTGGTCAGATGGTACAGTTGGGCAGGGTTCGTTGCAGGTTGTCAGGCTTGCAGGTCGCAGGTCCTTCAGGGTTCGGCTGCAGAAAGCCTCAGGGTTCGTTGTGTTTGAGCTTTATGGCAAAGGTTCGGCCGACCATCATTACTCACGAACCTGCAATAAACTCCAAGTTCTTCGTTTATTTCGAATCCTAACCTGTTGCAATTCATCCCTAACACTTCCTAACCACGTAGGACATCATCATCTAAGTGTTTTAAGTGGCTAGTTTCGATTATAATAGCAAAACCCATAAAACTCGTGAAAACCCTATAAAACCGAATCTAAAATGATTATTTACCTCAAAATAGACGGATGATTGCGTGAAATGCCTGTACTTTCTTGATCTACGCAGCAAGAGGAACGTATTGCTTCCGAGAACACTCGAATCCGCTGAGAAATGGCTAAGATCTTGTAGAGAGAAGTTGAGAGAACAATCCTTTAGAGAGAGAAAGAAGGTGGACGAAATGAGAGGGGTGGGTTGGGTCTTGTGGTGGTGGTTGGAGCCTTAATGGTTCATTAATTGTTTAGGAAGATATCCGGTTGCTCGGTTTCGTTCGGTTTCGCGTAATAATGTCGTTTCGCGTAGTTTTCGAGACGAAACGATACTATTATAAAATTAGAAATCTTTTAATTATTCTAGGTTGTAATTCCTAATAAATTAACTAATATTTTCTATTAATTAAATTAAAATATTTGAATTTACGGTTTAAATCGAAATATACGGTTGTCGCGCGTATTCATTCGAATCGTCACCCGTACGAACACGACGATAACTATACTTTTCAATCTTGTTTTCTAGTTATAGAATATCATTCAGAACGTTAAACTTTCAGATATATCCGTACAGATCGTCACCTATACGAATAACCCGTCAATTTAGCATTCACGTAACAATATTCGTGTGTTTTGTTCTGTAAAGCCTCACATACGTTTATACATAATAATTCCTAAGCAAATAATCATATGAGGGTTCTGTGTTGCCAGATAATTATCCGACTCAAGAACTATTGTTTTGAGCTGTGTTTCTGTTCAATGTTTCTGAAACTGTTCTATGACACCCAAACTGATAATGACAACTGATATAAATATGAAATATATTGAAATGTATATGATTCGCACCTGTTTACTGTTCATGTACTGTAGAGATCACTGTTCCGGCGACGGTTCCGGCACTGATGTTACAGTCTCCCCTTGTTAGAGAAATTTCGTCCCGAAATTTAAGAGTTGTTATCCGGTACATCTTCCTCTTCAAACAGTTGGGGATACTTTAACTTCATGTGATCTTCACGTTCCCAAGTGAATTCGGGCCCGCGTCTTGAATTCCAACGAACCTTTACAATAGGAATACGGCTTCGCCTCAGTTGTTTAACCTTGCGATCCATAATCTCTAAAGGTTCTTCAATGAAATGTAACTGTTCATCGACTTGAATCACTTCGATTGGAATGACGAGAGACTCGTCAGCAAGGCATTTCTTCAGGTTTGAGACGTGAAACACGTCATGCACGCCACTGAGTTCATCAGGTAATCTCAGTCTATACGCCACAGGACCAATACGCTCGATTATCTCGAACGGTCCCACGTATCTTGGTGCTAATTTGCCTTTCCTTCCAAAACGTACAACGCCTTTCCATGGGGATACCTTCAACATTACACGATCTCCCACTTGGAATTCCAACGGCTTGCGCCGTTTGTCGGCGTAGTTCTTTTGTCTGCTCCTTGTTGCTTGTAGTCTTCTTTGAATCTGAGCTATCTTGTCAGTGGTTTCTTGAATTAGTTCTGGCCCAGTTATTCGGTTATCTCCAATTTCAGTCCAACAGATCGGTGATCGGCATTTCCGGCTATAAAGAGCCTCGAATGGTGCACATCCGATACTGCTGTGGTAACTGTTATTGTAGGAGAATTCAATCAGTGGCAAATGGGAATCCCAGTTTCCACCGAAGTCCAATACACATGTTCTCAACATGTCCTCTAGGGTTTGAATAGTACGTTTGCTTTGACCATCCGTTTGTGGGTGGTAAGCTGTACTCAGATTTAAATGTGTCCCTAAAGATTTCTGCAATGATTGCCAGAACCTCGATGTAAATCTGCTGTCTCTATCAGAAATAATAGACAATGGTACACCGTGGCGTACCACTATCTCATTGATGTACAATCTTGCCAGTTTATCCATGGTGAAGTTCTCACGCATGGGCAAGAAATGAGCAGATTTGGTTAAACGATCAATGATCACCCAAATTGTATCATGACCACTGGAAGTGCGGGGTAGCTTGGTAATGAAATCCATAGCTATTTGTTCCCACTTCCAGAGCGGAATCTCAGGCTGCTCCAATAGACCAGACGGTCTCTGGTGTTCCGCCTTTACCTTCGCACACGTAAGACACTGTCCGACATACTCGGCTATGTCTTTCTTCATTCCCGGCCACCAATAAAATCCACGCAAGTCTTGGTACATTTTATCAGCGCCTGGATGGACAGAGTATTTAGTCTTGTGTGCTTCATCAAAGATAAGTTTCCTCAATTCATCTACCGCAGGGATCCATATACGTTCCTTGTAGTAGATCATTCCATCGGACCTCGTGTCGAACTGTTTCTCTGCTCCGCAATCAAGTTCCCTCTTCATATTACCTCGGTCAAGTGCTTCTTGTTGTGCTTGAACAATCTTGTCACTTAAACTGGTCTGCACGGTTATCCCCATTGCTCTAACACGTAGGGGTTTGACCCGTTCCTTCCGGCTCAAGGCATCGGCTACAACGTTCGCCTTTCCCGGATGGTATTTGATCACACAATCGTAGTCATTCAGAAGTTCAACCCAACGGCGCTGTCGCATGTTCAGCTCCTTCTGATCAAAGATGTGCTGCAGACTTTTGTGATCAGTAAATATGGTACACTTGGTGCCATATAAGTAATGTCTCCAAATCTTCAAGGCAAAGATTACTGCTCCGAGTTCAAGATCATGAGTAGTGTAGTTCTTCTCATGAACCTTTAACTGTCTTGATGCATAGGCTATGACTTTGTCCCGTTGCATTAATACACAACCGAGTCCCTGATGGGAAGCATCGCAGTACACAACAAAGTCATCACAGCCCTCTGGGAGAGATAGGATTGGAGCATCACATAGTTTCTGTTTCAATGTCTGAAAAGCAACTTCTTGTTTCTGCTCCCAGACAAACGGTTCACTCTTCTAGGTTAGCTTAGTGAGAGGCAAAGCTATCTTAGAAAAGTTTGAGATAAACCTTCTGTAATAACCTGCCAACCCCAGAAAAGACCGTATCTCCGTCGGTGTCTTCGGAGTGTCCCAATTCCTTATCGCCTCGATGTTGGCAGGGTCCACGTGTATTCCTTCGCTGTTGACTACATGACCCAGAAATTGAACTTCCCTTAGCCAAAATTCACATTTAGAGAATTTAGCATAGAGTTGTTCTTTCTTCAACAGTTCCAAGATCTTTTTAAGGTGTTGCTCATGTTCTGTTTTGGTCTTGGAATAAATCAGTATGTCATCAATGAAGACAATGACAAACTGATCCAAGTACGGCTTGCACACTCGGTTCATGAGGTCCATGAAAACCGCAGGTGCATTTGTCAATCCGAAAGGCATCACCATGAATTCGAAATGCCCGTATCTTGTTCGGAAGGCCGTTTTCGGTATGTCTTCGTCTTGCACTCTCAGTTGATGATATCCAGACCGCAAGTCAATCTTTGAGAAGTACTGTGCTCCTTGTAGTTGGTCAAACAAATCATCAATCCTCGGCAATGGATACCGATTCTTGATGGTTAGTTTGTTTAGTTCCCTGTAATCTATGCACATTCTGAACGATCTGTCCTTCTTTTTCACGAACAAAACCGGAGCTCCCCAAGGTGAGTAGCTCGGTCTGATGAAACCCTTGTCAAGTAACTCCTGTAACTGATTAGACAATTCCTGCATCTCTGAAGGTGCTAACCTGTAAGGAGATTTAGCAACAGGAGTTGCTCCAGGAATTAAGTCAATACGAAACTCTACCGGTCGCGCAGGTGGCAGACCAGGTAGGTCTTCGGGGAATACTTCAGGATATTCTTTCACTACCGGTACATCTTGAACTTTCTTCTTAACCTTCTCCTTTTCCACCACATGAGCCAAAAACGCCACACACTGCTTCTGTAGACACTTACGCGCCTTTATGCAAGAGATGATTTTGACACTGCGTTTTGCTTGATCCCCTCTAACTTCCAATACCCGATCACTCGGCAATGGAATTCGAAGCAGCTTCTCAGAACAGATGACTTCCACTCGGTTAGAGGAAAGCCAATCCATTCCGACAATGATGTCGAAACTACCCAACTCCATCGGTATCAAATCGATGGCAAATGTATGACCATTAAGTGTCAATGGGCAATTTCTATAAACTGTACTAACTGTAATCTGTTTCCCGTTAGCTACTTCTATAATGTAAGGGGAGTCTAACTGTTCCTCTACTGAATCTAGTTGGCATGCAAAATCGGTAGAGATAAAACTCTGATCCGCACCAGTATCAAATAAGACAGATGCATAAAAGTCATGTAAGAGAAACGTACCAGTGACCACATTTGGGTCCTGGCGTGCAGCTGGTGCTCCGATAGCGAAAGCTCGTCCACGTGGTGCTTGAACTGCTGGTTGTGCCTTCTTCGGGCAGTTCTTCGCAAAGTGGCCTTGTTCGCCACAATTATAGCATCCACCATTGTTCTGATTTGCTGGTGGAGGAAGAGCCAAAGCAGCATGGTTGACTGCTGGGTTAGGTGTCATCCTACAGTATTGGACCCAGTGGCCCTTTCTTCCACATCCCGTGCAATGCTTGCAGGGAGTGTCAGCAGGGTGATGATACTGACACTTGGCACACAGAGGAAACGTGCCAGTGTAAGGTTTGCGGTTGGGGTTTTGTGGTGCTGCTGTTACTTGTTGGAGAGGTGTGGCCATCGTGTAGTTCTTGATGGTCTTCTGTTTCTTCTTCTGATGATGGTGAGGTTTCTTGGATGGCTCAGCTTTGTTCTTGTTGGGTTCAGCCTCTTTCTTTAAAACTCCAGAGGCCACCATAAGATCAGTGAGTTTCCCAGACAGTCTCACTGCGGATTCGACAGTAGTAGGGTTGGCTGAAACAACCATGCCCTGAATGCAGGTGGGAAGTCCACCCACATATCTGTCTATCCTCTTCTCTAAGGTTGGTACCATGTCTGGCACCAAAGCAACTAACTCGTGATAACGAGTAGTGTACCCCATGTGGTCAGCCCCCTTCATCACATGGTTGGATAACTCAACCTCCAGCTTCTGCAACTCGTTCTTAGGGCAGAACTCTGTTCGCAGCAGTGTCTTGAAATCTTCCCATGGCATGGCCATGGCTTCTTCTCTTCCTCGGGCATTGATCTGACCGTTCCACCAGGTCAGAGCCCGTTTGTTGAATGTTCCAGCTGAGTAACGGACCTTGTGTTGTTCAGGGCAGCTGCAGAGATACAAAGTTGTCTCAATCTTCTCAATCCATTGGATTAATCCAACGGCACCTTCAGACCCACTGAAACTGGGTGGTTTACATCCTACAAAGGACTTGTAGGAGTAGTGAGATGAATCTCCAGTGTTTCCACTGGCTTCCCCTGATGTGTTGCCAGTATTGAGAATCTCATTACGAAGACGAAGGAACATCTCCGGTATAGCTTCTTTCATCTGATTCGTCATCTGGCTACTCAGTAACGTCACCAGAGCGATAGTAGCAGGATCCATAGTCGGTGTTGTGCCTGAACCAGATGCTTGAGTAATCAATGGAGGAGGGGGAGGAGGAGGTGGAGGAGGTGGTGGTGGAGAGTCATTCGGAGACGGTGTGGATGAGTGTGGTGCCATGTCTCGAGGTGGTAGCTGTATCAAGGGAGGTTGTCTCCTCGGCGGCATTCTGATCATAACCAATAAAGTTATCGGTTAGTGCAATGATCAATTATAGGAGACAGTATGCAAGTAATTCCCTAAATTCTGTTTTCTCTACATGCAGGGTCCCTAGGTTATAGTCTAGGCCAAACCAATTAAATAAGTGACCTATATTTCTCTATAACCATGGCTCTGATACCAATCTGTCACACCCCGAGCCGGCGGGGTAGGATCGGGTTTCCCCGACGGGCGGAAGGTTCCCGGGGCGCGATATCGTGAGTGATAATCGAAGTGATCAGATTGTTTACATTGCACATGACATAAATGAGAAATGCTAAATATAATAGAATTACAAAGTTAAATTACAGCAGTATGGTTTATAATTTAACAATGTAAATCTATTGTAAAACATCAATAAATGACTATCTTGTATTTACACAAGATATACGCAATAATTTGTTTAATGATGTCTTCAAAAGTATGCAGGTCCAAAATACTAGTCTTCTATATGAAGTCCTAGTCCAAAAGAAATAACTCCTTAGTTGACCTGTTCGTCACCTGAGAAGTCATGCAAAAATCAAGTCAACACATGGTTGGTGAGTTCATATAGTTTTAGTAATTGAAAATGATTTGAAAACCTCCTTTGGTATAGACCCTAACCTCATTAACTCCACATGTAATATCCACATCGGTATGCTTATATATAGGGCATATGTAAGGGACAAGCCCTAGCCAACATCCCACCACATACTAATATACATATGACACTGTTGTTAATGATAATTAAGCATTTTTACCCTTAACACAACCCATAAGTTCTTCTGTTTGTTGTCCCTGTAATTACAATCATTTGAAATCCATGTTGATTTCATAAGTTCATCACACAATATGATCAACCATAATAATTGTGTAAACAGTTATAAATGCTTAATTAAATAAATAAATAAACATTTAATAAAATCTAAGTCCTAATGATTGGGGCCTGTGGTCATACTCGAGTAGACTAGTCTGTCAATCTAGGTACTTAGTAGTTAGGGAAACTGTAAATATCCTCAAACATACGACCTACAAGTCAAACGGTCTAGCTAGGACTTCTTGAAATGCAGGATTTTATGTTTCGTCATGTTTTTGGCGTATGCTATCTCTGATATTTCCCAGACTTTCCCTTGAAAATGATTTATTGATTCAACTGATTTTGTCACAAGATGTACTTGATGTGTTGATCATAGAATACAAGATTCATTGATCGATTGTACACTTGATTCATTGTTCAACAAACACTTGATTTGTAGAACATTGATTGTTGTCTTTGCAAAGATTGTTTTGTTTGATTTCTTTGAAGTCCCACACTTGTTTTGTCAAAAATGTTTAATTTGATTCCTTGAATTCACCCACTTGATTTGTCAAAATGTTTGATTTGATTCCTTGAATTCACCCACTTGATTTGTCAAAATGTTTGATTTGATTCCTTTGAAATGTTTTGACTTATTGAAAAGTTTAGTTTAACTCGATTATTCACTTAATATATAAGTAAATCGGTTAGTAAACCTGCATAAAATCTTCCTAGACATGGTCTAGGATAACATTTATATATATGTAAAACATATAAATTTAAAAGCATTTAAGTAAACAATTTAGATAAACAGTTTACGCATGCTTCTCAGCCCCGCGTTTTAAAACAAAAATGTTAGAAAAGGGGCAATGAACTCACCTGTGCTGCTATGTAATTTGATCTAACACAAAATGCGCGCTCCCGTATGTAAGCTAAGTATCTTCAGTTCCTGAGTTATTTTATAAAAATTTCGGATATGATAAGTACGCGTAGTAGTCGTTGTGCCTAGAGTTCGGGTCTTGTTGTGTGTGCAACTAAGTGTCTTAGTACTAAGTGTATCTAAAATCCAATCTAACTTAATTACCCTTATATGACCCCAATCCCATGTTTATTGTAATAACTTACTTTTAAATTTTAAGAAATTTCGGCAGAGTTTCATCTGTATCTAGTTCAAATCCAGACAATTAGATTGTCTATTTTATAACAAAATCCCAACCAATGATATTAACACAAACTTTTATAACTAACTAAACTTAAAAGAAAACAATGACGATTATAAATTACATTTCAAATTAAACGAGATTTTCGAAAAGTATTAAATTTTTAAGTTAATAATTTCATAATGCCTTAATTTTATCAAAACACCTTTACTTGTGTTTAAGTAATCATTTAAACATGTGTTGGGGCTTAATTAATCCCATTGGGCCCACTTTGGCCCAAATGAATAACCTTGATTTCTAATCGATCGTGATTCATGTCCTTGAAATGATCCCATGTAGATAATTACATATCTATGTTAATTGTCATTCCCCATTAAGTCAAGACTTGTGTTTTGAATCTTATGGATTTGTACCAATGAAATCTCGTTTATTTGACCATCTTGAACATACAACATTTAGTTCTACACACGCATGCATGATTAGGTTTTCATCCTTATTCATGCACACACACACACACACGTGACATATTTCATGCATGCATATATCCTTAAATCCCCATGTATTAAACCACCATATTCCTTATTCTCTACTAATGATATCCTTAGTTTGTTACCCATATTACTCATGCTTACCCAAAGTTGTTAGCTACTAATGAAAACCCTTATTCCCATGCATGTCCCAATCTTAAAATCGCCATTTCTATAAACAATTTGATTTATGAAATTTGGATCAGCGAACCTAGGCCTCCTATGGGTAGGTTCGGCCCAAGTGTAGTTAAATGGCCCAAGGTTCGTTCAAGTGGGTAGGGTTCTCTTAATGGTTCGGTCAGGTGTGATAGTTCGTGGCCGTGTGTAGGTTCGTGGCTCAGTTGGTTCGGCTGCTATAGATAGGAAAAGGTTCGGCTGCCCATGGTTCGCTCAACCATAGAATGTTCATCTAAGGTTCGGTTCCTCATGGATTCGCCTGGCAGGTTCGTTGCAAAGGGCGAAGGTTCGTGGTCAGATGGTACAGTTGGGCAGGGTTCGTTGCAGGTTGTCAGGCTTGCAGGTCGCAGGTCCTTCAGGGTTCGGCTGCAGAAAGCCTCAGGGTTCGTTGTGTTTGAGCTTTATGGCAAAGGTTCGGCCGACCATCATTACTCACGAACCTGCAATAAACTCCAAGTTCTTCGTTTATTTCGAATCCTAACCTGTTGCAATTCATCCCTAACACTTCCTAACCACGTAGGACATCATCATCTAAGTGTTTTAAGTGGCTAGTTTCGATTATAATAGCAAAACCCATAAAACTCGTGAAAACCCTATAAAACCGAATCTAAAATGATTATTTACCTCAAAATAGACGGATGATTGCGTGAAATGCCTGTACTTTCTTGATCTACGCAGCAAGAGGAACGTATTGCTTCCGAGAACACTCGAATCCGCTGAGAAATGGCTAAGATCTTGTAGAGAGAAGTTGAGAGAACAATCCTTTAGAGAGAGAAAGAAGGTGGACGAAATGAGAGGGGTGGGTTGGGTCTTGTGGTGGTGGTTGGAGCCTTAATGGTTCATTAATTGTTTAGGAAGATATCCGGTTGCTCGGTTTCGTTCGGTTTCGCGTAATAATGTCGTTTCGCGTAGTTTTCGAGACGAAACGATACTATTATAAAATTAGAAATCTTTTAATTATTCTAGGTTGTAATTCCTAATAAATTAACTAATATTTTCTATTAATTAAATTAAAATATTTTAATTTACGGTTTAAATCGAAATATACGGTTGTCGCGCGTATTCGTTCGAATCGTCACCCGTACGAACACGACGATAACTATACTTTTCAATCTTGTTTTCTAGTTATAGAATATCATTCAGAACGTTAAACTTTCAGATATATCCGTACAGATCGTCACCTATACGAATAACCCGTCAATTTAGCATTCACGTAACAAGATTAAGATGGTTAATTATTGCCACTAACATAAGGATAACTTATAATCAAGGACTCTAATGGGCCTAGGTTGTGCTCAAGCGGATAGCATTGTTAGAAATCCATGCTAATCAACGGCACAAGTTAGGTAATCAATTTGGAATCAAAGATATTCAATTGGGCCAAAGTGGGCCCAATGGGGGCTTAATTAAGCCCAACACACATTTAAATGTTACTTAAACTCAAGTAATGGGATTTTAAATAAAAGAAACCTATTTATAACTTGTTAGATTTCGTTAAATGATTTTGACTTAATATTGAATTAAAATGGAAGTTAATTGCAATGTTTTGATTTAAATACTTATTGTGATATAATTGTTTGGGAACTTGTTGAAAAATAGACAATATCATTGTCTGGATTTTTAATAGAAAACAAAGGAAACTCTGCTGACATTTCTAAAAATATAAAAGTAAGTTATTAAAATTAACCATGGGAATTGGGGTCATGAAAGGGTAACTAAGTTAGATTAGATCTTAGAATTACACTAGTAATAGGGCACTTAGTTGCACACACGACAAGACCAATCCTTAGGCACAACGACTATTACGTGTACTTATCGTATTCAAACTTTTATAAAACAACTCAGGATCTGAAGATATTTAGCCTACAAACAGGAGCGCGCATTCTGTGATAGTACATTAGACATCAACACAGGTGAGTTCATTGCCCCTTTTCTAACATTTTTGTATTAAAACGCGGGGCTGAGAAGCATGCGTAAACTGTTATTTAATTTGTTTACTGAAATGCTTTTAAAGTTATATGTTTTACATATATAAATGTTATCCTAGACCATGTATAGGAAGATTTTATGCAGGTTTTGCTAAACTTATTTACTTAAAAGTTAAGGGAATAATCGGGTTAAACTAAACATTTCAAACAAATCAAAACATTTCAAAGGAATCAAATGAAACATTTTGACAAATCAAGTGGGTGAGTTCAACGAATCAAATGAAACATTTTGACAAATCAAGTGGGTGAGTTCAATGAATCAAACAAAACATTTTGACGAAACAAGTGTGGGATTTCAACGAATCAAACGAAACAATCTTTGCAAAGTTAATATTCAATGTTCAACAAATCAAGTGTTTGTCGAACAACGAATCAAGAGTACATTTGATCAACGAATCTAGTATTCCAGGATCAACGAATCAAGTATATCTTGCCACAATATCAAACGAATCAATAAATCATTTTCAAGGGAAAATCTGGGAAATATCAAAGATAACATATGCCAAAACGAATCAAGAACGAAACAAAAACCCTACATTTCAAGAAGTCCTAGCTAGACCGTTTGATTTGTAGGTCATATGTTTGATGATATTTACAGAATTCCCTACTACTAAGTACCTAGATTGACATACTAGTCTACTCGAGTTTGACCAAGGCCAATCATTAGGACTTAGATTTTATTAAATGTTTATTTATTTATTTAATTAAGCATTTATAACGGTTTCTACAATTGCTGTGGTTGATCATATTTTGTGATGAACTTATGGAATCAGTATGGATTTCAAATGATTGTAATTACAGGGACAAATAACAGAAGGATTTTGGGTTTAATTAGAAGGGTAAAAATGATTAACTATCATTAACAACAGTGTCATATACGGATTAGTATGTGGTGGGACGGTGGCTGGGCGGGCGGTAAGTTCGACCCTACATATGCCCTATATATAAGCATACCTATCTGAATATTACATGTGGAGTTAATGAGGTTAAGGTCTTTACCGGAAGATGTTTACAAATCATTTTCAAACTCTAAACTATATGAACTCACCAACCATGTGTTGATTTTATTTTTGCATGACTTCTCAAGGGACGAACAGGTCAACTAGGAAGCTTATGCTTTTGGACTAGGACTTTAGTTAGAAGACTTAGTATTTTTGGGACTTGCATATTTTTGGAAACATCATTACACAATTATTTTGTATATCTTGTGCAGTTACAAGATAGTTATTTATGATGTTTGTAATACATTTACATTGTTAAATTATGAACGATTTGGATGTAATTTAACTTTGTAATTCTATTCTATTTAGCATTTCTCATTTATATCATGTGCAATGTAAACAATCTGATCACTTTCGATTATCACTCACGATATCGCGCCCCGAGAACCTTTCGCCCGACGGGGACTACGATCCGACCCCGCCGGCTCGGGGTGTGACAGATTGGTATCAGAGCCATGGTTATAGAGAAATATAGGTCACTTATTTAAATGGTTTGGCCTAGACTATAACCTAGGGACCCTGCATATAGAGAAAACATGACTTAAGGAATTATTTGCATACTGTCTTCTGTATTCGATCATTGCACTAACCAATAACCTTATTGGTTATGATCAAAATGCCGCCGAGAAGACAGCCTCCCTTGATACAGCTACCACCACAAAACTTGGCTCCACACTCCTCCCCATCACCAAATGATTCACCACCACCACCTCCTCCACTTCCTCCTCCCCCTCCTCCTTTGATTACTCAACCATCTGGCTCGGGCACAACACCGACTCTGGATCCTGCCACTATCGCTATGATGACCTTTCTGAGTAGCCAGATGACAAATCAAATGAAAGAAGCAATACCGGAGATGTTCCTTCGTCTCCGCAACGAGATCAATAACACTGGCAACTCATCAGGAGAAGCCAGTGGAAATACTGGAGGATCATCTCATTACTCCTACAAGTCCTTTGAAGGATGTAAACCACCCAGCTTCAGTGGGTCTGAAGGAGCCGTTGGATTAATCCAATGGATTGAGAAGATCGAGGCAACCTTGGATCTTTGCAGCTGCCCTGAACACCACAAGGTTCGTTACTCAGCTGGAACATTCAACAAACGGGCTCTGACTTGCTGGAACGGTCAGATCAACGCCCGAGGAAGAGAAGAAGCTATGGCTATGCCATGGGAAGACTTTAAGATGTTGCTGAGAACAGAATTCTGCCCCAAGAACGAGTTGCAGAAACTGGAGGTTGAACTATCCAACCATGTGATGAAGGGGGCTGATCACATGGGGTACACTACTCGTTACCACAAGTTAGTTGCTTTGGTGTCGGACATGGTACCAACTTTAGAAAAGAGGATAGATCGTTATGTAGGTGGACTTCCTGCCTGTATTCAGGGCATGGTTGTTTCAGCCAACCCTACCACTGTCGAATCTGCAGTGAGATTGGCTGGGAAACTCACTGACCTTATGGTAGCCTCTGGAGTTCTAAAGAAGGAGGCTGAGCCCAGCAAGAACAAAGCTGAGTCTTCAAAGAAACCCCACCACCATCAGAAGAAGAAACAGAAGACCATCAAGAACTACACGGTGGCCACACTTCTTCAACAAGTAGCATCAGCACCACAAAACCCCAACCGCAAACCCTACACTGGCACGTTTCCTCTATGTGCCAAGTGTCAGTATCATCACATTGCTAGCACTCCCTGCAAGCAATGCACGGGATGTGGAAGAAAGGGCCATTGGGTCCAACACTACCGGATGACACCTAACCAAGCAGCCAACAATGCTACTTTGGCTCTTCCCCCACAAGCTAATCAGAACCATGGTGGATGCTATAACTGTGGTGAACAAGGCCACTTTGCGAAGAACTGCCCGAAGAAGGCACAACCAGCAGTTCAAACACCCCATGGACGAGCCTTTGCCATCGGAGCACCAGCTGCACGCCAGGACCCAAATGTGGTCACTGGTACGTTTCTCTTACATGACTTTTATGCATTTGTTCTATTTGATACTGGTGCAGATCAGAGTTTTATCTCTACCGACTTTGCATGCCAATTAGATTCAGTAGAGGAACAATTAGATTCCCCTTACATTATAGAAGTAGCTAATGAGAAACAGATCACAGTTAGTATAGTTTATAGGAACTGCCCATTGACACTTAACGGTCATACATTCACCATCGATTTGATACCGATGGAGTTGGGCAGTTTTGACATCATTATTGGAATGGATTGGCTTTCTTCTAATCGTGTGGAAGTCATCTGTTCTGAAAAGCTGCTTCGAATCCCATTGCCGAGTGATCGTGTATTGGAAGTGAAAGGGGATCAAGCAAAACGAAGTGTCAAAATCATCTCTTGCATAAAGACGCGTAAGTGTCTACGGAAGCGGTGCGTGGCGTTCTTGGCTCATGTGGTGGAAAAAGAGAAGGAGAAGAAAAAGATTCAAGATGTACCGGTAGTGAAAGAGTATCCTGAAGTATTTCCTGAAGACCTACCAGGTTTGCCACCTGTGCGACCGGTAGAGTTTCGTATTGACTTAATTCCTGGAGCAACTCCTGTCGCTAAATCTCCTTACAGGTTAGCACCTTCAGAGATGCAGGAATTGTCAAACCAGTTACAGGAGCTACTTGACAAGGGTTTCATCAGACCGAGCTACTCACCCTGGGGGGCTCCGGTCTTGTTCGTGAAAAAGAAAGACGGATCATTCAGAATGTGTATAGATTACAGGGAGCTGAACAAGCTAACCATCAAGAATTGGTATCCATTACCGAGGATTGATGATTTGTTTGATCAACTACAAGGGGCTCAATACTTCTCAAAGATTGACCTGCGGTCTGGATATCATCAGCTGAGAGTTCAAGATGAAGACATACTGAAAACGGCTTTCCGAACAAGATACGGGCATTATGAATTTATGGTGATGCCCTTCGGATTGAAAAATGCACCAGCGGTTTTCATGGATCTCATGAACCGAGTGTGCAAACCGTATTTAGATCAGTTTGTTATTGTCTTTATTGATGACATCCTGATTTATTCTAAGAGCAAAGCAGATCATGAACAACACCTTAGAAAGGTCTTGGAGCTGTTGAAGAAAGAACAACTCTATGCTAAATTCTCTAAATGTGAATTTTGGCTTAGAGAAGTTCAATTTCTGGGTCATGTAGTTAACAGCGAGGGAATACACGTAGATCCTGCCAAGATTGAGGCGATAAAGAACTGGGATACTCCGAAAACACCGACGGAGATACGGTCTTTTCTGGGATTGGCGGGTTATTATAGAAGGTTCATCTCGAATTTTTCTAAGATAGCCTTGCCACTCACTAAACTAACCCAGAAAAGTGAACCGGTTGCCTGGGAGTAGAAACAAGAAGATGCTTTTCAGATATTGAAACAAAAACTATGTGATGCTCCAATTCTATCTCTCCCAGAAGGCTGTGATGACTTTGTTGTATACTGTGATGCCTCCCATCAGGGACTAGGCTGTGTACTAATGCAACGAGACAAAGTTATTGCTAATGCTTCAAGACAGATAATGGATCATGAGAAGAACTACACTACTCATGATCTTGAACTGGGAGCTGTTATCTTCGCATTGAAGATCTGGAGACATTACCTATATGGCACTAAATGTACCATATTCACTGATTACAAGAGTCTGCAGCACATCTTTGATCAGAAGGAACTCAACATGCGACAGCGTCGTTGGGTCGAACTTCTGAATGATTACGATTGTGTGATCAAGTTGTGACAACACACGAACCAGGTTTATATTAAAAGTTTAATTACGACGCATTTTGTTAATACGTTTAGATAAACACACTTATTAGAAATAATAAGTAGAGAAATTATGTCATTAGTTGAGAACAATAGAGTACTCATGCCATAAAGGTTAGAAACAAGAAATTTTTCTATGAAACATAATGATATACCTTTGTGACACAACGAGCTAAAATAAAACGAAATAATGATTTCACATATTCATATATATATATATATTTATATGCATGTTTGAATTTATGAAAATTTTATTATTCAATGCAAAACTAGTTCTAATAAATAATTATCATATTAAAAATGTATGTATACCACGAAATACATTACATACATATGTGCGTGACACATATCAACATATAAAAATATGTTCACATTTCGGTTATACATACATACATGCATAGGTGTATTAATTTAAAGGCTCAACAAAATATATGTACATAAATACATATATATTCATATGTGAGGCACACGCACAAGGTCTATAATCAATAAGATTTGACACCACCTTTTCCAATACCCAATCTCTAAATTCCTTTTTCTTTTCCCGCACACATCACTATCTCAAATATTTCATCTCTCTCTCTTATATCATGACATACACACATACATCTATAAATACATATATACTATCTTGATACATATACTTGTGTATATATCTCGACATGCATGCACATGCAATCAAATAAACTTTTTACCCCACCACCTATCACCACCAATAACAATACTCTCTACTCTTTTCCACACACATCATCGTCCTATATACACATGCATATACACGATACATATGTGTATATATATATATATATATATATATATATGCATGCATAAATATATACGTATGATACACATACACATTCATATCTCTCTCTATTCTCGACACACTCAAACAAGAACATAAGACAAAAACTCTTACACCACCTCTCCCCTTACCCAATCCACCTCCTCCCTTTCCTCTCACTTTGACCGACCACTTTCCTCTCTCTCTCCCTTCCCTTCTTTTTGGTAATAAACACACACACACCTCACTCATCTTTCTTCACTTTCACAAACTTAAAAGTTTCACTCTCTTCTTTCTCTAAGAACTCGACGATTCCAGCCCTCCTCCACCAAAGAAGTCGACGGGTTAGAGATCCAAGCAAGAGACTACTACGAGTCTAGATTCGGGTTGGCACCAAATTTGGTTATACACTCTCTAAAACTCTAAAAATGCATTCTATCTACTCTTTTCCCCTACAACTCGTAATCAGCCCTAAAACTCTTTTATTTGATACTCTAAATCGTTTAAATGGTGACCAAGAACATCTAGGTTGCGAAAAACACACATGCATGTACATGCATGTGTGAAAATTTGGCATTCTCTAAACAAAAATCATTTCTTTTGTTATACTAACCCTTACACATCCAAGAAATCGACTTCTAATTTAATGATAATCCTTTTAAAATCCATGGGGACGAGTATCTTGAATCATGTCTACACATGCAAGTCTTGCATGTGTAAGTTCTTAAGTTTGAAGAACCATCACTTCCATTTTATATCTTCAATAGACTCTAAATCTATTATGTACCTTCTATATGTCTTAACAGCCCATATACTTCTTGGAAACGTTGTTCATAAGTTCTCAACACAAGGGTATGATTTTACCTCTTAAAAAGTGTAATATCTATGCATGCATGTATGTAAAAATGGAAAATACAACTTTAAAATGCTAATGTGTTAATCTCGAAAGTTTGAGCAGGTTTAGTTGTAATAATATTGCTGGGAAATATTGTATAAACATTTGGGTTATAATGATAGATATGTTATATTGGTAATCTTGACCCAAAAACCCAATTTTTAAGGTTTATAAGTATGTAAAATATCAAAAATTATGTTAACAACTTTCTGGACAGAATGAGTAAATAAAATAGGCTCATAATAATGTTAGAATAACACTCAAAAAGTTTGAGTAATTATTGATATGTCTAAAATAAGTTATAGATTTATTAAAATCTCTATAAATCTAGATAAAATCATCAAAAATAGCTCCTTGGTGATAAAAATCCTAAATATATTTTATTTCGGTATTAATATAGTTATAAGACCTGAGAAAAATATTGAAATTAAAAATTTATAGTTTAAACTAATTATTTGCCATTTAAAATATTAATAAAGGCTAAAAATAATAATTTAATTTGTTACTGTCCAAACTATGAAGTAAATATTTTTCCCAGTATTCTAATAATACCAAGATGATCCAGTAAAAATATGGTAATTTTTAGTGACTGTTAAGTATTTATTTGATATTTAATATATTAAATAGTGAAAAAATAATTTAAAATAGTAAACGATCTCTAAAAATTCTGAAATTTCTACAGTAGCCTAAGAACATATTATTTTACTGTATAAAAAGTTATGTAATTTTTAGAAACCGAGAAATATTTATTATAATATTAATGGTATTTAAGATGTTTAAAACAGTTTAAAATAGTAAACGAGCTTTAAAAAGCTTGAAAATTTTACAGGAATCTAATAACACCAGTATAAGATTACACAAATATTTTCGGAATTCTTAGTGATCAGAATCATTATCTATGAATTTTTGAGGATGTTAAACATATAAAAACAATAAATTTTACAAGAGGTTAAACATAATAATAATAGGGAAAGATTAAATAATATTTTCCCAGACCCTTTACTGATAAAAATAAAATATAAAACTTATTTCATAAAGCGTTTTAAATTTATTTTTAGAGCCAAATTGTGTAAAAATATTTATAGGCTTTTCCAACAAATTTGACTTATAAAAGTCAAGAATATTAAAGATACTTATGTATATACCTATATACATGCAAGACATAATATGAATTATGATAGATAACCAAATAATGCATGGCTACCCATCAAAAGTGCTATAGTAAGAAAACAAAGTTTTAAAACTTGGAACAACTAAACAAAATGCACAATGTGATACATTAATATAATTATGGCATGAGTAAGTGCTAAAAGTTTAAAAATAAATTAGGCAACGGAATCAATCAAGACTTAGCTTCAATCAATCATCAGTCGGTTTAACCAAGTATCATCACTAGCACAGGTGAGTTCATGTGATCCCTTTTCTATTTACTGTTTTGGGATACTGAAAGCATGCTCTAAACAGTTTATTTAACTTTATATGTGATAATGAACGTACCGTTCAATTTAATTGCTTCCCCTAGACATGAAGCATAATATACAACCATTAACTCACAGGGTGAGCCAGTGAGTATATGGGTAGTACTACTTGGGGAATCCCCCACGCACAGTAGCCCGAAAGGGTGGCCCTACATAAATAGGGTTGAAACCCCACTGAGGTTAATGATAACCGTTGTGGCATATATTCATCATGATACATTTATACCGAGGACAGGAACGGGTCTCGGAATGGGAAGTAGATTGGGATGGCCATGTCACGGGCTAACAGTGTATGAGGCTGACGCCTGGTCATGGTACAGGGTTGGTTGTATTGTTTTGAATTATCACATACTCTTTATTATGTTGTACTGTTGTGTCTTAATATTAAACTCATGTTCTCACCAACTTTTAGTTGACGTATTTTAGCATGTCTTTCAGGTTGATGCTAGAAGTAGAAGGATGGAACAACTCCTAGGAGTAGCCTAGCTTTGTAATTGGAGTTGTTAAAGACAAGTTTATGAATTATGGATAATGTTATATTTAGCCCTGCGTGGCAAATTAGACAATTTGTTGAATGCTTTAGTTTGAATTGCTTTGGGCTATAAGATATTTATGCTATGCTTCCGTTTTGCTAGTTTAAATTATGTTTATCAATCGTTGCGCCCCAGTTCCCCGAGTTGGGGTGTGACACAAGTACCATCCGGGAAAGGCGAACGTTGTAGCTGATGCCTTGAGCTGGAAGGAACGGGTCAAACCCTTGCGCGTTAGAGCAATGGGGATAACCGTGCAGACCAGTTTAAGTGACAAGATTATTCAATCACAACAAGAAGCACTTGACCGAGGTAATTAGAAGAAGGAACTTGATTGCGGAGCAGAGAAACAGTTCGACACGAAACCTGATGGAATGAACTACTACCGGGAACGCATATGGATTCCGGCGGTAGATGAATTGAGAAAGCTTATCTTCGATGAAGCACACAAGACTAAATACTCTGTTCATCCAGGTGCTGATAAAATGTACCAAGACTTGCGGGGATTTTATTGGTGGCCTGGAATGAAGAAAGACATAGCCGAATACGTCGGTCAATGTCTAACGTGTACGAAGGTAAAGGCAGAGAATCAGAGAACATCTGGTCTACTGGAACAGCCTGAGATTCCGCTCTATAAGTGGGAACAAATAGCTATGGATTTCATTACCAAGCTACCCCGCACTTCCAGTGGTCACGATACGATTTGGATGATCATTGACCGTTTGACAAAATCTGCTCACTTCTTTCCTATGCGTGAGACCTTCACGACGGATAAATTGGCAAGATTGTACATTAATGAGATAGTGGTACGACATGGTGTGCCATTGTCTATTATCTCTGATAGGGACAGCAGATTCACATCAAGGTTCTGGCAATCATTGCAGAAATCTCTAGGGACACAGTTAAATTTGAGTACAGCTTACCACCCACAAACGGATGGTCAAAGCGAACGTACCATTCAAACCGTGGAGGACATGTTCAGAATCTGTGTATTGGACTTCGGTGGGAACTCGGATTCCCATTTGCCACTGATCGAGTTCTCCTACAATAACAGTTATCACAGCAGTATCGGATGAGCACCATTCGAGGCTCTTTATGGCCGGAAATGTCGATCACCGATCTGTTGGACCGAAGTGGGAGATAATCGTATAACTGGGCCAGAACTTATTCAAGAAACCACTGATAAGATTGCCCAGATTCAGAGAAGAGTACAAGCTACAAGAAGCAGACAAAAGAGCTATGCTGACAAACGGCGTAAACCGCTAGAATTCCAAGTGGGAGACCGTGTTATGTTGAAGGTATCCCCATGGAAGGGCGTAGTTTGCTTTGGGAATAAAGGCAAATTAGCACCACGGTACGTAGGACCGTTTGAGATTATCGAACGTATTGGTCCTGTGGCATACATACAGAGATTACCAGATGAACTCAGTGCGGTGCATGATGTATTTCACGTCTCGAACTTAAAGAGATGTCTTGCTGATGAATCACTTGTCATTCCAATCGAAGAAATTCAAGTCGATGAACAGTTGCATTTTATCGAGGAACCTTTGGAGACGTGAATCAAGCGGATAACATTGTTAGAAATCCATGCTAATCAACGGCACAAGTTAGGTAATCAATTTGGAATCAAAGATATTCAATTGGGCCAAAGTGGGCCCAATGTGGGCTTAATTAAGCCCAACACACATTTAAATGTTACTTAAACTCAAGTAATGGGATTTTAAATAAAAGAAACCTATTTGTAACTTGTTAGATTTCGTTAAATGATTTTGACTTAATATTGAATTAAAATGGAAGTTAATTGTAATGTTTTGATTTAAATACTTATTGTGATATAATTGTTTGGGAACTTGTTGAAAAATAGACAATATCATTGTCTGGATTTTAAACAGAAAACAAAGGAAACTCTACTGACATTTCTAAAAATATAAAAGTAAGTTATTAAAACTAACCATGGGAATTGGGGTCATGAAAGGGTAACTAAGTTAGATTAGATCTTAGAATTACACTAGTAATAGGACACTTAGTTGCACACACGACAAGACCAATCCTTAGGCACAACGACTATTACGTGTACTTATTGTATTCAAACTTTTATAAAACAACTCTGGATCTAAAGATATTTAGCCTACAAACAAGAGTGTGCATTCTGTGATAGTACATTAGACATCAACACAGGTGAGTTCATTGCCCCTTTTCTAACATTTTTGTTTTAAAACGCGGGGCTGAGAAGCATGCGTAAACTGTTATTTAAATTGTTTACTGAAATGCTTTTAAAGTTATATGTTTTACATATATCAATGTTATCCTATGTCTAGGAAGATTTTATGCAGGTTTTGCTAAACTTATTTACTTATAAGTTAAGTGAATAATCGGGTTAAACTAAACATTTCAAACAAATCAAAACATTTCAAAGGAATCAAATGATACATTTTGACAAATCAAGTGGATGAGTTCAACGAATCAAATGAAACATTTTGACAAATCAAGTGGGTGAGTTCAATGAATCAAACAAAACATTTTGACGAAACAAGTGTGGGATTTCAACGAATCAAACGAAACAATCTTTGCAAAGTTAATTATGTTCAACAAATCAAGTGTTTGTCGAACAACGAATCAAGAGTACATTTGATCAACGAATCTAGTATTCAAGGATCAATGAATCAAGTATATCTTGCCACAATATCAAACGAATCAATAAATCATTTTCAAGGGAAAATCTGGGAAATATCAAAGATAACATATGCCAAAACGAATCAAGAACGAAACAAAAACCCTACATTTCAAGAAGTCCTAGCTAGACCGTTTGATTTGTAGGTCATATGTTTGATGATATTTACAGAATTCCCTACTACTAAGTGCCTAGATTGACATACTAGTCTACTCGAGTTTGACCAAGGCCAATCATTAGGACTTAGATTTTATTAAATGTTTATTTATTTATTTAATTAAGCATTTATAACTGTTTCTACAATTGCTGTGGTTGATCGTATTTTGTGATGAACTTATGGAATCAGTATGGATTTCAAATGATTGTAATTACAGGGACAAATAACAGAAGGATTTTGGGTTTAATTAGAAGGGTAAAAATGATTAACTATCATTAACAACAGTGTCATATACAGATTAGTATGTGGTGGGACGGTGGCTGGGCGGGCGGTAAGTTCGACCCTACATATGCCCTATATATAAGCATACCGATCTGAATATTACATGTGGAGTTAATGAGGTTAAGGTCTTTACCGGAAGAGGTTTACAAATCATTTTCAAACTCTAAACTATATGAACTCACCAACCATGTGTTGATTTTATTTTTGCATGACTTCTCAGGGGATGAATAGGTCAACTAGGAAGCTTATGCTTTTGGACTAGGACTTTAGTTAGAAGACTTAGTATTTTTGGGACCTGCATATTTTTGGAAACATCATTACACAATTATTTTGTATATCTTGTGCAGTTACAAGATAGTTATTTATGATGTTTGTAATAGATTTACATTGTTAAATTATGAACGATTTGGATGTAATTTAACTTTGTAATTCTATTCTATTTAGCATTTCTCATTTATATCATGTGCAATGTAAACAATCTGATCACTTTCGATTATCACTCACGATATCGCGCCCCCGAGAACCTTCCGCCCGACGGGGACTACGATCCGACCCCGCCGGCTCGGGGTGTGACATATACTATCTAATTCAGTATGCTTATATATAGGGGATATATAGGGTCAAGGTAACCACCAACCCTGCTACCAGCCCACCACATACCAAACCACATGATATATTGTTCCTGGTGATAATTAAGCATTTCATCCCATACCTTTGATTCACAACGTTTGAATAACCTGAAAATCTGTTAACATTGATCACCCGAAATGACAACCTTAACCTCATCAACAACCACCTATGTTTTCCAATCAAGTATGCTTATATATTGGGCATATGTGGGGTCATGCTTACCGCCAGCCCAGCCACCAGCCCACCACATACCAAATCGCATAACATATTGTTGTTAATGATAATCATGCATTTCATTTCACACCAATGACACAATAGTTTCTTGAGTTCCACAAATTGAAATTCTATTGATTCCTCGAGTTCATCACACATTAATGATCAACCTTAGTATTTGTAGAAACATAATATTAAATGCTTAAATAAATGAATAAGTAAACATTTAATACAATCTAAGACATAATGATTGAGCCTTGGTCAACTCAATCAACTGTTCTTAGTTTATTGGTGGTGTCCAGTCAGTATCATCTCACACGTGGCCCATATCAAGCTTGACCCAAAGGAGTCTATTTGTATGTTTCGGGTCTTTATGATGTGCCCATATCAGCATGACCTTTCAGGTCTACTGTATATGTCAGGACTTTAGGATATCCTTAGATCATTGTTCACCTATGTTCTCTTGTTGTTCGTTTGATTGTTTGATTGTTGCCCATGTTAGCATGACTATGTAAGTCTACTATATATGTCGGGACATTCTGTGTTTTACACGTGGTCTTGGTTGGCATACGACTGACAGCCACCTAGAATTGTTCTTTGTTTATGTCATTATTTCTTTGAAACATACCCCCGGAATTTGTTCTTAAATTAGTCCATTAGTTCCTTGAATATAGATCTTTGAAACTAATTCTTTGTTTTAGATCTTTTGTTCTTTGAAAATGAACCTTTAAAAAAAGTTCTTTGTTTTAGATCTTTTGTTTCTTTGAAACACTTCTCTAAAAATAGTACTTTAATTTAGATCTTTAGTTATCTTACTCATGGTGAGTAAATAATTCATTTTGCAAACCTGTAAATAGTTTACCTAGACAAAATCTAGGATTTCAATTATGCATATAAAACATACATGAAGTAAAAGCATTTATGTAAAATATATTCCAAGAAAATAAGTACTGAGTGTTGACCCATATTAGATCATTTGGTTGAATGATCTAGGTTAGTTATACAATCACATAAAACCCACTAAGTACTGAGTGTTGACCATTACAATAGCCAACCCCTTGTAATTAGTGATGGTTTTAGTCCCCTTTTTGAATTTGTTTTATGTTCTTAACTAAGCCCATGAGCAATATTCTCGCCTTGTAACTAGGACTTGCATTACTATGTTCGAAGTGATCTAGAACCATTAAGTGTAGAAGACCGTTAGGTTTGTTGTCCCATAAGTTAGTTAACACCTCAGAGTAGTCCCATTTGGGCCCTTGTGATATTATTAACTTAACCTAATAGTTCATAAATACATTCATGTGTTAGACACTCCAACGAATATGCGAAACATTTCTGTGTGTATGTTAAGTTAGTTTAGGAAAATTTTGCATTTGACTACCCTAATGATTTTCCTCTTCACAACCCACGTCCCAACCCAATCCATAGACTTATCCCTATAGTTTTCGGTAGTTCTCATTCATGTAGCCCATCATGCGAAGAGGGGTGTTATGCGAATGGAAGACCACGCTAATGGTGATGAGCTGCCGAATATGGATGACCATGCGAATGGGATGTTTCCTTTGGACGTGATGATCATACGAATGTGGCGTCATGCGAATGAAAAGACTCGACCGAAGAAGGGTCCATGCGAATGGGTTCCCATTCGGCCCTTGGAGCTAGCTCATTCGTTTCAATGGCCATTCAGCCTAGCTGTGTGGTTCAGTCGCATGGTTCGCAGCCAAGCACCCCATTACCACCATTTACAAGATGTAATCCCAGACCAATTGTTCTCCAGGTTCCTAACAAGTTGTAGACTCGTTTAGTGCAACACCTATGGGCTTGTGATGGTTCTAGAACCAGTTTTACATGGGTGTTCGAACCATGGGGTGAAAAATCCTAAAAATCGTGACTTTAAACTCGAATCTACCTCGTTTCAAATGATTCCAAGATCTAAATTCTCTTACTTTCGCGATCTACAAGTTGTTGTGGTCGTTTTGACACCAAAATCGTTAGATTTGGTGGAGTATTGAAGATTCTAGGGTTTTGAAATTTAGAGAGAGAGTGTAGAGAGAGAAAGTGACGGTTTGTAGAGTGAGAGAATGGTAGGTGGATGGTTGAAAAGGGCATTAAATGCCATTTAGTGTCTTTAATCGTTTCGATGCGTTCGTGTTTGTTCGGTCTCGCTCGGTTTCGCGTAGAAGCGTCGGTTTTCGGTCGTTTTCGTAACGAATCGTTACAGTTTTAAAATAGAGTTTACTAATTTCATTTAGGTGGAAATTCCTAATAACTTTAAGTGTTTAAATCGAATCGTGTAGTCGCGACACGTATTCGTTCGAGTCGTCACCCGTACGAACACTACAATACTACACTTTTCAATATGATTTTCAAATTATTAGACATCATTTAGAATGTATAAATTTCAAATATATTCTTACAGATCGTCATCTATACGAAGAATCCGTCAGTTTAGCATTCATGTAACGGCATCCATTATTGTTTTGTTCTGTACAACCTCACATACGTTTATACATAATAATGTCCAAACTAACAATCACGTAATAGTTTTGCGTTGTCAAATGAAATTCTGACTGTTAAACCATCTCTTTGAATCATGTTTCTGAAATGAATGTGTAATAGTTTTGTGTCAAACATAAATTGATAATAGTATACATGTAATACACATAGTTTGTACCTGAGTTACTGTGCAAGTTACTGTTCCAATTATGATTCCGGCACTTATGGTACAACTTAGTATGTTTATTTTTAAGATGCCTGCTGAACTGCAATTTGTACCGGATCACAACATGACAACACATCTCGTTGTGCCTCCTGAGAAGCATAGTACGTTCAAGACAATGGTGGATGGGCTGATTCTCTCGCCCGTAAACTTCGCTATAATGGAGTGTCAACTAGTTATCTCCAGCTTCATCCATGACTTCTGGAACTCAGTTACAGAAGACACCGATGCCAACAGGCATGTTTGCTTGATTGCAAAGGTTGAAGGGCAACCTGTTGTTATCATTGAGCAGATCATCCGAGAATGCCTACAGTTTGGAGACAAAGACGCTGATCCAGTCGAGCTTGATCATGATCTTGTTCAAAGCAACCTGCTAAAGTAATATACTAGGGACCCTATCCTCACCATACTGGAGATACTTGGCACATGTTGTCACTCAATGCCTATCTGGACGAACAGGTGGATATGACGTGCTCAACCATACTCTTAATTCATGCACTGTTGCTATCGCACAAGGAATGTATTTCAATTTCTCACGTGTGATCTTCCGAGATAAGTATGACAACATCAAGGGGAAATGGAAGGAGATGCTTCTGGCATTTCTGAAATTTATTTAGATCATCATCAACAGATGACTTCAGAACGTCATTCCTATTGTTGGGAAACTTCCTTTGAAGCAGATGAATCAAGACATATTCTCCTACATGGTCATGAATAAGAAGGGAAAGAAGATTTTTTCTGGAGCCATAACATTGTAGAAGTTTTCATCTCTTTGCTGGTTTAGAGGAGGATGTTGAAGACCAGGGCACTCTAGTGGCATTTGTTGGCTAGGAGCATGATCAGGCTCCTGCTGCCACATCTGCACAGGAAGCTGAAACTGACAAAGCCACTTCCTCTGAGTCTTCAGATGGAGAAACGGCGCTAGTTAAAGAGCCAGTAATTGTTACACCACCCCGTGCTTGGGTAGACTCTAATGATGTAACATCTGTAAATATTCACGACGTAATCATTAATGATATTCAATTCACAGTACATGTATGTAGACGTTCATGGTATCATTGTACAATTATTTGTATGTTTTAGGAATTTAGAGTGAATGATTAAGTATACACTTAGTATTTAATTATTGTCAAATACACTACGTAATAACACTATTGTAATATAGCGAAACAATGGTGGGCTGGTGGTTGATAAGGCAGGTAGCTGGACTCTATGTATGCCTATACATAAACTGCGTTCGATGTATTGGGATAGTGTTAGTGCATAGTGTACAGACTAATAGTAAAACTAATAAACCATTTAAACAAAATCGTAATATGGAAGCGAGACTTGGTATCATTATGGGTGACGATCCATAAAGATATCTATGTTAAACCTATTATTACGAGTAAACGGCAATAAATACAAGAAACAACCAAAAACGCGTATACTTACCGGCATGCACGTAATTATATTCGTTTACGTTTTGAAACGAACGAACTTTACAAAATGCGTAAAATATTAATATGTATTTTTACAATTTTGAAAGTCGTCAAATAAAACCCAAAATGAAATAACAAAACTATTTTTAACAATACTATGTCGTTCGTGTAATTTACGTAACGGAATGCGCAAACGTGTAAGCGAACGAGCCCGAACACGCGGGGAACCACCCAGGGTATTTAAGCAATGAATCCCTTCATTTATGGCCTCCACCAACTAGAAATTACGCTCTCTCTCTCTAAAAATCGGAACTCTCTCTACTTTCTCTCTCTAAAAGATCACTAGACTTTTCTTTCGTTTCTTGACGGAATCGAGAGTTCTTGTTGTCTACGGAAAGCTTACGAGGTCCACATTGCAGAAGTAAAAAGGATCGGGGCTGAAAACGGCTAGATTTGAGCAGGTTTGTGCTTGAACTTTTGGCATATAAGGGTTTTCTTAAACCCGGAACATATGGAACAAAAAACCGATGGGAAGTGGATAAAAATTTGTTAAACGAGCTGCCATTGGGTTCAGAAACACTTGTATGAAGTTATTCTAGTCATAGATGGGTTGTACAAGTCGTGGATAAGGCTGGAACCTAATATCGAAGGGCACGAAGCAGGGCAAAATAATGTCAATGGATGAACACTAAGGAGATTTTCTTCCATCGACCCTAATAAATTCGACAGGTCTAAGTTGGCCAAGTCTTCATCGACATTGATAGTGTCGACCACTCCAAGGGTAGCTGAACCATTTCCATCGACATTAGCAGTCTCGGAGGGTTCAAAATTCGATGGAAGTGCCAGGTGTGTTGACACTATAGTATCAATAGAGCTGCAGTTGGGGGAGCTGACTTGTGTCGAATCTAGCTATGTCGATACTACCTTTCATTGCCAGCCCTCATCAAAAGTAATTCTTAGTCATCATCCAAGTGTTATGAACAGTAAGTGAGCCTAAACCACCCACAAACGAGTTAGTAATCCATTATAAATTTATGAATCATCAACTAAACTTAAATTTAAGTTTTCAAACTTATAAACTAAGTACTGAAACAAACATTATCATGTTAACATAAGGTGATATCGACTAAACTTGGGATGGAATCAAAACACATTTAAACCGATCGTTCAAATAACATAAGGTCTTTAACAAGAAAACATTTACTTATAAATGTACAAATCATAATAACACATTTAGGGTTTTGAGCATAATATACATAGCAACTACAAGTGAGAGCATCTTTCATGGAGCATTCGTTCATCTTGCATCACCATCATTCAAGGTGAGTACATAGCCCCTCTTTCCTACTTTTAAAACTTTTGGGGTGGAACATGTGAATACTATTTTCGAATTTACTTTCTTAAATGATTTTCACTATTCAAAAACTTATGTTTGGCATATGTTGGTAGCTTAAACTCATTTAAACATAGACAATGGACATAAGGCACCTAGTCATGACTTGTCATGGCACACGACGCAATCCATTTCAATCTCTGTACAAGTTGGTTTTCAATTATCAATAAAGCTATGTAACATGGACGCACATTTGTAATCAAGCATATTCACATCATGTATGCATTGTTCAAGACTTCAAGGGCTTAAATCATTATTCTTGGATTTCAGACTTGAAGTTCACGGATTTGTACATATCAGGTCTCAAGGGTTAGAAGTTATTAATTTAACCCCTAAGCTTGAGTTTTCACACTGGTTTATCGTTAGTACTGGGTGATCACAACAAGGGAAAACGGGTTTTACACCAAGGTCAGAGTTGGATTTAATTAATTTTAAAGCCAAAGTTGGATTGGTGTAGACTTAGCAATATGAGTTAGCTGTTGATTAATTTTAACAACCTAGATCATATTGGACGCATTTTCATTAACACAGAGTTGGTTCTAATTAACTTCATTACCATGGGCTGTGTTGGTTTAGTCAGTCTTTGCCTAAATCCAAATGTAGCTTAAGACTTAGATTTAAGATGACGCTAGGATATACTTGATGACAGTTTGTGTTACATTAGCATGTTACAACTTTTACATGAGTATTTATACATTTTATGTACAGTAGTTATTGGTACATGATTCATTGGTTGTTTGAACTCAGGAATTATACAGGTTAATCACAGGTTTGCAAAATGATTTATCTTTTTTTAAACTTATACTTTGATATTCATAAACTATACATTTTTATATATTTAAACCTATGTATCTCACCAACTACTATTTGTAGTTGACAGATTTTCTTCTCATGTTTCAGTTGATCAAAGGTAGGCACAGGACATGGACAACTAAGGCGACCTAGTCTAAGATAGAACAAGATCAAGAAACAAGCTATGACGGACTAGAAACCCATTAAATCCTTGTGGTTTAATTATCTTGTCTGTTCTTATTTTGTAAACAGTATTTTTGAGGTCGGTTAGTTGTATTCTTTTGGTAGTTAGACATGATATGTAAACATTACTTTAATCATATGAAACCTAGTAATTCATTGTCTTTGTTCATCCTTAATCTTGTGCATTGAATCAATTGATCAATCGATCATTCGTCAATGCGCCGTGGAATCCGCACACGGCGCATGGGTGTGACAGTTGATTACATCCCTTCTCCAGAGTCAACTCTTGAAAAGAGAAAACTGAAGATGGTTTCGAGAAGACTTAGGGACCTCGACTCAAGAAACTGAATGTTGCGGGCACATCTTCTTAAACATCACCACCTGCACCACAAACAACTCACACACAAACCACCCATACTATTCTAGCCACCAAGGCAGCCAAAACCGCCAAAGACACCCAATCCACCCAACCTCAGATCAAAACCACCAAACCTTCATCACCCCAACCATCAAAACCTCAATCACCTCCACCCTCACAAACCTCACCTCCTCAATCTCCTACACCCCTTCACTTCTCTCAAACTCCACCACCACCAAAAACCAAGGACGACAAGGGCAAGGCTCCCCTCAAGACTCCTTTACCTTACATACCTGAAGATGTGCACGTTAATCTGAAATTCCATTAAGAGCGGGTGTTTGTGCTTTAACAAGACCCCCTGCTTCCAAAATCCTTATAATTGAGAATCTTAGTGACGGTATGCTGAAGATTGTTGAACACCTTAACAAGATAAGAAAAGATATCAGCCTCTTGAAGAAAGAGAAGGCAGAGCTGGGAAAAGAGATTGAAGCTCTTAAAGGATCTAAGCCTGCTAATAAGGAGGAAAATAAGGAAGACAAGGAAGATGAAGACAAGAAGGATGATGAAAAAGATGAGGAGAAGAAAGATGATGACGATGATGATGAGAATGATGATAAAGGTGGTGATAAGAAAAAAATGGCCCAAGCAAGAAGAATGGTGAGCCCAATGACGATCGGCGGTGATGATACTAGGAATCCTTCTTCCTCCAGCAAACCATCTAATGATTTTGATGATGATTTGTTTGGAGATATTCCAGATGAATTTTTCTTTGAGGGATTTTGGATAAGAAATGATAAACGAGGTATATGGAGATCTGTTAAAGGATGGGTCAATGGATTCAGTGTTCGATGCAGTCTGTGAACGGGAGCATGGAGAGTTTACCGGATCTTCCTCATGAGCATCTAAGGAAGACGATCCAGAGAACATCATACTCGGGAATATCTCCACATATCAGTATTTAGACTATTTGTATGCTCAAAAATATGTCAATGCCCAAGTATAGGAGGTCACCTCTCTCAAAACTGTGATTGAGAATTGGTTTGACAAGAGGAGAGACTGGACTCCTGTTCAAACTGAAGTGCAGAAGACTTGGATCACACCAGGACCAGATGATGTGGTAGGGAATCCTGAAGTGTCACACCCCCACCTCTCGTCACTTGTTAATGATGTCACTGAAACGGTCGAGAAAGCATAATGGTGATGTCTCAGAGATGAGGGGTGACTTACTTGATCCGATATCACAAGCACACAGATTAACTTAAAAGAAATGCATTACAAGGATTTCGCAATCACAACCAACATTACATTATATAATCTAAGTTTATTACATTTATTTAATTACAAATGCTTAAAGTGCTGCCTCACCGGGTGGTCACTGTCTTCCTGCAAAAGGGTTTAAATTTGAAACGTCAGCACAAAGCTGGTTAGATCATACAGTTCAAGTTCCACAATATGATATGATATGTAATTATAAGTTCTCAAAATGTTCTGTTCAAGATAATCATGGGACCCGTATCTAGTTCCTTTCGGACTGTTCTGTTCTTGTTCTATAAAGATACTACCCGTCGGTACATATCTATGTGCCTCATTGTCTTAATGTCTATCACGACACATTAAGAAGTTATGGAAACAGATAACAAACATTTACACCAAGGGGAGTTGCAAGCTCCCGGCAAATGGGTTGTCAGCCAATAGTACTATCAATGTTTTATGTTCGGCCCCACATGGGTTCACTAGATACAGTTCGGAAATGAGGACTTTTGATACTGTGATAGTGTTCTTGTTCTACAGGCAAAATCCCATGAAATCCACAAGTTCTCAACAATCACATGAAATCACGCAGATAATAATGATACATATCATATAGTTCTGAAAAGTTTTACAGCGCTACCCCGATGTTTATAAAAGAGTAAAAAGAAAAGGGGTTGTACGAAACTCACCTGATAATATAGAGGTAGCATAATATCTCCCAAACTGATAATAAAGGGGTGATTCTGCATTTATTTATATTTAATGAGTTATTTAGGCTTTAATTTACTAATTAGATCTTTCTGAACGTTCAATGTCAAAGACATTGCTTTGAGAGTCATCAAACTGATATTAAATATTTAATTTGTTAATTTTGATGTTGTATCATACAATGTACGATAATGTTGGAACCTACATTGGATTAGATTCCTAATACAAGGTTGATGACACTCTTGATTAATCAGAATAATCTAAGATTAACCAAATAGTTAATGTTGTTGATTATAATGCTAAAACAATTTCTAGATGGTTTAATAGCTTAGGAATGATCAATTCTTGTTATTGATTACCCAAATATCATGAAATATCACAATGTTGCATTAGGATAGGTGTAATAACCATGTTTAACATGCTAATCTGACTGTTATCATAAACATCAGATAATCATTCCAATAAGTATGTTAATGGTTGTGATTAGTTTGAAACACTTGGATTCAACCTTACATTTCAAGGATCAATCAAACTAATTACCTACATTGTCATAATCAAATGGTTTAAACCATTATAATCATGGGTATGATTTCATGCAAAACGGGCATTACAACAGATCAAAACAAGGATTTAACCGTTAAAACATTATGTTCTTTGTTTATAATCAATCCTAGCCATCATCTAGGCAATAATCAACAATCCTAACAATGTCATTACGTTCAAAATCAAGATCTAATCAATCATTATCAAACTAGATGGTTAAAACGAATCATTACCTAATCAGACGGATATCTGTGGTTAAAACGGCGATCAGTACTTGTAGATATGATCCCTGGTATGATCTACGGCTTCTGATGGCTTCAAAATATAGTTTGGATGGTAGTTTGGCCGGAAATTGCGTCGGGTAAGAGTGTGTGTTCGAGAGAGTTGAAGAACTTCAATTCTGCATGAAATCTGATTAAGAAGATCAAAGTTTTCCACCGCCTCATCTGTCGCGTACCGCGACGAGAAGCCAAAGAAGGCTTCGCGTACCGCGAAGAAATCCGGGTATCTCAGATATTTTCATGCATCGCATACCGCGGAGAACCCTCATCCTAGCCTTCGCGTAGCGTGACGAGTCCAAAAGTTCAACAATTAGAAATTTTTCTTCGTTTTTCTATTCCGGGCAATCCAGGACTCCGTTTTGCACACGGTTTTCTCCCACTTTCATCTTTTCTCGCATACTATCGATCTGTAATAATTTCAATCGCCAAATCAACGCGGATTTCTAGAACGACCAAATGTGATCCCGTCATCAATGACATAATTCTCAACTACAATTGTCACAGTCTCCTCCTGTTTGAGAAATTTCGTCCCGAAATTTAGTGACGACTTACATAATGACAATCGTTTATGAGAATAGATGTGGGTATTTTTCTTTCATTTGATCTTCACGTTCCCAAGTATACTCAGGTCCACGCTGCGAATTCCATCGAACTTTAACGATTGGTATGCGACTACGCTTCAGCACTTTCATTTCTCGAACCATTACCTCTACTGGTTCTTCACTGAACTGAAGTTTTTCATCAATATGAATCTCTTCTAGAGGTACTATTAATGATTCGTCAGTTAGGCACTTCTTCAGACTGGATACATGAAAAACATCGTGAATATTACTGAGTTCAAGAGGTAACTCAAGTCTGTAGGCTACCGATCCAATTCGTTCAAGAATTTTGAATGGTCCTACGAATCTTGGTGAAAGTTTACATCTTTTCCCAAATATAGAAATGCCCTTCCAAGGTGAAACTTTCAACATTACTCGATCACCTATTTGGAATTCTAACGGTCTACGACGATTATCAGCATAACTCTTTTGACGATCGCGAGCAGCTTTAATCCGTTCTTGAATGAGTGCGATCTTATCGGTTGCTTCCTGAATGATTTCTGGGCCTATGATTTGACTCTCACCTACCTCTGACCAACAGATAGGTGATCTACACTTGCGTCCATAAAGTGCTTCGAATGGAGCGCATTGAATACTGGTATGTAGCTGTTATTGTATGAAAATTCAACAAGTGGAAGATGAATATCCCAGCTACCTCCGAAATCAATCACACAGCTTCTAAGCATGTCTTCAAGAGTTTGATTTGTTCGTTCAGTCTGCCCGTCCGTTTGTGGATGATAAGCTGTGCTCATATTGATTTGTGTGCCAAGAGCATTCTGATGAGTTTGCCAAAATCGTGACATAAATCGACTATCTCTGTCAGAAATGATAGAGATGGGTACTCCATGTCGAGATATAATCTCATTAAACATAGAGTTTAGCGAGTCGATCCATAGAATAATCCTCTCGGATGGGTAGAAAATGCGCAGATTTTGTAAGTCGATCAACGATAACTCATATAGAGTCATGATTACGTGATGTTCTGGGTAATTTAGTGATGAAATCCACAGAGATCTGATCCCATTTCCACATGGGAATCTCAGGTTGTTGCAATAACCCAGAAGGTCGTTGATGTTCAGCCTTAACTTTGAGACATGTTAAGCATGGATCCACATATTCGGCTATGTGTTTCTTCATTCCAGGCCACCATTAAAAATCTTTAAGATCTTTGTACATTTTATCAGCACCTGGATGAATAGAATACCTGGATTTGTGCGCCTCATCCAAGATAATTGTTCTAGAGTTACCGAATAAAGGAACCCAAATTCGGCTTTTGAAATACAGCACTCCGTCAACTTTCGTTTCGAGTTTCTTGTCTAATCCCCTCAGTCCTTCAGCAGAATAGTTCGTTGCTTGTAAAGCTTGTTGCTGAGCTTCTTTAATCTGAGAAATTGGACTAGTTTGAATAGTCATCCCTAACGCTTTCACACGTAAAGGTTTGACTCGTTCCTTGCGACTCAAGGCATCGGCTACGACATTAGCTTTACCTGGATGATAACCATTTTTACTGTCATAGTCATTTAAAAGTTCTACCCACCGCCTCTGTCGCATGTTCAACATTTTCTGATCTACAATGTGTTGAAGACTTTTATGATCAGTGTATATAATACACTTGGTTCCGTATAAATAGTGTCTCCTAATCTTGAGTGCAAACACCACTGCACCAAGTTCTAGATCATGAGTGGTATAGTGCTTCTCATGTACTTTCAGTTGTCGAGAAGCATAAGCAATTACCTTATCATTCTGCATTATAACACACCCAAGACCTTGACGAGAAGCATCACAGTACACTGTGAAATTATTAGTACCTTCCGGTAATGCCAAGATAGGTGCATTGCAGAGTTTGTGTTTCAACAGTTGGAATGCCTCCTCCTGTTGGGAATCCCATATAAACGGTTGATTTTTATAGGTCAATGCGGTAAGTGTCAAGGCTATTTTTGAAAATTTTTTGATAAATCGACGATAATAACCTGCCAGCCCCAAGAATTGATGTATTTCAGTCGGGGTTCGTGGTGTCTCCCATTGCTTCACCGCTTGAATCTTACTGGGATCCACTTGAATACCGTTCTCATTTACAACATGCCCAAGAAATTGAACTTCTAGTAACCAAAACTCACACTTGGAAAATTTAGCATATAATTTCTCATGTGCCAAAAGTTCTAAAATTAGTTTCAAGTGTTGAGCATGTTCTTGTTGATTCCGAGAATAAATAAGAATATCATCAATAAACACAATCACAAATTTTTCCAGATAAGGTCTACATACTCGATTCCTCAGATCCATGAAAACTGCAGGTGCATTGGTTAAACCAAATAGCATTACTAGAAATTCATAATGCCCATATTGAGTTCTAAAAGCAGTTTTAGGAACATCATCATCATGAATACGTAACTGATGATATCCAGATCTTAAATCGATTTTTGAAAAGTAAGTAGCACCTTGCAATTGATCAAACAGATCATCGATACGAGGTAGTGGATAACGGTTCTTGATTGTCAGTTTATTGAGTTCCCGGTAGTCAATACACATCTTGAATGAACCATCCTTCTTTTTCACAAATAGAATTGGTGTTCCCCAGGGTGAGAAACTAGGTCTAATAAAACCTTTATCTAGAAGTTCCTGTAATTGACCGGAAAGTTCTTGCATTTCTGATGGCGCAAGCCGATACGGGGCTTTAGCAACAGGTGCTGCACCTGGAATCAAATCAATACGAAATTCGACTTGTCTCACTGGGGGTAATCCTAATATGTCCTCAGGAAAAACTTCAGGAAAATCTTTGACTACTGGAATGTCTGTGATTTGTTTGAATGGAGACTTGTGCTCAATCACGTGTGTCAGGAAAGCATAACATCCCTTCCTTAAGAATTTCTGAGCTCACATATAAGAAATGATACCAAGTTTCCTACCAGCTCGTTCTCCTTGGACTATCAGTGTATTACCATCAGATAATGGAATACGAATCATCTTGTTTTGACATACAACTTCTGCTTGGTTATCAGAAAGCCAGTCCATACCTGTCACAACATCAAAGCTTCCAAGCTCAATAGGAAGTAAATTGATATTGAAAAGATGATCATTCAAATTCAAGGAACATCCTTGAATAACACTGTTTGTTTTGATTAACTTGCCATTAGCAAGTTCAACGACATAAGGAGTTTCTAGATTTACCGTAGGCAATGAAAGTAATGATGCAAATTCAGGAGAGATAAAACTCTTATCTGCTCCTGTATCTAATAGAACTGATGCTTATAGATTATTAGGAAGAAACATACCAGTGACAATATTTGCATCATGTCTCGCCTCAGTCGCACCAATCTGAAAAGCTCTCCATCTAGCTTCATTCCCTGGATTGGTGTTGTTGTTCGGGCAGTTTCTCATAAGATGGTCAGGACTTCCACACTTGAAGCATGACCGGTTGTTTTGAGTGGTTTGTCGTGGTGCTTGGTTTGGTGATTGAGCAGGAAACTTGCAATATTTAGCATAGTGTCCTACTCGGTTACAGTTCAGGCAAACAGGACAAGGTCCTTTGTGATGGAATGGACACTTCTTGCATTTGGGCGCCTGCCCAATATAAGTTTTCCTCTCAGAAACAGTTGCACCATAGTTCTTCACAATTGGCTTGCCCTGGCTAGTCTTAGCAGGAGCTTTTGCCTTGGTTTTGCCAAACCACTTTCGTTTAGTACCTTTTGAAACATTTGAGGTACCGATATCACTACGGCTCACTGCTGTCTGAGTTTTCAAGAATAGAGTACCACTCCTTACCGCCTCATTGGTAAGTGTGACACCCGGCAATTTCAGGTGAATTGCGACTCTTACATTCTTTACATTTCACATTCATACTTGTTGCATTTCATTTAATTATGATTGATTAGATGAGTTGAACACAAATTAATGCGAGACGATAGTTCGTGGAGCTATCGAATCGTACATTGCACATTGGTTTTGGAAACCAAGTGTGGCAAACACAACACTAACGCAAAACAATAATTCGGGGAATTATTGGATTGTGCATCACACGTTGATTAGGATTAATCAAGCGTGCAAACACTCCGTTAGACACGAACACAAACAATCATCGATAATTCGAGGAATTACCGAAACACACACGAGTCTCACGAACGTTGGTGAACGTCAAACACATTGTGTATCACAACACTCGAAACTTCACGAAACAGTCACACAGTGAACTGGGAAGCTCAAACGAGTCCAAACGACACTCGAACGATGTTCTACAGTCGAGAAACGGGCGAGAATGGGCCCAGAACAGCAAAATAGGCATATTGGGCCTTACATATGGGCCAGGCGGTACGCCTGACCCGAAGAACCCATCTCTGGCGATGCGCGCGAGAAGAAGAACTCAGCCGGACATATTTGCCATCCGCGCGTAACGCCTAGGACCATTAGCCTGCGTCAGGCGATACGCCTGACATGACCAGATCGCAAAATTAGATTTACACTCAACCTATCTCACTTTTAATCATTCTAATCCTATTCTCTCGGCCATAACACCTCTATCTCGAGTTCCTACCTCTGTTTCTTCATCATTTCACCAGAAAACTCCATTGATGAAGCTTTGAAGCTCCTAGGAAGCCATTGGAGCATAGAAGGAAGCTTGGAACTCATCACCATCAACACACCACCACTTGAAGCCACTAAGAGTTTATTTCCAACCACCCTTGGAGCTGCCAAATCCCTGATTCAACTTCATTCCAGCGATATAGAGCATCTAAGGTAGTTTTACTTGCTCCTTGATAGTTAGATCGAACATGCAATGGGTAAAAACCCACATGCATGAAGATCCACTCACATGCAAGCACCCACCCATCACATGCACGAATTTCTTGTGGTTTGAATCTGGGTTTGATGATATAAATGTGTTTCTTGATGATCTATGATGTTTAGATTGAGTTTTATGATGATCTAAAGTGATGGGTATGAACCTATATGCTTGAAATGATGATTTAAGACATTATAATGCCATGCATGTATGATCCATGATGGTTAGAATGATTTTGAGTATATAGATATGTTTCTTGATAACATTGGATGATGATTTCATGAATAGATGATGTTAAAATGGTTTATTTATGATTATTTCTATTTTTAGTAACTTTTGAGTTACAAGATGATGATGTAGTGAAAGTGGTGAGCATGCATGTGTATGAACATGTTATTTGGATGATATTATGATGATTAGAAACTTAAGAATGTAATTTTGAATGTGATTATAGTCACTTTTAACATGGTTACTATATTTAGTAACTTTTCGGGTCAAAATGTTGCTAGATTATGTTATGGACCATGTTTGCATGTTTAAATGATGTTAGATTGGTTATTATGATGATTGGTGACATGAAAATTGGTTTAGAAATATTAAGATGGTCATTTTATGCAAAAACTACAAAGTTACTATTTATAGTAACTTTATTTTTACAAAAACCGATTTGTAAACATGATGTGTGATTCGAGCATGCTAAATGACTTATTATGATGTAGTATGATGATTTGATACTAAGTTAGATGGTTTCTGATGTCACGAATGCTACAATTGGAAACTTTCCATTTTAGGAAACTTTTATGTGCAAACATGTTGTAAACGAATTATGTGACTCTGTATGATGATGTGCTATGTGTCAACATTATCACGTAGGACTAATGAGCATGCCAGAACTCTGAAATCAATATGCTTGTGAACTTGCTATAAATGGTAACTTGTCCATAGACGTGACTTGCGCGTTTTGCACACAACAAGCACTAACACGAATGTTTCACAATACACAACCAAAACATGGTTCACCAACGGGTCGTTGACACACACGGTCAAACACGGTCAATGTAGACCAACACAGACAGACATGATCAACCGAGAGTTATTGATCACGTAACACAATCACTTACACGAACTCACGTGTAATATACGATATAGGTAGCCGGTGACTGACCACCCGACGACACAGGAGCTTACGCTTACATTTGTTCATGTTAGTGCATATTTGAAATGTTTTGCTATTCAAAAGTTGTATTTATTTTGAATTGTTAAGGGTTCGGCTAGGTTTGCCAAGGTTCGTTTGGCCCACGAACCTAGGCAGGTTCGGCGAACCTATTGTGTCTAAGGGTTCGGCGAACCTATAATCTTGATAAGATTCGTCTGACAAACCTATAGGTTCGTTTAGCAAACCTTAGGGTTCGGCTCACGAACCTAAGGTTCGCTGGTCTGTAACTATATATAGTTGTTTTGTTTGTTATTTTAGTAGACTTTTGCTGAGTGCTTTTGTGAGATCTGCTGAAATTCTCTGTGTGAGAAGTTTGTTAGTCTTGTAATCATTTGTTGATAATACAAGAAGTTTTTATTGAAATTGCTTGTTTTCTTGAGTTTTATACATATCAACTATGGATTCCGCACGTAGTAGATAGTTAGTAGAGCTTGTATTTCGATCCTGAACGGTTTCACCAAACCAACAGTGGTATCAGAGAGTTTGGTGAAGTTCTACACTACAAATTCAAGGATTTCAAGCATTTGAAGATTTGAAGATATGAAGATCATCAATGGCTACTTTCTATTCTCTTTTTGACTGATTTTCTGGTGTTTGAGGTTGTTTATCTTGTCAATTGTTGTTGAATTACAACAATTGAAGTTTTGGAGATGTTTTGGTAGAGATTTGGAAGGATTTTTTGAAGTTTTGGAAATTTTCCCGCTCAAAAATTTCAAATCTGCGCTACAGGTTCGTTCCACGAACCTGTGATTTGCTGAAGACAAAGGTTCGCTGTTATTCTGAGTTTTCAGAGGGTTCGTTTGTAAATTTGCTGAAGGTTCGGCAAGGCTCGTCAATATAGTTCGCTAGTTTGTTTGATAGTTCGGCAGAAGGTTCGCTGGTTACTGTTCATAGTTCGGCTGAGGGTTCGGTTGAACTAAAGGTTCGTTAGTATTGAGAGTTAGTCTGTGCAAAGGTTCGTGAGTTTCAAAGATTCACTGCTCAAAGGTTCGCTGCTCAGAAGACAAATTTTGTCCATAGGTTCGGCTGAGGTTCGTCTGAAGGTTCGGCTGAAGGAAAATTTAGTCCATAGGTTCGGCTGAGACAGAATTTTGTCTAAAGGTTCGTCTGAGGATAAGTTGAAGGTTCGGCTAGTTCAAAATCTGAAAAGGTTCGCTGCTTTCAAATTCAGAAATTATGTCTGACATGTACGCAGCTATGGCAAGTCAGAATACCAAACTTCAAAGCATTTTAATCAGTGAAACTGAAGTTGGCAGTACCAATAAAGTGCCAAAGTTATTGGATTTAGCTGATTATGATAACTGGAAAGGAAGATTTGAGACTCATCTTAATGGCACAGATACAAATTTATGGGAAAGGATTTTATCTCCTTATGAGAGACCAAGGGTAGTTGGAACTGATTTGTATCAACTCTTGGAAAGGTTAGATGTAGATGAAAGGAAGAAGTATGACTCAGAGAAGAAAGCTTACTGGTTATTAAGTCAAGCTATTCCAAATCAAATTTTGCATCAGTTTGATGAGCACAAGACTGCATATAGTTTGTGGAATGCATTGAAGGCTAGAGTTGAAGGAAACACAAATCTGAAGAAAATGAAAGCCACTGACATCAGAAAGGAGTTTGAAAATTTCAACATCATCGGAAATGAAACTCTAGATGCCTTTATTACCAGATATAGACATTTGTTGACTGAAGTGAGGAAATATGGCATTGAATATTCTGAAGATGAAAAGATTGATTGTTTGGCTGATGCGTTACCAGATAAATGGAACTCTTTGGTGCTGATATTGAGAGAGAATCTACCTGGATTGACTTTGGTAGAATTTATTCAGAAACTGGAGGAACAAGAAATGAAGGACAAACGTAAAGCAAGAAGAGTAAATGTCACTCAAGATCCTTCTTTATATGGTGGTTCAGTTGCTACACCTCCTGCTGCATCTGCAAAAATACAGACTGCTTTTGTGTCCAGAACTTCTGAAACTACTCAAAGTTCTTCTGTATCTTCAAGTTCTAGTTCACATTGTCCGATCAATGAGAAAAAGTCTGAATCAACATCATCACCAGTACAGCTGAATACTTCAAATTTGGGAAAAGTAACAGTTGAAGCAGTAAAAGATCACATGTCTATTTTATCATGTGTAGTGAGTGCATATGATGAGCAAGTAGCTGGAAGAATTGGAAATGCCAATTTGACTTTTGAAGACTATGCTCAGATAGATGAGGATGAGATGGAGCTGATAGATACTCAGTGGGCGTTGGCAAGTGTTATTCGCAGAATTAACAGATATGAGAAGAAAACCGGGAAGAAATTTACTTTTGACCGGAACACAAAGTTTGGATTTAATCCAAAATCAACACAGTGTTATAACTGTGGAGAACATGGTCATTTTGCAAGAGAGTGCAAGAATCCCAAGAAGCAAGGAAATTTGAATCCTTTCAAGCCAAAGGAAGAATATCAGAAAAAGAAAGAGAAAACTGAGGAATCAACGTCTAAAGCACTTGTGAGTCAAGCTGATGAAGGTTATGATTGGGGAGTCAAGTATGATGATCTTATGGGTGCGTTCATGGTTCTTTAGAAGAAGAATCTAGCAAAGGAAAAGAGAAAATTGATGAGATGACTGAGGTACAAAGTGATTTGTATGAGATGATAGATAGACTTAAAGAAATGAATTCTCAGTTAACTTCTGATCTGAGGGAATGCACAGAGGCAAACAAAAAGTTGATTTCTAAAGAAAAGGCATTTGATAAGAAAATAATCGATCTTAGCAAAGAAAATGAAGACTTGAAAATCAAGGTTTTGCAAAACAATTATGCAGTTTCTGTACATTTGGACTCAGTTCAGAAGTTAAAAGTGGAATTGGCAGAAGCAAAAGCTGAAGCTGAATTAAACAAAGCCAAGCTTGAAAACTATCAGAATTCCGCATATGTCATTGATTATTTTGCGGCTTTGCAAAATTCACGTGATAGTTCTGGGATTGGTTTTCATGCTGTTCCACCTCCTTCTAGTTTTGTACCAAGGCCACAACTTGAGCCTGATTTAGAAGTTGATCCTATTTCATTAAAGAAGAGTGGATCTGATCATGAGAGTGATTTTGTTGACAATGATGCTCCTATCATTGAGGACATCACTGATTTAGAATATTCAGATGATATTCTAAGAATGATTGGTCATCAAAAGGACAAGTCTGTGGATAAGAAGAATCAAGTTTTTCAGAAATCAAAATCTGAAATAAAGAATGTTGGGAATTCTGTGACTAAAAACAAGTCTGTTTCAAAATCACACCTAAAAGTCAAGACTACTTCTACTGTTAAGCCAATTGTGTTTGTTGAGTCATTAACAACACAAAAAGGAGAATCAAGCAAAGTTTTTAAAAAACCAGAGAAATTTGTTAAAAAGATTGACAAAAAGTTTGTCAAAGTTGTTGACAATGTTAATCAAAGTGGGGTTGGAAACAAGGGAATTTCAAAGAATTTTCAAAAGAATGTTAAAACCAAAGTCACTGATTTGAAGAAAAAGATTCAATCTCCATCTGTAGCATCCAAATCTTTAGATTCATCTAAGGGGTGTGATGAAAAGCCAAAGAAGGTGTCATCAAGGAAATGCTACAGATGCGGGAAACTGGGACATGTCATTGCTGAATGTGATATGGATAATTGTAACAGATTTCATACATTTACTCCACGAGAAACACGACAATGTTTCACTTGTGGAGGAAAAGGGCATATTTCTGTTAATTGTCCAAATCACAAGGTTAAGAAGAAAATTTCTTCTAATGACAGTCGGGTAATTCATTCTGATAGAACTCCTAGGAGGGTAAAGCCTAGTGAGGATGAGATGAAAATTCTCATGAAATTTGATCCTGAGTGTATCTGGGTTAAGGATGAAAAATTTCATAAACAAAGAGTTTTTGATAATAAACAAAAAGGTAAAAAGGTTTTGAACAGGTCATCATCATCTGATGATGAATTTTATGATAACTTTCATCATAAAAATTTTTCAAAACAACATTCAAATTCAAATTCTTATTGGAAATTCAGATACAGGTCAGGAGATAGATTTGATTTGAGAGATGATGAATACTTGGAAGATGGTTCTTCAAGTAGTTCATCAAGATCGAACGGCAGAAGGCGGTTCGGGGAGACTCAACGCCGAAAAGGCGGGAGTCATCCCTTTTGGTACTAATCAAATTTTGTTTTAATTTATTATGCAGGATGCATTCACGGGCCATATCAACAGTCGATGGATTGTTGATAGTGGATGCTCCAGGCATATGACAGGAGAGTTAGTTTTGTTGAGAGATTTCAAGGAAATGAAAGGATGTTACGTTAACTTTGCAGGAGATAAGGGTGGTCAGATTACTGGATGTGGTAGTTTGACTAACGGTAAAGTTTCGTTTGATAATGTAAATTTCTGCAAGGAGTTAACTAACAATCTTTTAAGTGTATCACAGATATGTGATAAAGGTTATCAGGTGTTGTTTGATGACAAGAAATGCTATGTCCTCAAACAAGGTATTCAAATTCCTGATGACTGGATTCTGATGACTGCCGACAGGTATAAGGACTTATATGTGTTGGACATGGCTAAGGCGGAGACGGTAAATCAAGTTGAAACATGTCTAGTGTCGAAGGCCGCAGAACAGGATACGTGGTCTTGGCATAGACGAATGGGTCACATACACATCAGAAAAATGAATTATCTTGTACATAATCACTTGGTTGATGGTGTACATGTTAAACATTTTAGATTACCTGATGTGTGTGTTTCTTGTAAAAAAGGAAAACAGAAAAGGAGGTCGCATAAGTCTAAAACTGTCTTTTCTATTGATAAACCATTAGAACTCCTTCACATGGATCTGTTTGGACCGATTAATGTGAAGAGTATTGGTGGTGAATCTTATTGCTTTGTTGTGACCGATGATTTTTCTCGATTTTCATGGGTTTTTTTTTTAAAGACTAAATCAGAAACTTATGAAAACTTTGTGTTGCTTGTGAATAGATTGGAGACTTTGTACAAGTTAAGGGTTAGGCGGGTTCGATCAGACAATGGGACAGAATTCAAGAATCAGAATATGGAAGTTTTTGTGATTCTAAAGGGATTCAGCAGCAGTTTAGCGCACCGTATGAACCACAAATGAACGGTGTAGCTGAGAGGAAAAATTGTACATTAATAGAGTCTGCTAGAACGATGTTAGCTGATTCGAAGCTGCCCATTACTTTCTGGAGTGAAGCCGTAGCGACCGCCTGTTTTACCCTTAATAGAGTGCTGATAGTCAAAAGACATAAAAAGACTTGTTATGAACTTCTTCAGAATCGGAAACCAAATTTGGAACACCTGGAACCCTTTGGGGCTCCTTGTACAATGCTCAAGAAAGATGCTAAATTCAACTCTAAGGTTGAAGAAGGTTTCTTTCTGGGTTATAGCCTACCCAATAAACGTGTGTTTAACAAACGCACAGGTGTTGTGGAACTCTGGTATAATGTGGATGTTCAACGACATACACCTATACCGGAAGGCAAAGGTCCAAATTGGTTATTCGATTATGATAAACTTTTCGAGTCTTTTAACTTGTCTCCTACTGTTACTGATGATGAAATTTCTTTGCAGATGTTATATGACTTACAAAATTCTGAAGATCAAGAAGTTTCTCATCAACTTGAAGATAATTCTCCAATTGAGGAAGGCATTACTGAAGCAGTTAATGATGACTGGTCATCGGAGGATGATCAGGAAATTTTTGAAGATGTAATTTCTCAAGATCAAGATGAAGAACAAGATATTACAAATCTTGATCATGGAGTTGGCGTCCCGCAAGTACCAGTGTCTAGAGTCCATGTGAATCACCCTGTGAAGCAGATTATTGGAGATCCGTCTGTTGGAGTACAGACGAGAAGGCAAGTTACAAACGAGGAGAGTTTGTACGTTGAGCTGGAGCGTAATCATGGGACTCAAGAGTTATGGATGCATTCTGCATTCGTTTCTCAGATTGAGCCTAAATCTGTAACTGAAGCCCTGCGTGAGCCTGCCTGGGTGGAGGCCATGCAAGAGGAGCTTAATCAGTTTCAGAAACTTGGAGTATGGCATTTGGTAGATTTACCAAAAGGTGAAAAGAAGATTGGCACCAGGTGGGTGTTGAAGTGTAAGCGAGACGATAGAGGCGTGATTGTTCGAAACAAGGCTCGTTTGGTTGTCCAAGGATTCAGACAAATCGAAGGAATTGATTATGACGAGGTTTTTGCACCTGTGGCGCGGCTTGAAGCAATTAGATTATTTCTATCTTTTGCTGCCCACAAAAAGTTCAAAGTATACCAGTTGGATATCAAGTCTGCATTCCTTTATGGTTCATTGAAGGAGACAGTGTATGTTTGTCAGCCACCGGGCTTTGAGGATCCTATCCACCGGGATCAGGTTTATATCCTCGACAAAGCACTGTACGGTCTTCATCAAGCTCCTCGAGCCTGGTATGAGACCCTCTCGACTCATCTTATTGAACACGGGTTCAATAGGGGTCAGATAGACAAAACTCTGTTTTATCGGGATAAGGGCAAGGACATTCTTCTTGTTCAGATCTATGTGGATGACATCATCTTCGGATCTACCGATGAGCAGATGTGTTTAGAATTTAAGCAGGTTATGATTGAGAAGTTTGAGATGAGTGCTATGTCTGACATTAAGTTCTTTTTGGGTTTACAGATTGATCAGTCTGATGATGGTATTTTTATCCATCAGACCAAATACATTCAAGATGTGCTAAAACGGTTTAGTATGCTTGATTGTAAACCCATTTCCACGCCCATCCAGCCCAATCACGGGATTGAGCCGGATATTAAGGGGGAGATAATAGATGCTACATTATATCGTGGAATGATTGGGAGCTTAATGTATTTGACTGCATCTCGACCAGATATTGTATTTGCTACAAGTATCTGTGCTCGCTATCAATCAAAACCAAAGGTTTCTCATCTGATTGCAGTCAAGAGGATTTTACGTTATCTGAAGGGTACTCCAGACACCGGTCTGTGGTATCCTAAGGATGATAACTACTCCTTTCATGCTTACAGTGATTCAGACTATGGAGGATGTAAGACTGACTCCAAATCAACTACTGGAGGTGCTCAATTTTTGGGGGAGAGGTTAGTCTCATGGCAGTGCAAGAAACAGACTTCTGTTGCTACATCTACATGTGAAGCTGAATATGTAGCAGCTGCCAGTTGTTGTTCCCAAGTTTTGTGGATACAACAACAGATGCGAGACTATGGAATTAATTTCCTAACTACCCCGATTTATGTTGACAATGAGGCTGCGATTGCGATTACCAAAAATCCAGTGTATCATTCACGTTCAAAACATATTGACATTCGGTTTCATTTCATACGAGACTGTTATGAAAAGAAACTGATTGATGTTGTGAAGATACACACAAACGAGCAAAGGGCAGACCTTCTCACTAAAGCCTTTGATAAACAACGTTTTGAGTACTTACTCAAATTAAATGGAATCAGGGTTATGGGTGAGGTAATCAAGACTCAAATTCCTTTATAATCAAATTTATTGAAATAACATCAGATTTTTATTCATTTTTTTGTGTTTTAGTTTTTTAGGGGGAGAATTGTTTTAGAAAATACAAAAACATTAAAAATCAAAAACACAAAAACAAGAAAAATTAAAAAATCTGAGAAATTGATTTGTTTATGTGAGAAATGATAGTACATTATTTACATTTGGAAATATATTTGTTTGTATTATTAAAATTTATAAAATAATTACAAGTACTATAAATGATGTGTTGATAGGTTTATAACTTAGTAAAGATAAGTTTGAATAAATTTTTGATAATGTTTTATAAGAAACAAATGCTTAGAATGCAGTACTTAGTTTTGTCCTAAAAGAGTGGTAATTTTCGGACAAAATGTTTCTTGAACATAAAGTCAAATTTCTAGTTGATCATGTCTTTAATTTTTTAATAAAGAAATTCTGATTTGGTTTTTCTTTTATTTTAGTTTAAAGCTGATACATTCTTTGTGTATACTTACGTATCGACCTGATTGTGTTAGCTTTAGACTATTTAAATTTGTTTTTCTTGGTTTTGTTAAAGATTTGGACAATCTATGTGTATATGTGAATATCGAACTGATCGTTAAATCTTAAACTTAAATTATTGTTTAGTTCATTTTCTGGATCATTTGAGTATACGTAAGTATCAACCTTGATTCCATGATTTTGAACAAATTCAAATTGTTTTTCTATTTGTTATTTTCAAAAAGAAATTCTGCTTTATTTTTGCATGATCAGACTAGCTATAATTGATATTATAAGTTTGAGAACATTTATGTTTGATTAATTATTCACAAATTGGGGATGTGTTCAAGTAGTTGGAGTATTATAAAATGTTTGATAATTTTGTTTTAAACTGATTTCTTTACTAAGTAATTAAATTTAAAAGGAGAAGTATATTAACAATCATAGTAGACTTGTAATTTACAAATAATTGTTATATAATATAAACAGATATGTTGAAAATTGTAATATAATATGATCTCATGTCTGAATCTTTCTCAAACAAAAAGTTTTTTTTAGTTAATTGTGTTAGATTGCATTTTATTTGTTCTAAAAATTTAAAAAATTCAAAAAGATTTTTTTTAAAAAAATTTGATGTTAAATTGATAATGTTTGATTATTTGTTTGACTTTGGAACAATTAAATATGAATTTTGTTTTGAATTTTAAAAGAAAAATCATGTTTTGAGAAGGTTCGCTGATATGGTTCATGGGTAAGGTTCGCTGAGATAGGTTGTTGTCAAGGTTCGTGAAATAGTTCGTGAGTTAAGGTTCGTGAAATAGTTCGTGAGTTAGGGTTCGTGAAATAGTTCGTGAGTTAGGGTTCGTGGAGATAGTTCGCAAGAAGGTTCGTCAAGATGGTTCGCTGGAAAGGTTCGTGACATATAAATACAGGGTTCGTGAAAATAGTTCGTCACTTTCATACTGATTACAGACGACGAACCCTTGAAGGATTTTTTTCGATTTTCGATCTTGGACCTCCCAGAGCTTTTGATTGTTATCATTAGATTCAGAATCATTTCGTGAACATTTCTAGGTAGAAATTTTGGAATTTGACCGAGTAATTTGAGAGATCTGAGAGTTTTTAGAATTTTTATGTTTGATTCTGTAATTTGACTTTAATATGTTTAAAATTTAAAAATTGGATAAACCGTCTTTGTTAAAGTTGTTCATCGATAAGTTTCGAACCTAGGTGCATAATTTTTTTCATCAGATTAACTGTTTTTGAATTTTCTGATTCAAATGTTGAAACTGGGACGATGAACAGGTTCGCTGAACGAACCTTAGGTTCGCCAAACCTTGAGGGTTCGTTGAATTTGTATAGGTTCGCCGAACCTTGAGGGTTCGTTGGATTTGTATAGGTTCGCCGAACCTTGAGGGTTTGTTAAATGTGTATAGGTTCGTGGCGAACCTTTGACTTTCAAAGGCAACGAATCTTTTGGTCAAGGTTCGTTTGGTTAACAAGGTTCGTTCATTTAAAAGGTTCGTTTAGGACAAGGTTCGGTCATTGCAAGGTTCGGTCAGTGTAGGGTTCGTCTAGAAGTAGGGTTCGTCTAGCAGTAAGGTTCGTCTAAGAAAGATAGGTTCGCTGTTCTTTACTTAGAAATTTTTTTTGATTTTTTATTTTTACTTAATTTTTTATTTCTAATTTCTTTTATTTCTTTTTGTAGAAATGGCGAACTTAGTTTTCGGAGACAAACACAATATTTGTGCACATTTGGATCCGACTACCAAAAATGGTCAAGAATTCAGACCGATGATCGAGTTTCTCAGAAGATCAAGGGTTTATCATGCTATCTCAAGTTCAGTTCAGATATATAGATCTCATATTCAGAGCTTTTGGGGATCAGCTCGGATAATTTCTGTTGATGATGTATATACTATAGATGCGAATGTGCTTGGACAAGCAATTCGTATAACTGAGGCTGATGTTAGGAGAGTATTACATTTTGGAGGTGAACCAGATGGTGTAACTCTTATTCCTGAGAGTTGCATCAAAGGTTGTTTTCTACGCATCAGATACTTCGGAGATTACAACTCCATTTCTGTGAAGAAGGGAAAGCTGCCTCTCCAATACAAATTTCTTGCTCATGTTTTATTGCATTGCCTTAGCATGAGGAAAGGCACATTTGATGAGTTAAGAGATTTGATGCGATCTGCCATGGTTGCTCTTATATTGAACAAACCGTTCAATTTTTCTGGCATGATCTTCCGCTACATGTGCGACAACATCACAAAGGCTAAGGATAGGTTTTACATGTATCCTAGATTTGTGCAAATGTTGATTGATGAGAGGTTTCCTGAAGGTCAGCTACCCAGGGAAGTTGTAGATTTATTGAAGCTCAAACACATGACTGATTCAAGTTTGGGTCAAGTCAGAGTGTATCAAAGAACTGGGGATGCTGTACAAGAAAAGGATTTGATTGCACATTGTGCCAGGGCAAATTATGTTGCACCTGAGGGTGATGCATGGAGGCATGATGATTCAGAGTCAGATACTGAAGATGTTGAAGCTGCTGATAATCAACCACCACCTCCACCTCCACCAAGACAAAAACCAAGGAAGACTCCTGGTCAATCTTCACAATCAACTGCTCAAGCCAAATCATCACAAGAACAAAGTTCTCAGGAACCATTGGAAGTTGATATGTCTAAGATGCAGACAGAGACTGTTGGTGATGCTGATGATGAGAGTGAATCGTCTGACACAGAGTCAGAGTATGAGATGGTTCAAGAAGGGAACCAGATGGTGAAGAGAAGGAAGAGAAAGTTTGTTGAAAAGGATGCTGAGGAGAAGGAAGAAAAAGATGATCCTATTTTTATTCTTGAAGAGCCTGAATCTTCTAAACCAAAGAAGATTAAAAGAATGGCCAAGAGAGGGCCTTATGAGAAGATGAAGACAAAGACTGATAAGACCACTGTGTCTTCACCGGTGATTGTTACTTCAATTTCTGCTGCTGTTTCTCCTGTTGTTACTACATCAGTATCTGTTATTGATTCACCAGTCATCACTTCAGTTTCTGAGTCTGATATTCATGTTTCTACTGTACCAACTTCTGAGTTTGTACATGTAGCTTCTTTTTCACCATTATTTGTGGAGGCTACTACAGTATCTACATCAGTTCCAGAGACTTCTATTCCTCAGGATTCAATTCCTAGAGATGATTTATTTTCTGGACTTGATGATTTGGGTGATATTAACTTCACAGTTAACTATGATGATACTGATCTTAAGCGAAGATTATCTATTCTTTCCAAGGAGGTTGAGAGTTATAGGAAAGAAAAAGAGCAAAAGGTTGCTGAGATTGATGAGATTAAAGCTCAAATGGCAGTGATGATGAAATGGAGAGAAGAGGATATGGAAGAGAAGAAAAAGATGCAAGACAAAATTGTTGAATTGGATTTCTTCATCAAACTACAATCTGAAGATATAGTTGATTTGAAGAATGATAATATTGATTTGAGATTCAAGATCAAGGATTTGGAATCTAAAGCTACAAAGTCTGAAGCTTCAAGCTCAAAAGTTGATAAAGTGGTGGTTTATATTGATGAAGAAGAAGAAGAGGTTGACTATGGTGATACTGATATTGATGAACATCCTGATGATGGAGCAGATGGTGGTGATGATGGAGCAGATGGTGGTGCTGGTGGAGTTGCTGGAAGTTCTGGGAGTTTGAATTCTGTGACTGGAGCTATTGTGGTATATACTCATTCTAAACTTGCTGCTGATGCTGTTCCGTTGACTTCTGTATCTTCTGATAGGGCTAGGGATTGTACTGATGTTGAATTTGAAGACTTAGATGAAATAGAACATCCCATGGCTATTCTTGATTATTCTCTGGCTACTTTTCTTGATCTATTTAAAATGCATTCTAATATAGACTTGCAGAGAAACATTGTTGAGATTCAAGTTTATCAAGAAAGAGAAGAAGGAGAAATTTTGGGTGACTACTCATTTCAAGATTATCAATATGTTTTTGATGATGATAAGGATGATGATGATGATTTGATGTTTGATTTTGAAGAATATGATGATACTGATTTGTCTGATTTTGATAAAGATGTTATTGATGAAGAATTGCTGAATCTAAACATGTTGAAGAAGATATTTGATGTTGGAAGTATGTCAAGTTCAACTTTGAATCCAATTAGAGAAAAGACAAATTTGGATTATTGGAAGGAATTTCAAGATGAAACAAAGTATATCATTGATCATTTGCATTCTTTCAAGATTATGAGGGAAATATATGAAGATAAAGATCCAGACAACCTAACTAAACAATTCACAAAGTTCAAGATTGGATCTAAATCCAAGATGATTGGGAGGATTATTAGTTATGGTTATTTTCATTACATTCCTGGAAGTTTGTCTGATAAAGGTTGTTATGTGGTTAAACGGGTTGATGGATGTCAATACTTTGGAAAGGCTACTGATTTGATGAGTCTACCAGCCTTTGAATGCAAATATCTTTCAAGATTAAGAATGATAAAGCCTATTCAGACCCGACATAATGAAATTTTTGAAAATTTGTTAAAGAAAGAAGGTCGTTTTGGATGGAGTTTGTTATCTCCTCAGTTCAGGGATAGATTCAAAGATTATTTGAAGCCCAAAGTTTATAAAAGACCAAGACTCAGAAAAGTTGAACAAGATTGGAATCCATATTTCAAGTTTTGGTTTTATGATGAAAGAACTTCAGAAGGTATAATTGTGCTGAAGCAGGAAGAAAACTGGAGGGTGATAAGAATGCTTGATCCTATATGGATTGTGAATTGTTCGAGAGATGATATTATTTTGTTGAATTCATCTCAGATATATGCTGAAGATGGATATCATGATGTGGGAGTCAGTTTTAAAGATATTGCAATTCAATATCAAACCATTGCACAAATGTGTTTTACTTTGGGAATACATTCTGGTTGCAATTGGAATGATGTGAATTATCTTTATACTGAGTTGATGCAAGTGCAAAAGGAGAGAGATGATAGAGATTATAAAGTGGAAGCAGAAAGACTTGCAAAGATACCACGTTCGGTGGTGATACGAGCAGTGGACAATGTGGTTGCTGAAGTTGGTGAATCGAGTGGATTTAAAGACAAAGTTGAAGAATCAATTGAAGACAAAGTTGAAGAAATAACTGAAGTCAAAGACTGAAGGTTTTGATAGCAAACATTTAGGGGGAGTTTGTTAGTGCATATTTGAAATGTTTTGCTATTCAAAAGTTGTATTTATTTTGAATTGTTAAGGGTTCGGCTAGGTTTGCCAAGGTTCGTTTGGCCCACGAACCTAGGCAGGTTCGGCGAACCTATTGTGTCTAAGGGTTCGGAGAACCTATAATCTTGATAAGATTCGTCTGACAAACCTATAGGTTCGTTTAGCAAACCTTAGGGTTCGGCTCACGAACCTAAGGTTCGCTGGTCTGTAACTATGTATAGTTGTTTTGTTTGTTATTTTAGTAGACTTTTGCTGAGTGCTTTTGTGAGATTTGCTGAAATTCTCTGTGTGAGAAGTTTGTTAGTCTTGTAATCATTTGTTGATAATACAAGAAGTTTTTATTGAAATTGCTTGTGTTCTTGAGTTTTATACATATCAACTATGGATTCCGCACGTAGTAGATAGTTAGTAGAGCTTGTATTTCGATTCTGAACGGTTTCACCAAACCAACAGTTCACCTCGCTAAGGTGAGTTCACGGCCCCTTTTTACATTTTCTACCTTTGGGGGAGAAAACATTGCATACAACTGTTTTTGAACAACTTACACACTTTTGGTTATTTTTGTACATGCTAATATCGTATATACATATGTGTGGCATTCATCCACAAACTGATAAGTCCTCATTAAACACACCTCGAACCGTTAATAGCGCGTTGCGCTCAGCGTGGTAATTCTGAATAGTACTATTTGGGCCTGACAAGCCCCACTGTTGCGAGCCGTATGGCCACCCCGACTGGAGGTCGGAACAGTGCATAATTGACCAAACAACATTTGCCATATCTTGGATGGATATGGCGGGAGGCAGCATGTTAGCTTCGGTTGCGAACCCGCATATGATATAACACATATTGACTAGCTATCAATTGATATTGCATTGTATTGAAAAATAGACCTGCATACATTTACTTTAAACATTTTGATGTTTACTGCTGATTACAAACCTGTGCTCTCACCAACCATTGTGTTGACCTTTTACTCGCATGTTTTCTCAGGTAACTAAGGCACACGCACCAGAAATAGGATGCTAGGCCGGAGTCGCATGCATCTGTATAAGTGTCGTAGTTTATCAAACATTTATTATCATTTGGTTGTTATGTAATGTTAATCAGCTTTAATCGCTTCCGCAACTATTGTCACGTACCGTTTTGAAAACCATTTTGATTTAACGCTTCCGCAAACTATGAATGATTAAGCTGTTTTGTTAACTTGTACTTTATTTCCGCAACTCTGATATTACTAAACTGTTTTATCCAAATTACTGGATGTACGTACGAAATCAGACATATAGGTCTCGCATGTTGTGTGACCGGAGACTGCGATCCTGACAATCTGCCGCCGCTCGCGCCCCGGAAGGGACGGGAATTCTCGGGGTGCGACAGAATGGTATCAGAGACTCCGGTTATTGCGAATTAGGTTTGCATTTAGTGAACTTAGTCTATAACCACTAGTCTCCACACAACACTTAGTGCTTAGTATTATGATGCTTGCACACATGCCACATCTTTTATGCATTACGTTCATCACAGCACGTGACTACCCGTGATGGGGAGAGCCGATAGCTCTACATGTACTTTACAGTACCTACTGCACACACTACATTAGTCATTAGACAAACACTAACACTTATTCTCGCTATGAAGATCATGGCTGGAAGACGTGGAGGACGCAGGAATGCAGGCGGACGCGGAAACACCAACCTGACTCAAGCTGAGTTGAACGCCCTCATCAACGAACGGGTTGAGGAGGTACTTGCTGCACGGGAAGCTGCCCGTAACCAAAATCTACTGAACCAAGGTGATGAACCTGTTCATATTCACCTTGCACTACAAACACTTGTTTCCAATTCAACATGTTTATTCGATACTTAACTCAACCTTGTTCCTTGCGTATCTCAGGAGCAAACCCTAACCCACCTCTCTGCACGTTCAAGATGTTCCTGGATTGCAAACCCATTCATTCAGCGGCACTGAGGGAGCCGTTGGACTATTACGCTGGATTGAGAAGGCGGAATCAGCCTTCGCCATGAGCAACTGCAGGAACGAGGACAGGGTCAAGTTCGCTGCAGGGACGTTCGAGGGTGCTGCCCTCACTTGGTGGAATGCCAACGTCCAGAACCTAGGGCTTGATGCAGCCAACGCTCTGCCTTGTGGTAACTTTAAACAAATGTTGAACCGTGAGTACTGTCCTCGCGGTGAAGTGCAGAAACTGGAAACGGAATTCTGGAACCATAAGATGATTGGTTCCGAGGTCGAAGCTTACACCGCTCGATCTTATGAGTTAGCAAATCTGTGCCCGGAAATGGCAACCCCACCCTTCAAACATATAGAGAAGTACATTGATGGACTGCCACCTCAAATTCAGGGCATGGTGCTCTCTGCTGACCCCATCACCATGCAACAAGCTGTGCGACTGACTCACAAGCTCACTGATTCGGCAGTTGCACAAGGACTCTTGCCACCCCGTGGTGCTGTGACCACAACCAACGACAAGGGCAAACGAAAATGGGATGACACCCTGAACAAACCAACCACACTCCAACCACCACCACAACAGCGTAAGTTTGGATCAACCCAAGCTTATGCCCCACCCATCCCAACCACCCAGAACCAAGGAGGTTATGTTGGGAAACACCCTAAATGCCACAAGTGCAACTTCCACCATGCACAGGGTCAATGTGGCCGCTTCCAATGTCAGCGCTGCGGAAAAGGGGGACATGCAGCCAAACACTGCAGGGGTGAACTAATGAGAAAAACCCCGCAACAGCCACAACAACAGCAACAACTTGAAGCACCGAAGGGTTGCTTCGAATGTGGGAAACCAGGGCACTTCAAGAAGGATTGCCCGCACCTGAAAAAGAACAACAACCAACCGAACAACAACGGGAACAATGGAGTGAGGGGACGAGCCTTCGTGATTGGGGCCAAGGAGGCCAGGAGGGATCCCAACCTTGCAACCGGTACGTATCTCTTAAATGATAATTATGTTACTGTATTGTTTGATACTGGAGCTGAGAAAAGCTTTATATCTAAGGACTTTAGTGAGATACTTGCCATAACCCCAACACCCTTAGAAGTTGAATATACAGTAGAGCTAGCTGATGGTAAATTGATTGTAACTAAGCACATTCTGAGAGAATGCACTTTAGAGCTAGCAGGCCATAAATTTAAGATTGACCTCATGCCGGTTACACTAGGCAGTTTTGATGTCGTAATGGGCATGGATTGGTTGTCTAAAAACCAGGCTGAAATCATTTGCCACGACAAGGTTGTGCGCATACCTCTCCCTAGCGGAGAAACTCTAGACATCAAGGGCGAAAGGAGTGACACTCCTCTGAACATCATCTCGTGCATGAAAGCTCACAAATGCTTACGAAAAGGATACACTACCATATTGGCGCTTATCACCGACAAGACTGAAGAGGAGAAAAGGATAGAAGACATCCCTGTCATATGCGAATATCCCGACGTTTTCCCGGAGGATCTACCAGGACTTCCACCACCTCGACAAGTGGAGTTCCGCATAGACCTTGTGCCGGGAGCAGCACCTATCGCACGAGCACCATATCGACTGGCACCTTCGGAGATGCAGGAACTGTCCAATCAACTGCAAGAGCTGTTGGACAAGGGTTTCATTAGACCAAGCTTCTCACCCTGGGGAGCTCCGGTCTTATTCGTGAAGAAAAAGGATGGCACGTTTCGTATGTGCATCGATTACCGGGAGTTAAACAAAGTAACAATCAAGAACCGCTACCCATTACCTCGGATCGACGATCTGTTCGATCAACTGCAAGGATCGAGCTACTATTCCAAGATCGATCTGCGATCTGGGTATCATCAGCTAAGGATTCAGGAAGAAGATATCCCTAAGACTGCTTTTCGCACTCGGTATGGTCATTACGAGTTTCTGGTCATGCCGTTTGGGCTGACAAACGCACCTGCAGTATTCATGGATCTCATGAATAGAGTGTGCAAACCATACCTCGACAAGTTCGTCATTGTCTTCATAGATGATATTCTCATTTATTCCAAAACCCAGGAGGAACACAAAGAGCATCTTCAATTGACTCTTGAACTGCTACGAAAAGAGAAGCTGTACGCTAAACTCTCAAAATGCGACTTCTGGATCCGAGAAGTCCAATTCTTGGGACATGTTGTTAATGAACAAGGGATTTATGTGGATAAGTCTAAGATAGAGGCAATCAAGAACTGGGAAGCACCAAAGACCCCAACTGAGGTGCGACAATTCCTAGGCTTGGCAGGCTATTATCGGCGATTTATCGAAGGATTTTCAAAGATAGCCCAACCACTCACAGCCTTAACCCACAAGGACAAGAAATACCTCTGGACTGAAAGACAAGAAGCTGCATTCCAACTTCTCAAGCAGAAGCTCTGTAGTGCACCTATCCTATCCCTTCCCGATGGGACGGAAGACTTTGTAGTATATTGCGATGCCTCGATACAAGGGCTCGGATGCGTGCTGATGCAACGAGAGAAGGTGATCGCATATGCTTCTCGACAACTGAAGGTACACGAGAAGAACTACACCACCCACGACTTAGAACTTGGAGCCGTGATATTTGCACTTAAGATCTGGAGACACTACCTGTATGGTACCAAGTGTACGATATACACTGATCACAAGAGTCTCCAACACATATTCGAGCAGAAGGAACTGAACATGCGACAGCGTCGCTGGCTCGAACTCCTAAACGACTATGAGTGTGCCATCAAGTATCACCCAGGGAAGGCCAATGTAGTGGCCGATGCCCTAAGTCGGAAAATACACCGAAACCCAAGAGGGTAAGAGCTTTACAACTCACCATTCTTCCCAACCTCCCTGAGCAGATACGTAATGCCCAAGTGGAGGCACTTAGACCTGAAAACTTAGCGGCTGAATCACTGAGGGGAATGGAGCAACAACTTACGGAAAAAGCCGATGGCTTACAGTATTTCATGGAACGCATCTGGGTTCCGCATCATGGGAACCTACGAGACCTTGTGATGGACGAGGCTCACAAATCCCGATATTCCATTCACCCTGGATCTGATAAAATGTATCATGATCTGAAGATACTTTACTGGTGGCCACATATGAAAGCCGACATTGCCACCTACGTGGGCAAATGCTTGACGTGTGCGAAAGTCAAGATCGAGTACCAGAAACCATCTGGATTACTCACACAACCTGAGATCCCCATGTGAAAATGGGAACAAATATCCATGGATTTCATCACCAAATTACCCCGTACCCCAAGTGGGTGTGACACAATATGGGTGATTGTGGACCGACTAACTAAGTCAGCACATTTCCTCGCGATCAAGGAGAACGACAAGATGGAAAAACTAGCCAGAATCTATGTCAAAGAAGTGGTCTCACGACATGGAGTGCCAATCTCCATCATTTCAGATCGAGACGCCAGATTCACTTCTAACTTCTGGAAATCAATGCAAAAGTCACTTGGCACGCGGTTGGATATGAGTACAGCATACCACCCACAAACTGATGGCCAGAGTGAACGTACGATACAAACTCTTGAAGATATGCTACGAGCGTGCGTAGTGGACTTTGGAAATAGTTGGGAAACTCACCTGCCGTTGGTAGAATTTTCCTATAACAACAGCTACCACACAAGCATCAAAGCAGCGCCTTTTGAGGCACTCTATGGCAGGAAATGCCGGTCACCTATCTGTTGGGCGGAAGTGGGCGACAGTCAACTCACTGGCCCGGAACTTGTACACGAAACGACGGAGAAAATCGTGCAAATCAGAAATCGCATGGCAGCAGCTCGTGATCGTCAAAAGAGCTATGCCGACAAACACCGAAAGCCATGGAAAGGCGTCATTCGTTTTGGTAAACGAGGCAAATTGAACCCACGGTATATTGGGCCTTTCGAGATCCTGAAGAGGATTGGTACAGTGGCATATCAACTCAACTTACCAGCCGAACTCGATGGAGTTCACAACGTATTTCATGTCTCAAACCTAAAGAAGTGTTTATCGGATGAAACACTTATTGTTCCACTGGATGAGATCCAGGTGGATGAACAACTACGGTTCGTGGAAGAGCCGGTAGAAATCATGGACCGTGAAGTCAAACAACTCAAGCAAAGTAAGATCCCTATTGTCAAAGTTCGATGGAACTCGAAACGCGGACCTGAATTCACGTGGGAACGTGAAAATCAGATGATGCGCAAATATCCCCATCTCTTCAAACAGACAACGTCGAACGTTGACAACAACGAATAAATTTCGGGACGAAATTTCCTTTCAACAACGGGATGATGTGACAACTAGAAAATTTTTGTTTTTTTTTCTCAAACACACTTGTTTCCCGAACACTACCAACAACAACCAAATTTCGGGACGAAATTTCTTTCAACAAGGGGATGATGTGACACCCGGCAATTTCAGGTGAATTGCGACTCTTACATTCTTTACATTTCACATTCATACTTGTTGCATTTCATTTAATTATGATTGATTAGATGAGTTGAACACAAATTACTGCGAGACGATAGTTCGTGGAGCTATCGAATCGTACATTGCACATTGGTTTTGGAAACCAAGTGTGGCAAACACAACACTAACGCAAAACAATAATTCGGGGAATTATTGGATTGTGCATCACACGTTGATTAGGATTAATCAAGCGTGCAAACACTCCGTTAGACACGAACACAAACAATCATCGATAATTCGAGGAATTACCGAAACACACACGAGTCTCACGAACGTTGGTGAACGTCAAACACATTGTGTATCACAACACTCGAAACTTCACGAAACAGTCACACAGTGAACTGGGAAGCTCAAACGAGTCCAAACGACACTCGAACGATGTTCTACAGTCGAGAAACGGGCGAGAATGGGCCCAGAACAGCAAAATAGGCATATTGGGCCTTACATATGGGCCAGGCGGTACGCCTGACCCGAAGAACCCATCTCTGGCGATGCGCGCGAGAAGAAGAACTCAGCCGGACATATTTGCCATCCGCGCGTAACGCCTAGGACCATTAGCCTGCGTCAGGCGATACGCCTGACATGACCAGATCGCAAAATTAGATTTACACTCAACCTATCTCACTTTTAATCATTCTAATCCTATTCTCTCGGCCATAACACCTCTATCTCGAGTTCCTACCTCTGTTTCTTCATCATTTCACCAGAAAACTCCATTGATGAAGCTTTGAAGCTCCTAGGAAGCCATTAGAGCATAGAAGGAAGCTTGGAACTAATCACCATCAACACACCACCACTTGAAGCCACTAAGAGTTTATTTCCAGCCACCCTTGGAGCTGCCAAATCCCTGATTCAACTTCATTCCAGCGATCTAGAGCATCTAAGGTAGTTTTACTTGCTCCTTGATAGTTAGATCGAACATGCAATGGGTAAAAACCCACATGCATGAAGATCCACTCACATGCAAGTACCCACCCATCCATGATGGTTAGAATGATTTTGAGTATATAGATATGTTTCTTGATAACATTGGATGATGATTTCATGAATAGATGATGTTAAAATGGTTTATTTATGATTATTTCTATTTTTAGTAACTTTTGAGTTACAAGATGATGATGTAGTGAAAGTGGTGAGCATGCATGTGTATGAACATGTTATTTGGATGATATTATGATGATTAGAAACTTAAGAATGTAATTTTGAATGTGATTATAGTCACTTTTAACATGGTTACTATATTTAGTAACTTTTCGGGTCAAAATGTTGCTAGATGATGTTATGGACCATGTTTGCATGTTTAAATGATGTTAGATTGGTTATTATGATGATTGGTGACATGAAAATTGGTTTAGAAATATTAAGATGGTCATTTTATGCAAAAACTACAAAGTTACTATTTATAGTAACTTTATTTTTACAAAAACCGATTTGTAAACATGATGTGTGATTCGAGCATGCTAAATGACTTATTATGATGTAGTATGATGATTTGATACTAAGTTAGATGGTTTCTGATGTCACGAATGCTACAATTGGAAACTTTCCATTTTAGGAAACTTTTATGTGCTAACATGTTGTAAACGAATTATGTGACTCTGTATGATGATGTGCTATGTGTCAACATTATCACGTAGGACTAATGAGCATGCCAGAACTCTGAAATCAATATGCTTGTGAACTTGCTATAAATGGTAACTTGTCCATAGACGTGACTTGCGCGTTTTGCACACAACAAGCACTAACACGAATGTTTCACAATACACAACCAAAACATGGTTCACCAACGGGTCGTTGACACACACGGTCAAACACGGTCAATGTAGACCAACACAGACAGACATGATCAACCGAGAGTTATTGATCACGTAACACAATCACTTACACGAACTCACGTGTAATATACGATATAGGTAGCTGGTGACTGACCACCCGACGACACAGGAGCTTACGCTTACATTTGTTCACCTCGCTAAGGTGAGTTCACGGCCCCTTTTTACATTTTCTACCTTTGGGGGAGAAAACATTGCATACAACTGTTTTTGAACAACTTACACACTTTTGGTTATTTTTGTACATGCTAATATCGTATATACATATGTGTGGCATTCATCCACAAACTGATAAGTCCTCATTAAACACACCTCGAACCGTTAATAGCGCGTTGCGCTCAGCGTGGTAATTCTGAATAGTACTATTTGGGCCTGACAAGCCCCACTGTTGCGAGCCGTATGGCCACCCCGACTGGAGGTCGGAACAGTGCATAATTGACCAAACAACATTTGCCATATCTTGGATGGATATGGCGGGAGGCAGCATGTTAGCTTCGGTTGCGAACCCGCATATGATATAACACATATTGACTAGCTATCAATTGATATTGCATTGTATTGAAAAATAGACCTGCATACATTTACTTTAAACATTTTGATGTTTACTGCTGATTACAAACCTGTGCTCTCACCAACCATTGTGTTGACCTTTTACTCGCATGTTTTCTCAGGTAACTAAGGCACACGCACCAGAAATAGGATGCTAGGCCGGAGTCGCATGCATCTGTATAAGTGTCTTAGTTTATCAAACATTTATTATCATTTGGTTGTTATGTAATGTTAATCAGCTTTAATCGCTTCCGCAACTATTGTCACGTATCGTTTTGAAAACCATTTTGATTTAACGCTTCCGCAAACTATGAATGATTAAGCTGTTTTGTTAACTTGTACTTTATTTCCGCAACTCTGATATTACTAAACTGTTTTATCCAAATTACTGGATGTACGTACGAAATCAGACATATAGGTCTCGCATGTTGTGTGACCGGAGACTGCGATCCTGACAATCTGCCGCCGCTCGCGCCCCGGAAGGGACGGGAATTCTCGGGGTGCGACAGAATGGTATCAGAGACTCCGGTTATTGCGAATTAGGTTTGCATTTAGTGAACTTAGTCTATAACCACTAGTCTCCACACAACACTTAGTGCTTAGTATTATGATGCTTGCACACATGCCACATCTTTTATGCATTACGTTCATCACAGCACGTGACTACCCGTGATGGGGAGAGCCGATAGCTCTACATGTACTTTACAGTACCTACTGCACACACTACATTAGTCATTAGACAAACACTAACACTTATTCTCGCTATGAAGATCATGGCTGGAAGACGTGGAGGACGCAGGAATGCAGGCGGACGCGAAAACACAACCTGACTCAAGCTGAGTTGAACGCCCTCATCAACGAACGGGTTGAGGAGGTACTTGCTGCACGGGAAGCTGCCCGTAACCAAAATCTACTGAACCAAGGTGATGAACCTGTTCATATTCACCTTGCACTACAAACACTTGTTTCCAATTCAACATGTTTATTCGATACTTAACTCAACCTTGTTCCTTGCGTATCTCAGGAGCAAACCCTAACCCACCTCTCTGCACGTTCAAGATGTTCCTGGATTGCAAACCCCATTCATTCAGCGGCACTGAGGGAGCCGTTGGACTATTACGCTGGATTGAGAAGGCGGAATCAGCCTTCGCCATGAGCAACTGCAGGAACGAGGACAGGGTCAAGTTCGCTGCAGGGACGTTCGAGGGAGCTGCCCTCACTTGGTGGAATGCCAACGTCCAGAACCTAGGGCTTGATGCAGCCAACGCTCTGCCTTGGGATAACTTTAAACAAATGTTGAACCGTGAGTACTGTCCTCGCGGTGAAGTGCAGAAACTGGAAACGGAATTCTGGAACCATAAGATGATTGGTTCCGAGGTCGAGGCTTACACCGCTCGATCTTATGAGTTAGCAAATCTGTGCCCGGAAATGGCAACCCCACCCTTCAAACATATAGAGAAGTACATTGATGGACTGCCACCTCAAATTCAGGGCATGGTGCTCTCTGCTGACCCCATCACCATGCAACAAGCTGTGCGACTGACTCACAAGCTCACTGATTCGGCAGTTGCACAAGGACTCTTGCCACCCCGTGGTGCTGTGACCACAACCAACGACAAGGGCAAACGAAAATGGGATGACACCCTGAACAAACCAACCACACTCCAACCACCACCACAACAGCGTAAGTTTGGATCAACCCAAGCTTATGCCCCACCCATCCCAACCACCCAGAACCAAGGAGGTTATGTTGGGAAACACCCTAAATGCCACAAGTGCAACTTCCACCATGCACAGGGTCAATGTGGCCGCTTCCAATGTCAGCGCTGCGGAAAAGGGGGACATGCAGCCAAAGACTGCAGGGGTGAACTAATGACAAAAACCCCGCAACAGCCACAACAACAGCAACAACTTGAAGCACCGAAGGGTTGCTTCGAATGTGGGAAACCAGGGCACTTCAAGAAGGATTGCCCGCACCTGAAAAAGAACAACAACCAACCGAACAACAACGGGAACAATGGAGTGAGGGGACGAGCCTTCGTGATTGGGGCCAAGGAGGCCAGGAGGGATCCCAACCTTGCAACCGGTACGTATCTCTTAAACGATAATTATGTTACTGTATTGTTTGATACTGGAGCTGAGAAAAGCTTTATATCTAAGGACTTTAGTGAGATACTTGGCATAACCCCAACACCCTTAGAAGTTGAATATACAGTAGAGCTAGCTGATGGTAAATTGATTGTAACTAAGCACATTCTGAGAGAATGCACTTTAGAGCTAGCAGGCCATAAATTTAAGATTGACCTCATGCCGGTTACACTAGGCAGTTTTGATGTCGTAGTGGGCATGGATTGGTTGTCTAAAACCAGGCTGAAATCATTTGCCACGACAAGGTTGTGCGCATACCTCTCCCTAGCGGAGAAACTCTAGACATCAAGGGCGAAAGGAGTGACACTCCTCTGAACATCATCTCGTGCATGAAAGCTCACAAATGCTTACGAAAGGATACACTACCATATTGGCGCTTATCACCGACAAGACTGAAGAGGAGAAAAGGATAGAAGACATCCCTGTCGTATGCGAATATCCCGACGTTTTCCCGGAGGATCTACCAGGACTTCCACCACCTCGACAAGTGGAGTTCCGCATAGACCTTGTTCCGGGAGCAGCACCTATCGCACGAGCACCATATCGACTGGCACCTTCGGAGATGCAGGAACTGTCCAATCAACTGCAAGAGCTGTTGGACAAGGGTTTCATTAGACCAAGTTTCTCACCCTGGGGAGCTCCGGTCTTATTCGTGAAGAAAAAGGATGGCACGTTTCGTATGTGCATCGATTACCGGGAGTTAAACAAAGTAACAATCAAGAACCGCTACCCATTACCTCGGATCGACGATCTGTTCGATCAACTGCAAGGATCGAGCTACTATTCCAAGATCGATCTGCGATCTGGGTATCATCAGCTAAGGATTCAGGAAGAAGATATCCCTAAGACTGCTTTTCGCACTCGGTATGGTCATTACGAGTTTCTGGTCATGCCGTTTGGGCTGACAAACGCACCTGCAGTATTCATGGATCTCATGAATAGAGTGTGCAAACCATACCTCGACAAGTTCGTCATTGTCTTCATAGATGATATTCTCATTTATTCCAAAACCCAGGAGGAACACAAAGAGCATCTTCAATTGACTCTTGAACTGCTACGAAAAGAGAAGCTGTACGCTAAACTCTCAAAATGCGACTTCTGGATCCGAGAAGTCCAATTCTTGGGACATGTTGTTAATGAACAAGGGATTTATGTGGATAAGTCTAAGATAGAGGCAATCAAGAACTGGGAAGCACCAAAGACCCCAACTGAGGTGCGACAATTCCTAGGCTTGGCAGGCTATTATCGGCGATTTATCGAAGGATTTTCAAAGATAGCCCAACCACTCACAGCCTTAACCCACAAGGACAAGAAATACCTCTGGACTGAAAGACAAGAAGCTGCATTCCAACTTCTCAAGCAGAAGCTCTGTAGTGCACCTATCCTATCCCTTCCCGATGGGACGGAAGACTTTGTAGTATATTGCGATGCCTCGATACAAGGGCTCGGATGCGTGCTGATGCAACGAGAGAAGGTGATCGCATATGCTTCTCGACAACTGAAGGTACACGAGAAGAACTACACCACCCACGACTTAGAACTTGGAGCCGTGGTATTTGCACTTAAGATCTGGAGACACTACCTGTATGGTACCAAGTGTACGATATACACTGATCACAAGAGTCTCCAACACATATTCGAGCAGAAGGAACTGAACATGCGACAGCGTCGCTGGCTCGAACTCCTAAACGACTATGAGTGTGCCATCAAGTATCACCCAGGGAAAGCCAATGTAGTGGCCGATGCCCTAAGTCGGAAGAATACACCGAAACCCAAGAGGGTAAGAGCTTTACAACTCACCATTCTTCCCAACCTCCCTGAGCAGATACGTAATGCCCAAGTGGAGGCACTTAGACCTGAAAACTTAGCGGCTGAATCACTGAGGGGAATGGAGCAACAACTTACGGAAAAAGCCGATGGCTTACAGTATTTCATGGAACGCATCTGGGTTCCGCATCATGGGAACCTACGAGACCTTGTGATGGACGAGGCTCACAAATCCCGATATTCCATTCACCCTGGATCTGATAAAATGTATCATGATCTGAAGATACTTTACTGGTGGCCACATATGAAAGCCGACATTGCCACCTACGTGGGCAAATGCTTGACGTGTGCGAAAGTCAAGATCGAGTACCAGAAACCATCTGGATTACTCACACAACCTGAGATCCCCATGTGGAAATGGGAACAAATATCCATGGATTTCATCACCAAATTACCCCGTACCCCAAGTGGGTGTGACACAATATGGGTGATTGTGGACCGACTAACTAAGTCAGCACATTTCCTCGCGATCAAGGAGAACGACAAGATGGAAAAACTAGCCAGAATCTATGTCAAAGAAGTGGTCTCACGACATGGAGTGCCAATCTCCATCATTTCAGATCGAGACGCCAGATTCACTTCTAACTTCTGGAAATCATTGCAAAAGTCACTTGGCACGCGGTTGGATATGAGTACAGCATACCACCCACAAACTGATGGCCAGAGTGAACGTACGATACAAACTCTTGAAGATATGCTACGAGCGTGCGTAGTGGACTTTGGAAATAGTTGGGAAACTCACCTGCCGTTGGTAGAATTTTCCTATAACAACAGCTACCACACAAGCATCAAAGCAGCGCCTTTTGAGGCACTCTATGGCAGGAAATGCCGGTCACCTATCTGTTGGGCGGAAGTGGGCGACAGTCAACTCACTGGCCCGGAACTTGTACACGAAACGACGGAGAAAATCGTGCAAATCAGAAATCGCATGGCAGCAGCTCGTGATCGTCAAAAGAGCTATGCCGACAAACGCCGAAAGCCTTTGGAATTCCAGGTAGGAGACAAAGTCCTTCTGAAAGTTTCGCCATGGAAAGGCGTCATTCGTTTTGGTAAACGAGGCAAATTGAACCCACAGTATATTGGGCCTTTCGAGATCCTGAAGAGGATTGGTCCAGTGGCATATCAACTCAACTTACCAGCCGAACTCGATGGAGTTCACAACGTATTTCATGTCTCAAACCTAAAGAAGTGTTTATCGGATGAAACACTTATTGTTCCACTGGATGAGATCCAGGTGGATGAACAACTACGGTTCGTGGAAGAGCCGGTAGAAATCATGGACCGTGAACGTTGACAACAACGAATAAGTTGAGTTGATATGCCACTGTCAAAGTTCGATGGAACTCGAAACGCGTACCTGAATTCACGTGGGAACGTGAAGATCAGATGATGCGCAAATATCCCCATCTCTTCAAACAGACAACGTCGAACGTTGACAACAACGAATAAATTTCGGGACGAAATTTCCTTTCAACAAGGGGATGATGTGACAACTAGAAAATTTTTGTTTTTTTTTCTCAAACACTCTTGTTTCCCGAACACTACCAACAACAACCAAATTTCGGGACGAAATTTCTTTCAACAAGGGGATGATGTGACACCCGGCAATTTCAGGTGAATTGCGACTCTTACATTCTTTACATTTCACATTCATACTTGTTGCATTTCATTTAATTATGATTGATTAGATGAGTTGAACACAAATTACTGCGAGACGATAGTTCGTGGAGCTATCGAATCGTACATTGCACATTGGTTTTGGAAACCAAGTGTGGCAAACACAACACTAACGCAAAACAATAATTCGGGGAATTATTGGATTGTGCATCACACGTTGATTAGGATTAATCAAGCGTGCAAACACTCCGTTAGACACGAACACAAACAATCATCGATAATTCGAGGAATTACCGAAACACACACGAGTCTCACGAACGTTGGTGAACGTCAAACACATTGTGTATCACAACACTCGAAACTTCACGAAACAGTCACACAGTGAACTGGGAAGCTCAAACGAGTCCAAACGACACTCGAACGATGTTCTACAGTCGAGAAACGGGCGAGAATGGGCCCAGAACAGCAAAATAGGCATATTGGGCCTTACATATGGGCCAGGCGGTACGCCTGACCCGAAGAACCCATCTCTGGCGATGCGCGCGAGAAGAAGAACTCAGCCGGACATATTTGCCATCCGCGCGTAACGCCTAGGACCATTAGCCTGCGTCAGGCGATACGCCTGACATGACCAGATCGCAAAATTAGATTTACACTCAACCTATCTCACTTTTAATCATTCTAATCCTATTCTCTCGGCCATAACACCTCTATCTCGAGTTCCTACCTCTGTTTCTTCATCATTTCACCAGAAAACTCCATTGATGAAGCTTTGAAGCTCCTAGGAAGCCATTGGAGCATAGAAGGAAGCTTGGAACTCATCACCATCAACACACCACCACTTGAAGCCACTAAGAGTTTATTTCCAGCCACCCTTGGAGCTGCCAAATCCCTGATTCAACTTCATTCCAGCGATCTAGAGCATCTAAGGTAGTTTTACTTTCTCCTTGATAGTTAGATCGAACATGCAATGGGTAAAAACCCACATGCATGAAGATCCACTCACATGCAAGCACCCACCCATCACATGCACGAATTTCTTGTGGTTTGAATCTGGGTTTGATGATATAAATGTGTTTCTTGATGATCTATGATGTTTAGATTGAGTTTTATGAAGATCTAAAGTGATGGGTATGAACCTATATGCTTGAAATGATGATTTAAGACATTATAATGCCATGCATGTATGATCCATGATGGTTAGAATGATTTTGAGTATATAGATATGTTTCTTGATAACATTGGATGATGATTTCATGAATAGATGATGTTAAAATGGTTTATTTATGATTATTTCTATTTTTAGTAACTTTTGAGTTACAAGATGATGATGTAGTGAAAGTGGTGAGCATGCATGTGTATGAACATGTTATTTGGATGATATTATGATGATTAGAAACTTAAGAATGTAATTTTGAATGTGATTATAGTCACTTTTAACATGGTTACTATATTTAGTAACTTTTCGGGTCAAAATGTTGCTAGATGATGTTATGGACCATGTTTGCATGTTTAAATGATGTTAGATTGGTTATTATGATGATTGGTGACATGAAAATTGGTTTAGAAATATTAAGATGGTCATTTTATGCAAAAACTACAAAGTTACTATTTATAGTAACTTTATTTTTACAAAAACCGATTTGTAAACATGATGTGTGATTCGAGCATGCTAAATGACTTATTATGTTGTAGTATGATGATTTGATACTAAGTTAGATGGTTTCTGATGTCACGAATGCTACAATTGGAAACTTTCCATTTTAGGAAACTTTTATGTGCAAACATGTTGTAAACGAATTATGTGACTCTGTATGATGATGTGCTATGTGTCAACATTATCACGTAGGACTAATGAGCATGCCAGAACTCTGAAATCAATATGCTTGTGAACTTGCTATAAATGGTAAGTTGTCCATAGACGTGACTTGCGCGTTTTGCACACAACAAGCACTAACACGAATGTTTCACAATACACAACCAAAACATGGTTCACCAACGGGTCGTTGACACACACGGTCAAACACGGTCAATGTAGACCAACACAGACAGACATGATCAACCGAGAGTTATTGATCACGTAACACAATCACTTACACGAACTCACGTGTAATATACGATATAGGTAGCCGGTGACTGACCACCCGACGACACAGGAGCTTACGCTTACATTTGTTCACCTCGCTAAGGTGAGTTCACGGCCCCTTTTTACATTTTCTACCTTTGGGGGAGAAAACATTGCATACAACTGTTTTTGAACAACTTACACACTTTTGGTTATTTTTGTACATGCTAATATCGTATATACATATGTGTGGCATTCATCCACAAACTGATAAGTCCTCATTAAACACACCTCGAACCGTTAATAGCGCGTTGCGCTCAGCGTGGTAATTCTGAATAGTACTATTTGGGCCTGACAAGCCCCACTGTTGCGAGCCGTATGGCCACCCCGACTGGAGGTCGGAACAGTGCATAATTGACCAAACAACATTTGCCATATCTTGGATGGATATGGCGGGAGGCAGCATGTTAGCTTCGGTTGCGAACCCGCATATGATATAACACATATTGACTAGCTATCAATTGATATTGCATTGTATTGAAAAATAGACCTGCATACATTTACTTTAAACATTTTGATGTTTACTGCTGATTACAAACCTGTGCTCTCACCAACCATTGTGTTGACCTTTTACTCGCATGTTTTCTCAGGTAACTAAGGCACACGCACCAGAAATAGGATGCTAGGCCGGAGTCGCATGCATCTGTATAAGTGTCGTAGTTTATCAAACATTTATTATCATTTGGTTGTTATGTAATGTTAATCAGCTTTAATCGCTTCCGCAACTATTGTCACGTATCGTTTTGAAAACCATTTTGATTTAACGCTTCCGCAAACTATGAATGATTAAGCTGTTTTGTTAACTTGTACTTTATTTCCGCAACTCTGATATTACTAAACTGTTTTATCCAAATTACTGGATGTACGTACGAAATCAGACATATAGGTCTCGCATGTTGTGTGACCGGAGACTGCGATCCTGACAATCTGCCGCCGCTCGCGCCCCGGAAGGGACGAGAATTCTCGGGGTGCGACAGTAAGCTTAGTGGTCAAAAGAATTGTATGTTTCATAGTTGTAGGTTCAGCTGCAGTCACCATTCCCCGAATCTGGGGAATCAAACCCTTAATGTACTTCTCGACCAAAGTTGTTTCCACAGGAAACATATCGGGAAGTAAGAAAGTAAGTTCGTGAAACAGATCGGTATAAGCTAAACAATCAGCACCGATCATTGAATGATTCCAGAATTCCTCCTAGAGTTTTTGAATTTCAGTAATTGGGAAGTATTCTGATCTAATCAGAATTTTAAAATCGTTCCAACCCATCGAGTCGACTGTAACTGTGCCCAAAGTCTTAGCCTGGGTATTCCACCAGGTTAAAGCTGAATCTTTCAAAGAACAGGCAGCATAAGACACCTTATGCTCCTCCAAACACTGGTTGATTTTAAGTTTGGTTTCCATCTCCTCAATCCATCTTAAAAGACCAGCCGCTCTTTCCTTTCCTGTAAAAGTAGGAGGGTTGCAGGAAGCAAAATACTTATAAATACATCCCTGTCGTGATGGATCAGGAGCAGTTGTAGTTGTACCGGTGGTCTGATGAGTTTCGGTGTGTTCACCAGTAACATTTTGTTCTACATGACCCCCACCAGAACCCGAAGTATTGTGTTGCTGGTGTGACATTACGATACCAGCGGCAGATAGCTGTTATTTCACTATTCGTGCTATCATTTGTTCATTCAATACTGATCGACTGGGAGCTGTCGGTGGAACCGTGTTCTGGGTTTGGTCAACGTGTGGAACAGTGTTCATCTCCAGATTAATATGCGGATCCGGATTCGATTGTACGTTCATAAGCGGAACTTGTTCCGATTCAGGGTTAGCATTATTCCTGCCAGCTTTCTTGGCTGGTCGACCTCGTTTTAGAGCCATCGTTCTGCTCACATGCAGACGAACTCAGGTCAGTTCAAGAACAATAATTCAATCATATTCGGTTACACGGAAATTTATATTGAAGTGTGATTATAAAAACAAAGTATAACTACATTGACATAGTTCAGATATGTTCTCAATACACATAGATCACACAAATGTTCGTAGTTATACTCAATCCTGTTAATTCAAAAACATGTTAAAATATTTCACAGCTCATAGTATTCTGATATAATTATGTTATTACCCATGTTTTTGATATATTAACACACAGGACATTGATAAGTTCTCACGTTGATATGTTCTCACGTTGATATGTTCTCACAGTGATAAGTTCTCACAATGATATGTTCTCATACAGATATGTTCTCACACAGAATTGTTCACACAGTTCTGTGATACGTTGCCACACATGCAATAGATATGTTCTCACACAGAATTGTTGTCACAGTGATATGATACATTGCCATACTGGCAATAGATATGTTCTCACAGTTCTGATTATAGTTCACACAGGTTTATTAGAAAGACATAGTTCACACATCACAAATGTAGCTCATTACACAGACAGATACACAAAAGTAACCATTTTATTAACACTATCATAAAGTTTTGATACAATAGAGTGTTACTATTACATTCATACAAATAACAGCCTATCCGCCAACGATATATACAATGAGAAATCCCAAAAATGGAAGATGTCCGATCAGACTTACCGTAGGAAATACGGTAAGCAAGCTAGCACAATAGCTATAGTAGCCAATACTATAGCTAAACATAAGAGTCTAGCCTCGATGCTCATCATCCCGAGCATCCAAACCCACCCCTGCAGTCTCTCTCTCCAGAATGCAACTTGCTGCCAAAATACAACAACCAACGCCTGTCTCCACGTTCTATTAAGCCGCTCCTCCACGTTCGTTCTCCACGCCTGAGAGTCAATTAAGATTCGCCTGCTCCATCAAAGTCAGGTGTGAAGTGAGGATCTCCAGTACGGTAGCACGGGTATCCTCAATGGTAGTCTGGTGCTGGTGTAGGTCTTGTCTCAGGCTCTGCAGGTCTTGAGAGACCGGCTGCATCTGGGCCCGCAGCTCGGCTTGGTGGGAGGATTCTCCCACCTCATGAACAGTCTGAGGCTCATCCCGTGGAGCCATCTGGTGTCGTGGGGGTAGCCCCATGGTCTTGCGGGCCTGTCCCCGCATCCTCCTAAGTCCGTCCCAAGCAGGAACTCTCTGTGGGGACTGACTAAGCTGTCCCTCCGCTGCTATATCCTCAGCATGAGGCTGAGAGTGTCCGTGTGGTGCGGATTGTGCTGGTGGTGGTGGTAATGGTGATGGTGGTGGTGGTGGAGTAACAGATCTAGGACCTGATGGTGTGCGTGGTACTGCAGGTGTCGCCTGAGAGGCTGCAGACGAAACTTCGTCAGGATCGGAGTCTGGTCCTGCACTAGAACTCGGGGTATCATCCAACACAACATAAGGAAATCTCTGATAAATAACAATATTTAATATGAACAAGATATGATGCTTCTTCCTATCTCAAGACACTATTAGACTTTATAATTATTAATGTTCTGCTTGAATCAGATTAAACTAGAATGCACACTTGTCGCAAATTTCAGCTATGCTGGCCACTCATAACTGGAATTCATACCACCTGATTATCCTGGCTTAATTCAAAACAAGTTTTGTTCATTACTTATGTTCGGTGCTCTCTGTGTCACTATACGAGCCTATGGTTATAGTCTAGGTCTCTAAGTCAACCTAATTCTCTATAACTTGTGGCTCTGATACCACCCTGTCACACCCCTACCTCTCGTCACTAGTTAATGATGTCACTGAAACGGTCGCGGAAGCATAGTGGTGATGTCTCAGAGATGAGGGGTGACTTACTTGATCCGATATCACAAGCACACATATTAACTTAAAAGAAATACATTACAACGATTTCGCAATCACAACCAACATTACATTATATAATCTAAGTTTATTACATTTATTTAATTACAAATGCTTAAAGTGCTGCCTCACCGGGTGGTCACTGTCTCCCTGCAAAAAGGTTTAAATTTAAAACGTCAGCACAAAGCTGGTGAGATCATATAGTTCAAGTTCCACAATATGATATGATATGTAATTATAAGTTCTCAAAATGTTCTGTTCAAGATAATCATGGGACCCGTATCTAGTTCCTTTCGGACTGTTCTGTTCTTGTTCTATAAAGATACTACCCGTCGGTAAATATCTTGGTGCCTCATTGTCTTAATGTCTATTACGACACATTAAGAAGTTCTGGAAACAGATAACAAACATTTACACCAAGGGGAGTTGCAAGCTCCCGGCAAATGGGTTGTCAGCCAATAGTACTATCAATGTTTTCTGTTCGGCCCCACATGGGTTCACTAGATACAGTTCGGAAATGAGGACTTTTGATACTGTGATAGTGTTCTTGTTCTACAGGCAAAATCCCATGAAATCCACAAGTTCTCAACAATCACATGAAATCACGCAGATAACAGTGATACATATCATATAGTTCTGAAAAGTTTTACAGCGCTACCCCGATGTTTAAAAAGAGTAAAAAAAGGGGTTGTACGAAACTCACCTGATAATATAGAGATAGCAGAATATCTCCCAAACTGATAATAAGGGGGTGATTCTACATTTATTTATATTTAATGAGTTATTTAGGCTTTAATTTACTAATTAGATCTTTCTGAACGTTCAATGTCAAAGACATTGCTTTGAGAGTCATCAAACTGATATTAAATATTTAATTGGTTAGTTTTGATGTTGTATCATACAATGTACGAGAATGTAGGAACCTACATTGGATTAGATTCCTAATACAAGGTTGATGACACTCTTGATTAATCAAAATAATCTAAGATTAACCAAATAGTTAATGTTGTTGATTATAGTGCTAAAACAGTTTTTAGATGGTTTAATGGCTTAGGAATGATCAATTCTTGTTATTGATTACCCAAATATCATGAAATATCACAATGTAGCATTAGGATAGGTGTAATAACCATGTTTAACAAACTAATCTGACTGTTATCATAAACATCAGATAATCATTCCAATGAGTATGTTAATGGTTGTGATTAGTTTGAAACACTTGGATTCAACCTTACATTTCAAGGATCAATCAAACTAATCACCTACATTGTCATAATCAAATGGTTTAAACCATTATAATCACGGGTATGATTTCATGCAAACCGGGCATTACAACGGATCAAAACAAGGATTTAACCATTAAAACATCATGTTCTTTGTTTATAATAAATCCTAGCCATTATCTAGGCAATAATCAACAATCCTAACTATGTCATTACGTTCAAAATCAAGATCTAATCAATCATTATCAAACTAGATGGTTAAAACGAATCATTACCTAATCAGACGGATATCTGTGGTTAAAACAACGATCAGTACTTGTAGATATGATCCCTGGTACGATCTACGGCTTCTGATGGCTTCAAAATAGAGTTTGGATGGTAGTTTGGCCGGAAATTGCGTCTGGTAAGAGTGTGTGTTCGAGAGAGTTGAAGAACTTCAATTCTGCATGAAATCTGATTAAGAAGATCAAAGTTTTCCACCACCTTATCTGTCACGTACCGCGACGAGAAGCCAAAGAAGGCTTCGCGTACCGCGAAGAAATCCGGGAATCTCAGATATTTTCATGTATCACGTACCGCGGAGAACCCTCATCCTAGTCTTCGTGTAGCGCGACGAGTCCAAAAGTTCAACACTTAGAAATTTTTCTTCGTTTTTCAATTCTAGGCAATCCAGGACTCCGTTTTGCACACGATTTTCTCCCACGTTCATCATTTCTCGCATACTATCGATCTGTAATAATTTCAATCACCAAATCAACGTGGATTTGTAGAACGACCAAATGTGATCCCGTCATCAATGACGTAATTCTCAACTACAATTGTCACATGAAATCACTTAAACTGCTAGCTCCAAGGACTTATACGCTGTCCGCAGCGACAGATCCGGAGTCGTTTGATGGATGTATGATAAGGAGGAGCAGTTGTACCTGGTCAAACGGTTCAATGGCAAATTGGAGTATTTCAAAAGATACTGAGACTTCTTCTCTTCGCCAAAGATTGATCTTCGGAGCATCAACAACGCCATGTTATAAAATCTCTCCGAAGACAGTCAAGCAGCTCTCTTCACCAAATTTCTGAAGGACTAGTGTTACTAAGACTTCCCTGTTATGAAGACAGCAAAAGCAAGAAGATTTGTTTCAAAGTACATACTGGATCCGGTCAAGAAACAACCTTGGGTCTATACAAAATATCCACCACCCAAAATAGAGAAAACAGTCCCAATCCAGATGAGGGTTCCAATTCGCTTAAGAACTTCCACTTCTGGTACTTCAACGAAGTTACATAAGGAGCAGTTATTGTGAGAGATAAGTCAGACGACTACATCATTCTAGATCCGATGGACTTGCTGAAGTTTGGGAAGGATGACATGATGGTGCTACGTCAGAACCCATACGCACCAATGGTGGATACGACCAAGAAGCGAAGCCATTCACTAGAGTTGTTGCATTGGCCACGTCACACAAGCTATATGCTAGGGCTGGTCCTCATTCAGCTACACTTGTCATCAATTGATTTCATAAATCTAGGGGGAGTTTGTAGAGGCAAACCAGAAAACAAAGAGTGACAAAATCAACTTGAGACAAGATAAAGACCAAGTTTTGACATTTTCAAGAACTTTGCATTTCGTATACTTGTAAATTTCGTGTACTTTTGATTTCGTGTACATAGGTTCGAGAACTCCTAGAGCAGTATATATGTAGACGCATTTTATACTATTCTAGGGTTGCAAATCCCGAGGCAGACTCTTCTAGACGTATTGAAGCAGTTTGTGTAAAGTTCACGTTTTTATAATAGAAATTAACCTTTCTATTACATTTCTCTCTTCAATCATGGATTCCCCACATCATAGAAGCATTTCGTGTTGATTCAGTCAATAAAGTTTGGATCTTTACAGAGTTAGGGACCTACAAAGAAAGATGAAACAATTGAGATCTTGAAGAAGTTTTTCACCTTGATCGAGAACCAGACAAATTTGAAAGTGAAGGTGATCAGAACAAACAATGGCATAGAGTTCAAAATCAAACTCTTACTTCTCAATCAGACTGATCGATTTGTAAACCCAAAAAGAACTTGATGTCAGACATAGCACTCATCTCAAACTTCTCAATCATAACCTGCTTAAATTCTAAACACATCTGCTCATCGGTAGATCCGAAGATGATGTCATCCACATAGATCTGAACAAGGAGAATGTCCTTGCCCTTTTCCCGATAAAACAGAGTTTTGTCTATCTGACCCCTATTGAACCCGTGTTCAATAAGGTGAGTCGAGAGGGTCTCATACCAAGCTTGAGGAGCTTGATGAAGACCATACAGTGCTTTGTCGAGGATATAGACCTGATCCCGATGGATAGGATCCTCAAAGCCCGGTGGCTGACAAACGTACACTGTCTCCTTCAATGAACCATAAAGGAATGCAGACTTAACATCCAGTTGAAAGACTATAAACTTCCTGTGAGCAGCAAAAGATAAAAATAATCTTATCGCTTCAAGCCGCGCCACTGGTGCAAAAACCTCATCATAATCAATTCCCTCTATCTGTTTGAACCCTTGAACAACCAAACGTGCCTTGTTTCGAACAATCACGCCTCTATCGTCTCGCTTACACTTCAACACCCACCTGGTGCCAATCTTCTTTTCACCTTTTGGAAAATCTACTAAATGCCAAACTCCCAGTTTCTGAAACTGATTAAGCTCCTCTTGCATGGCCTCCACCCAGGCAGGCTCACGCAGGGCTTTAGTTACAGACTTAGGCTCAATCTGAGAAACGAATGCAGAATGCATCCATAACTCTTGAGTCCCATGATTACGCTCCAGCTCGACATACAAACTCTCCTCGTTTGCAACTTGCCTTCACGTCTGTACTCCAACAGACGGGTCTCCAATGATTTGCTTCACAGGGTGATTCACATGTACTCTAGACACTGGCACTTGCAGGACTCCAACACCATGATCAAGATTTATGATATTCTGATCTTCATCTTGATCTTGAGAAATGGCATCTTCAAAAACATCCTGATCATCCTCCGATGACCAATCATCATTAACTTCTCCAAAAATGCCTTCCTCAGTTGAATGATTATCATCAACCTGATGAGAAACTCCTTGATCTTCAGAATTTTGTAAATCATATAACATCTGCAAAGAAATTTCATCATCAGTAACAGTAGGAGACAAGTTAAAAGACTCGAAAAGTTTATCATAATCGAATAACCAATTTGGACCTTTGCCTTCTGGTATAGGTGTATGTCGTTGAACATCCACATTATACCAGAGTTCCACAACACCCGTGCGTTTGTTAAACACACGTTAATTGGGAAGGCTATAGCCCAGAAAGAAACCTTCTTCAACCTTAGAGTTGAATTTAGCATCTTTCTTGAGCATGGTACAAGGAGCCCCGAATGGTTCCAAGTGTTCCAAATTTGGGTTCCGATTCTGAAGAAGTTCATAACAAGTCTTGTTATGTCGTTTGACAATCAGCACTCGGTTGAGAGTAAAACAGGCGGTCGCTACAGCTTCACTCCAGAAAGTAATGGGCAGCTTAGAATCATCAAGCATCGTCCGAGCAGACTCTATCAATGTACGATTCTTCCTTTCAGCTACACCGTTCATTTGTGGTTCATACGGTGCACTAAATTGCTGCTGGATGCCCTTTGAATCACAGAATGCTTCCATGTTCTGATTCTTAAATTCTGTCCCATTGTCTGATCGAACACGCCTAACCCTCAACTTGTACAAAGTCTGCAATCTGTTCACAAGCAACACAAAGTTTTCATAAGTTTCAGATTTAAATTTTAAGAACATAACCCATGAAAATCTAGAAAAATCATCGGTCACTACGAAACAATATGATTCACCCCCAATACTTTTCACATTAATCGGTCCAAACAGATCCATGTGAAGAAGTTCTAGAGGTTTATCAATAGAAAAAACAGTTTTAGTCTTATGTGACCTCCTTTTCTGTTTGCCTTTCTTACAAGAAACACACACATCAGGTAATTTGAAATGTTTAACCGGTACACCATCAACCAATTGATTGTGTACGAGATGATTCATCTTTCTGATGTGTATATGACCCATTCTCCTGTGCCAAGACCGAGTATCTTGTTCTGTGGCCTTCGACACCAAACACGTCTCAACTTTATTAACTGTCTCCGCCTTCGCCATGTCCAACACATACAGATCTTTACACCTGTCTGCAGTCATCAGAATCCAGTCATCAGGAATTTGAATTCTTTGTTTGAGCACATAGCATTTCTTCTCGTCAAACAAAACCTTGTAACCTTTATCACTTATCTGAGACACACTCAAAAGATTATTAGTTAACTCTTTGTAGTAATTCACATTGTCAAAGGAAACTTTACGATTAGTCAAACTACCACTTCCGGTAATTTGACCACCTTTGTCACCTGCAAAGTTAACATAACATCCGTTCATCTCTCGAAAATCTTTCAACAAACTGATCTCTCCTGTCATATGCCGTGAACATCCACTATCAACAATCCATCGACTGTTGATATGGCTCATGAATGCCACCTGCACCATAAATTAAAACAAAATATGATCAGTACCAAAAGGGATGACTCCCGCCATTTCGGCATTGAGTCTCCCTGAACAGCCTCCTGCCATTCGACCTCAATGAACTACTTGAAGACCCCTCTTCCAAGTATTCATCATTGCTCACATCAAATCTATCACCCGACCTGTATCTGGATTTCCAACAAGAATTAGAATTAAAATTTTGTTTTGAAAATCTTTTATGAGGAAAATTATCATAAAATTCATCATCAGATGATGATGACCTGTTCAAAACTCTTTTACCTTTTTGTTGATTATCAAAAACTTGTCTCTTATGAAATTGTTCATCCTTGACCCAGACACACTCAGGATCAAATTTCCTGAGAATTTTCATCTCTTCCTCACTAGGCTTTACCCTCCTAGGATTCCCACTGGCATGGATCACACAATTGTCATTAACAAAAGTTTTCTTCTTGACTTTGTGATTTTGACAATTAACAGAAATATGCCTTTTCCTCCACAGGTGAAACACTGTCGTGTTTCTCTTGGAGTAAAAGTATGAAATCTGTTACAATTGTCCATATCACATTCAGCAATGACATGACCCAGTTTCCCGCATCTGTAGCATTTTCTTGATGACACTTTCTTTGGTTTTTCATCACACCCCTTAGATGATTCCAAAGACTTGGATGCTACAGATGGAGATAAAATCTTTTTCTTCAAAACAGTATCTTTAATTTTGTCATTCTTTTGATAAGTCTTTGATTTTCCCTTGTTTCCAACCCCACTCTTGTTAACCTTGTCAACAACTTTGACAAACTTCTTGTCAATCTTTTTAGAAAATTTCTCTGATTTTTGAAAAACTTTGCTTGACTCTCCTTTTTGTGTAGTTGAAGATTCAACAAACACAATTGGCTTGATAATAGAAATAGTCTTGACTTTTAGGTTTGATTTAGAAACAATCTTTTGTTTAGCCACTGAATTCCCCGCAGATTTTACTTCAGATTTTGATTTTTGAAAAACTGGACTTTTCTTTTCAACAGACTTTGCCTTTTGATGACCAATCATCCTTAGAATATCATCTGGATATTCTAAATCAGTGATATCCTCAATGATAGGAGCATCATTGTCAACAAAATCACTCTCATGATAAGATTCACTCTCCTTTAATGAAATATGATCAACTTCTAAATCCGGTTCAAGTTGTGGTCTCGGTGCAAAACTAGAAGGAGGTGGGACAGAATGAAAACCAATCCCAGAATTATCACGAGATCTTTGCATAGCCGCAAAAGGATCAATGACATATGCGGAATTCTGATAATTCTCAAGCTTGGCTTTGTTCAAGTCAGCTTCAGCTTTTGCAGCCGATAACTCAACTTTCAACTTCTGAACTGAATCCAGATGCACAGAAACAGCGTGGTTATTCTGTAAAACCTTGATTTTTAAATCTTCGTTCTCTTTACTAAGATCAATTATCTTCTTATCAAACGCCTTTTCTTTTGAAATCAATTTCTTGTTTGCTTCTGTGCATACTCGTAGATTAGAAGTCAACTGTGAGTTCATCTCTTTGAGTCTATCTATCATCTCATACAAATCAATCTGTACCTCAGTCATCTCATCAATCTTCTCCTTTCCTTTCCCTGATTCTTCTTCCAAAGAAGCCATGAAAGCACCCATAAGATCATCATATTTAACCCCCCAGTCATAGCCCTCATCAGCTTGACTTACCAGTGCTTTAGAAGATGATTCTTCAGATTTCTCTTTCTTTTTATGATAATCTTCCTTAGGCTTGAATGGATTCAGATTTCCTTGCTTCTTGGGATTTTTGCACTCTCTTGCAAAATGACCATGTTCACCACAGTTATAACACTGTGTAGATTTTGGATTAAATCCAAACTTTGTGTTCCGGTCAAAAGTGAATTTCTTCCCGGTTTCTTCTAATATCTATTAATTCTGCGAATAACACTCGCCAATGCCCACTGCGTATCTATCAACTCCATCTCATCCTCATCAATTTGTGCATAATCTTCAAAAGTAAGATTTGCATTTCCAATTCTCCCAGCCACCTGCTCATCATAAGCACTCACGACACATGACAAAATAGACATATGATCTTTAACGGCTTCAACTGTCACTTTTCCAAAATTTGTTGTGTTAAGCTGAACTGGAGGTGGTGTAGACTCAGACTTTTTCTCATTGACAGGACAGTGTGATCTAGAACTTATAGGCACTGAAGAACTCTGAGTAGATTCAGAAGTTCTAGACACGAAAGCAGTCTGTATCTTCGTAGATGCAGCAGGAGGTGTAGCAACTGAACCACCATACAAGGAAGGATCTTGAGTGACATTTACTCGTCTTGCTTTACGTTTGTCCTTCATTTCTTGTTCCTCCAGTTTCTGAATAAACTCTACCAATGTCAATCCAGGTAGATTTTCTCTCAATATGAGCACCAAAGAGTTCCACTTATCTGGTAACGCATCAGCCAAACAATCAATCTTCTCATCTTTTGTGTACTCAATACCATATTTCCTCACTTCAGTCAATAAATGTCTGTATCTGGTAATCAAGGCATCTAAAGTCTCATTTCCAATGATGTTAAAATTCTCAAACTCCTTTCTAATATCGGTAGTGTTCATTTTCTTCAGATTTGTGTTTCCTTCAACTCTTGCCTTCAATGCATTCCACAGACTATAAGCAGTCTTGTGTTCATCAAACTGATGCAGAATTTGATTTGGAATAGCTTGACTCAATAACCAGTCAGCTTTCTTCTCCGATTCATACTTTTTCCTCTCATCTACATCTAGCCTTTCCAAGAGTTGATACAAATCAGTTCCAACTACCCTTGGTCTCTCATAAGGAGATAAGATTCGTTCCCATAAATTTGTATCTGTGCCATTAAGATGAGTTTCAAATCTTCCTTTCCATTTGTCATAATCAGCTAGATCCAATAGCTTTGGCACTTTGTTTGTACTACCCACTTCAGTTTCACTGATTAAGATGCTTTGAAGTTTGGAGTTCTGACTTGCCATCACCGCGTACATGTCAGACATAATTTCTAAATTTGCACTAGCCGAACCTTAAACGAACCTCAGCCGAACCTATAGACAAAAATTTGTCTTAGACGAACCTTTGACCTTCACGAACCCTTGAGTAGCGAACCTTTGAGTTGCGAACCTTGAAACTCACGAACCCTTGCACAAACGAACCAAAAGTCTGACGAACCCTTTGTCAAAACTTGTTCACGAACCTCAGCGAACCTCTAACGAACTATCACCAAAATCTTGACGAACTATTTTGGCGAACCTTGCCGAACCTTCAGCGAACTATCAAACGAACCCTCTGAAAAACCAGGATATCAGCGAACCTTTGTCTTCAACCAATCACAGGTTCGTCCCACGAACCTGTAGCGAAAAATTTGAAAATTTTGGGAGGGAAATCTTCCAAAACTTCAGAAAATCCTTCCAAAACTTTACCAAAACACTTCTAATACTTCAATTGTTGTAATTCAACAACAATTGATGAAGAAAAACGTCTCAAACACCAGAAAATCAATCAAGAAGAAAGTAGAAAGTAGCCATTGATGAACTTCATATCTTCAACTCTTCAATTGCTTGAAATCCTTGAATTTGTAGTGTAGAACTTCAGCAAACGCTCTGATACCACTGTTGGTTTGGTGAAACCGTTCAGGATCGAATCACAAGTTCTACAAACAATCAACTACGTGCGGAATCCATAGTCAATATGTATAAAAGTCAAGAACACAAGCAAATCTATAAACACATCTTTTATTATCAACAAATGATAACAAAAATTCACTCAGAATTACAGACTTCTCACACAGAGAGAATCAGCAGATCTATCCCAAAGTTCTAATGAAAAAACAAAAACAACTTCTATTTATATAACAGACCAGCGAACCTTAGGTTCGTCAGCCGAACCCTAAGGTTCGCTGAGCAAACCCTTAGGTTTGCAAGCCGAACTATCTCAAGGTTATAGGTTCGCCGAACCTATCAACACAATAGGTTCGCCGAACCTGCCTAGGTTCGTGGGCCAGACGAACCTTGACAAACCTTTAGACGAACCTTTACAAAATCAAAATAAATACAACTTTTGAATAGCAAACAATTACAAATATGCACTAACACTAATTCATACAAATATGTTTCCAATTTCAAACAATGTGCTATCATTTCTCACTGGGTCGAATCAATTTCTCAGATTTTTAATCTTTTAATGTTTTTGTGTTTTTGGTTTTTCAAATGTTTTTTTTTTCGAAATTTTCTCCCCCTAAAAACTAAAACACAAAAGAAGAAAAATTAAAATATCTGATGTTAATTCAATAAAAAAATTATTACGAAGGAAGTTGATTCTTGATTACCTCACCCATGACCCGAATTCCATTTAATTTGAGTAAATACTCAAAACGGTTTTTATCAAAGGCCTTGGTGAGAATGTCTGCCCTTTGCTCGTTGGTGTGTATTTTCACCACATCAATCAGTTTCTTTTCATAGCAATCGCGTATGAAATAAAACCGAATATCAATGTGTTTGGAACGTGAATGATACACCGGATTCTTCGTAAAAGTAATGGCAGCCTCGTTGTCAACATGAATCGGGGTGATCAAAAAATTTAGACCGTAGTCTCTCATCTGTTGTTGTATCCACAAAACTTGGGAACAACAACTGGCAGCCGCTCCATATTCAGCTTCACATGTAGATGTAGCAACAGATGTTTGCTTCTTGCACTGCCAAGAGACTAACCTCTCCCATAAAAACTGAGCACCTCCAGTTGTAGATTTGGTATCAGTCTTACATCCTCCATAGTCAGAATCACTATAAGCATGTAAGGAAAAGTTATAATCCTTAGGATACTACAGACCGGTACAGGTCTGGTGTACCCTTCAGATAACGAAGAATCCTATTGACTGCTATCAGATGAGAAACTTTAGGCTTAGATTGATAGCGAGAACATATACTTGTAGCGAATACAAAATCCGGTCGTGAGGCAGTCACATACATCAAACTCCCTATCATTCCATGATATAACGTAGCATCGATTAGCTCCCCTTAATATCAGGCTCAATCCCGTGATTGGGCTGAATGGGCGTGGAAATGGGTTTACAATCAAGCATGCTAAACCGTTTTAGCACGTCATGAATGTATTTAGTCTGATCAATAAAAATAACATCTTCAGTCTGATCAATTTGTAAACCCAAAAAGAACTTGATGTCTGACATTGCACTCATCTCAAACTTCTCAATCATAACCTCTTTAAATTCCAAACACAACTGTTCATCGGTAGATCCAAATATGATATCATCAACATAGATCTGAACAAGGAGAATGTCCTTGCCCTTTTCCTGATAAAACAGTGTTTTGTCAATCTGACCCCTATTGAACCCGTGTTAATTATGGTGAGTTGAGAGTGTCTCATACCAAGCTCGAGAAGCTTGATGAAGACCATACAGTGCTTTGTCAAGGAGGTATACCTGATCCCAGTGGATCGGATCCTCAAAGCCCGGTGGCTGACAAACATACACTGTTTCCTTCAAAGACCCATAAAGGAATGCAGACTTGACATCCAACTGAAACACTTTGAATTTCTTGTGGGCAGCAAAAGCCAGAAAAAGTCGAATTGCTTCTAGCCACGCCACAGGTGCAAACACTTCGTCATAATCAATTCCTTCGATTTGTTTGAATCCTTGAACAACTAAATGCGCCTTGTTTCGAACAATCACGCCTCTGTCATCTCTCTTGCATCGTAACACCCATCTGGTGCCTATCTTCTTCTCACCCTTTGGCAAATCCACTAAATGCCATACTCCCAGTTTCTGAAACTGATTTAGCTACTCCTGCATAGCCTCCACCCAGGCAAGCTCACGCAGTGCCTCAGTTACAGACTTTGGTTCAATCTGAGAAATAAATGCAGAATGCATCCATAACTCTTAAGTCCCATGAGTTCTCTCCAACTCAACATACAAACTCTCCTTGTTTGTAATTTGTCTTCTTGTTTGTACACTAGCAGACGTATTTCCAATAATCTGCTCAACAGGATGATTCACATGCACTCTAGACACTGGCACTTGCGGTATTCCAACATTATGATCAAGATTTGTGATATTGTGATCGATATCTTGATCATGAGAAACTGCATCTTCAAATATATCCTGATCATCCTCCGATGACCAGTCATCATTAACTACACCAGAAGTGCCTTCCTCCGTTGGATGAATATCTTCAACTTGATGAGAAACTCCTTATTCTTCAGAATTTTGTAAATCATATAACATCTGCAAAGATATTTCATCATCAGTAACATTCGGAGACAAATTGAAAGACTCAAACAATTTATCATAATTAAAAAGCCAATTTGGACCTTTGCCTTCAGGTATAGGCGTATGTCTTTGAACATCCACATTATACCAGAGTTCCACAACACCCGTGCGTTTGTTAAACACACGTTTGTTAGGTAGGCTGTAGCCAAGAAAGAAACCTTCTTCAACCTTAGAGTTGAATTTAGCATCTTTCTTAAGCATAGTACAAGGAGCCCCGAAAGGTTCCAAGTGTTCCAAATTTGGTTTTCGATTTTGAAGCAGTTCATAGCAAGTCTTATTATGTCGTTTGACAAACAGCACTCTGTTGAGAGTAAACAGGCAGTAGCTACGGCTTCACTCCAAAATGTAATGGGCAGCTTTGAATCAGCAAGCATTGTTCTAGCAGACTCGATCAATGTACGATTCTTTCTCTCAGCTACACCGTTCATCTGTGATTCATACGGTGCACTGAATTGCTGCTGAATGCCCTTAGAATCACAAAATGCTTCCATGTTCTAATTCTTGAATTATGTCCCATTGTCTGATCGAACATGCCTAACCCTCAACTTGTACAAAGTCTCCAACCTATTCACCAACAAAACAAAATTTTCATAAGTTTCAGATTTAAACTTTAAGAACATTACACATGAAAATCTAGAAAAATCATCGGTCACCACAAAACAATATGATTCACCACCGATACTCTTCACATTAATCGGTTCAATCAGATCCATGTGAAGAAGTTCCAATGGTTTATCAATAGAAAACACTGTTTTGGACTTATGTGACCTCCTCTTCTGTTTACCCTTTTTACAAGAAACACACACATCAGGTAATTTGAAATGTTTAACCGGTACACCATCAACCAAGTGATTGTGTACAAGATGATTCATCTTTCTGATGTGTATGTGACCCATCCGTCTATGCCAAGACCGAGTATCCTGCTCTGTGGCCTTCGACACCAAACACGTTTCAACCTTGTTTACCGTCTCCGCCATAGCCATGTCCAACACATACAATTCCCTACTCCTGTCGGCAGTCATCAGAATCCAGTCTTCAGGAATCTGAATTCCTTGTTTGAGCACATAGCATTTGTTGTCATCAAACAACACCATATACCCTTTTTCACAAATATGTGACACACTCAAAAGATTGTTAGTTAACTCCTTGTAGTAATTCACGTTGTCAAAGGAAACTTTACCATTAGTCAAACTACCACTCCTGGTAATCTGACCACCTTTGTCACCTGCAAAGTTAACATAACATCCTTTCATCTCCCTGAAATCTTTCAGCAATCCTAACTCTCCTGTCATGTGCAGTAAGCATCCGCTATCAACAATCCATCGACTGTTGATATGGCCCATGAATACCACCTGCACAATAAATTAAAACAAAATTTTGATCAGTACCAAAAGGGATGACTCCCGCCATTCTGGCGTTGAGTCTCCCTGAACAGCCTCCTGCCATTCGATTTAGATGAACTACTTGAAGACCCATCTTCCAAGTATTCATCCTTTCTCACAAAAAATTTTGCATCTGACCTGTGTCTGAATTTTCCAAAACAATTAGAGTTTCCACTTTGTTTTGAAAATTGTTTAGAGGAAAGTTGTCATAAAATTCATCATCAAATGATGATGTCTTTTTCAAAACCCTTTTAACCTGTTGTTTGATATTAAAAACTTTTCTTTCCTTAAACTTTTCTTCCGTGACCCAGACACAATCAGGATCAAATTTCCTGAGTATCCTCATCTCTTCCTTACTAGGCTCTACTCTCCTAGGACTTCCACCAGAATGGATCACATGACTGTCATTAACAGAATTCTTTCTGATCTTGTGATTTGGACAATTTGCTGAAATATGTCCTTTTCCTCCACAGGTAAAACACTGTCGTGTTTCACGTGGAATGAAAGTATGAAATCTGTTGCAATTTTCCAAATCACAGTCAGCAATGACATGACCCATTTTCCCACATCTGTAGCATTTCCTTGATGATGCACTCTTCGGTTTTGATTCATCACACCTCTTAGATGAACCCAAAGATTTGGAAGCTACAGAAGGAGATGAAATTTTATTCTTAAAACCAGTGGGTTTTGTCTTGGAATTATTCTGTTGAATTTGAGAAAGCTTTGATTTGCCCTTGTTTCCAGCCCCACTTTGATTGCCCTTGTCAACCACTTTGACAAACTTCTTATCCACTTTTTCAGAAATACCCTTTTGTTTGTGAAAAGTATTACTCGACTCTTCTTTCTGTGTAGTCGAAGACTTAACAAACACAATTGGCTTAATAGTGTTGACTTTTAAAATCTGGTTTGGAAACAAACTTTTGTTTAACCACTCTTTTTCCAGCTGATTTTACTTCAGACTTTGATTTATGAAATATTAGACTCTTCTTCTCAACAGTGTTAACTTGTTGATGACAAATCATTCTGGATATTTTGAAATCAGTAATGTCCTCTATAATAAGAGCATCAAAGTCAACAGATTCTTTGTCCTCAGACAAGACGCTTTCAGCATCCTCAGTTACTTGTTTAGACACATCCTCCTTTAAGGAAAACGGATGAACTTCCAAAGCTGAATTAATTTCAGGTCTTGGAACATAACTGGGAGGATGTGGCACAGCATGAAAACCAATTCCAGAATTATCATGCAAAGATCTTTGCATAGCCGCAAAGTAATCGATGATATATGCAGAATTCTGGTAGTTTTCAAGTTTGCCTTTGTGCAATTCAGCCTCAGCCTTTGCTGCAGATAATTCTACTTTCAACTTCTGAACTGAATCCAGATGCACAGAAACGGCATGATTATTCTGTAAAACCTTGATTTTCAAATCTTCGTTTTCTTTAGCAAGATAAGTTATCTTTTTGTCAAATGCCTTTTCTTTTGAAATCAACTTCTTATTGGCTTCTGTGCATTCTCTCAGATCAGAAGTTAGTTGAGAATTCATCTCTTTCATTCTGTCAATCATCTCAAGCAAATCATTATGTACCTCATTCACCTCCTCAACTTTTCTTTGCCTTTCCCAGATTCTTCTTCCAACGAAGCCATGAATGCACCCATAAGATTATCATACTGTTTCCCCCAGTCATAACCCTCATCAGCTTGACTCACAAGTGCTTTAGAAGATGATTCTTCAGATTTCTCTTTCTTTTTCTGATAATCTTCTTTTGGCTTGAATGGGTTCAGATTTCCTTGTTTCTTAGGGTTCTTGCATTCTGTTGCAAAGTGACCATGTTCCCCACAGTTATAACACTGAGTAGATTTTGGATTAAATCCAAATTTGGTTTTTCGGTCAAAGGTGAATTTCTTCCCGGTCTTCTTCTCATACCGATTGATTCTGCGAATAACACTCGCCAAAGCCCATTGCTTATCTATCGGTTCCATTTCATCCTCATCAATTTGTGCATAATCTTCAAAAGTCAGATTTGCATTTCCAATCCTTCCAGCCACCTGTTCATCGTATGCACTAACTACACACGATAAAATAGACATATGGTCTTTAACCGCTTAAACTGTAACTTTCCCAAATTAGTAGTGTTAAGCTGCACAGGAGGTTGTGTAGATTCAGACTTCTTCTCATTGATTGGATAGTGTGAACTAGAACTTGTAGACACCAAAGGACTCTGAGTGCTTTCTGAAGTTCTAGACATGAAAGCAGTTTGTATCTTGGCAGATGATGCAGGTGGTGTAGCAACAGAACTACCATACAAGGAAGGATCTTGTGTGACATTTACTCGCCTCGCTTTCCTTTTGTCCTTCATTTCTTGTTCCTCAAGTTTCTGAATAAACTCTACCAATGTAAATCCAGGTAGATTTTCTCTCATTACGAGCACCAAGGAGTTCCATTTATCTGGTAATGCATCAGCTAAACAATCAATCTTCTCATCTTCTGAATACTCAATGCCATATTTTCTCACTTCAGTCAACAAGTGTCTGTATCTGGTGATTAAGGCATCTAGAGTCTCATTTCCAATGATGTTCAAGTTCTCAAACTCTTTTCTGAAGTCTATAGCCTTCATTTTTCTCAGATTCGTGTTGCCTTCAACTCTAGCCTTCAATGCATTCCAAAGACTGTAAGAGTCTTGTGTTCATCAAATTGATGCAGAATTTGATTTGGAATGGCTTGACTCAATAACCAATAAGCCTTTTTCTCCGAGTCATACTTTTTCCGTTCATCTACATCCAATCTTTCCAATTGTTGAAACAAATCAGTACCAACCACCCTGGGTCTCTTATAAGGAGATAAAATTCTCTCCCACAGATTTGTATCTGTGCCATTTAGATGAGTCTCAAAACGTCCCTTCCAGTTATCATAATCAGCTAAATCCAATAACTTTGGCACTTTATTTGTACTTCCCACTTCTGTCTCACTGATCAAAATACTCTGAAGATAGGAATTCTGACTAGCCATAGCCGCGTACATATCGGACATGATTTTCGAATTTTTTTAAGCAGCGAACCTTTTTCAAAAATAACACTAGCCGAACCTTTTCAATCAGACGAACCTACAATCAACCAACCGAACCTTTGAGCAGCGAACCTTGACCTTAGGCGAACCTCCAAACATTCGAACCTTCAAACAGGCGAACCTTCAGACGAACTATATCTCACGAACCTTTCAACACTGACGAACCTTGAACTAATCTTGCAACCGAAACTCAGACAAACTATGAACAGTAACCAGCTAACCTCCAACGAACTATCACCCAAACCTTGCCGAACCTTGACAGAACGTTTGTCGAACCTTGGCCGAACCTTTCACGAACCTCGGTCGAACCTTTTCAGAAATACACGAACCCTCTGAAAATCACCTTCTAATAGCGAACCTTTCTGTTCAGCAAGTCACAGGTTCGTCTCACGAACCTGTACTGTAGATTTCGAACTTTTTGAGCGGGAAACCTTCCAAAACTCTGAAAACTCCTTCTAAAACTTCAAAATCACACCTCCAAATTGTGAATTGTTGTAATTCAACAACAATTGATAACAATATCAACCTAAAACAGCAATCAATCGATCAAGAAGAGAAGAATTTGGGCCATCAATGAGCTTCAAGTCATCAAACCTTCAAAATCACTTGAATTCTTTGAAATTGTTGTGTAGAACCTCACCAAACTCTTTGATACCACTGTTGGTTTTGTGAATTCCAATCAGGATCGAATACGAGGCTCTACGAACTATCAACGATGTGCGGAATCCATAATTGATATGTATAGAATCAAAAGAAGACAAGCAATTTCATAAACAATCTTCTATTAATCAACCAATGATTACAAGAAGTTCACACAGAAAAACTCTTCTCACACAGAGAAAATCTCTCACAGGTTTTCTGAATTCTGTCAAAAGTTCTGAAAAATTCAGACAAACCTTTTATTTATACATACAACTCAGCCGAACCTATTATGGTAGCCGAACCCCTAGGTTCGCTAGGCGAACCCTAAGGTTCGCTGGGCGAACCTAGGTTGCCAAACCTAAAGGTTCGCCGAAACTTCTCCCAGTTATAGGTTCGCCGAACCTATCAAAACAATAGGTTCGCCAAACCTGTCTAGGCTGATGGGCCGACGAACCTTAGACAAACCTATTAGCCGAACCTATACAAACTCAAAATAAATACAACTTTTTGAATAGAAAACTATTACATATGTGCACTAACAACATCATCTTCAGACTTCTTAATCTCATTTTTGATATCAGAATCATCAAGAATGTGTGTATCTTCAGTTACATTACATCTCTTATCTACAACTTCATTCATCTGTTTGCTATCTTCAGACATTTCAGGTTCAACTTCCGTTCCTCCATCAACATCTTCTTTTTTTTTTCTCAACACTCATACTTGCCTTTAACATATTTCTTTGTTCATCAATCCCCGAGAAATCAACAATTTTCACAATCCATTTTCCGGTTCGTCTTATCTCCGATTCCATTTTGTCAACCACATCTTTGAAGTTCATTAATTTGACATGATGAATGACTTCAGTTTCCTTCATTCTTTCAATAAAACCATTCCATCGACAAGGTAAGAATTATGTAAACTTTTCAACGATATGCCCATCAGTGATATCAAACTGAAAATATTTCAATTCTTGCATTAGTGGTAAAAGACGATCATAAGCATCATTGATCTTCTTTGCAACATGATTGTTATATGCAAGTTCTAATAAACTCCAGTTTGCACATGAATGTGGCATTTGTTCAAAAGCAGTCTTTTTAATATCTTCAGAAATGATCACCGGAAACAAGTCACAGAATTCTCTTTCTTGATTAAATTCAAACATATTCAGTTTTGATGTCCCAAAATTATCCTTTGATTTCAGACATGGTTTCTTGTATTGATTGTACAATAACTTCTGATAATTTTCATCCGCTTTAGCAATAAACGTTTCGAATGTGGTTCTCCAGTTCGGATAATTGTCCAAATTGTCCAACACAAGTCCATTGTTAGTCAACCATTCTACGTTCCAGTTCTTGTGTGTCATATTTCACTTTTATGTTCAGAACATCAAAGTTTAACCACTCAAAACAAAACAGCTCAAACCTTGTCTTAACGTCTGAATTAGGTCTTGAAACCTATCCCAAATGATCCGGAAGGCCCAAAATAGGTAAACAAGGTTTACTTGAACTTTTAAAATGGTATATTTCTTGCAAAACTCTTCGAACAAACCTATTGGAGGTTCTCCCAAACCTTTTCACGAACCTTTTGAGGTTTTCACGAACCTATTGAGGTTTTCACGAACCTATGAAGGTTTTGAACGAACCTATGAAGGTTTAGACGAACCTATGAAGGTTTTTGACGAACCTATGAAGGTTTTGAGAAACCTAGAGATTCTCACGAACCTATTTCTCACGAACCTTTTGAATTCTCACGAACCTAAGGTTCTCACGAACCTATTTGTCACGAACCTATGTATGTTCGTCTCTAAGGTTCGTCTAAGGTTCTTCTGATCTAACGAACAGATCTAAACTTCACAAAAATGGCTCTAAAATATTCATTTTTTGGAGTTAGAAGGCCTATAAGTAGTCAAAATCTTCGTTTTTTCGAGGCGCATCTTTCTATCAGATCAAAACTTGCAAAAACTTGATAATTTTTCATATATCTGGCTTTTTGTTGACAAAAACATGAAGAACTTCAAGAACACCTCCAAGATGATGAATTTTCTGATCAAATTACTTGAGATTGATGTCCAAATAGTCGTAGAATCGAGCCTAACGCTCTGATACCACTGTAGATTTGAAGAATCTATCACGAAATTCTACGATTCGATCATAAACGTGCGGAATCCGTTCATGACTAGATTTGGATCAACAAGAACATTGTAATATATCATGAATATGCATTCATTATCAACATCCAAGTGTTTACAGACAATAAACATGAAAATACAACACTTGAACGATCAAAAGAAACAAAGATGAAGAGAGTCTTGATCTTGAGCTTGAGAGAGAATTTGACTTTGTGTGTGTTAATTGTAAGCTCTAAGCATTCAAGTCTTCAAAAGTCTACCTATATACGTTTCGTAGGTTTTCCAAACCTGTAGGTTTGCCACTAGGTTTGCCAATATGTTTGCCTAACCTTAAACCATGTGAGCACCAAACCTTTTGGCCATCAATCATAGCCGAACCTTCTTGGATCTTTAGCCGAACCCTTAATCATATACAACAGACTGTGATTTCATATACAACAAGCGAGGTTCACACAGTAAATGCAACTTTCACACAGAAAATGCATCAACACCAAAGATGGTGGATATGGCAGATTATGATAATTGGAAAGGTTGTTTCGAAACACACCTTAATGGAACGGACACTAATCTTTGGGAAAGGATTTTGTCTCCATATGAAAGACCTAGAGTGGTGGGAACAGATTTGTATAAACTTCTTGAGAGATTAGATGTTGATGAAAGAAAGAAATATGATTCGGAGAAAAAGACGTATTGGATGTTGAGCCAAGCAATTTCAAATCAGATTTTAAATCAGTTTGATGAGCACAAGACTTCTTATGGTCTATGGAATGCTTTGAAAGCAAGAGTTGAAGGAAATACAAATCTTAAAAATATGAAAGCCACTGACATTCGCAAAGAGTTTGAAAACTTCAATTTTGTGGGCAATGAAAGTCTTGAAGCATTGATCACAAGATACAGACATCTATTGACTGAAGTTAGAAAGTGTGGAATCGATTATACTGAAGATGAAAAGATCGATTGCCTTACAGATGCTTTGCCTGATAAGTGGAATTCATTGGTGCTAATCTTGAGAGAAAATTTACCAGGAATAACATTGGTGGAATTTATTCAAAAGCTTGAAGAGCAAGAGACGAAAGATAAGAGAAAAGCTAGAAGAGTGAATGTTACTCAAGATCCTTCATTATACGGTGCATCTGTGGTTACACCACCGGCTTCATCTGCTAAGATTCAGACAGCATTTGTTTCTAGTACTTCTAAAAGTACTCCTGCACCTTCTGCATCTACAAGTTCTACTTCATCTTATTCGGTGCACGAGAAGAAGTCTGAATCTACACCAATTCCAGTTCAGCTACATACAACAAATCTGAGGAAAGTAACTGTAGAAGCTATTCGGGATCATATGTCAATTCTGTCTTATGTAGTCAGCGCGTATGATGAACAAATTGCAGGAAAGATTAGAAACTCTAATCTTACATTTGAAGATTACGATCAAATTGATGATGACGAAATGGAGTTGATTGACACTCAATGGGCACTTGCAAGTGTGATTAGAAGAATCAATCGATATGAAAAGAAGACTGGCAAGAAATTCACTTTCGATTGAAACACCTAGTTTGGATTTAATCCAAAGACTACTCAATTTTACAACTGTGGTGAGTTAGGTCATTTTGCCAGAGATTGTAAGAATCCGAAGAAACAAGGAAATTTAAATCCTTTCAAGTCAAAAGAAGCTTATCATAGGAAGAAAGAAAAGTCTTGAAAATTATCAAAATTCTAAGTATGTCATTGATTACTTTGCTGCCATGCAAAGATCATCACATGATACTACTGGAATAGGTTTTCATGCTGTGCCACCTCCGCCCGGTTATGTTTCCAGACCACAACTTAATCCGGATTTGGAAGTTCATCCTGCTTCATTGAATGAATGTGTGTTTGAACAAGTGGTTGAGGATGTTGGAGGTTCATCATCTGATGATAAAGTGTCTTTTGATAGTGATGCACCTATCATTGAGGACATCACAGAATCAGAATATTCATCAGATGTCTTGAGACAAAATGGTTATCAAGTGAAAAATGTTAATAAAAAGAGTCTGAAGTCTGAGAAATCAAAAGCTGAGATAAAACCAGCTGAGAAAGTGGTGATTAAACCAAATGTTGTTCCTAAACCAGTGATGAAAGTCAAAACTACCACTACTCTCAAACCGATGGTGTATGTAAAGTCATCCACTACACATCAAGGGGAGTCGAGTGGTATTTTTCAAAAACAAAAAGTGTTTTCTGAAAAGGTTGACAATGTTGTTGACAGGGTTAAAAAGTTTGGGGATGGAAATAAAGGAAAATCAAAGTTTTTTTCAAAATCAAGTGAATAATTCCAAGATAAAATCCACTGGTTTGAGGAACAGATTCTCATCTGTAAAGGTTGCTTCTAAACCTTTCAGTTCATCTAAGTATTATGATTGTGATTTGGAATTCACCTCTACTGATTGTAGCAGCTTTAGGTCCTTTACACCAAGAGAAACACGAAAGTGTTTTACTTGTTGTGGCAAAGGACATATTTCTGCAAATTGTCCAAACAATAAGATCAGGAAGAGTTCAGATGATGAGAGTTGGGTGAGTAAGTCTGGTGGAAGTCCTAGGAAAGTTAAACCTAGTGAAGAGGAAATGAGAGTTCTCAAAAAGTTTGATCCTGAATGTGTTTGGGTAAAAGAAGAAAAGAAACAGAAGAAAAGAGTTTTAGATAACAAAAAGAATGTGAAAATGGTTACATCATCTAATGACGATTTCTATGACAAATTTTCTTCAAAATCATTTTCAAAACAAAATGGTAAGTCAAAATCTTTTTGTAAATTGAGATGCTGGTCAGGTGATCAAGTTTCTGAGAAAAAGGATGAAAGTATTGAAGATGGGTCTTCAAGCAGTTCATCACAACAGAATGGCAGGGGGCCATTTAGGGAGACTCGACGCCGGAATGGCGGGAGTCATCCCTTTTGATACTGATAAAATTTTAATTTATTGTGCAGGTGGCATTCACGGGCCATGTCAATAGTCGCTGGATTGTTGATAATGGATGTTCACGGCACATGACAGGAGAGCTGAGTTTGTTGAGGGATTTTAAGTCGATGAAAGGTAGTTATGTTAACTCTGCAGGTGACAAAGGTGGTTAGATTACCAGGTTTGGTAGTTTGACGAATGGTAAAGTTTCCTTTGACAATGTTAATTACTGCAAAGAGTTAACTAACAACCTGTTGAGTGTGTCATAGATTTGTGACAAAGGATACAAAGTGATGTTCGATAAAGATCGCGGTTATGTACTTCAACAAGGAATTCAGATTCCTGAAGAGTGGATTCTGATGACTGCAGACAGGAGCAAGGATTTGTATGTACTTGACATGACGAAAGCGGAGACGGTGAATAAGGTGGAGACGTGTCTGGTGTCTAAGGCAACCGAGCAAGATACACGGTCTTGGCACAGACGGATGGGGCATATTCATATTAGGAAGATGAATCATCTCGTACACAATCATTTAGTTTAGGGCGTTCCGTTAAACACTTTAAACTCCCTGATGTGTGTGTGTCTTGCAAGAAGGGTAAACAGAAAAGGAAGTCACACAAAACAAAGACAATGTTTTCTATTGATAAGCCACTTGAACTTCTTCACATGGATTTGTTTGGACCTATCAATGTGAAAAGTATCGGTGGTGAATCATACTGTTTTGTGGTGACTGATGAATTTTCTAGATTTTCATGGGCAATGTTTTTAAAGTATAAATCTGAGACTTATGAAAATTTTGTGTTGTTGGTTAATAGGTTGGAGACATTATACAAGTTGAGAGTAAGGCGTATTCGTTCAGATAATGGGACTAAGTTTAAGAATCATCAAATGGAAGAATTTTGTCATTCAAAGGGAATTCATCAGCAATTCAGTGCACCATATGAACCGTAGATGAATGGTGTAGCTTAGAGAAAGAACAGAACATTGATTGAGTCTGCTAGAACCATGCTCGCTGATTCTAGACTTCCCATTACATTATGGAATGAAGCTGTGGGTACAGCGTGTTTTACTCTTAACAGAGTTTTGCTTCTTAAAAGACACAATAAAACATGCTATGAATTGCTTCAAAATCAAAAACCTAATCTGGAACACTTGGAACCTTTTGGGGCTCCTTGTACTATGCTTAAGAAAGATTCAAAATTCAACTCTATAGTTGAAGAGGGTTTTTTTCTTGGCTACAGTCTTCCCAACAAACGTGTGTTTAATAAACGTAAGGGTGTTGTGGAATTATGGTATCATGTGGATCTTCAAAGACATACACCTATACCTGACGGAAAAGGACCAGATTGGCTTTTTGATTATGATAAACTATTTGAGTCTTTTAATTTGTCTCCAAATGTCTCTGATGATGAAATAACCTTACAAATGTTATATGATTTGCAGAATTCTGAAGATAAAGGTATTTTTCTCATCAAGCTGAAGAAAATAATCCACCTGAGGAAGACGTTTCAGAAGCAATTAATGATGATTGGTCATCTGATGATGATCAGGATGTTTTTGAAGAAGCAATTTCTCATGATCAAGATGTTGATCTGAATATAACAAATCTTGATAATAATGTTGGAGTCCCGCAAGTGCCTGTCACTAGAGTTCATGTAAATCATCCTGTTGATCACAGATCATTGGAAATCCAGCTGCTGGAGTACAAACATGACATCAAGTCAATACAGAGTAGAGTTTATATGTTGAGTTAGAAAGAACTCACGGAACTCAAGAGCTATGGATGCATTCTGCATTTATTTCTCAACTTGAGCCAAAGTCTGTTACTGAAGCATTGCGTGAGCCTGCCTGGGTGGAGGCTATGCAAGAAGAGCTGCATCAGTTTCAGAAGTTGGGTGTTTGGCATCTAGTTGATTTACCAAAGGGAGAGAAGAAAACTGGCACTAGATGGGTGTTAATATGCAAAAGAGGTGATCGAGGCGTAATTGTTCGTAACAAAGCAAGTTTAGTGGTTCAAGGTTTCAAACAAGTCGAAGGAATTGATTACGATGAAGTGTTTGCACCTGTGGCACGACTAGAAGCAATTAGACTTTTTCTTTCTTTTGCTGTCCACAAGAAATTCAAAGCTTTTCAATTGGATGTCAAGTCTGCATTTCTGTATGGGTCTTTGAAGGAAACAGTGTACGTTTGTCAGCCACCGGGTTTTGAGGATCCTATTGTCACAACCCAACCAGAGGGCTTGACTAACGATTGATTCAAAACACAAAGTAGCGGAAGACAAAATGAATATATTACAATTTAACCAAAGGTTTAGACTAAGTATCTAATTTGTTTACAACAAATCTAAAATGTGATTTAACTAATGGGAGATTCTCTAGAGATATTGGGTCCATCCAGGCATCAGCACACTTTATAAATCTTTAAGCCAAGTTCTCTTGTTTTACATCTTGAATTCTTGTTCTAGCAACCAAGTATCCGAGCCATACCTGTTTCTATTTACCTGAAAGACATGCTAAAATACGTCAACTAAAAAGTTGGTGAGCTCATGAGTTTTAGTTTACAGACACAATAATAAATAATAGCATGTGATAATTCAATAACAATACAACCAACCCTGTTCCATGCTCGGGCGTTTGCCTCATACACTGTTAGCCCACAACATGGTCAAACCAAATATACTTCCCAATTCCGAGACCCGTTCCTGCTCTCGGTCATTTATGTATCATAAGAATATATGCCACAACGGTTGACAATAACCTCAGTGGGGTTTCAACCTTAGTTTTATAAGGCCACCCTTTCGGGCCACTGTGCGTGGGGGATTCCCCAAGTAGTACTACCCATATACTCACCGGCTCTACTTATGAGTTAATGGTTGTAAATTATGTTTAATGTCTAGGGGAAGCAATTTTATTGAAACGGACGTTCATTATCACATAAATAAAATTTTATAAACAATTTATGGAGCATGCTTTCAGTATCCCAAAACAGTAAAAAGAAAAGGGATCACATGAACTCACCTAGTTGCTTTAATGGCTTCCTTTTGTTCCTGTACAAGTATGTCATTGTGCCCCTATGCATGATTTGCTATGTTCCCAAAGTTATCATCAAAGCAAGTTCCTATTTGTGTTCATCTATACATGTATAAGTTGTAGATTTCATACTTTATGGTTGTTTACTGTGGTTGAGCTCTTTGGGTTAAGGTGTTCAAAGTTTACTAGTGTAAAGTTTCTTTACTCCATACTTAACAAAGTCTTACCTTATATTTGCACATCTAAATGTATGTGCAAATGTTGGTATCATTTGATGTTTAGTATAGTTATTAGTATGCTACTTATATGACTAGTGTGTTTATGGTCTTCTAAATATAAGCTGATGTAATGCATAAGGTATTACAAGACAATCATATAATTATTATAATTTATTCACCTAACTTATTAGTATTAGAGATAACTAATAAGGATTTCATATGTAACAAGATAGTTGCAATTAATCATTAGTATCAAAAATATTATACATGTTGTAGTCATTGAATATACTAACTATTATAATTGTTATAATTATAGAATAATAGAATGTTTAAACATATTTATAATTTAATTTCTATGTATCAATCAAATTATACATTCCTAGATAAACTTTTATCAAAGATAATATTAACAACATTAATAGCAATAAACATAATCATACTAATTTCACTAACAACGTTTTTAGTTTCAAAATGTTAATCGTAAAATAGATAACTAAGGTAATATCATACGTTAGGTTAATATTAATGTTTTTAAACTAAGTGTAACTATTTATAAACAATAATTTAAATAACAAAATGATTATGATTTGCATATGTTTAAAGTGTTAGATAATATTTAGTAAGACCTTTAATAGTGTTAAAAGAATAAAAATGAAAATGTTGGTGTTTATAGTAATAATAATAAAAATTTTTAAAAGTAATTAGCCTTAATATAAAAACTAACAAATTAGTAATCATCTAGAGACTTAATATGAGATTGTTATCTTGTATAAAATCAGTTGTTAACATATTGGATTTAAACATACTCGTAAACATACAATTATACATAAATTATTTATTGTATATATTAACCTATAGATGTGTATATAATATGTGTATGTATATATACATTTAATGATTTAACACCTACATAAATAATATATGAATCATGCCCATACTTTGAGTTCTCCATTTATAAATTGTCTTTTAATTTAAGTTTTTAAGTTATTTTATACCCAATGCAACAAATTCTATATTACATATCAAGACCTGTTAAAACTAATTTAAACGTTTATTACTGTTTATACATATTATGTAGGTATTGACATACACGCGTTATACAAGTTGATATGATTAAAATTTCAATTTATGTATTAACATTTTAGGTTTCGTAGTTATTTTTAATTTACAAAAATCTCTCCGAATGTATAATATAAATCACACACGATTTATGGTGCTATTAAACATTTTATTAGTAACTAGTCATTATGAACCATATTTTATCCTATTTAACCCAAATGCTCAACCACTTTGATTTATCTGTTTAAATATATTATGCATGCGTTAAAAGATAATGGCGCGCGTTTTTACCTTCCCACTCGTTCGTCTCGCGCGTACAATCCAAATTAAATTAACCGATCGTATGTTTCATAACCCGAACATGTTTCTAAAATCGTTTTTAAACAACGAATACAATTAATCGATCGGTTTTTGCTGTTGACCATGGCTGACCGAGTTTGACAGGTCCAAACTCGTGTTGACTTTTGTTGACCACGACTTTATTCGACTCCACAACTCTTAATCTTTCAATCTCCACCTACGACCACCATAACCGAGCAAGGTAACAGCCCCGCCATCACTACTGGCCGGCTGCCTAGGGCTAAACTTAGCCAAAATCATCAAAAATACATTTCAGAACACAGTCCATTCAAGAAATCATCATGCATGTAAAGATCGGATCTCGTGGAGTAGTTTCTTACCTTCGGTTTTTAGTTGGAAACAAGTAAACCTCCGGAGCAGCTATGCTATACATCCTAAACCAACAACCGAAGGATCCTAATGGTGACAGCTCCATCGTGTGCCATTCCTGGTCCGAATACTACCACCGTGGTTGTTCCTCCGCCACCACCCGCTTGTTTGTCACCGTCACAGCCGCAATACCATCCCATAACAAATATTAGAACCAAAATAAACGAGGAATACGACATGCAGGGGTAGATCGAGGCATAGTTGGGTTGTGCTTACCTTCGGGTTTTAGATGGAGAGGATGAAACGACCGGTTAGCCCTTGCTCCGCCGCTAGAACCATCACCGCACCCCTACAATCGTTGCTACAGTAGCCCTTGGTGCCTCCCTAGTCATGGCTGCCAATGCATGTAGTACCTGTGGGTCGAAACCACCACCGCCGCGCCTGGAACCCTTGGCGGAACCCTCGCAGCCGTGACCTTCTCTCCTAGTTTTCCCTCATTTAGAGCCAGATTCGTACAGGGATGTAGAAGAAAGTGTTGTAGAGCATGATGAGATGAGTTCGGTGGTGTAGTACTCTTGTCCCGCCGCCGTAGCTCCGCCGTGGGGTGGCTGCCTCCTCCGGTCACTCTTTCTCTCTTTGTTTCTTGGTTTTGTTCGAACGGCGGGAAGCACACACACATAACGTGTGTGTGCGGCTGATACAATGAGAGGGAACAAGGGTTTAATCCCTTTTTATACTTAGGGTAATTCTAGGGTTTACAAAGTAGCCTAAACGCGTTTCGATCTCGTATTACGCTTTCGTTTATTATTCTCGATCCGACACTTCCCAACTTACGTAAAATAACTTATAATAATATGAGAATGTTTATTTTTGGTCTTTTAAAAATTAATTTGTTTACTTTATTAAGTTAAAACACGTTAATATCGCGTATATGTCGTATTTAATTCGCTTATCCATTTTCTCGCTCAGTATAGCATTCTTATGTTTTTAATATTTTCCCGATTCATAATTATCAATTAGTGATACTTTTTACCTTGATTTAGGTATTAGAATGCTTAAACTGATAATATCGTTTAACTAGTGTTAAATACGACTCTGCAAGTTTATGTTACGCAGTTCATGTTATTTTCCTAGGTTAGGTTTGACGTTTAAATTCCTAATAATTAAGATAATATCCTCATCATATTATAATTTTTCATTTTCTTCCGTCGGTTACATTTTTAACGAGCCTTATTGGGCCTAAGTTGTACATATCGGGATGTAATGGGCCTGTTTGGACCTTCACATCTTATTGGGCCTTTGTATATTATTGGGCCTAAGTATTCAATTTATAATTATATGATTAAGTTTATTGGGATTTCTTGCAGTTGTTACAGTCTCCCCAACTTAAAAGAATTTCGTCCTCGAAATTAGATGTTACCACGGTTTAGCATGATCGAATAGTTGTAGGTATTTCTTAAGCATCTTTTCTTAAAGCTTAAATCTGGTTTATCATTTCTAAGTATCTCTATGCTTTAGTTCATCCTAGGGAACTACCCTTAAAATAAACAGGCATACACTTTACTTACTATGGCATAAGATGTTAATAAAGATTTCAATAACCATAAACAATATATCCTAACAAGAAGTAACAATCTACAAGTATTGAAGTTAAATTGATCATAGGCTATCATAATTAAAAGTTCGTATAAAATGTATTCGCATTATAAGTGTTCCATAGGATAACAAGTTACATTCTATTATTCCCACATGTTTCATTACGCATCTAATACATCAATAGTTTCCAAAGTCCGATCACTTTGATCTTGTTTCCAAACGAAATGTTTCATCTTACATCGAATGTAACCAATATGTGTTAAGGCTCATAGTCCTTTGATTATGTTTCCGAATACGATGTTTCCCGCAACATAAACATAGCAATCAAGCATACATGTTTATTCATTAAATGACTCATCCAAGTTTTTAATAGATTATCTCACTTATGTATGGCATTTGGCACAATATTGTACATAATGTAAATCAACTTGTATTCTTGGTTACTTTCTTTTATACAATATATTTATGATTTCTTATCTAAGTCTACAAAGTTATTTATTGATAAACATATCCTTGTTTTCTAAAACCAATAGAGGGAAAGTAACCATTTCGAGTAAACGAAGTCTAATGTATAGATTATCAAGGATTAAGGCGAAACCGATATAGTAAGTAGTTTAGTTAGGATACAACCAAAATTATGATCATATCAACACTGTAATTATGAGTAGGGCACAATCACTTTTTATGTGGAATCCAACTACCATCTTAACTATATACAAATGTAGTTAGTGATTCTATAAGCCTTGAATAGCAAAGAATAGTCTCCAATGAGATAACGATGGTACTGCTAAAAGAAGCTAAGGATTTTATTGAAATACTTGTGTCGAGAAATATTCAGACTAAGGATGTTATCTTGACTAAGGGAGTATAATCATGATGATGTCTATCTGCTTCATGGATAAATTCGAGTGATTGACGAAGAATCCCTGAATGAAGGTTATCATGGAATTCCAAGGAGCAAGTTAACCTAGATAGATGGTTTAGATCTCAACTAGAATCTATAGCTTTAAATACGAAAGGATTTTGACTCACTGTTTGTGTCAGAATCTTACTTCAAATTATTTCAAGTGTTTGCAGTAATTATCACTTCCTCCAAAGCTCTTTAGAATAATAATTAAAGAATAATTCATCATTCGTGAGCATGGCATCATCTTGTATGAATATGCCAAACTTTCTGATCATCCGGTTTGGAATATAAGAAATCGGAGATACAAAGATTTAAGGGAGCTTTCATCCTCACCAAGAAAAGTCGAGGAGTAGTTCTTTCGATTGCTACCAATAAAATGAAATTGTATCGGGAATTTTAGAGACACTAACAGTATGTTATGGTGTAAAGGAACATTTAGAGCATTTAAAAGGCGTACAAAATGATTACAAGCTAAACGGACGAGGGTAACTTTGTTCTAGTGTGGTTACAACTTGATCTCTTTCACTAAATAGCCTTTGACACGCATCACCCTAATGATGACTTCTTGCACCGAAACCTCAATTGTGTGCTTGTTGAGATTGAGCTATTGATTTTCATTAATAATTCCATGAATGTAACCACTTTTGACGATCAAATAGACATGACTTTCGTATATGATAATGTCTATTCCACTGGTACATTATCTATCATTTATCCATTTTGCTATTGATACATGAAGTTGGAGGATGTAGAGGTGTATATTGTTGTTGGCTTCACAGTAAATCTACAAAATAATCATTTTGTTGTTTTGTGTACTTAATAGAATGTTCCAGATTTCTTCCTTCACATTATGCATATGATCACAACTTCATCGAGTCATCACACTGGTTGCCGAGTCCATTGCTTGTCTTCTTGACTAATCGTTTTACTTCCTCTTATAATCTATAACCAACTGATTTCTTGTTGTGATTAGATTTCTAACGTATCTCGTTGTCATGAATACTCTGGATGCGCATATTTTATTTACCTTACGTCTTGAACTGATGAAAAGGTGCATTAGGCTCGAATGTGATCTTCACTGGTTATCCTCAAAGTACAACAGATATTTCCATAGTTTTCACTCTTGAGGCTGACTTTTCGCAAATGATTTTTAACTTTTTATGCTACCTTTCTGTAGCTTTTCTTCTTACAATTTAACACATTCTAACTTATTTGAGATTGATCCTCCTACTTTACTTCCCTGCAGTCCTTCCATACTGCTACTATTTTCCTCGAGTGACAATCTAGATTAGTTGTCCTTAATGCTAATTCAATTTATTATCTCTTGTTTGTGTTTGTATGAGTGCATTCCGATGTAGATCCACCCAAAAATCAAAATCTCCAAAACGTCCCAAACTCTTCGATTTCAGAAGATCTCTTCCTCCACTAGAGTCTTTCTTGTAACTACTTGTGACTTAACTATAGTCTTTCTTGTAGTTGTTACGATTTTGTTTAAATGTTTTTAACTATTCTACTACTTGTCATAACGCTTTGCACTAACATTATCCCAATATACCGAACATAGTTTATGTATAGGGCATACGTAGAGTCAGGCTACATGCCTTATCAGCCGCCAGCCCACCACCGTTTCGATATATTACGATAGTGTCCTTGCCAAACGTACTTGACCGCAAATATGTTAGTATATACTTAGCTATAATTTAAACAATTTACTATATCCTACTACACAAGTTCATAAGATTCACCTTGATGCCATGATGCACATACCATTTCTTGCAGTCGGTCTTCAATGCTTCTCAAAACATTTATTGGCACTATAAAATCTTCTAAACTAAGATTAAATCCTTCACCATTTAATCTTTCACTTCTTATTTTTCCAATAGTTATCGATTCTAACGGTTTGAAGATCGTCTTTTCCTCTTGGTGTTGATTACCTTCCTTCACCTAGCTATAATTTGGTAGCTGGTAGTGATTGTCGTGTGTCCATGCATAGGGAAGTATCCTTCGTCAAAACAATGAATTTCTTTTAAATGAATATAGGATACCTCGCGCAATTCCATCAATAGTCTTTGATATACCGTACATAAAATGACCTTCACGTCTTCCCTTTTTCCTTGCTATGAAAGAATATCTTGATCACTCTTATAAAATCGTGGGATTTACTTCTTCTCATGACAACCCAACTTCTCAAATTATGTTCTCGGTCTGCAGCATCATGTTCCATCTATCATATTCAATAGGTGGAGCTCCTTTAGGGTTTTCTAACTTGTTTGCTTATGACGTCATTGTTTAGTTCCGAATTAGGAGTTCGATTGGTTGGATTGGGTAGGAAAAAATTTCGATGTTGATTCAGGCTGCTTCTGAAATAACATTTCTAGAACAAAATTTCAAGTGGTAGAGTAAACTAAACTTCATAATGAAGGTTTACATTCCCGCTATGTGAACTAGGGAATTTCCTCTCAACAGAAACACTTCCAATATTTATACTTTGGCTATCAATAATTTAGGTATGGTTAAGTCAAGGGTGTGTACATTAGTGTATTACATAGAATAAGTTGTTGATGAGAGTTTGTAGAACGATGATGAACTATTAAGGATAATAGAAGTAGTAATAAAAGACAACCATGGTCCTTGGTTATTAAAGGTGACTAACCTGGTGTCTGTAAAAGAAACGATGAAACAAAGAGTTTATCAAGCTCATATGTTATAAGAATTTGAGTCTGAATGTGGAGTGTATCGCATAACTTTGATGTCAGCGCATTCTTTCTCCAGGGTCTTAGGAATTGTCCAAACACTCGTGTAGCTTTGTAGTTAGTTGAGGAATACAAACAGTTGATAGCTATAACTAAATCTTATGTGGCTATAAATAAGAGTTTGATAAAGAGTACAAAGGAATTTTTGGAATTTGTAGAGTAAGACAAAGACTCTTGAACGCCTTAGAAGGATTGGAAGTTGACAACATACGCACCTTGATAATAAAGAATTCATGATTCCAATAGTATTTGTGGCAAAAAGAAAGGGAGAATACGGGAATATCGTTTCCACTAGAACATGATGAACGAAGGAAAAATTTCTTATCATAAATCATTGCTGACCTCCTTTGACTTAAATCATGTGCTTAGCTCCCAGTGTCAACTAACGTTTGTTCCAACAATCATTAACAAATCAAGTATTTACACGTATAATCATCCACATTATGTTCAAATTTTATTTTATGTGTGTCTTAGAACTTCCCATGTAACTTCAAATTCACCATTATGTGTGCACCCATAATCCTGAATTTAATTTACATGGTTGTTCTAGTTTAACCATTCGTGTGCTTCATATGCCTGGGAATTCATGGTCTCACTAATATCTTGTTTCTATTTGTTTAGGCCCTAGATTACTCAGGTTAAAGTCTAGGAACTTATCCTAAGGTTCCTAATTCGCTAAAACCTTTGGCTCTGATACCAACCTGTCACAACCCAACCAGAGGGCTTGACTAACGATTGATTCAAAACACAAAGTAGCGGAAGACAAAATGAATATATTACAATTTAACCAAAGGTTTAGACTAAGTATCTAATTTGTTTACAACAAATCTAAAATGTGATTTAACTAATGGGAGATTCTCTAGAGATATTGGGTCCATCCAGGCATCAGCACACTTTATAAATCTTTAAGCCAAGTTCTCTTGTTTTACATCTTGAATTCTTGTTCTAGCAACCAAGTATCCGAGCCATACCTGTTTCTATTTACCTGAAAGACATGCTAAAATACGTCAACTAAAAAGTTGGTGAGCTCATGAGTTTTAGTTTACAGACACAATAATAAATAATAGCATGTGATAATTCAATAACAATACAACCAACCCTGTTCCATGCTCGGGCGTTTGCCTCATACACTGTTAGCCCACAACATGGTCAAACCAAATATACTTCCCAATTCCGAGACCCGTTCCTGCTCTCGGTCATTTATGTATCATAAGAATATATGCCACAACGGTTGACAATAACCTCAGTGGGGTTTCAACCTTACTTTTATAAGGCCACCCTTTCGGGCCACTGTGCGTGGGGGATTCCCCAAGTAGTACTACCCATATACTCACCGGCTCTACTTATGAGTTAATGGTTGTAAATTATGTTTAATGTCTAGGGGAAGCAATTTTATTGAAACGGACGTTCATTATCACATAAATAAAATTTTATAAACAATTTATGGAGCATGCTTTCAGTATCCCAAAACAGTAAAAAGAAAAGGGATCACATGAACTCACCTGGTTGCTTTAATGGCTTCCTTTTGTTCCTGTACAAGTATGTCATTGTGCCCCTACGCATGAGTTGCTATGTTCCCAAAGTTATCATCAAAGCAAGTTCCTATTTGTGTTCATCTATACATGTATAAGTTGTAGATTTCATACTTTATGGTTGTTTACTGTGGTTGAGCTCTTTGGGTTAAGGTGTTCAAAGTTTACTAGTGTAAAGTTTCTTTACTCCATACTTAACAAAGTCTTACCTTATATTTGCACATCTAAATGTATGTGCAAATGTTGGTATCATTTGATGTTTAGTATAGTTATTAGTATGCTACTTATATGACTAGTGTGTTTATGGTCTTCTAAATATAAGCTGATGTAATGCATAAGGTATTACAAGACAATCATATAATTATTATAATTTATTCACCTAACTTATTAGTATTAGAGATAACTAATAAGGATTTCATATGTAACAAGATAGTTGCAATTAATCATTAGTATCAAAAATATTATACATGTTGTAGTCATTGAATATACTAACTATTATAATTGTTATAATTATAGAATAATAGAATGTTTAAACATATTTATAATTTAATTTCTATGTATCAATCAAATTATACATTCCTAGATAAACTTTTATCAAAGATAATATTAACAACATTAATAGCAATAAACATAATCATACTAATTTCACTAACAACGTTTTTAGTTTCAAAATGTTAATCGTAAAATAGATAACTAAGGTAATATCATACGTTAGGTTAATATTAATGTTTTTAAACTAAGTGTAACTATTTATAAACAATAATTTAAATAACAAAATGATTATGATTTGCATATGTTTAAAGTGTTAGATAATATTTAGTAAGACCTTTAATAGTGTTAAAAGAATAAAAATGAAAATGTTGGTGTTTATAGTAATAATAATAAAAATTTTTAAAAGTAATTAGCCTTAATATAAAAACTAACAAATTAGTAATCATCTAGAGACTTAATATGAGATTGTTATCTTGTATAAAATCAGTTGTTAACTTATTGGATTTAAACATACTCGTAAACATACAATTATACATAAATTATTTATTGTATATATTAACCTATAGATGTGTATATAATATGTGTATGTATATATACATTTAATGATTTAACACCTACATAAATAATATATGAATCATGCCCATACTTTGAGTTCTCCATTTATAAATTGTCTTTTAATTTAAGTTTTTAAGTTATTTTATACCCAATGCAACAAATTCTATATTACATATCAAGACCTGTTAAAACTAATTTAAACGTTTATTACTGTTTATACATATTATGTAGGTATTGACATACACGCGTTATACAAGTTGATATGATTAAAATTTCAATTTATGTATTAACATTTTAGGTTTCGTAGTTATTTTTAATTTACAAAAATCTCTCCGAATGTATAATATAAATCACACACGATTTATGGTGCTATTAAACATTTTATTAGTAACTAGTCATTATGAACCATATTTTATCCTATTTAACCCAAATGCTCAACCACTTTGATTTATCTGTTTAAATATATTATGCATGCGTTAAAAGATAATGGCGCGCGTTTTTACCTTCCCACTCGTTCGTCTCGCGCGTACAATCCAAATTAAATTAACCGATCGTATGTTTCATAACCCGAACATGTTTCTAAAATCGTTTTTAAACAACGAACACAATTAATCGATCGGTTTTTGCTGTTGACCATGGCTGACCGAGTTTGACAGGTCCAAACTCGTGTTGACTTTTGTTGACCACGACTTTATTCGACTCCACAACTCTTATTCTTTCAATCTCCACCTACGACCACCATAACCGAGCAAGGTAACAGCCCCGCCATCACTACTGGCCGGTTGCCTAGGGCTAAACTTAGCCAAAATCATCAAAAATACATTTCAGAACACAGTCCATTCAAGAAATCATCATGCATGTAAAGATCGGATCTCGTGGAGTAGTTTCTTACCTTCGGTTTTTAGTTGGAAACAAGTAAACCTCCGGAGCAGCTATGCTATACATCCTAAACCAACAACCGAAGGATCCTAATCATGACAGCTCCATCGTGTGCCATTCCTGGTCCGAATACTACCACCGTGGTTGTTCCTCCGCCACCACCCGCTTGTTTGTCACCGTCACAGCCGCAATACCATCCCATAACAAATATTAGAACCAAAATAAACGAGGAATACGACATGCAGGGGTAGATCGAGGCATAGTTGGGTTGTGCTTACCTTCGGGTTTTAGATGGAGAGGATGAAACGACCGGTTAGCCCTTGCTCCGCCGCTAGAACCATCACCGCACCCCTACAATCGTTGCTACAGTAGCCCTTGGTGTCTCCCTAGTCATGGCTGCCAATGCATGTAGTACCTGTGGGTCGAAACCACCACCGCCGCGCCTGGAACCCTTGGCGGAACCCTCGCAGCCGTGACCTTCTCTCCTAGTTTTCCCTCATTTAGAGCCAGATTCGTACAGGGATGTAGAAGAAAGTGTTGTAGAGCATGATGAGATGAGTTCGGTGGTGTAGTACTCTTGTCCCGCCGCCGTAGCTCCGTCGTGGGGTGGCTGCCTCCGCCGGTCACTCTTTCTCTCTTTGTTTCTTGGTTTTGTTCGAACGGCGGGAAGCACACACACATAACGTGTGTGTGCGGCTGATACAATGAGAGGGAACAAGGGTTTAATCCCTTTTTATACTTAGGGTAATTCTAGGGTTTACAAAGTAGCCTAAACGCGTTTCGATCTCGTATTACGCTTTCGTTTATTATTCTCGATCCGACACTTCCCAACTTACGTAAAATAACTTATAATAATATGAGAATGTTTATTTTTGGTCTTTTAAAAATTAATTTGTTTACTTTATTAAGTTAAAACACGTTAATATCGCGTATATGTCGTATTTAATTCGCTTATCCATTTTCTCGCTCAGTATAGCATTCTTATGTTTTTAATATTTTCCCGATTCATAATTATCAATTAGTGATACTTTTTACCTTGATTTAGGTATTAGAATGCTTAAACTGATAATATCGTTTAACTAGTGTTAAATACGACTCTGCAAGTTTATGTTACGCAGTTCATGTTTTTTTCCTAGGTTAGGTTTGACGTTTAAATTCCTAATAATTAAGATAATATCCTCATCATATTATAATTTTTCATTTTCTTCCGTCGGTTACATTTTTAACGAGCCTTATTGGGCCTAAGTTGTACATATCGGGATGTAATGGGCCTGTTTGGACCTTCACATCTTATTGGGCCTTTGTATATTATTGGGCCTAAGTATTCAATTTATAATTATATGATTAAGTTTATTGGGATTTCTTGCAGTTGTTACACCTATCCACCGGGATCAGGTTTACCTCTTAGACAAAGCACTGTATGGTCTACATCAGGCTCCGCGTGCCTGGTATGAGACGCTTTCGACTCACCTTATTGAACACAGGTTCAATAGGGGTGAGATTGACAAAACCCTGTTTTATCGGGAAAAGGGCAAAGTTATTATTCTTGTTCAGATCTATGTAGATGACATTATCTTTGGATCTACCGATGAACAATTGTGTTTGGAGTTTAAAGAGGTTATGATTGAGAAATTCAAATGAGTGCCATGTCGGACATCAAATTTTTCTTGGGTTTACAAATTGATCAAACTGATGATGGAATATTCATTCATCAGACAAAATATATTCAAAATTTGCTAAAACGGTTTATCATGCTTGAATCAAAATCAATTTCCACGCTCATTCAGCCTAATCACGGGATTCAGCCTGATATTAAGGGGGAGTGAATTGATGCTACTTTGTATCGTGAAATGATTGGAAGTTTGATGTATCTGACTGCCTCAAGGCCAAATACTGTATTTGCTACAAGTATCTGTGCTTGATATCAATCAAAACCTAAAGTGTCACATCTGATAGCAGTCAATAGAATTCTTCGTTATCTGAAGGGTACACCAGACACCGGTCTGTGGTATCCTAAGGATGATAAGTTTTCCTTCAATGCCTACAGTGATTCTGACTATGGAGGATGTAAGACAGATGCAAAATCCACAACTGGAGGTGCACAATTTTTGGGGGAGCGGTTAGTTTCTTGGCAGTGCAAAAAGCAAACCTCTGGAAAGTGTGTGTGTGTATTCTTTGTGTGAGACTTGTAATCATTTCAGATTCATTAATGAGATGAAGATGATTATAGATGTTGGTTTGGTGAATCTGATCTGTATCGAATCAAGAAGTTCTATGAACAATCAAACATGTGCGGAATCCATGTTTAATCTCTAAAGAATCAAAGAAGAACAAGTAATTTCATAAACACTTTCTTGTATTAATCAATCAGTTGATTGCAAATCTTTCACATAGAAAGTTTCTCACACAGAGAATACACACTCAGGTTTTCTGAAGGTCTCAAAGTTCTGCTAGAATCTCAGAAAATCAGACAAACCTTCTATATATACACAGCTTCTGTCAGCCGAACCTATCCTTAGCCGAACCTTATGGTTCGCTGGGCGAACCTAGGTTGCCAAACCTATAGGTTCGCTGAACCTTTACAAAATTATAGGTTCGCCAAACCTATCAAAGAAATACGTTCGCGGAACCTGCCTAGGTTCGTGGACCAGACGAACCTAAGCACAACCTAAGCCGAACCTATACAAATACTTCTATAAATTACATTTTGAATAGCAAACTATTACAAAAATGCACTAACAAACTCCCCCTTAATAGTTGCTATCAAAAATCTTCAGTCTTTATCTTCAGCTTCGTCTTTATCTTTGTCATCAACACCACTTGTTTCTTCAACAACGTTATCCACCGCTCGTATCACAACTGAACGAGGAATCTTTGCTAATCTCTCAGCCTCCAACTTGGCATCTCTTTCATCTCTTTCCTTCTAAATTTTCATCAACTCAACATATAGATAGTTCACATCTTCCCAATTGCATCCTGAATGTATACCCAGAGTATAACACATTCTAGCAATGGTCTGAAACTGAACTGCCATATCTTTGTAACTTATGCCAGCATCATGATAACCATCAACTGCAAAAATCTCAGCCATGTTAAGTAAATCAATATTGTGACAATTGTAGTTGAGAATTACGTCACTGATGACGGGATCACATTTGGTCGTTCTAGAAATCCGTGTTAATTTAATTATTGAAATTATTACAGATCGATAATATGCGAGAAATGATGAACGTGGGCGAAAACCGTGTGCAAAACGGAGTCCTGGATTGCCCGGAATCGAAAAACGAAGAAAAATTTCTAAGTATTGAATTCCTGGACTCGTCGCGGTACGCGAAGGCTAGGATGAGGGTCCTCCGCGGTACGCGATGCATGAAAAATATCTGAGATTCCCGGATTTCTTCGCGGTACGCGAAGCCCTTTTTGGCTCCTCGTCGCGGTATGCGACGGGTGAGGCGGTGGAATGAATTGATCTTCTTCATCAGATTTCATGCAGAAAAATTTTATTTTCTTCTTATCGCACCTACTCGACTTTCAGACTAAACCTCCGGCCAAATCACCATCAAAACACCATCTTGAAGCCACCAGAAGTCACCAATCATACCAGGGATCATATCTACGAGTTCTGATCGTTGTTTTAACCGCAGAAATTCGTCTATTTTGGTAATGATTCGTTTTAACCTTCTAGTTTGATTTTGATTGATTAGATCTTGATTTTGAACGTAATGACATAGGATTGTTGATTATTGCCTAGATGATGGCTAGGATTGATTATAAACAAAGAACACGATGTTTTAACGGTTAAATCCTTGTTTTGATCCGTTGTAATGCCCGATTTGCATGAAATCATATCCATGTTTATAATGGTTTAAACCATTTGATTATGACAATGTAGGTGATTAGTTTGATTAATCTTTTAAATGCAAGGTTAAATCCAAGTGTTTCAAACTAATCACGATCATTAACATACGCATTGGAACGATTATCTGATGTTTATGATAACAGTCAGATTAGTATGTTAAACATGGTTATTACACTTATCCTAATGCTACATTGTGATTTTCATGATATTTGGGTAATCAATAACAAGGATTAATCATTCCTAAGCCATTAAATCATCTAGAAATTGTTTTAGCATTATAATCAACAACATTAACTATTTGGTTAATCCTAGATTATTCTGATTAATCAAGAGTGTCATCAACCTTGTATTAGGAATCTAATCCGATGTAGGTTCCTACATTATCATACATTGTATGATACAACATCAAAATTAATCAATTATATAACTAATCTCAGTTTGATGACTTCCAAAGCAATGTCTTTGACATTGAACGTTCAGAAATATCTAATCAGTAAATTAAAACCTAAATAACTCATTAAATATCAATAAATGCAGAATCACCTCTTTATTCTCAATTTGGGAGATATTCTGCTACCTCTATATTATAAGGTGAGTTTCTTACAAACCCTTTTCTTTTTACTCTTTTATAAACATCGGGGTAGCGCTGTAAAACTTTTCAGAACTATATGATATGTATCACTGTTATCTGAGTGATTTCATGTGATTGTTGAGAACTTGTGGATTTCATGGGATTTTTCCTGAGAACAGAACTTTATCACATAACTTGAAAGTCCTCATTTTTGAACTGTATCTAGTGAACCCATGTGGGGCTGAATAGAAAACATTAATAGTACTATTGGCTGACAACCCATTTGCCGGGAGCTTGCAACTCCCCTTGGTGTAAATGTTTGTTATCTGTTTCCAGAACTTCTTAATGTGTTGTGATAGACATTAAGACAATGAGGCACCAAGATATTTACCGACGGGTAGTATCTTTATAGAACAAGAACAGAACAGTCCGAAAGGAACTAGATATGTGTCCCATGGTTATCTTGAACAGAACATTTTGCGAACTTATAATTACATATCATATCATTTTGTGGAACTTGAACTGTATGATCTCACCAGCTTTGTGCTGACGTTTCAAATTTAAATCTTTTTGCAGGAAGACAGTGACCACTTGGTGAGGCAGCACTTTAAGCACTTGTAATTAAATAAATGTAATAAACTTAGATTATATAATGTAATGCTGGTTGTGATTGCGACATCCTTGTAATGTATCTCTTTTAAGTTAATATGTGTGCTTGTGATATCGGATCAAGTAAGTCACCCCTCATCTCTGAGACATCACCACTATGCTTCCGCGACTGTTTCAGTGACATCATGATGAGGTGACGAGAGGTGGGGGTGTGACAAATATCATCCTTAGAAAAATTGACAATCCACACAGGATCCAGCATTCTGATCACCCTCCACAGATCTTCTTGTTTCAACAAGATTACTGCTTCAGCTGTCTGTTCAACATAAAACCAGAAATTGAAATATTGATTCCAATTCTGTTCCATCATCCTCAACCTTGGTCTCTTTAATACATTTGGCTTTGCATATCCATGTATCTTGTCCCTAACTTAAGGAGATAACAAACTCCATCCAGTCCTAGCTTCCTTCTTTAGTAACCTCTCAAAAGTGTCATTATGTTTTGTCTGTATAGGCTTGATCATCTTCAATATTGACAATGTCATGCACTCAATAGATGGTAAACTCATCAATTCTAAAGCTTCCAATCATCTTCGACTTGGATCCAAGCTTAAATCTTTTTAATTGTTTAGTTTGGTTTTCTTGAACTTTTTCGTCTATCACTTCAATCATCTGTTTGAAGATATATAAATGATCAACAATATATTTCATTGCATCTTGATTTTCTTTCCAGAAATCCAAATTAGTCTTTTCTTGAACTTTAGCTAATGATGTCTTTGACACACCTCCAAGTTCAAAAATCTTCTTTAAAGTATTCATGTTGTATAAATCTTCATCCATTATTTCATCTCTCTCAAAATCAAATAAATCCAGATCATCCTCTTGCTCAAAATCAAACATTTGATCAGCATCAATATCAAACATATCATTAAAATCTTTTGTAGAATGGCTTCCAGCAATTTCACCTTCTTCTAAGTCTTTATCAACTGAAATGTCAACTATCATTCTCTGCAAATTAATATCATAATGTAGTTTAAACAGATCAAGAAATGTGGGCAAAGAGTAATCAATAATCTTCTCAGGATATTCTATTTCATTCAAATCTTCAAATTCAACAACATTACAATCAGTAACCCTATCAGAAGATACAGCTGTAACCGGAGTCGCATCCACAGTAATCTTTGACGAATCATACAAAACAATAGCTCCAGTCTGTGAATTCAGCTCACAAGACCCACTCTCACCACTTAAATCACCATCACCATCCACATCAGAATCTCCATAGTCTATCTCCTCATTGTAGGATTCGGTCTGCCCAAGATACATATTAAATTGATGTGGCTAGTGTGATATGATCCAAGTCAGGTCATACCCAATAACAAGCTAGACAAACACCTGCAATATTTATTTATAGATTTGATCAGTTAAATAAATAACAACACTAAGAACATTTAGAAAAATGGTTTTCTAAATAAGATGCACTTAAGAAATTAATAAATAACATGGGTTTATTTATTTTGAGAGATAATTTTATAATTGTTATTTAATGGTTAAGTAACATTTATAAAAATGTAACATGACTTGTAATGTATTACAAATTAATTAAATTGGTTTTAATTAATGTCATGTTAAAGTTAGTTGTAAATACAATATAATTTTGTAAGTGTTACAATTTTATTTTGGGTATTAATTTAAAACAAATGGGTTGGAAATCATGGCAAGCAAGCCCTTCCATTGGGGCAGAATTTTCAGCAAAAAGGGGCTGCCATAAACCCCAACCAATGTTTTAAAAGATGCTTATATACACATACAAGCAAGCCCCATGCATACTTACTTTTATCTCTCAAGTTCAAGAGCATCTCTCTCCCTTTTTCACCCTTGTTTTTCCGGCAAAACAACAGCAAAAAGGAGCAGATTTTAGCAACTTAAAGAAGTTTTAAAAGCTGAAGTTTGTGTTGTTGAATCCTAGCATTCAAGGGTGGTTGTTGGTGGCTTTGGGTATACAAGCTTGAGGTTTTCTTGGTTGAAGACTTAGCATTCAAATCATCATCTTTACCTTCATTCTTCAGGTGTTCTAAGAGGTAATTAATGGTGTTCTTGAATGTTTTGATAGTATGTTCTTCCATATAAAGATCCTTGTTCATGGGTTTTTTTAATCAAATGTATATGTTGCATAAACTAACTAAACTCAAAATGGTTTTTGATATAAACTCCGCTGCATTGTACATGTTAAATGGTTAATATGGCTTTGATAAACATCTACAAAACCGAACAATGGCATCAAGAGCCGGTTATATGGATACATGCTTCAAAAAATCGAAATTTTTGGGTCCTTTTTTGATAAAAAGTGGGCTGGAAATATCACACATGGAAATCCCTTTGTTTTTCAAGATATTATTTAATATGCATATAAGAAACTTGAAAACTTAAAATCATAAGATGGTTTGTTTGTTTGGACAAAAACCCACTTGGATTTGGTTTATGTTGGCCGAAATTTTGGGTTAGAAAAGGGACCATGTTTACGTTTTTTTTTTGGTATATACATTTGGATGTATTTTAGTGCATAAACCTAGCCATGACATTGTGTTTGAATATTTGTGGTTGTGATTTTATTTGGTTGAAATAAAGGCATGTAATTTATTTGTTTCATTTGGCATGTAATAAATAGATTAGTTGCATTTTATTTTTCTAGAAAAATGTATTAGGATTTTTCTATGTAATTGTACTTTGGGGCTGATTTGGATGACCAAGAAGGTGCCTAAAGAAGATGGAGAAATCACAACACAAAAGGGTCACTTGAAGCATTTGGATGCAAGTTCAAGTGGGAGTTCATCAACACAACATTGTGTCATGTTTTACCCTTAGGAATGACCTTTTGACACACTTGTTATGGCAAGCAAGTGTTGTCAAAATAGTTGGCTATGGTTATGCACTTATATTTTATGTTTGGTTGATTATTTGGTTGTTTGGATGAGTTTGACTTTTAATTGAAAAATTGCATAAACTAGTTAAACAACTAAAATAAAACATGCATAAAATTGGTTCTATAAAAATCATTAAAGGAATTAATAAAATGAGTTTATTAAGGGTTAATGATTTAATAAAAATGAGTTTTATTAAAAGGAATCATATAAAAAATTTTTTAAAATACCATGCATTTGAATGCATACAAATAGTATGGTATAAAAGGTTTTTCTAAAAACTAGAATTTTAGAAACTATAAAAACCCTTTACAAAACAAGTTTTAACACCATCCTTTTAAACAACACTCGATTCACTTGTAACTCGTTTATGGGATAAAGGTCACCTAACCATAAATGCCGAAACTTGTGAAGTTGAGGTGAAATTACTGTATTTGTGGGATAAAGGTCACCTAACCACTTGTATTTGTAAAATCACACGTGTGTTTAAGTAGGACGACTTGATTTGGAAATCATGCATTAGGATCACCGAAGCATGACGTACAAACGATGTTGATGGGATAAACATGCCAAACAAAACATAAGATGTTTAAAACCGATCTCATACACTAGAAATTGTAATAGGTTACAATTGTCAAACGTTGACTACCTTGTTAATTTAAATAAAGGGATAAAGGTCACCTAACCGATATTTAAAATATAACGTTGGATTCTACATTTTAATTATTAATTGTCTATGAGATATAAAAGGGTATTAATAATTAAAATACATTGATATTAAAAATACTAAAATTGAACTTTGTAAAATTGTAGATGGCAAACAACAACAACGCAATCCCGACCGTCCATAACTTATCACTAAGAACCATCCTCGAGAAGGAACGTCTTAACAATGGGAACTTCATGGATTGGTACCGAAATTTGAGAATTGTTCTCAAGCAAGAAAAGAAGTCCTATGTGTTAGACGATCCCATTCCCGATCAACCCGATGAGGATAACGTGGAGGCCTTTAACGATTGGGTCAAGTACGTCGAGGACTCCGTGCAAGTCTCATGTCTAATGTTGGCGAGTATGACTCCCGATTTACAAAAGGACTTTGAGAACCACAATGCTTATGATATGATCACCCAGTTGAAGGAAATGTTCCAACAACAATCTAGGGTGGAACGGTTCGAAACGGTTCGAGCACTTCATGCATGTCGGATGGACGAGACCCAATCGGTTTCATCTTATGTTCTCAAGATGAAAAGCCACATTGATCGCCTCGAGAGACTTAACTGCCGTGTCTCCACTGAGTTAGCTACGGATTTGATCCTTAACTCCCTATCAAAAAGGTTTGAAACCTTTGTTATGAATTATAATATGAATGGATGGGACAAGAGCATTGGTGAGCTTCATGCAATGCTCAAAACGGCCGAGGCGGGCATGGGTAAAAAGGTTTTACCGGTCCTAACGATCAATGAGGGTGGTAGTAAGAAAAGGAACCACCCCGACCCCAAGGCAAGTGTTGCAAAAGGGAAGGGACACGTTAAAGGGAAAGGGAAGGGTAAGGCTAAAGTGGAACCCAAAGTAAAGAGGCAAAAGGTTGCTAAAAATGATCCCTTTTTAGAGTGTGGTGAGATAGGCCATTGGAAACGAAACTGTCCGGTCTATCTCAAAGAGTTGAGAACCAAGAGGGATGCGGGGCAAACCACAGGTATGAATTTTATGATACATGTTGAGCTAAATATTATTTCTTCTAACACATGGGTATTGGATACCGGATGTGGAACTCATATTTGCAATTTGTTGTAGGGGTTCAAAAGAAGTAAGCATTACAGCAAAGGTGAATTAGTCTCTTCATGGGCAATGGAGCAATGGTTCATGTTGTAGCCCAAGGAGACTATATTTTGAAGCTTCCAAGTGGTTTGGAAGTTATTTTAAAGAATGTTTTGTATGCTCCTAGTTTGACTAGGAACATTATCTCTGTTTCCCGTTTAAGACAATGTGGTTTTAATTTCAAGTTTGTTGACAATGATATCCATGTTTCTTTAAATCATGTGTTTTATTTTAAGGCTATGCCTTGCAATGGTATTTATGAATTCGTTCATGATAACACAACATATGATAGCTCAATGTACCAAGCTACCACCAAAAGGCTCAAATTAGATTTGAGTGGTTCCTATCTTTGGCATTGTCGCCTTGGATACATAAACAAAAATCGCATGCAAAAACTTCAAAAGAATGGTCTTTTAAAAACAAATGAAAATGATTCATTTGATGTATGCGAGTCTTGTTTACAAGGTAAGATGACAAAGGCCCCTTTTAGTGGGACTAATGAATGGGCAAAAGATTTATTAGGGATCATACATTCGGATGTATGTGGACCTTTTAAACCGATGACTAGGAATGGTGAAAGATACTTCATTACCTTTACCGACGACTATAGTCGTTATGGGTATGTGTACTTGTTAAGGCACAAACATGAATCTTTTGAAATGTTCAAAATATTCAAGAATGAAGTATAAAATCAACTCAACAAAACGGTCAAGATTCTTCGTACCGATAGAGGAGGTGAATACCTAAGTAGTGAATTTCAAGAGTATCTTAGAAGTTGTGGGATTGTCTCACAACTTACTCCACCTGGAACACCACAACATAATGGTGTGTCTGAGAGGAGGAATCGGACTCTATTGGATTTGGTTCAATCTATGATGGCTAGAAGTACACTACCTCTATCATTTTGGGGTTTCGCTTTGCTCTCCACCGGCCCGTATTTTAAATATGGCCCCAACCAAGAAAGTGGAAAGGACACCTTTCAAAATATGGCATGGAAAGGTTCCATCATTGTCATATTTAAAAGTTTGGGGGTGTGAGGCTTATCCTAAGCAATACACTCAAAACAAACTGGAAGCCCGATTCACTAAGTGTATCTTTGTTGGATATCCTAGAGATTGTATGGGATATTATTTCTATGATCCAACAGAGCAGAAAGTGTTTATTGCTCGAAAGGCAGAGTTCTTGGAAACTAAGTTCCTTTCAGAAGGAACTAGTGGAAGAACAGTGGAACTTGAAGAGGTTCAAGATTCACAAGACGATACACATTTGGTTGATACTAGCAATCAACATGAGGATGTTGAGAATGATCATGTGGATGATCAAGATACACAAAACGTTCGCAGATCTGGTAGAATTAGTGTTCCTCCTGAGAGATATGGATTTTTCATGGATGGATGCTATGTGGTGGATTCCGATGAACCAACCACATACCGTGATGCAATGTCAAAACCTGATTTTGACAAATGGCAAGAAGCCATGAACGTTGAGATGCAATCCATGTATGATAACCAAGTTTGGGAATTGGTTACACCACCTCTTAAATCCAAGGTAGTTGGAAGTAAGTGGGTTTTCAAGAAGAAAACCGATATGCATGGAAACTTGGATACTTATAAAGCTAGACTTGTAGCAAAAGGTTTCACTCAAACTGAAGGTGTTGATTATGATGAAACTTTCTCGCCTGTGGCAATGCTAAAGTCTATCAGGATATTGTTTGCCATAGCTGCATATTATGACTATGAGATTTCGCAAATGGATGTCAAAACCGCTTTCCTTAATGGATATCTTGAGGAAGATGTCCATATGGAACAACCTGAAGGTTTTGTCGATCCAAAACATCCTAATAAGGTATGTAAGTTAAAGAAGTCAATCTATGGATTGAAACAAGCATCGAGAAGTTGGAATCATCGTTTTGATGATGAAGTAAAGAAATTTGGCTTCATCAAAAACGCTGACGAAGCTTGTGTATATAAAAAGGCTAGTGGGAGCATCATTACTTTCCTTGTATTATATGTCGATTACATTCTACTATTTGGAAATGACATTCCAACCTTGGAAGGTGTAAAAACCTGGCTTGGAAGCTGTTTTTCCATTAAGGATCTTGGTGAAGCCGCCTATATTTTGGGAATAAAGATCTATAGGGATAGATCAAGGCGGTTTATAGGTTTAAACCAAAGTGCATACATTGACAAAGTCTTGAAAAGGTTCAAGATGGAAAATTCTAAGAAAGGTTTAGTACCTATTCAAAAGGGGACTCAATGCCCTAGTTCAAAGGTTGAGCAAGAAAGAATGAATGGAGTCCCGTATGCATCTGCTATAGGATCCATCACGTATGCAATGATATGTACAAGGCCGGACGTGTCATGTGCTCTAAGCATGACAAGTAGGTATCAACAGAATCCTGGTAATAGTCATTGGATGGCTGTTAAAAGTATTTTGAAATACCTTAGAAACACTAAGGATATGTTCTTAATATATGGATCTGGTGAGGAGGAACTCGTTGTAAAGGGCTACACGGATGCGAGTTTCCAAACTGATCGAGATGATTCACGATCATAGTCGGGATATGTCTTCATTATGAATGGAGGAGCGGTCTCTTGGAAGAGCTCAAAGCAAGATGTAGTGGCTCTATCTACAACAGAATCAGAATACATCGCCGCTTCATTGGCAGCTCAAGAAGCTGCATGGCTAAGGAAGTTCATTGCCGATCTAGGGGTTGTTGCTACCATTCAAGACCCCCTAGAGATCTTTTGTGATAACGAAGGGGCCATTGCTCAAATCAAGGAACCTCGTGCTCATCAAAAGACTCGGCACATCGAACGGAGGTTCAACTACATAAGGGATGAAGTTGAAAAGGGAAAGATATGTATTCGCAAAGTTCACACCGATCAAAACATTGCGGATCCATTCACGAAGCTCCTTGAAAGGACAAAGCATGAAAGTCATACTTGTTCCTTAGGACTTCGATATTCTAGTGATTGGAGTTGATTAAATTTTGTATTTGGATATCGGAACTTATGTAATTTGACTTGATTATATGGTTATAATTTTCATTTACTGTTCCATTTTAGCATGTTTAAATCCATGAATAAATGAGTTATTCTAAACGTCCATAGTCGGTCATATTTGTGGGAACAACTATGAATGTAAGACTATTATAAACTTGGATTGGTTGATATTCACAAGGTATGAATATAGAGCAATAGGTTGCTGCCAAGGTTCATTGATATCTATGGGATATAGATATAGGACTGGTCCGCTCTCAAATATTTCTTCATGGAATCTTTGTGATTAGTCATAAGAAATATTGAGGAAAGGCGAATATCATTGTGTCCTCAGACCTGAGATACATATTGGGTCTTGATATTCACCAAGTATTGTACTTTGTCTTAGTACTTTGCTGTTCTGAAACATGGCAGTACATAAGGCTGAGTTCAGGTATGATACAAGGTGATTGTGAGAGACGTATGTAGTCAAGATGGAATTTGTTCCTCTTATTCGTTGAGAGTAAGATGTCTAAGGCCTGTTAAAGTTAAATCGTCGGAGAATGACAACTCTATGTCTCCAGGATTTAACATGACATCTGTAACAAAAGGATAAATGATTGATTCACCTAAATCATATTCAAGTAAGGCACTTGAAGAGGATGATGTTATTGAATGGCACTTAGTCATATACATTAGGGGTAGCAAACCGTTGCTAGGCGTTATTTGCTGCTTGCATCAATCTTCTATGAATCTTGTGCAAGTGGGAGATTGTAGGATTCGGTCTGCCCAAGATATATATTAAATTGATGTGGCTAGTGTGATATGATCCAAGTCGGGTCATACCCAATAACAAGCTAGACAAACACCTACAATTTTTATTTATTTATTTGATCAGTTAAATAAATAACAACACTAAGAACATTTAGAAAAATGGTTTTCTAAATAAGATGCACTTAAGAAATTAATAAATAACATGGGTTTATTTATTTTGAGAGATAATTTTATAATTGTTATTTAATGGTTAAGTAACATTTATAAAAATGTAACATGACTTGTAATGTATTACAAATTAATTAAATTGGTTTTAATTAGTGTCATGTTAAAGTTAGTTGTAAATACAATATAATTTTGTAAGTGTTACAATTTTATTTTGGGTATTAATTTAAAACAAATGGGTTGGAAATCATGGCAAGCAAGCCCTTCCATTGGGGCATAATTTTCAGCAAAAAGGGGCTGCCATAAACCCCTCCGAATGTTTTAAAAGATGCTTATATACACATACAAGCAAGCCCCATGCATACTTACTTTTATCTCTCAAGTTCAAGAGCATCTCTCTCCTTTTTCCTCCCATGTTTTTTCGGCAAAACAGCAGCAAAAAGGAGCAGATTTTAGCAACTTAATGAAGTTTTAAAAGCTGAAGTTTGTGTTGTTGAATCCTAGCATTCAAGGGTGGTTGTTGGTGGCTTTGGGTATACAAGCTTGAGGTTTTCTTGGTTGAAGACTTAGCATTCAAATCATCATCTTTACCTTCATTTTTCACGTGTTCTAAGAGGTAATTAATGGTGTTCTTGAATGTTTTGATAGTATGTTCTTCCATATAAAGATCCTTGTTCATGGGTTTTGTTTTAATCAAATGTATATGATGCATAAACTAACTAAACTCAAAATGGTTTTTGATATAAACTCCGCTGCGTTTTACATGTTAAATGGTTAATATGGCTTTGATAAACATCTACAAAACCCAACACTCATCCTCTTCCTCTTCCTCTTCATCAACATCTACAATCATCTTCTCATCACCAGAACCAGAAACTTCATCTTTAGAATCTTTCACTTTCAGATCATCAATCTTTTGCCTTAAATCACTATTCTGATTCTGCAGCTCTACAATATCAACATTATGGATCTCAATCATGGATTCCAAAGAAGAAATTCTTTCTCTCATCTGCTTCTTTTCAGCTACATCTTCCTCTCTCCATTTTATCAGTTGAGCAATCTGAGCTTTTATCTCATCTATTTCACATGTTCCAGAGGAAGATTGTTGATCAGCTTTGGCCTTTTCCTTCTCCATCTTATATAAATCAAAATCACTTGATAACATAGAAATCCTTCTTCTAATCTCTATGTCATCATAATCAACAGTGAAATTAAGATCCCCTAAATCATCTAAACTTCCAAATAAATCATCTTTAGAAGTAGAAGCTTGATGAAATGAAGATTCTGGCAATGATGTAGTCACTGTTGTAGTCTCCATGAAAGATGGAACAAATGTAGCCATGTTCACATACTCAGGGAGCTTGCCCTAAGCCTCCTGGAACTGTAGACACAGTAACTGTAGCAGTAGCCTGTGAATAAGCAGGAACTGTAACAGATGAAGATGTAACAGTAACAGTAGTAGGTGAAGAAGAAGACACAGGAATAGATGAAGCAAAAAATGTAGAAGTCACAACAGACAAAGATACAACAATCTTAGGAGCTTTCGACTTCTTCTTTCCATATGGACCCTTAGCCATTGTTTTCCTTTTCTTAGGCTTTGAAGACTCAGCCTCTCTAGCAACAAAACTAGGATCAAATCTCTCTTCCCGTGCTTCTTCAGCCTGTTTAGCAAATTTCTTCTTCATTCTTCTCACCATATGATTACCAACCTGAACATTCTCAAATTATGACTCAGTGTCATGAGATTCTTCACCTTCATCTTCACCTTCTACATCAGCTGGTTCACCCTGTTGCTCTGTAAATACAACTTGAATAGGCTCCTGTGCATTAGAAGATTGACCTTGTTGTTGAGATTGAGAAGATTGAGCAGTAGACTTCCTTGATTTTTGTCTTGGAGGAGGAGATGGTGGTTGTTGCTGATTATCATCATCATTATCAAACTCTTCATTATGAGACTAAGACTCTGCATGTCTCCATTCGTCACCCTCAGGAGGTAAATAATTAGCCCTGGCACAATGACCAATCAAATCTTTCTCTAAAACTGCATCTCCACTTTTCTGATACACCATGACCTGACCAAGACTTGAGTCAGTCATGTGTTTAAGCTTCAGAAGATCAGTAGCATCCCTAGGCAACATCTGCTCTGGCATCCTCTCATCAATCAACATCTGAACAAAGCGAGGATACATATAGAATCTATCCTTGGCTTTTGTAATGTTGTCAGACATGTAACGGAATATCATAGCAGAGAAATTGAACGGTTTGTTCAATATCAAAGCTACCATGGCTGATCACATCAAATCCCAAAGCTCGTCAAAAGTGCCTTTCCTCATGCTTAAGCAATGTAATAACACATGTGCAAGCAACTTGTACTGCAGAGGAAGCTTTCCCTTCTTGATCGATGTAACATTGTAGGCTCCGAAGTATCTAATCCTCAGAAAACAACCTTTTATGCACCTCTCTGGTATGAGTGTCATACCAGCAGGTTCTCCTCCGAACTGCAACACTCTTCGGATATCAGCTTCTGTAATACGAATTGCTTGTCCAAGCACATTCGCCTCTATAACATAGTCCTCATCAACAGAAATCAGCCTCGTAGACTCCCATAAACTCTGTATATGGGATCTATATATCTGGCAATAATTGGAGATGGCATGGTAAATCCGAGATCGTCGCAGAAACTCGATCATCGGCCGGAAGTCTTTGCCTTTCTGATTGTAGGATCTCGATAAGCACACACATTGTGTTTGTCTCCGAATGTCAAATTCGTCATTTCTACAATCAGAAAGAAAACAAAATTAGAACAAAAATTTTTAAAAAAATTAAAAAAACAACAAAAAAATTTTCTATAGAAACCAGCGAACCTCCCTGAGACGAACCTATCTAGAAGAACCTGTTGATTAGGCAAACCTATTCATTGAACGAACCTTCTGATAAACGAGCCTTTGAATGAACGAACCTTCAATGAACGAACCTTCATTGAACGAACCTTCATATCAAACGAACCTGTTGGTCAAACGAACCTTGACCAACAAAGATTCGGTTCTTTTGAAAACTAGAGGTTCATCACGAACCTATCAGGTTCAGACGGTCCTTCAAGATCCAACGAACCTTAGTTCATCAAACGAACCTTGTTCATCCAGCGAAGCTTTTCCAATTTCAAAATCAAATTTTCAAAAATCTTCGAAATGCATGAAAAAAAATTATATTCCAAGGTTCGAAACTCAACGATGAACAAGTTTAATGAAATCAGTTTGTCTAAAACTTAGATTTTAATAGGTTTTTAATCAAACAAAGTAGGTTCGACTAAAAACTCCTAAAACCAATCAAATCTCCTAATCTAGCTAGTCAAAATCCAAGATCTATACCTAAAAAAGATCACAATAAGATTTCGAGTCTAATAATGTCAAAGAAAAGGCTTCAGAAGTTCTAGATCGAAAAATCGAAAAAATTTCTTTTGCAGGTTCGGCTGTCAAAATGATGAAAGTGACGAACCTAAACCCGAACCTGGTTTATATATGCGAACCTTTTTGACCGAACATGTTTGACGAACCTAGCCAGCGAACTTAGCCAGCGAAGCTAGCCAGCGAACCTGTTGGACGAACCTTCTCACAAACCTTTTCTGGCGAACCTTTAAAATTTGATTTTTTATTTAAAATTTCAAAACAAATCCATGTTTAAATGTTTCAAAGTCAAGCAAATAATCAAAAATTATTGATTTAGCATAAGATAAAAAATCTTTTTGTAATTTTTCAAATTTTTTTTAAAAACAACTAAACTACAAATTGAACAAATCTAACTATACTAACAAATTTCAAATCTTTTTGTTTGAGAAAGATCCAGACATGAGATCATATTGTTTTACAATTATCAACACATCTGATTGAATTAATGAATACAATTATTAGCAAATTACAATTCTAAAATGATTGTTAGTATTCTTATCCTCTTTAGTTTTAATTACTTTGTATTATTCAAAAGTTTCTCCCCCTAAAAACTAAAACATAAAAATAACAAAAATTAAAATATCTGATGTTAATTCAATAAAAATTGATTAAGAAGGAGATTGATTTGGAATTACCTCACCCATGACCCGAATGCCATTTAATTTGAGTAAATACTCAAAACGGTTTTTATCAAAGGCCTTGGTGAGAAGGTCTGCTCGTTGCTCATTTGTATGTATCTTCACCACATCAATAAGTTTCTTTTCATAGCAATCGTATATGAAATGAAACAAAATATCAATGTGTTTTGATCGTGAATGACACACCGGATTCTCGGTAATAGCAATAGCAGCATCCTTGTCAACAAAAACAGGGGTAGCCAGAAAATTCAAACCGTAGTCTCTCATCTGTTGTTGTATCCACAAGACTTGTGAAACAACTGGCAGCCGCTACATACTCAGCCTCACTGGTTGAAGTAGCAACATATGTCTACTTTTTGCACTGCCAAGAGACTAACCTCTCCCCTAAAAACTGTGCACCTCCAGTTGTGGACTTTGCATCAATCTTGCATCCTCCATAGTCAGAATCACTATAGGCATTGAAGGAAAAGTTATCATCCTTAGGATACCACAGACCGGTGTCCGGTGTACCCTTCATATAACGAAGAATTCTCTTGACTGCTATCAGATGTGACACTTTAGGTTTTGATTGATAGCGAGCACATATACTTCTAGCAAATACAATATCTGGCCTTGAGGCAGTCAAGTACATCAAACTTCCAATCATTCCACGATACAAAGTAGCATCAATTAGCTCAATCCCGTGATTGGGCTGAATGGGCGTGGATATGGGTTTAGAATCAAGCATGCTAAACAGTTTTAGCACATCTTGAAGGTATTTTGTCTGATGAATAAAGATTCCATCATCAGTCTGATCAATTTGTAAACCCAAGAAGAATTTGATGTCTAACATGGCACTCATTTCAAACTTCTCAATCATAATCTCTTTAAACTTAAACACAGTTGCTCATCGGTAGATCCAAAGATGATGTCATCTACATAGATCTGAACAAGAATAATATCCTTGCCCTTTTCCCGATAGAAAAATGTCTTGTCAATCTGACCCCTATTGAACCCGTTCAATAAGGTGAGTCGATAAGGTCTCATACCAAGCACGCGGAGCCTGATGTAGACCATACAGTGCTTTGTCGACGATGTAAACCTGATCCCGGTGGATAGGATCCTCAAAGCCCAATGGCTGACAAATGTACACTGTTTCCTTCAAAGACCCATAGAGAAATGCAGACTTGACATCCAACTGAAAAACTTTGAATTTCTTGTGCGCAGCAAAAGCCAGAACTAGTCGAATTGCTTCTAGCCGTGCCACTGGTTCAAACACTTCATCATAATCAATCCCTTCCACTTGTTTGAAACCTTGAACCACTAAACGTGCTTTGTTCCGAACAATAACGCCTCGATCATCTCTTTTGCACTTTAACACCCATCGAGTGCCAATTTTCTTCTCTCCCTTTGGCAAATCAACTAAATGCCACACACCCAACTTCTGAAACTGATTCAGCTCCTCTTGCATGGCCTCCACCCAGGCAGGCTCACGCAATGCTTCAGTAACAGATTTTGGCTCAATCTGAGAAATAAATGCAGAATGCATCCATAACTCTTGAGAACCATGAGTTCTTTCCAACTCAACATACAAACTCTCCTCGTTTGTAACTTGACTTCTTGTCTGCACTCCAGCAGATGAATTTCCAATGATGTGTTCAACAGGATGATTAACATGAATTCTAGTGACTGGCACTTGCGTGATACCAACGTTGTGATCAAGATTTGTGATATTCTGATCAACATCTTGATCATGAGAAACTGCATCTTCAAATACATCCTGATCATCATCAGACGACCAATCATCATTGATTGCTCCTGAAGTGCCTTCCTCCGTTGTATTAGTATCTTCAGCTTGATGATAAACACCTAGATCTTCAGAATTCTGCAGATCATATAACATTTGTAAGGTTCTTTAATCATCAGAAACATTTGGAGACAAGTTAAAAGATTCAAAAAGTGTATCATAATCAAAAAGCCAATTTGTTCCTTTGCCTTCAGGTATAGGTGTATGCCTATGAACATCCACATTATACCATAGTTCCACAACACCCGTACGTTTGTTAAACACACGTTTATTGGGCAGGCTATAGCCAAGAAAGAAACCTTCTTCAACCTTAGAGTTGAATTTAGCATCTTTCTTAAGCATGGTACAAGGAGCCCCGAAAGGTTCCAAGTGTTCCAAATTAGGTTTTCGATTTTGAAGCAGTTCATAGCAAGTCTTATTATGTCTTTTCACAATCAGCACTCTGTTAAGAGTAAAACAGGCGGTCGCTACGGCTTCACTCCAGAATGTAATGGGGAGCTTAGAATCAGCGAGCATAGTTCTAGCAGACTCAATCAATGTCCGGTTCTTTCTCTCAGCTACACCATTCATCTGTGGTTCATATGGTGCACAGAATTGCTGCTGAATGCCCTTTGAATCACAAAATTCTTCCATGTGTTGATTCTTGAACTCTATCCCATTGTCTGAACGAACACGCCTTACTCTCAACTTGTATAAAGTCTCCAACTTGTTCACCCACAAAACAAAATTTTCATAAGTTTCAGATTAATATTTTAAGAACATTACCCATGAAAATCTAGAAAAATCATCAGTCACCACAAAACAGTATGATTCACCACCAATACTCTTTACATTGATCGGTCCAAACAAATCCATGTGAAGAAGTTCTACTGGTTTATCAATAGAAAACACGGTTTTAGATTTATGTGACCTCCTTTTCTGTTTACCCTTTTTGCAAGACACACACACATCAGGGAGTTTAAAGTGTTTAACCGGTACTCCATCAACCAAATGATTGTGTACTAAATGATTCATCTTCCTGATATGTATGTGACCCATCCGTCTGTGACAAGACCGCGTATCATGCTCGGTTGCCTTCGACACCAGACACGTCTCTACATTGTATACTCCGCCTTAGCAATGTCCAAAACATATAAATACTTACTCCTGTCGGCAGTCATCAGAATCCAATCTTCAAGAATCTGAATTTGTCACACCCCGAGCCGGCGGGGTTGGATCAAAGTCCCCGTCGGGCGGAAGGTTCTCGGGGCGCGATATCGTGAGTGATAATCAAATGATCAGATTGTTTACATAACATCAACGTTTAAGAATAACTAAAGCACAGTGAAACATTAAACTAGGATTACAAAGTTAAATTACAATATCAATGTTCTGCAATTTAACTATGTAAACCTAACAAAAGACTCAAATGTTTCTATCTTGTATCTATACAAGATATCAAAAGTGATGTGTATTATCAAAAAAAGATGTGCTTCCAAAATCAACTAGGTCCTCTATATAGGCCACCTAACATGCAATCCAATAGCCTTAGCTTAAACCTGTTCTTCACCTGAGAAAGCATGTAAGAAAAACAAAGTCAACACAATGGTTGGTGAGTTCATAGAGTTCATAAGTTTAAAAATAGCTTTAGCAAACCTCTTTTGGTAAAACTTTAACCTCATTACCTCCACATGTAATATCCAAATCAGTATGCTTATATATAGGGCATACCCCTTAGTCGAGCCTACAACCCGCCCAGACGCCGTCCCACCACATACTAATTCGCATATGACACTATTGTTAATAATAATTTAACATTTTACCTACCATTCAAACCATTCCTTGTCATAGCTTTAGTTTACTGTTTCAAAGTTTACAAGTCTATAGCGTTCATAAGTATTAGCCTCAAAGTAAGTTTAACAAGCATCATAGTTTCACACGCACATAGTTTCGCTTTCAATAATCTCAAGCGTGAGTACAAGCCCTGCTATAGCAGAAGTTTAGCAATTACATAGCTGACGGATAGATACAAGCCCTGCTCTAGCAGAAGTTTAGCCATTACGTATCTCATTAATTAGTTAAGACTAGTCTAGCAATTACGTGTCTCCTATACAAGATACAAGCCCTGCTCTAGCAGAAGTTTAGCAATTACGTATCTCATACATAGACACAAGCCATGCATACACAAACAATCCAGCAATTACATATCTCATATAAGCAGAAACAAGCCCTGCTCTAGCAGAAGTTTAGCAATTACATGTCTCTTATATAGATAATAACTTAGCCTCATCATAGTTTAGCTTTCACGTATCTCAATACATGGGTACAAGCCCTGCTATAGCAGAAGTTTAGCAATTACGTAGCCCATGATTAGATACCAGCTTAGCATTTCACACGCAATCATTGTATCCAAGCATATAGTGTCAAGCATTAGCATGTAATTCAACCACGAAATTCATAGTTTAAGCATCAAGTATGTAGTTTAAGCCTCTAGTTTGTAGCATAAGCATCAAGCCTCAAGTTTAAGCATTTAGTTCATAGCATAAGCCTCAAGCATCAAGTTCAAGCATCTCTGTTCAAGCATAATCATCGAGCATCAAGTTTAAGCATCTAGTTTGTAGAATAAGCATCAAGCACATAGTTTCTCAAAGTATACTAGTTTCCAAGCATAAGCCTTGTTTTAAGCATCTTAGTTATGTTTTAAAAGCATTAAATAACATTCCAATAATTTATTAAAATGTTTAACATGCTTCTCAGTCCCGAAGTAAAAACAAATAAGTTTGAAAAGGGACAATGAACTCACCTTGTGTTTGAAGGAGTTCACTTAGTCTAAAACAAGAATGCACGCGCTCTTTGTTAGTTTCGTAGTAGTTTTCACAATCCTGTATTAATTTCACATTGTTTGCAACTTGTAAGTGTAAGTTTGGAGACATTCGTGTGCGTGTATGTGTTAGCCATAAAATTGGCTAACACCCGTAAGTCTCGGTCGTAATTCGACCTTGGTTCTTTCGTCATAAGTTGTTAGTTAAAGGTATTGGCTCTAACTTTGCAAAATTAACCTAGATTTAAAATTAGGTTTATAGTTTAAAGCCTTATACATTGTCTTTGTTACCCTTGAAACTCTTGTTCATAATGCATATTAACCGTTTATTATTCCTTGAAATGGCTTGGTGGTTTAAATTGTCGAGTTCTTTAACTCAAATATACCACCTTTATAGTATGCATTCAATATTGTTCTTAAAAGTCCGATTCCTTGTTTTAATGGTAGTTTAAACCTTGTGGTCACATGTTGGGCCAAACCAAGACATACTTGGGCCGAATTCTTCGCATGGGCCAATTATGTGACAATGGTCTAAACCACCTACTCCCTTGGGCCAACCTAAAACCATTGGCCCAAAACAGTAAGCTGTGGGCCCAAAACAGTGAATTGGGCCGAGCACAAACACCATGGGCCTAAGCAGTCCACATGGCTGAATGAGAAATCCTAGTGCCATAACAACCTCCATTGGTCGCCTGCATGGTCACGGGCCAAATCTATGGGCTGGGTAATGTTATTTGGTCGTGTGAACGTATGGGTCAGCTGTTGGGCCGAAGCATCAGGCCTTGGGTCGAATCAGACTGCTTGGCCGAACCAAGGTGCCCCTGGCGAATGTCCTCAGCCGGAAGAAATGTTGCCGAGAGAATGTGTATGGTCGAGTAGGACATGCTGGTTCGGCGAATGGGTGGAGTTTAGGTCGAATGACTGGCGAATGGGGTGAGTATAGGCCGAAGAAAAGTGGCGAATGTGTGCACCGATTGAATGAATGTGGAGGTCGAATAGGGTTCATGTGGCCGAATGGAGGTGGCTGGCGACTGAGGCTACCGACCGAAAGAGGTGGCCAGCGAGTGGAGCTTCCGATCGAATGGTTGATCTCGAATGGGGGCCGACCGAAGCACAAGGGTTGACTGGCGAATGAAGTTCTTCGGCCATGGCCATTCGGACATGGGTCATTCGACCTGCTGTGCCTTGGTCATTCGGCCAGTCGCGACCCAGCTGCGTTCCCAAGATTGTGAGGTGTTAAACGATGGTGTTCCATGGTAGTATCTGAGTTTCGAGATGTAGAAGTCGATGGGCAGGTCTGGGACCGGCTAAGGGTGGTGGTTCAAACAAGTGGGTTTTAAAAACCCTAATTTTCGTGATGTTCATGAGCAAATACCTCGATTTTCAGTGGAGTTTGGCTCAGATCTGTTTGTGGATGATAAGTTGTACTCAAGTTTAATTGCGTCCCCAGAGATTTCTGCAACGATCTGAAATGTGAATCTGCTATCACGATCTGAAATGATAGACAATGGCACACCATGGCGTACCACTATCTCGTTGATGTAAAGCTTCGCTAGTTTATCCATCGTGTAAGTTTCTCGCATCGGCAAGAAATAAGCAGATTTGGTTAATCGATCAACGATAACCCAAATAGTGTCATGTCCACTGGAAGTGCGGGGTTGCTTAGTAACAAAGTCCATAGCTATTTGTTTTCCATTTCCAAAGTGTTCAGGCTGTTCCAGTAAACCAGATGGTTTCTGGTGTTCCTCCTTCACTTTAGCACACGTGAGACATCGACCAACGCACTCGGCTATTTCTTTCTTCATGTCCGGCCACCAATAATACGCACGTAAGTCTTGGTACATTTTATCAGCACCGGGATGCACTGAGTACTTCGTCTTGTGTGCTTCATCAAATATAAGTTTCCTCAATTCATCCACTGCAGGAATCCACACCAGATCCTTGTAGTAAATGAGTCCATCAGGTTTTGTTTCCAAATGTTTTTCCACACCGCAATCAAGTTCTTTCTTCAAGTTTTCACGTTCAATAACCTCTTGTTGTGCTTGCATAATGTTGTCGTGTAAGCTTGTCTGCACTGTCTTTCCCATTGCTCTGACGCGCAAGGGTTTGACTCTTTCCTTCCGACTCAAGGCATCAGCTACAACGTTTGCCTTTCCCGGATGGTATTTGATTACACAGTCGTAATCATTCAGAAGCTCAACCCAACGTCGCTGTCGCATATTGAGTTCCTTATGATCTAATATGTGTTGAAGACTTTTGTGATCGGTAAATATGGTAGACTTGGTTCCATATAAGTAATGCCTCCAGATTTTCAGTGCGAACACCACTGCACCTAGTTCCAGATCATGAGTAGTGTAATTCTTCTCATGAACCTTTAGTTGTCTAGGGGCATATGCGATAACTTTGTCTCGCCGCATCAATACACAGCCAAGTCCCTGATGGGATGCATCACAGTAGACTACAAAGTCATCACAACTGTCTGGGAGAGAAAAGATCGGAGCATCACATAGCTTTTGCTTCAAAGTCTGAAAGGCTTCTTCCTGCTTTTTTTCCCAAACAAACGGCTCGCTTTTCTGTGTTAGCTTTGTGAGTGGCAGGGCTATCTTAGAAAAGTTTAGATAAACCATCTGTAATAGCCTGCTAAGCCTAGAAAAGAACGTATCTCTGTAGGTGTCTTCAGAGCGTCCCAATCCTTTATTGCCTCAATCTTGGCAGGATCATGTATTCCCTCGTTGTTAATTACGTGACCCAGGAATTGAACCTCTTTTAACCAAAATTCACATTTAGAGAATTTGGCATAGAGTTTCTCTTCCTTTAATAGTTCCAAGATCATTCGAAGATGTTGCTCGTGCTCTGCTTTGCTTTTGGAATAGATCAATATGTCATCAATGAAAACAATAACAAATTGATCTAGATAAGGCTTACACACTCGGTTTATGAGATCCATGAAAACTGCGGTTGCATTCGTCAACCCAAAAGGCATCATCATAAACTCGTAATGCCCGTATCTGGTACGAAACGCCGTCTTTGGTATGTCTTCATCTTGTACTCTGAGCTGGTGATATCCAGACCGTAGGTCAATCTTTGAAAAGTATTGAGCTCCTTGAAACTGATCAAACAAATCATCAATCCTCGGTAGTGGATACCGATTCTTGATGGTTAGTTTGTTTAGCTCCCTGTAGTCTATGCACATACGAAAGGATCCATCCTTCTTTTTCACAAACAAAACCGGAGCTCCCCAAGGTGAGTAGCTCGGTCGGATGAAACCTTTATCAAGTAGTTCCTGTAGCTGATTAGATAGTTCCTGCATCTCCGAAGGTGCTAACCTGTAAGGAGATTTAGCAACAGGTGTTGCTCCTGGAATCAGATCAATACGAAACTCTACCGGTAACACAGGTGGCAAACCAGGTAGATCTTCAGGTAACACTTCAGGATATTCTTTTACTATCGGCACGTCTTGTATCATTTTCTTGTCTTTTTCTTTCTCCACCACGTGAGCCAAGAAAGCTACGCATTTCTTTTGTATACACTTACGCGCTTTTATGCATGATATGATCTTTACATTTTGCTTTGCTTGATCCCCACGAACTTCCAATACAAGATCATTCGTCGCTGGAATCCGAAGTAACTTTTCAGAACAGATGACTTCAACTCTATTGAGTGATAGCCAGTCCATTCCCACAATGATGTCGAAACTGCCCAACTCCATCGGCAACAAGTCGATGGTAAATGTATGATCTGTGAGTGTAAGTGGGCAGTTCCTAAGTATAGTGCTAAATGTAACTTGTTTTCCATTTGCTACTTCGATAATGTAAGGGGAGTCTAAAGTTTCCTCAATAAAACTAAGTTGTCGTGCAAAACCAGATGAAATAAAGCTATGGTCTGCACCAGTGTCAAACAGTATAGATGCATAAGAGTCATGTAAAAGAAATGTACCAGTGACCACATTAGGGTCTTGGCGTGCAACATTGGCTCCGATAACAAAAGCTCGTCCGCGAGGTGCTTGTGCTCCTGGTTGCACTCTCTTTGGACAGTCGCGGGAGAAATGACCCATTTCCCCGCAGTTGTAGCATCCCCTGTTGTTGTTATTGCTGTTGTTGCCTGGTGGTGGTGGAGGTAGTGCTCTAGCAGCAGTGTTGGTAGCTTGCATCGCAGGAGCGCGGCAATTTGCAGCCCAGTGGGCAAATCGACCACAGTTAGTGCACTTCCTACACTGTGCAGCAGGTGGATGATGATACTTGCAATGATTGCACTGAGGATACACTCCCACATAGTTCTTGAGTGTACTGTTGACAGGTGCTGCAGGAGCCTGTCTCAAAGGAGTAACGGCCACATAGTTCTTAACGACCTTTTGTTTCTTCTTCTGGTGGTACTCTGGTTTCTTTGTTGTTGTTTCCTTGGCCTTTCCCGCATCGTCTTTTAAAACTCCTGACTTTACCATCACCTTGGTAAGTGTGGCTGAAAGGGAGATGGCTGACTCTAGGGTAGCAGGATATGCAGCCAGCACAATGCTTTGAATACAAGAAGGTAATCCTGCTACATAGCGGTCAATCAGCTTTTCCAATGTTGGCACCATCTCTGGCACCAGGGCTACCAGTTCATGATAGCGGTTGGTAAAAGTCATATGATCGGCTCCCTTCATCACATGGTTCGAGAGCTTAACATCTAACTGTTGCAGTTCATGTTTTGGACAGAATTCGTTCCTCAGAAGAAGTTTGAATTTCGCCCAAGGCATTGCCATCATTTCATCTCTTCCTCGGGCTCTGATTTGAGCGTTCCACCATGTCAAAGCTCGCTTACTGAATGACCCAGCTGCATAGCGAACTTTATGATGTTCCGGACAACTGCTTATGTCCAAAGTGTTCTCCATTTTCTCTAGCCATTGAATCAGTCCAACGGCTCCTTCGACTCCAGTAAAACTTGGTGGTTTGCATCCTACAAAGGATTTGTAGGAGCAGTCTGAAGTGTGACTAGTGTTTCCACAAGCCTCTCCATTGGTATGGCCAGAATTGTTGCCATGTCCCTGAATCCGATTTATCATCTTTGTGATGACATCTTTCAGTTGGCTTGTTAGTTGAGTGCTCAAGAGTGTCGCCAAAGCGATAGTAGCAGGATAAATAACTGGACCCGCATTCGGGTTCGGAGGAGGGTTTAGCGGAGGAGGAGGTGGCGGTGGTGAATCAGGTGGTGATGGTGTCGATGAGTGAGGCGCAGATGTCTGTGTAGTAGGCACCGGAGTCGGTTGTCTTCTGGGCGGCATTCTGATCATAACCAAAAGAATTTGGTTATTGCAGTGATCTAACGCAGAAGACACAATGCAACTTAAGTATTATGTTCTCTACATGAGGGTCCCTAAGTTATAGTCTAGGCCAAACCGTTTAAGTAAATGACCTATTATTCTCTATAACCTTGAGCTCTGATACCAATCTGTCACACCCTGAGCCGGCGGGGTTGGGTCGAAGTCCCCGTCGGGCAGAAGGTTCTCGGGGCGCGATATCGTGAGTGATAATCAAATGATCAGATTGTTTACATAGTATCAATGTTTAAGAATAACTAAAGCACAATCAAACATTAAAATAGGATTACAAAGTTAAATTACAATATCAATGTTCTGCAATTTAACTAAGTAAACCTAACAAAAGACTCAAATGTTTCTATCTTGTATCAATACAAGATATCAAAAGTGATGCGTATTATCAACAAAAGATGTGCTTCCAAAATCAACTAGGTCCTCTATATAGGCCACCTAGCATGCAATCCAATAGCATTAACTTAAACCTGTTCTTCACATGAGAAAGCATGTAAGAAAAACAAAGTCAACACAATGGTTGGTGAGTTCAGAGAGTTCATAAGTTTAAAAATAGCTTTAGCAAACCTCTTTTGGTAAAACCTTAACCTCATTAACTCCACATGTAATATCCAAATCGGTATGCTTATATATAGGGCATACCCCTGAGTCGAGCCTACAACCCGCCCTGACGCCGTCCCACCACATACTAATTCGCATATGACACTATTGTTAATAATAATTTAACATATTACCTACCATTCAAACGATTCCTTGTCATAGCATTAGTTTACTGTTTCAAAGTTTACAAGTCTATAGCATTCATAAGTATTAGCCTCAAAGTAAGTTTAACAAGCATCATAGTTTCACACGCACATAGTTTCGCTTTCACTAATCTCAAGCGTGAGTACAAGCCCTGCTATTGCAGAAGTTTAGCAATTACGTAGCTCACAGATAGATACAAGCCCTGCTCTAGCAGAAGTTTAGCCATTATGTATCTCATGAATTAGTTAAGCCTAGTCTAGCAATTACGTGTCTCCTATACAAGATAGAAGCCCTACTCTAGCAGAAGTTTAGCAATTACGTATCTCATACATAGACACAAGCCATGCATACACAAACAATCCAGCAATTACATATCTCATATAAGCAGACAAAAGCCCTGCTCTAGCAGAAGTTTAGCAATTACATGTCTCTTATATAGATAATAGCTTAGCCTCGTCATAGTTTAGCTTTCACGTATCTCAATACATGGGTACAAGCCCTGCTATAGCAGAAGTTTAGCAATTACGTAGCCCATGATTAGATACCAGCTTAGCATTTCACACGCAATCATAGTTTCCAAGCATATATTTTCAAGCATTAGCATGTAATTCAACCACGAAATTCATAGTTTAAGCATCAAGTATGTTGTTTAAGCCTCTAGTTTGTAGCATAAGCATCAAGCCTCAAGTTTAAGCATTTAGTTCATAGCATAAGCCTCAAGCATCTCTGTTCAAACATAATCATCGAGCATCAAGTTTAAGCATCTAGTTTGTAGAATAAGCATCAAGCACATAGTTTCTCAAACTATACTAGTTTCCAAGCATCATAGTTATGTTTTAAAAGCATTAAATAACATTCCAATAATTTATTAAAATGTTTAACATGCTTCTCAGTCCCGAAGTAAAAACAAATAAGTTTGAAAAGGGACAATGAACTCACCTTGTGTTTGAAGGGGTTGACTTAGTCTAAAACAAGAATGCACGCGCTCTTTGTTAGTTTCGTATTAGTTTTCACAATCATGTATTAATTTCACATTGTTTGCAATTTGTAAGTGTAAGTTTGTAGACATTCGTGTGCGTGTATGTGTTAGCCATAAAATTGGCTAACACCTGTAAGTCTCAGTCGTAATTCGGCCCTTGGTTCTTACGTCATAACTTTGCAAAATTAACCTAGATTTAAAATTAGGTTTATAGTTTAAAGCCTTATACATTTTTTTGTTACCCTTGAAACTCTTGTTCATAATGCATATTAACCGTTTATTATTCCTTGAAATGGCTTAGTGGTTTAAATTATTGAGTTCTTTAACTCAAATCTACCACCTTTATAGTATGCATGCAATATTGTTCTTGAAAGTCTAATTCCTTGTTTTAATGGTAGTTTAAACCTTGTGGTCACATGTTGGGCCAAACCAAGGCATACTTGGGCCGAATTCTTAGCATGGATCAATTATGTGACAATGGTCTAAACCACCTAGTCCCTTGGGCCAACCTAAAACCATTGGGCCAAAACAGTAAGTTGTGGGCCCAAAACAGTGAATTGGGCCAAGCGCAAACACCATGGGCCTAAGCAGTCCACATGGGCTGAATGAGAAATCCCTGAGCCATAACAACCTCCATGGGTTGCCTGCATGGTCACGGGCCAAATCTATGGGCTGGGTAATGTTATTTGGTCGTGTGAACGTATAGGTCAGCTGTTGGGCCAAAGCATCAGGCCTTGGGTCGAATCAGACTGCTTGGCCGAATGGCTCAGCCTTGGCCGAACCAAGGTGCCCCTGGCCGAATGTCCTCAGCCGGATGAAATGTTGCCGAGAGAATGTGTATGGTCGAGTAGGACATGCTGGTTCGGCGAATGGATGGAGTTTAGGTCGAATGACTGGCGAATGTGTGCACCGATCGAATGAATGTGGAGGTCGAATAGGGTTCATGTGGCCGAATGGAGGTGGCTGGCGACTGAGGCTGCCGACCGAAAGAGGTGGCAGCGAATGGAGATTCCGATCGAATGGTTGATCTCGAATGGGGGCCGACCTGTCACACCCCCACCTCTCATCACCTCATCATGATGTCACTGAAACGGTTGCGGAAGCATAGTGGTGATGTCTCCGAGATGAGGGGTGACTTACTTGATCCGATATCACAAGCACACATATTAACTTAAAGTAAATACATTACAAGGTTTTGTCATTACAACCAATATTACATTATATAATCTAAGTTTATTACATTTATTTAATTACAAGTGCTTAACGTGCTGCCTCACCGTATGGTCACTGTCCTCCTGCAAAAAGATTTAAATTTGAAACGTCAGCACAAAGTTGGTGAGATCATACAGTTCAAGTTCCACAATACGATATGTAATTATAAGTTCTCAAAATGTTCAGTTCTAGATAACCATGGGACCCGTATCTATTTCCTTTCTGACGATATTGTTCTACAAGATACTACCCGTCGGTAACATCTTAATGCCTCATTATCTTAATGTCTATCACAACATTAAGAAGTTCTGGAAACAGGAAACAAACATTCACACAAGGGGAGTTGCAGCTCCCAGCAAATGGGTGGTCAGCCGATAGTACTATCAACGTTTCCCCGTCCGGCCCCACATGGGTTCACTAGATACAGCTCAAAAATGAGGACTTTCAAGTTCTGTGATAGTGTTCTGTTCTCAGGCAAAATCCCATGAAATCCACAAGTTCTCAACAATCACATGAAATCACTTAGATAACAGTGATACATATCATATAGTTCCAAAAAGTTCAACAATGTTACCAAATGTTTATAAAAGATTAAAAAGAAAAGGGGTTGTACGAAACTCACCTGATAATATAGAGGTAGCAGAATATCTCCCAACTGATAATAAAGGGTGATTCGGCATTTATTTATGTTAAATGAATTATTCAGGTTTTAACTTACTGATTAGATCTTTCTGAACGTCCAATGTCAAAGACATTGCCTTGAAAGTCATGAAACCGATCTTAAGTATTTAATTAGTTATTTTGTTATCATATCATACAATGTATGATAATGTAGGAACCTACATTGCATTAGATTCCCAATATAAGGTTGATGACGCTTTTGATTAATCAGAATACGCTCGGATTAACCAAATAGTTAATGTTGTTGATTATAATGCTAACACAGTTTCTAGATGGTTTAATGGCTTAGGAATGATTAATCCTTGTTATTGGTTACCCAAATATCATGAAATATCACAATGTAGTATTAAAGTAGATTTAACAATCATGTTTAACATACTAATCTGACTGTTATCATAAACATCAGATAATCGTTCCAATGAGTATGTTAAAGATTGTGATTAGTTTGAAACACTTGGATTTAACCTTGCATTTCAAGGATTAATCCAACTAATCACCTACATTGTCATAATAAAATGGGTTAAACCATTATAATCATGGTTATGGTTTTATGCAAACCGAGCATTACAACGGATCAAAACAAGGATTTAACCGTTAAAACTTCGTGTTCTTTGTTTATAATCAATCCTAGCCATCATCTAGGCAATAATCAACAATCCTAACTATTTCATTACGTCCAAAATCAAGATCTAATCAATCAAAATCAAACTAGAAGGTTTAAATGGATCATTACCTAATCTAACGAACATCTGCGGTTAAAACAACGATTAGGACTTGCCGATAAGTTCCCTGGTGCGATCCACACAATCCGATGACCTCAGAACAGAGATTTGATGGTGAAGTGTGTGTTTTGTTCGTCTGGAAAGTGAAAGAGTTCGAGAAGTTTAAAAAAATAATCTTCTGCATGCAATCTGATGAAGATAACCAACTCATTCCACTGCCACACCCGTCGCGTACCGCGACCAGAACCCAAAGAGGGCTTCGCGTACCGCGAAGAAATTCGGGAATCTCAGATATTTTTCATGCATCACGTACCGCGAAGGAACCTCAACCTAGTCTTCGCGTATCGCAACGAGGCCAGAAATCCAATACTTAGAAATTTTTATTCGTTTTTCGATTCTGGGCAATCCAGGACTCCGTTTTGCACACGGTTTCACCCACGTTCATCATTTTTCGCATACTATCGATCTGTAACAATTACAATCATTAAATCAACATGGATTTCTAGAACGATCAAATGTGCTCACATCATTAATGACGTAATTCTCGTATGCAACTGTCACAGTCTCCTCCTGTTAGAGAAATTTCGTCCCGAAATTTAGTGAAGACTTACATTATGACAATCGTTTATGAGAATAGATGTGGGTATTTTTCTTTCATTCGATCTTCACGTTCCCACGTATATTCAGGTCCACGTTGCGAGTTCCATCGAACTTTAATGATTGGTATGCAACTACGTTTCAGCACTTTCATTTCTCGATCCATTACCTCTACTGGTTCTTCACTGAATTGAAGTTTTTCATCAATATGAATTTCTTCTAGAGGTACGATCAATGATTCATCAGTCAGGCACTTCTTCAGATTAGATACATGAAAAACATCGTGAATGTTACTAAGTTCAGGAGGTAACTCAAGTATGTCGGTGGAACCGTGTTCTGGGTTTGGTCAAAGGGTGGAACAGTGTTCGTCTCCAGATTAATATGCGGATCCGGATTCGATTGTACGTTCATAAGCAGAACTTGTTCCGATTCAGGGTTAGCATTATTCCTGCCAGCTTTCTTGGCTGGTCGACCTCGTTTTGGAGCCATCGTTCTGCTCACATGCAGACGAACTCAGGTCAGTTCAAGAACAATAATTAAATAACCCTTGTTCAATCACATTAATTCAATCATATTCAGTTACAATGAAATTTATATTGAAGTGTGATTATAAAAACAAAGTATAACTACATTGACATAGTTCAGATATGTTCTCAATACACATAGATCACACAAATGTTCGTAGTTATACTCAATCCTGTTAATTCAAAAACATGTTAAAATATTTCAAAGCTCACAGTATTTTGATATAATTATGTTATTACCCATGTTTTTGATATATTAACACACAGGACATTGATAAGTTCTCACATTGATATGTTCTCACGTTGATATGTTCTCACAGTGATAAGTTCTCACAATGATATGTTCTCATACAGATATGTTCTCACACAGAATTGTTCACACAGTTCTGTGATACGTTGCCACACATGCAATAGATATGTTCTCACACAGAATTGTTCTCACAGTAATATGATACATTGCCATACTGGCAATAGATATGTTCTCACAGTTCTGATTATAGTTCACACAGGTTTATTAGAAAGACATAGTTCACACATCACAAATGTAGCTCATTACACAGACAGATACACAAAAGTAACCATTTTATTAACACTGTCATAAAGTTTTGATACAATAGAGTGTTACTATTACATTCATACAAATAACAGCCTATCCGCCAACGATATATACAATGAGAAATCCCAAAAATGGAAGATGTCCGATCAGACTTACCGTAGGAAATACGGTAAGCAAGCTAGCACAATAGCTATAGTAGCCAATACTATAGCTAAACATAAGAGTCTAGCCTCGATGCTCATCATCCCAAGCATCCAAATCACCCCTGCAGTCTCTCTCTCAAGACTGCAACTTGCTGCCAAAATACAACAACCAACGCATGTCTCCACGTTCTATTAAACCGCTCCTCCACAGTCGTTCTCCACGCCTGAGTGTCAATTAAGATTCGCCTGCTCCATCAAAGTCAGGTGTGAAGTGAGGATCTCCAGTACGGTAGCACGGGTATCCTCAAGGGTAGTCTGGTGCTGGTGTAGGTCCTGTCTCAGGCCCTGCAGGTCTTGAGAGACCTGCTGCATCTGGGCCCGCAGCTCGGCTTGGTGGGAGGATTCTCCCACCTCATGAACAGTCCGAGGCTCATCCCGTGGAGCCATCTGGTGTCGTGGGGGTAGCCCCATGGTCTTGCGGGCCTGTCCCCGCATCCTCCTATGTCCGTCCCAAGCAGGAACTCTCTGTGGGGACTGACTAAGCCATCCCTCCGCTGCTATATCCTCAGCATGAGGCTGAGAGTGTCCGTGTGATACGGATTGTGCTGGTGGTGGTGGTAATGGTGATGGTGGTGGTGGTGGAGTAACAGATCTAGGACCTGATGGTGTGCGTGGTACTACAGGTGTCGCCTGAGAGGCTGCAGACGAAACTTCATCAGGATCGGAGTCTGGTCCTGCACTAGAACTCGGGGTATCATCTAACACAACATAAGGAAATCTCTGATAAATAACAATATTTAATATGAACATGATATGTGTAACAACTGGTTTTCCATAATATTTTAATAAATTATATATATTAAAGTATTTTAATTTTCCTATGAAGAGCGTTTTGATAATGACATGATAAAGTCGTTATGTGGCTACTTTTCTATAAAGGGTCATCACATAACACTAGCAAGTGGTTTATAAATTAAAAATATCACATTATCAAGATAACAAAGTAATGATCAAAATGAGGGAAAGCGAAATTTGCAAACGAGGCTCCGAATGAAAGTTATGATAAAACGAGTTTCAAATAGTAATCATGGTTAGAAAGGTAGTTAAAAATCGTGAACGTGGGCGAAAACGGTGCGCAAAACGGAGTTCGTATGAAGCCAGAATCGCAGAAACAAGTTCAAAACACCACACGCGCTCACCGACTCGTGTCTTAGGTGGCAAGACACGTATTTTACAGCCATGCCACGTGTATAGGGTGGCTGCCACGTGTATAGAGGGGCTGCCACGTGTCCTAGAGAGTTGACACGTGTCCGGTGAGGTGTCGTGGCCTGGCTCTCTCGATTTGCGTGCCAGTTCCTATAAATAGTTCGTACCGCGTCATTTTTCGCACATAGTTTCGAGTTCTAACCCTATTATCACGAAATAAATACTCCCATAAACCTCCTTTGAGGTAAATTGAGTGTGTGGAAGCACGTGACGAATGATCGGGACTAGCCAGACGGTTAAACAAGCGGTTGTCCGGATATAGCAGGGTAAGCTTATGTTTAAGTTTTAAATGTTAAGGTTATCTTCACAAGTACATATGGGGTTGTATTTACTAAATAAACCATTTGATATGATGTGGTTATGCCCGTGTGATACGATGAACACCCCGGATAAAAGTAACGAGTTAAAAACTCGTATTGGAGATATCTTAACATAGTCGTTGTGCTATCCGTTTGGAAAACCCGAATTACAGTTTATGAGATATGTGAATATTTTTATGATCTTGCTAGGATATCCAGGTTGTTAGGATTCCTTGGGAAAACGTAGGATCAGTGTGCGAGATTAAGTTTATCGTGCGGGACCAATCAGGTGAGTTCTATGATGCCCATTTTATGTTTTAAAATGTTTTGGGCTGATATGCATACTGTTAATTATTTGTATTTGACGATGTTATATTTAAACTATGTTTAGGGCCATGTGTTTGTATAATTGAGTGTTTGTAAAACAATGATTGTTGTCCGTGGGGTTGAACATGTCAAATGATTTTTTTGCTCTAAACATGTTTTTGGGATGCCATACTGGAGATAGTACGAGTCGAATGATTTTCAAAGATAAATAAAAGTGATGAGTTTTATGGGTATGGGGAAAATGTTTTGACACGTATTCTGGTTGTATGCCACTAGTGATACTAGTTGGATGATTCAAACGTTTTACAACTATGAATTGGACAAAAGTCCTAAAATAGGTTTTGAAAACGTTTTGGCACTGTGGTGGTTGTTTAAGTAGGGAAAAATGTTTTATAAAACAGTGAATGTGCAGTTTGAGTCAAAATTATGTTCTTGACAAATGTGTCGACCGTGGTCGACGGTTTCCATGCTATATATGTAAAAACAAGCGTCGTGCCTGTCTTTGTTGCCTGTTTCTGGTGGGAAACAGCCCTGGCATATGTGTCGGTATAGGGGGGTTAATTGATCAATTGACTGTATTTGGCTGGTGACGACCGGGCTTGCAGAGGGTGAACGTGACCCTAGACAGTGGCTTGATACTACTATAGATGCAATATACGGATTACCACCATGTGGACTTGGCAGGTGGTAACCATACCATGGACTTAGCGGATTGATATTTGGGTTTTGGTAACCCGATGGTTTTGGGATTCTGGTAAACTGGTTATTGATTTGAAACTATTCTGCACAAAGTTTGTCTGTTCCCTTTATTATTATTTAAAACGTGTCATGTAAATCTTTTCCTAATTTTGTTATCTTAACTCTTATATGATTAAAACTTAGAACTCACAAGTGAAAACTGATTGTTTGAGTATGTATATCAGGAAAAGATAAGACTTCATGTAACCATGGCAACGGCAAGGTGTGATAGAAAGAATAGCATGCTGATGGAAGTTTTGGCATATGTATAATGATGTAAAATATATCATGTCGACATCTTGTATTGGAACTTGCGTTATATTAATAAAAGTTCCGCTGCTTATCTCTGTTATACCATGTGTTCTGTTGTAATTCCGATTTAGTGATGGTTCCGGGAGACGGGCGTCACAAGTTGGTATCAGAGCCTTGGTTTAAGGGATTTAGAGTACTTGCAACTAACCTAAACTTAAACTAAGACTCGAAACACAAGTTCGAGATGTCAGTAAACATGCCAATATAGCTAAATGCCTATAACGCTTGCTTAGGGATCTGTTTGGTGATACATTAAGCATACTGTGGTTAAACCCTTAGATTCATGGGTACAGATAAGTTACTAGTTGCAATTAGCTACTGCAAATAATAGCTTAACTATACAAATGAGACTCGGGATTCAACCATGGTGTGGTTTTGATGTAGAACTGATAAGAAATGTTTATAAAATAATAGAAACACCATAAGTTGCATGTTAGCAATTAAGTGTCTTGGTTGGACAACGAATGCTCAATAAGGGTTAGACCCATTTTTAACGGTATGAAATTAAGATGTGGACTACGTGTGACTATGATGAAATATAATTAGACCAGTAGCACTATAAAGTATTAATTGCATAGGGCCCTGTACTTATTTATTTATCGTCATACTGTCATCTAATTATCCATCATACTAACACTGATATGTCCGACATCTTGATTACAGAATGGTAGGAAGAGGTCGTGGTCGTGGTCGTAATATGGGTGGTGGACGAAGGCCAAATACTAGGAGTAATATCAATGCCCCTCCCACCCATGAAAACGAAATTCCTCATCAAGTGGAAAATACTGAGACTGCTCATAATGAACAAAGACAATCAGAAATGACCACTGAAGTGGTAAAAGCTATACGTGAAGCTCTGCCAATGCTGATTGCGGAACTACGTGGGTCAGGTGTCGGCCCGACTGCCGAATCTGGAAGCGCTGGAACCGGTAATAATGGTGGCAGGAATGTTACAACAAATGGTAATGTAATCACATTGGTCAATGGCGCGGATGCTGACAAACGTAATAAAGGATGTGATTACAAAGCCTTCAAAGGTTGTGGTCCTCCATCTTTTGATGGCAAGAAGGATGCAGTTTGTACTCATGAGTGGGTACAGGAAATGGAAGCAGTAATCTTGATCAGCCAGTGTAGAGAGGATCAGGCAGTATTATTTGCTGCACATTCCTTTGTGTCCGAAGCACTATATTGGTGGGGAACCATCAAACAAGCTCATGGGGAGCAAGGTGTTGCAGCATTACGTTGGAACGATCTGAAGAAATTGGTTTTGGAAAGGTTCTGCCCAAGGGGTGAAGTTGATCGAATGGAGGTCGAGTTCCTAAAGCTGGAAGCTGGAACAATGACACATCGGGAATACACAACTAAGTTTAACGAAATGTCCCGATTAGTTCCTGATTTGATAAACACCGAGGAAAAGCGAGTCAAACGCTACATCCAAGGTTTTCCAGCTGAGGTTCGGAAAGTTGTCAGAACGGATGCACCAGGTACATATCAATTAGCCGTGGAACTTAGTGCAGCAATCTTTGATGATGAGTATGGGGTGGGTGGTAGGCCTGGAGAAAGCAAAAGAAAGTGGTCTGATTTTGACTCAAAGTCAGAAGGCGGAGAGTCAAGGAAGAAATTCAAAGGTAACAATACTGGTAGGTGTCGTAAATGCAATAAATATCATAAAGGAAGATGTTTGGCGAACATTTTAAATGTCGCGAGAACTCCAAACCCTCCGACATGCTATCGTTGTGGAAAGTCAGGACATATTTCCCCAAATTGTCCGGAAGTAAGAGATCGTGGTTGTTTTGAATGTGGGGAACTTGGGCATCGGAAAATTGACTGCCCAAAATTTAAGAAAAGGATGGAATCAGGAAGACAAGCTGATTGGAGTAAAGATAATGGAGGAAAGGCTAAAGCGCGTGCCTTCACAATGACCGCAGAGGAAGCCAAAATGGAATCAGACGTCGTCTCGGGTACATTTCTTATTAATAATGTACCAGCAAATGTTTTATTTGATTCTGGTGCCAGTAAAAGTTTTATTTCTCTTAAATTTAGTAAATTGCTCAATAAGCCCCTCAAAACTTTAGAGAAAACTTTTGAAGTTGAAACCGCCGTAGGTAAAACTGTTAAGATTTCCGAAATGCTTGATGGTTGCTACATAGATTTAGACGGATACCAATTTCATGTTCAATTGTTCCCACTAACTCTTGGAGGCTTCGACGTCGTTTTGGGGATGGATTGGTAAGCTGAGAACAATGCTCAGATTGTATGCAACAAGAAGTTAATTCAAATACAAGCACCGAACGGGACGCAGATGTGCTTATATGGTGATCGCTACGGTTCTGTTGCGAAGTTAATTTCAATGATCAAAGCTCAGAAATATATGGTGCAAGGTTGTAGAGCATACTTAGCTTATGTGGTAGATGCTTAAATGAAGACAAACGATTTGAAGGAGGTGCCAGTAGTATGTCAATTCCCAGATGTCTTTCCTGAGGACTTGACAAATATTCCTCCTGATAGAGAAGTCGAGTTTCGTATTGATTTGGTTCCAGGGGCAAAGCCAGTGGCTAAAGCTCCATATCGATTAGCTCCAACAGAAATGAAGGAACTAATGACACAACTACAAGACCTCCTCAATAAAGGGTTTATAAGACCAAGCATCTCACCTTGGGGTGCTCCGGTATTATTTGTTAAAAAGAAAGATGGGAGCATGAGGATGTGTATCGATTATCGAGAGCTAAACAAGCTTACGGTAAAGAACAAGTATCCTCTCCCAAGAATTGATGACCTCTTTGATCAACTACAAGGGGCGAGCTGGTTTTCAAAGATTGATCTACGTTCCGGGTACCATCAGCTGAAAGTTCGAGAAGAAGATATTCCAAAGACGGCTTTTCGTACACGCTATGGTCATTATGAGTTCTTGGTTATGTCGTTTGGATTAACCAATGCGCCAGCAGCTTTCATGGACCTGATGAATCGAGTGTGCCAACCTATGTTGGACCGGTCTGTTATTGTGTTTATTGATGACATCTTAATTTATTCCAAGAGCGAAGGCGACCATGCGTGCCACTTAAAAGAAGTTTTGGAAACTTTATGCAAGGAGAAACTGTTCGCTAAGTTCTCCAAGTGTGCATTCTGGTTACGGGAAGTTCAGTTCTTGGGCCACGTGATCAGTACCGATGGTATAATGGTCGATCCAACAAAGGTGGAAGCCGTAATGAAGTGGAGTCCCCCTAAGACTCCAACAGAGATTCGAAGCTTCTTGGGATTAGCTGGTTATTACCGGTGTTTTATCCAAGACTTTTCTAAAATTGCTTCACCATTGACTAAGTTGACTAAGAAAGAAGTTAAGTTTGATTGGAGTACACGACAACAACAAGCATTTGAAGAGTTAAAGTCAAGATTGACTCAAGCACCAGTACTATCCTTACCAGAAGGTACAGAAGACATGGTTATTTATTCAGATGCTTCATATCAAGGATTGGGTTGTGTGCTCATGCAACGAGGAAAGGTCATCGCTTATGCTTCTCGACAGCTGAAGCCTAATGAAGTAAATTATCCAACTCATGATTTGGAACTGGCAGCAGTTGTATTTGCTTTGAAAATATGGCGTCACTATTTGTATGGTGTCAAATGTACCATCTACACCGATCATAAGAGTCTCAAGTACTTCTTTGAACAGAAGGATTTGAATATGAGGCAACGTAGATGGTTGGAGTTAATTAAAGATGATGACTGTGACATCTTATATCACCCTGGAAAAGCCAACGTGGTGGCTGACGCTTTAAGTCGAAAGAGCGACCATTCTCCAATTCGGGTGAGGGCATGTCAAGTGGTAATAACTCTCAATTTCCTAGACCAACTCAAGGAAGCTCAAGTTGAGGCGTTAAGAGAAGAAAATGTGTGTATTGAGAGAATTTTTGGTCAAGTGAAAAGTTTGGAAGAAAATGATTATGGGGTAAAGACTAGGTTTGGTCGAATGTGGGTACCGCGTGGCGGTGATATACGAAAGAAAATTTTGGATGAAGCCCACAAGACTCGTTACTCTATTCACCCAGGTGCAACCAAGATGTATCAAGATTTAAAGAAGCACTACTGGTGGCCTGGTATGAAGTTTAACGTTATGCAATATGTTAATAGAGGTCTAACTTGTGCTCAAGTTAAAGCTGAAAACCAAAAGCCATATGGCAGGCTTCAACCACTAGAAATACCCAAGTGGAAATGGGAACATATTACTATGCATTTCATAACAAAGCTTCCACGAACAGCTCAAGGTTATGATACCATTTGGGTAGTAGTGGACAAATTGACAAAAAGTGCCCACTTTCTGCCTATTCATGAATCGTATTCTTCAGAAAGGTTGGCAGAAATATTTGTGAATGAAATTGTGGCACGACATGGTGTGCCGATCTTGATCGTGTCAGATAGAGATGTAGATTTGAAGAATCGATCATGAAATTCTACGATTCGATTATAAACGTGCGGAATCCGTTTATAACTAGATTTGGATCAATCAACGACAATGTAATATATGTCACAAATCTGAATTACTCATTAACATTCAAGTGTTTACAATACAAACGTGAAATACAAAACACTTGAATCTACAAAGAAAGCTAAGATGAAGAGAATTTGATGAATTCTTGAACTTGATCTTGAGAGAGAAGTCTTGAACTTGAGAGAGAATTTGACTTTGTGTGTATGAATTATGAGCTCTCTTTTTGTTCCTAGTCCACCACCTTTCCTCTATATATATGTTTCAAAAGGTTTGCCAAAAGGTTTGTCAAAAGGTTTGCCAATAGGTTTGCCAGCTAAACCTATAGGTTTGCCAAAAGGTTTGCCAGCCAAACCTTTTGTATCTTGATCTACTATACAACAAACTACGATTTCATATACAACAAGCTAGGTTCACATTAAATGCAGCTTTCACACAGAAAGTGCACTAACATACTCCCCCTTGAACCTTGCTGTTGTATATGCTCAAACTTTATGTGCATCGGAAAACATATATGCATCAACATACTCCCCTACAACCTTGCTATCAACATACTTGCCTTCAGTTGTAGCTGTTATATTTTCACACAGAAAATACATCAGTCTCTTTGTTTCTACTTCATCCTCTCAATCTTAATCTCATTCTCTCTCTCTCTCTCTCTCCATCTTATGTCTTTCTTTTTCCAAGATTCACCTGCTGAGGACTGCAGTGACATCTTCAACACACAAATCTTCATCACCCTTATCACCTGCATCAGTTGACACGCAATCAAAACTAGATGCCTCATCACAATTCCAAATTTTCTTTGTCACTTATTAAGAGTAAATCAATTAAAATGTTTACAAAGAATTAGTAAGTCACATCGGATAGTCTAAAAGAAAATAGAAAAAAATTTTATGAATTTTTCAATGATTTGAATAAACTCCCCCTAAAGCTATGAATTGCAAAATTGTATATCCTAGAATCCTACAAAATTTGTATTCTAACAAAAAAATAAATATGTTTTTGATGAGAAAGATCCAAACATGAGATCATATTGTAATCATACCTCAGCGTTACTTGTTGATTATTAATGATATTTATTTATTCGATGCACAAGCCTAGGATGATTGCCAGTATATGGGTCCACTTTAAATCTTACTACTTTTTGTGAATTTGGATTAATGAAAACCAATTACAAGACTTTGTGTTCCCCACTCACTTGAACACATCCCCGCTTTGTGAAACATCAACCAACAGAGATGCCATTGTAAATTATAAATTCAAATTCTTGATTAGTTTGATCATGCAAAAATAAAGCAGAATATCTTTTGTGAAATAACAAAGTGTAAAATAAAATAGAATGTTCAAAATCCGGTAACAAGATTGATACTTCTGTATGCGCAGATGAAACCAAGATGTTGAACCAAAAAATAATTTAAGTTTAAAACCTAGCAATCAGATTGATACTTCCGTATACACATAGAATGCCCAAGTTTTAAACAAACCAAGAAACTAAAAGCAGAATGTCCAAAACATAACAATCAGGTCGATACGTAAGTATACGCAGAAAATGTCTATGTTTTGAACGAAAATAAAAGAAAAAAATGAACTCAGAATTTCTTTTGTGAAAGAAACACATGATCAAACCAATATATGTACCAATACAATTAGCAATCACTGAGGCAAATGGCCACGCACTCAGGACAAAGATCGAACACTGTGTTCTAGTAATGTGTCCCACAAAGAATGATTATGGCATTAGTCTACAGAAATCACAACTAAGTGAAAGACCTACCAACATATCATTCTTAATGCATTGTATTTGATCTTGTATGAACCAAGTAAACTTCAGAATATTACAATGTACAATCATATCTCAAAGGTCGGATCAATTTCTCAATTTTCTATTTTATATTTTTTTATTTTTTTTTTAATTTTCTCCCCCTAAAATGCTAAAAATGAAAATCTTTTTGATTTTTAGAATTTTATAACTATATAGAAACATCAAAATTCCCGAAAAATTGACAACCGATATGATTTACCATCTTTGTAAAACAGTATGATCAATGTGACTTGAAAACATCATGAAAATATGACAATGTAATTCCAAACCTGTCAAGTTCTCCAGAATAATATGACAGATAAAGAATTAGAACGATTTTACCAAATACACGCCAGGAAGTTTCACTATCAATGAGCTCTCCTCCAATTGATAGGTCCTCTTGAAATCCTCCTGCACACACTCACAAACCATTAGATATCTTTAGTCACCCAAGCCTTCGAGGTCTTGAGTTTTCCATGAAAATCCATATACCGAAATTTAATCTATTTACCAGTTGAAACTAATGAAGTTTCCTTTGAAACTTTGTTTGTTTTTGGTATCCACAACTGTTCCTGTTCAAGTGCATTCTTAAGATAATACTTATCTTGAATCACCACATTGTTGTTAAACACCAAATTAGTCATTAAAGGTTTTGAAAGTTTCAACTTTTCTTCATCTGAGGCTTTCACAAGTTCTTCCTTGTTTTGATTTGACATTTTATGTTTTTTAGAAATGAACTTTGAAACCTCTGTGACACAAGACTTGGCATTACTAACTTGTCCTTGTAACTCACACAGATAAGGACAATTAGCAATGATATGCCCTCTTGTTCTACACTCAAAACATATTCTCCTCTCCACAAACCTAGGAGAATAGTTTTGTACAAACCTATGGTTTTGGTGATTTACCACTGGTGAACCATAAACCAATCTTTGATTACTTGTTGAACCCATATGAGTCAAATGTGACTTCTTATCACTTGACGTGGGAGACTCAAAGTTCAACTTTTCACATCTTGTGGGACTGAGTGAAATCTTGTCTTTGTTCCAAGACTTTGAAGTATCACATTTTGATTCCACTCTGTTTGATGCACATGATGATTTCACAACCCATTTTGATTGAATTTGACGTTTAGGTTTTGAACTTGAAAAACCATTTTGCTTTGAAAAATTCATATTTTCATTCTTTGAAAACTTTTTAATTTCAACCAATGGGGTTTTGAAAGAAACTTTCTTTTTGGATGATGATGCAAAATTTGAAACACATGGTTTCATATCATCAAAGATATTATTGTGAGAATCATCATAATCCTTATGAACATCCATCAAACCACATTTGTACAATGTCTCCTCATCATATTCCTCAAAAGTACAATCTTCAAGGATCGGAGGAATGTTGTTATCAGCACAAATTGGAGACTTTCCCTTAATATTTAAACATTTAGAGCATGAGAGTTTAGAAAAAATACCTGAACTTACCTCTTTATCTGAAATAGTATGACAATGATCTTCACTAATGATAGTAGTTGTTTCAGACAAATCATCAAAGGCATCCTCATAAACACTCTCATCATCTGTTGACACCACATCATCACTTGAAGTTTCATCCTTTGACTTCAACACGTCATCTTCAGACTTTTTCATCTCACTTGTGATATCAGAATCGTCAAGAATATGTGTATCTTCAGTTACCTTACATCTCTCTTCTACAACTTCCTTCACCTGTTTGCTATCTTCAGGCATTTCAGGTTCAATTGCTTTATCAGATTCTGACAATGAAGAATCCTCACTCTTTTCTTCATCACTACTTTCAATCTTCAAATTCACACTTGTCTCAATACAATCTTCAGTTTTCAGATCATCTTCCGTTTTTCCATCAACATCTTCTTTATCTTTCTCAACACTCAAAGTAGCCTTTAACATGTTTCTTTGTTCATCAATCCATGAGAAATCAACAATTTTCACAATCCATTTTCCGGTTCTCCTTATTTCCGATTCCATTTTGTCAACAACATCTTTGAAGTTCATTAATTTGACATGATGAATGATTTCAGTTTCCTTCATTCTTTCAACAAAATCACTCCATCGACAAGGTAAGAATTGCGTAAACTTCTCAACGATTTGCCCATCAGTGATATCAAACTTAAAATATTTCAATTCTTGCATAAGTGGTAAAAGACGATCATAAGCATCATTGATCTTCTTTGCAACATGATTGTTATATGCAAGTTGTAACAAACTCCACTTTGCACATGAATGTGGCATTTGTTCAAAATCAGTTTTCTTAATATCTTCAGAAATGATCACTGAAAACAATTCACACAATTCTCTTTCTTGATTAAATTCAGACATTTGATCTTCATTCAGTTTCAAACATGGTTTCTTGTATTGTTGGTACAATAACTTCTGATAATTATCATCCGCTTTAGCAATAAACGTTTCGAATGTGGATCTCCAGTTCGGATAATTTTCCAAATTGTCCAACACAAGTCCATTGTTAGCCAACCATTCCACGTTCCAGTTCTTGTATGTCATATTTAACTTTTATGTTCAGAACTTGAAAGTTTAACTTCTCAAAAACAAAACAGCTCAAACTTCGTCCAAACGTCCGAATTAGGTCTTGAAACCTATCCCAAATGATCCGGAAGGCCCAAATTAGTTAAACAAGGTTTACTTGAACTTTTAATAATGTGTCTTTTTGGCTCAAATGAAGCTTTTTAACCTTTAAAAATAGGCCACGAACCCTTTTCACGAACCTTATCAGTCTTGGAAGCTCACGAACCCTTTATAATGTATAAGGATCAAAATCTCGCGAACCCCAACCAAAATCTCGTGAATCTAGGTCAATTTCTCGCGAATCTTTCAAAATCTTGCAAACCTTGCGAGATTTTAACGAACCTTATGAGATTTCAGATCCACAAACCTTTTCCGGATAGAATTACGAACCCTAAGCAAAATCTCGCGAATCTTGGTCAAAATATCGTGATATTTGGTCAATTTCTCGCAATTTCTCGTGAAATAGTCAATTTCTCACGAACCTGGACGTTCTCACGAACCTATGGATGAACTTGGACGTTCCACGAACCTATGAATGAACCTGGACACTCCCACGAACCTATAGACGAATCTGGACACTCCCACGAACCTATGAATGAATCTGGACGTTTACACGAACCTATGAACGAACCTGGACGTTTCACGAACCTATGAATGAACCTGGACAGGTTCGGCTATCAGATTCGTCAAAGGTTCGTCTGATCGAACGAACAGATCTGAACTTCACAAAAATGGCTCTAAAATCTTCATTTTTTGGAGTTAGAAGACCTATGAGTAGTCAAAATCTTCGTTTTTTCGAGGCGCATCTTTCTATTGGATCAAAACTTGAAAAAACTTGATAATTTTTCGTAGATCTAGCTTTTTGTTGACAAAAACGTGAAGAACTTCAAGAACACCTTCAAGATTATGAACTTTCTGATCAAATTACTTGAGATTGATGTCCAAATAGTCGTAGAATCGAGCCTAACGCTCTGATACCACTGTAGATTTGAAGAATCGATCACGAAATTCTACGATTCGATTATAAACGTGCGGAATCCGTTTATAACTAGATTTGGATCAATCAACGACAATGTAATATATGTCACAAATCTGAATTACTCATTAACATTCAAGTGTTTGCAATACAAACGTGAAATACAAAACACTTGAATCTACAAAGAAAGCTAAGATGAAGAGAATTTGATGAATTCTTGAACTTGATCTTGAGAGAGAAGTCTTGAACTTGAGAGAGAATTTGACTTTGTGTGTATGAATTATGAGCTCTCTTTTTGTTCCAAGTCCACCACCTTTCCTCTATATATATGTTTCAAAAGGTTTGCCAAAAGGTTTGTCAAAAGGTTTGCCAATAGGTTTGCCAAAAGGTTTGCCAGCCAAACCTATAGGTTTGCCAAAAGGTTTGCCAGCCAAACCTTTTGTATCTTGATCTACTATACAACAAACTACGATTTCATATACAACAAGCTAGGTTCACATTAAATGCAGCTTTCACACAGAAAGTGCACTAACAAGAGACACTCGTTTCACCTCCAGATTTTGGAAAAGGTTCCATGATGCTATGGGATCTAAGCTATTAATTAGCATGGCATATCATCCACAAACAGATGGTCAAAGTGAAAGGACCATTCAAACTCTTGAAGATATGCTTCGAGCATGCACTGTAGATTATGAAGGTAATTGGAATAAGCATTTACCTCTTGCAGAATTCTCCTACAACAACAGTTACCATTCATCGATTGATATGGCACCATTTGAAATGTTATATGGGAGAAAATGTCGTACACCCATATGATGGGGTGAAGTAGGTCAAAAAGAATTAGGAAACTTGGATGTGGTTAAAGCTACGACCGAAAGGCTTGAACAAATTAAATCAAGAATGAAAGCGGCACAAGACCGACAAAAGTCGTATGCTGATAAGAGGAGGAGGCCGATTGAATTTCAAGTCGGAGATATGGTGTTACTAAAGGTATCTCCATGGAAAGGCCTTATTCGTTTTCGGAAACACGGAAAATTAAGTCCAAGATACATTGGACCTTTCAAAATTCTAGCCCGTGTAGGTGAGGTTGTGTATAGACTGGAGTTACCGGATGAATTAAGTAAGATTCACCCAACATTCCATGTCTCATACTTGCGCAAGTGCTTGACGGATGAAACATCACACATACCGTATGAACAAATTGAAATCGATAATAAGCTTAATTATATGGAGCATCCGGTAGCAATTCTCGATTATGATGAGAAGAAGTTACGAAATAAAAATGTCAAACTTGTAAAAATTCAGTGGAAGCATCGTAAGGGTTCTGATGCTCCCTGGGAAACAGAGGAAGAAATGCGTAAATTCTATCCTCATTTGTTTTTGATGTAATAGGTTTCGAGGACGAAACCTAATGTAAGGGGGGTAGATTTGTAACAACTGCTTTTCCATAATATTTTAATAAATTATATATATTAAAGTATTTTAATTTTCCTATGAAGAGCGTTTTGATAATGACATGATAAAGTCGTTATGTGGCTACTTTTCTATAAAGGGTCATCACATAACACTAGCAAGTGGTTTATAAATTAAAAATATCACATTATCAAGATAACAAAGTAATGATCATAATGAGGGAAAGCGAAATTTGCAAACGAGGCTCCGAATGAAAGTTATGATAAAACGAGTTTCAAATAGTAATCATAAAATGGACAAAATAATAAGTACCTTACTAGGGTGAGTGCTTGATATGGTTAGAAAGGTATTTAAAAATCGTGAACGTGGGCGAAAACGGTGCGCAAAACGGAGTTCGTATGAAGCCAGAATCGCAGAAACAAGTTCAAAACACCACACGCGCTCACCGACTCGTGTCTTAGGTGGCAAGACACGTATTTTACAGCCATGCCACGTGTATAGGGTGGCTGCCACATCTATAGAGGGGCTGCCACGTGTCCTAGTGAGTTGACACGTGTCCGGTGAGGTGTCGTGGCCTGGCTCTCTCGATTTGCGTGCCAGTTCCTATAAATAGTTCGTACCGCGTCATTTTTCGCACATAGTTTCGAGTTCTAACCCTATTATCACGACATAAATACCCCCATAAACCTCCTTTGAGGTAAATTGAGTGTGTGGAAGCACGTGACGAGTGATCGGGACTAGCCAGACGGTTAAACAAGCGGTTTTCCGGATATAGCAGGGTAAGCTTATGTTTAAGTTTTAAATGTTAAGGTTATCTTCACAAGTACATATGGGGTTGTATTTACTAAATAAACCATTTGATATGATGTGGTTATGCCCGTGTGATACGCCGAACACCCCGGATAAAAGTAACGAGTTAAAAACTCGTATTGGAGATATCTTAACATAGTCGTTGTGCTATCCGTTTGGAAAACCCGAATTAAAGTTTATGAGATATGTGAATATTTTTATGATCTTGCTAGGATATCCCGGTTGTTAGGATTCCTTGGGAAAACGTAGGATCAGTGTGCGAGATTAAGTTTATCGTGCGGGACCAATCAGGTGAGTTCTATGATGCCCATTTTATGTTTTAAAATGTTTTGGGCTGATATGCATACTGTTAATTATTTGTATTTGACGATGTTATATTTAAACTATGTTTAGGGCCATGTGTTTGTATAATTGAGTGTTTGTAAAACAATGATTGTTGTCCGTGGGGTTGAACATGTCAAATATTTTTTTGATCTAAACATGTTTTTGGGATGCCATACTGGAGATAGTAAGAGTCGAATGATTTTCAAAGATAAATAAAAGTGATGAGTTTTATGGGTATGGGGAAAATGTTTTGACACGTATTCTGGTTGTATGCCACTAGTGATACTAGTTGGATGATTCAAACGTTTTACAACTATGAATTGGACAGAAGTCCTAAAATAGGTTTTGAAAACGTTTTGGCACTATGGTGGTTGTTTAAGTAGGGAAAAATGTTTTATAAAACAGTGAATGTGCAGTTTGAGTCAAAATTATGTTCTTGACAAATGTGTCGACCGTGGTCGACGGTTTCCATGCTATATATGTAAAAACAAGCGCCGTGCCTGTCTTTGTTGCCTGTTTCTGGTGGGAAACAGCCCTGGCATGTGTGTCGGTATAGGGGGGTTAATTGATCAATTGACTGTATTTGGCTGGTGACGACCGGGCATGCAGAGGGTGAACGTGACCCTAGACAGTGGCTTGATATTACTATAGATGCAATATACGGATTACCACCATGTGGACTTGGCAGGTGGTAACCATACCATGTACTTGGCGGATTGATATTTGGGTTTTGGTAACCCGGTGGTTTTGGGATTCTGGTAAACTGGTTATTGATTTGAAACTATTCTGCACAAAGTTTGTCTGTTCCCTTTATTATTATTTAAAACGTGTCATGTAAATCTTTTCCTAATTTTGTTATCTTAACTCTTATATGATTAAAACTTAGAACTCACCAGTGAAAACTGATTGTTTGAGTATGTATATCAGGAAAAGATAAGACTTCATGTAACCATGGCAACGGCAAGGTGTGATAGAAAGAATAGCAAGCTGATGGAAGTTTTGGCATATGTATAATGATGTAAAATATATCATGTTGACATCTTGTATTGGAACTTGTGTTATATTAATAAAAGTTCTGCTGCTTATCTCTGTTATACCATGTGTTCTGTTGTAATTCCGATTTAGTGATGGTTCCGGGAGACGGGCGTCACAATATGATGCTTCTTCCTATCTCAAGACACTATTCAAATATATAATTATTAATGTTCTGCTTGAATCAGATTAAACTAGAATGCACACGTGTAGCAAATTTCAGTTATGCTGGCCACTCATAACTGGAATTCGTACCACCTGATTATCCTGGCTTAATTCAAAACAAGTTTTGTTCATTACTTATGTTCGGTGCTCTCTGTGTCACTATACGAGCCTATGGTTATAGTCTAGGTCTCTAAGTCAACCTAATTCTCTATAACATGTGGCTCTGATACCACCCTGTCACACCCCCACCTCTCGTCACCAGTTAATGATGTCACTGAAACGGTCGCGGAAGCATAGTGGTGATGTCTCAGAGATGAGGGGTGACTTACTTGATCCGATATCACAAGCACACAGATTAACTTAAAAGAAATACATTACAACGATTTCGCAATCACAACCAACATTACATTATATAATCTAAGTTTATTACATTTATTTAACTACAAATGCTTAAAGTGCTGCCTCACCGGGTGGTCACTGTCTTCCTGCAAAAAGGTTTAAATTTAAAACGTCAGCACAAAGCTGGTGAGATCATATAGTTCAAGTTCCACAATATGATATGATATGTAATTATAAGTTCTCAAAATGTTCTGTTCAAGATAATCATGGGACCCGTATCTAGTTCCTTTCGGACTGTTCTGTTCTTGTTCTATAAAGATACTACCCGTCGGTAAATATCTTGGTGCCTCATTGTCTTAATGTCTATCACGACACATTAAGAAGTTCTGGAAACAGATAACAAACATTTACACCAAGGGGAGTTGCAAGCTCCCGGCAAATGTGTTGTTAGCCAATAGTACTAGCAATGTTTTCTGTTCGGCCCCACATGGGTTCACTAGATACAGTTCGGAAATGAGGACTTTTGATACTGTGATAGTGTTCTTGTTCTACAGGCAAAATCCCATGAAATCCACAAGTTCTCAACAATCACATGAAATCACGCAGATAGCAGTGATACATATCATATAGTTCTGAAAAGTTTTACAGCGCTACCCTGATGTTTAAAAAGAGTAAAAAGAAAAGGGGTTGTACGAAACTCACCTGATAATATAGAGGTAGCATAATATCTCCCAAACTGATAATAAAGGGGTGATTCTGCATTTATTTATATTTAATGAGTTATTTAGGCTTTAATTTACAAATTAGATCTTTCTGAACGTTCAATGTCAAAGACATTGCTTTGAGAGTTATCAAACAGATATTAAATATTTAATTGGTTAATTTTGATGTTGTATCATACAATGTACGAGAATGTAGGAACCTACATTGGCTTAGATTCCTAATACAAGGTTGATGACACTCTTGATTAATCAGAATAATCTAAGATGAACCAAATAGTTAATGTTGTTGATTATAGTGCTAAAACAGTTTCTAGATGGTTTAATGGCTTAGGAATGATCAATTCTTGTTATTGATTACCCAAATATCATGAAATATCACAATGTAGCATTAGGATAGGTGTAATAACCATGTTTAACAAACTAATCTGACTGTTATCATAAACATCAGATAATCATTCCAATGAGTATGTTAATGGTTGTGATTAGTTTGAAACACTTGGATTCAACCTTACATTTCAAGGATCAATCAAACTAATCACCTACATTGTGATAATCAAATGGTTTAAACCATTATAATCACGGGTATGATTTCATTCAAACCGAGCGTTACAACGGATCAAAACAAGGATTTAACCATTAAAACATCATGGTCTTTGTTTATAATCAATCCTAGCCATTATCTAGGCAATAATCAACAATCCTAACTATGTCATTACGTTCAAAATCAAGATCTAATCAATCATTATCAAACTAGATGGTTAAAACGAATAATTACCTAATCAGACGGATATCTGTGGTTAAAACAACGATTAGTACTTGTAGATATGATCCCTGGTACGATCTACGGCTTCTGATGGCTTCAAAATAGAGTTTGGATGGTACTTTGGCCGGAAATTGCGTCTGGTAAGAGTGTGTGTTCGAGAGAGTTGAAAAACTTCAATTCTGCATGAAATCTGATTAAGAAGATCAAAGTTTTCCACCGCCTCATCTGTCGCGTAGCGCGACGAGAAGCCAAAGAAGGCTTCGCGTACCGTGAAGAAATCCGGGAATCTCAGATATATTTTCATGCATCGCGTACCGCGGAGAACCCTCATCCTAGCCTTCGCGTAGCGCGACGAGTCCAAAAGTTCAACACTTAGAAATTTTTCTTCGTTTTTCGATTCCAGGCAATCCAGGACTCCGTTTTGCACACGGTTTTCTCCCACGTTCATCATTTCTCGCATACTATCGATCTGTAATAATTTCAATCACCAAATCAACGCGGATTTGTAGAACGACCAAATGTGATCCCGTCATCAATGACGTAATTCTCAACTACAATTGTCACATGAAGTCACTTAAACAGGTAGCTCCAAGGACTTATTCGCTGTCCGCAGTGATAGATCCGGAGTCGTTTGATGGATGTTTGATAAGGAGGAGCAGTTGTACCTGGTCAAACTGTTCAATGGCAAATTGGAGTATTTCAAAAGATACTGAGACTTCTTCTCTTCGCAAAAGATTGATCTTCGGAGCATCAACAACGCCGTGTTCCAAAATCTCTCTGAAGACAGTCAAGCAGCTCTCTTCGCCAAATTTCTAAAGGACTAGTGTTACTAAGACTTCCATGTTATGAAGACAGCAAAAGCAAGAAGAATTGTTTCAAAGTACATACTGGATCCGGTCAAGAAACAGCCTTGGGTCTATACAAAATATCCACCACCCAAAATAGAGAAAACAGTCCCAATCCAGATGAGGGTTCCAATTCGCTTAAGAACTTCCACTTCTGGTACTTCAACGAAGTTACATAAGGAGCAGTTATTGTGAGAGATAAGTCAGATGACTACATCATTCTAGATCCGATGGACTTGCTGAAGTTTGGGAAGGATGACATGATGGTGCTACGTCAGAACCCAAACGCACCAATGGTGGATACGACCAAGAAGCGAAGCCATTCACTAGAGTTGTTGCATTGGCCACGTCACACAAGCTATATGCTAGGGCTGGTCCTCATTCAGCTACACTTGTCATCAATTGATTTCATAAATCTAGGGGGAGTTTGTAGAGGCCAACCAGAAGACAAAGACTGACAAAATCAACTTGAGACAAGATAAAGACCAAGTTTTGACATTTTCAAGAACTTTGCATTTCGTATACTTGTAAATTTCGTGTACTTTTGATTTCGTGTACATAGGTTCGAGAACTCCTAGAGCAGTATATATGTAGATGCATTTTATACTATTCCAGGGTTGCAAATCCCGAGGCAGACTCTTCTAGACGTATTGAAGCAGTTTGTGTAAAGTTCACGTTTTTATAATAGAAATTAACCTTTCTATTACATTTCTCTCTTCAATCATGGATTCCCCACATCATAGAAACATTTCGTGTGGATTCAGTCAATAAAGTTTGGATCTTTACAGAGTTAGGGACCTACAAAGAAAGATGAAACAATTGAGATCTTGAAGAAGTTTATCACCTTGATCGAGAACCAGACAAATTTGAAAGTGAAGGTGATCAGAACAAACAATGGCATAGAGTTCAAAATCAAACTCTTACTGATTTTTGTGATGAAAAAGGAATAGCTCGACAGTACAGTGCAGCTCGAACACCTTAGCAAAATGAAGTAACCTTTGAGCCATTTAATGATTCTTCTGAGTGTGCATGCACAACTGACCCTGATGACTGTCCCTATAAAAGTGACGACATTGATTACAGAGTTGATTATGTTCCATGTGATCCGAAGCTTCTAAGTGCTGATCCACTTAGAATGTACCCAAGAGCCCAACTAATTATTGAATTTCTCGCACAAGATCCGGACACTTCTCAGTTATCAGAAACTCCATTGGCTGATCAAACCTCCCCATCATCATACCAAACCTTTAACAATACACTGTTCTCAGACCACATTCATGTATAACATTTTGTGCACCATGATGTTTGACCCAGTGAGAGTGTTCCTAATGACAACTCCTCCATTTAGGAACAACTCACTCACATTAGCAATCTGCTTGATAGTCCTGCAAATTCAGCCTATTGGTTTGGGTTTCACCTTTGTGACCGAGAGGTCATGGGTTCAAGGCATGCCAAGGGAGATTTAAAAAGGACATCCAGGTGAAGGAAGGATTTGGAGTTAAAAAGATCAAGAAATGGATTGAAATTCAAGTTTTCTTTGTGTTTGATTGCTGAATTGAGTGTAATTTCATCATCTACTACTGTGGAACTTAACAATTAAGAGATTTGTGGTATAATTTGATGATTTTTGATGGATTTTCTTCGAATTTGGAAGGTTTTCCCTCCAAAATTTTGACGAACAGGTTCGTGAGCCGAACTTGTGATTAGCTGAAACAAGAGGTTCGCTGTTCAAGACATTTTTCTGAGGTTCGTTTAGAGATTTTGCAGAGGTTCGTTGAAAGTTTTCTGCAGAGGTTCGTTTGTCTCAAGGTTCGTGAGATATGGTTTGTCTCAAGGTTCATTGCATCAGGTTCGTGAGATAAAGGGTTTTTCTCAGGTTCGTGATTTGAGGTTTGTGACTTGAGGTTCGTTTAGATCAAAGATTGGTGGAGGTTCGCCTGGTTGTTAGGTTCGTGAAGTGAATTTTTCATCAGAGGTTCGCTGATAAAAATTTTGAAATCATTCCTGAGATGTATGCTGCTATAGCTAGTCAAAATTCTAAGATACATAGCATTTTGATTAGTGAAACTGAAGTTGGAAGTACAATCAAAGTTCCAAAGTTGCTGGATTTGACAGATTATGATAATTTGAAAGGTCGTTTTGAGACACATCTTAATGGAAATGACACGAATCTTTGGGAAAGGATCTTGTCACCATATGAAAGACCTAGAGTGGTGAGAACAAATTTGTATCAAATCCTTGAGAGATTAGATGTTGATGAAAGAAAGAAATATGATTCTGAAAAGAAGGCATATTGGATGTTGAGCCAAGGAATTCCTAACCAGATTTTACATCAGTTTTGAAGCATGATATACACAAAGAGTTTGAAAATTTCAACTTTATTGGCAATGAAAGTTTTGAAGCATTGATAACAAGATACAGACATTTTTCGACTAAAGTTAGAAAGTGTGGAATCGAGTATACTGAAGATGAGAAGATCAATTGCCTTGCAGATGCTTTGCCTGAAAAGTGGAATTCATCAGTGTTAATCTTGAGAGAAAATCCACCAGGAATGACATTGGTGGAATTTATTCAAAAGCTAGAAGAACAGGAGATGAAGGATAAGAGAAAAGCAAGAAGAGTGAATGTTACTCAAGATCCTTCTTTATATGGTGCATCTGTAGTTATACCTCCTGTCTCTTCTGCAAAGATTAAGACAACTTTTGTATCTAGGACTTCTGATAGTACTTCTGCACTTTCTAGTTCATCTTATTATGTGAATGAGATGAAGTCTGAATCAACAAAAACTCATGTACAGTTGAATACTACAAACCTAGGGAAAGTAACTGTAGAGGCTGTTCGGGATCGTATGTTAATTTTGTCATGTAGTTCGTGCTTATGATGAACAAATTGCAGGAAAGATTGGAAACTCAAATCTTACATTTGAAGATTATGAGCAAATTGATGATGACGAGATGGAGTTAATTGACATTCAATGGGCATTGGCAAGTGTGATTAGAAGAATCAATCAATATTGTTAGTACACATTTGTAATAGGTTGCTATTCAAACATGTAAATTATAGAAAGTTAATAAGGTTTGGCTAAAGTTCGTCTGGCCCATGAACCTTAGCAGGTTCGGCGAACCTATCATCTTGATAGGTTTGGCGAACCTATAACCTTGGAAGGTTCGGTGAACCTATTAGGTTTGGCTGATTGGGTTTTTCCAGCGAACCTCAAGGTTCGGCTGGCGAACCTAAGGGTTTGGCTGGCAGAGTCTATATATAATGAAGGTTTGTCTGATTTTGTCATAACTTCAGCAAACCTCTGGAAAGTGTGTGTGTGTGTATTCTCTGTGTGAGAATTCTCTATGTGAGACTTGTAATCATTTCAGATTGATTAATGAGATGAAGATGATTATAGAAATGCTTGTTCTTCTTTGATTCTTATAGATCAAACATAGATTCCGCATGTGTTTGATTGTTTATAGGACTTCGTTAAACAATGCAGATCAAGTTCATCAGATCTACGGTGGTATCAGAGCATTTGGTGAAGTTCTATACAAGAATTGTCAAAGAAATACAAGTATTTGAAGATTTGAAGATTAGAAGATCAAGTTATGGATCAAATTTCTAGTTTTCTTTGTATTTGATTGCAGTTTTGAGTGCAATTTCATAATCAATTGTTGTGGAATATTAAAATTCACGGATTTTTGGTGTTAATTTGAGGATTTTGAAGGATTTTCTTAAATTTTGGAAGGTTTTCCCTCCAAAATTTCGAATTTTGCAGTACAGCTTCGTGAGCCGAACCTGTGAATAGCTTGGAACAATAGGTTCGCTGCTATTGAGGATTTTCTAAGGTTAGTTTGGAACTTTTGAAGAGGTTCATCTGAAGGTTTTCTGCAAAGGTTCGTTGCTTCTTAAGCAGAGGTTCGTCTGACTTGAGGTTCGTTTGTCTCAAGGTTCGTGAAAATCATATCTGTTTCAAGGTTCGCGACTTAAGGTTTGTGACTTAAGGTTCGTGACCTGAGGTTCGTGCATAAGGTTCGTGACTTCAGGTTCGTGATTGAGGTTCGTGACTTGACGTTCGCAACTTGAGGTTCGTGTGATTTGAGGTTCGTGTCTTCAGGTTCGTGACTGAAGGTTCGTTCAGATCAAAGTTTGTTGAAGGTTCGCCTGATTGTTAGGTTCGTGAAGTGAAAAGGTTCGCTGATAAACAATCTGAAATCATGGCGGAGATGTATGCTGCTGTAGCAAGTCAGAATTCTAAGATTCATAGCATTCTGATTAGTGAAACTGAGGTTGGAAGTGCGAACAAAGTTCCAAATGTTGGTTTGGTGAAACGAATCAGGATCGATAACGAAGCTCTACGAACTATCAATCACGTGTGGAATCCATGATCAATATGTATAGAATCAAAGAAATGCAAGCAATTTCATAAACAATCTTCTATTAATCAACAAATGATTACAAGAAGTTCACTCAGAAATACTTTCTCACACAGAGAATTCTCATAGGTTTGCTGAAGTTCAGTCAAAAATTATGAAGAATTCAGCCAAACCTTATATATAAACTACACTGTCAGCCGAACCTTTTCTTATAGCCGAACCCCTAGGTTCGCCGGCCAAACCCTAAGGTTCGCCGGACGAACCCTTAGGTTCGCTAGGCGAACCTAGGTTGCCAAACCTAAAGGTTCGCCGAACCTTCCCCAGGTTATAGGTTCGCCGAACCTTTCTAGGTTCGTGGGCCAGACGAACCTTAGACAAACCTAATCAGCCGAACCTATACAAACTCAAAATAAATACAACTTTTTGAATAGAAAACTATTACATATGTGCACTAACAAACTCCCCCTTAATAGTTTCTATCAAAAATCTTCATTCTCTGTCTGCAGCTTGATCTTCTTCTTTATCTTTAACACCACTTGATTCTCCAACCTCTTCAATAACAACATTATCCATCACTCGTATAACAACAGAACGTGGTATCTTTGCTAACCTTTCAGCTTCCAACTTCGCATCTCTCTCATCTCTTTCTTTTTGCACTTTCATCAATTCCACATAAAGATAATTCACATCATCCCAATTGCATCCAGAATGTATACCCAATGTATAACACATTCTAGCAATGGTTTGATATTGAATTGCCATGTCTTTGAAGCTCACACCAAAATCATGAAATCCATCATCTGTATAGATCTCTGCTGTGTTAAGTAAATCAATATCTTCGTTTGAGCAGTTCACAATCCACACAGGATCAAGCATCCGAATCACCCTCCAGTTGTCTTCCTGCTTTAACAAAATCACCCCTTCAGATGTTCTTTCATCATAAAACCGGAATTTGAAGTAAGGATTCCAGTTCTGTTCTATCTTTCTTAGTCTTGGTCTCTTGAAAACTTTAGGCTTTGCATATCCATGAACTGTATCTATTAATTGAGGTGTCAACAAACTCCATCCTGACCTTGCTTCTTTCTTCAACAATCTTTCAAAGATTTCATTATGATTTGTCTGAATTGGTTTAATCATATTCATTCTTGCCAAGTTCATACATTCAAAAGATGGTAGACTCATCAGATCAGAAGCTTTTCCAAAATACTGACATCCGTCTGTTCTTTTCACAACGTAGCATCCTTGGTCTGTCAAACTTCCTTGAATGTTATGAAAGTAACCATAACTAACAATCCTTCCAATCATCTTGGATTTAGATCCAATCTTAAACTTCTTAAATTGTCTAGTCTGGTTTTCTTGATCTTTGTCCTCCATGACCTCAATCATCATCTTGAAGATGTGTAAATGATCAATAATGTACTTTGTTTCTTCCTGATATTCCATCAAAAAATCCATATTAGTCTTTTCTTTGATCTGAGACAATGTTGTTCTTGACAAACCTCCTGATTCAAAAATTTTCTTCATAGTATTCAAGCTTAATAACTCTTCATCGATTATGTCATCCTTCTCAAAATCAGATAACTCTAGATCATCATCTTCTTCAAAATCAAACATTAGGTCATCATCATTCTCAACGAAATCTTGAAAGTCTTGTGTAGAATAACCTCCAATAATCTCTCCTTCTTCTAACTCTTGATCAACCTGAATCTCAAATATCTTCCTCTGCATGTCTATATCAGAATGCATTTTAAACAAATCAAGAAAAGTAGGCAGAGAATAATCAATAACAGTCTCTGGATATTCTATTGCATCCAAATCTCGAAATTCCACATCATTACATTCATTGACCCTATCAGACGAAACAAATCTAACTGGAACCGCTTCAGAAATCTTTGACGGAGAATAAATCACTATAGCACCTGTCACAGAGTTCAGACCACGCTCTCCACCACTAACTCCTCCAGCACCATCATCGCCTCTATCATCATCATCATGAGCATTAAAGCTCGGATGTTCATCTTTATCAGATTCACCATAATCCTACTTTTCTTCTTCTTCCTCCTCTTCTTCTACTTTTTTCTCTTCTTCTTCTACTTCCTTCTTCTCTTCTACTTTCTTCTCTTCTTCCTCCTTCTCTTCATCATCAATATTCACCACCACTTTCTCAACTCCAGATCTAGAAGCTTTTAGCCATCAATCATAGCCGAACCTTCTTGGATCTTTAGCCGAACCCTTAATCATATACAACAGACTGTGATTTCATATACAACAAGCGAGGTTCACACAGTAAATGCAGCTTTCACACAGAAAATGGATCAACATACTCCCCCTTGAACCTTGTTGTTGTATATGTTCAAACTTTATGTGCATCGGGAAATAAATCTTTATCAACATACTCCTCTACAACCTTGCTATCAACATACTCCCCTTCAGTTGTAGTTGTTGTATCAAATGTTGTTGCATAGAATTCATCAGTCCCTGTTTTTCCGCTTCATTCTCTCAATCTTAATATCATTCTCTTTCTCTCTACATCTTATATCTTTCTTTTTCCAAGATTCACCTGCTGAGGACTGTAGTGACATCTTCAACACACAGATCTTCATCACCCTTATCACCTGCATCAGTTGACACATAATCAAAACTAGATCTTTTGCTTCACATGTGATCATACTAGATACCTCATCACAATTCCAATTTCTCTTTGTCACTTATTAACAGTAAATCAATTATAGTGTTTACAAAGAATTAGTAAGTCACACCGGATAGTCTAAAAGAAAATAGAAGAAAATTTTTATGAATTTTTTCAATGATTTGAATAAACTCCCCCCCTAAGGCTATGATTTGCAAAATTGTATATCCTAGAATCCTACAAAATTTGTATTCTAACTAAAAAAATAAATATGTTTTTGATGAGAAAGATCCAAACATGAGATCATATTGTAATCATACCTCAGCGTTACTTGTTGATTGTTAATGATATTTATTTAGTCGATGCACAAGCCTAGGACGACTGCCAGTATATGGATCCACTTTAAATCTCACTACTTGTTGTGAATTTGGATTAATGAAAACCAATCACAAGACTTTGTGTTCTCCACTGACTTGAACACATCCCCGCTTTGTGAAACATCAACCAACAGCGATGCCATTGTAAATTATAAGTTCAAATTCTTGATTAGTTTGATCATGCAAAAATAAACCAGAATATCTTTTGTGAAATAACAAAGTGTAAAATAAAACGGAATGTTCAAAATCTGGTAACAAGATTGATACTTTCGTATACGCAGATGAAACCAAGATATTGAACCAAAAAATAATTTAAGTTTAAAACCTAGCAATCAGATTGATACTTTCGTATACACATAGAATGCCCAAGTTCTAAACAAACCAAGAAAATAAAAGCAGAATGTCCAAAACATAACAATCAGATCGATACGTAAGTATGCACAGAGAATGTCCATGTTTTGAACTAAAATAAAAGAAAAAAATGAACTCAGAATTTCTTTTGAAAAAGAAACACATGATCAAACTAATATATGTACTAATACAATTAGCAATCACTGAGGCTAATGGCCACTCACTCAGGACAAAAATCGAACACTATGTTCTAAGTAATGTGTCCCACAAAGAATGATTATGGCGTTAGGCTACAGACATCACAACTAAGTGAAAGACCTACCAACATATCATACTGAGTGCATTGTGATCGCTTTGTATTTGATCTTGTATGATACAAGTAAGCTTCAGAATGTTAGAACGTACAATCATATCTCAAAGATCGGATCGATTTCTCAATTTTCTAATTTTATATTTTTTTTTGATTTTTTATATTTTTACTCCCCCTAAAATCCTAAAAATGAAAATCTTTTTGATTTTTAGAATTTTATAAGTACATAGAAAAATCAAAATTCCGGAAAATTGACAACCGATATGATTTACCATCATTGAAACATTATGTTCAAAATGACTTGAAAACATCAAGAAAATATGACAATGTAATTCCAAACCTGTCAAGTTCTCCATAATAATATGACAGTTAAAGATTAGAACAATTTTACCAAATAGACTTCAGGAAGTTCCACTATCAATGAGCTCTCCTCCAATTGATAGGTCCTCTTGAAATCCTCCTGCACACACTCACAAACCATTAGATAGCTTTGGTCACCCAAGCCTTCGAGGTCTTGAGTTTTCCATGAAAATCCATATACCGAAATTTAATCCATTTTCTAGTTGAAACTAATAAAGTTTCCTTTGAAACTTTGTTTGTTTTTGGTATCCACAACTGTTCCTGTTCAAGTGCATTCTTAAGATAATACTTATCTTGAATCACCACATTGTTGTTAAACATCAAATTAGTCATTAAAGGTTTTGAAAGTTTCAACTTTTCTTCATCCGAGGCTTTCACAAATTCTTCCTTGTTTTGATTTGGCATTTTACGTCTTTTAAGAATGAACTTTAAAACCTCTGTGACACAAGACTTGGCATTACTAACTTGTCCTTGTAACTCACACAGATAAGGACAATTAGCAATAATACGCCCTCTTGTTCCACACTTAAAACATATTCTCCTCTCCACAAACCTATGAGAATAGTTTTGCACCAACCTATGGTTTTGGTGATTTGTCACAGGTGAACCATAAACCAGTTTTTGATTCCTTGTTGAACCAATATGAGTCAAATGTGACTTCTTACCACTTGACGTGGGAAACTCAAAGTTCAACTTTTCACATCTTGTGGGACTTAGTGAAATCTTGTCTTTGATCCAAGACTTTGAAGTATCACACTTTTATTCCACTTTATTTGATGCACATGATGATTTCACAACCCATTTTGATTGAATTTCACTTTTAGGTTTGTAACTTGAAAAACCATTTTGTTTTGAAAATTTCTTGTTTTTGTTCTTTGAAAATTTTTTAATTTCAACCAATGGGGTTTTGAAAGAAACTTTCTTTTTGGATGATGATGCAGAGTTTGAAACACATGGTTTCACATCATCAAAGATATTATTGTGAGAATCATCATAATTCTTATGTACATCAATCAACCCACATCTGTACAATGTCTCCTCATCATATTCCTCTAAAGTACAATCTTCAATGATAGGAGAAAAATTGTCATAAGCACAAATTGGAGACTTTCCCTTATTGAGAGTGTTATCTATTGAAATTTCACTATCACTTTATTTCTCAATAAGAGGACTTGAAGAAATTATAGAATCATGATGATTCTCCAATTTGTGCATGATTATGTCAAAGTCCCTTTTTGCCTTGTCCATTTTGATTTTAATTTTATTTACTGCATTTGTAAATTCAACATTTACTTTGCTCAAAATGTCAAGTTTTTGTTCAGAAACACTTTCATTGGCATTTGACTTTGACAAATCATCCGTCAACATTTGAACCTGTAACTTCAAATCTGCAATCTGTTTTGAAAAAATAAACTTTTCATTTGATTTTAAATCCATGTATGCTTTATTGCAGTTTGATAAGTCACATTTCAAATTCATGTTTTCTTCCTCCAAACTCCAAATTTTTCCCTCAAGATTTAAACATTTAGAGCATGAGAGTTTAGAAAATGTACCTGAACTTACCTCTTTATCTGAAATGGTATGACAATGGTCTTCACTAATGATGGTAGTTGTTTCAGACAAATCATCAGAGGCATCCTCATACACACTCTCATCCTCTGTTGACACCACTTCAACACTTGAAGTTTCATCCTTTGACTTCAAAATATCTGTTGGTTTTGTGAATTCCAATCAGGATCGAATACGAAGCTCTACAAACTATCAATGATGTGCGGAATCCATAATTGATATATATAGAATCAAAAGAAGACAAGCAATTTCATAAACAATCTTCTATTAATCAACCAATGATTACAAGAAGTTCACACAGAAAAAACTCTTCCCACACAGAGAAAATCTCTCACAGGTTTTTTGAATTCTGTCAAAAGTTCTGAAAAATTCAGACAAACCTTCTATTTATACATACAACTCAGCCGAACCTATTCTGGTAGCCGAACCCCTAGGTTCGCCAGGCGAACCCTTCGGTTCGCCAGACGAACCTAGGTTGCAAAACCTAAAGGTTCGCCGAACCTATCAAACCAATAGGTTCGCCGAAACTGTCTAGGTACCTTAGACAAACCTATTAGCCGAACCTATACAAACTCAAAATAAATACAACTTTTTAAATAGAAAACTATTACATATGTGCACTAACAAACTCCCCCTTAATAGTTTCTATCAAAAATCTTCATTCTTTGTCTTTAGGTTTTTATTCTTCTTTGTCTTTAACACCACTTGATTCTCCAACTTCTTCATGAACAACATTATCCACCGCTCGTATAACAACCGAACGTGGTATCTTTGCAAGTCTCTCTGCTTCAATCTTCGCATCTCTCTCATCTCTTTCTTTCTGCACTTTCATTAGTTCAACATAAAGATAATTCACATCATCCCAATTGCAACCATAATGTATACCCAACGTATAACACATTCTTGCAATGGTATGATATTGAATTGCCATGTCTTTAAAACTCACACCTTAAGCATGGTAACCATCATCAGCACAGATCTCTGTTGTATTAAGTAGATCAATGTCATCTTTTGAGCAGTTCACAATCCACACAGGATCAAGCATACGGATCACCCTCCAGTTGTCATTCTGCTTCAGAAGAATCACTCCTTCAGATGTTCTTTCATCATAAAACCAAAACTTAAAGTAAGGATTCCAGTTCTGTTCTATCCTCCTTAGTCTTGGTCTCTTGAAAACTTTAGGCTTTGCATATCCATGAACTCTATCAATAAATTGTGGTGTCAGCAAACTCCATCCAGTTCTTGATTATTTCTTTAACAATCTCTCAAAAACTTCATTATGTCTAGTCTGAATTGGCTTAATCATCTTCATTCTTGCCAAGCTCATACATTCAAACGATGGTAGACTCATCAGATCAAAAGCTTTTCCAAAATACTGACATCCGTCTGTTCTTTTCACAACGTAGCATCCTTTGTTTGTCAAACTTCCTGGAATGTTGTGAAAGTAAATAACTAACAATCCTTCCAATCATCTTGGATTTAGATCCAATCTTAAACTTTTTTAATTGTCTAGTTTGGTTTTCTTGATATTTTTCGTTCATGACTTCAATCATCATCTTGAAAATGTGTAAATGATCAATAATGTACTTTGTTTCTTCCTGATATTCCATCCAGAAATCCATGTTAGTCTTTTCTTTAATTTGATCCAAAGATGTCTTCGAAATACTTCCAAGTTCAAAGATTCTCTTCAAAGTATTCATGTTTAACAATTCTTCATCAACAATGTCATCTTTCTCAAAATCTGATAAGTCAAGATCATCATCTTCTTCAAAATCAAACATCAAATCATCATCAGTATCAAATAAATCTTGAAAATCATGTGCAGAATATCATCCAGCAATCTCTCCTTCTTCTAACTCTTGATATACTCAAATCTCAAATATATTTCACTGCAAGTCTATTTCAGAATGCATTTTAAACAAATCAAGAAAAGTAGGCAGAGAATAATCAATAATAGTCTCTGGATATTCTATTGCATCCAAATCTTCAAAATTTACATAAGTACAATCCTTTGCCCTATCAAAAGACACAGAACTAACTGGAACCGCATTCGTAGAAATCTTTGATGGAGAATACACAATGATAGCCCCTGTCACTGAATTCAACTCAACAGAACCACTACCAACTCCACCAGCACCATCACCATTCTCATCATTATCATCATCATTATGAACATTCATATCAGGATGTTCATCTATGTCAGAATCTCCATAATCCAACTTCTCTTCATCTTCCTCCACTTAATCTTCTTCATCAACATTCACCACCACCTTCTCAGCTCCTGACCCAGAGGCTTCAGTCTTAGAAACCTTAGCTTCTAAATCTTTCATCTTTAATCTCAAATCAGTATTCTCATTCTTGAGTTGAACTATATCTTCTGATTGTAGCTTGATGAAGAACTACAAGTCAGAGATCTTTTCTTTCATCTTTTTCTTTTCAGCAACCTCTTCATCTCTCCATTTCATCATCAGAGTCATTTGAGCCTTCAACTCATCCAATTCTTTTGTGCTTGATGAAGAAGTTCGATCAGCAACATGCTTTTCTTTATCCTTCTTATAATTATCAAACTCCCTTGATAACATAGATATTCTTCTCTTAAGATCAGTATCATCATAATTCACAGTAAAGTTAATGTCTCCTAAGTCATCCAGACTTGAAAACAAATCATCTTTAGCTGTAGAGTCTTGATGAAATGGAGACTCTGGAATTGAAGTAGTAACTGTAGTAGACTCTACATAAATTGGCATAAATGTAGCTACGTTTACAAACTCAGAAGTTTGTAAAGTAGAAGCAGGAATGGAAGTCACATGAACAGTAGAAGTAATAACAGGAGAAGTAGACATAGGAAGAGTCATTGAAGGACAAGAAGCTGGAACAGTAGAAGTCATACCAAATGAAGAAACAACGGTCTTAGTAATCTTAGACTTTTTTTCATATGGTCCTCCTTTCGCCATTGTTTTCTTCCTTTTGGGCTTTGAAGATTCAGGCTCTTCTAATACAAAGCTGGGATCAACTCTTTCTTCCTTTTCTTCCTCAGCTTGCTTTGCAACTTTCTTCTTTAACTTTCTCACCATCTGTTTCCCTACTTGAACCATCTCATACTCAGACTCAGTGTCTGGTGAATCTTCACCATCATCATCTGCACCTTCTGTTGGTTTGGTGAATTCCAATCAGGATCGAATAAGAAGCTCTACGAACTATCAATGATGTGCGGAATCCATAATTGATATGTATAGAATCAAAAGAAGACAAGCAATTTCATAAACACTCTTCTATTAATCAACCAATGATTACAAGAAGTTCACACAGAAAAATTCTTCTCAAACAGAGAAAAACTCTCACAGGTTTGCTGAATTCTGTCAAAAGTTATGAAGAATTCAGCCAAACCTTCAATATATACACACAGCTAATCAGTCGAACCTTTTAAGAGCTGAACCCTAGGTTCGCTGGCCGAACCCTAAGGTTCGCTGGCCGAACCCTAAGGTTCGCTGGGTGAACCCTTAGGTTCACTAAGCGAACCTAAGTTGCCAAACCTAATGGTTCGCCGAACCTGTCTAGGTTCGTGGACCAAACGAACCTTTGACAAACCTATTAGCCGAACCTATTACAAACTCAAAATAAATACAACTTTTTGAATAGAAAACTATTACAAATGTGTACTAACAAACTTCCCCTTAATAGTTTCTATCAAAATTCTTCATTCTTTCTCTTCAACTTGCTCATCTTCTTTGTCTTTAACACCGCTCGATTCTCCAATCTCTTCACGAACCACATTATCCACCGCTCATATAACAACCGAACGTGGTATCTTCGCTAACCTCTTAGCCTCCAGCTTTGCATCTCTTTAATCTCTTTCCTTTTGCAATTGCATCAGTTCAACATAAAGGTAATTCACATCATCCCAATTGCATCTAGAATGTATACCCAACGTATAACACATTCCTGCAATGGTTTGATATTGAACTGCCATGTCTTTAAAGCTCACACCATAAGCATGATAACCATCATCTGCATAAATCTCAGCTGTGTTAAGTAAATCAATGTCATCCTTTGAGCAGTTCATAATCGACACAGGATCTAGCATCCGGATCACCCTCCAGTTGTCATTCTGCTTCAATAGAATCATACCTTCTGATGTTCTCTCATCAAAGAACCAGAATTTAAAATAAGGATTCCAGTTCTGTTCTATCTTCCTGAGTCTTGGTCTCTTGAAAACTTTAGGTTTTGCATATGCATGAACTCTATCAATGAATTGTGGTGTCAACAAACTCCAACCAGTTCTTGCTTTTTTCTTTAACAATCCCTCAAAAACTTCATTATGTCTAGTCTGAATTGGTTTAATCATCTTCATTCTTGCCAAGTTCATACATTCAAAGGATGGTAGACTCATCAGATCATAAGCTTTCCCAAAATACTGACATCCATCAGTTCTTTTCACAACATAGCATCCCTTGTCTGTCAAGCTTCCTGGAATGTTATGAAAATAACCATAACTAACAATCCTTCCAATCATTTTGGATTTAGATCCAATCTTGAACTTCTTGGATTGTATATCCTGGTTTTCTTGATCTTTGTCTTCTAGGACTTCAATCATTATCTTGAACACATGCAAATTATCAATGATATATTTTATCTCTTTCTGATATTCATTCCATAAGTCCATGTTAGTCTTTTCTTTGATCTGAGACAATGTTGTTCCAGACAAACCTCCTGCTTCAAAAATTTTCTTCATAGTATTCAAGTTTAATAACTCTTCATCAATGAAGTCATCTTTCTCATAATCAGACAGATCCAGATCTTCATCTTCTTCAAATTCAAACATCAAATCATCATCATTCTCAAAGAAATCTTGAAAATCTAGAGCAGAATAGCCTCCAACAACCTCTCCTTCTTCTAACTCCTGATCAACTTGAATCTCGAATATGTTCCTCTACAAGTCTATGTCAGAATGCATTTTAAATAAATCAAGAAAAGTAGGCAAGGAGTAATCATTAACAGTCTTTGGATGTTCTATTTCATCTAAATCTTCAAATTCAACATCAGTACAATCCTTGACTCTATCAGAAGATAAAGAACTAATTGGAACCGCATCAGTCAAAATCTTTGATGGAGAATAAATCACTATAGCACCAGTCACAGAATTCAAACTACCAGAACCACCACTCACTCCAGCACCACCATCATCCCCATCATTACCATCATAAGTCATCATATATGGATGTTCATCAACATCAGAATCTCCATAATCCAGCTTTTCTTCATCTTCCTCCTCTTCATCTACCTTCTCTTCTTCTACATTCTCTTCTTCTGCCACCTTCTCTTAATCATCTTCATCAACATCTACCACCAGCTTCTCCGCCTCAGACACAGAAACCTCAGCCTTTGAAATCTTTTCTTCCAAATCTTTCATCTTGAATCTCAAATCAGTATTCTCATTCTTGAGTTCAACTATATCTTCTGATTGTAACTTGATAAAGAAATCCAACTCAGAAATTTTTTTCTTTCATCTTCTTCTTCTCAAGAAGTTCTTCCTCTCTCCATTTAACCATAAGAGACATCTGAGTCTTTAACTCATCCAATTCATTTGATTTTGATGAAGAAGCTTTTTCAGCAACATTCTTTTCTTTCTCCTTTCGATAACTCTCAAACTCTTTTGATAACATGGATAATCTTCTCTTAAGATCAGTATCATCATAATTAACAGTGAAATTAATATCTCCCAAATTATCCAAACTTGAAAACAAATCCTCTCTGGTAATAGAATCTTGATGAAATTGAGTCTATGACACTGAAGTGGTAACTGTAGTAGAATCTACAAAAGATGTCATGAATGTAGCTACATTTACAAACTTAGGAATTTGTAAAGTAAAAGCAGGTATAGACACAGAAACAGTAGAAATAGGCTCAGAAACTGTGGAAGTAGACATAGGAAGAGACACTGAAGGAGAAGAAGCTGGAACAGTATAAGTCATAACAAATGAAGACACAACGGTCTTAGTAGTCTTGGGCTTCTTCTTCTCATAAGGCCCTCCTTTGGCCATCTTCTTCTTTCTTTTAGATCGTGAAGACCCAGCCTCTTTAACCACAAAACTAGGATCAACATTCTCTTCTCTAGCTTCCTCAGCTAATTTAGCAAATTTCTTCTTTAATCTTCTTACCATTTGGTTCCCTACTTGAACCATTTCATATTCAGACTCAGTATCTAATGTATCTTCACCATCATCATCAGCACCTTTAGTCTGTATATATCTTCAACATCAACAGGTTCCTGTGAACTCGGTTCCTATGATGATCGAGTCTGTGGTTTAACTTGGGAAGATTGACCAGTAGATTTTTTAGCTTGTTGTCTTTGAGGAGGTGGAGGTGGTGCCTGATTATCATCATCATTAAACTCTTCAGCATCTGAACCAGAGTCAGCATGCCTCCAAGCATCATCATCAGGGGCAATGTAGTTTGTCATGGCACAGTGACCTATCATATCTTTCTCTAAGATAACATATCCACTCCTTTGATACACCCTGACCTGACCCAGACTGGAATCAGTCATGTGTTTGAGCTTCAACAAATCTCCAGCTTCCCTAGGTAGCAATCCCTCAGGTAATCTTTCATCGATCAACATCTGTACGAATCTAGGATACATATAAAATCGATCCTTAGCCTTCGTGATGTTATCTGACATATACCTAAAAATCATCCCAGAAAACTTGAACGGTTTGTTCCATATTAGAGCTACCATAGCCGATCGCATCAGATCTCGCAACTCATCGAACGTGCCTTTCCTCATGCTCAGGCAATGTAGCAACACGTGTGCTAAAAACTTGTATTGAAGTGGAAGCTTGCCCTTCTTCACCGTGATGGAGTTGTAAGCTCCAAAATATCTGATGCGCATGAAGCATCCTTTAATGCACTTCTCTGGTATAAGAGTTATACCAGCAGGCTCACCCCCGAACTGTAGTATTCTACGAATATCAGCCTCAGATATACGAAGTGCTTGCCCTAGCACATTCGCATCAATAACATACTCCTCATCCACTAAAATAACTCTAGCCAACTCCCAGAAGCTCTGAATATGCAATCGATAGATCTGACAAGAGTTGGAGATGGCGTAGTAAATCCTTGATCGATGAAGAAACTCGATCATAGGACGAAAATCTTAGCCATTCTGCTTTGTAGGATTCAGATAAGCACAAACATTATGTTTGTCACCAAAAGTTAAGTTCGCCATATCTACAATCAGAAATAAAACACAATTAGAAACAAAAATTAACAAAATTAAAAAAATCAAAAAAAATTCCTAAGTATAGACCAGCGAACCTATCCCCTGAGACGAACCTAATGCTAGGCGAACCTAAGTTAGACAAACCTGTTTTCTAGACAAACATATTTGAGCGAACCTTCTGATGAACGAACCTTCTGATGAACGAACCTTAAAATGAACGAACCTTCTGATGAACGAACCTCAGAATGAACGAACCTTCAAACAAACGAACCTGTTGGTCAAACGAACCTTGACCAAAAGGTTCGGTTCATTTGAAATACATAGGTTCGCCACGAACCTATCAGAGTCAGACGAACCTTCAGGTTCGGCGAACCTTAGTTCATTCAACGAACCTGTTCATCCAGCGAACCTTTTTCATTTTCAAATCAAAAATTCAAATCTTCGAATTAGAAGATAAAACTTTACACTCAGGTTAGAAACACACCGATGAACAATTTTTACAAAGATGGTTTGTCCAGAACTTGGAATTTAACCAGTTTTAATTCAAATTTACAGTTCCGTTCTAAAAATCCTAAAACCTCTCAGATCTCTCAATCTAGCCGGTGAAATTCAATGAAATCTACCTAGAAATGATCAGCTAGTGATTACGAATATAAAGAAATCAATGAAAAGTTCTAAGATATCCGAAATCGAAAATCAAAAAATTGGAGCTTGCAGGTTCGTCAGTCGTGTAATCAGATGAAAGTGACGAACCATTATCACGAACCTTATATTTATACTCACAAACCTTTTCAGACGATCCTTTCCAACGAACCTTTTCTACGAACCTTTGCAACGAACCATTTCAGACGAACCTTTCATGCGAACCATTTCAAACGAACCAAGCAAGCGAACCTAGTCAGCGAACCTAGCTAGCGAACCTAGCCAGCGAACCTAACCAGTGAACCTAGCTAACGAACCTTGCCAAAAAACCTAGCTAGCGAACCTTGCCAACGAACGTAGCTAGCGAACCTAGCCAGCGAACCTTCTCACATACCAGGCGAACCTTTTAAAAATTTGAATTTTTATTTAAAATTTCAAAACAAATTCAAGTTTAATTGTTTCAAGTCAAACAAATAACCAAAAATTATCGACTTAACATCAAATAAAAATAAAAATCTTTTTGTAATTTTTCAAATTTTTAGAACAATTAAACTACAAATTTAACCAATCTATCTAAACTAATAAAACAAACAAATCTTTTTGTTTGAGAAAGATCCAGACATGAGATCATATTGTTTTACAATTATCAGAATATCTGTATGAATTAAAAATTGAATTTATTAGCAAATTACAAGTCCAAGATGATTGTCACTATACTTATCCTTTTAAGTTTAGTTACTTAGTTAAGATATCAGATTAAACAAGATTATAGTAATCCATTTACTTGAACACATCCCCGATTTGTGAATAATTAATCAAACATAAATGTTCTTGAAACTAATTATTTCAATTTTAACTGGCCTGATCATGCAAAAAAAAAGCATAATTTCTTTTTGAAAATAACAAAATAGAAAACAATTTGAATTTGTTCAAAATCTTGGAATCAAGGTTGATACTTACGTATGCTCAAATGATCCAGAAAATGAACTAAACAATAATTTAATATTAAGCATTTAACAATCAGTTCGATATTTTCATATACGTAGAGATTGTCCAAATCTTAATAGGAATCAAAAAGACAAATTTGAATTGTTTAAAGCTATAACAATCAGGTCGATACGTAAATATACGCAACGAATGTTCCAGCTTTAAACCAAAATAAAAGAAAAACAAAATTAGAATTTCTTTTGAAAATTAAACACATGATCAAACTAGTAATTTGACTTTTTGTTCAAGAAACACTTTGTCAGAAAAATTACCACTCTTTCAGAACAAAACTAAGTACTGCATTCTAAGCATTTGTTTCTTATAAAGTATAATCAAACTTTTGTTTAAACTTATCCTAACTAAGTTATAAACCTACTAACACATCATACTTAGTACTTGTAAGTATTTTAAATTTTTACTAATTCATACAGATATGTTTCCAATTTCAAACAATGTGCTATCATTTCTCACTTGGTCGAATCAATTTCTCAGATTTTAAATTTTTTAATGTTTTGTGTTTTTGGTTTTTCAAATGTTTTTGTATTTTTCGAATTTTTCTCCCCCTAAAAACTAAAACACAAAAGAAGAAAAATTAAAATATCAGATGTTAATTCAATAAAAAAATGATTACGAAGGAAGTTGATTCTTGATTACCTCACCCATGACCCGAATTCCATTTAATTTGAGTAAATACTCAAAACGGTTTTTGTCAAAGACCGGTGTCTGGTGTACCCTTCAGATAACGAAGAATCCTCTTGACTCCTATCAGATGAGAAATTTTAGGCTTAGATTGATAGCGAGCACAGATACTTGTAGCGCATACAATATCCGGTCGTGAGGCAGTCAAATACATCAAACTCCCTATCATTCCACGATATAACGTAGCATCGATTAGCTCCCCCTTAATATCAGGCTCAATCCCATGATAGGGCTGAATGGGCGTGGAAATGGGTTTACAATCAAGCATGCTAAACCGTGTTAGCACTTCCAGAATGTATTTAGTCTGATGAATAAAAATACCAACATCAGTCTGATCAATTTGTAAACCCAAAAAGAACTTGATGTCTGACATGGCACTCATCTGGAACTTCTCAATCATAACCTCTTTAAATTCCAAACACAGCTGTTCATCAGTAGACCCAAAGATGATGTCATCTACATAGATCTGAACAAGGAGAATGTCCTTGCCTTTTTCCCGATAAAACAGTGTTTTGTCAATCTGACCCCTATTGAACCTGTGTTCAATAAGGTGAGTCGAGAGTGTCTCATACCAAGCTCGAGGAGCCTGATTAGACCGTACAGTGCTTTGTGAAGGAGGTATACCTGATCCTGGTGGATAGGATCCTCAAAGCCCGGTGGCTGACAAACGTACACTGTCTCCTTCAATGACCCATAGAGGAATGCAGACTTAACATCCAACTGAAACACCTTAAACTTCTTGTGGGCAGCAAAAGACAGAAAGAGTCTTATTGCTTCTAGCCGCGCCACTGGTGCAAACACTTCGTCATAATCAATTCCTTCGATTTGTTAGAATCCTTGAACAACTAAACGCGCCTTGTTCCGAACAATCACGCCTCTGTCATCTCTCTTGCACCGTAACACCCATCTGGTGCCTATCTTCTTCTCACCCTTTGGCAAATCCACTAAATGCCATACTCCCATTTTCTGAAACTGATTTAGCTCCTCTTGTATGGCCTCCACCCAGGCAGGCTCACGCAGTGCCTCAGTTACAGACTTTGGCTCAATCTGAGAAATAAATGCAGAATGCATCCATAACTCTTGAGTCCCATGAGTTCTCTCCAACTCAACATACAAACTATCCTTGTTTGTAACTTGTCTTCTCGTTTTTACTCCAGCAGACGGATCTCCAATAATCTGCTCAACAGGATGATTCACATGCACTCTAGACACTGGCACTTGCGGGACTCCAACATCATGATCAAGATTTGTGATATTCTGATCTACATCTTGATCATGAGAAACTGCATCTTCAAAAATATCCTGATCATCCTCCGATGACCAATCATCATTAACTGCTTCAGAAATGCCTTCCTCAGTTGGATGATGATCATCAACTTGATGAGAAACTCCTTGATCTTCAGAATTTTGTAAGTCATATAACATCTGCAAGGATATTTCATCATCAGTAACATTAGGAGACTAGTTAAAAGACTCGAAAAGTTTATCATAATCAAAAAGCCAATTTGGACCTTTGCCTTCAGGTATAGGTGTATGTCTTTGAACATCCACATTATACCAGAGTTCCACAACACCCCGCGTTTGTTAAACACACGTTTCTTGGGTAGGCTGTAGCCAAGAAAGAAACCTTCTTCAACCTTAGAGTTGAATTTAGCATCTTTCTTAAGCATGGTAGAAGGAGCCCCAAAAGGTTCCAAGTATTCCAAATTCGGTTTTCGATTTTGAAGCAGTTCATAGCAAGTCTTATTATGTCGTTTGACAATCAGCACTCTGTTGAGAGTAAAACAGGCGGTCGCTACGGCTTCACTCCAGAATGTAATAGGCAGCTTTGAATCAGTAAGCATTGTCCTAGCAGACTCGATCAATGTACGATTCTTTCTCTCAGCTACACCGTTCATCTGTGGTTCATAAGGTGCACTGAATTGTTGCTGAATGCCCTTAGAATCACAAAATGCTTCCATGTTCTGATTCTTGAATTCTGTCCCATTGTCTGATCGAACACGCCTAACCCTCAACTTGTACAAAGTCTCCAACCTATTCACCAACAAAACAAAATTTTCATAAGTTTCAGATTTAAACTATAAGAACATTACCCATGAAAATCTAGAAAGATCATCAGTCACCACAAAACAATATGATTCACCACCTATACTTTTCACATTAATCGGTCCAAACAAATCCATGTGAAGTAGTTCGAGTGGTTTATCAATAGAAAACATTGTCTTTGTTTTATAGGACCTCCTCTTCTGTTTACCCTTTTTACAAGAAACACACACTTATATAAGGTAATTTGAAATGTTTAACCGGTACATCATCAACCAAGTGATTATGTACAAGATGATTCATTTTTCTGATGTGTATGTGACCCATCCGTCTGTGCCAAGACCGAGTATCCTGCTGTGTGGCCTTCGACACCGGACATGTTTCAACCTTGTTTACCGTCTCCGCCTTAGCCATGTCCAAAACATACAAATCTTTACACCTGTCGGCAGTCATCAAAATCCTGTCTTCAGGAATCTTAATTCCTTGTTTGAGCACATAGCATTTCTTATCATCAAACAACACCTGATAACCTTTATCACTAATCTGTGATACACTCAAAAGATTGTTAGTTAACTCCTAACAGTAATTCACGTTGTCAAAGGAAACTTTACCATTAGTCAAACTACCACATCCTGTAATCTGACCACCTTTGTCACCTGCAAAATTAACATAACATCCTTTCATTTCTCTGAATTCTTTCAACAATCCTAACTCTCCTGTCATGTGCCGTGAGCATCCACTATCAACAATCCATCGACTGTTGATATGGCCCATGAATGCCAACTGCACAATAAATTAAAACAAAAATTTGATCAGTACCAAAAGGGATGACTCCCGCCATTCTAGCTTTGAGTCTCCTTGAACAGTGTAGATTTGAAGAATCGATCACGAAATTCTACGATTCGATCATAAACGTGCGGAATCCATTTACAACTATATTTGAATCAACAATGACAATGTAATAGATCATGAATCTGAATTCTTCATTGATATCCAAGTGTTTACAATCAATAAACGTGAAAATACAACACTTGAACGATCAAAAGAAACAAAGATGAAGAGAGTCTTGATCTTGAGCTTGAGACAGAATTTGACTTTGTGTGTGTGAATTGTAAGCTCTAAATCTCCAAGTCTTCCAAGTCTACCTATATATAGGTTTCAAAAGGTTTGCCAATAGGTTTGCCAAAAGGTTTGCCAAACCTTAAACCATGTGACCACCAAACCTTTTAGCCATCAATCATAGCCAAACCTTCTTGGATCTTTAGCCGAACCCTTAATCATATTCAACAGACTATGATTTCATATACAACAAGCCAGGTTCACACATTAAATGCAGCTTTCACACAGAAAATGCACTAACATACTCCCCCTTGAACCTTGCTGTTGTATATGCTCAAACATTTTGTGCATCGGGGAACATATATGCATCAACATACTCCCCTACAACTTTGCTATCAACATACTTCCCTTCAGTTGTAGCTGTTATATTTTCACACAGAAAATACATCAGTCTCTTTGTTTCTACTTCACCCTCTCAATCTTAATTTCATTCTCTCTCTCTCTCTCTCTCTCTCCATCTTATGCCTTTCTTTTTCAAGATTCACTTGCTGAGGACTGCAGTGATATCTTCAACACACAGATCTTCATCACTCTTATCACCTGTATCAGTTGATACATAATCAAAACTAAATTTTTTGCTTCACATGTGATCATAGTAGATGCCTCATCACAATTCCAATTTCTCTTTGTCACTTATTAACAGTAAATCAATTATAGTGTTTACAAAGAATTAGTAAGTCACATCGGATAGTTTAAAAGAAAATAGAAGAAAATTTTTATGAATTTTTTCAATGATTTGAATAAACTCCCCCTAAAGCTATGAATTGCAAAATTGTATATCCTAGAATCCTACAAAATTTGTATTCTAACTAAAAAATAAATATGTTTTTGATGAGAAAGATCCAAACATAAGATCATATTGTAATCATACTTCAGCATTACTTATTGATTTTTATTTAGTCGAAGCACAAGCCTAGGACGATTGCTAGTATATGGATCCACTTTAAATCTTACCACTTGTTGTGAATTTGAATTAATGAAAATCAATCACAAGACTTTGTGTTCCCCACTCACTTGAACACATCCCCGCTTTGTGAAACATCAACCAACAGCGATGCCATTGTAAATTATAAGTTCAAATTCTTGCTTAGTTTGATCATGCAAAAATAAAGCAGAATATCTTTTATGAAACAACAAAGTGTAAAATAAAACAGAATGTTCAAAATCCGGTAACAAGATTGATACTTCCGTATGCGCAGATGAAACCAGGATATTGAACCAAAAAATAACTTAAGTTTAAAACCTAGCAATCAGATTGATACTTCCGCATACACAAATGCCCAAGTTTTAAACAAACCAAGAAAATAAAAGCAGAATGTTCAAAACATAACAATTAGATCGATACGTAAGTATACTCAGAGAATGTCCATGTTTTGAACTAAAATGAAAGAAAAATGAAATCAGAATTTCTTTTGAAAATAAAAGGCTGATCAAACTAGTATAGGTACTAACACAATTAGCAATCACTGAGGCAAATGGCCACGCACTCAGGACAAAGATCGAACACTGTGTTCTAAGTAATGTGTCCCACAAAGAATGATTATGGTATTAGTCTACATAAATCACAACAAATTGAAAGACCTACCAACATATCATACTGAGTGCATTGTGATCGCTTTGTATTTGATCTTGTATGAACCAAGTACTCTTCAGAATATTACACAATGTACAATCATATCTCAAAGGTCGGATCAATTTCTCAATTTTCTAATTTTATATTGTTTTTGATTTTTTTAAATTTTCTCCCCCTAAAATGCTAAAAATGAAAATCTTTTTGATTTTTAGAATTTTATAAGTACATAGAAAAATCAAAATTCCCGGAAAATTGACAACCGATATGATTTACCCATCTTTGTAAAACATTATTATCAATTTGACTTGAAAACATCAAGAAAATATGACAATGTAATTCCAAACCTGTCAAGTTCTTCAGAATAATATGACAGTTAAAGAATTAGAACGATTTTACCAAATACACGTCAGGAAGTTTCACTATCAATGAGCTCTCCTCCAAGCCTTCGAGGTCTTGAGTTTTCCATGAAAATCCATATACCGAAATTTAATCCATTTTCCAGTTGAAACTAAAGAAGTTTCCTTTGAAACTTTGTTTGTTTTTGGTATCCACAACTGTTCATGTTGAAGTGCATTTTTAAGATAATACTTATCTTGAATCACCACATTGTTGTTAAACACCAAATTAGTCATTAAAGGTTTTGAAAGTTTCAACTTTTCTTCATCCGAGGCTTTCACAAGTTCTTCCTTGTTTTGATTTGGCATTTTATGTCTTTTAGGAATGAACTTTGAAACCTCTGTGACACAAGACTTGGCATTACTAACTTGTCCTTGTAACTCACACAGATAAGGACAATTAGCAATGATATGCCCTCTTGTTCCACACTCAAAACATATTCTCCTCTCCACAAACCTAGGAGAATAGTTTTGTACAAACCTATGATTTTGGTGATTTACCACTGGTGAACCATAAACCAATCTTTGATTACTTGTTGAACCCATATGAGTCAAATGTGACTTCTTATCACTTGACGTGAGAGACTCAAAGTTCAACTTTTCACATCTTGTGGAACTGAGTGAAATCTTGTCTTTGTTCCAAGACTTTGAAGTATCACACGTTGATTCCACTCTGTTTGATGCACATGATGATTTCACAACCCATTTTGATTGAATTTGATGTTTAGGTTTTGAACTTGAAAAACCATTTTGTTTCTAAAAATTCATATTTTCATTCTTTGAAAACTTTTTAATTTCAACCAATGGGGTTTTGAAAGAAACTTTCTTTTTGGATGATGATGCAGAGTTTGAAACACATGATTTTACATCATCAAAGATATTATTGTGAGAATCATCATAATACTTATGTACATCCATCAACCCACATCTGTACAATGTCTCCTCATCATATTCCTCAAAAGTACAATCTTCAATGATAGGAGAAAAATTGTCATAAGCACAATTGGAGACTTTCCCTTATTGAGAGTGTTATCTATTGAAATTTCACTATCACTTGATTTCTCAATAAGAGGACTTGAAGAAATTATAGAATCATGATGATTCTCTAATTTGTGCATAATTCTGTCAAAGTCCCTTTTTGCCTTGTTCATTTTGATTTTAATTTTATTTACTACATTTGTCAATTCAACATTTACTTTGCTCAAAATGTCAAGTTTTTTTCAGAAACACTTTCATTGGCATTTGACTTTGACAAATCATCAGTCAACATTTGAACCTGTAACTTCAAATCTGCAATCTGTTTTGAAGAAAACTTTTCATTTGATTTTAAATCCATGTATGCTTTATTGCAGTTTGATAAGTCACATTTCAAATTCATGTTTTCTTCCTCCAAACTCCAAATTTTTCCCTCAAGATTTAAACATTTAGAGCATGAGAGTTTAGAAAATGTACCTGAACTTACCTCTTTATCTGAAATGGTATGACAATGGTCTTCACTAATGACGGTAGTTGTTTCAGACAAATCATCAGAGGCATCCTCATAAACACTCTCATCTTCTGTTGACACCACTTCAACACTTGAAGTTTCATCCTTTGACTTCAAAACATCATCTTCAGACTTCTTCATCTAACTTTTGATATCAGAATCATCAAGAATGTGTGTATCTTCAGTTACATTACATCTCTTACCTATAACTTCATTCATCTGTTTGCTATCTTCTGACATTTCAGGTTCAATTGTTTTATCAGATTCTGACATTGAAAAATCCTCACTATTCTCTTCATCAGTTGCTTCCATCCTTAAATTCACACTTGTCTCAATACAATCTTCAGTTTTCATATCATCTTCCTTTCCTTCATCAACATCTTCTTTTTCTTTCTCAGCACTCATACTTGCCTTTAACATGTTTCTTTGTTCAACAATCCATGAGAAATCAACAATTTTCACAAGCCATTTTCCGGTTCTTCTTATCTCCGATTCCATTTTATCAACCACATCTTTGAAATTCATTAATTTGACATGATGAATGATTTCAGTTTCCTTCATTCTTTCAACAAAATCACTCCAACGATAAGGTAAGAATTGCGTATACTTCTCAACTATTTGCCCATCAGTGATATCAAACTGAAAATATTTCAATTCTTGCATAAGTGGTAAAAGACGATCATAAGCATCAATGATCTTCTTCGCAACATGATTGTTGTATGCAAGTTGTAACAAACTCCACTTTGCACATGAATGGGGCATTTGTTCAAAATCAGTCTTTTTAATATCTTTAGAAATGATCACCGAAAACAAGTCACACAATTCTCTTTCCTGATTAAATTCAAACATTTAATCTTCATTCAGTTTTGATGTCCCAAAATTATCATTTGATTTCAGACATGGTTTCTTGTATTGTTGGTACAATAACTTCTGGTAATTGTCATCCGCTTTGGTAATAAACATTTCGAATGTGGATCTCCAGTTTAGATAATTATCCAAATTGTCCAACACAAGTCATTTGTTAGCCAACCATTCCACATTCCAGTTCTTGTAAGTCATATTTAACTTTTATGTTCAGAACTTGAAAATTTAACCTCTCAAAACAAAACAGCTCAAACCTTGTCTTAACGTCCGAATTAGGTCTTGAAACCTATCGCAAATGATCCGGAAGGCCCAAAATAGGTAAACAAGATTTACTTGAACTTTTAAAATGGTATATTTCTTGCAAAACTCTTTGAACAAACCAATTAGAGGTTCTCCCAAACCTTTTCACGAACCTTTTGAGTTTTTCACGAACCTTTTGAGGTTTTTCAAGAACCTATTGAGGTTTTGGCGAACCTATGAAGGTTTTGACGAACCTAGGAAGGTTTTGGCGAACCTAGGAAGGTTTTGGCGAACCTAGGAAGGTTTTTGGCGAACCTATGACATTTTTGGCGAACCTATGACGTTTTTGGCGAACCTAGAGGTTCCCACGAACCTATTTCTCACAAACCTATGTAGGTTCGGCTCTTAGGTTCGTCAAAGGTTCGGCAGATCGCACGAACAGATCTGCAAATCACTAAAATGGCTCTAGAATCTTCATTTTTTTGAAGTTAGAAGGCCTATGAGTAGTCAAAATCTTCGTTTTTTCGAGGCGCATCTTTCTATCGGATCAAAACTTGCAAAAACTTGATAATTTTTCGTAGATCTAGCTTTTTGTTGACGAAAACGTGAAGAACTTCAAGAACACCTTCAAGATGATGAAGTTTCTGATCAAATTACTTGAGATTGATGTCCAAATAGTCGTAGAATGGAGCCTAACGCTCTGATACCACTGTAGATTTGAAGAATCGATCACGAAATTCTACGATTCAATCATAAACGTGCAGAATCCGTTTACAACTATATTTGAATCAACAATGACAATGTAATAGATCATGAATCTGAATTCTTCATTGATATCCAAGTGTTTACAAACAATAAACGTGAAAGTACAACACTTGAACGATCAAAAGAAACAAAGATGAAGAGAGTCTTGATCTTGAGCTTGAGAGATAATTTGACTTTGTGTGTGTGAATTGTAAGCTCTAAATCTCCAAGTCTTCCAAGTCTACCTATATATAGGTTTCAAAAGGTTTGCCAAAGGTTTGCCAATAGGTTTGCCAAAAGGTTTGCCAAACCTTTAGGTTTGCCAATAGGTTTGCCAAACCTATAGGTTGGCCAAACCTTAAACCATGTGACCACCAAACCTTTTAGCCATCAATCATAGCCAAACCTTCTTGGATCTTTAGCCGAACCCTTAATCATATTCAACAGACTATGATTTCATATACAACAAGCCAGGTTCACACATTAAATGCAGCTTTCACACAGAAAATGCACTAACAAACAGCCTCCTGCCATTCAATTTAGATGAACTACTTAAAGACCCATCTTCCAAGTATTCATCCTTTCTCACAAAAAAATTTTCATCTGACCTACGTCTGAATTTTCCAAAAGAATTAGAATTTCCACTTTGTTTTGAAAACTGTTGGTTTGGTGAATTCCAATCAGGATCGAATAAGAAGCTCTACGAACTATCAATGATGTGCGGAATCCATAATTGATATGTATAGAATCTAAAGAAGACAAGCAATTTCATAAACACTCTTCTATTAATCAACCAATGATTACAAGAAGTTCACACAGAAAAACTCTTCTCACACAGAGAAAAACTCTCACAGGTTTGCTGAATTCTGTCAAAAGTTATGAAGAATTTAGCCAAACCTTCAATATATACACAGAGCTAATCAGCCGAACCTTTTAAGAGCCGAACCCTAGGCTCGCCGGCCGAACACTAAGGTTCGCCGGGCGAACCCTTAGGTTTGCCGGGTGAACCCCTAGGTTCACTAAGCGAACCTAAGTTGCCAAACCTAAAGGTTCGCCGAACCTTCTCTAGGCTATATGTTCGCCGAACCTGTCTAGGTTCGTGGGCCAAACGAACCTTTGAGAAACCTATTAGCCGAACCTATTACAAACTCAAAATAAATACAACTTTTTGAATAGAAAACTATTACAAATGTGTACTAACACCTTCAGTCTGTATCTCTGGCATCTCAACATCAACAGGTTCCTGTGAACTCGGTTCCTATGATGATTGAGTCTGTGGTTTAGCTCGGGAAGATTGACCGGTAGACTTCTTGGCTTGTTGTCTTTGAGGAGGTGGAGGTGGTGCCTGATTATCATCATCATTAAACTCTTCAGCATCTGAACCAGAATCAGCATGCCTCCAGGGATCGTCATTAGGAGCAATGTAGTTTGCCCTGGCATAGTGACCTATCATATCTTTCTCTAAGATAACATCTCCGCTCCTTTGATGCACCCTGACCTGACCCAGACTGGAATCAGTCATGTTTTTGAACTTCAACAAATCTCCAGCTTCCCTAGGTAGCAATCCCTCAGGTAATCTTTCATCGATCAGCATCTATACGAATCTAGGATACATATAAAATCGATCCTTAGCCTTCGTGATGTTATCTGACATATACCGAAAGATCATCCCAGAAAAATTGAACGGTTTGTTCAATATTAGGGCTACCATAGCCAATCGCATCAGATCTCGCAACTCATCGAACGTTCCTTTCCTCATGCTGAGACAGTGTAGCAACACGTGTGCTAAAAACTTGTATTGAAGTGGAAGCTTGCCCTTCTTCACTGAAATGGAGTTGTAAGCTCCAAAGTATCTGATGCGCATGAAGCATCCTTTAATGCACTTCTCTGGTATAAGAGTTATACCAGTCGGCTCACCCCCAAACTGTAGTACTCTCCTAATATCTGCCACTGAAATACGAAGTGCTTGCCCCAGCACATTCGCATCAATAACATATCATCCACAGAAATAACTCTTGCTGACTCCCAGAAGCTCTGAATATGCGATCGATAAATCTGGCATGAGTTGGAGATGGCATAATAGATCCTTGATCGACGAAGAAACTCAATCATAGGACGAAAATCATGTCCATTCCGCGTCGTAGGATCAAGATAAGCACAAACATTATGTTTGTCGCCAAAGGTTAAGTTCGCCATTTCTACAATCAGAAATAAAAATCAACTAGTAACAAAAATTAACAAAATTAAAAAAACAAAAAAAAAACTTTCTAAGTATAGACTAGCGAACCTATCCCATGAGACGAACCTAATGCTAGGCGAACCTAAGTTAGACGAACCTGTTGTCTAGACAAATCTATTTGAACGAACCTTCTGTTGAACGAACCTTATAATGAACGAACCTTCTGATGAACGAACCTTCAAACAAACGAACCAATTGGTCAAACGAACCTTGACCAAAAGCTTCGGTTCATTTGAAATACATAGGTTCGCCACGAACCTATTAGATTCAGACGAACCTTCAAGGTTCGGCGAACCTTAGTTCATTCAACGAACCTGTTCATCCAGCGAACCTTTTCCATTTTCAAATCAAAAATTCAAATCTTTGAATTAGAAGATAAAACTTTACATCCAGGTTCGAAACACAACGATGAACAATTTTTACAAAAACAGTTTGTCCAGAAATTATAATTTAACCGGTTTTAATTCAATTAAACAGGTTCGATCTAAAAATCCTAAAACCTCTCAGATCTCTCAATCTAGCCGGTGAAATCCAATGAAATCTACCTAGAAATGATCAGCAAGTAATTACGAATCTAAAGAAATCACTGAAAAATTCTGGGAAGTCCGAAATCAAAAATCGAAAAATTTAAAATTTCTTCTTGCAGGTTCATCAACGTGTATTCAGATGAATGTGACGAACCCTTATCACGAACCTTATATTTATACTCACGAACCTTTTCAGACGATCCTTTCGAACGAACCTTTTTTTCCGAACCTTTGCAGCGAACCATTTCAAACGAACCTTCCCTGCGAACCTAGCAAACGAACCTAGGCAGGCAGGCAGCGAACCTAGCTAACGAACCTAGCCAGCGAACCTAACCAGCGAACCTAGCCAATGAACCTAGCCAGCGAACCTAGCCAACGAACCTAACCAGCGAACCTTCTCACAACAATACACCAGGCGAACCTTTTTTTAAAAAAAAATTATTTTTATTTAAATGTCAGAACAAATTCATGTTTAATTTTTCAAATTCAAACAAATAATCAAAAATTATTGATTTAACATCAGATAAAATAAAAATAAAATAAAATCTTTTTGTATTTTTTAAATTTTTAGAACAACTAAACTACAAATTTAACTAAACTAAAAAATTTTTTTTGTTTGAGAAAGATCCAGACATGAGATCAGATTGTTCTAAAATTATCAACATATCTGATTGAATTTTTAAATAAACTGATTTGCAAATTACAAGTCCAAGATGATTGTCAGTATACATGTCCTCTTAAGTTTAATTACTTAGTTAAAATATCAGATTAAACAAAATTATCAAATACTTTATAATAATCCATTTACTTGAACACATCCCCGATTTGTGAATAACTAATCAAACATAAATGTTCTTAAAACTTATTATTTCAATTTTAACTAGTCTGATCATGTAAAAATAAATCAGAATATCTTTTTGAAAATAACAAAATAGAAAACAATTTGAATTTGTTCAAAATCTTGGAATCAAGGTTGATACTTACGTATGCTCAAATGATTCAGAAAATGAACTAAACAATAATTTAAGATTAAGCTTTTAACAATCAGTTCAATATTTTCATATACGCAGAGATTGTCCAAATCTTAATAAGAACCAAGAAAACAAATTTGAATCGTTTAAAGCTATAACAATCAGGTCGATACGTAAATATACGCAAAGAATGTTCCAGCTTTAAACTAAAATAAAAGAAAAACAAAATTAGAATTTCTTTTGAAAATTAAACACATGATCAAACTAGTAATTTGACTTTTTGTTCAAGAAACACTTTGTCAGAAAAATTACCACTTTTTCAGGACAAAACTAAGTACTGCATTCTAAACATTTGTTTCTTATAAAGTGTAATCAAACTTTTGTTTAAACTTATCCTAACTAAGTTATAAACCTACTAACACATCATACTTAGTACTTGTAAGTATTTTAAATTTTTACTAATTCATACAAATATGTTTCCAATTTCAAACAATGTGCTATCATTTCTCACATTGTCGAATCAAATTCTCAGATTTTTAATTTTTTAATGTTTTTGTGTTTTTGATTTTTCAAATGTTTTTGTATTTTTCAAAATTTTCTCCCCCTAAAAACTAAAACACAAAAGAAAAAAATTAAAATATCTGATGTTAATTCAATAAAAATTGATTACGAAGGAAGTTGATTCTTAATTACCTCACCCATGACCCGAATTCCATTTAATTTGAGTAAATACTCAAAACAGTTTTTGTCAAAGGCCTTGGTGAGAAGGTCTGCCCTTTGCTCGTTGGTGTGTATCTTCACCACATCAATCAGTTTCCTTTCATAGCAATCGCGTATGAAATGAAACCGAATATCAATGTGTTTGGAACGTGAATGATACACTGGATTCTTTGTAAAAGCAATGGCAGCCTCGTTGTCAACATGAATCGGGGTGGTCAAAAAATTTAGACCGTAGTCTCTCATCAGTTGTTGTATCCACAAAACTTGGGAACTGTATGGATTTTGTGATGTTTATCAAAGTCATATTTACCATTTTTATGATGAAAACGCAGCGGAGTTTATTCTTAAAACATTTTAAGATTAGTGAGTTTATGTGTCACATACACTTGTTAAAACAAAAACCCAAGATCAATGGATCTAAATATGAAATAACATGCTATCAAATAACCATTCAAAAACATCATATACTACCTCTTAGAACTCGTGTAATATAAGATGAAGATGATGATGTTTGAGAGCTAAATCTTCAAGCAAGAGGACCTCAAATCCGCGATACCCCAAGCCACCAACAAACACCTTGAATGCTAGGTTTCCAACACAAGATTTCAGCCCTAAAATACACTTGTTTCCAGCTGAAAATCAGCCTCTTAAAACCCACTTTTCTGCTGTGAAAATGGAGAAGAAAAAGGGAGAAAAGGCTTAGAGATTCTTGAGGAGAGAGAGAGTTTTTGCATGTATGTTTATCATCAAATGAATGCAGCTAAATTAAGTGGGTGTGGCCTCCCAAGACCACATAAGGGCCGAATTTTTTTTTGGTCCAATGGGGTGGCTCCCTTTCAAATCTTCCCACCTAATTTTTTAAACAAGATTTTAATTAAAACCCCTTTTAATTAAAACTTGTAACACATTACAAGTCATGTTACATTTTATAAACTTTAATAATGTTACTTAACCATTAAATAACAATTATAAAGTAATGTCTCATAAATAAATAAACCCATGTTGTTTATTAATTTCTCAAGTGCATCTATTTAGAAAACCACTTTCTAAATGTCTTAAGTGTTATTATTTATTTAATTGATCAAATCAATAAACAAATATAGTAGGTGTTTGTCTAGCTTGTTGTTGGGTATGACCCGACTTGGATCATATCACATTAGCCACATCAAATTAATATGTATCTTGGGCAGATCGAATTCTACAATCTCCCACTTGCACAAGATTCATAGAAGATTGATGCAAGCAGCAAATAATGCCTAGCAACGGTTTGCTACTCCTAATGTATATGACTAAGTGCCATTCAATAACATCATCCTCTTCATGTACCTTACTTGAATATGATTTAGGCGAATCAATCATTTATCCTTTTGTCACAGATGTCATGTTAAATCCTGGAGACATAGAGTTGTCATTCTCTGACGATTTAACTTTAACAGGCCTTAGACATCTTACTCTCAACGAATAAGAGGAACAAATTCCATCTTGACTACATACGTCTCTCACAATCACCTTGTATCATACTTGAACTCAGCCTTATGTACTGCCATGGTACTAAGTCAAAGTACAATACTTGGTGAATATCAAGACCCAATATGTATCTTAGGTCTGAGGACACAATGATATTCGCCTTTACTCAATATTTCTTATGACTAATCACAGAGATTCCATAATATTTGAGAGCGGGCCAGTCCTATATCTATATCCCATAGATATCAATGAACCTTGTCAACAACCTCTTGCTCTATATTCATACCTTGTGAATATCAACCAATCCAAGTTTATAATAGTCTTACATTCATAGTTGTTCCCACAAATATGATCGACTACGGACGTTTAGAATAACTCATTTATTCATGGATTTAAACATGCTAAAATGGAACAGTAAATGAAAATTATAACCATATAATCAAGTCAAATTACATAAGTTCCGATATCCAAATACAAAATTTAATCAACTCCAGTCACTAGAATATCGAAGTCCTAAGGAACAAGTATGACTTTCATGCTTTGTCCTTTGAAGGAGCTTCGTGAATGGATCCGCAATGTTTTGATCGGTGTGAACTTTGCGAATACATATCTTTCCCTTTTCAACTTCATCCCTTATGTAGTTGAACCTCCGTTCAATGTGCCGAGTCTTTTGATGAGCACGAGGTTCCTTGATTTGAGCAATGGCCCCTTCGTTATCACAAAAGATCTCTAGGGGGTCTTGAATGGTAGCAACAACCCCTAGATCGGCAATGAACTTCCTTAGCCATGCAGCTTCTTGAGCTGCCAATGAAGCGGCGATGTATTCTGATTCTGTTGTAGATAGTGCCACTACATCTTGCTTTGAGCTCTTCCAAGAGACCGCTCCTCCATTCATAATGAAGACATATCCCGACTGTGATCGTGAATCATCTCGATCAGTTTGGAAACTCGCATCCGTGTAACCCTTTAGAACTTGATGTGTATGTGACCCATTCTCCTGTGCCACGACCGAGTATCCTGCTCTGTGGCCTTCGACACCAAACAGGTCTCAACTTTGTTAACCGTCTCCGCCTTAGCCATCTCTAACACATATAGATCTTTACACCTGTCTGCAGTCATCAGAATACAGTCATCAGGAATTTGAATTCCTTGTTTGAGCACATAGCATTTCTTCTCGTCAAACAAAACCTTGTAACCTTTATCACTTATCTGAGACACAGTCAAAAGATTATTAGTTAACTCTTTGCAGTAATTCACATTGTCAAAGGAAACTTTACCATTAGTCAAACTACCACTCCCGGTAATTTGACCACCTTTGTCACCTGCAAAGTTAACATAACATCCGTTCATCTCTCGAAAATCTTTCAACAAACTGATCTCTCCTGTCATATGCAATGAACATCCACTATCAACAATCCATCGACTGTTGATATGGCCTGTGAATGCCACCTGCACCATAAATTAAAACAAAATATGATCAGTACCAAAAGGGATGACTACCGCCATTCTGGCGTTGAGTCTCCCTGAACAGCCTCCTGCCATTCGATCTCGATGAACTACTTGAAAACCCCTCTTCCAAGTATTCATCATTGCTCACATTAAATCTATCACCCGACATGTATTTGGATTTCCAACAAGAATTAAAATTAAATTTTTTTTTTTGAAAATCTTTTATGAGGAAAATTATCATAAAATTCATCATCAGATGATGATGACCTGTTCAAAACTCTTTTACCTTTTTGTTGATTATCAAAAACTTGTCTTTTATGAAATTGTTTATCCTTGACCCAGACACACACAGGATCAAATTTCCTGAGAATTTTCATCTCTTCCTCACTAGGCTTTACCCTTCAGTGATTCCCACTGGCATGGATCACACAATTGTCATTAACAGAAGTTTTCTTCTTGACTTTGTGATTTGGACAATTAACAGAAATATGCCCTTTTCCTCCACAGGTGAAACACTGTCGTGTTTCTCTTGGAGTAAAAGTATGAAATCTGTTACAATTGTCCATATCACATTCAGCAATGACATGACCTAGTTTCCCGCATCTGTAGCATTTTCTTGATGACACTTTCTTTGGCTTTTCATCACACCCCTTAGATGATTCCAAAGACTTGGATGCTACAGATGGAGATAAAACCTTTTTCTTCAAAACAGTAGCTTTAAATTTGTCATTCTTTTGATAAATCTTTGATTTTCCCTTGTTTCCAACCCCAGTCTTGTTAACCTTGTCAACAACTTTGACAAACTTCTTGTCAATCTTTTTAGAAAATTTCTCTGATTTTTGAAAAACTTTGATTGGCTCTCCTTTTTGTGTAGTTGAAGATTCAACAAACACAATTGGCTTGATAGTAGAAGTAGTATTGACTTTTAGGTTTGATTTAGAATCAATCTTTTGCTTAGCCACTGATTTCCCCGCAGATTTTACTTCAGATTTTGATTTCTGAAAAACTGGACTCTTCTTTTCAACAGACTTTGCCTTTTGATGACCAATCATCCTTAGAATATCATCTGGATATTCTAAATCAGTTATGTCCTCAATGATAGGAGCATCATTGTCAACAAAATCACTCACATGATAAGATTCACTCTCCTTTAATGAAATAGGATCAACTTCTAAATCCGGTTCAAGTTGTGGTCTCGGTGCAAAACTAGAAGGAGGTGGGATAGAATGAAAACCAATCCCAGAATTATCACGAGATCTTTGCATAGCCGCAAAATGATCAATGACATATGCGGAATTCTGATAATTCTCAAGCTTGGCTTTGTTCAACTCAGCTTCAGCTTTTGCAGCCGATAACTCAACTTTCAACTTCTGAACTGAATCCACATGCACAGAAACAGCGTGGTTATTCTGTAAAACCTTGATTTTTAAATCTTCGTTCTCTTTACTAAGATCAATTATCTTCTTATCAAACGCCTTTTCTTTTGAAATCAATTTCTTGTTTGCTTCTGTGCATACTCGTAGATCAGAAGTCAACTGTGAGTTCATCGCTTTGAGTCTATCTATCATCTCATACAAATCACTCTGTACCTCTATCATCTCATCAATCTTCTCCTTTCCTTTTCCTGATTCTTCTTCCAAAGAAGCCATGAAAGCACCCATAAGATCATCATACTTAACCCCCCAGTCATAGCCCTCATCAGCTTGACTTACCAGTGCTTTAGAAGATGATTCTTCATATTCCTCTTTCTTTTTCTGATAATCTTCCTTAGGCTTGAATGGATTCAGATTGCCTTGCTTCTTGGGGTTTTTGCACTCTCTTGCAAAATGACAATGTTCACCACAGTTATAACACTGTGTAGATTTTGGATTAAATCCAAACTTTGTGTTCCGGTCAAAAGTGAATTTCTTCCCGGTTTTCTTCTCATATCTATTAATTCTGCGAATAACACTCGCCAATGCCCACTGCGTATCTATCAACTCCATCTCATCCTCATCAATTTGTGCATAATCTTCAAAAGTCAGATTTGCATTTCCAATTCTCCCAGCCACCTGCTCATCATAAGCACTCACGACACATGATAAAATAGACATATGATCTTTAACAGCTTCAACTGTCACTTTTCCTAAATTTGTTGTGTTAAGCTGAACTGGGGTTGGTGTAGACTCAGACTTTTTCTCATTGACAGGACAGTGTGAGCTAGAACTTGTAGGCACTGAAAAACTCTGATTAGATTAAGAAGTTCTAGACACGAAAGCAGTCTGTATCTTCGCAGATGCAGCAGGAGGTGTAGCAACTGAACCACCATACAAGGAAGGATCTTGAGTGACATTTACCCGTCTTGCTTTACGTTTGTCCTTCATTTCTTGTTCCTCCAGTTTCTGAATAAACTCTACCAATGTCAATCCAGCTAGGTTTTCTCTCAATATGAGCACCAAAGAGTTCCATTTGTCAGGTAATGCATCAGCTAAACAGTCTATCTTCTCTTCCTCTGAATACTCAATACCATATTTCCTCACTTCAGTCAACAAGTGTCTGTATCTGGTAATTAAGGCATCCAAAGTCTCATTTCCTATGATGTTGAAATTTTCAAACTCCTTTCTGATGTCAGTAGCCTTCATTTTCTTCAGATTGGTATTTCCTTCAACTCTTGCCTTTAATGCATTCCAAAAACTGTAAGCCATCTTATGTTTATCAAACTGATGCGAAATTTGATTGGGAATGGCTTGACTCAATAACCAATACGCTTTCTTCTCTGAGTCATACTTTTTCCTTTCATCTACATCCAATCTTTCCAAGAGTTGAAACAAATCAGTACCAACTACTCTTGGTCTCTCATAAGGAGATAAGATTCTTTCCCATAAATTTGTATCCGTGCCATTCAGATGAGTCTCAAATCGTCCTTTCCAACTGTCATAATCAGCTAAATCCAATAGCTTTGCCACTTTATTTGTACTACCCACTTCATTCTCACTGATTAAAATGTTCTGAAGTTTGGAATTCTAACTTGCCATCGCAGCGTACATGTCAGACATGATTTTAGAAATGTAAGCAGCGAACCTTTTTCCAAAATATCACTAGCCGAACCTCAAACGAACCTCAGCTGAACCTTCAGATAAAATTTTGTCTTAGCCGAACCTTCAGACGAACCTCAGTCGAACCTATGGACTAAAATTCGTCTTAGCCGAACCTTCAGGCGAACCTCAGCCGAACCTATGGACAAAATTTGTCTTTTGAGCAGCGAACCTTAAAGCAACGAACCTTGAACTCACGAACCTTTGCACAGATGAACCAAGAAACCGGCGAACCTTTAATTCAAACGAACCCTCAGCCGAACTATACACAGTAAACAGCGAACCTCTGCCGAACTATCACCCAAACTTGCCGAACCTTGACAAAATCTTTGCCGAACCTTCGCCGAACTCTAGCCGAACCTCTGCCGAACTATCAAACGAACCCTTTGAAAAACCTTCTAGCAGCGAACCTTTGTCTTCAGCAAGCCACATGTTCGTCCCACGAACCTGTAGCACAAATTTTGAAATTTTTGAGCGGGAAACCTTCCAAAACTTCAAAAAATCCTCCCAAATCTCTACCAAAACACCTCCAACACTTCAATTGTTGTAATTCAACAACAATTGATGATAAACACAGTCACAAATCACCATAAAATCAATCAAGAAGAGAGAATTTGATCCATCAAATATCTTCAAATCTTCAATTGCTTGAATTATTTGAAATTGTAGTGTAGAATCTCAACCAAACGCTCTGATACCACTGTTGGTTTGGTGAAACCGATCAGGATCGAATACAAAGTTCTACGAACTATCAACTATGTGCGGAATCCATAGTCAATATGTAGAAATACAAAGAACTCAAGCAATTCAAATAATCAACTCTTGTATTATCAACAAATGATTACAAGAAGACAATTCTCACACAGAGAAAATATAGAGAATTTCTAGCAATCTGGACAAACTTCTGAAAGTTCTCAAAGTTCTGTCCAAATCTACAAATAAGCCTGCTATTTATAGATACTGGACCAGCGAACCTTTTACTGCTAGCCGAACCTATGGTTTGCCAGCCGAACCCTAAGGTTCGTTGAACGAACCCTTAGGTGTGCTAGACGAACCTTCCAAAAGGTTCGCCGAACCTTTTCCAGACCATAGGTTCGCTAAACCTATCAACTCAATAGGTTCGCTGACATGACAAGGTTCATGGGCCAAACGAACCTTATGCATATACTAGCCGAACCTTTTACAAAATCAATATAAATACAACTTTTGAATAGCAAACAATTACAAACATGCACTAACACTTGGTAATTGCAATGGCAGCCTCATTATCTACATGAATCGGGGTAGATAGAAAGTTCAATCCATAGTCTCTCATCTGTTGTTGTATCCACAAGACTTGGGAACATCAACTGGCAGCAGCTACATATTCAGCTTCACATGTAGATGTAGCAACAAATGTTTGCTTCTTACACTGCCATGAGACTAATCTGTCCCCCAAAACCTATGCACCTCCAGTAGTTGATTTGGAATCAGTCTTGCATCCTCCATAGTCTGAATCACTATAAGCATGGAAGGTATAGTAATCATCCTTAGGATACCACAAACCGGTGTCTGGAGTACCCTTCAGATAACGTAAAATCCTCTTGACTGCAATCAGATGAGAAACTTTAGGCTTTGATTGATAGCGAGCACAGATACTTGTAGCGAATACAATATCTGGTCTTGAGGCTGTCAAATACATTAAGCTCCCGATCATTCCACGATATAATGTAGCATCAATTAACTCCCCCTTAAGATCAGGATCAATCCCGTGATTGGGCTGAATGGGCGTGGAAATGGGTTTACAATCAAGCATGCTAAACCGTTTTAGCACATCTTGAATGTATTTGGTCTGATGAATAAAAATGCCATCATCAGTATGATCTATTTGTAAACCCAAAAAGAACTTAATCTCTGAGATAGCACTCATCTCGAACTTCTCAATCATAACCTCTTTAAATTCCAAGCACAACTGTTCATCAGTAGACCCAAAGGTGATGTCATCTACATAGATCTGAACAAGGAGAATGTCGTTGTCCTTTTCCCGATAAAACAGTGTTTTGTCTATCTGACCCCTCTTGAACCCGTGTTCAAGAAGGTGAGTCGAGAGAGTCTCATACCAAGCTCGAGGAGCCTGATGAAGACCATACAGTGCTTTGTCAAGGATATATACCTGATCCCGGTGGATCGGATCCTCAAAGCCCGGTGGCTGACAAACATACATTGTCTCCTTCAATGACCCATAAAGGAATGCAGACTTAACATCCAGTTGAAACACTTTAAATTTCTTGTGGGCAGCAAAAGATAGAAATAATCTAATCGCTTCAAGCCGCGCCACATGTGCAAATACCTCGTCATAATCAATTCCTTCTATTTGTTTGAACCCTTGAACAACCAAACGTGCCTTGTTTCGAACAATCACGCCTCTATCGTCTCGTTTACAATTCAACACCCACCTGGTGCCAGTCTTCTTCTCACCTTTTAGCAAATCTACCAAATGCCAAACTCCCAGTTTCTGAAACTGATTAAGCTCCTCATGCATGGCCTCCACCCAGGCAGGCTCACGCAAGGCTTCAGTTACAGATTTAGGCTCAATCTGAGAAACAAATGCAGAATGCATCCATAACTCTTGAGTCCCATGATTACGCTCCAGCTCGACATACAAACTCTCCACGTTTATAATTTGTCGCCTCGTCTGTACTCCAACAGACGGATCTCCAATAATCTGCTTCACAGGATGATTCACATGAATTCTGGACACTGGCACTTGCGGGACTCCAACACCATGATCAAGATTTGTGATATTCTGATCTTCATCTTGATCTTGAAAAACGGCATCTTCAAAAACATCCTGATCATCCTCCGATGACCAGTCATCATTATCTGCTCCAAAAATGCCTTCCTCAGTTGGATGATTATCATCAACCTGATGAGAAACTCCTTGATCTTCAGAATTTTGTAAGTCATATAACATCTGCAAAGAAATTTCATTATCAGTAACATTAGGAGACAAATTAAAGACTCGAAAAGTTTATCATAATCGAATAACCAATTTGGACCTTTGCCTTCTGGTATAGGTGTATGTCGTTGAACATCCACATTATACCAAAGTTCCACAACACCAGTGCGTTTGTTAAACACACGTTTGTTGGGTAGGCTATAGCCCAGAAAGAAACCTTCTTCAACCTTAGAGTTGAATTTAGCATCTTTCTTGAGCATGGTACAAGGAGCCCCGAAAGGTTCCAAGTGTTCCAAATTTGGTATCCGATTCTGAAGAAGTTCATAACAAGTCTTGTTATGTCGGTTGACAATCAGCACTCGGTTGAGAGTAAAACAGGCGGTCGCTACAGCTTCACTCCAGAAAGTAATGGGCAGCTTAGAATCAGCAAGCATCGTCCGAGCAGACTCTATCAATGTACGATTCTTCCTTTCAGCTACACCGTTCATTTGTGGCTCATACGGCGCACTAAATTGCTGCTGGATGCCCTTGGAATCACAGAATGCTTCCATGTTCTGATTCTTAAATTCTGTCCCATTGTCTGATCGAACACGCCTCACCCTCAACTTGTACAAAGTCTCCAATTGTTTACCAACAAAACAAAATTTTCATAAGTTTCAGATTTAAACTTTAAGAACATTACCCATGAAAATCTAGAAAAATCATGGGTCACGTGAAAACAATATGATTCACCACCAATACTCTTCACATTAATCGGTCCAAACAGATCCATGTGAAGTAGTTCCAATGGTTTATCAATAGAAAACACTGTTTTGGACTTATGTGACCTCCTTTTCTGTTTACCCTTCTTACAGGAAACACATGCATCAGGTAATTTGAAATGTTTAACAGGTACACCATCAACCAAGTGATTGTGTACAAGATGATTCATCTTTCTGATGTGTAATCCTGCTCTTTGGCCTTCGACACCAGACACGTCTCAACTTTGTTTACCGTCTCCGCATTAGCCATGTCTAAAACATACAAATCTTTACACATGTCAGCAGTCATCAAAATCCAGTCATCTGGAATCTTAATTCCTTGTTTGAGCATATAGCATTTCTTATCATCAAACAAAACCTTATAGCCTTTATCACTTATCTGCGACACACTCAAAAGATTATTAGTTAACTCCTTCCAGTAATTCACATTGTCAAAGGAAACTTTACCATTAGTCAAACTACCACTCCCGATAATCTGACCACCTTTGTCACCTGCAAAGTTAACATATCATCCGTTCATCTCCCAAAAATATTTCAACAAACTGATCTCTCCTGTCATGTGTCGTGAACATCCACTATCAACAATCCATCGACTGTTGATATGGCCCGTGAATGCCACCTGCACAATAAATTAAAACAAAAAATGATCAGTACCAAAAGGGATGACTCCCGCCATTCCGGCGTTGAGTCTCCCCGAACAGCCTCCTGCCATTCAATCTCGATGAACTACTTGAAGACCCATCTTCCAAGTATTCATCATTGCTCACACCAAATCTATCACCTGACCTGTGTCTGGATTTCCAAAAAGAATTAGAATTAGCATTTTGTTTTGAAAATCTTTTAGGAGGAAAATTATCATAAAATTCATCATCAGATGATGATGACCTTTTCAAAAAGCTTTTACCTTTTTGTTGATTATAAAAAACTTGCCTTTTATTAAATTTTCCTTCCTTGACCCAGACACACTCAGGATCAAATTTCATGAGGATTCTCATCTCCTCCTCACTAGGCTTTACCCTCCTAGGATTCCCAATTGAATGGATCATACGACTGTCATTAACAGAAGTTTTCTTCTTGACTTTGTGATTTGGACAACTAATAGAAATATGCCCTTCTCCTCCACAAGTGAAACACTGTCGTGTTTCTCGTGGAGTAAAAGTATGAAATCTGTTACAATTGTCCATATCACATTCAACAATGACATGACCCAGTTTCCCACATCTGTAGCATTTCCTTGATGACACCTACTTTGGCTTTTCATCACACCCCTTAGATGAATCCAAAAATTTAGATGCTACAGATGGAGATACAATCTTGTTCTTCAAACCAGTGGCTTTAAATTTGTCATTCTTTTGATAAATCTTTGACTTGCCCTTGTTTCCATCCCCACTTTGATTAACTTTTTCACCAACTTTGATAAACTTCTTGTCAATCTTTTTAGAAAATTTCTCTTGTTTTTGACAAACTTTGCTTGACTCTCCTTTTTGTGTGGTAGAAGACTCAACAAACACAATTGGCTTTAGAGTAGAATTAGTCTTGACTTTTAGATTTGGTTTGAAAACAGACTTTTGTTTAGCCACTGTTTTCCCAGCTGATTTTACTTCAGATTTTGGTTTCTGGAAAACTGAACTCATCTTCTCAACATTTTTAGCTTGTTGATGACCAATCATTCTTAGAATATCCTCTGGATATTCTAAATTAGTGATGTCCTCAATGATAGGAGCATCATTATCAACAAATTCACTCTCATGAGATGATGAACTTTCCATATCCTTAGACCCTTGATCAGACACACTTTCCTTTAAAGAAACTGGATTAACTTCCAATTCTGGATCAAATTGTGGTCTTGATACATAACTTTGAGGATTTGGCACAGCATGAAAACCAATACCAGAATTATCACGGGAAGATCTTTGCAAAGCCGCAAAGTTATCAATGACATATGCTGAATTCTGGTAGTGTTCAAGCTTAACTTTGTTCATCTCAGCTTCAGATTTTGCAGCTGATAACTCTACTTTCAACTTCTGAACTGAATCCAAATGCACAGAAACAACATGATTATTCTGTAAAACCTTGATTTTCAAATCTTCGTTTTCGTTAGCATCAATTATCTTTTTATCAAATGCTTTTTCTTTTGAAATCAACTTTTAGTTGGCTTCTGTGCATTCTCTCAAATCAGAAGTTAACTGAGAGTTCATCTCTTTCAATCTATCAATCATCTCAAGAAGATCATTATGTACCTCATTAACTTCACCAACCTTCTCTTTTCCTTTGCTAGATTCTTCTTCCAATGAAGCCATAAAAGCACCCATAAGATCTTCATATTGTTTGCCCCAGTCATAGCCCTCATCAGCTTGACTTACAAGAGCTTTAGAAGATGATTCTTCAGATTTCTCTTTCTTTTTCTGATAATCTTCCTTAGGCTTGAATGGATTCAGATTTCCCTGCTTCTTGGGATTCTTGCACTCTCTTGAAAAATGAACATGTTCACCACAGTTATAACACTGGGTAGATTTTGGATTGAATCCAAACTTTGTGTTCCGGTCAAAAGTGAATTCCTTCCCAGTCTTCTTCTCATATCTATTAATTCTGCGAATAACACTCGCCAACGCCCACTGTGTGTCTATCAACTCCATCTCATCCTCATCAATCTGTGCATAATCTTCAAAAGTTAGATTTGCATTTCAAATTCTACCAGCCACCTGTTCATCATAAGCACTCACTACACATGACAAAATAGACATATGATCTTTAACGTCTTCAACTGTCACTTTTCCCAGATTTGTTGTGTTAAGCTGAACTGCAGGTGGTGTAGACTCAGACTTTTTCTCATTGATAGGAAAGTGTGAACTAGAACTTGTAGGCACCGAAGAACTCTGAGTAGATTCAGAAGTTCTAGAAACAAAAGCAGTCTGTATCTTTGCAGATGCAGCAGGAGGTGTAGCAACTGAACCACCATACAAGGAAGGGGCTTGAGTGACATTTACCCGTATTGCTTTACGTTTGTCCTTCATTTCTTGTTTCTCCAGTTTCTGAATAAACTCTACCAATGTCAATCCAGGTAGGTTTTCTCTCAATATGAGCACCAAGGAGTTCCATTTGTCAGGTAATGCTTCAGCCAAACAATCTATCTTCTCATCCTCTGAATACTCAATACCATATTTTCTCACCTCAGTCAACAAGTGTCTGTATCTGGTAATTATGGCATCCAAAGTTTCATTCCCGATGATGTTGAAATTCTCAAACTCCTTTCTGATGTCAGTAGCCTTCATTTTCTTCAGATTGGTATTGCCTTCAACTCTTGCCTTTAATGCATTCCAAAGACTGTAAGCAGTCTTGTGTTCATCAAACTGATGCAAAATTTGATTAGGAATGGCTTGACTCAATAACCAATAAGCTTTCTTCTCTGAGTCATACTTTTTCCGCTCATCTACATCCAGTCTTTCCAAGAGTTGAAACAAATCAGTACCAACTACCCTTGGTCTCTCATAAGGAGATAAAATTCTTTCCCATAAATTTCTATCTGTGCCATTGAGATGAGTCTCAAATCGTCCTTTCCAGTTGTCATAATCAGCTAAATCCAATAGCTTTGGCACTTTATTTGTACTGCCCACTTCAGTCTCACTGATTAAGATGCTCTGAAGTTTGGAATTCTGACTTGCCATCGCAGCGTACATGTCAGACATGATTTTAGAAATGTAAGCAGCGAACATTTTTTCCAAAATACCACTAGCCGAACCTCAAACGAACCTCAGCCGAACCTCCAGACAAAATTTTGACTTAGCCGAACCTTCAGGCGAACCTCAGCCGAACCTATGGACTAAAATTCGTCTTAGCCGAACCTTCTGGCGAACCTCAGCCGAACCTATGGACAAAATTTGTCTTTTGAGCAGCAAACCTTTGAGCAGCGAACCTTTGCATAGACGAACCAAGAAACTGGCGAACCTTTAGTTCAAGCGAACCCTCAGACAAACTATGAACAGTAAGCAGCGAACCTCTGCCGAAGTATCACCCAAACTTGCCGAACCTTGACAAAATCTTTTCCGAACCTTCGCCGAACTATTGCCGAACCTCTGCCGAACTTTCAGCAAACTATCAAACGAACCCTCTGAAAAACCAGAATAACAGCGAACCTTTGTCTTCAGCAAGTCACAGCTTCGTCCCACGAACCTGTAGCGCAGATTTTGAAATTTTTGAGCTGGAAACCTTCCAAAAATTCAAAAAATCCTTCCAAATCTCTACCAAAACACCTCCAAAACTTCAATTGTTGTAATTCAACAACAATTGATGATGAAAATGGTCTCAAAACACCAGAAAATCAATCAAGAAGAAAGAATTTGATCCATTAAAAGTCTTCAAATCTTCAATTGCTTGAATTCTTTGAAATTGTAGTGTGAAAACCTCACCAAACGCTCTGATACCACTGTTGGTTTGGTGAAGATCGTCAAACCGATCAGGATCGAATACGAAGTCCTACGAACTATCAACTACGTGCGGAATCCATAGTCAATATGTAGAAATACAAAGAACGCAAGCAATTCAATAAACACCTCTTGTATTATCAACAAATGATTACAAGATGACAATTCTCACACAGAGAAAATACAGAGAGTTTCTCACAGTCTGTTCAAAGTTCTACCAGATCTACAAACAAACCTGCTATTTATAGAAACTGGAACCAGCGTACCTTTACTGCCAGCCGAACCCTAAGGTTCGCTGAGCGAACCCTTAGGTTTGCTAGACGAACCTATAAGAACAACCAAGAGGTTCGCTGAACCTTTGCCAGACTAATAGGTTTGCCAAAATGCTAAGGTTCATGGGCCAGACGAACCTTAGGCACAACTTAGTCGAACCTTTCTACAAAATCAAAATAAATACAACTTTTGAATAGCAAACAATTACAAACATGTACTAACAACTTAGTTTTGTCCCGAAAGAGTGGTGATTATTCTTACAAAATGTGTAGATTTGAAGAATCGATCACGAAATTCTACGATTCGATCATAAACGTGCGGAATCCGTTTACAACTAGATTTGAATCAACAATGACAATGTAATAGATAATTAATCTGAATTCTTCATTGATATCCAAGTGTTTACAAACAATAAACGTGAAAATACAACACTTGAACGATCAAAAGAAACAAAGATGAAGAGAGTCTTGATCTTGAGCTTGAGAGAGAATTCGACTTTGTGTGTGTGAATTGTGAGCTCTAGATCTCCAAGTCTTCCAAGTCTACCTATATATAGGTTTCAAAAGGTTTGCCAAAAGGTTTGCCAAACCTATAGGTTTGCCAATAGGTTTGCCAAACCTATAGGTTTGTCAAATCTTAAACCATGTGAGCACCAAACCTTTTAGCCATCAATCATAGCCAAACCTTCTTGGATCTTTAGCCGAACCCTTAATCATATTCAACAGACTATGATTTCATATACAACAAGCCAGGTTCACACATTAAATGCAGCTTTCACACTGAAAATGCACTAACATACTCCCCCTTGAACCTTGCTGTTGTATATGCTCAAACATTTTGTGCATCGGGGAACATATATGTATCAACATACTCCCCTACAACCTTGCTATCAACATACTTCCCTTCAGTTGTAGCTGTTATATTTTCACACAGAAAATACATCAGTCTCTTTGTTTCTACTTCACCCTCTCAATCTTAATTTCATTCTCTCTCTCTCTCTCTCTCCATCTTATGTCTTTCTTTTTCAAGATTCACTTGCTGAGGACTGCAGTGATATCTTCAACACACAGATCTTCATCACTCTTATCAGCTGCATCAGTTGATACATAATCAAAACTAAATCTTTTGCTTCACATGTGATCATACTAGATGCCTCATCACAATTACAATTTCTCTTTTTCACTTATTAACAGTAAATCAATTATAGTGTTTACAAAGAATTAGTAAGTCACATTGGATAGTCTAAAAGAAAATAGAAGAAAATTTTTATGAATTTTTTCAATGATTTGAATAAACTCCCCCTAAAGCTATGAATTGCAAAATTGTATATCCTAGAATCCTACAAAATTTGTATTTTAACTAAAAAATAAATATGTTTTTGATGAAAAAGATCCAAACATGAGATCATATTGTAATCATACCTCAGCATTACTTGTTGATTATTAATGATATTTATTTATTCGATGCACAAGCCTAGGACGATTGCCAGTATATGGATCCACTTTAAGTCTTATCACTTGTTGTGAATTCGGATTAATGAAAACCAATCACAAGACTTTGTGTTTCCCACTCACTTGAACACATCCCCACTTTGTGAAACATCAACCAACAGCGATGCCATTGTAAATTATAAGTTCAAATTCTTGATTAGTTTGATCATGCAAAAATAAAGCAGAATATCTTTTGTGAAATAACAAAGTGTAAAATAAAACAGAATGTTCAAAATCCGGTAACAAGATTGATACTTCCGTATATGCAGATGAAACCAAGATATTGAACCAAAAAATAATTTAAGTTTAAAACCTAGCAATCAGATTGATACTTCCATATACACCTAGAATGCCCAAGTTCTAAACAAACCAAGTAAATAAAAGCAGAATGTCCAAAACATAACAATCAGATCGATACGTAAGTATGCACAGAGAATGTCCATGTTTTGAACTAAAATAAAAGAAAAAAAATGAACTCAGAATTTCTTTTGAAAAAGAAACACATGATCAAACTAATATATGTACTAATACAATTAGCAATCACTGAGGCAAATGGCCACTCACTCAGGACAAAGATCAAACATTGTGATCTAAGTAATGTGTCCCACAAAGAATGATTATGGCATTAGTCTACATAAATCACAACAAATTGAAAGACCTACCAATATATCATACTGAGTGCATTGTGATCGCTTTGTATTTGATCTTGTATGAACCAAGTAAACTTCAGAATATTACAATGTACAATCATATCTCAAAGGTCGGATCAATTTCTCAATTTTCTAATTTTTATTGTTTTTGATTTTTTTAAATTTTTACTCCCCCTAAAATGCTAAAAATGAAAATCTTTTTGATTTTTAGAATTTTATAAGTATATATAGAAAAATCAAAATTCCCGGAAAATTGACAACCGATATGATTTACCATCTTTGTAAAACATTATGTTCCATGTGACTTGAAAACATCAAGAAAATATGACAATATAATTCCAAACCTGTCAAGTTCTCCAGAATAATATGACAGTTAAAGAATTAGAATGATTTTACCAAATACACATCAGGAAGTTTCACTATCAATGAGCTCTCCTCCAATTGATAGGTCCTCTTGAAATCCTCCTGCACACACTCATAAGCCATTAGATAGCATTGGTCACCCAAGCCTTCGAGGTCTTGAGTTTACCATGACCATCCATATACCGAAATTTAATCCATTTTCCAGTTGAAACTAATGAAGTTTCCTTTGAAACTTTGTTTGTTTGTGATATCCACAACTGTTCCTGTTCAAGTGCATTCTTAAGATAATACTTATCTTGAATCACCACATTGTTGTTAAACACCAAATTAGTCATTAAAGGTTTTGAAAGTTTCAACTTTTCTTCATCCGAGGCTTTCACAAGTTCTTCCTTGTTTTGATTTGGCATTTTATGTCTTTTAGGAATGAACTTTGAAACCTCTGTGACACAAGACTTGGCATTACTAACTTGTCCTTGTAACTCACACAGATAAGGACAATTAGCAATAATATGCCCTCTTGTTCCACACTTAAAACATATTCTCCTCTCCACAAACCTAGCATAATAGTTTTGCACCAACCTATGGTTTTGGTGATTTGTCACTGGTGAACCATAAACCAGCCTTTGATTCCTTGTTGAACCAATATGAGTCAAATGTGACTTCTTACCACTTGACGTGGGAAACTCAAAGTTCAACTTTTCACATCTTGTGGAACTTAGTGAAATCTTGTCTTTGATCCAATACTTGGGAGTATCACACTTTGATTCCACTTTATTTGATGCACATGATGATTTCACAACCCATTTTGATTGAATTTGACTTTTTAGGTTTGTAACTTGAAAAACCATTTTGTTTTGAAAATTTCTTGTTTTTGTTCTTTGAAAATTTTTTAATTTCAACCAATGAGGTTTTGAAAGAAACTTTCTTTTTGGATGATGATGCAGGGTTTGAAACACATGGTTTCACATCATCAAAGATATTATTGTGAGAATAATCATAATTCTTATGTACATCAATCAACCCACATCTGTACAATGTCTCCTTATCATATTCCTCTAAAGTACAATCTTCAATTATAGGAGAAAAATTGTCATAAGCACAAATTGGAGACTTTCCCTTATTGAGAGTGTTATCTATTGAAATTTCACTATCACTTGATTTCTCAATAAGAGGACTTGAAGAACTTATAGAATCATGATGATTCTCCAATTTGTGCATGATTCTGTCAAAGTCCCTTTTTGCCTTGTCCATTTTGATTTTAATTTTATTTACTGCATTTGTCAATTCAACATTTACTTTGCTCAAAATGTCAAGTTTTTGTTCAGAAACACTTTCATTGACATTTGACTTTGACAAATCATCAGTCAACATTTGAACCTGTAACTTCAAATTTGCAATCTGTTTTGAAAAAAACTTTTCATTTGATTTTAAATCCATGTATGCTTTATTGCAATTTGATAAGTCACATTTCAAATTCATGTTTTCTTCCTCCAAACTCCAAATTTTCCCCTCAAGATTTAAACATTTAGAGCATGAGAGTTTAGAAAATGTACCTGAACTTACCTCTTTATCTGAAATGGTATGACAATGGTCTTCACTAATGATGGTAGTTGTTTCAGACAAATCATCAGAGGCATCCTCATAAACACTCTCATCCTCTGTTGACACCACTTCAACACTTGAAGTTTTATCCTTTGACTTCAAAACATCATCTTCAGACTTCTTCATCTCACTTTTGATATCAGAATCATCAAGAAGGTGTGTATCTTCAGTTACATTACATCTCTTATCTACAACTTCATTCATCTGTTTGCTATCTTCAGACATTTCAGGTTCATCTTCTATTCCTCCATCAACATCTTCTTTTTCTTTCTCAACACTCATACTTGCCTTTAACATGTTTCCTTGTTCATTAATCCACGAGAAATCAACAATTTTCACAATCCATTTTCCGGTTCTCCTTATCTCCGATTCCATTTTATCAACCACATCTTTGAAGTTTATTAATGTGACATGATGAATAACTTCTGTTTCCTTCATTCTTTCAACAAAATCACTCCATCGATAAGGTAAGAATTGCGTAAACTTCTCAACGATTTGCCGATTAGTAATATCAAACTGAAAATATTTCAATTCTTGCATAAATGGTAGAAGACGATCATAAGCATCCTTGATCTTCTTTGCAACATGATTCTTATATGCAATTTGTAACAAACTCCACTTTGCACATGAATGTGGCATTTGTTCAAAATCAGTCTTTTTAATATCTTCAGAAATGATCACCGAAAACAAGTCACACAATTCTCTTTCTTGATTAAATTCAAACATTTGATCTTCATTCAGTTTTGATGTCCCAAAATTATCCTTTGATTTCAGACACGGTTTCTTGTATTGATTGTACAATAACTTCTGATAATTTTCATCCGCTTTAGCAATAAACATTTCGAATGTGGATCTCCAGTTCGGATAATTGTCCAAATTGTCCAACTCAAGTCCATTGTTAGTCAACCATTCTACGTTCCAGTTCTCGTGTGTCATATTTAACTTTTATGTTCAGAACATCAAAGTTTAACCTCTCAAAACAAAACAGCTCAAACCTCGTCTTAACGTCCGAATTAGGTCTTGAAACCTATCCCAAATGATCCAGAAGGCCCAAAATAGGTAAACAAGGTTTACTTGAACTTTTAAAATGGTATATTTCTTGCAAAACTCTTCGAACAAACCTATTGGAGGTTCTCCCAAACCTTTTCACGAACCTTTTGAGTTTTTCACGAACCTATTGAGGTTTTCACGAACCTATGAAGGTTTTCACGAACCTATTAAGGTTTTGACGAACCTATTGAGGTTTTTGACGAACCTATTGAGGTTTTGACGAACCTATTGAGGTTCTCACGAACCTATTTGTCATGAACCTTTTGAATTCTCACGAACCTAAGGTTCTCACGAACCTATTTGTCACGAACCTATGTAGGTTCGTCTTTAAGGTTCGTCTAAGGTTCGTCTGATCGAACGAACAGATCTGAACTTCATAAAAATGGCTCTAAAATCTTCATTTTTTGGAGTTAGAAGGCCTATGAGTAGTCAAAATCTTCGTTTTTTCGAGGCGCATCTTTCTATCGGATCAAAACTTGAAAAAACTTGATAATTTTTCGTAGATCTCGCTTTTTGTTGACAAAAACGTGAAGAACTTCAAGAACACCTCCAAGATGATGATTTTTCTGATCAAATTACTTGAGATTGATGTCCAAATACTCGTAGAATCGAGCCTAACGCTCTGATACCACTGTAGATTTGAAGAATCGATCACGAAATTCTACGATTCGATCATAAACGTGCGGAATCCGTTTACAACTAGATTTGAATCAACAATGACAATGTAATAGATCATTAAATTGAATTCTTCATTGATATCCAAGTGTTTACAAACAATAAACGTGAAAATACATCACTTGAACGATCAAAAGAAACAAAGATGAAGAGAGTCTTGATCTTGAGCTTGAGAGAGAATTTGACTTTGTGTCTGTGAATTGTGAGCTCTAGATCTCCAAGTCTTCCAATTCTACCTATATATAGGTTTCAAAAGGTTTGCCAAAAGGTTTGCCAAACCTATAGGTTTGCCAAACCTTAAACCATGTGGGCACCAAACCTTTTAGCCATCAATCATAGCCAAACCTTCTTGGATCTTTAGCCGAACCCTTAATCATATTCAACAGACTATGATTTCATATACAACAAGCCAGGTTCACACATTAAATGCAGCTTTCACATAGAAAATGCACTAACAAAATGTTTCTTGACAAAAGTTAATTTACTAGTTTTGATCATGTGTTTATTTTTAAAAAGAAATTCTAAATTTGTTTTTTTCTTTTATTTTAGTTTAAAGCTGAAACTTCTCTGCGTATACTTACGTATCGACCTGATTGTTATAGCTTTAAACAATTCAAATTTGTTTTCTTGGTTCTTATTAAGATTTGGACAATCTCTGCGTATATTATTGTTTAGTTCATTTTCTGGATCATCTGAGCATACGAAAGTATCAACCTTGATTCTAAGATTTTGAACAAATTCAAATTGTTTTATATTTTGTTGTTTTAAAAAGAAATTCTATTTTGTTTTTACATGATCAAGCTAGTTAAAATTGAAGTATTTAGTTTCAAGAACATTTGTGTTTGATTAGTTATTCACAAAACGGGGATGTGTTCAAGTAAATGGGTATTATAAGGTATTTGATGATTTTGTTTTTAATTGATATCTTAACTAAGTAATTAAACTTAAAGAGGATAAGTATACTGACAATCATCTTTGAATTGTAACTTGCTAATAAGTATATTCATTAATTCAATCAGATGTGTTGATGATTGTAATACAATATGATCTCATGTCTGGATCTTTCTCAAACAAAAATATGTGATTGTTTTGTTAGTTTATATTTCATAGTTAGATTTGTAGTTGATTTGTTCTAAAAATTTAAAAAAATACAAAAAGATTTTTGTTTTTATCTGATGTTAAATCAATAATCTTTGATTATTTGATTGATTTTGAAACATTAAACATTGGTTTTGTTTGAAATATTCAAAATAAAATTGAATTTAAAAAGATTTGCTTGAAGATTCGTTTGAAAGTTTGTTGAATAGGTTCGTCCAATAGGTTCGTTTAATAGGTTTGTTCACAGGTTCGCCTGAGAGGTTTGTTGAACAGGTTCGTTCAAGAGGTTTTGAACAGGTTCGTCTGAGAGGTTTTAGACAGGTTCGTTTGATAGGTTCTGTCAGAATTGGTCAAAGGTTCGTTCAAAGGTTTGTCAAAAGGTTCGTATATAAATAAAGGTTCGTGTGTGATATGTTCGTCACTTTCATCATAATTCATTAGCTAACCTGCAAAAGAGAATTTTTAGATTTTTCGATTTTGGATCTCAAATAGTGTTTTTCTTATATCATCAGATTCAGAATTGCATTGTGATCATTTTTAGGTAAAAATATTGAAGTTTGACCGGCTAATTTGGGAGATTTGTTGATTTTAAAATAGGTTTAGTCGAAACTATTATTTTAGGATAAAACATGTTTAAATCTATGTTAGGGTCAAAATGTTTTTATTAATATTGTTCATCTGTTATTGGCGAACCTCTGGATATCAATTTTTTGATCTAATTCTTAAATTTGAAAATTTGATTTTAAAATGGATCAGGTTCGCTGATTGAACATAAGTTCGCTGGATTCTTTAAGGTTCGTCTGAATTTTAAAGGTTCGGGCCGAACCTCTTTGTTTTGACCAAACCTTCTTTGGTCAATGGTTCGTTTGACTATTAGGTTCGTGATAAGACAAGATTCGTTCATGAGAAGGTTCGTTGGTTTAAATAGGTTTGTCTAATCAAGAGGTTCGTCTAGGATTAAGTTCGGCACAGGGGGTTCGCTGCTTTCAATACTTAGAATTTTTTATTAATTTTTAATTTTTGTTAATTTTGTTTTAATTTTGTTTTTTCTGATTGTAGACATGGTGAATCTTACATTTGGATATAAGCATTATCTATGTGCATATCTAGATCCTACGACAAAGAATGGCAAAGATTTCAGACCGATGATCGAGTTTTTGAGAAGATCAAGAATCTAACATGCCATATCCAACTCTTGTCAGATTTACAGAACTCAGCAAGGTTGATTACTGTTGATGAAGAGTATGTTATTGAGGCGAATGTGCTTGGTCAAGCCATTCAGATTACTGAAGCTGACATTCGAAGGGTTATACAATTCGGTGGAGAACCTGCAGGAATGACACTCATTCCTGAAAGGTGTATAAAGGGCTGCTTCATGAGGATTCGTTATTTTGGAGTGTACAGTGAGAACTCCATCAAGAAAGGAAAACTTCCTCTACAGTACAAGCTGCTGGCTCATGTACTGTTGCATTGTTTAAGTATGAGGAAGGGAACGTTTGATGGGCTCAGAGATCTGATGAGGTCGGCTATGGTGGTTTTGATATTGAACAAATCGTTCAATTTCTCAGCAATGATTTTTAGATATATGTCTGATAACATCACCAAAGCAAAGGATAGATTCTACATGTATCCCAGGTTCATCCAGATGCTTATTGATGAGAGATTCCCAGAGCAGAACCTACCCAGAGTTGCTGCTGATCTTCTCAAGCTAAAGCATATGACTGACTCAAGTCTTGGTCAGGTTAAGATTTATAAGAAGAGCAGCGATGATGTTTTGACTAAAGATTTAGTATGTCATTGTGCCAAAGCCAACTATGTAGCTCCTGATAATGATGCCTGGAGGCATGAAGATTCTAGTTCTGATAGTGAACTGTTCAGTGACAATGATGATGACCAACAACAATCACCTCCTCCTCCTCCTCCTACACAACAAGCAAGGAAATCACAAGCTCAATCTTCACAAAGTCATGATCAAACTCAAGGACAAAGTGTAACTCCTTCGACATTGGTTCCTCTTCAAGTTATATTTCTAGATCAACAAAGAGATCAAAGGCTTAGAAGATACTTCTTCTATTCATGTTGATGCTGAGAATGTGGAAGTTGATGATGAAGGTGAAGAATCTATGGAGACTAAGTCTGAGTTTGAAACTGTTCAGGTTGGAAATAATATGGTCAATAGATTGAAGAAGAGACCTGCACAACAACAGAATGAAGAAGCCAGAGAAGAGGCAGCTGATCCAGATTTTATTGTTGAAGAGCCTGAAACTTCAAGGCCAAAGAAAAAGAAAAGGATGGCAAAGTTGCCTAAAAAGAAGAAGAAAAGGACTCCCAGGATCATTGTATCATCTCTTGTTGTACTTTCTACTTCACCTGCTTCTGTTTTTGTGTCTACACCCATTTCTAATGCTTCAACAGTTCAAGCAGAAATTTCTACATCACCAGTTCACATGCAGACAGATTATTTTGTGCAAACACCTGAGTTTGTGAATGTTGCTACCATTGTTCCATCTTTCATGGATGCTACAATAGTCACTACATCAGTTAAAGCAGCAACAACTTTTCAAGCCACTTATTCTTCAAGAGGAGAGTCTTTATTTGAAGGTTTAGATGACTTGGATCTAAATTTTTCTATAGGTTATGATGATTCTTAGATTAGAAGAAGGATATCTATTTTGTCAAAAGAATTTGACATGTATAAGATGGAAAAGGAGAAAGTTGAAGCTGAACAACCTTCTTCTTCAAGCTCAAGTGATCTTGATGTTCTGAAAAGTCAAATTTCTCAGTTAATGAAGTGGAAAGAAGAAGATGCAATTGAGAAGAAGTTGTTGACTGAAAGGATTAGTTCTTTGGAAACTCTGACTGCTCAACAAAGGGTTGATATTGATGTTTTGAAGAAGGAAAATCAAGACTTGAAGAAAAAGATTAATGATATTCAAGTAAAGGATAATCAAGCTGAAGTTGCTGGTGATATTTCTGAACCGGTATTTGTGGATATTGATGATAATGAAGTGGAAGATGAGAAGATTGATTATGAGAATTTAGATATTGATGAACATCCAAGCTTTATTGCTCATTTTGATGATAAAGATGATGATGATGTGACAGGAATGTTGGATCAGGTGGTTTGAATTCAACAACTAGTGCTATAGTGATTTACAATCCTTCAGGAATTTCTTTTGATGCTACTCATATTTCAGTTGTTACTTCTGATAAGGCTAAATATTGTAAAGATGTTGAACTTGAAGATTTAACTGATATGGAATATCCAAAGAAGATTATTGATTATTCTTTGCCTACTTTTCTTGATTTGTTTAAACAACATTCTGATATTCATTTGCAGAGAATGTATGTTGAAATATTTGAAGAGAAAGACTTCGAGGAAGGAGAAATTGTTGGTGGTTACTCAGGGAATGACTTCTATGATATGTTGAAGTTGATTCAGATCAAGTATTTGATTTTGAACAAGATGATCAGCTAGAGTTATTTGATTTTGAACAAGATGATCCAATGGATGAAAATTTGTATAATCTACAAACATTGAAGAAGATATTTGTCGCACCCCGAGAAATTCCGTCCCTTCCGGGGCGTGAGCAACAACAGATTGTCAGGATCGCAGTCTCCGGTCACACAACATGCGAGACCTATATGTCTGGTTATGCACGTACATCCAATAATTTGGATACAACAGTTTATTAATATCAGAGTTGCGAAAGTAAAGTATAGGTTAACGAAACAGTTCAATCATTCATAGTTTGCGGAAGCGTTAACTTAAAACAGTTTTCAAAACAACACAAGTTTAATGTTTGCGGAAGCGATTAAAGATGGTTTGGTAATACAAAAGTAACACGATCAATATTTAAATATTATCAAATGGCCTAAGACACTACAGTAGATGCATGGACTCAATCCTAGCATCCTAGTCCTTGTGCATGTGCCTTAGTTACCTGAGAAAACATGCGAGTAAAGAGTCAACAAAAAGGTTGGTGAGAGCACAGGTTTGTAATCAGCAGTAAACATTCAAATGTTTAAAGTAAAGTTTGCAGGTCTATTTTTCAATACAATGCAATATCAATTGATAGCTAGTCAATATGTGTTATATCATATGCGGGTTCGCAACCGAAGCTAACATGCTGCCTCCCGCCATATCCATCCAAGATATGGCAAATGTTGTTTGGTCAATTATGCACTGTTCCGACCTCCAGTCGGGGTGGCCATACGGCTCGCAACAGTGGGGCTTGTCAGGCCCAAATAGTACTATTCAGAATTACCACGCTGAGCGCAACGCGCTATTAACGGTTCGAGGTGTGTTTAATGAGGACTTATCAGTTTTGTGGATGAATGCCACACATATGCATATACGATATTAGCGTGTACAAAAATAACCAAAAGTGTGTAAGTTGTTCAAAAACAGTTGTAAGCAATGTTTTCTTCCCCAAAGGTAGAAAATGTAAAAAGGGGCCGTGAACTCACCTGTTACAGCAGTCCCGGTGTGTATGTGTTCGCGTCTGCGAATGCTAGCACCTGCTAGTATGCACCTATAACCATATAGGTGAAAGTATGTGTTTTGTGGTGTGTTGTATCCCATACAACTCCAAGTGTCGGTGTGCTCAACCGAGTGTGTGTGTTGGCTTGTGTTGTCTCGACGAATCGTTGGTGACACGATTGTTGTGTTTACGTGCCTCAATGCACATAAGACACCAAATGCATCCTATGACTCTAATCACATAAGTTACCATTTTTAGAAAGTTTCCAATTTAGGAAAGTGTGGTTATGAAATCCCATTTCATAAAACCAATAACTTCCAATATGTTTATAAAATCATGTTTTAACACTTAAAACGCATCGTCGGCGCATAAATCATCATATACGCCGTTTTGCCCAAATAAAGTTTCCTTATTTGGAAAGTATCCGTTTAAAACTCATTTTCACAAATCAAGGTTTCCAATATGTTTAGAAATGATTTTTAAACATATTTTAAGAATCAAAGTTCATCAAATCTTTCAAAAACATCAAAAGCCCTCTTTTGATTTTCAAAAGTTTCCATTTATAGTAAGTTTATACAAAACCATGATTTTGACAAAAATCAAATATCCCAATGTGTTCCTAAACACTCCAATACACATTTAACAACATCTAGACATGTCTAACATGTCTAGATCATCACAAATCCAAGACTTGCAACATAAAAGTTTCCTTTTATGGCAAGTGCACCAAATCATTACCAAATCAAACCTAACTTAACCAAAACTCGATTCTAACATTACTAAACACTAAAATCAGTAAATCCATGACAATAACACATCCAATCACCAACAATATCGTGTACAATAACCGTATGGAGTTGCATGTGGGTTTTAACCCATTGCATGTACGATCTAACTATAAGAAATCATGTAAAACTACCTTAGATGCAAGATTTCAGTGGTGATGGCTATTGATGATGGAGTTCTAGTGGGTTGATGGTTGCTCCAAGCTTCTTTATGGCTTCAAATACCTCCTACAAGCTCCAATGGCTCCAAATAGTCCACCAATGTAAGGAATAGCTCAAAGGATGGTACCAGGGGGATCGGAGGCTGATATCAGTGGGTTTTGGTCGCAAATGGATATGAGAGATCGAGTGAATTGCAAAGGAGCCGGATAGAAATGAGATGGGGTTGATTATAAGGAAATTTTGATCTGCATGGCCTTCGCGTACCGTGGAGGCCGATCAAAAGTTTTCATCGCGTACCGCGATGAGATTCGGGAGTCTCGACTCCCGGTTTTCGTCGCGTATCGCGGAGCCTTTCGCGATGGGGTTGTCGCGTACCGCGACGGGTCCCATTCCTTGATTTTCGATTTCGTTGATACGATTTCGCTCATACTCGATTTCTAACGCTTATTCTAAACATCTAATACATGTTTAACATATAATCACAAAGTAGCACATAAGTTTGGTTGATCACCAACGTTCGTCAGATTCGTGTGTGTGTTTTGATAATTCCTCGAATTATCTTTGATAGTTTGTGTTCGTGTGTAACGAAGTGTTTGCACGCTTGATTAATCCTAATCAACGTGTAATGCACAATTCAATAACTCCTCGAATTATTGTCTTGTGTTAGTGTTGTGTTTGCCACACTTGGTTTCCAAAACCAATGTGCAATGTACGATTCGATAGTTCCTCGAACTACCGTTTCGTAGTTGTTTGTGTTCAACATCATTAAATGAAATGCAACAAGTATGAATGTGAAATGTAAAGAAAGTAAGAGTTGCAATTTACCTGAAATTGCCGGGTGTCACATCATCCCCTTGTTGAAAGAAATTTTGTCCCGAAATTTGGTTGTTGTTGGTGGTGTTTGAGAAACAAGAGTGTTTGAGAAGCAAAAATTTTCTGGTTGTCACATCATCCCCTTGTTGAAAGGAATTTCGTCCCGAAATTTATTCGTTGTTGTCGGCGATCAACGTTGCCTGTTTGAAGAGATGGGGATATTTGCGCATCATCTGATCTTCACGCTCCCACGTGAATTCAGGTCCGCGTTTCGAGTTCCATCGAACTTTGACAATGGGTATCTTGCTCTGTTTGAGTTGTTTGACCTCACGGTCCATGATTTCAACCGCTTCTTCCACGAACCGTAGCTGTTCATCCACCTGGATCTCATCCGGTGGGACAATAAGTGTTTCGTCAGATAGACACTTTTTCAAGTTTGAGACGTGAAACATGTTGTGAACTCCATCGAGTTCGGCTGGTAAGTTGAGTTGGTATGCCACTGGACCAATCCTTTTCAGGATCTCGAAAGGTCCAATATACCGTGGGTTCAGTTTGCCTCGTTTACCAAAACGAATGACGCCTTTCCATGGCGAAACTTTTAGAAGGACTTTGTCTCCTATCTGAAATTCCAAAGGCTTTCGGCGTTTGTCGGCATAGCTCTTTTGACGATCACGAGCTGCTGCCATGCGATTTCTGATTTGCACGATTTTCTCCGTCGTTTCATGTACAAGTTCCGGGCCAGTGAGCTGACTGTCGCCCACTTCCGCCCAGCAGATGGGTGATCGGCATTTCCTGCCATAGAGTGCCTCAAAAGGCGCTGCTTTGATGCTTGTATGGTAACTGTTGTTGTAGGAGAACTCCACCAATGGTAAATGGGTTTCCCAGCTGTTGCCGAAGTCCACTACGCATGCTCGTAGCATATCTTCAAGGGTTTGTATTGTGCGTTCACTCTGGCCATCAGTTTGTGGCTGGTATGCTGTACTCATATCCAACCGTGTGCCAAGCGACTTTTGCAATGATTTCCAGAAGTTAGAAGTGAATCTGGCGTCTCGATCAGAAATAATGGAGATTGGCACTCCATGTCGCGAGACTACTTCCTTGACATAGATTCTGGCTAGCTTTTCCATTTTGTCATTCTCCTTGATCGCAAGGAAATGTGCTGACTTAGTCAGTCGGTCCACAATTACCCAGATAGTGTCACATCCACTAGGTGTTCGGGGTAATTTGGTAATGAAATCCATGGAGATTTGTTACCATTTCCACATGGGGATCTCGGGTTGGGTGAGTAATCCAGATGGTTTCTGGTACTCGATCTTGACTTTGGCACAAGTCAAGCATTTGCCCACGTAGGTGGCGATGTCGGCTTTCATGTGCGGCCACCAGTAAAGTACCTTCAGATCGTGATACATCTTATCAGATTCAGGGTGAATGGAATACCGTGATTTGTGAGCCTCGTCCATCACAAGGTCTCGTAGGTTTCCGTGACGTGGAACCCAGATGCGTTCCATGAAATAAAGTAAGCCATCGGCTTTTTCCGTAAGTTGTTGTTCCATTCCTCTTAGTGATTCAGCCGCTAAGTTTTCAGGTTTCAGTGCCTCCACCTGGCATTACGTATCTGTTCAGGGAGGTTGGGAAGGATTGTGAGCTGTAAAGCTCGTACCCTCTTGGGTTTCGAAGTGTTTTTCCGGCTTAGAGCATCGGCCACCACATTGGCCTTCCCCGGGTGATACTTGATAGCACACTCATAGTCGTTTAGGAGTTCGAGCCAGCGACGTTGTTGCATGTTCAGTTCCTTTTGTTCGAATATGTGTTGGAGACTCTTATGATCAGTGTATATCGTACACTTTGTACCACACAGGTAGTGTCTCCAGATCTTGAGTGCAAATACCACGGCTCCAAGTTCCAAATCGTGGGTGGTGTAGTTCTTCTCGTGGACTTTCAGTTGTCGAGAAGCATATGCGATCACCTTTTCTCGCTGCATTAGCACGCAGCCGAGCCCTTGTATTGAGGCATCGCAATATACTACGAAGTCATCCGTTCCATCAGGAAGTGATAAGATAGGTGCACTACAGAGCTTCTGCTTGAGAAGTTGGAATGCAGCTTCTTGTTTGTCAATCCAGAGATACTTCTTGTCCTTATGGGTTAGGGATGTAAGGGGTTGTGCTATCTTTGAAAATCCTTCGATAAATCGTCGATAATAGCCTGCCAAGCCTAGGAATTGTCGCACCTCAGTTGGGGTCTTTGGTGCTTCCCAGTTCTTGATTGCCTCTATCTTAGATTTATCCACATGAATCCCTTGTTCATTAACAACATGTCCCAAAAATTGGACTTCTCGAATCCAGAAGTCGCACTTTGAGAGTTTAGCGTACAGCTTCTCTTTCCGGAGTAGTTCGAGAGCCAATTGAAGATGCTCTTTGTGTTCCTCCTGGGTTTTGGAGTAGATGAGAATATCATCTATGAATACAATGATGAACTTGTCGAGGTATGGTTTGCACACTCTATTCATGAGATCCATGAATACTGCGGGTGCGTTTGTCAGCCCAAACGGCATAACTAAGAACTCATAATGGCCATACCGAGTGCGAAAAGCAGTCTTGGAGATATCTTCCTCCTGAATCCTCAACTGATGGTACCCAGATCGCAAATCGATCTTAGAGTAATAACTCGATCCTTGAAGTTGATCGAACAAATCGTCAATGCGAGGTAAGGGGTAACGGTTTTTGATCGTCACTTTGTTCAATTCCCGATAGTCAATGCACATACGGAAAGTGCCATCCTTCTTCTTTACAAACAAGACCGGAGCTCCCAGGGTGAGAAGCTTGGTCTGATGAAACCCTTGTCCAGCAACTCCTGCAGCTGGTTGGACAGTTCCTGCATCTCCGAAGGTGCAAGTCGATATGGTGCTCGTGCGATAGGTGCTGCTCCCGGCACAAGGTCTATGCGGAACTCCACTTGTCGAGGTGGTGGTAGTCCTGGTAGATCCTCAGGGAATACGTCGGGATAGTCGCATACGACTGGGATGTCTTCTATTTTCTTCTCCTCTTCAGTCTTGTCGGTGATAGGCGCCAGAATGGTTGTGTATCCCTTTCGTAGGCATTTGTAAGCTTTCATGCACGAGATGATGTTCAGAGGAGTGTCACTCCTTTCGCCCTTGATATCTAGAGTTTCTCTGCCAGGGAGAGGTATGCGCACAACCTTGTCGTGGCAAATGATTTCGGCCTGGTTTTCAGACAACCAATCCATGCCCACTACAACGTCAAAACTGCCTAGTGTAACCGGCATGAGGTCAATCTTAAATGTATGGCCTGCTAGCTCTAACGTGCATTCTTTCAGAATGTGCTTAGTCACAATTAATTTACCATCAGCTAGTTCTACTGTATACTCAAACTCTAAGGGCATTGGGGTAATGGCAAGTATCTCATTAAAGTCCTTAGATATAAAGCTTTTCTCAGCCCCAGTATCAAACAATACAGAAGCATAATTATCGTTCAAGAGATACGTACCGGTTGCAAGGTTGGGATCCCTCCTGGCCTCCTTGGCCCCAATCATGAAGGCTCGTCCCCTCGTGCCATTGTTCCCATTATTGTTCGGTTGGTTGTTGTTTTTTTTCAGGTGCGGGCAGTCCTTCTTGAAGTGCCCTGGTTTTCCACATTCGAAGCAGCCCTTTGGTGCTTCAAGTTGTTGCTGTTGTTGGGGTTGTGGGGTCTTTGCAAGTAGTTCACCCCTGCAGTCTTTAGCTGCATGTCCCCCTTTTCCACAGCGCTGGCATTGAAAGCGGCCACACTGACCCTGTGCATGGTGGAAGTTGCACTTGTGGCATTTAGGGTGTTTCCCGGCATAACCTCCTTGGTTCTGGGTGGTTGGGATGGGTGGGGCATAAGCTTGGGTTGATCCAAACTTACGTTGCTGTGGTGGTGGTTGAAGAGTGGAAGTCTTGTTCAGGGTGTCATCCCATTTTCGTTTGCCCTTGTCGTTAGTTGTGGTCACAGCACCACGAGGTGGCAAGAGTCCTTGTGCGACAGCTGAATCGGTAAGTTTGTGAGTTAGTCGCACTGTTTGTTGCATGGTGATGGGGTCAGCAGAAAGTACCATGCCCTGAATTTGAGGTGGTAGTCCCTCAATGTACTTCTCTATGTGCTTGAAAGGTGGGTTTGCCATTTCCGGACACAGGTTTGCCAGCTCATAAGATCGAGCTGTGTAAGCCTCGACCTCGGAACCAACCATCTTGTGGTTCCAAAACTCAGTCTCAAGTTTCTGCACCTCACCACGAGGGCAGTACTCACGGTTCAACATTTGCTTAAAGTTATCCCAGGGCATAGCGTTGGCTGCATCAAGCCCTAGGTTCTGAACATTGGCATTCCACCAAGTGAGGACAGCTCCCTCGAATGTCCCTGCAGCGAACTTGGCCCTGTCCTCGTTCCTGCAATTGCTCATGGCGAAGGCTGATTCTGCCTTCTCAATCCAACGTAATAGCCCAACGGCTTCCTCAGTGCCGCTGAATGAATGGGGTTTGCAATCCAGAAACATCTTGAATGTGCAGAGAGGTGGGTTAGGATTTGCTCCTAAGATATGCAAAGAGTAGAGTTGGGTTAAGTATCGAGTAAACATGTTGAATTGGAAACAAGTGATTGTGGTGCAAGGTGAATATGAACAGATTCATCACCTTGGTTCAGTGGGTTTTGATTACGGGCGGCTTCTCGTGCAGCAAGTACCTCCTCAACCCGTTCGTTGATGAGGGCGTTCAGTTCAGCTGCAGTAAGGTTGATGTTTCCACGTCCGCCTGCATTCCTACGTCCTCCACGTCTTCCAGCCATGATATTCATAGCGAGAATACGTGTTAGTGTTTGCCCAATGACTAATGTAGTGTGTGCGGTAGGTACTCGTGAGGAACATGTAGAGCGATCGGCTTCCACCGTCATGTGTAGTCACATGCGGTGACGATGATGACGCCATTTGCTATGGTGCGCGTAATAAGCGTGTGTATACAATCATGTATGCCAGTATCACAATACTAAGCACTAGGTGTTGTGTGGAGACTAGTGGTTATAGACTAAGTTCACTAAATGCAAACCTAATTCGCAATAACCGGAGTCTCTGATACCAATCTGTCGCACCCCGAGAAATCCCGTCCCTCCCGGGGCGCGAGCGACAACAGATTGTCAGGATCGCAGTCTATGGTCACACAACATGCGAGACCTATATGTCTGGTTATGCACGTACATCCAATAATTTGGATAAAACAGTTTATTAATATCAGAGTTGCGGAAGTAAAGTATATGTTAACGAAACAGTTCAATCATTCATAGTTTGCGGAAGCGTTAACTTAAAACAGTTTTCAAAACAACACAAGTTTAATGTTTGCGGAAGCGATTAAAGATGGTTTGCTAATACAAAAGTAACACGATCAATATTTAAATATTATCAAATGGCCTAAGACACTACAGTAGATGCATGGACTCAATCCTAGCATCCTAGTCCTTGTGCATGTGCCTTAGTTACCTGAGAAAACATGCGAGTAAAGAGTCAACAAAAAGGTTGGTGAGAGCACAGGTTTGTAATCAGCAGTAAACATTCAAATGTTTAAAGTAAAGTTTGCAGGTCTATTTTTCAATACAATGCAATATCAATTGATAGCTAGTCAATATGTGTTATATCATATGCGGGTTCGCAACCGAAGCTAAAATGCTGCCTCCCGCCATATCCATCCAAGATATGGCAAATGTTGTTTGGTCAATTATGCACTGTTCCGACCTCCAGTCGGGGTGGCCATACGGCTCGCAACAGTGGGGCTTGTCAGGCCCAAATAGTACTATTCAGAATTACCACGCTGAGCGCAACGCGCTATTAACGGTTCGAGGTGTGTTTAATGAGGACTTATCAGTTTTGTGGATGAATGCCACACATATGCATATACGATATTAGCGTGTACAAAAATAACCTAAAGTGTGTAAGTTGTTCAAAAATAGTTGTAAGCAATGTTTTCTCCCCCAAAGGTAGAAAATGTAAAAAGGGGCCGTGAACTGACCTGTTACAGCAGTCCCGGTGTGTATGTGTTCGCGTCTGCGAATGCTAGCACCTGCTAGTATGCACCTATAACCATATAGGTGTAAGTATGTGTTTTGTGGTGTGTTGTATCCCATACAACTCCAAGTGTCGGTGTGCTCAACCGAGTGTGTGTGTTGGCTTGTGTTGTCTCGACGAATCGTTGGTGACACGATTGTTGTGTTTACGTGCCTCAATGCACCTAAGACACCAAATGCATCCTATGACTCTAATCACATAAGTTACCATTTTTAGAAAGTTTCCAATTTAGGAAAGTGTGGTTATGAAATCCCATTTCGTAAAACCAATAACTTCCAATATGTTTATAAAATCATGTTTTAACACTTAAAACGCATCGTCGGCGCATAAATCATCATATACGCCGTTTTGCCCAATAAAGTTTCCTTATTTGGAAAGTATCCGTTTAAAACTCATTTTCACAAATCAAGGTTTCCAATATGTTTAGAAATCATTTTTAAACATATTTCAAGAATCAAAGTTCATCAAATCTTTCAAAAACATCAAAAGCCCTCTTTTGATTTTTAAAAGTTTCCATTTATAGTAAGTTTATACAAAACCATGATTTTGACAAAAATCAAATATCCCAATGTGTTCCTAAACACTCCAATACACATTTAACAACATCTAGACATGTCTAACATGTCTAGATCATCACAAATCCAAGACTTGCAACATAAAAGTTTCCTTTTATGGCATGTGCACCAAATCATTACCAAATCAAACCTAACTTAACCAAAACTCGATTCTAACATTACTAAACACTAAAATCAGTAAATCCATGACAATAACACATCCAATCACCAACAATATCGTGTACAATAACCGTATGGAGTTGCATGTGGGTTTTAACCCATTGCATGTACGATCTAACTATAAGAAATCATGTAAAACTACCTTAGATGCAAGATTTCAGTGGTGATGGCTATTGATGATGGAGTTCCAGTGGGTTGATGGTTGCTCCAAGCTTCTTGATGGCTTCAAATACCTCCTACAAGCTCCAATGGCTCCAAATAGTCCACCAATGTAAGGAATAGCTCAAAGGATGGTACCAGGGGGATTGGAGGCTGATATCAGTGGGTTTTGGTCGCAAATGGATGTGAGAGTTCGAGTGAATTGCAAAGGAGCCGGATAGAAATGAGATGGGTTGATTGTAAGGAAATTTTGATCTGCATGGCCTTCGCATACCGCGGAGGCCGATCAAAAGTTTTCATCGCGTACCGCGATGAGATTCGGGAGTCTCGACTCCCGGTTTTCGTCGCGTATCGCGGAGCCTTTCGCGATGGGGTTGTCGCGTACCGCGACGGGTCCCATTTCTTGATTTTCGATTTCGTTGATACGATTTTGCTCATACTCGATTTCTAACGCTTATTCTAAACATCTAATACATGTTTAACATATAATCACAAAGTAGCACATAAGTTTGGTTGATCACCAACGTTCGTGAGATTCGTGTGTGTGTTTTGATAATTCCTCGAATTATCTTTGATAGTTTGTGTTCGTGTGTAACGAAGTGTTTGCACGCTTGATTAATCCTAATCAACGTGTAATGCACAATTCAATAACTCCTCGAATTATTGTCTTGTGTTAGTGTTGTGTTTGCCACACTTGGTTTCCAAAACCAATGTGCAATGTACGATTCGATAGTTCCTCGAACTACCGTTTCGTAGTTGTTTGTGTTCAACATCGTTAAATGAAATGCAACAAGTATGAATGTGAAATGTAAAGAAAGTAAGAGTTGCAATTTACCTGAAATTGCCGGGTGTCACATCATCCCCTTGTTGAAAGAAATTTCGTCCCGAAATTTGGTTGTTGTTGGTGGTGTTTGAGAAACAAGTGTGTTTGAGAAGCAAAAATTTTCTGGTTGTCACAATATTTGATTTAAAAGTTCAAAGAGGTGTTCCAAAAACATCAGTGGCTCAGATGAAAGAAAAGACTTACATGGAGTTGTGGAAGGAGAATCAAGATGAAAGCAAGTATATACTTGATCACTTGTATATTTTTAAGCAAATGATTGAAGAGATAGAAGGAAAAGTTCAAGAAGACCAAGCTATATACAATTCACAAGATTCAATATTGGATCTAAGTCAAAGATGCAAGGAAGAATTGTTAGCTATGGTTACTTTCACAACATTCCAGGAAGCATAAAGGATAAAGGATGTTATGTAGTCAAAAGGACTTATGGATGTCAATATTTTGGAAAAGCACTAGATATGATGTCATTACCATCTTTTGAGTGTATGCAGTTATCTCGGTTAAAGATGATAAAGCCCATTCAGACTAAACATAATGATACATTTGCGAAGTTATTGAAAAAAGAGGCTAAGTATGAGTGGAGTTTGTTGAGTCCACAAGTAAGAGATAAGTTGCTTGGATATTCAAAGCCTAAAGTTTTTACAAGACCAAGGTTGAGGAGGATAGAACAGAGGTGGAATCCTTATTTCAGGTTCTGATTCTGTGATGAAAATACATCTGAAGCTGTTATTTTGTTAAGACAAGAAGCGAAATGGAGGGTGATTAGGATGTTGGATCCTATTTGAATAGTAAATTGTTCAAAATAAGATATTGATTTGCTGAATGTAGCTGAGATCTTTGCTGATGATGGATATCATGATGTTGGAATTAGTAACAAAGACATGGCAGTTCAGTTTCAAACAATTGCTCAGATGTGTTATACTTTGGCTATACATAATGGATGTAGCAGGGAAGATGTAAATTACTTGTATGTTGAGCTTATGAAAGTACAAAAAGAAATTGATGATAGAGATGCTAAACTGGAAGCTGAAAGGTTTGCTAAGATTCCAAGATCTGTTGTTATTCGTGCCGCTGATAATGTGTTTGGAGAAACAAGTGAAGTTCCAAGTGACGACTGAAGACGAAGATTGAAGATTTTGATCGCAACTATTAAGGGGGAGTTTGTTAGTACATATTTGTAATAGGTTGCTTATCAAAATATGTAATTTATAGAAAGTTAGTTGAGGTTTGGCTGAGGTTCGTCTGGCCCAAGAACCTTAGCAGGTTCGGTGAACCTATTAGGTTTGTCTGTCTAGGTTCGTCCAGCGAACCTCTAGGTTCGGCTGGCGAACCTAAGGGTTCGGCTAAGATAGGTTCGGCTGACAGTCTGTATATATTGGAGGTTTGTCTGATTTTGTCATAACTCTTGTAAATTTTCTGTGTATTCTCTCTGTGTGAGATTTCTCTATGTGAGATTGTATTTCATTGTAATCAGTTTAGATTGATTAATGAAATGGAGATGATTATTGAAATGCTTGTTCTTCTTTGATTCTTATAGATCAAATATAGATTCCACGTATATTTGATTGTTCATAGGATTTCGTTATACGATCAAGATCAACATCAGTAGATCAACACAAGGAGTAAGTCCATTCCTGCTCAGACTGCTTCAATCGAGTGAACTGTTACGCACAACCAATCAGGTCCAATTAACTCTTGTTTATATTCCTATTTCATTTCACATGTAGAACCAAAGAATATCAAGATGGCTCTTAAGGAATCCAGCTGGATCGAGGCTATGCAAGAACAGTTGATGCAGTTTCAGAAGCTCAAAGTGTCGAATCTGGTTCCCTTGCCCAAAGGAAAACAACCTATTAGAACTAGATGGGTATTCAGAAACAAACAGGAAGATTCGAGTGTCAACATCAGAAACAAAGCATGTATGTAGTTTAGGGCTTCTACCAACAGGATGGAATTGACTATGAAGAAGTCTTTGCTCCTGTTGCAAGACTTGAGGCGATCCGTATATTCTTAGCCTACCCATATATGAATTTCACTGTTTTATCAGATGGATGTGAAGACAACATTAATGTATGGACAGGTTAACGAAGAGATTTATGTATGTCAACCTCCTGGCTTTGAGGACTCAAAGCATCCTGACCACGTCTACAAATTATACAAAGGCTTATACGGTCTTCATAAAGCCCCTCACGCGTGGTATGTTGCACTCACTAATCACCTTCTAGCAAATGGATATATACGTGGAGCTGTTGATCAGACACTGTTCGTTCGCATGGATAAGGATGATTTACTTCTCGGCCAAATCTATGTGGAGGATATTATTTTTGGTTCCACGAGCTCGGTGTTGTGCAAGGAATTTGAGGACGTGATGAAGAAGTGCGAGATGAGCGCAATGGGGGAAATAACCTTCTTATTGGGTCTTCAGGTAAAACAAGATCAGAAGTGGGCGCTGATTCATCAGGGAAAGTATGTGACCGACATACTCATGAAATTCAACATGTTTGATTCTAAGCCCGCTTCCACTCATATGGCTGCTCGACCTGCCTTAACTTTGGATCTTGATGGAGAAGATGTTGATCAGCATCTCTACAGATCGATTATTGGTTCACTGGTGTACCTCATAGCAAGTCGACCCGACTATATGTTCTCGGTGTGTTAGTGTGGCAGATATCAAGAATATCCGAAGACATCTCACCTGATTGTTGTCAAGAGAGTTTTTCGTTACCTTGCTAGCAAACCAAAACTTGGTTTGTGGTATCCTAAGAATTCTAAATTTTAACTATTTGCTTATTCTGACAGTGATTTTGGTGGATGTAATTTAGGCTAGAAGTCGACCACATGTGGATTGCAATATTTGAGAGATCGCCTTGTCTCATGGAAATGCAAAAAGCAGGCAACCGTATCCATATCTACTGCTGAGGCTAAGTATGTTGCTGCATCAAGCAGGTTGTTCACAAATCTTTTGGATGCAACATCAGTTTTTGGATTATGATTTGAATTTCCTTGACTCTCCTATTTATTGTTATAATGATGCAGTTCTTCATGTCATCAAGAATCCGGTACAACACTCCAAAACTAAATAGATTGACATCCGGACTCACTTTATCCGTGACTGTTTCGAACGTAAGCTAATTCATCTAGAAAAGGTCCACACAGATGACAATCTTGTGGATCTTTTTACTAAACCGTTCGAAACAGCTCGCTTTCACCACTTTGTCTCATCACTCAAACTAATAAGTTTTGATTAACCACCTTTTTGTACAGACGTTAAAATTTGTGTTTTTGTTTTCGTTTATTTTCATTTTTAGCACAAATGCATAAACGCATGTGTTCCACTAAGGAGATTAGATGTGATCAGTCAAAAAGATTAAATGAATAAATGAAAAGTTAAGTTAAAATATGACAAGATAGAAAATGCAAAAACTATTTGACTTCTTGCAAAAACTTAGAACAAAAATGATATTATGTTCTAATAAACTTGAAATCGCTTTGAGCAAAATTGGGTATTTTCTATGTTTTCTAAAAACAAAGAGAGGAAAATACATACTAAACCATCTTCTGTTTTGCGTAACCAAGACCTAGATGTGTGACGTTAAGACCAATGTGTATGCAGATCGGTAAAATCAAAAGATGCTAAATATGCACAAGGATGATAGAACCTCGTCTTGTTCTTGATTCTAATATAAAATAATAAGATCTGTTTTTTCTCTTCTCATCTAAAACTCTGTCATGACATTTCAAGTTCGTTATAAAAAAATAAAATTTTTGAACAAACGATTTTACAAAATTGATAGGTTGCATAATGGAAGTAGATAACATATTTTATCACTCCTTAACTTCTCAAGGATTTGAGAGAAACCCGTATAAAATTTTGATCTCAAATCTTATCTTTGAAAAATGGAAAGACAAGCGAAAATCATTCATGGGATACGGTTATTATAAAGTTGTGTTTCATTATGAAATATAATAAGATAAACTAATTCTGAAAAAGATTTGATCCCATGAAATTGACCCGACTTAAACTTGAACTTATCCAAAAGTTTAAATTTTATTTTAGTTTATTTCAATTTTTATTAATTTATTTTATTTTATTTCATTTTATTTTAAACTTAAGAAAAATCAACAAATTAAAGGATCTCAAAAATGAGAAGTTTACAAAATAGGAGTACACGGAGGGAGTACACGAACCAGGAGTACACGAACATGTTCGTGTACTTTCCATCGCCTATATATAGTTCATGAACACTCCATTTCTATTACCCTGACTTCGTGAACTCCAGACTTGCTTTCAGACATTTTCTCGTATCCGTGAACTCTAGACAAAATTTACTCCGACCATCTTGTAGATAAAATAAAACCGAACCTAGATATAGATTTTGAAAAAATTTGGACCGATAGAACTCGAGATATTCAAAGTTTTCTAACTTCGTATACTTCAGTTCATAAACTTCAACTGTTTTCCAAAATTCTTTGAAACCATTATGAATAGGAAATCGAGCTTATAATATGTTGATTGTCTCTTAATTCTGAGTCAATCAAGATCAAAATGAATTTAAAAGGAGCAAAATTGAGAAAGTTATGGAAGAAAAACAATACACGAAAATTTGGATTTCGTGAACTCATACATTGTCGTGAACTGTATTTCTTTCGTGAACTTAATAATTTTTGTGAACTTGTTTTAACTTTAAAGTTTGTTTTAACTGATTTTATTTCTTTTTCAAATGGCCGATTTACGATTCGTTCCTGACCCCAACATGACGGCTTTTCTGGGAGACCTGCCCACCAAGCACGACATGTTGAAGTCAATGGTCCACGGGTTGATTCTTTCTCCCATCAAATTTTCTATTATGGAGTGTCCCACCATATGCTCAAGCTTAATTCACAATTTCTGGAATTCTGTTACCGAAGACATAGACTCAAACAGGAAATTCTGTTTGTTCGGGAAGTTGCAAGGGCTATCGGTGTTGATTTCTGAGCAAATCATCTAGGAATGCCTTCAGTTTGGTGACAAGGCGTCTGACTCAACTGAGCTAGATGATCAACTGGTTGAGGCCACACTGTTATGGATGGAATATTGTCACACCCCGAGCCGGCGGGCTGGATCGACTTTCCCGTCGGGCAGAAGGTTCTCGGGGCGCGATATTGTTTGATAATCATAGTGATCAGATTGTTTACATGGCACATGATGTATAAATAAGAAACACTGAATGTCATAGTCATAGAATTACAAAGTTAAATTACATTGTCATGTTCATAATTTAACTAAGTAAATCTACCAAGATAAATTATAAAGTAGTTATCTTGTCTTTGCACAAGATTTGCAAAAGATGATTCAAAGTTTTGTCATTCAAAAGTATGGACAACACAAAATGAAGCTAGATCTTCTAAAAGTCCTCTAGCTTAAGTCCTGAATGATTGGTGACTAAACATGTTCGTCACTTGAGAAAAAAAACATACATTTAACAAGTCAACACTATGTTGGTGAGTTCATAAGTTTAGTAATTAAAAACAATTGATTTCTTGCGATTCACAATCACAATGTCATACACAAGTCTTATTGATGATTGTCTCATTTGTCTCACACAATGTCCACTCCATAGTTATACTTACAAATAGTGTTTCACCCAAATCAAGCATGCTTATATATAGGCCTTACGTAGGGGAAGCAAGCCCCAGCCGACATCCCACCACATACTTAACCGAATTCAACACCACTTGTATTACAACTATGGATACCTATTTCTATCTCACATGTGTTCACCCTAGTTGATATTCACCCATAAATTGTGTTCATCACCCGTAGTATTATATGTATAGAATAAAAGAGTATGAGGGAAGTAAGTTATCGTAACCGAAATGATGATAAACCCTCAGTGTTTTAAGGAAAATAGATTTATTAAATCTTATCCTTATTATTATTCTCTCACTTGTAGGGTTAACTGTAATTCACTTCTAATAACAGAAGCAACAGTTAACTTATCAGTAATGTAATTGGCCTAAATGTATAGAGCATATATGGGACCCATTATGGACCTCACGTAATCAGACCAAAATGCCTCCCAAATACCTCCACCCCATTTGTGTTCTCATAGTTTCATTGCCTTCAACTAGACTATTACCAAACCGGACTGTGTCGCCCTGTTACCGATCATACGTTACCGGCCCATGATAACAATACGATCAACGTACCGACCTCACTCGCCGACGGTTTGTCAAACCTATGGTACCACTACGCTATCGTCGGTTTAGTAGCACTAAATTAAATGGTAAACGATTCATTTTTAAGGGACTTACAATTGGACATGATCTCATGAACACATGATTGTTGTGATATAATGCTAGCAGTCTTAATAGTAATTAATAGTTGTCATCTGTTCACCCATTGTCATCATCTCTGTGTCATCTGTTCCAGTGTTATGTGTTCTCATAGTCTTTAACAAAGTGTTATAAGAACTTGTCTTAGTACACAATGTTAGTAAATGTGTGAATGATATTATTATCATGAAATTATGTTATCATGATTATATTATTGTTATCACTTGTAATTGTCTCAGTGTTATCTCAATGTCACCTCAGTGTTAATAACAAAGTGTTATAAGATTACATCTTAATACACTTTTGTTATTTCAGAGTTTGGATGATATCAAGAAATTATATTATCGTGACATCATCCTTGTTATGTTTTAATGGTGTAATCCAAATAAAATGAACACAATGCTATGATCTCTAGTCTTTAACACTGTTGCATAAGATCACATCTTATTATACAATGTTAGCATATGTGAGGTATGACATCTTGAAACAATGTTATTATGATGCCAACCTTGATATCCCAAGTAATTGTCTCAATGTTGTCTCAATGATATGTATTCTCAATGATTTTAACGTGTTATAATAGCTCGTCTTATTACACAGTGTTAATAAGTGTAGTGAATGATGTCCTCATGAAATCATGTTATCATGAGCATCACTCTTGTTGTCTCGGTGTTATAAGCCCGTTGTTATGAGATCTAGCCTTGATGCATTGTGTCATTCATTTTGGTGGGATGGTATCATGAAGTTATGTTATCATGATATCATACATGTTATTTCACACACAAGCACACGTAATGATATGATCAGGTAATAATATGATAATTAAGATAAAACAATATTATCTAAATCACATGATGATTGAAATATAATACTAAAGATTTTAAATAAATAAAAGAGTTAGCATGTTTCTCAGCCCCGAAATTAAAATCAAAAGATTAGAAAAAGGGCAGATGAACTCACCTATGTTACTATGTAATAAATCACAAAGCTACACGCACTCGTTGTTTGTAGCCTATATATCTTGAGCACTTGAGTTGTTTTAGGAGGATTCGAACACTATAAGTATTTATAGTTAACATATGTAAGGTTTTGGTCTAGGCGTTGCTATGATTTTCTCTAACTATTCCAAATGCATTACCCGTTCATAACCCTTATCCCAAAGATAATGACTATTAAACCTTAGTTATATAGGGTTTATGTTAATTACATTCATAACTCCTTTTAAGGAAATCATCATTTATGAAAGTCATTTAGTTAGTCTTTAAGTTTACATGATTAGACTTAGGTAATCCCATTCGATTAACTCTAAGTCCGTTACTAGATCTTTGTTTCCCATTGTTCTTTGATCGCTCATGTGTACAAATTAGGGAAATTTCAATTTGAACTATCTAACTTAGTTGTATGTTTGCATGGAATTTCTGAGTATTAAGTGTTAACTATGTGATTAACACTTAGATACTTAGATTGGGTTCTTGATTCCTTGTCACCCATTACTTGTGTTAATGTAGTTAGAGAACTTTGATGTTGAAACTTTTGTTTTTGACTAATATGAAATCCCCTTTGATTGTTTATAAACCAAGTTTAAAACATAGAATTATTAGGGTTTGGGTTAACTCTTAACAGCCAACATTAGTAAATATTTATTTCCAACACCCTCATTTATAGTTTCTTTTAATAAAATCCAAGTGTTCTAAACCTATTTGATAGTTACCATTCATGTTTGTACCCTATATTAGTCTTAGAGAAATTGGTGTTGAAATCCATGACATAAGTGATACACAAACCCATGTATAAACTACAAAACCCTAATAGATTTCCCCAAGTGACAACCCAAGTATTATTCCCATGCATGCAATTTACGTAGCCCAAACCCATGCATTCAGCCGAATAGGATTAACTATGCGAATGGTATTGGGGCTAGCCATGCGACCGAATCATATGGGTCGACTAGGATGGCCATGCCAAAAGGAGAGGTCCGGCCGAATGTGGTTCATGCTAACGACAAGGTCCGACCTAATTGGGTTGTGTGCGAATGACTTCATGCGAATGTGGCCCCCAACCGAATGAGAAGGCATGCGAATGGGTGATGGTCATGCGAAGGAAAGGGCTAGGCCGAATAGAGGTAGTGCGGAATCCATCCGGTGCAGAATCCTTTTTTTGAACTAAATGCCTAGCCCTTGCTGTACCACATGCTCCCCACTCATCCTAAGGTGGTTTTGTGTAGTTTCGCTAAGGTTAGGTGAGCTAGAACTGGTTTTTGAAGGTTTCAAACAAGAGGGGTTTGAAAACCCTAAAACCAAAGCTTACAAATCGATTTTACCTCGATTTGGTTGTTTCTTGGCTCAGATTGTTTGTACTTTCAAGATCTACATTTTGTTGTGGTCGTTTTGACACCAAAATGGCTCGATTTGGTGAAGAAATGAAGCTTTTGTCTTCAAATTTCTAGAGAGAGTGGGTTTAGAGAGAGAATCTGGGTGTGGGTTCTAGAGAGAGAATAGGAATGTGGGAAATGAGGGAAAATGGTTCTTTTAGGGTATTTATACCCCGTATGAGTTCGGGTTTGTTTCGGTTGCTCGGTTTCGTTTACGTTATGGTTATGAAGTGTTAATTACGTATAGTTTTGTATCATTAGTTTAAATTAACTCTTTTTAGGTTGTGATTCCTAATAAATATTATTTTATTAAAATTTTTTCGTTATTTTAAAGTTCGTGATCGTCTAATTTTACCACTTCGTCAGAAAACGTAACTTACGCGCGTTTTCGTACAGAGCGCTAACTGTACGAATACGATCGTACGTTTCACTTTCTGATTTGGTTTCCTTTTTGTCAGAAGTAGTTCAGAACGTTAAACCCACAGATATGGTTGTGTGAATCGTCACCCACGCAAACACACTGTCAGTTTATTATTCGTATACGATACTAAGTTGTTGTTTTGCATTGGACATTCTCACAGACGGATTCAACTAAGGATAACTGTTTTCACATTGTCATGATAAATTTCACATTGTTTTCTCATTGGATTGTCGGCCATCTGATTCCTGTTTATTTGTGGATATCAGATGGCAACCGACTGTACTTGTCATTTGTTTTCACATTGTTTCACATTGTATTGTTGTACATTTATAATTCAATTCTCATTGAAATATATACAACTGTAAATTGTTTCCACTGAATTGTTATCACATACTGTTCATCACATAGTTTTTACACATAGTTTAGGTGTAAGTACACACACCGTACAGATTTGTCGGACGGTGATGTACCAGTTGTCACAAATATGAAGAAGTTACTCCTCCCCTACTGGTGGTACTTGGCTCATGTCATGATACAGTTCCTTTTAGGAAGAAAAGGGGATATGATGTACTCAATCAAACACTCAGTTCTTACATGGTGGCCATTGCTTTGAGAGTAGATTTAAATTTTTCAAGGATGGTGTTCAAAGATATGTACGATAACATGAAGGGCAAAAGGAAAGAGAGATTCCTGGAATTCCCAAGGTTCATCTAAATAATCATCAACAAACGACATCAGAATCTTGTTCCCACTGTCGATATGTTGGTTCAGAAGAAGATACCACATGATATTTTCTCTTAAATGGTTATGAACAAAAATAGGAGGGATATCTTTACAGATTGTTTGGCAGATTGTTTTCTGAACTTGAGGATGAAATTGCAAAGTAGGCAACCACCATAGCCTTTGTGGCTGAAGAGCACGATTAAGCACAAGCAGCTGCACAGACTGAAAAGGCCACATCCTCTTATTCATCTGACTCTTCTACAGAGTATGTGTTTGAGAAACGATAAAGATTTCCCGCCAATCAGCGTGAACGGAAAATAATGAGGGTGAATAAGGCAACTGAGGCACCCAAATCTCCTTCCTCAAATGACAATGATGAAGACTACGTGCCTTCCCAGAGTCTGCATGAAAGAAGAGGCTTAAGATGGTGTCAAGGAGGATTGGTGATCCTTTCTTGAAGAAACGCAAAGTAACAGAAGCCACCGAATCACCACAGAAACCACCACAACAACCACCTCAATCCACCCAACCACCTAAACAACCATTCACTCAGACCACCCAGCCACTTCAATCACCACCACCACATAATACTACGCCACGACAACAAAACATTTCATCCACCCAGCCACTACAAACACCACCATCACCACCCCCACCCAAACCAAGCTCACGACCACATTCACTCATACCAAAGTCACTTCTCTCACCCTCCATCTCCACCAAAGGCCAAAGCTGACAAAGGAAAGGATCCCATGGGAACATCATCATCATATCAGCCCGAGCATGTGCCTATAGATCTCAATTTTCTTTAGGCTCTGGTCTTTGCTCTTTAACAAGATTCAACAAAGAAATATCTAGAAAATGATCAAGAGTCTAGAAAATGACATCAGATATCTGTTGAACGAGAATGTTGTTTGAAGAAAGAGGTGGCCGCTCTCAAAAGTGCAAAGACTGATGAACAACAAAAGAAGGATGATGAGATCGAGAAAGATAAGGATGATGATAATAATGAGGCTTATAAAGAAAATAAATATGATAAGAAAAAAGATGATGGCAATGATGATGATGATGATGGTGCTGATAAAGATTGAGCTAAAAAGAAAGATGATAAACGAGATGATGACGACAAAGGTGGCAGTGATAAAGGGAATGCATCTTCAAGCACGCCCACCGAAGAGTTCGATAATTACTTATTTGATGATCTTCCTAAAGATCTAACCTTTTAAGGGCTTGCCGAAGACATGAAGAATGCATGATTCAATGACATGTTTAAAGATATTAGTATGGACTCGGTTTATGACGCCATTGTGGATAAAAGAACTTGAGGAGATTCATGCTACCTCGTTAGGAGCATCTAATGAGGAAGAATATGAAGACATACTACTCGGGAAAGTTTCTATCGATCCATACCTAGACTACTTGTATGCTCACAAGTATGTTGACGCTCTAGGAGACGAGGTCACCGGCTTCCACAACGTAATTGAAAGTTGGTTTGACAAGAAGAAAGAATGGAAGCTTGCTCCCAAAGCAATGCAGCAATCCTGGATTTCCTCAAACAAAGACGAAGATGTTGAGGATCCAGAGTACCTATACACTGCAAGCTCACGTGATGTTTACACTTTGCAACAACATGTCACGATTCCTAAGTTGGAGTTATGATAAAGAAAAGCAGCTATAAGTGGTGAAACGATTTAACATGACATTAGAGTAGTTTCGAAAACCTCAGGACTTCTCCTCCTTACCCAAAATAGATCTAAGGAGCATCACCCATGCATTATTCAAGATTGTCTCCGAAGGCAATCAGGCTTATTTGTTTGTGAATTTTTTGAAAGATCAATGCGACAGAGATTTTTCCATAATGAAGCCTCTGCAAGGAAAGAGAATTCGGCACAAGTATATGCAAGATTTGATAAAGAATGGAGCCATGGATTTATACTAAGTATCCACCACCAAATACAGAGAAGTCAGTTCCTGTCCATATGAGGGTAGCTGATGACACACTCAGGGACTTTAAGTTCTCGTACTTCGATGAGCTAAAGTTTGGAATTGTCATAGTGCGAGACTCAGAAGATTTCTTCATTCTAGACCTGATGGGCTTCCTGAAGTTCAGAACGACTACCATGACTGTGCTATTTCAAAATCCAATTAGAGTGGTAGGTGGTTACGATCAAGAGGTGCCATTTGCAAGGGTAGTCGCTTTGGCAATTACTCATAATCTTTATGCCAGTGCCGAATCTTTAAAGAAGACTCTTCAGATTGATTTTTAGCTTGATGGACTAAGGGTTTGTTTAGAATTTAGTATTAAAGTATTACTCATAAGAGTAATTAATTAACTTATTGATTAATTCAGCATAGAACTTACCTAGACAGGAGTCTAGTAGTATAAACAAACATGTATGAAGCATATAATAAGTAAAAGCATTTACATAAAAAAGTTTAAATAAAAAGGTTTACGCATGCTTCTCAGCCCAGCGTTTGAAAACAAAAATGTTTAGAAAAAGGGCAATGAACTCACCTGTGTTGCTCCGTACTTTACTACCACAAAATACGCTCTCGTTGTTGTAGCCTATGTTTCTTCAGTTCCGGAGTTGTTTTAAGAGAATTCGAATACAATAAGTATGTACAATAGTCACATCTAAGGTCTTGGTCTCAGTGTGCAACTAAGTGTCCTACATGACTAACGAACTTCTAAAACTCTATCTTCTAGTCTACTTAGTACCCATATCCCACAATTTAATCATAACAAGCCTTTAATTAAAACGTTTCTAATTTAATTTACTTTAGATTAATTATTTAGTCAAAATCATTTATTTTAATTCAATAAAATTTATAAATCATTTTCTTTTATTAAAACATAATTAACTTAAATGAAAAGACATTTAACATATGATGGGCTTTAGTTAAGCCCATTGGGCCCACTTCGGCCCATTGCTAGTCTTTGATTTCCAAATGATCACTAATCAAAATCCTTGAATAATTCGACATAGAAAATTAAATCATCCAAGTTAGTTATCCGTATTGAGACTTTTCCTAAGATTAGTGTTAATACTTAAATTAACACTCCATCCTTTAAGCCTTTGTTTTGATCCACATGAACTCATGATAATTTTCCCAATGTTTTAAGCTAATTTAATAGGTGTTAACACTCATGTTGAGTTGTTAGTGGGTTTTAAGAAAACTCTTGTTATTGAAACCCTAACCCATAATCGTCTTAATCACTCTTTATTATTAAAATGGGCCTTAGTATTATTCCCATCCACACATACACACATGTTGTTCCCATGCACTCACACTCACCCCACACATACCACTTGTATTCATTATGTAAAAAGGGTGACAATTTTTTTTTCTAAAATATGCAAGCATGAGTGTTTATCCTTAGTTTCAAGTTCTAAACGACCAACTCAAGTTCAGGCAACTCATGTGTTCGATCAGGGCCCTAGGTGTGTTAATAAGGGGTTAGGTTCGCTGCCTATGCGGGGTTAAGCATGAGGTTCGGCTAACACCCAGCTTGCTACCAAAGGTTCGTTGTCCATAGAGTTTAATATTTTCAAGGTTCGGTTGCTAAGGTTCGGCCAGTATCAATTTTGCCAGTTTAGGTTCGCTCAGCCTAGGTTCGTGACATTTTTGACTATCCGTTTGTGGATGGTAAACTGTACTCGGATTTAAGTGCGTCCCTAGAGATTTCTGTGATGATTGCTAGAACCTTGATGTGAATCTGCTGTCTCTATCTGAAATGATAGACAATGGTACACCGTGATGCACCACTATTTTGTTGAGGTACAGTCTCGCCAGTTTATCAATCGAGAAGGTCTCACACTTTGGCAAGAAATAGTCAGATTTCGTCAATCGATCAATGATGACTCAAATGGTATCATGACCACTGGAAGTGTGGGGTAGCTTCGTATTGAAATCTATAGCTATTTGTTCCCACTTCCAGAGCAAAATCTTATATTTTCCCTTTAAATATGACGGCTTCTGGTCTTCCGCCTTTACTTTCGCACACGTAAGGCATCGACCGACGTATTCGGCTATGTCTTTCTTCATTCCCGGCCACCGATAAAATCTCTGCAAGTCTCAGTACATTTTATCAGCGCCTGGATGTACCGATTATCTGGTTCTGTGTGCTTTCTCAAGAATAAGTTTTCTCGGTTCATCTACTGCAGGAATTTCACCCACTATTTTGGTAGTAGGTATTCCATCTGGTTTTGTCTCAAGCTATCTTTCTTCTCTACAATCTGACACACTTCATAAAGTTTTCATATGTGGCTCTCACAACTCTCTAGATCTTCATGTCACGCATGATGAATTCTAGGTTATTTTATATAATCATATACATGTTTCACCACCTTTTAATTATGTTCTCAGATTTGAAGGTGTACTTTATATGTTGGGGAGATCTACCTAGAATGTGGTAACCCTATTAGATGTACTTTACGCATGTGAATTGATTACCGTGAACTTAACAAAGTCACTATCAAGAATCGGTATACACTACCCCGAATTGATGATCTGTTCGATCAGTTACAAGGTTCGAGTTACTACTCGAAGATTGATCTCAGATATGGTTATCATCAACTCAAGGTACAAGAGGCAGATGTTCCAAAGACAACATTCAGGACGTGTTATGGCCATTACGAATTCTTGGTCATGCCATTTGCGCTGAAAAATGCTCCAATAGTATTCATGGATCTAATGAATTGGGTTTGCAAAACCTATCTTGATAAATTTGTCATTGTTTTTATTGATGACATTCTTATCTATTCCCAGACTAGGAGGATCATGCTGAACATCTTCGTCTAATGTTGGAATTACTTTAACAAGAACAGTACATAAAGTTCTCGAAATGTGACTTCTGGATGCGAGAAGTTCAATTCTTGGGTCATGTAGTCAATGAAAAGGGTATACATGTTGATCCAGCAAAAATTGAGACGGTTAAGAGTTGGGAAGCACCAAAGACCCCTATCGAGGTACGAAAATTCCTAGGGTTGGCGGGTTATTATAGAATATTTATTGAATGTTTTTGAAAAATCGTTTAATCACTTACAACTCTTACTCGCAAAGGAACTAAGTATGGCTAGACGGATAACCAGGAAGCTGCATTCCAGTTCCTAAACAAAAAATTCTGCAGCGCACCGATTTTTTCCTTACCGAAAGGAACAGAAGATTTTGTGGTGTATTGTGATGCATCTGCCCATGGTTTAGGATGTGTGGTGATGCACCATGATAAAATGATTGCTTACGCTTCACGACAACTGAGACCTCACGAGAAGAATTACACTACTCATGACTTGGAGTTAGGAGCTGTGGTATTTGCTTTGAAGATTTTGAGGCATTGCTTATAAGGAACCAGGTGTACCATTTACACTGATCATAAGAGTTTGGAACATATCTTTGATCAGAAGGAGCTCAATATGAGATAACGACGATTGGTCGAATCGCTAAATGATTACAAGTACCATCCGGGCAAAGCTAATGTGGTAGCTGATGCTCTAAGCAGAAAGAACACCGCACAAACAAGACGCGTTCGCGCTCTTCAGATGACCATATATGCTGACTTACCTGATAAGGTACGTAGTGCTCAACTTGAAGCCTTAGATAATGATAACTTGGAACAAAATCCTTACGAGGAATGGAAAAACAATTGGAAGTCATGACTGTTGGAACTCGTAGTTTCTTGAACCGACTTTGGATACCTTTGCATGGTGGTTTGAGCAAACTCGTGATGGATGAAGCGCACAAGTCTAGATATTCAATTCATCTGGGGTCAGACAAGATGTATCTTGACTTGAAGGCATTTTATTGGTGGCTCCACATGGAAGCCGACATTGCTAAGTATGTTAGAAAATGTTTGACTTGCTCCATAGTTAAAGTTGAATATCAAAAACCATCTGGTTTATTGCAACAACTAGAAATTCCTATGTGGAAATGGGAGCAGATCACGATGGATTTCATTACCAAGTTACCCCATACATCGAGTGATTGTGATACGATATGGGTAATTGTGGTTCGATTAACGAAATTTGCACATTTTCTAGCTATTAAGGAAACTGGCAAAATGGAGAAATTGACTCGTATTTATATAAAGAAGGGGTATCGCGACATGGCGTGCCAATCTCCATCATTTAAGATCGGGATGCCCGATTTACTTCAAACTTTTGTTAATCTCTCTATAAGTCATTAGGAATTCGTTTAGACATGAGTACCGCATATCATCCACAAACCAACGGTCAAAGTGAACGTAGGATTCAAACACTCAAGGATATGTTAAGAGCTTGTGTCATTGACTTTGGTGATAGATGGGAAACTCACCTACCGTTAGTGGAATTCTCTTACAATAACAGTTATCATACAAGCTTTCAAGCAGCGCCATTTGAAACTTTATATGGTCGCAAATGTCGTTCACCGGTTTGTTAGGCTGAAATTGGTGAAAGTCAGATAACAGGACCTGAACAAGTACATGAAACAACTGAGAAGATGGTACAAATCTGAAACCGTATGGCATCGGCTTGGGATCGACAAAAGAGTTACACTGACAAACGTCAGAAAGCGTTGGAATTTCAAGTAGGGGACCGAGTTCTTCATAAAGTATCACCTTGGAAAGGTGTGATACAATTTGGCAAGCGTGGGAAGCTTAGTCCACTTTACGTAGGACCTTTTGAGATTCCGAAAAGAATGAGTCCGGTAGCATATGAACTCAAATTACCGGATGAACTCAGCGGAGTTTATGATGTGTTTCATGTTTCAAATTTAAAGAAATGTCTTTCTGATGAGACATTTGTTGTTCCACTTGAAGAAATATAGATGGATGAACAGTTACGGTTCATCGAGGAACCATTAGAAATCATGGACCGAGTGGTCAAACTGCTCAAACAAAGCAAAATTCCAATAGTCAAGGTCCGTTGGAATTCAAAACGTGGACCTGAATTCACATGGGAAAGAGACGATCAAATGACGAAGAAATATCCCCATCTATCCAAAACAACAACTACAAACAATGAGGAAGCACGTTAAATTTCGGGACGGAATTTCCTTCAACAAAGGGATGATGTTATACTTCACACTCCAACACTTTGAGATTTCGAACTGTAAGCACACACATCTTATGCATTTGGTGTTATTACAAACATTTACATTTCAGATTTCAAACACTTACAATTTTTTGCTACATTTCATGGTAGTACAAGCCATTTCAAACATTTACATTTTATGTGCTGCATTTCATAGTAGAACAAACATGATTAGTTAGAAACATTTGCTATGTGCGAGGTTACATAGCCCAAAACCGTTGCAATCATTTGCTATGTGCGAGGTCACATAGTATGTTATGATTATATATGAGCATTCATAGTTTGGTGTACTAACTAGTGTGAATGCAAACAATACATGGAACGGTCACACTTAGAGGTGATGTTGCCAAACATTGAACATAGAATGATCACACTTGGGTGTGATGTTGCAAACATTGGACTTTGTGTGTAGGTACACACAAGTAAGCAGAATGATCAAATATCGCACTATCACGTACACTTTGAACTCACAAGTAGTTTCCTAACTTCTCCTAACATTTAACAATTTTCGGGACGAAAATTCCTTCAACAAGGGGATGATGTGACAATCCGGCATTTTGGATTAACACAGTTATTCAAAAGTTAACAGAAACGATATGAAATCAACCAAAACCAAATTAAAAGGAATGGAATAGAACAAAATAAGTTTAGAAGCACTTTAATTACAAGAATTAGACTTGTAATTAGTTAAAAGGTTCAAGTTTTACTTTAGAAGTCAAAATTCAAGTGATTTATCAAATTAAATATCAAAATTCACAATAATTTGAGTTGTAACCGAATTCTAACTGTCAATAATCATCACATTGATGATTATTAACAACGACTGTGTGTTATTAGATCATAAATTGTCGAAATTAAACCAATTAACACCCCATTAAGTGGAAACCGTCACTAAACAAACAAACAAACAAACAAACCCAGTATATTCCCACTGTGTGGGGTCTGGGGAGGGTGAGATGAACACAAACCTTACCCCTGCCACTGGTGTGGTAGAGAGGCTGCTTCGAAGGAGACCCCCGGCTCTGAAAAAAAACCGTTGCCTCTTTTTTTTTTTTTTTTTTTTTTTTTTTTTTTTTTTTTTTTTTTTACTACTACTACTACTATAATTATTATTATTTTTATTATTATTATATATATATATATATTTTTTTCCTTTTTCTATTTTTTTTTTTTTTGACATGAAGCAATAGAAAAACATATAAATACCACCCATAAAACACGCAAAAAGAAAGTAAACACACCCGCGCATATCAAACAAGTAAAGATCGCATATCAAACAAGTAAAGATCACATATATACACTCAAAGTATATCATGGCATCAACCATCCCTAATCAAGAAAGCAAATACCCGAAAGTATAACACACCACTAGCATGCAGACCACGACCCCAATCACGTATGACACATGCAATATATGAGACTAAGCTTCTACCAAGTTACGTCCTACACAAACTAGAAATCTCTCACCTTTATCCTACGCCTCCAAGAACTCCTATCACTGATCATGTCCTCCGAGAGATGCAACTCCGATAAGTCGTGACGAATCTGCTCCTCCCATGTCAACCTCGGTCGCCCTCTACTCCTCTTTCCCTCCACCACAAGGCTCTCTACTCTTCGAACAGGCGCCACCAGGTTTCTTCTCCTCACATGTCCGAACCATCTCAATCTTCCTTCTCTTACTTTGTCTGAGATGCACGCTATCTCCAGTCTCTTCCTGATGACTTCGTTCCTTATTCGGTCGAGCCTTGTGTGCCCACACATCCATCTCAGCATCCTCATTTCTGCTGACTCTATCTTTCTTGCCTGAGTCTTTTTGATTGGCCAACAATCACTCCCATACATCATGGCAGGTCTGACTGCGACCCTATAGAACTTGCCTTTTAGTTTTTCTGGGAACCTCTTGTCACATAAGATGGTTGTAGCTGCTCTCCACTTCTTCCAACCTGCTTGGATCCGGTGTGCTACGTCACTATCAATGTCCCCATCACTCTGGACGAACGATCCCAGGTATTTAAACTTCGTTGTCTTCGGCACCTCCTGGTCACCAATAGTCACCTGTTTCTCCTCCGTCATGCTACCGCTAAAGTTACAGTATAGATACTCGGTCTTTGACCTGCTGATGCGCAAGCCTTTGCTCTCTAAGGCCAACCGCCACTCTTCTAGCCTCGCATTTAAGTTGTCTTCATTTTCTGCCACTAGCAATATATCATCCGCAAAAAGCATGCACCATGGAATATCTTGCTGAATCGACCTCGACAACTCATCTAGAATAACTGCAAAAAGGAATGGGCTAAGTGCCGAACCTTGGTGTAGCCCCACCTCCACCGGGAAAGAATTCGTCTCTCCGACTGGTGCTCTAACACTAGTTTTAGCACCTGCATATGTATCTCTTATCAACTCTATATACCTCCAAGGGATACTTCTTCTCTCCAGGCTATCCCAAATCACCTGACGTGGTACACTGTCATATGCCTTTTCAAGGTCAATGAACACCATGTGTAAATCTTTCTTCTTTTCCCTATACCTCTCCATCAGCCTCCTCAAAATGTGTATCGCCTCTGTGGTCGACCTCCCTGGCATAAATCCGAATTGATTCTCCGTCACCTCGGTTTCTCTCCTCAATCTTGACTCTATCACTCTTTCCCAGAGTTTCATCGTATGGCTCAGTAGTTTAATTCCCCTATAGTTTGCGCAACACTGTGCGTCTCCCTTGTTCTTATATAAGGGAACTAAGACACTACTTCTCCACGGATCCGGCATCTTGCCTGTCCGGATTATTTTGTTAAACAACGATGTCAACCAGCTAACTCCTTCATCTTGTAAACATATCCATACTTCGATAGGGATATTGTCTGGTCCCACCGCTTTCGCCTTCCCCATTTTCCTAAGCGCTCTCTGCACCTCCTCTTTGGTAACTCTTCTACAATAGCAGTTGTTCCGCTGAGTTTCTCTGTTGGTCGGGTCCTCACTACCTTCCACGTTGTCCCTGTTGTTGAATAATTCATTAAAGTATGTTTGCCACCTCTCTTTAATGTCCTGCTCCTTTACTAGGACTCGTCCATCCTCTCCCTTGATGAATCTCACTATTCCTATATCCTGTCTCTTCCTTTCCCTAGCCTTGGCGATTTTGAACATTTCGTGCTCTCCTTCTTTGGTCTCGAGGCGTTTATACATCTCTCCGTATGCCTTGTCTTTAGCCTCTGCTACCGTCTTCTTCGCTTCTCGTTTTGCTTCTTTGTAGATATTCTTCAATCTTGTTCTTTCTTCTTTCTCTGTGCAATTGACCAACTCCCTAAACCTCTCATGCTTTGTTCGAACCTTCTGTCGCACCTCGTCATTCCACCACCACGATTCTCTCTGCCCGCTTATCCTTCCTGTTGTCATCCCTAGTATCTTTTGTGCGACTCTTGTCACATTGTCTGACATCGCTTCCCACATGCTGTTTGTGTCCCCATACATACTGCTATCCTTGCCTTCAAGTACCTTGTCTCTGAATTCCGCTATCTTTTCCCCTTTTAGACAACCCCATCTTATCCTTGGTGTATGCTTCCTCTCCGTCACCACCTTCTTGCGCATCGCAATATCAGCCACCAAAAGTCTATGTTGCGACCCCACTACCTCCCCCGGTACAACCTTGCAGTTCAACCATCTGCTACGCTCTCCTCGTCGCATCAGTAGATAGTCAATCTGTGTGTCATGTCCTCCACTACTGAACGTGATCAGGTGCGAATCTCTCTTCTTAAAGAAGGAGTTCAAAATTCCTAAGTCATGTGACACCGCAAAATCTAGGAGGTTGTTGCCACTTTCATTTCTACTCCCGAAGGCTCTGCCTCCGTGTACCGACGGATAGCCCTCATTATCTTTCCCGATGTGGCCATTGAAATCTCCGCCTATACATACCTTCTCATCTCCTGGAATGGTTCTTAGGACTTCATCCATACCTTCCCAAAACTCTTTCTTCTCGTCCTCTCCTAACCCTGCGTGTGGTGCGTATGCACTGATGATCGCTACTGGTTCCTCCCCTAACACCATCCTCATCAGCATTATCCGATCACTGCACCTTGTTACCTCCACCACCTTGTCTTGAAGTTCTCTTGCGACTAGAAAACCCACTCCATTTTTTGTTCCGTCGGACCCTGAGTGCCATAACTTGTAACCGTTGTACTCTGCACCTCTTTTCCCCTTCCACCTTGTCTCCTGAAGGCATGCTATTTGTGTTCTACGTCTTTTAAGTGCGTCCACCAACTCCAGTAATTTTCCAGTAAGTGTTCCGATGTTCCACGTCCCTATGCGTAAAACACACCCCCTTTTTCCCCTCCTACCAGCACCTCCCCTCACTGGACATGATCTCAAGGCAGCATAATGTACCCTTCCGTCACTAAGTGGCTATAAAAACCACACAATTCGACTAAAATTATCACAACTGAACATTTCTATACACCAATCGGTGTACTTAGAGTGTTTTGCACACAACAATTCGAATCAAGAAGCAGTAGGCAGAAGATTTTGACCGAGAGTCAGCCAAAAGTCAAGCCACAAGTGTATTAACATCCATTCGAAGTCAAACAAGATAAAAATTGATTATTACACAACCTAAATGGGCCGATTAAACAAAGCCCCGTGTTAATTCGATGTTATAATATCTAATTGTACAAGTTCAAACAATTAGGGTTCATAGTAAAAAAGATTTGGAGTTTTCTATTCACATGGATCCAAAAGTCAAATTAAATTGTATCAGTAGCTTCGGAAATAACCCATTAAGCAAAAGCCCTATGATAATTACATTCAATTGTAACGAGTTGCATGATTTCGATTATAGGGGTTCTTAGACAAGAATGAATTGGGGATTTCGATACAAAGGAGTTCTATGATCAAATGAAACTATACACACAGTTTCGGAATAGTGTTTTTGATAAAAACACAATGATGAATTCATCTAATTTCAATGAATTGAGTGAATTGAATATATAGGGTTCTTAATAAAAATCGATTTGGGGTTTTTGATACAAACAAACACAAAAATCAAATTGAACTATGCAGCTAGCTTCGAAATCACTAGTTTAATGAAAATCCTATGATTTTTCAGATTAACATCAACGAATTTAAGCTGGGGATTTGGACTTGGGTTTGAATCCGATTGGGATTATAAAATCACATGATTCTGTTGAAATAGATCGATAAAAACACACCATGGGACTCGCCTGGACCTATAGAACCGAAGCCCCATGGGTAGTGTTTCGATTGAGTTCGAATCGAGGGTCAATTGAACTCATTTGGTTCGGTTAGTTTAACCAAAGGGAACCAAGCTCTCTAAAATTTAAAACAATTAGAAAGGGATTTCTATTGCCACACCTTAGTGGGCTGAATTGGTAGAACCTGTGTGTTGTGAAGGGGTAGTCATGGGTTCGAACCCGAGGGCCATTTTTGGTATTTTTGTCATAACTCATCCGTTCCAACTTTAATTTAATCCGTTTCAGTTGCGTTGGAACCGGAATTGAATCCCGAACATAATGAGAAGATAAAATTTATATTTTTGACCGAAAGTACGATCGCGTATAGTTACGTGTGTTTAAATTAAATCGTATATACTTATACGATATGAAAAATCGAATTCGAAGGTGTACATACTTTTGTATGTACGTTCTAAACAAAATAACATACGTGTGTTGACACGTACGTGACCACAAACACGATTTTACAATACGAATAACACAACGTTATTGTGATAACACAGATTCTCCGTAGAAGGTTGTCTACGCGATTTCACGTGAGTTTGATCATTTGATTCGCATTCTCAAATGCGTACATGACCCCTTTTTACTTTTACTGTTTTGGGTGAGAAAACAAATTCAGTCAAAAGCTTTTTAGATACATCTCACTTGCACGAGTTAACTGTTTACTATAAGGGTAAACATAACACTAAAAGTCCTTACTTTTCGAACAGATAAGTTTGCCGTATTGCCAAGCGTGGTAGTTGAAGATATATCTATTGGGTTTGACAAACCTCACTTGGTAGATGGGATCTACGCAAGGGTTTAACTAGCCAATTCAAACATTACCATTGTTTGTATTAAACAATAGTGGAAAGGCAAACAAACATGCAACAGTCAGCTTCGCTGTCGACCAATTTTGTAAATAGTACAATGACTAGCTATCATGACAACGCAATGTGTGATTATGTTATCTTCAAACATTACATTTCAACCAGTTGTTCAAACATTTGTGATTATATATACAAACCTGTGTATGCACCAACCTTTGTGTTGACTTTATTTGCATGTCTTCTTAGGACACTAAGGCACAAGCAAGAGGAAGAAGGGACTAGGACTTTGAGTCTCATGCATCAGTTTCATATTTAATTATTGAAACTAAACATTGAATAATGTAATCTACATTTTTGCAACAGTTTTGTCGTTTTGGTTTTTCAAACGCTTCCGCAACTGTTAGTGCATTTTCTGTGTCAAAGCTGCATTTAATGTGTGAACCTGGCTTGTTGTATATGAAATCATAGTCTGTTGAATATGATTAAGGGTTCGGCTAAACATCCAAGAAGGTTTGGCTATGATTGATGGCTAAAAGGTTTGGTGCTCACATGGTTTAAGGTTTGGCAAACCTTTTGAAACCTATATATAGGTAGACTTGGAAGACTTGGAGATCTAGAGCTCACAATTCACACACACAAAGTCAAATTCTCTCTCAAGCTCAAGATCAAGACTCTCTTCATCTTTGTTTCTTTTTGATCGTTCAAGTGTTGTATTTTCACGTTTATTGTTTGTAAACACTTGGATATCAATGAAGAATTCAGATTCATGATCTATTACATTGTCATTGTTGATTCAAATCTAGTTGTAAACGGATTCCGCACGTTTATGATCGAATCGTAGAATTTCGTGATCGATTCTTCAAATATACAGTGGTATCAGAGCTTTAGGCTCGATTCTACGACTATTTGGACATCAATCTCAAGTAATTTGATCAGAAAATTCATCATCTTGGAGGTGTTCTTGAAGTTCTTCACGTTTTTCCAACAAAAAGTCAGATCTACGAAAAATTATCAAGTTTTTGCAATTTTTGATTCGATAGAAAGATGCGCCTCGAAAAAACGAAGATTTTGACTACTCATAGGCCTTCTAACTCCAAAAAATGAAGATTCTAGAGCCGTTTTAGTGAAGTTGCAGATCTGTTCAGCGATCAGACGAACCTTTGACGAACCTAAGAGCCGAACCTACATAGGTTCGTGAGAAATCAATATGTTCGTCACAAATAGGTTCGTGGGAACCTCTAGGTTCGCCAAAACCTTCAATAGGTTCGCCAAAACCTTCATAGGTTCGCCAAAACCTCAATAGGTTCGTGAAAAACCTGCAAAGGTTCGTGAAAACCTCAAAAGGTTCGTGAAAAGGTTTGGGAGAACCTCCAATAGGTTTGTTCGAAGTGTTTTGCAAGAAATATACCATTTTAAAAGTTCAAGTAAACCTTGTTTACCTATTTTGGGCCTTCCGGATCATTTGGGATAGGTTTCAAGACCTAATTCGGATGTTAAGAAGAAGTTTTATCTATTTTGTTTTGAGAGGTTAAATTTTGAAGTTCTGAACATAAAAGTTAACTGTGACATACAAGAACTGGAACGTGGAATGGTTGGCTAACAATGGACTTGTGTTGGAAAATTATCCACATTCGAAACGTTTATTACCAAAGTGGATGATAATTATCAGAAGTTATTGTACCAACAATACAAGAAACCATGTTTGAAACTGAATGAAGATCAAATGTCTGAATTTAATCAAGAAAAAGAATTGTGTGAATTGTTTTCAGTGATTATTTCTGAAGATATTAAAAAGACTGATTTTGAACAAATGCCACATTCATGTGCAAAGTGGAGTTTGTTAGAATTAGCATATAATAGTCATGTTGCAAAGAAGATCAAGGATGCTTATGATCGTCTTTTACCATTTACGCCAGAATTGAAATATTTTCAGTTTGATATTACTGATGGGCAAATCGTTGAGAAGTTTACGCAATTCTTTCCTTATCGATGGAGTGATTTTGTTGAAAGGATGAAGAAAACAGAAGTTATTCATCATGTCACATTAACAAACTTCAAAGATGTGGTTGATAAAATGGAATTGGAGATAAGGCGAAACGAAAAATTGATTGTGAAAATTGTTGATTTCTCGTGGATTGATGACCAAAGAAACATGTTAAAGGCAAGTATGACTGTTGAGAAAGAAAAAAGATGTTGATGGAGGAACAGAAGATGAATCTGATATGTCTGAAGATAGCAAACAGATGAATGAAGTTGTAAATGAGAGATGTAATGTAACTGAAGACACACACATTCTTGATGATTCTGAAATCACAAGTGAGATGAAGAAGTTTGAAGATGATGTTTTGAAGTCAAAGGATGAAACTTCAAGTGTTGAAGTGGTGTCAACAGAGGATGAGAGTGTTTATGAGGATGCCTCTGATGATTTGTCTGAAACAACTACCATCATTAGTGAAGACCATTGTCATACCATTTCAGATAGAGAGGTAAGTTCAGGTACATTTTCTAAACTCTCATGCTCTAAATGTTTAAATCTTGAGGGAAAAATTTGGAGTTTGGAGGAAGAAAACATAAATTTGAAATGTGACTTATCAAACTGCAATAAAGCATACATGGATTTAAAATCAAATGAAAAGTTTTTTTCAAAACAGATTGCAGATTTGAAGTTACAGGTTCAAATGTTGACTGATGATTTGTCAAAGTCAAATGCCAATGAAAGTGTTTCTGAACAAAAACTTGACATTCTGAGTAAAATAAATGTTGAATTGACAAATGCATTAAATAAAATTAAATTCAAAATGGACAAGACAAAAAGAGACTTTGACAAAATCATGCACAAATTGGAGAATCATCATGATTCTATAATTTCTTCAAGTCCTCTTATTGAGAAATCAAGTGATAGTGAAATTTCAATAGATAACACTCTCAATAAGGGAAAGTCTCCAATTTGTGCTGATGACGACATTCCTCCGATCATTGAAGATTGTACTTTCGAGGAATATGATGAGGAGACATTGTACAGATGTGGGTTGATGGATGTACATAAGGATTATGATGATTCTCACAATAATATCTTTGATGATGTAAAATCATGTGTTTCAAACTCTGCATCATCATCCAAAAAGAAAGTTTCTTTCAAAACCCCATTGGTTGAAATTAAAAAGTTTTCAAAGAATGAAAATATGAATTTTTCAAAACAAATGTTTTTTCAAGTTCAAAACCTAAACGTCAAATTCAATCAAAATGGGTTGTGAAATCATCATGTGCATCAAACAGAGAGGAATCAAAGTGTGATACTTCAAAGTCTTGGAACAAAGACAAGATTTCACTAAGTCCCACAAGATGTGAAAAGTTGAACTTTGAGTCTCTCACGTCAAGTGGTAAGAAGTCACATTTGACTCATATGGGTTCAACAAGTAATCAAAGATTGGTTTATGGTTCACTAGTGGTAAATCACCAAAACCCTAGTTTTGTACAAAACTATTCTCCTACGTTTGTGGAGAGGAGAATATGTTTTGAGTGTGGAACAAGAGGGCATATCATTGCTAATTATCCTTATCTATGTGAGTTACAAGGACAAGTTAGTAATGCCAAGTCTTGTGTCACAGAGGTTTCAAAGTTCATTCCTAAAAGACATAAAATGCCAAATCAAAACAAGGAAGAACTTGTAAAAGCCTCGGATGAAGAAAAGTTGAAACTTTCAAAACCTTTAATGACTAATTTGGTGTTTAACAACAATGTAGTGATTCAAGATAAGTATTATCTTAAGAATGCACTTGAACAGGAACAGTTGTGGATACCAAAAACAAACAAAGTTTCAAAGGAAACTTCATTAGTTTCAACTGGAAAATGGATTAAATTTCGGTATATGTATTTTCATGGAAAACTCAAGACCTCGAAGGCTTGGGTGACTAAAGATATCTAATGGTTTGTGAGTGTGTGCAGGAGGATTTCAAGAGGACCTATCAATTGGAGGAGAGCTCATTGATAGTGAAATTTCCTAATGTGTATTTGGTAAAATAGTTCTAATTCTTTAACTATCATATTATTCTGGAGAACTTGACAGGTTTTGAATTACATTGTCATATTTTCTTGATGTTTTCAAATCACATTGAACATAATGTTTTACAAAGATGGTAAATCATATCGGTTGTCAATTTTCCGGGAATTTTGATTTATCTATATATACTTATAAAATTCTAAAAATCAAAAAGATTTTCATTTTTAGCATTTTAAGGGGAGTAAAAATTTAAAAAAAAATCAAAAACAATATAAAATTACAATGAGAAATCGATCCGATCTTGGAGATATGATTGTACATTGTAACATTCTGAAGCTTACTTGTATCATACAAGATCAAATACAAAGCGATCACAATGCACTTAGTATGATATGTTGGTAGGTCTTTCATTTAGTTGTGATTTCTGTAGATTAATGCCATAATCATTCTTTGTGGGACACATTACTTAGAACACAGTGTTCGATCTTTGTCCTGAGTGCATGGCCATTTGCCTCAGTGATTGCTAATTGTATTAGTATATATATTAGTTTGATCATGTGTTTCTTTTGCAAAAGAAATTCTGAGTTCATTTTTTTCTTTTATTTTAGTTCAAAACATGGACATTCTCTGTGCATACTTACGTATCGATCTGATTTTTATGTTTTGGACATTCTGCTTTTATTTTCTTGGTTTGGTTAGAACTTGGGCATTCTATGTGTATACGGAAGTATCAATCTGATTGCTAGGTTTTAAACTTAACTTATTTTTTGGTTCAATATTATGGTTTCATCTGCGCATACGGAAGTATCAATCTTGTTACCGGATTTTGAACATTCTGTTTTATTTTACACTTTGTTATTTCACAAAAGATATTCTGCTTTATTTTTGCATGATCAAACTAATCAAGAATTTGAACTTATAATTTACAATGGCATCGCTGTTGGTTGATGTTTCATAAAGCGGGGATGTGTTCAAGTGAGTGGGGAACACAAAGTCTTGTGATTGGTTTTCATTAATCCAAATTCACAACAAGTGGTAAGACTTAAAGTGGATCCATATACTGGCAATCATCCTAGGCTTGTGCATCGAATAAATAAATATCATTAATAATCAACAAGTAATGCTGAGGTATGATTACAATATGATCTCATGTTTGGATCTTTCTCATCAAAAACATATTTATTTTTTAGTTAGAATACAAATTTTGTAGGATTCTAGGTTATACAATTTTGCAATTCATAGCTTTAGGGAGAGTTTATTCAAATCATTGAAAAAAGTTATAAAAATTTTCTTCTATTTTCTTTTAGACTATTCGATGTGACTTACTAATTCTTTGTAAACACTATAATTGATTTACTGTTAATAAGTGACAAAGAGAAATTGGAATTGTGATGAGGCATCTAGTATGATCACATGTGAAGTAAAAGATTTAGTTTTGATTATGTATCAACTGATGCAGGTGATAAGAGTGATGAAGATCTGTGTGTTGAAGATATCACTGCAGTCCTCAGCAAGTGAATCTTGAAAAAGAAAGACATAAGATGGAGAGAGAGAGAGAGAGAGAGAGAATGAAATTAAGATTGAGAGGGTGAAGTAGAAACAAAGAGACTGATGTATTTTCTGTGTGAAAATATAACAGCTACAACTGAAGGGAAGTATGTTGATAGCATGGTTGTAGGGGAGTATGTTGATGCATATATGTTCCCCGAAGCACAAAATGTTAGGGCATTTTTTGTGTGAAAGCTGCATTTAATGTGTGAACCTGGCTTGTTGTATATGAAATCATAGTCTGTTGAATATGATTAAGGGTTCGGCTAAAGATCCAAGAAGATTTGGCTATGATTGATGGCTAAAAGGTTTGGTGCTCACATGGTTTAAGGTTTGGCAAACCTATTGGCAAACCTATTGGCAAACCTTTTGGCAAACCTATTGGCAAACCTTTTGAAACCTATATATTGGTAGACTTGGAAGACTTGGAGATCTAGGGCTTACAATTCACACACACAAAGTCAAATTCTCTCTCAAGATCAAGACTTTCTTTATCATTGTTTCTTTTGATCGTTCAAGTGTTGTATTTTCACGTTTTTTATTTGTAAACGCTTGGATATCAATGAAGAATTCAGATTCATGATCTATTACATTGTCTTTGTTGATTCAAATCTAGTTGTAAACGGATTCCGCACGTTTATGATTGAATCGTAGAATTTCGTGATTGATTCTTCAAATCTACAGCAACGTTAAACATTGATTTTATGAAAAGAAGACTGAATTATGTTTGAAAACATATCAAGGTCTTTCGCTATGTCTAAAGACTAGGATCCTAGTTTGTCACGCCCTAAATGGTATGATTCCGTTAGTTGTAAATTGAGGGTGTGACACAGTCTCCCCTAGTTAAGTGAATTTCGTCCCTAAATTAACTAGCCGAAGGTATTGTTAAAAGATGTGGGTAATTGAGCTTCATCTGGTCTTCACGTTCCCAGGTGAACTCCGCACCATGTTTGCCTTCCCATCGCCCCTTTACGATTTGAATCCAGATATGCTTAAGTTTCTTAACTCTATGATCCATGACTTCTACCGGACGTTCAATGAATTGCTTGTTGTTCCGAATTTAGATGTCCTCCAATGGAATGTGGACATCGTGATCAACCAAGCACTTCCTAAGATTTGACACATGAAATTTGTCGTGAACGTTATTTAGCTCGACTGGAAGTTAATATTTGTATGCTACGGGACCAATCCGTTCCAGGATCCCAAAAGGTCCAACATACCTAGGAGCAAGTTTCCCTTTCTTCCCGAATCAGACAATGCCATTCCAGGTAGAAACCTTGAGTAAGACTCGGTCACCCACCTGAAATTCAAGCGGTTTTCGATGCCTATCTGCATAACTCTTTTGTCGATATCTTGCTGCCTGAAGCCTCAGTTGAATGATTGAGATCTTGTCTGTTGTTTCTTGAATGAGCTCACATCCTACGACATGCGAGACACCTACCTTGTTCCAGCAGACCGGTGGTCGGCACTTCCTACCATACAAAGCTTGAAATGGTGCACATTGTATGCTCGTATGATGGTGTGACATCCGGTATGAAACAGTCAGGAAACTATACGGTTGTACAACTGTTACAGACCTTAATATAAATACCAAAGTGTATTTAAAGGATAAACTAAGGACAAAGTACAAAACAATGAAACATGGTGAAATCACATAACGAGATGAACATATACAAAACAAATAACGTTGTGTGCTGAAAACAAAACACAACAGTCGTCATGCTGATTCTTCGATGACAAGGATCAGATGACTGAAAATCCAATAGGAAGAGACAAATGAATGAGAATCATCACGATGAAAACTACCAACGACTGTGAGGATATCAATAACTAACACTGATCAGATATCATTGCGAAAGTGTTAAGCAAACAGCATATTCGTGTTGGTGATGCTTCATACGAATATATCCACTGGTATAATACTTTAAATGATAACTGGTAATAGAAAACCAAATCATAAACTGAAACTGACGATTGTGTATGTACAGTAAGCGCTCTGTATGAATACGCACGTAAGTTGCGTTTTCTGACGAAACGATAAAAATAAATGTTTTCGAATTTCAAAATAATGAAAATAAAATAAAATAATATTTACTAGGAATAACCACCTAAAGAGAATTTACTTAAACTATCTTATAAAAATATAACGTAATTAACGTAACATATCGTAATAACGTAATTAAATGAAACCTATCGAGACCGAATACGCGGGTAAAAATCCATACTACAAAACCCATGTTCTTCCTTTTCTCTCTCATTTCCAACCATTCCTTTCTCTCTCTAAGTTTAAGAATTCCCTCATCTCTCTCTATTCTCTCTCTAAACTATCAACACTCAACCTCACGAATCCTCAACCAAAACTCGTGTTCTTGGTGTCCAAACGATCCTCTCAACGAATAGAACAAGAAAGTACAACCGACTGAGCTTGGAACGACAAGAATTGAGGTAAAGGCGAAGCTAAACTTATGGTTTTTGTGTTTTCTGATAAACTTGTAAGCCTTTGAGATTGTAAACCGAATGGTATCAACGGGAGAGCTGGGGAAGAAGCTCAATATCGATGGCAGTGAACCTGGTCTATACTACTAGTATCGAATGGTCCAAGGGGCTGCTGTGACACCCGGCAATTTCAGGTGAATTGCGACTCTTACATTCTTTACATTTCACATTCATACTTGTTGCATTTCATTTAATTATGATTGATTAGATGAGTTGAACACAAATTACTGCGAGACGATAGTTCGTGGAGCTATCGAATCGTACATTGCACATTGGTTTTGGAAACCAAGTGTGGCAAACACAACACTAACGCAAAACAATAATTCGGGGAATTATTGGATTGTGCATCACACGTTGATTAGGATTAATCAAGCGTGCAAACACTCCGTTAGACACGAACACAAACAATCATCGATAATTCGAGGAATTACCGAAACACACACGAGTCTCACGAACGTTGGTGAACGTCAAACACATTGTGTATCACAACACTCGAAACTTCACGAAACAGTCACAGAGTGAACTGGGAAGCTCAAACGAGTCCAAACGACACTCGAACGATGTTCTACAGTCGAGAAACGGGCGAGAATGGGCCCAGAACAGCAAAATAGGCATATTGGGCCTTACATATGGGCCAGGCGGTACGCCTGACCCGAAGAACCCATCTCTGGCGATGCGCGCGAGAAGAAGAACTCAGCCGGACATATTTGCCATCCGCGCGTAACGCCTAGGACCATTAGCCTGCGTCAGGCGATACGCCTGACATGACCAGATCGCAAAATTAGATTTACACTCAACCTATCTCACTTTTAATCATTCTAATCCTATTCTCTCGGCCATAACACCTCTATCTCGAGTTCCTACCTCTGTTTCTTCATCATTTCACCAGAAAACTCCATTGATGAAGCTTTGAAGCTCCTAGGAAGCCATTGGAGCATAGAAGGAAGCTTGGAACTCATCACCATCAACACACCACGACTTGAAGCCACTAAGAGTTTATTTCCAGCCACCCTTGGAGCTGCCAAATCCCTGATTCAACTTCATTCCAGCAATCTAGAGCATCTAAGGTAGCCGGTGACTGACCACCCGACGACACAGGAGCTTACGCTTACATTTGTTCACCTCGCTAAGGTGAGTTCACGGCCCCTTTTTACATTTTCTACCTTTGGGGGAGAAAACATTGCATACAACTGTTTTTGAACAACTTACACACTTTTGGTTATTTTTGTACATGCTAATATCGTATATACATATGTGTGGCATTCATCCACAAACTGATAAGTCCTCATTAAACACACCTCGAACCGTTAATAGCGCGTTGCGCTCAGCGTGGTAATTCTGAATAGTACTATTTGGGCCTGACAAGCCCCACTGTTGCGAGCCGTATGGCCACCCCAACTGGAGGTCGGAACAGTGCATAATTGACCAAACAACATTTGCCATATCTTGGATGGATATGGCGGGAGGCAGCATGTTAGCTTCGGTTGCGAACCCGCATATGATATAACACATATTGACTAGCTATCAATTGATATTGCATTGTATTGAAAAATAGACCTGCATACATTTACTTTAAACATTTTGATGTTTACTGCTGATTACAAACCTGTGCTCTCACCAACCATTGTGTTGACCTATTACTCGCATGTTTTCTCAGGTAACTAAGGCACACGCACCAGAAATAGGATGCTAGGCCGGAGTCGCATGCATCTGTATAAGTGTCGTAGTTTATCAAACATTTATTATCATTTGGTTGTTATGTAATGTTAATCAGCTTTAATCGCTTCCGCAACTATTGTCACGTATCGTTTTGAAAACCATTTTGATTTAACGCTTCCGCAAACTATGAATGATTAAGCTGTTTTGTTAACTTGTACTTTATTTCCGCAACTCTGATATTACTAAACTGTTTTATCCAAATTACTGGATGTACGTACGAAATCAGACATATAGGTCTCGCATGTTGTGTGACCGGAGACTGCGATCCTGACAATCTGCCGCCGCTCGCGCCCCGGAAGGGACGGGAATTCTCGGGGTGCGACAGAATGGTATCAGAGACTCCGGTTATTGCGAATTAGGTTTGCATTTAGTGAACTTAGTCTATAACCACTAGTCTCCACACAACACTTAGTGCTTAGTATTATGATGCTTGCACACATGCCACATCTTTTATGCATTACGTTCATCACTGCACGTGACTACCCGTGATGGGGAGAGCCGATAGCTCTACATGTACTTTACAGTACCTACTGCACACACTACATTAGTCATTAGACAAACACTAACACTTATTCTCGCTATGAAGATCATGGCTGGAAGACGTGGAGGACGCAGGAATGCAGGCGAACGCGGAAACACCAACCTGACTCAAGCTGAGTTGAACGCCCTCATCAACGAACGGGTTGAGGAGGTACTTGCTGCACGGGAAGCTGCCCGTAACCAAAATCTACTGAACCAAGGTGATGAACCTGTTCATATTCACCTTGCACTACAAACACTTGTTTCCAATTCAACATGTTTATTCGATACTTAACTCAACCTTGTTCCTTGCGTATCTCAGGAGCAAACCCTAACCCACCTCTCTGCACGTTCAAGATGTTCCTGGATTGCAAACCCCATTCATTCAGCGGCACTGAGGGAGCCGTTGGACTATTACGCTGGATTGAGAAGGCGGAATCAGCCTTCGCCATGAGCAACTGCAGGAAGGAGGACAGGGTCAAGTTCGCTGCAGGGACGTTCGAGGGAGCTGCCCTCACTTGGTGGAATGCCAACGTCCAGAACCTAGGGCTTGATGCAGCCAACGCTCTGCCTTGGGATAACTTTAAACAAATGTTGAACCATGAGTACTGTCCTCGCGGTGAAGTGCAGAAACTGGAAACGGAATTCTGGAACCATAAGATGATTGGTTCCGAGGTCGAGGCTTACACCGCTCGATCTTATGAGTTAGCAAATCTGTGCCCGGAAATGGCAACCCCACCCTTCAAACATATAGAGAAGTACATTGATGGACTGCCACCTCAAATTCAGGGCATGGTGCTCTCTGCTGACCCCATCACCATGCAACAAGCTGTGCGACTGACTCACAAGCTCACTGATTCGGCAGTTGCACAAGGACTCTTGCCACCCCGTGGTGCTGTGACCACAACCAACGACAAGGGCAAACGAAAATGGGATGACACCCTGAACAAACCAACCACACTCCAACCACCACCACAACAGCGTAAGTTTGGATCAACCCAAGCTTATGCCCCACCCATCCCAACCACCCAGAACCAAGGAGGTTATATTGGGAAACACCCTAAATGCCACAAGTGCAACTTCCACCATGCACAGGGTCAATGTGGCCGCTTCCAATGTCAGCGCTGCGGAAAAGGGGGACATGCAGCCAAAGACTGCAGGGGTGAACTAATGACAAAAACCCCGCAACAGCCACAACAACAGCAACAACTTGAAGCACCGAAGGGTTGCTTCGAATGTGGGAAACCAGGGCACTTCAAGAAGGATTGCCCGCACCTGAAAAAGAACAACAACCAACCGAACAACAACGGGAACAATGGAGTGAGGGGACGAGCCTTCGTGATTGGGGCCAAGGAGGCCAGGAGGGATCCCAACCTTGCAACCGGTACGTATCTCTTAAACGATAATTATGTTACTGTATTGTTTGATACTGGAGCTGAGAAAAGCTTTATATCTAAGGACTTTAGTGAGATACTTGCCATAACCCCAACACCCTTAGAAGTTGAATATACAGTAGAGCTAGCTGATGGTAAATTGATTGTAACTAAGCACATTCTGAGAGAATGCACTTTAGAGCTAGCAGGCCATAAATTTAAGATTGACCTCATGCCGGTTACACTAGGCAGTTTTGATGTCGTAGTGGGCATGGATTGGTTGTCTAAAAACCAGGCTGAAATCATTTGCCACGACAAGGTTGTGCGCATACCTCTCCCTAGCGGAGAAACTCTAGACATCAAGGGCGAAAGGAGTGACACTCCTCTGAACATCATCTCGTGCATGAAAGCTCACAAATGCTTACGAAAAGGATACACTACCATATTGGCGCTTATCACCGACAAGACTGAAGAGGAGAAAAGGATAGAAGACATCCCTGTCGTATGCGAATATCCCGACGTTTTCCCGGAGGATCTACCAGGACTTCCACCACCTCGACAAGTGGAGTTCCGCATAGACCTTGTGCCGGGAGCAGCACCTATCGCACGAGCACCATATCGACTGGCACCTTCGGAGATGCAGGAACTGTCCAATCAACTGCAAGAGCTGTTGGACAAGGGTTTCATTAGACCAAGCTTCTCACCCTGGAGAGCTCCGGTCTTATTCGTGAAGAAGAAGGATGGCACGTTTCGTATGTGCATCGATTACCGGGAGTTAAACAAAGTAACAATCAAGAACCGCTACCCATTACCTCGGATCGACGATCTGTTCGATCAACTGCAAGGATCGAGCTACTATTCCAAGATCGATCTGCGATCTGGGTATCATCAGCTAAGGATTCAGGAAGAAGATATCCCTAAGACTGCTTTTCGCACTCGGTATGGTCATTACGAGTTTCTGGTCATGCCGTTTGGGCTGACAAACGCACCTGCAGTATTCATGGATCTCATGAATAGAGTGTGCAAACCATACCTCGACAAGTTCGTCATTGTCTTCATAGATGATATTCTCATTTATTCCAAAACCCAGGAGGAACACAAAGAGCATCTTCAATTGACTCTTGAACTGCTACGAAAAGAGAAGTTGTACGCTAAACTCTCAAAATGCGACTTCTGGATCCGAGAAGTCCAATTCTTGGGACATGTTGTTAATGAACAAGGGATTTATGTGGATAAGTCTAAGATAGAGGCAATCAAGAACTGGGAAGCACCAAAGACCCCAACTGAGGTGCGACAATTCCTAGGCTTGGCAGGCTATTATCGGCGATTTATCGAAGGATTTTCAAAGATAGCCCAACCACTCACAGCCTTAACCCACAAGGACAAGAAATACCTCTGACCTGAAAGACAAGAAGCTGCATTCCAACTTCTCAAGCAGAAGCTCTGTAGTGCACCTATCCTATCCCTTCCCGATGGGACGGAAGACTTTGTAGTATATTGCGATGCCTCGATACAAGGGCTCGGATGCGTGCTGATGCAACGAGAGAAGGTGATCGCATATGCTTCTCGACAACTGAAGGTACACGAGAAGAACTACACCACCCACGACTTAGAACTTGGAGCCGTGATATTTGCACTTAAGATCTGGAGACACTACCTGTATGGTACCAAGTGTACGATATACACTGATCACAAGAGTCTCCAACACATATTCGAGCAGAAGGAACTGAACATGCGACAGCGTCGCTGGCTCGAACTCCTAAACGACTATGAGTGTGCCATCAAGTATCACCCAGGGAAGGCCAATGTAGTGGCCGATGCCCTAAGTCGGAAGAATACACCGAAACCCAAGAGGGTAAGAGCTTTACAACTCACCATTCTTCCCAACCTCCCTGAGCAGATACGTAATGCCCAAGTGGAGGCACTTAGACCTGAAAACTTAGCGGCTGAATCACTGAGGGGAATGGAGCAACAACTTACGGAAAAAGCCGATGGCTTACAGTATTTCATGGAACGCATCTGGGTTCCGCATCATGGGAACCTACGAGACCTTGTGATGGATGAGGCTCACAAATCCCGATATTCCATTCACCCTGGATCTGATAAAATGTATCATGATCTGAAGATACTTTACTGGTGGCCACATATGAAAGCCGACATTGCCACCTACGTGGGCAAATGCTTGACGTGTGCGAAAGTCAAGATCGAGTACCAGAAACCATCTGGATTACTCACACAACCTGAGATCCCCATGTGGAAATGGGAACAAATATCCATGGATTTCATCACCAAATTACCCCGTACCCCAAGTGGGTGTGACACAATATGGGTGATTGTGGACCGACTAACTAAGTCAGCACATTTCCTCGCGATCAAGGAGAACGACAAGATGGAAAAACTAGCCAGAATCTATGTCAAAGAAGTGGTCTCACGACATGGAGTGCCAATCTCCATCATTTCAGATCGAGACGCCAGATTCACTTCTAACTTCTGGAAATCATTGCAAAAGTCACTTGGCACGCGGTTGGATATGAGTACAGCATACCACCCACAAACTGATGGCCAGAGTGAACGTACGATACAAACTCTTGAAGATATGCTATGAGCGTGCGTAGTGGACTTTGGAAATAGTTGGGAAACTCACCTGCCGTTGGTAGAATTTTCCTATAACAACAGCTACCACACAAGCATCAAAGCAGCGCCTTTTGAGGCACTCTATGGCAGGAAATGCCGGTCACCTATCTGTTGGGCGGAAGTGGGCGACAGTCAGCTCACTGGCCCGGAACTTGTACACGAAACGACGGAGAAAATCGTGCAAATCAGAAATCGCATGGCAGCAGCTCGTGATCGTCAAAAGAGCTATGCCGACAAACGCCGAAAGCCTTTGGAATTCCAGGTAGGAGACAAAGTCCTTCTGAAAGTTTCGCCATGGAAAGGCGTCATTCGTTTTGGTAAACGAGGCAAATTGAACCCACGGTATATTGGGCCTTTCGAGATCCTGAAGAGGATTGGTCCAGTGGCATATCAACTCAACTTACCAGCCGAACTCGATGGAGTTCACAACGTATTTCATGTCTCAAACCTAAAGAAGTGTTTATCGGATGAAACACTTATTGTTCCACTGGATGAGATCCAGGTGGATGAACAACTACGGTTCGTGGAAGAGCCGGTAGAAATCATGGACCGTGAAGTCAAACAACTCAAGCAAAGTAAGATCCCTATTGTCAAAGTTCGATGGAACTCGAAACGCGGACCTGAATTCACGTGGGAACGTGAAGATCAGATGATGCGCAAATATCCCCATCTCTTCAAACAGACAACGTCGAACGTTGACAACAACGAATAAATTTCGGGACGAAATTTCCTTTCAACAAGGGGATGATGTGACAACTAGAAAATTTTTGTTTTTTTTTTCTCAAACACTCTTGTTTCCCGAACACTACCAATAACAACCAAATTTCGGGACGAAATTTCTTTCAACAAGGGGATGATGTGACACCCGGCAATTTCAGGTGAATTGCGACTCTTACATTCTTTACATTTCACATTCATACTTGTTGCATTTCATTTAATTATGATTGATTAGATGAGTTGAACACAAATTACTGCGAGACGATAGTTCGTGGAGCTATCGAATCGTACATTGCACATTGGATTTGGAAACCAAGTGTGGCAAACACAACACTAACGCAAAACAATAATTCGGGGAATTATTGGATTGTGCATCACACGTTGATTAGGATTAATCAAGCGTGCAAACACTCCGTTAGACACGAACACAAACAATCATCGATAATTCGAGGAATTACCGAAACACACACGAGTCTCACGAACGTTGGTGAACGTCAAACACATTGTGTATCACAACACTCGAAACTTCACGAAACAGTCACACAGTGAACTGGGAAGCTCAAACGAGTCCAAACGACACTCGAACGATGTTCTACAGTCGAGAAACGGGCGAGAATGGGCCCAGAACAGCAAAATAGGCATATTGGGCCTTACATATGGGCCAGGCGGTACGCCTGACCCGAAGAACCCATCTCTGGCGATGCGCGCGAGAAGAAGAACTCAGCCGGACATATTTGCCATCCGCGCGTAACGCCTAGGACCATTAGCCTGCGTCAGGCGATACGCCTGACATGACCAGATCGCAAAATTAGATTTACACTCAACCTATCTCACTTTTAATCATTCTAATCCTATTCTCTCGGCCATAACACCTCTATCTCGAGTTCCTACCTCTGTTTCTTCATCATTTCACCAGAAAACTCCATTGATGAAGCTTTGAAGCTCCTAGGAAGCCATTGGAGCATAGAAGGAAGCTTGGAACTCATCACCATCAACACACCACCACTTGAAGCCACTAAGAGTTTATTTCCAGCCACCCTTGGAGCTGCCAAATCCCTGATTCAACTTCATTCCAGCGATCTAGAGCATCTAAGGTAGCCGGTGACTGACCACCCGACGACACAGGAGCTTACGCTTACATTTGTTCACCTCGCTAAGGTGAGTTCACGGCCCCTTTTTACATTTTCTACCTTTGGGGGAGAAAACATTGCATACAACTGTTTTTGAACAACTTACACACTTTTGGTTATTTTTGTACATGCTAATATCGTATATACATATGTGTAGCAATCATCCACAAACTGATAAGTCCTCATTAAACACACCTCGAACCGTTAATAGCGCGTTGCGCTCAGCGTGGTAATTCTGAATAGTACTATTTGGGCCTGACAAGCCCACTGTTGCGAGCCGTATGGCCACCCCGACTGGAGGTCGGAACAGTGCATAATTGACCAAACAACATTTGCCATATCTTGGATGGATATGGCGGGAGGCAGCATGTTAGCTTCGGTTGCGAACCCGCATATGATATAACACATATTGACTAGCTATCAATTGATATTGCATTGTATTGAAAAATAGACCTGCATACATTTACTTTAAACATTTTGATGTTTACTGCTGATTACAAACCTGTGCTCTCACCAACCATTGTGTTGACCTTTTACTCGCATGTTTTCTCAGGTAACTAAGGCACACGCACCAGAAATAGGATGCTAGGCCGGAGTCGCATGCATCTGTATAAGTGTCGTAGTTTATAAAACATTTATTATCATTTGGTTGTTATGTAATGTTAATCAGCTTTAATCGCTTCCGCAACTATTGTCACGTATCGTTTTGAAAACCATTTTGATTTAACGCTTCCGCAAACTATGAATGATTAAGCTGTTTTGTTAACTTGTACTTTATTTCCGCAACTCTGATATTACTAAACTGTTTTATCCAAATTACTGGATGTACGTACGAAATCAGACATATAGGTCTCGCATGTTGTGTGACCGGAGACTGCGATCCTGACAATCTGCCGCCGCTCGCGCCCCGGAAGGGACGGGAATTCTCGGGGTGCGACAGCTGCGCAGTACGACCAGTCGCTATTTACACCAGATCAGCCAGACCATCGATACTAAGCTGTCGATGCTGATAGTATCGACAGTCGACACTTGGAACTGTTAATGGGTCTATGATCGATACTATGCCCACCGATACTAACTAAAATCCATCGATATAAATAATTCAGCCTTCTCCAAGTAATCCAAGCTCAAAATCCAGCAATATTAATCAAATACGAGGTCCGTATCATGGGTTAAGGATGGTGGTGTCGACAAAGAAGCTCTCTTTCCTTAGTCAATCTGAACGATCATCAATACTTGTGACACCCGACAATTTCAGGTAAATTGCAACTCTTACAACTCTACATTTCCCATTCATACTTGTTGCATTTCATTTAATTTTGATCAATTAGATGAGTTAAACACAAGCAACTACGAAACGATAGTTCGAGGAACTATCGAATCGTACATTGCACATTGGTTTTGAAAACCAAGTGTGGCAAACACAAACACTAACACAAAACAATAATTCGAGGAATTATTGAATTGTGCATTACACGTTGATTGGGATTAATCAAGCGTGCAAACATTCGTAAAACACAAACAAAAATAATCAACGATAATTCAAAGAATTATCGAAACACACACGAGTCTCACGAATGTTGGTGAACAAACAATTGAATGATAATTTCAGTCCTAACGATGTTAAACTGTTAGTACATATTTGTACTAGGTTGCTTATCAAAACATGTAAATTATAGAAAGTTAGTTAAGGTTTGGCTGAGGTTCGTCTGGCCCACGAACCTTAGCAGGTTCGGCGAACCTTTTAGGTTTGGCTGTCTAGGTTCGTCCAGCGAACCTTAATGGAATTTGGACATCGTGATCAGCCAAGCACTTCCTAAGATTTGACACATGAAATTTGTCCTGAACGTTATTTAGCTCGACTGGAAGTTAATATTTGTAAGCTACGGGACCAATCTGTTCCAAGATCTCAAAAGGTCCAACGTACCTAGGAGCAAGTTTCCCTTTCTTCCCGAATCAGACAACACCTCTCCAGGAAGAAACCTTGAGTAAAACTCGGTCACCCACCTGAAATTCAAGCGGTTTCCGATGCCTATCTGCATAACTCTTTTGCTGATATCTTGCTGCCTAAAGCCTCCGTTGAATGATTGAGATCTTGTCAGTTGTTTCTTGAATGAGCTCACATCCTACGACATGCGAGACACCTACCTAGTTCCAGCAGACCGGTGGTCGGCACTTCCAACCATTCAAAGCTTGAAATGGTGCACATGGTATGCTCGTATGATGGTGTGACATCCGGTATGAAACAGTTAGGAAACTATACGGTAGTACAACAGTTACAGACTTTAATATAAATACCAAAGTGTATTTAAAAGATAAACTAAGGACGAAGTACAAAACAATGAAACAATGGTGAAATCACATAACGAGATGAACATATACGAAACAAATAACGTTTTGTGCTGAAAACAAAACACAACACTCGTCTTGCTGATTCTTCGATGACAAGGATCAGATGACTGAAAATCCAATGGGAAGAGACAAATGAATGAGAATCATCATGATGAAAACTACCAACGACTGTGAGGATATCAATAATTAACACTAATCTGATATCATTGCGAAAGTGTTAAGCAAATAGCATATTCGTGTTGGTGATGATTCATACGAATATATTGTAGGATTCGGTCTGCCCAAGATACATATTAAATTGATGTGGCTAGTGTGTTATGATCCAAGTCGGGTCATACCCAATAACAAGCTAGACAAACACCTGCAATATTTATTTATTGATTTGATCAGTTAAATAAATAACAACACTAAGAACATTTAGAAAAATGGTTTTCTAAATAAGATGCACTTAAGAAATTAATAAATAACATGGGTTTATTTATTTTGAGAGATAATTTTATAATTGTTATTTAATGGTTAAGTAACATTTATAAAAATGTAACATGACTAGTAATGTATTACAAATTAATTAAATTGGTTTTAATTAGTTTCATGTTAAAGTTAGTTGTAAATACAATATAATTTTGTAAGTGTTACAATTTTATTTTGGGTATTAATTTAAAACAAATGGTTTGGAAATCATGGCAAGCAAGCCCTTCCATTGGGGCATAATTTTCAGCAAAAAGGGGCTGCCATAAACCCCTCCCAATGTTTTAAAAGATGCTTATATACACATACAAGCAAGCATCATGCATACTTACTTTTATCTCTCAAGTTCAAGAGCATCTCTCTCCCTTTTTCTCCCTTGTTTTTTCGGCAAAACAGCAGCAAAAAGGAGCAGATATTAGCAACTTAAAGAAGTTTTAAAAGCTGAAGTTTGTGTTGTTGAATCCTAGCATTCAAGGGTGGTTGTTGGTGGCTTTGGGTATACAAGCTTGAGGTTTTCTTGGTTGAAGACTTAGCATTCAAATCATCATCTATACCTTCATTCTTCACGTGTTCTAAGAGGTAATTAATGGTTTTCTTTAATGTTTTGATAGTATGTTCTTCCATATAAAGATCGTTGTTCATGGGTTTTGTTTTAATCAAATGTATATGATGCATAAACTAACTAAACTCAAAATGGTTTTTGATATAAACTCCGCTGCGTTTTACATGTTAAATAGTTAATATGGCTTTGATAAACATCTACAAAACCTAACATATATCCATTGGTATAATACTTTAAATGATATCTGGTAATAGAAAACCAAATCATAAACTGAAACTGACGATTGTGTACGTACAGTAAGCGCTCTGTATGAATACGCACGTAAGTTGTGTTTTCTGACGAAACGATAAAAATAAATGTTTTCGAATTTTAAAATAATGAAAATAAAATAAAATAATATTTAATAGGAATAACCACCTAAAAAGAATTTACTTAAACTATCTTATAACTTATAAAAATATAACGTAATTAACGTAACATATCGTCATAACGTAACTAAATGAAACCTATCGAGACCGAATACGCGGGTAAAAATCCATACTACAAAACCCATGTTCTTCCTTTTCCCTCTCATTTCCAACCATTCCTTTCTCTCTCTAAGTTTAAGAATTCCCTCATCTCTCTCTATTCTGTCTCTAAACCATCAACACAACCTCACGAATCCTCAACCAAAACGCGTGTTCTTGGTGTCCAAACGATCCTCTCAACGAGTAGAACAAGAAATTACAACCGATCGAAGCTTGGAACGACAAGAATTGAGGTAAAAGCGAAGCTAAACTTATGGTTTTTGTGTTTTCATCAAACCCGAAAACCTTTGAGATTGTAAACCGAATAGTATCAACGGGAGAGCTGGGGAAGAAGCTCAATATCGATGGCAGTGAACCTGGTCTATACTACTAGTATTGAATTGTCCAAGGGGCTGCGCAGTACGAATAGTCGCTATTTACACCAGATCAGCCAGACCATCGATACTAAGCTGTCGATGCTAATAGTATCGACAGTCGACACTTGGAACATTTAATGGGTCTGTGATCGATACTATGCCCACCGATACTAACTAAAATCCATCGATATTAATACTTCAGCCTTCTCCAAGTTCTCCAAGCCCAAAATCCAGCAATATTAATCAAATACGAGGTCGGTATCATGGGTTAAGGATGGTGGTGTCGACAAAGAAGCTCTCTTTCCTTTGTCAATCTGAACGATCATCAATACTTATGACACCCGGCAATTTCAGGTAAATTTTAACTCTTACAACTCTACATTTCCCATTCATACTTGTTGCGTTTCATTTAATTTTGATCAATTAGATGAGTTAAACACAAGCAACTATGAAACGATAGTTCGAGGAACTATCGAATCGTACATTGCACATTGGTTTTGGAAACCAAGTGTGGCAAACACAAACACTAACACAAACAAGAATTCGAGGAATTATTGAATTGTGCATTACACGTTGATTGGGATTAATCAAGCGTGCAAACATTCGTAAAACACAAACACAAACGATCACCGACACACACGAGTCTCACGAATGTTGGTGAACAAACAATTGAATGATAATTTCAGTCCCAAAAATGTTAAACTGTTAGTACATATTTGTAATAGGTTGCTTATCAAAACATGTAAATTATAGAAAGTTAGTTAAGGTTTGGCTGAGGTTCGTCTGGCCCACGAACCTTAGCAGGTTCGGCGAACCTATTAGGTTTGGCTGTCTAGGTTCGTCTAGCGAACCTCAATGGAATTTGGACATCATGATCAGCCAAGCACTTCCTAAGATTTGACACATGAAATTTGTCGTGAACGTTATTTAGCTCGACTGGAAGTTAATATTTGTATGCTATGGGACCAATCTGTTCCAGGATCTCAAAAGGTCCAACGTACCTAGAAGCAAGTTTCCCTTTCTTCCCGAATAAGACAACGCCTTTGCAGGTAGAAACCTTGAGTAAGAATCGGTCACCCACTTGAAATTCAAGCGGTTTCTGATGCCTATCTGCATAACACTTTTGCCGATATCTTGTTGCCTAAAGCCTCAGTTGAATGATTGAGATCTTGTCAGTTGTTTCTTGAATGAGCTCACATCCTACGACATGCGAGTCACCTATCTTGTCAGTGTCCAAACGATCCTCTCAACGAGTAGAACAAGAAAGTACAACCGATCTGAGCTTGGAACGACAAGAATTGAGGTAAAAGCGAAGCTAAACTTATGGTTTTTGTGTTTTCTGATAAACTTGTAAGCCTTTGAGATTGTAAACCGAATGGTATCAACGGGAGAGCTGGGGAAGAAGCTCAATATCGATGGCAGTGAACCTGGTCTATACTACTAGTATCGAATGGTCCAAGGGGCTGCGCAGTACGACCAGTCGCTATTTACACCAGATCAGCCGGACCATCGATACTAAGCTGTCGATGCTGATAGTATCTGTAGAATTCGATCTGCCCAAGATACATATTAATTTGATGTGGCTAATGTGATATGATCCAAGTCGGGTCATACCCAACAACAAGCTAGACAAACACCTACTATATTTATTTATTGATTTGATCAATTAAATAAATAATAACACTTAAGACATTTAGAAAGTGGTTTTCTAAATAGATGCACCTGAGAAATTAATAAACAACATGGGTTTATTTATTTATGAGAGATTACTTTATAATTGTTATTTAATGGTTAAGTAACATTATTAAAGTTTATAAAATGTAACATGACTTGTAATGTGTTACAAGTTTTAATTAAAAGGGGTTTTAATTAAAATCTTGTTTAAAAAATTAGGTGGGAAGATTTGAAAGGGAGCCACCCCATTGGACCAAAAAAATTCGGCCCTTATGTGGTATTGGGAGGCCACACCCACTTAATTTAGCTGCATTCATTTCATGATAAACATACATGCTAAAACTCTCTCTCTCCTCAAGAATCTCTAAGCCTTTTCTCCCTTTTTCTTCTCCATTTTCACAGCAGAAAAGTGGGTTTTAAGAGGCTGATTTTCAGCTGGAAACAAGTGTATTCTAGGGCTGAAATCTTGTATTGGAAACCTAGCATTCAAGGTGTTTGTTGGTGGCTTGGGGTATCGCGGATTTGAGGTCTTCTTGCTTGAAGATTTAGCTCTCAAACATCATCATCTTCATCTTATATTACACAAGTTCTAAGAGGTAGTATATGATGTTTTTGAATGGTTATTTGATAGCATGTTATTTCATATTTAGATCCATTGTTCTTGGGTTTTTGTTTTAACAAGTGTATATGACACATAGACTCACTAATCTTAAAATATTTTAAGAATAAACTCCGCTGCGTTTTCATCATAAAAATGGTTAATATGACTTTGATAAACATCACAAAATCCCTACAATGGCATCAAGAGCCAGGTTATATGGATGCATGCTTCAAAAAATCAAAATTTTCGGGTCCTTTTGAGTAAAAAGTGGGCTGGAAATTTCAAGTATGATAAACCCTTTGTTTTTCAAGATATTACTCTTATATGCATAGTAAGAATCTTGAAAAATTATAGCCATTTGATGGTTTGTTTGTTTGGACAAAAAGCCATTTTGTTTTGGTTCATGTAGGCCGAAAATTTGGGTTTAAAAAGGGGGCCATGTTACGTTTTTTTTTGATACATATTTTGGATGTATTTTAATGCATAAAACCTAGCCATGACCTTATGTTTGATGTTTGATGGTTGTGATTTCGTTTAGTTGAAATAAAAGCTATGTAGTTTATTTGTTTCATTTGGTATGTAATAAATAGATTAGTTTGCATTTTATTTTTCCTAGAAAAATGTATTAGGATTTTTCTATGTAACTTGCATTTTGGGGCTGATTTGTAAGACAAAGAAGGTACCTAAAGATGGTGGTGGAATCACAAGACAAAAGGAATACTTGAAGCATTTGGATGCGGGTTCAAGTGGGAGTTCATCAACACAACATTGTGTCATGTCTTTTACCCTTAGGAATGACCTTTTGACACACTTGTTATGGCAAGCAAGTGTGGTCAAAATAGTTGGCTATGGTTATGTACTTATGTTTTATGTTTTATGTTTGGTTGTTTGGATGAGTTTGAAACTTTAACTAAAAATGCATAAACTAGTTAAACAACTAAAATAAAACAAGCATAAAATTGGTTCTTTAAAAATCGTTAAAGGAATTAATAAAATGAGTTTATTAAGAGTTAATGATTTAATGAAAATGAATTTTATTAAAAGGAATAATGAAAATTGCTTTTCATAAAATACCATGCATTTGAATGCATACAAATGCAAGGTACATAGAGTTTTCTAGACTAGAATTAAGAAAACTTAAAATCCCTTTTTTGGACAAGTTTAACACCATCCTTTTAAACAACACTCAATTCACTTGCAACTTATTTATGGGATAAAGGTCACCTAACCATAAACTTAGAAACTTGTGAAGTTGAGGTGAAATTACCGTATTTGTGGGATAAAGGTCACCTAACCGCTCATATTTGTAAAATCACACGTGTGTCTAAGAAGGACGACTTGAATTTGGAAATCATGCATTAGGATCACCGAAGCATGATGTACAAAAGGTGTTGATGGGATAAACATGCCAAACAAAACATAAGATGTTTAAACCGATCCCATACACTAGAAATTGTAATAGGTTACAATTGTCAAAACGTTGACTACCTTGTTAATTTAAATAAAGGGATAAAGATCACCTAACCAATATTTAAATGTAACGTTGGATTCTAGATTTTAATTATTAATTGTCTATGAGACATAAAAGGGTATTAGTAATTAAAATACATTGATATTAAAAGTACGAAAATTGAACTTTGTAAAAATTGTAGATGGCAGCTAACAACAACAACGCAAACCCGAACGTCCACAACCTATCACTAAGAACCATCCTCGAAAAGGAACGTCTTAACCATGGGAACTTCATGGATTGGTACCGAAACTTGAGAATTGTTCTCAAGCAAGAGAAGAAATCCTATGTGTTGGACGATCCTATCCCGATCAACCCGATGAGGATAACGTGGAGGCCTTTAACGATTGGGTCAAGTACGTCGAGGACTCCGTGCAAGTCTCATGTCTAATGTTGGCGAGTATGACTCCCGATTTACAAAAGGACTTTGAGAACCACAATGCTTATGATATGATCACCCAGTTGAAGGAAATGTTCCAACAACAATCTAGGGTGGAACGATTCGAAACGGTTCGACCACTTCATGCATGTCGGATGGACGAGACCCAATCAGTTTCATCTTATGTTCTCAAGATGAAAAGCCACATTGATCGCCTCGAGAGACTTAACTGCCGTGTCTCCACTGAGTTAGCTACGGATTTGATCCTTAACTCCCTATCCAAAAGGTTTGAAACCTTTGCTATGAATTATAATATGAATGGATGGGACAAGAGCATTGGTGAGATTCATGCAATGCTCAAAACGGCCGAGGCGGGCATGGGTAAAAAGGTTTTTTCCGGTCCTAACGATCAGTGAGGGTGGTAGTAAGAAAAGGAACCACCCCGACCCCAAGGCAAGTGTTGCCAAAGGGAAGGGACACGTTAAAAGGAAAGGGAAGGGTAAGGCTAAAATGGAACCCAAAGAAAAGAAGCTAAAGGTTGCTAAAGATGATCCGTGTGTTTGAGTGTGGTGAGATAGGCCATTGGAAACGAAACTGTCCGGTCTATCTCAAAGAGTTGAGAACCAAGAGGGATGTGGGGCAAACCTCAGGTATGACTTTTATGATACATGTTGAGCTAAATATTATTTCTTCTAACACATGGGTATTGGATACCGGATATGGAACTCATATTTGCAATTTGTTGCAGGGGTTCAAAAGAAGTAAGCATTACAGCAAAGGGGAAATTAGTCTCTTCATGGGCAATGGAGCAATGGTTCATGTTGAAGCCCAAGGAGACTATATTTTGAAGCTTCCAAGTGGTTTGGAAGTTATTTTAAAGAATGTTTTGTGTGCTCCTAGTTTGTCTAGGAACATCATCTCTTATTCCCGTTTAAGACAATGTGGTTTTAATTTCAAGTTTGTTGACAATGATATCCATGTTTCTTTAAATCATGTGTTTTATTTTAAGGCTATGCCTTGCAATGGTATTTATGAATTGGTTCATGATAACACAACATATCATAGCTCAATGTACCAAGCTACCACCAAAAGGCTCAAATTAGATTCGAGTGATTCCTATCTTTGGCATTGTCGCCTTGGACACATAAACAAAAGTCGCATGCAAAAACTTCAAAAGAATGGTCTTTTAAAAACAAATGAAAATGATTCATTTGATGTATGCGAGTCTTGTTTACAAGGTAAGATGACAAAGGCCCCTTTTAGTGGGACTAATGAAAGGGCAAAAGATTTATTAGGGATCATACATTCGGATGTATGTGGACCTTTTAAACCGATGACTAGGAATGGTGAAAGATACTTCATTACCTTTACCGACGACTATAGTCGTTATGGGTATGTGTACTTGTTAAGGCACAAACATGAACCTTTTGAAATGTTGAAAATCTTCAAGAATGAAGTAGAAAATCAACTCAACAAAACGGTCAAGATTCTTCGTACCGATAGAGGAGGTGAATACCTAAGTAGTGAATTTCAAGAGTATCTTAGAAGTTGTGGGATTGTCTCACAACTTACTCCACCTGGAACACCACAACATAATGGTGTGTCTGAGAGGAGGAATCGGACTCTATTGGATATGGTTCGATCTATGATGGCTAGAAGTACACTACCTCTATCATTTTGGGGTTTCGCTTTGCTCTCCGCGGCCCGTATTTTAAATATGGCCCCAACCAAGAAAGTGGAAAGGACACCTTTCGAAATATGGCATGGAAAGGTTCCATCATTGTCATATTTAAAAGTTTGGGGGTGTGAGGCTTATCCTAAGCAATACACTCAAAACAAACTGGAAGCCCGATCCACTAAGTGTATCTTTGTTGGATATCCTAGAGATTGTATGGGATATTATTTCTATGATCCAACAGAGCAGAAAGTGTTTATTGCTCGAAAGGCAGAGTTCTTGGAAACTAAGTTCCTTTCGAAAGGAACTTGTGGAAGAACAGTGGAACTTGAAGAGGTTCAAGATTCACAAGACAATACACATTTGGTTGATACTAGCAATCAACATGAGGATGTTGAGAATGATCATGTGGATGATCAAGATACACAAAACGTTCGCAGATCTGGTAGAATTAGTGTTCCTCCTGAGAGATATGGATTTTTCATGGATGGATGCTATGTGGTGGATTCCGATGAACCAACCACATACCGTGATGCAATGTCAAAACCTGATTTTGATAAATGGCAAGAAGCCATGAACGTTGAGATGCAATCCATGTATGATAACGAAGTTTGGGAATTGGTTACACCTCCTCTTAAATCCAAGGTAGTTGGAAGTAAGTGGGTTTTCAAGAAGAAAACTAATATGCATGGAAACTTGGATACTTATAAAGCTAGACTTGTAGCAAAAGGTTACACTCAAACTCAAGGCGTTGATTATGATGAAACTTTCTCGCCTGTGGTGATGCTAAAGTCTATCAGGATATTGTTTGCCATAGCTGCATATTATGACTATGAGATTTGGCAAATGGATGTCAAAACCGCTTTCCTTAATGGATATCTTGAGGAAGATGTCCATATGGAACAGCCTGAAGGTTTTGTCGATCCAAAACATCCTAATAAGGTATGTAAGTTAAAGAAGTCAATCTATGGATTGAAACAAGCATCGAGAAGTTGGAATCATTGTTTTGATGATGAAGTAAAGAAATTTGGCTTCATCAAAAACGCTGACGAAGCTTGTGTATATAAAAAGGCTAGTGGGAGCATCATTACTTTTCCTTGTATTATATGTCGATGACATTCTACTATTTGGAAATGACATTCCAACCTTGGAAGGTGTAAAAACCTGGCTTGGAAGCTGTTTTTCCATTAAGGATCTTGGTGAAGCCGCCTATATCTTGGGAATTAAGATCTATAGGGATAGATCAAGGCGGTTGATAGGCTTAAACCAAAGTGCATACATTGACAAAGTCTTGAAAAGGTTCAAGATGGAGAATTCTAAGAAAGGTTTAGTACCTATTCAAAAAGGGACTATATTGAGCACGTCTCAATGCCCTAGTAGATATCAACAGAATCCTGGTAATAGTCATTGGATGGCTGTTAAAAGTATTTTGAAATACCTTAGAGACACTAAGGATATGTTCTTAATATATGGATCTGGTGAGGAGGAACTCGTTGTAAAGGGTTACACGGATGCGAGTTTCCAAACTGATCGAGATGATTCACGATCACAGTCGGGATATGTCTTCATTATGAATGGAGGAGCGGTCTCTTGGAAGAGCTCAAAGCAAGATGTAGTGGCACTATCTACAACAGAATCAGAATACGTTGCCGCTTCATTGGCAGCTCAAGAAGCTGCATGGCTAAGGAAGTTCATTGCCGATCTAGGGGTTGTTGCTACCATTCAAGACCCCCTAGAGATCTTTTGTGATAACGAAGGGGCCATTGCTCAAATCAAGGAACCTCGTGCTCATCAAAAGACTCGGCACATTGAACGGAGGTTCAACTACATAAGGGATGAAGTTGAAAAGGGAAAGATATGTATTCGCAAACTTCACACCGATCAAAACATTGCGGATCCATTCACGAAGCTCCTTCAAAGGACAAAGCATGAAAGTTATACTTGTTCCTTAGGACTTCGATATTCTAGTGACTGGACTTGATTAAATTTTGTATTTGGATATCGGAACTTATGTAATTTGACTTGATTATATGGTTATAATTTTCATTTACTGTTCCATTTTAGCATGTTTAAATCCATGAATAAATGAGTTATTCTAAACGTCCGTAGTCGATCATATTTGTAGGAACAACTATGAATGTAAGACTATTATAAACTTGGATTGGTTGATATTCACAAGGTATGAATATAGAGCAAGAGGTTGCTGCCAAGGTTCATTGATATCTATGGGATATAGATATAGGAATGGCCCGCTCTCAAATATTTCTTCATGGAATCTCTGTGATTAGTCATAAGAAATATTGAGTAAAGGCGAATATCATTGTGTCCTCAGACCTGAGATACATATTGGGTCTTGATATTCACCAAGTATTGTACTTTGACTTAGTACTTTGCTGTTCTGAAACATGGCAGTACATAAGGCTGTTTTCAAGTATGATACAAGGTGATTGTGAGAGACGTATGTAGTCTAGATGGAATTTGTTCCTCTTATTCGTTGAGAGTAAGATGTCTAAGGCCTGTTAAAGTTAAATCGTCAGAGAATGACAACTCTATGTCTCCAGGATTTAACATGACATCTGCGACAAAAGGATAAATGATTGATTCACCTAAATCATATTCAAGTAAGGTACTTGAAGAGGATGATGTTATTGAATGGCACTTAGTCATATACATTAGGAGTAGCAAACCGTTGCTAGGCGTTATTTGCTGCTTGCATCAATCTTCTATGAATCTTGTGCAAGTGGGAGATTGTAGAATTCGATCTGCCTAAGATACATATTAATTTGATGTGGCTAATGTGATATGATCCAAGTCGGGTCATACCCAACAACAAGCTAGACAAACACCTACTATATTTGTTTATTGATTTGATCAATTAAATAAATAATAACACTTAAGACATTTAGAAAGTGGTTTTCTAAATAGATTCACTTGAGAAATTAATAAACAACATGGGTTTAATTATTTATGAGAGATTACTTTATAATTGTTATTTAATGGTTAAGTAACATTATTAAAGTTTATAAAATGTAACATGACTTGTAATGTGTTACAAGTTTTAATTAAAAGGGGTTTTAATTAAAATCTTGTTTAAAAAATTAGGTGGGAAGATTTGAAAGGGAGCCACCCCATTGGACCAAAAAAATTCGGCCCTTATGTGGTCTTGGGAGGCCACACCCACTTAATTTAGCTGCATTCATTTAATGATAAACATACATGCAAAAACTCTCTCTCTCCTCAAGAATCACTAAGCCTTTTCTCCCTTTTTCTTCTCCATTTTCACAGCAGAAAAGTGGGTTTTAAGAGGCTGATTTTCAGCTGGAAACAAGTGTATTCTAGGGCTGAAATCTTGTGTTGGAAGAAATCTTGTGTTGGAAACCTAGCATTCAAGGTGTTTGTTGGTGGCTTGGGGTATCGTGGATTTGAGGTCTTCTTGCTTGAAGATTTAGCTCTCAAACATCATCATCTTCATCTTATATTACACGAGTTCTAAGAGGTAGTATATGATGTTTTTGAATGGTTATTTGATAGCATGTTATTTCATATTTAGATCCATTGTTCTTGGGTTTTTGTTTTAACAAGTGTATATGACACATAGACTCACTAATCTTAAAATGTTTTAAGAATAAACTCCGCTGCGTTTTCATCATAAAAATGGTTAATATGACTTTGATAAACATCACAAAATCCCTACAGTATCGACAGTCGACACTTGGAACTGTTAATGGGTCTGTGATCGATACTATGCCACTTGATACTAACTAAAATCCATCGATATTAATACTTCAGCCTTCTCCAAGTAATCCAAGCTCAAAATCCAGCAATATTAATCAAATACGAGGTCGGTATCATGGGTTAAGGATGGTGGTGTCGACAAAGAAGCTCTCTTTCCTTAGTCAATCTGAACGATCATCAATACTTGTGACACCCGGCAATTTCAGGTTAATTGCAACTCTTACAACTTTACATTTCCCATTAATACTTGTTGCATTTCATTTAATTTTGATCAATTAGATGAGTTAAACACAAGCAACTACGAAACGATAGTTCGAGGAACTATCGAATCGTACATTGCATATTGGTTTTGGAAACCAAGTGTGGCAAACACAAACACTAACGCCTTTCCAGGTAGAAACCCTGAGTAAGACTCGGTCACCCACTTGAAATTCAAGCGGTTTCCGATGCCTATCTACATAACACTTTTGCCGATATCTTGCTGCCTAAAGCCTCAGTTGAATGATTAAGATCTTGTCAGTTGTTTCTTGAATGAGCTCACATCCTACGACATGCGAGTCACCTATCTTGTTCCAGCAGACCGGTGGTCGGCACTTCCTACCATACAAAGCTTGAAATGGTGCACATTGTATGCTCGTATGATGGTGTGACATCTGGTATGAAACAGTCAGGAAGCTATACGCTAGTACAACAGTTACAGACCTTAATATAAATACCAAAGTGTATTTAAAAGATAAAGTAAGGACGTAGTACAAAACAATGAAACAATGGTGAAATCACATAACGAGATGAACATATACAAAACAAATAACGTTGTGTGCTGAAAACAAAACACAACAGTCGTCATGCTGATTCTTTGATGACAAGGATCAGAAGACTGAAACTCCAATGGGAAGAGACAAATGAATGAGAATCATCACGATGAAAAGTACCAACGACTGTGAGGATATCAATAATTAACACTGATCAGATATCATTACGAAAGTGTTAAGCAAACAACATATTCGTGTTGGTGATGATTCATACGAATATATCCATTGGTATAATACTTTAAATGATATCTGGTAATAGAAAACCAAATCGAAAACTGAAACTGACGATTGTGTATGTACAGTAAGCGCTCTGTATGAATACGCACGTAAGTTGCGTTTTCTGACGAAACGATAAAAAAAATGTTTTCGAGTTTTAAAATAATGAAAATAAAATAAAATAATATTTACTAGGAATAACCACCTAAAAAGAATTTACTTAAACTATCTTATAAAAATATAACGTAATTAACGTAACATATCGTAATAACGTAATTAAATGAAACCTATCGAGACCGAATACGCGGGTAAAAATCCGTACTACAAAACCCATGTTCTTCCTTTTCCCTCTCATTTCCAACCATTCCTTTCTCTCTCTAAGTTTAAGAATTCCCTCATCTCTCTCTATTCTCTCTCTAAACCATCACCACTCAACGTCATGAATCCTTATCCAAAACTCGTGTTCTTGGTGTCCAAACGATCCTCTCAAAGAGTAGAACAAGAAAGTACAACCGATCTGAGCTTGGAATGACAAGAATTGAGGTAAAAACGAAGCTAAACTTATGGTTTTTGTGTTTTCATCAAACCCGAAACCCTTTGAGATTGTAAACCGAATAGTATTAACGGGAGAGCTGGGGAAGAAGCTCAGTATCGATGGCAGTGAACCTGGTCTATACTACTAGTATCGAATGGTCCAAGGGGCTGCGCAGTACGACCAGTGGCTATTTACACAAGATCAGCCAGACCATCGATACTAAGCTGTCGATGCTGATAGTATCGACAGTCGACACTTGGAACATTTAATGGGTCTGTGATCGATACTATGCCCACCGATACTAACTAAAATCCATCGATATTAATACTTCAGCCTACTTCAAGTCATCCAAGCTCAAAATCCAGCAATATTAATCAAATACGAGGTCGGTTTCATGGGTTAAGGATGGTGGTGTCGACAAAGAAGCTCTCTTTCCTTAGTCAATCTGAACGATCATCAATACTTGTGACACCCGGCAATTTCAGGTAAATTGCAACTCTTACAACTCTACATTTCCCGTTCATACTTGTTGCATTTCATTTAATTTTGATCAATTAGATGAGTTAAACACAAGCAACTACGAAACGATAGTTCGAGGAACTATCGAATCGTACATTGAGCATTGGTTTTGGAAACCAAGTGTGGCAAACACAAACACTAACACAAAACAATAATTCGAGGAATTATTGAATTGTGCATTACACGTTGATTGGGATTAATCAAGCGTGCAAACATTCGTAAAACACAAACAAAAACAATCACCGATAATTCAAAGAATTATCGAAACACACACGAGTCTCACGAACGTTGGTGAGCAAACAATTGAACGATAATTTCAGTCCTAACGATGTTAACCTGTTAGTACATGTTTGTAATAGGTTGCTTATCAAAACATGTAAATTATAGAAATTTAGTTAAGGTTTGGCTGAGGTTCGTCTAGCCCACGAACCTTAGCAGGTTCGGCGAACCTCCTAGGTTTGGCTGTCTAGGTTCGTCCAGCGAACCTCAATGGAATGTGGACATCGTGATCAGCCAAGCACTTCCTAAGATTTGACACATGAAATTTGTCGTGAACGTTATTTAGCTCGACTGGAAGTTAATATTTGTGTGCTACGGGACCAATCCGTTCCAGGATCTCAAAAGGTCCAACGTACGTAGGAGCAAGTTTCCCTTTCTTCCCGAATCAGACAACGCGTTTCCAGGTAGAAACCTTGAGTAAGACTCGGTCACCCACTTGAAATTCAAGCGGTTTCTGATGCCTATCTGCATAACTCTTTTGCCGATATCTTGCTGCCTAAAGCCTCAGTTGAATGATTGATATCTTGTCAGTTGTTTCTTGAACGAGCTCGCATCCTACCACATGCGAGTCACCAACCTTGTTGCAGCAGACCGGTGGTCGGCACTTCCTAACATACAAAGCTTGAAATGGTGCACATTGTATGCTCGTATGATGGTGTGACATCCGGTATGAAACAGTCAGGAAACTATACGGTAGTACAACAGTTACAGACCTTAATATTAATACCGAAGTGTATTTAAAAGATAAACTAAGAACGAAGTACAAAACAATGAAACAATGGTGAAATCACATAACGAGATGAACATATACAAAACAAATAACGTTGTGTGCGGAAAACAAAACACAACAGTCGTCATGCTGATTCTTCGATGACAAGGATCAGATGACTGAAACTCCAATGGGAAGAGACAAATGAATGAGAATCATCACGATGAAAACTACCAACGACTGTGAGGATATCAATAATTAACACTAATCAGATATCATTACGAAAGTGTTAAGCAGACCGCATATTCGTGTTGGTGATGATTCATACAAATATATCCATTGGTATAGTACTTTAAATGATATCTGGTAATAGAAAACCAAATCATAAACTGAAACTGACGATTGTGTATGTACAGTAAGCGCTCTGTATGAATAAGCACGTAAGTTGCGTTTTCTGGCGAAACGATAAAAATAAATGTTTTCGAATTTTAAAATAATGAAAATAAAATAAAATAATATTTACTAGGAATAACCACCTAAAAATAATTTACTTAAACTATCATATAAAAATATAACGTTATTAACGTAACATATCGTAATAACGTAATTAAATGAAACCTATCGAGACCGAATTCGCGGGTAAAAATCCATACTACAAAACCCATGTTCTTCCTTTTCCCTCTCATTTCCAACCGTTCGTTTCTCTCTCTAAGTTTAAGAATTCCCTCATCTCTCTCTATTCTCTCTCTAAACCATCAACGCTCAACCTCACGAATCCTCAACCAAAACCCGTGTTCTTGGTGTCCAAACGATCCTCTCAAAGAGTAGAACAAGAAAGTACAACCGATCTGAGCTTGGAATGACAAGAATTGAGGTAAAAGCGAAGCTAAACTTATCGTTTTTGTGTTTTCATCAAACTCAAAAACCTTTGAGATTGTAAACCGAATAGTATCAACGGGAGAGCTGGGGAAGAAGCTCAATATCGATGGCAGTGAACCTGGTCTATACTACTAGTATCGAATGGTCCAAGGGGCTGCGCAGTACGATCAGTCGCTATTTACACAAGATCAGCCAGACTATCGATACTAAGCTGTCGATGCTGATAGTATCGACAGTCGACACTTGGAACTTTTAATGGGTCTGTGATCGATACTATGCCCACCGATACTAACTAGAATCCATCGATATTAATACTTCAGCCTTCTCCAAGTAATCCAAGCTCTAAATCCAGCAATATTAATCAAATACGAGGTCGGTATCATGGGTTAAGGATGGTGGTGTCGACAAAGAAGCTCTCTTTCCTTAGTCAATCTGAACGATCATCAATACTTGTGACACCCGGCAATTTCAGGTAAATTGCAACTCTTACAACTTTACATTTCCCATTCATACTTGTTGCATTTCATTTAATTTTGATCAATTAGATGAGTCAAACACTAGCAACTACGAAACGATAGTTCGAGGAACTATCGAATCGTAGATTGAACATTGGTTTTGGAAACCAAGTGTGGCAAACACAAACACTAACACAAAACAACAATTCGAGGAATTATTGAATTGTGCATTACACGTTGATTGGGATTAATCAAGCGTGCAAACATTCGTAAAACACAAACACAAACGATCACCGATAATTCGAAGAATTATCGAAACACACACGAGTCTCACGAACGTTGGTGAACAAACAATTGAATGATAATTTCAGTCCTAACGATGTTAAACTGTTAGTACATGTTTGTAATAGGTTGCTTATAAAAACATGTAAATTATAGAAAGTTAGTTAAGGTTTGGCTGAGGTTCGTCTGGCCCACGAACCTTAGCAGGTTCGGCGAACCTACTAGGTTTGGCTGTCTAGGTTCGTCCAGCGAACCTCAATGGAATGTGGACATCGTGATCAACCAAGCAGTTCCTAAGATTTGACACATGAAATTTGTCGTGAACGTTATTTGGCTAGACTGGAAGTTAATATTTGTATGCTACGGGACCAATCCGTTCCAGGATCTCAAAAGGTCCAACGTACCTAGGAGCAAGTTTCCCTTTCTTCCCGAATCAGACAACGCCTTTCCAGGTAGAAACCTTGAGTAAGACTCGGTCACCCACTTGAAATTCAAGCGGTTTCTGATGCCTATCTGCATAACTCTTTTGCCGATATCTTGCTGCCAAAAGCCTCAGTTGAATGATTGAGATCTTGTCAGTTGTTACTTTAATGAGCTCACATCCTACGACATGCGAGACACCTACCTTGTTCCAGCAGACCGGTGGTCGGCACTTCCTACCATACAAAGCTTGAAATGGTGCACATTGTATGCTCGTATAATGGTGTGACATCCGGTATGAAACAGTCAGGAAACTATATGGTAGTACAACAGTTACAGACCTTAATATAAATACCAAAGTGTATTTAAAAGATAAAGTGAGGACGAAGTACAAAACAATGAAACAATGGTGAAATCACATAACGACATGAACATATACAACACAAATAACGTTGTGTGCTGAAAACAAAACACAACAGTCGTCATGCTGATTCTTTGATGACAAGGATCAGATGACTGAAACTCCAATGGGAAGAGACAAATGAATGAGAATCATCACGATGAAAACTACCAACGACTGTGAGGATATCAATAATTAACACTAATCAGATATCACTACGAAAGTGTTATGCAGACCGCATATTCGTGTTGGTGATGATTCATACGAATATATCCATTGGTATAATACTTTAAATGATATCTGGTAATAGAAAACCAAATCATAAACTGAAACTGACGATTGTGTATGTACAGTAAGCGCTCTGTATGAATACGCACGTAAGTTGCGTTTTCTGACGAAACGATAAAAATAAATGTTTTCGAATTTTAAAATAATGAAAATAAATAAAATAATATTTACTAGGAATAACCACCTAAAAATAATTTACTTAAACTATCATATAAAAATATAACGTAATTAACGTAACATATCGTAATAACGTAATTAAATGAAACCTATCGAGACCGAATACGCGGGTAAAAATCCATACTACAAAACCCATGTTCTTCCTTTTCCCTCTCATTTCCAACTGTTCCTTTCTCTCTCTAAGTTTAAGAATTCCCTCATCTCTCTCTATTCTCTCTCTAAACCATCAACGCTCAACCTCACGAATCCTCAACCAAAACTCGTGTTCTTGGTGTCCAAACGATCCTCTCAAAGAGTAGAACAAGAAAGTACAACCGATCTGAGCTTGGAATGACAAGAATTGAGGTAAAAGCGAAGCTAAACTTATCGTTTTTGTGTTTTCATCAAACTCGAAAACCTTTGAGATTGTAAACCGAATAGTATCAACGGGAGAGCTGGGGAAGAAGCTCAATATCGATGGCAGTGAACCTGGTCTATACTACTAGTATCGAATGGTCCAAGGGGCTGCGCAGTACGATCAGTCGCTATTTACACAAGATCAGCCAGACCATCGATACTAAGCTGTCGATGCTGATAGTATCGACAGTCGACACTTGGAACTTTTAATGGGTCTGTGATCGATACTATGCCCACCGATACTAACTACAATCCATCGATATTAATACTTCAGCCTTCTCCAAGTAATCCAAGCTCAAAATCCAGCAATATTAATCAAATACGAGGTCGGTTTCATGGGTTAAGGATGGTGGTGTCGACAAAGAAGCTCTCTTTCCTTAGTCAATCTGAACGATCATCAATACTTGTGACACCCGGCAATTTCAGGTAAATTGCAACTCTTACAACTTTACATTTTCCATTCATACTTGTTGCATTTCATTTAATTTTGATCAATTAGATGAGTCAAACACTAGCAACTACGAAACGATAGTTCGAGGAACTATCGAATCGTACATTGAACATTGGTTTTGGAAACCAAGTGTGGCAAACACAAACACTAACACAAAACAACAATTCGAGGAATTATTGAATTGTGCATTACACGTTGATTGGGATTAATCAAGCGTGCAAACATTCGTAAAACACAAACACAAACGATCACCGATAATTCGAAGAATTATCGAAACACACACGAGTCTCACGAACGTTGGTGAACAAACAATTGAATGATAATTTCAGTCCTAACGATGTTAAACTGTTAGTACATGTTTGTAATAGGTTGCTTATAAAAACATGTAAATTATAGAAAGTTAGTTAAGGTTTGGCTGAGGTTCGTCTGGCCCACGAACCTTAGCAGGTTCGGCGAACCTACTAGGTTTGGCTGTCTAGGTTCGTCCAGCGAACCTCAATGGAATGTGGACATCGTGATCAACCAAGCAGTTCCTAAGATTTGACACATGAAATTTGTCGTGAACGTTATTTGGCTAGACTGGAAGTTAATATTTGTATGCTACGGGACCAATCCGTTCCAGGATCTCAAAAGGTCCAACGTACCTAGGAGCAAGTTTCCCTTTCTTCCCGAATCAGACAACGCCTTTCCAGGTAGAAACCTTGAGTAAGACCCGGTCACCCACTTGAAATTCAAGCGGTTTCCGATGCCTATCTGCATAACTCTTTTGCCGATATCTTGCTGCCAAAAGCCTCAGTTGAATGATTGAGATCTTGTCAGTTGTTACTTTAATGAGCTCACATCCTACGACATGCGAGACACCTACCTTGTTCCAGCAGACCGGTGGTCGGCACTTCCTACCATACAAAGCTTGAAATGGTGCACATTGTATGCTCGTATAATGGTGTGACATCAGGTATGAAACAGTCAGGAAACTATATGGTAGTACAACAGTTACAGACCTTAATATAAATACCAAAGTGTATTTAAAACATAAAGTGAGGACGAAGTACAAAACAATGAAACAATGGTGAAATCACATAACGACATGAACATATACAACACAAATAACGTTGTGTGCTGAAAACAAAACACAACAGTCGTCATGCTGATTCTTTGATGACAAGGATCAGATGACTGAAACTCCAATGGGAAGAGACAAATGAATGAGAATCATCACGATGAAAACTACCAACGACTGTGAGGATATCAATAATTAACACTAATCAGATATCATTACGAAAGTGTTAAGCAGACCGCATATTCGTGTTGGTGATGATTCATACGAATATATCCATTGGTATAATACTTTAAATGATATCTGGTAATAGAAAACCAAATCATAAACTGAAACTGACGATTGTGTATGTACAGTAAGCGCTCTGTATGAATACGCACGTAAGTTGCGTTTTCTGACGAAACGATAAAAATAAATGTTTTCGAATTTTAAAATAATGAAAATAAATAAAATAATATTTACTAGGAATAACCACCTAAAAATAATTTACTTAAACTATCATATAAAAATATAACGTAATTAACGTACCATATCGTAATAACGTAATTAAATGAAACCTATCGAGACCGAATACGCGGGTAAAAATCCATACTACAAAACCCATGTTCTTCCTTTTCCCTCTCATTTCCAACTGTTCCTTTCTCTCTCTAAGTTTAAGAATTCCCTCATCTCTCTCTAAACCATCAACGCTCAACCTCACGAATCCTCAACCAAAACTCGTGTTCTTGGTGTCCAAACGATCCTCTCAAAGAGTAGAACAAGAAAGTACAACCGATCTGAGCTTGGAATGACAAGAATTGAGGTAACAGCGAAGCTAAACTTATCGTTTTTGTGTTTTCATCAAACTCGAAAACCTTTGAGATTGTAAACCGAATAGTATCAACGGGAGAGCTGGGGAAGAAGCTCAATATCGATGGCAGTAAACCTGGTCTATACTACTAGAATCGAATGGTCGAAGGGGCTGCGCAGTACGATCAGTCGCTATTTACACAAGATCAGCCAGACCATCGATACTAAGCTGTCGATGCTGATAGTATCGACAGTCGACACTTGGAACTTTTAATGGGTCTGTGATCGATACTATGCCCACCGATACTAACTACAATCCATCGATATTAATACTTCAGCCTTCTCCAAGTAATCCAAGCTCAAAATCCAGCAATATTAATCAAATACGAGGTCGGTTTCATGGGTTAAGGATGGTGGTGTCGACAAAGAAGCTCTCTTTCCTTAGTCAATCTGAACGATCATCAATACTTGTGACACCCGGCAATTTCAGGTAAATTGCAACTCTTACAACTTTACATTTTCCATTCATACTTGTTGCATTTCATTTAATTTTGATCAATTAGATGAGTCAAACACTAGCAACTACGAAACGATAGTTCGAGGAACTATCGAATCGTACATTGAACATTGGTTTTGGAAACCAAGTGTGGCAAACACAAACACTAACACAAAACAACAATTCGAGGAATTATTGAATTGTGCATTACACGTTGATTGGGATTAATCAAGCGTGCAAACATTCGTAAAACACAAACACAAACGATCACCGATAATTCGAAGAATTATCGAAACACACACGAGTCTCACGAACGTTGGTGAACAAACAATTGAATGATAATTTCAGTCCTAACGATGTTAAACTGTTAGTACATGTTTGTAATAGGTTGCTTATAAAAACATGTAAATTATAGAAAGTTAGTTAAGGTTTGGCTGAGGTTCGTCTGGCCCACGAACCTTAGCAGGTTCGGCGAACCTACTAGGTTTGGCTGTCTAGGTTCGTCCAGCGAACCTCAATGGAATGTGGACATCGTGATCAACCAAGCAGTTCCTAAGATTTGACACATGAAATTTGTCGTGAACGTTATTTGGCTAGACTGGAAGTTAATATTTGTATGCTACGGGACCAATCCGTTCCAGGATCTCAAAAGGTCCAACGTACCTAGGAGCAAGTTTCCCTTTCTTCCCGAATCAGACAACGCCTTTCCAGGTAGAAACCTTGAGTAAGACCCGGTCACCCACTTGAAATTCAAGCGGTTTCCGATGCCTATCTGCATAACTCTTTTGCCGATATCTTGCTGCCAAAAGCCTCAGTTGAATGATTGAGATCTTGTCAGTTGTTACTTTAATGAGCTCACATCCTACGACATGCGAGACACCTACCTTGTTCCAGCAGACCGGTGGTCGGCACTTCCTACCATACAAAGCTTGAAATGGTGCACATTGTATGCTCGTATAATGGTGTGACATCCGGTATGAAACAGTCAGGAAACTATATGGTAGTACAACAGTTACAGACCTTAATATAAATACCAAAGTGTATTTAAAAGATAAAGTGAGGACGAAGTACAAAACAATGAAACAATGGTGAAATCACATAACGACATGAACATATACAACACAAATAACGTTGTGTGCTGAAAACAAAACACAACAGTCGTCATGCTGATTCTTTGATGACAAGGATCAGATGACTGAAACTCTAATGGGAAGAGACAAATGAATGAGAATCATCACGATGAAAACTACCAACGACTGTGAGGATATCAATAATTAACACTAATCAGATATCATTACGAAAGTGTTAAGCAGACCGCATATTCGTGTTGGTGATGATTCATACGAATATATCCTTTGGTATAATACTTTAAATGATATCTGGTAATAGAAAACCAAATCATAAACTGAAACTGACGATTGTGTATGTACAGTAAGCGCTCTGTATGAATACGCACGTAAGTTGCGTTTTCTGACGAAACGATAAAAATAAATGTTTTCGAATTTTAAAATAATGAAAATAAAATAATATTTACTAGGAATAACCACCTAAAAATAATTTACTTAAACTATCATATAAAAATATAACGTAATTAACGTAACATATCGTAATAACGTAATTAAATGAAACCTATCGAGACCGAATACGCGGGTAAAAATCCATACTACAAAACCCATGTTCTTCCTTTTCCCTCTCATTTCCAACTGTTCCTTTCTCTCTCTAAGTTTAAGAATTCCCTCATCTCTCTCTATTCTCTCTCTAAACCATCAACGCTCAACCTCACGAATCCTCAACCAAAACTCGTGTTCTTGGTGTCCAAACGATCCTCTCAAAGAGTAGAACAAGAAAGTACAACCGATCTGAGCTTGGAATGACAAGAATTGAGGTAAAAGCGAAGCTAAACTTATCGTTTTTGTGTTTTCATCAAACTCGAAAACCTTTGAGATTGTAAACCGAATAGTATCAACGGGAGAGCTGGGGAAGAAGCTCAATATCGATGGCAGTAAACCTGGTCTATACTACTAGTATCGAATGGTCGAAGGGGCTGCGCAGTACGATCAGTCGCTATTTACACAAGATCAGCCAGACCATCGATACTAAGCTGTCGATGCTGATAGTATCGACAGTCGACACTTGGAACTTTTAATGGGTCTGTGATCGATACTATGCCCACCGATACTAACTACAATCAATCGATATTAATACTTCAGCCTTCTCCAAGTAATCCAAGCTCAAAATCCAGCAATATTAATCAAATACGAGGTCGGTTTCATGGGTTAAGGATGGTGGTGTCGACAAAGAAGCTCTCTTTCCTTAGTCAATCTGAACGATCATCAATACTTGTGACACCCGGCAATTTCAGGTAAATTGCAACTCTTACAACTTTACATTTTCCATTCATACTTGTTGCATTTCATTTAATTTTGATCAATTAGATGAGTCAAACACTAGCAACTACGAAACGATAGTTCGAGGAACTATCGAATCGTACATTGAACATTGGTTTTGGAAACCAAGTGTGGCAAACACAAACACTAACACGAAACAACAATTCGAGGAATTATTGAATTGTGCATTACACGTTGATTGGGATTAATCAAGCGTGCAAACATTCGTAAAACACAAACACAAACGATCACCGATAATTCGAAGAATTATCGAAACACACACGAGTCTCACGAACGTTGGTGAACAAACAATTGAATGATAATTTCAGTCCTAACGATGTTAAACTGTTAGTACATGTTTGTAATAGGTTGCTTATAAAAACACGTAAATTATAGAAAGTTAGTTAAGGTTTGGCTGAGGTTCGTCTGGCCCACGAACCTTAGCAGGTTCGGCGAACCTACTAGGTTTGGCTGTCTAGGTTCGTCCAGCGAACCTCAATGGAATGTGGACATCGTGATCAACCAAGCAGTTCCTAAGATTTGACACATGAAATTTGTCGTGAACGTTATTTGGCTAGACTGGAAGTTAATATTTGTATGCTACGGGACCAATCCGTTCCAGGATCTCAAAAGGTCCAACGTACCTAGGAGCAAGTTTCCCTTTCTTCCCGAATCAGACAACGCCTTTCCAGGTAGAAACCTTGAGTAAGACTCGGTCACCCACTTGAAATTCAAGCGGTTTCCGATGCCTATCTGCATAACTCTTTTGCCGATATCTTGCTGCCAAAAGCCTCAGTTGAATGATTGAGATCTTGTCAGTTGTTACTTTAATGAGCTCACATCCTACGACATGCGAGACACCTACCTTGTTCCAGCAGACCGGTGGTCGGCACTTCCTACCATACAAAGCTTGAAATGGTGCACATTGTATGCTCGTATAATGGTGTGACATCCGGTATGAAACAGTCAGGAAACTATATGGTAGTACAACAGTTACAGACCTTAATATAAATACCAAAGTGTATTTAAAAGATAAAGTGAGGACGAAGTACAAAACAATGAAACAATGGTGAAATCACATAACGACATGAACATATACAACACAAATAACGTTGTGTGCTGAAAACAAAACACAACAGTCGTCATGCTGATTCTTTGATGACAAGGATCAGATGACTGAAACTCCAATGGGAAGAGACAAATGAATGAGAATCATCACGATGAAAACTACCAACGACTGTGAGGATATCAATAATTAACACTAATCAGATATCATTACGAAAGTGTTAAGCAGACCGCATATTCGTGTTGGTGATGATTCATACGAATATATCCATTGGTATAATACTTTAAATGATATCTGGTAATAGAAAACCAAATCATAAACTGAAACTGACGATTGTGTATGTACAGTAAGCGCTCTGTATGAATACGCACGTAAGTTGCGTTTTCTGACGAAACGATAAAAATAAATGTTTTCGAATTTTAAAATAATGAAAATAAATAAAATAATATTTACTAGGAATAACCACCTAAAAATAATTTACTTAAACTATCATATAAAAATATAACGTAATTAACGTAACATATCGTAATAACGTAATTAAATGAAACCTATCGAGACCGAATACGCGGGTAAAAATCCATACTACAAAACCCATGTTCTTCCTTTTCCCTTTCATTTCCAACCGTTCCTTTCTCTCTCTAAGTTTAAGAATTCCCTCATCTCTCTCTATTCTCTCTCTAAACCATCAACGCTCAACCTCACGAATCCTCAACCAAAACTCGTGTTCTTGGTGTCCAAACGATCCTCTCAAAGAGTAGAACAAGTAAGTACAACCGATCTGAGCTTGGAATGACAAGAATTGAGGTAAAAGCGAAGCTAAACTTATCGTTTTTGTGTTTTCATCAAACTCGAAAACCTTTGAGATTGTAAACCGAATAGTATCAATGGGAGAGCTGGGGAAGAAGCTCAATATCGATGGCAGTAAACCTGGTCTATACTACTAGAATCGAATGGTCGAAGGGGCTGCGCAGTACGATCAGTCGCTATTTACACAAGATCAGCCAGACCATCGATACTAAGCTGTCGATGCTGATAGTATCGACAGTCGACCCTTGGAACTTTTAATGGGTCTGTGATCGATACTATGCCCACCGATACTAACTACAATCCATCGATATTAATACTTCAGCCTTCTCCAAGTAATCCAAGCTCAAAATCCAGCAATATTAATCAAATACGAGGTCGGTTTCATGGGTTAAGGATGGTGGTGTCGACAAAGAAGCTCTCTTTCCTTAGTCAATCTGAACGATCATCAATACTTGTGACACCCGGCAATTTCAGGTAAATTGCAACTCTTACAACTTTACATTTTCCATTCATACTTGTTGCATTTCATTTAATTTTGATCAATTAGATGAGTCAAACACTAGCAACTACGAAACGATAGTTCGAGGAACTATCGAATCGTACATTGAACATTGGTTTTGGAAACCAAGTGTGGCAAACACAAACACTAACACAAAACAACAATTCGAGGAATTATTGAATTGTGCATTACACGTTGATTGGGATTAATCAAGCGTGCAAACATTCGTAAAACACAAACACAAACGATCACCGATATTTCGAAGAATTATTGAAACACACACGAGTCTCACGAACGTTGGTGAACAAACAATTGAATGATAATTTCAGTCCTAACGATGTTAAACTGTTAGTACATGTTTGTAATAGGTTGCTTATAAAAACATGTAAATTATAGAAAGTTAGTTAAGGTTTGGTTGAGGTTCGTCTGGCCCACGAACCTTAGCAGGTTCGGCGAACCTACTAGGTTTGGCTGTCTAGGTTCGTCCAGCGAACCTCAATGGAATGTGGACATCGTGATCAACCAAGCACTTCCTAAGATTTGACACATGAAATTTGTCGTGAACGTTATTTGGCTAGACTGGAAGTTAATATTTGTATGCTACAGGACCAATCCGTTCCAGGATCTCAAAAGGTCCAACGTACCTAGGAGCAAGTTTCCCTTTCTTCCCGAATCAGACAACGCCTTTCCAGGTAGAAACCTTGAGTAAGACTCGGTCACCCACTTGAAATTCAAGCGGTTTCCGATGCCTATCTGCATAACTCTTTTGCCGATATCTTGCTGCCAAAAGCCTCAGTTGAATGATTGAGATCTTGTCAGTTGTTACTTTAATGAGCTCACATCCTACGACATGCGAGACACCTACCTTGTTCCAGCAGACCGGTGGTCGGCACTTCCTACCATACAAAGCTTGAAATGGTGCACATTGTATGCTCGTATAATGGTGTGACATCCGGTATGAAACAGTCAGGAAACTATATGGTAGTACAACAGTTACAGACCTTAATATAAATACCAAAGTGTATTTAAAAGATAAAGTGAGGACGAAGTACAAAACAATGAAACAATGGTGAAATCACATAACGACATGAACATATACAACACAAATAACGTTGTGTGCTGAAAACAAAACACAACAGTCGTCATGCTGATTCTTTGATGACAAGGATCAGATGACTGAAACTCTAATGGGAAGAGACAAATGAATGAGAATCATCACGATGAAAACTACCAACGACTGTGAGGATATCAATAATTAACACTAATCAGATATCATTACGAAAGTGTTAAGCAGACCGCATATTCGTGTTGGTGATGATTCATACGAATATATCCATTGGTATAATACTTTAAATGATATCTGGTAATAGAAAACCAAATCATAAACTGAAACTGACGATTGTGTATGTACAGTAAGCGCTCTGTATGAATACGCACGTAAGTTGCGTTTTCTGACGAAACGATAAAAATAAATGTTTTCGAATTTTAAAATAATGAAAATAAAATAAAATAATATTTACTAGGAATAACCACCTAAAAATAATTTACTTAAACTATCATATAAAAATATAACGTAATTAACGTAACATATCGTAATAACGTAATTAAATGAAACCTATCGAGACCGAATACGCGGGTAAAAATCCATACTACAAAACCCATGTTCTTCCTTTTCCCTCTCATTTCCAACCGTTCCTTTCTCTCTCTAAGTTTAAGAATTCCCTCATCTCTCTCTATTCTCTCTCTAAACCATCAACGCTCAACCTCACGAATCCTCAACCAAAACTCGTGTTCTTGGTGTCCAAACGATCCTCTCAAAGAGTAGAACAAGAAAGTACAACCGATCTGAGCTTGGAATGACAAGAATTGAGGTAAAAGCGAAGCTAAACTTATCGTTTTTGTGTTTTCATCAAACTCGAAAACCTTTGAGATTGTAAACCGAATAGTATCAACGGGAGAGCTGGGGAAGAAGCTCAATATCGATGGCAGTGAACCTGGTCTATACTACTAGTATCGAATGGTCTGAAGGTACGATCAGTCGCTGCGCAGTACGATCAGTCGCTATTTACACAAGATCAGCCAGACCATCGATACTAAGCTGTCGATGCTGATAGTATCGACAGTCGACACTTGGAACTTTTAATGGGTCTGTGATCGATACTATGCCCACCGATACTAACTACAATCCATCGATATTAATACTTCAGCCTTCTCCAAGTAATCCAAGCTCAAAATCCAGCAATATTAATCAAATACGAGGTCGGTTTCATGGGTTAAGGATGGTGGTGTCGACAAAGAAGCTCTCTTTCCTTAGTCAATCTGAACGATCATCAATACTTGTGACACCCGGCAATTTCAGGTAAATTGCAACTCTTACAACTTTACATTTTCCATTCATACTTGTTGCATTTCATTTAATTTTGATCAATTAGATGAGTCAAACACTAGCAACTACGAAACGATAGTTCGAGGAACTATCGAATCGTACATTGAACATTGGTTTTGGAAACCAAGTGTGGCAAACACAAACACTAACACGAAACAACAATTCGAGGAATTATTGAATTGTGCATTACACGTTGATTGGGATTAATCAAGCGTGCAAACATTCGTAAAACACAAACACAAACGATCACCGATAATTCGAAGAATTATCAAAACACACACGAGTCTCACGAACGTTGGTGAACAAACAATTGAATGATAATTTCAGTCCTAACGATGTTAAACTGTTAGTACATGTTTGTAATAGGTTGCTTATAAAAACATGTAAATTATAGAAAGTTAGTTAAGGTTTGGCTGAGGTTCGTCTGGCCCACGAACCTTAGCAGGTTCGGCGAACCTACTAGGTTTGGCTGTCTAGGTTCGTCCAGCGAACCTCAATGGAATGTGGACATCGTGATCAACCAAGCACTTCCTAAGATTTGACACATGAAATTTGTCGTGAACGTTATTTGGCTAGACTGGAAGTTAATATTTGTATGCTACAGGGACCAATCCGTTCCAGGATCTCAAAAGGTCCAACGTACCTAGGAGCAAGTTTCCCTTTCTTCCCGAATCAGACAACGCCTTTCCTGGTAGAAACCTTGAGTAAGACTCGGTCACCCACTTGAAATTCAAGCGGTTTCCGATGCCTATCTGCATAACTCTTTTGCCGATATCTTGCTGCCAAAAGCCTCAGTTGAATGATTAAGATTTTGTCAGTTGTTACTTTAATGAGCTCACATCCTACGACATGCGAGACACCTACCTTGTTCCAGCAGACCGGTGGTCGGCACTTCCTACCATACAAAGCTTGAAATGGTGCACATTGTATGCTCGTATAATGGTGTGACATCCGGTATGAAACAGTCAGGAAACTATATGGTAGTACAACAGTTACAAACCTTAATATAAATACCAAAGTGTATTTAAAAGATAAAGTGAGGACGAAGTACAAAACAATGAAACAATGGTGAAATCACATAACGACATGAACATATACAACACAAATAACGTTGTGTGCTGAAAACAAAACACAACAGTCGTCATGCTGATTCTTTGATGACAAGGATCAGATGACTGAAACTCTAATGGGAAGAGACAAATGAATGAGAATCATCACGATGAAAACTACCAACGACTGTGAGGATATCAATAATTAACACTAATCAGATATCATTACGAAAGTGTTAAGCAGACCGCATATTCGTGTTGGTGATGATTCATACGAATATATCCATTGGTATAATACTTTAAATGATATCTGGTAATAGAAAACCAAATCCTAAACTGAAACTGACGATTGTGTATGTACAGTAAGCGCTCTGTATGAATACTCACGTAAGTTGCGTTTTCTGACGAAACGATAAAAATAAATGTTTTCGAATTTTAAAATAATGAAAATAAAATAAAATAATATTTACTAGGAATAACCACCTAAAAATAATTTACTTAAACTATCATATAAAAATATAACGTAATTAACGTAACATATCGTAATAACGTAATTAAATGAAACCTATCGAGACCGAATACGCGGGTAAAAATCCATACTACAAAACCCATGTTCTTCCTTTTCCCTCTCATTTCCAACCGTTCCTTTCTCTCTCTAAGTTTAAGAATTCCCTCATCTCTCTCTATTCTCTCTCTAAACCATCAACGCTCAACCTCACGAATCCTCAACCAAAACTCGTGTTCTTGGTGTCCAAACGATCCTCTCAAAGAGTAGAACAAGAAAGTACAACCGATCTGAGCTTGGAATGACAAGAATTGAGGTAAAAGCGAAGCTAAACTTATCGTTTTTGTGTTTTCATCAAACTCGAAAACCTTTGAGATTGTAAACCGAATAGTATCAACGGGAGAGCTGGGGAAGAAGCTCAATATCGATGGCAGTGAACCTGGTCTATACTACTAGTATCGAATGGTCCAAGGGGCTGCGCAGTACGATCAGTCGCTATTTACACAAGATCAGCCAGACCATCGATACTAAGCTGTCGATGCTGATAGTATCGACAGTCGACACTTGGAACTTTTAATGGGTCTGTGATCGATACTATGCCCACCGATACTAACTACAATCCATCGATATTAATACTTCAGCCTTCTCCAAGTAATCCAAGCTCTAAATCCAGCAATATTAATCAAATACGAGGTCGGTTTCATGGGTTAAGGATGGTGGTGTCGACAAAGAAGCTCTCTTTCCTTAGTCAATCTGAACGATCATCAATACTTGTGACACCCGGCAATTTCAGGTAAATTGCAACTCTTACAACTTTACATTTTCCATTCATACTTGTTGCATTTCATTTAATTTTTTTCAATTAGATGAGTTAAACACTAGCAACTACGAAACGATAGTTCGAGGAACTATCGAATCGTACATTGAACATTGGTTTTGGAAACCAAGTGTGGCAAACACAAACACTAACACGAAACAACAATTCGAGGAATTATTGAATTGTGCATTACACGTTGATTGGGATTAATCAAGCGTGCAAACATTCGTAAAACACAAACACAAACGATCACCGATAATTCGAAGAATTATCAAAACACACACGAGTCTCACGAACGTTGGTGAACAAACAATTGAATGATAATTTCAGTCCTAACGATGTTAAACTGTTAGTACATGTTTGTAATAGGTTGCTTATAAAAACATGTAAATTATAGAAAGTTAGTTAAGGTTTGGCTGAGGTTCGTCTGGCCCACGAACCTTAGCAGGTTCGGCGAACCTACTAGGTTTGGCTGTCTAGGTTCGTCCAGCGAACCTCAATGGAATGTGGACATCGTGATCAACCAAGCACTTCCTAAGATTTGACACATGAAATTTGTCGTGAACGTTATTTGGCTAGACTGGAAGTTAATATTTGTATGCTACAGGACCAATCCGTTCCAGGATCTCAAAAGGTCCAACGTACCTAGGAGCAAGTTTCCCTTTCTTCCCGAATCAGACAACGCCTTTCCTGGTAGAAACCTTGAGTAAGACTCGGTCACCCACTTGAAATTCAAGCGGTTTCCGATGCCTATCTGCATAACTCTTTTGCCGATATCTTGCTGCCAAAAGCCTCAGTTGAATGATTAAGATTTTGTCAGTTGTTACTTTAATGAGCTCACATCCTACGACATGCGAGACACCTACCTTGTTCCAGCAGACCGATGGTCGGCACTTCCTACCATACAAAGCTTGAAATGGTGCACATTGTATGCTCGTATAATGGTGTGACATCCGGTATGAAACAGTCAGGAAACTATATGGTAGTACAACAGTTACAAACCTTAATATAAATACCAAAGTGTATTTAAAAGATAAAGTGAGGACGAAGTACAAAACAATGAAACAATGGTGAAATCACATAACGACATGAACATATACAACACAAATAACGTTGTGTGCTGAAAACAAAACACAACAGTCGTCATGCTGATTCTTTGATGACAAGGATCAGATGACTGAAACTCTAATGGGAAGAGACAAATGAATGAGAATCATCACGATGAAAACTACCAACGACTGTGAGGATATCAATAATTAACACTAATCAGATATCATTACGAAAGTGTTAAGCAGACCGCATATTCGTGTTGGTGATGATTCATACGAATATATCCATTGGTATAATACTTTAAATGATATCTGGTAATAGAAAACCAAATCCTAAACTGAAACTGACGATTGTGTATGTACAGTAAGCGCTCTGTATGAATACTCACGTAAGTTGCGTTTTCTGACGAAACGATAAAAATAAATGTTTTCGAATTTTAAAATAATGAAAATAAAATAAAATAATATTTACTAGGAATAACCACCTAAAAATAATTTACTTAAACTATCATATAAAAATATAACGTAATTAACGTAACATATCGTAATAACGTAATTAAATGAAACCTATCGAGACCGAATACGCGGGTAAAAATCCATACTACAAAACCCATGTTCTTCCTTTTCCCTCTCATTTCCAACCGTTCCTTTCTCTCTCTAAGTTTAAGAATTCCCTCATCTCTCTCTATTCTCTCTCTAAACCATCAACGCTCAACCTCACGAATCCTCAACCAAAACTCGTGTTCTTGGTGTCCAAACGATCCTCTCAAAGAGTAGAACAAGAAAGTACAACCGATCTGAGCTTGGAATGACAAGAATTGAGGTAAAAGCGAAGCTAAACTTATCGTTTTTGTGTTTTCATCAAACTCGAAAACCTTTGAGATTGTAAACCGAATAGTATCAACGGGAGAGCTGGGGAAGAAGCTCAATATCGATGGCAGTGAACCTGGTTTATACTACTAGTATCGAATGGTCCAAGGGGCTGCGCAGTACGATCAGTCGCTATTTACACAAGATCAGCCAGACCATCGATACTAAGCTGTCGATGCTGATAGTATCGACAGTCGACACTTGGAACTTTTAATGGGTCTGTGATCGATACTATGCCCACCGATACTAACTACAATCCATCGATATTAATACTTCAGCCTTCTCCAAGTAATCCAAGCTCTAAATCCAGCAATATTAATCAAATACGAGGTCGGTTTCATGGGTTAAGGATGGTGGTGTCGACAAAGAAGCTCTCTTTCCTTAGTCAATCTGAACGATCATCAATACTTGTGACACCCGGCAATTTCAGGTAAATTGCAACTCTTACAACTTTACATTTTCCATTCATACTTGTTGCATTTCATTTAATTTTGATCAATTAGATGAGTTAAACACTAGCAACTACGAAACGATAGTTCGAGGAACTATCGAATCGTACATTGAACATTGGTTTTGGAAACCAAGTGTGGCAAACACAAACACTAACACGAAACAACAATTCGAGGAATTATTGAATTGTGCATTACACGTTGATTGGGATTAATCAAGCGTGCAAACATTCGTAAAACACAAACACAAACGATCACCGATAATTCGAAGAATTATCAAAACACACACGAGTCTCACGAACGTTGGTGAACAAACAATTGAATGATAATTTCAGTCCTAACGATGTTAAACTGTTAGTACATGTTTGTAATAGGTTGCTTATAAAAACATGTAAATTATAGAAAGTTAGTTAAGGTTTGGCTGAGGTTCGTCTGGCCCACGAACCTTAGCAGGTTCGGCGAACCTACTAGGTTTGGCTGTCTAGGTTCGTCCAGCGAACCTCAATGGAATGTGGACATCGTGATCAACCAAGCACTTCCTAAGATTTGACACATGAAATTTGTCATGAACGTTATTTGGCTAGACTGGAAGTTAATATTTGTATGCTACTGGACCAATCCGTTCCAGGATCTCAAAAGGTCCAATGTACCTAGTAGCAAGTTTCCCTTTCTTCCCGAATCAGACAACGCCTTTCCAAGTAGAAACCTTGAGTAAGACTCGGTCACCCACTTGAAATTCAAGCGGTTTCCGATGCCTATCTGCATAACTCTTTTGCCGATATCTTGCTACCAAAAGCCTAAGTTGAATGATTGAGATCTTGTCAGTTGTTACTTTAATGAGCTCACATCCTACGACATGCGAGACACCTACCTTGTTCCAGCAGACCGGTGGTCGGCACTTCCTACCATACAAAGCTTGAAATGGTGCACATTGTATGCTCGTATAATGGTGTGACATCCGGTATGAAACAGTCAGGAAACTATATGGTAGTACAACAGTTACAGACCTTAATATAAATACCAAAGTGTATTTAAAAGATAAAGTGAGGACGAAGTACAAAACAATGAAACAATGGTGAAATCACATAACGACATGAACATATACAACACAAATAACGTTGTGTGCTGAAAACAAAACACAACAGTCGTCATGCTGATTCTTTGATGACAAGGATCAGATGACTGAAACTCCAATGGGAAGAGACAAATGAATGAGAATCATCACGATGGAAACTACCAACGACTGTGAGGATATCAATAATTAACACTAATCAGATATCATTACGAAAGTGTTAAGCAGACAGCATATTCGTGTTGGTGATGATTCATACGAATATATCTATTGGTATAATACTTTAAATGATATCTGGTAATAGAAAAACAAATCATAAACTGAAACTGACGATTGTGTATGTACAGTAAGCGCTGTGTATGAATACGCACGAAAGTTGCGTTTTCTGACGAAACGATAAAAATAAATGTTTTCGAATTTTAAAATAATGAAAATAAATAAAATAATATTTACTAGGAATAACCACCTAAGAAGAATTTACTTAAACTATCTTATAAAAATATAACGTAATTAACGTAACATATCGTAATAACTTAAATAAATGAAACCTATCGAGACCGAATACGCGGGTAAAAATCCATAATACAAAACCCATGTTCTTCCTTTTCCCTCTCATTTCCAACCATTCCTTTCTCTCTCTAAATTTAAGAATTCCCTCATCTCTCTCTATTCTCTCTCTAAACCATCAACACTCAACCTCACGAATCCTCAACCAAAACTCGTGTTCTTGATGTCCAAACAATCCTCTCAACGAGTAGAACAAGAAAGTACAACCGATCTGAGCTTGGAGTGACAAGAATTGAGATAAAAGCGAAGCTAAACTTATCGTTTTTGTGTTTTCATCAAACCCGAAAACCTTTGAGATTGTAAACCAAATAGTATCAACGGGAGAGATGGGGAAGAAGCTCAATATCGATGGCAGTGAACCTGGTCTATACTACTAGAATCGAATGGCCGAAGGGGCTACGCAGTACGATCTGTCGCTATTTACACAAGATCAGCCAGACCATCGATACTAAGCTGTCGATGCTGATAGTATCGACAGTCGACACTTGGAACTTTTAATGGGTCTGTGATCGATACTATGCCCACCGATACTAACTAGAATCCATCGATATTAATACTTCAGCCTTCTCCAAGTAATCCAAGCTCAAAATCCAGCAATATTAATCAAATACGAGGTCGGTATCATGGGTTAAGGATGGTGGTGTCGACAAAGAAGCTCTCTTTCCTTAGTCAATCTGAACGATCATCAATACTTGTGACACCCGGCAATTTCAGGTAAATTGCAACTCTTACAACTCTACATTTCCCGTTCATACTTGTTGCATTTCATTTAATTTTGATCAATTAGATGAGTTAAACATAAGCAACTACGAAACGATAGTTCGAGAAACTATTGAATCGTACATTGCACATTGGTTTTGGAAACCAAGCGTGGCAAACACAAACACTAACACAAAACAATAATTCGAGGAATTATTGAATTGTGCATTACACGTTGATTGGGATTAATCAAGAGTGCAAACATTCGTAAAACACAAACAAAAACGATCCCCAATAATTCAAAGAATTATCGAAACACACACGAGTCTCACGAATGTTGGTGAACAAACAATTGAATGATAATTTCAGTCCTAACGATGTTAAACTGTTAGTACATGTTTGTAATAGGTTGCTTATCAAAACATGTAAATTATAGAAAGTTAGTTAAGGTTTGGCTGAGGTTCGTCTGGCCCACGAACCTTAGCAGGTTCGGCGAACCTACTAGGTTTGGCTGTCTAGGTTCGTCCAGCGAACCTCAATGGAATGTGGACATCATGATCAGCCAAGCACTTCCTAAGATTTGACACATGAAATTTTTCGTGAACGTTATTTAGCTCGACTGGAAGTTAATATTTGTCTGCTACGGGACCAATCCGTTCCAGGATCTCAAACGGTCCAACGTACGTAGGAGCAAGTTTCCCTTTCTTCCCGAATCAGACAACGCGTTTCCAGGTAGAAACCTTGAGTAAGACTCGGTCACCCACTTGAAATTCAAGCGGTTTCCGATGCCTATCTGCATAACTCTTTTGCCGATATCTTGCTGCCTAAAGCCTCAGTTGAATGATTGAGATCTTGTCAGTTGTTTCTTGAATGAGCTCGCATCCTACCACATGCGAGTCACCAACCTTGTTGCAGCAGACCGGTGGTCGGCACTTCCTACCATACAAAGCTTGAAATGGTGCACATTGTATGCTCGTATGATGGTGTGACATCCGGTATGAAACAGTCAGGAAACTATACGGTAGTACAACAGTTACAGACCTTAATATAAATACCAAAGTGTATTTAATAGATAAACTAAGAACGAAGTACAAAACAATGAAACAATGGTGAAATCACATAACGAGATGAACATATACAAAACAAATAACGTTGTGTGCTGAAAACAAAACACAACAGTCGTCATGCTGATTCTTCGATGACAAGGATCAGATGACTGAAACTCGAATGGGAAGAGACAAATGAATGAGAATCATCACGATGAAAACTACCAACGACTGTGAGGATATCAATAATTAACACTAATCAGATATCATTACGAAAGTGTTAAGCAGACCGCATATTCGTGTTGGTGATGATTCATGCGAATATATCCATTGGTATAATACTTTAAATGATATCTGGTAATAGAAAACCAAATCATAAACTGAAACTGACGATTGTGTATGTACAGTAAGCGCTCTATATGAATACGCACGTAAGTTGCGTTTTCTGACGAAACGATAAAAATAAATGTTTTCGAATTTTAAAATAATGAAAATAAAATAAAATAATATTTACTAGGAATAACCACCTAAAAATAACTTACTTAAACTATCATATAAAAATATAACGTAATTAACGTAACATATCGTAATAATGTAATTAAATGAAACCTATCGAGACCGAATACGCGGGTAAAACTCCATACTACAAAACCCATGTTCTTCCTTTTCCCTCTCATTTCCGACCATTCCTTTCTCTCTCTAAGTTTAAGAATTCCCTCATCTATCTCTATTCTCTCTCTAAACCATCAACACTCAACCTCACGAATCCTCAACCAAAACTCGTGTTCTTGGTGTCCAAACGATCCTCTCAACGAGTAGAACGAGAAAGTACAACCGATCTGAGCTTGGAATGACAACAATTGAGGTAAAAGCGAAGCTAAACTTATAGTTTTTGTGTTTTCATCAAACCCGAAAACCTTTGAGATTGTAAACCGAATAGTATCAACAGGAGAGCTGGGGAAGAAGCTCAATATCGATGGCAGTGAACCTGGTCTATACTACTAGTATCGAATGGTCCGAGGGGCTGCGCAGTACGATCAGTCGCTATTTACACAAGATCAGCCAGACGATCGATACTAAGCTGTCGATGCTGATAGTATCGACAGTCGACACTTGGAACTTTTAATGGGTCTGTGATCGATACTATGCCCACCGATACTAACTAGAATCCATCGATATTAATACTTCAGCCTTCTCCAAGTAATCCAAGCTCAAAATCCAGCAATATTAATCAAATACGAGGTCGGTATCATGGGTTAAGGATGGTGGTGTCGACAAAGAAGCTCTCTTTCCTTAGTCAATCTGAACGATCATCAATACTTGTGACACCCGGCAATTTCAGGTAAATTGCAACTCTTACAACTTTACATTTCCCATTCATACTTGTTGCATTTCATTTAATTTTGATCAATTAAATGAGTCAAACACTAGCAACTACGAAACGATAGTTCGAGGAACTATCGAATCGTACATTGAACATTGGTTTTGGAAACCAAGTGTGGCAAACACAAACACTAACACGAAACAACAATTCGAGGAATTATTGAATTGTGCATTACACGTTGATTGGGATTAATCAAGCGTGCAAACATTCGTAAAACACAAACACAAACGTTCACCGATAATTCGAAGAATTATCGAAACACACACGAGTCTCACGAACGTTGGTGAACAAACAATTGAATGATAATTTCAGTCCTAACGTTGTTAAACTGTTAGTACATGTTTGTAATAGGTTGCTTATAAAAACATGTAAATTATAGAAAGTTAGTTAAGGTTTGGCTGAGGTTCGTCTGGCCCACGAACCTTAGCAGGTTCGGCGAACCTACTAGGTTTGGCTGTCTAGGTTCGTCCAGCGAACCTCAATGGAATGTGGACATCGTGATCAGCCAAGCACTTCCTAAGATTTGACACACGAAATTTGTCGTGAACGTTATTTAGCTCGACTGGAAGTTAATATTTGTATGCTACGGGACCAATCTGTTCCAGGATCTCAAAAGGTCCAACGTACCTTGGAGCAAGTTTCCCTTCCTTCCCGAATCAGACAACGCCTTTCCAGGTAGAAACCTTGAGTAAGACTCGGTCACCCACTAGAAATTCAAGCGGTTTCCGATGCCTATCTTCATAACTCTTTTGCCGATATCTTGCTGCCAAAAGCCTCAGTTGAATGATTGAGATCTTGTCAGTTGTTACTTGAATGAGCTCACATCCTACGACATGCGAGACACCTACCTTGTTCCAGCAGACCGGTGGTCGGCACTTCCTACCATACAAAGCTTGAAATGGTGCACATTGTATGCTCGTATGATGGTGTGACATCCGGTATGAAACAGTCCGGAACCTATACGGTAGTACAACAGTTACAGACCTTAATATAAATACCAAAGTGTATATAAAAGATAAACTAAGGACGAAGTACAAAACAATGAAACAAGGAGCTCAAAAGGTTCCAAGTGTTCCAAGTTAGGCTTTCGATTCTGAAGCAATTCATAGCATGTTTTATTGTGTCTTTTAACAATCAAAACTCTGTTAACAGTAAAACAAGCTGTAGCCACATCAACACTCCAAAATGTAATGGGAAGTTTAGAATCAGCCAGCATGGTTCTTGCAGACTCAATCAACGTTCTGTTCTTTCTTTCAGCTACACCATTCATCTGAGGTTCATATGGTGCACTGAATTGTTGCTGAATTCCCTTTGAGTCACGAAATTCTTCCATTTGATGATTCTTAAACTCAGTCCCATTATGTGAACGTACACGCCTTACTCTCAACTTATATAATGTCTCCAACCTATTCAGCAACAACACGAAATTTTCATAAGTATCTGATCTATACTTTAAAAACATTACCCATGAAAATCTAGAAAAGTCATCAGTCAGCACAAAACAATATGATTCACTACCGATACTTTTCACATTGATAGGTCCAAACAGATCCATGTGAATATGAATATGCCCGGTAAACACATCAGGGAGTTTAAAGTGTTTAACCGGTACACCCTCAACTAAATGATTGTGCACAAGATAATTCATCTTCCTGATATGAACATGCCCCATCCGTCTGTGCCAAGACCGTGTATCTTGCTCGGTTGCCTTAGACACCAGACAAGTCTCCACCTTAATTGTAACAACTGTGTCGGAACCGTCACCGGAACGATGAACGGAACAGTAACGACACAGTAACTCAGGTACAAACTATGCAAACTATTGTTGAACTGTCGAATACGTAATGCTAAACAGTAAACTATTATGCTAGTGTTTCTGAAATCTGATTAAACGTAACAGTTTAACAGTCAGAAACACATCAGACAACACGGAACGGTGATACTAATGATTGTTGATGTACTATGATGTGTAAACGTATGCGAGGTTAAACAAAAATGAAACGATAATGGTTATTGTTACGGGATGCTAAACCGACGAGTTATTCGTATAGGTGACGATCTGTACGAATGATTCTGATAGTTTAACGTTCTGAGATAATAACTGAAATGTAGAAAACAAAAGTCGGAAAGCAAAACCATCGTCGTGTTCGTTCGAATGACGATTCGAACGAATACGCGCGATGGTGACGCGTTCTGACGAAACGATAACGAAAAACGATAAAAGACACGAACGATCATAAATTCAAAGAAATAAGATAATTCTTATTTTACAATTTTGAAACTCATCATTTAAATAAATTAAATTACATTATTTTAAGAAATCGCGAACATGTTTAATAAACGCGTAAAAGTGATAAACTCGCTAAACAAAATTCGTAAACGCTTAAAAATATATAAATACGACAATTAATTAAATATTGTGATATTTAGAAAAACATTTGTTAATTTTAACGATCATAAAATAATTCTTTTATTTTATTTAAGAAGAACGCGCGTAAATTCCGGAAACGTAACGAAAACGCGAACCGAGCCACAAAAGCGAACCCGAAACCTTTCGGGGTATAAATACCTTAAGTGAAGGCATTTTGTTCACTTTCTCTTCATCTTTTTCATTTCAAAAACCCTAATCCCGGATCCTATTCCCCACCTCCATTTTTGAAGCTTCAAAATCACATATCTCCCTCAAAACTCAATGAAATTGAGTGGTTCTTGAACCCAAACGAAGATCTCGACCACTACTACACGAAAGTACAACCGATCTAGAGCCAAAACATCTGAAAAGCAGGTAATCTGAGTTCAAAGTCACGAAAATAGAGGGTTTTCATCCTTGTTCTTTAACCCACTGAATAATCGGTTTTAGAAACTTTTCTACACCAAACCACAGCCTCGAAAACCACCCTATTGCATCACATCACCACCGAAGACCACCATTAGTCGTGGAACACAACTGGGCGGCGGCCGGCCGAAGCACGCCAACAGCTAGGCCGAATGGCCTAAGGTCGAATGACCTTGGCCGAAGCTCTTCATTCGCTAGCCACCCTCATTTGGTCGGCAGTTCCATTCGAGCGCCTCAGTCGCCGGTCATTCGCTGGCCATTTCCTTGCTTCGCCAACCATCACATAACCACCACATGCGGCAGTCATTCGCCGAATCACTGGTTCTCATTCGACAATCACATCTCATTCGCCATTCATGCACCACTACTCATTCGGCAGTAACCCTAACCAACCGCAACCTCATTACTCGGTCTACACACACGCCTTTCTGGATATTCCTCAATGTCCCGGCTATTCACGGAACGTGAGAAGCAGATGATTAATCATATGCTTCCGGAAGAAATCGAAGAATTTCTTGGGAATCCTACAAGATCCGGCCCTCATATGGCTGGTGACCGTCGACCATCCCATTCGATGAGGATGTTACTTTCGAACCAGACAAGACTATTCGGCCATATTCCTCTAGTTGAGTTGTCACAAGTTGGGCCGACACCATACAACAGCCCATGAAACCATTGTGGCCCAACATAAAGTATTCAGGCCCAACCTTGTTATCAGAACAAAGCCATGCAGTCAATTCATGTAAATCACCTCGGCCCAATAAGGTCCAACAGGCCAACAGACTGCATTGGCCCAGATTTCGGCCCAGTATGAGAACCATAGCCCAATAGGGTTGAGCCTAATACCCTACGACTTCTGGGCCCAATTATACAGCCCATATTCACTAATTCGGCCCACCATATCTTATGTACAGTCATGGGGATAGTCGGCCCAAATTCACCAAGGCCCAACAGCCCATTTCGGCCCACTTGTTTTGTAAACAAACACATAAAATGAAGTACTACAAAATCTGTGTTATGACTCTCTAATGATCAATTAATACCTAGATTTCTTCCAACAATGCTAAAATGATAAAATGATTTCAGTTAATGCATCAACACACTACAAAGAGTGACAACTCTTTGTAGTAAACTACAATTGAGATCTAAGCCAAAAATTAAACTTTTAAGTATTATACTTAAGAGCTTTTACGGCTTGAATTTCATCACAATTTACTATAACAAGGAATTGAACAAGACACATGACATAAGGTCATACAATTAAAATGACTATAACAATACAACCGGGGCCGAATGAGGATCACAGTTGAGGCTCTCGAGTGTTAGCCAATTCTATGGCTAGCACATACACGCACACGAAACTTTACAACTTAAACTCACAAGTTATAAACAACGTGAAATCAATACAGGATTGTGAAAACAACATCAGTTACAACAAAGAGAGCGTGCATTCTTGTTTGAGACTAAGTCAACTACCACAACCACAAGGTGAGTTCATTGTCCCTTTTCAAACTATTTTTGGTTTTTAACTCGGGACTGAGAAGCATGTTATGCATTTTAAAACGAATGTTTTAAATTTAACAAAATGCTTTTATACTACGGATTATGCCAAGTGCTAAAGGCATAATACTCTATTTAAACTAAATGCTATTTGATTATGCCAAGTGCTAAAGGCATAATACTCTATGGAAACTAAATGCTATTTGATTATGCCAAGTGCTAAAGGCATAATACTCTATGGAAACTAAATGCTATTTGATTATGCCAAGTGCTAAAGGCATAATACTCTATGGAAACTAAATGCTAATTGATTATGCCAAGTGCTAAAGGCATAAACTATTTGCAAATACTAAAGCTATGTGTTAATACCAAGTGCTAAGGGTATTTACTATCTGATGATGCTATTGTGAATGCTAAAGCTATAAGTCATGATAAACATTAAGACTACTGGGGAAACTAACTGTTAACACTACGGGTTATGCTAAATACTAAGGGGATGGGTTAAACTAAATGCTAATACTACGGGTTTATACTATGAACTAACACTACGGGTTATGCTTAATACAAATGCTATGAGACTATACTATGTGCTAATGCTATGGGTTTATGCTAGAAACTAATGCAAACACTAAATGCTAATGATTCTATTATGCTATGGGAATTCTAAACACAATCATACACACATACACATTGAACACTTGAATGCTATGGATACTATAAACTCGTGAATGCTATGTGATTGCCATGCTCAAACAACGGTTTGGCCTCTCAGTGCTTGCCTTACCTGTTGTAAAGCTAGTTCTTGTGCACAAGTTACGTAAATGCTGGACTCTTTGTATGCTAAAACTATAGGCTACGGAAGAACAATAGTTGGTCTCTCAGTGCTTGCCTTCAGGTGTTTTCCTAGCCGGGACTTGAAGAACAATAGTTGGTCTCTCAGTGCTTGCCTTCATGTGTTCTTCATAGTCTTATCGAGGAAATGGACTGATGGCCTCTCAGTGCTTGCCATGCAGTGTTTCCCATAAACTATTTACTCAGGTGATCAGTGACTAGGACGGTATTGGTGAATCTCAGATGACTTTGTGTCATCATGAGTAGCCCTTATCTCCCCCTAAGTTACACGTAAATCCTGGGGCTGGTATGGACTGATACTGAATTCCTTCGGGCATTTAGTTGTCTATTCCGGTAACATTCAATCAAACTCACGGATACTATGGATGTATGGGGTAAACTTACAAACAGAAGTGCTTAAACTATGACAGGGAAACTATACGGACGGGTCGGTAAAGGGCTTAATTATTATTAATAACAGTGTCATATCCGGATTAGTATGTGGTGGGACGTCGTCTGGGCGGGTTGTAGGCTTGACCCAGGGGTATGCCCTATATATAAGCATACCGATTTGGATATTACATGTGGAGTTAATAAGATTAAGGTTTTACCGAAAGGAGTTATGCTAAAGCTATTTAAACTCATAAACTACATGAACTCACCAACCATTGTGTTGACTTTGTTTTCTTACATGCTTTCTCAGGTGATGCACAGGTTTAAACATATGCTTTTGGATTGCATGCTAGGCGGCCTAGATAGAGGACCTAGTGATTTTGGGAAGCACATATTTTGTAAATCATACGAATCGTTCTTGGATGTCTTGTACAGTTTACAAGATAGAAAACATTGATTCTTTTGTTAGGTTTACCGGGTTAAATTATCAAACATTGACAGTGTAATTTAACTTTGTAATCCTATTCATATGTTGTATTGTGCTTTAGTGATTCTTAACATTGATGCTATGTAACAATCTGATCAACCCGATTATCACACCCGATATCGCGCCCCGGGAACCTTCCGCCCGACGGGGACTCCGATCCAACCCCGCCGGCCCGGGGTGTGACAGATTGGTATCAGAGCTCAAGGTTATAGAGAATATTAGGTCATTTACTCAAATGGTTTGGCCTAGACTATAACTTAGGGACCCTCATGTAGAGAACTTAGGAGTATGTTTGCATTATGTTTTCTGCATTCGATCAGTGCACTAACCAAACTCTTTTGGTTATGATCAGAATGCCGCCAAGAAAACAGCCTACTACTCAGACTTCTGCCCCACACTCTTCTACACCCTCACATGCAGATTCACCACCGCCACCTCCTCCTCCTCCGCCTCCTCCACACTCACCACCACCAGGCTCAAGCAGTGTTCAGATGATAGACCCTGCTACTATCGCTTTGGCGACACTTCTGAGCACGCAACTAACAAGTCAACTGAAAGATGTCATCCCAGAGATGATAAACCGGATTCAAAGTCATGGCAACAACTCTGGCCATACTACTGGAGAAGCTAGTGGAAACACTAGCCACACTTCAGACTGCTCTTACAAATCTTTTGTGGGATGCAAACCTCCCAGCTTTACGGGTGCTGAAGGAGCTGTTGGACTTATCCAATGGCTTGAAAAGATGGAAAACACCTTGGACATAAGCAGTTGTCCAGAACACCACAAGGTTCGCTATGCAGCTGGATCATTTAGCAAGCGAGCTTTGACATGGTGGAATGCTCAGATTAGAGCAAAAGGGAGGGATGAAACAATGACGATGCCCTGGGCAGAGTTCAAACTTTTACTGAGGAATGAGTTCTGTCCGAAACATGAACTGCAGCAACTAGAGGTTGAGCTTTCGAATCATGTGATGAAGGGAGCCGATCATATGACCTATACCAATCGCTATCATGAACTGGTAGCTCTTGTGCCAGAAATGGTGCCGACACTGGAAAAGCTGATCGATCGATATGTAGCGGGATTACCCTCCTGTATTCAAAGTATCGTGCTGGCTGCATATCCTGCTACACTAGAGTCAGCCATCTCCCTCTCAGCCAAACTTACTAAAGTGATGGTAAAATCCGGAGTTCTAAAAGATGATACTGGAAAAACCAAGGAAACAACAGCGAAGAAACCAGACTATCATCAAAAGAAGAAGCAAAAGGTTGTAAAGAACTATGCGGCTGTCACTCCTCTCCAACAAATTACTGCAGCACCTGCTCAGGTTGCACCCAAGAACTATGTGGGACCGCATCCTCAGTGTGCACGATGCAGATTTCATCATCCTACTACGGCGCAATGCCGTAAATGCAACAACTGTGGCCGATTAGGTCACCGTGCTCAGCAATGCCGTGCACCGGCAACTCGTACTGCTAACAACGCTGCTGTAGCACTTCCACCACCACCAAGACCTGACAATCCCAACAACAACAACAGAGGATGCTACAACTGTGGAGAAATAGGCCATTTCTCCCGAGAGTGTCCGAAACGAGCACAACAAGGAGCCCAAGCACCACGTGGAAGGGCTTTTGTCATTGGAGCCAATGCTGCACGCCAAGACCCTAACGTGGTCACTGGTACATTTCTTATACATGACTCTTATGCATCTATTTTATTTGACACTGGTGCAGATCAGAGTTTTATTTCATCTGACTTTGCACGCCAACTTAATCTTACTGAGGAACCTTTAGATTCCCCATACATTATCGAAGTAGCGAACAGAAAGCAGGTTACGGTTAGCACTATACTTAGGAACTGCCCACTTACACTCGTAGATCACACATTTACCATCGACTTGTTGCCGATGGAGCTGGGCAGTTTCGACATCATTGTGGGAATGGATTGGCTATCACTCAATAGAGTTGAAGTCATTTGTTCTGAAAAGCTACTTCGGATTCCAGTGATGAATGATCGTGTGTTGGAAGTTCGTGGGGATCAATCAAAGAGAAACGTAAAGATCATATCATGCATAAAAGCGCGTAAGTGTTTACAAAAGAAATGTATAGCTTTCTTGGCTCACGTGGTGGAGAAACAAAAAGACAAGAAAACCATTCAAGACGTGCCGATAGTGAAAGAATATCCTGAAGTGTTTCCTGAAGATCTACCTGGCTTGCCACCTGTGCGACCGGTAGAGTTTCGTATTGATTTAGTTCCTGGAGCAACACCTGTTGCTAAATCTCCTTACAGGTTAGCACCTTCGGAGATGCAGGAGTTATCTAACCAATTGCAGGAACTACTGGATAAAGGTTTCATCCGACCGAGCTACTCGCCTTGGGGAGCTCCGGTTCTGTTCGTGAAAAAGAAGGATGGATCTTTTCGTATGTGCATAGACTACAGAGAACTAAACAAATTAACCATCAAGAATCGGTATCCATTGCCGAGGATTGATGATTTGTTTGATCAATTGCAAGGAGCCCAGTTCTTTTCAAAGATCGATCTACGTTCCGGATACCATCAACTTAGGGTGCAAGACGAAGATATACCGAAGACGGCGTTTCGTACCAGATACGGGCATTACGAGTTCATGGTGATGCCTTTTGGTTTAACGAATGCACCTGCGGTTTTCATGGATCTCATGAACCGTGTGTGTAAGCCATACTTAGATCAATTTGTTATTGTGTTCATTGATGACATATTGATCTACTCTAAAAGCAAAGCGGAACATGAGCAACATCTTAGAACGATCTTGGAGCTGTTAAAGGAAGAGAAGCTTTATGCCAAATTCTCTAAGTGTGAGTTTTGGTTAAAAGAAGTTCAATTCCTAGGTCATGTCGTTAACAGCGAAGGAATACATGTTGATCCTGCCAAGATTGAGGCGATAAAAGATTGGGACACTCCGAAGACACCGACGGAGATACGTTCTTTTCTAGGCTTAGCAGGCTATTACAGAAGATTCATTTCAAATTTTTCTAAGATAGCTCTGCCACTCACAAAGTTAACACAAAAGAGCGAGCCGTTTGTTTGGGAGCAAAAGCAGGAAGAAGCCTTTCAGACCTTGAAGCAGAAGTTATGCGATGCTCCGATCTTATCTCTCCCAGATGGTTGTGATGACTTTGTAGTATACTGCGATGCCTCTCATCAGGGACTTGGTTGTGTACTTATGCAGAGAGACAAGGTCATTGCATATGCTTCGAGACAACTGAAAGTTCATGAGAAGAACTACACTACTCATGATCTGGAACTGGGAGCTGTGATATTTGCTTTAAAGATCTGGAGACATTATCTATATGGCACCAAGTGTACCATATTTACAGATCACAAAAGTCTGCAACACATATTGGATCAGAAGGAACTCAACATGCGACAGCGACGTTGGATTGAGCTTCTGAACGACTATGACTGTGTAATCAAGTACCATCCGGGCAAGGCAAACGTTGTTGCTGATGCCTTGAGCCGGAAGGAACGAGTCAAACCCTTGCGCGTAAGAGCAATGGGAATGACTGTGCAGACAAGCTTACACGACAGAATTATGCAAGCACAACAGGAAGTCGTTGAACGTGAAAACCTGAAGAAAGAACTCGATTGTGGAGCGGAGAAACATTTGGAAACGAAATCCGATGGACTCATCTACTTCAAGGATCGTGTATGGATTCCTGCGGTAGATGAGTTAAGGAAGCTAATTTTCGATGAAGCGCACAAGACCAAGTACTCTGTGCATCCTGGTGCTGATAAAATGTATCAAGATTTACGTGCATTTTATTGGTGGCCGGGTATGAAGAAATACATAGCCGAGTATGTTGGTCGATGCCTTACGTGTGCTAAGGTGAAGGCAGAGCACCAGAAACCGTCAGGTTTACTGGAACAGCCTGAAATTCCACTATGGAAGTGGGAACAAATAGCTATGGACTTTGTTACTAAGCTACCCCGCACTTCCAGTGGACATGACACTATTTGGGTTATAGTTGACCGATTAACCAAGTCTGCTCATTTCTTGCCGATGCGAGAAACGTATACGATGGATAAACTAGCGAAGCTTTACATCGACGAAATAGTGGTACGCCACGGTGTGCCATTGTCGATCATCTCAGATCGCGATAGCAGATTTACATCAAGGTTCTGGCAATCATTGCAGAAATCTCTGGGGACGCAATTAAACTTGAGTACAGCTTATCATCCACAAACGGATGGTCAAAGCGAGCGTACTATTCAGACCCTAGAGGATATGCTGAGAACTTGTGTTCTAGACTTTGGTGGTAATTGGGATTCTCACTTGCCACTAATCGAATTCTCCTACAACAACAGTTATCATAGCAGCATCGGTTGTGCCCCATTCGAGGCTCTTTATGGCCGAAAATGTAGATAACCGATCTGTTGGTCTGAAGTGGGAGATAATCGAATCACAGGACCCGAACTAATACAAGAGACTACAGATAAGATTGCTCAGATACAACAAAGACTACAAGCAACACGAAGTAGACAAAAGAGCTATGCCGATAAACGGCGTAAGCCGTTGGAATTCCAAGTGGGAGACCGGGTCATGTTGAAGGTTTCTCCATGGAAGGGCGTAGTTCGATTCGCAAAGAAAGGCAAACTAACACCACGATATGTGGGACCGTTCGAAATCATCGAACGTATTGGTTCTGTAGCATACAGATTGAACTTACCGGATGAACTTAGTGGTGTACACGACGTGTTTCACGTCTCTAACTTGAAGAAATGTCTTGCTGATGAAACTCTTATCATACCGATTGAAGAAATTCAATTGGATGAACACTTACGTTTTGTTGAGGAACCGTTAGAAATCATGGATCGCAAGGTGAAGCAACTAAGGCGAAGTCGTATTCCTATTGTCAAAGTGCGTTGGAATTCAAGGCGCGGACCCGAGTTTACTTGGGAACGCGAAGATCACATGAGAAACAAATATCCCCAACTGTTCACAGAGGAAGCCGTACCCGATAGCAATGCTTAAATTTCGGGACGAAATTTCTCTAACAAGGGGAGACTGTAACAACTGTGTCGGAACCGTCACCGGAACGATGAACGGAACAGTAACGACACAGTAACTCAGGTACAAACTATGCAAACTATTGTTGAACTGTCGAATACGTAATGCTAAACAGTAAACTATTATGCTAGTGTTTCTGAAATCTGATTAAACGTAACAGTTTAACAGTCAGAAACACATCAGACAACACGGAACGGTGATACTAATGATTGTTGATGTACTATGATGTGTAAACGTATGCGAGGTTAAACAAAAATGAAACGATAATGGTTATTGTTACGGGATGCTAAACCGACGAGTTATTCGTATAGGTGACGATCTGTACGAATGATTCTGATAGTTTAACGTTCTGAGATAATAACTGAAATGTAGAAAACAAAAGTCGGAAAGCAAAACCATCGTCGTGTTCGTTCGAATGACGATTCGAACGAATACGCGCGATGGTGACGCGTTCTGACGAAACGATAACGAAAAACGATAAAAGACACGAACGATCATAAATTCAAAGAAATAAGATAATTCTTATTTTACAATTTTGAAACTCATCATTTAAATAAATTAAATTACATTATTTTAAGAAATCGCGAACATGTTTAATAAACGCGTAAAAGTGATAAACTCGCTAAACAAAATTCGTAAACGCTTAAAAATATATAAATACGACAATTAATTAAATATTGTGATATTTAGAAAAACATTTGTTAATTTTAACGATCATAAAATAATTCTTTTATTTTATTTAAGAAGAACGCGCGTAAATTCCGGAAACGTAACGAAAACGCGAACCGAGCCACAAAAGCGAACCCGAAACCTTTCGGGGTATAAATACCTTAAGTGAAGGCATTTTGTTCACTTTCTCTTCATCTTTTTCATTTCAAAAACCCTAATCCCGGATCCTATTCCCCACCTCCATTTTTGAAGCTTCAAAATCACATATCTCCCTCAAAACTCAATGAAATTGAGTGGTTCTTGAACCCAAACGAAGATCTCGACCACTACTACACGAAAGTACAACCGATCTAGAGCCAAAACATCTGAAAAGCAGGTAATCTGAGTTCAAAGTCACGAAAATAGAGGGTTTTCATCCTTGTTCTTTAACCCACTGAATAATCGGTTTTAGAAACTTTTCTACACCAAACCACAGCCTCGAAAACCACCCTATTGCATCACATCACCACCGAAGACCACCATTAGTCGTGGAACACAACTGGGCGGCGGCCGGCCGAAGCACGCCAACAGCTAGGCCGAATGGCCTAAGGTCGAATGACCTTGGCCGAAGCTCTTCATTCGCTAGCCACCCTCATTTGGTCGGCAGTTCCATTCGAGCGCCTCAGTCGCCGGTCATTCGCTGGCCATTTCCTTGCTTCGCCAACCATCACATAACCACCACATGCGGCAGTCATTCGCCGAATCACTGGTTCTCATTCGACAATCACATCTCATTCGCCATTCATGCACCACTACTCATTCGGCAGTAACCCTAACCAACCGCAACCTCATTACTCGGTCTACACACACGCCTTTCTGGATATTCCTCAATGTCCCGGCTATTCACGGAACGTGAGAAGCAGATGATTAATCATATGCTTCCGGAAGAAATCGAAGAATTTCTTGGGAATCCTACAAGATCCGGCCCTCATATGGCTGGTGACCGTCGACCATCCCATTCGATGAGGATGTTACTTTCGAACCAGACAAGACTATTCGGCCATATTCCTCTAGTTGAGTTGTCACAAGTTGGGCCGACACCATACAACAGCCCATGAAACCATTGTGGCCCAACATAAAGTATTCAGGCCCAACCTTGTTATCAGAACAAAGCCATGCAGTCAATTCATGTAAATCACCTCGGCCCAATAAGGTCCAACAGGCCAACAGACTGCATTGGCCCAGATTTCGGCCCAGTATGAGAACCATAGCCCAATAGGGTTGAGCCTAATACCCTACGACTTCTGGGCCCAATTATACAGCCCATATTCACTAATTCGGCCCACCATATCTTATGTACAGTCATGGGGATAGTCGGCCCAAATTCACCAAGGCCCAACAGCCCATTTCGGCCCACTTGTTTTGTAAACAAACACATAAAATGAAGTACTACAAAATCTGTGTTATGACTCTCTAATGATCAATTAATACCTAGATTTCTTCCAACAATGCTAAAATGATAAAATGTTTTCAGTTAATGCATCAACACACTACAAAGAGTGACAACTCTTTGTAGTAAACTACAATTGAGATCTAAGCCAAAAATTAAACTTTTAAGTATTATACTTAAGAGCTTTTACGGCTTGAATTTCATCACAATTTACTATAACAAGGAATTGAACAAGACACATGACATAAGGTCATACAATTAAAATGACTATAACAATACAACCGGGGCCGAATGAGGATCACAGTTGAGGCTCTCGAGTGTTAGCCAATTCTATGGCTAGCACATACACGCACACGAAACTTTACAACTTAAACTCACAAGTTATAAACAACGTGAAATCAATACAGGATTGTGAAAACAACATCAGTTACAACAAAGAGAGCGTGCATTCTTGTTTGAGACTAAGTCAACTACCACAACCACAAGGTGAGTTCATTGTCCCTTTTCAAACTATTTTTGGTTTTTAACTCGGGACTGAGAAGCATGTTATGCATTTTAAAACGAATGTTTTAAATTTAACAAAATGCTTTTATACTACGGATTATGCCAAGTGCTAAAGGCATAATACTCTATTTAAACTAAATGCTATTTGATTATGCCAAGTGCTAAAGGCATAATACTCTATGGAAACTAAATGCTATTTGATTATGCCAAGTGCTAAAGGCATAATACTCTATGGAAACTAAATGCTATTTGATTATGCCAAGTGCTAAAGGCATAATACTCTATGGAAACTAAATGCTAATTGATTATGCCAAGTGCTAAAGGCATAAACTATTTGCAAATACTAAAGCTATGTGTTAATACCAAGTGCTAAGGGTATTTACTATCTGATGATGCTATTGTGAATGCTAAAGCTATAAGTCATGATAAACATTAAGACTACTGGGGAAACTAACTGTTAACACTACGGGTTATGCTAAATACTAAGGGGATGGGTTAAACTAAATGCTAATACTACGGGTTTATACTATGAACTAACACTACGGGTTATGCTTAATACAAATGCTATGAGACTATACTATGTGCTAATGCTATGGGTTTATGCTAGAAACTAATGCAAACACTAAATGCTAATGATTCTATTATGCTATGGGAATTCTAAACACAATCATACACACATACACATTGAACACTTGAATGCTATGGATACTATAAACTCGTGAATGCTATGTGATTGACATGCTCAAACAACGGTTTGGCCTCTCAGTGCTTGCCTTACCTGTTGTAAAGCTAGTTCTTGTGCACAAGTTACGTAAATGCTGGACTCTTTGTATGCTAAAACTATAGGCTACGGAAGAACAATAGTTGGTCTCTCAGTGCTTGCCTTCAGGTGTTTTCCTAGCCGGGACTTGAAGAACAATAGTTGGTCTCTCAGTGCTTGCCTTCATGTGTTCTTCATAGTCTTATCGAGGAAATGGACTGATGGCCTCTCAGTGCTTGCCATGCAGTGTTTCCCATAAACTATTTACTCAGGTGATCAGTGACTAGGACGGTATTGGTGAATCTCAGATGACTTTGTGTCATCATGAGTAGCCCTTATCTCCCCCTAAGTTACACGTAAATCCTGGGGCTGGTATGGACTGATACTGAATTCCTTCGGGCATTTAGTTGTCTATTCCGGTAACATTCAATCAAACTCACGGATACTATGGATGTATGGGGTAAACTTACAAACAGAAGTGCTTAAACTATGACAGGGAAACTATACGGACGGGTCGGTAAAGGGCTTAATTATTATTAATAACAGTGTCATATCCGGATTAGTATGTGGTGGGACGTCGTCTGGGCGGGTTGTAGGCTTGACCCAGGGGTATGCCCTATATATAAGTATACCGATTTGGATATTACATGTGGAGTTAATAAGATTAAGGTTTTACCGAAAGGAGTTATGCTAAAGCTATTTAAACTCATAAACTACATGAACTCACCAACCATTGTGTTGACTTTGTTTTCTTACATGCTTTCTCAGGTGATGCACAGGTTTAAACATATGCTTTTGGATTGCATGCTAGGCGGCCTAGATAGAGGACCTAGTGATTTTGGGAAGCACATATTTTGTAAATCATACGAATCGTTCTTGGATGTCTTGTGCAGTTTACAAGATAGAAAACATTGATTCTTTTGTTAGGTTTACCGGGTTAAATTATCAAACATTGACAGTGTAATTTAACTTTGTAATCCTATTCATATGCTGTATTGTGCTTTAGTGATTCTTAACATTGATGCTATGTAACAATCTGATCAACCCGATTATCACACCCGATATCGCGCCCCGGGAACCTTCCGCCCGACGGGGACTCCGATCCAACCCCGCCGGCCCGGGGTGTGACATTAATCACTGTCTCCGCCTTCGCCATGTCAAGCACATACAAGTCCTTGCTCCTGTCAGCATTCATCAGAATCCACTCCTCAGGAATCTGAAATCCTTGTTTAAGCACATAACACCTGTCTTTATCAAACATCACTTTGTATCCTTTATCACAAATCTGTGACACACTCAACAAGTTGTTAGTTAATTCTTTGTAGTAATTAACATTTTCAAATGAAACTTTACCATTCGTCAAACTACCAAACCTGGTAATTTGACCACCTTTGTCTCCTGCAAAGTTAACATAACTGCCTTTCATTGATTTAAAATCTCTCAACAAATTCAACTCTCCAATCATGTGCCGTGAACATCCACTATCAACAATCCAGCGTCTATTGATATGGCCCATGGATGCCTCCTGCACAATAAATTAAAATTTTATCAGTATCAAAAGGGATGACCCACGCCATTTCGGCGTCGAGTCTCCTTGAATAGACCCCTGCCATTATGTTGTGATGATCTACTCGAAGACCCATCATCACTATCTCTATCTTCTTTGCCAACAATTTGATCACCTGACCTGCATTTCAATTTCCGAAAAAAAATTGACTTACCATTTTGTTTTGAAAATGATTTTGAAGAAAATTTGTCAAAGAACTCATCATCAGATGAGGTCACCATTTTCATAAGCTTTTTCACATTCCTCTTGTTATCAAAAACAGTTTTCTTCTGATTATTTTCTTCTTTTACCCAACACATTCAGGATCAAACTTTCTGAGAACTCTTATTTCTTCTTCACTAGATTTAACTCTCCTAGGACTTCCACCAGATTTACTCACCCAACTCTCATCATCCGAACTCTTCCTGATTTTATTGTTTGGACAGTTTGCAGAAATATGTCCTTTGCCACAACAAGTAAAACACTTTCATGTTTCTCTTGGTCTAAAGGACCTAAAGCTGCTACAATTAGTAGAACTGACATCCAAATCACAATCAGCAATCAAATGACCAAATTTACCACATCTGTAGTATTTTCTTTGCAGATGACTCTTTGGAAGTTCATCATAATACTTAGATGAACTGAATTGTTTAGAAGCTACCTTTGCATATGAGAATCTGTTCCTCAAACCAGTGTATTTTATCTTGGAATTAGTCTTTTGATTTTGAAAATTCTTTGATTTGTCTTTATGTCCAACACGAAATTTATCAAAAAAAAAAATCCACTTTGTCAACCTTTTTAGAAATCACATTTTGCTTTTGAAAAAGACCACTAGACTCTCCTTGATGTGTAGTAGATGACTTTACATACACAATCGGTTCGATAGTAGTGGTTGTTTTGGTTTTCATCACTGGTTTGGAAACAAGATTAGGTTTAATCACCACTTTCTCAACTGGTTTCATCTCAGCTTTTGACTTCTGAGACTTCAGACTCTTTTTATCAACATTTTTCACTTGATAACCATTTTGTCTCTAGATATCTGATGAATATTCCGATTCAGTGATGTCCTCAATGATAGGAGCATCACTATCAAGAGACTTTTTCATCAGATGATGAACCTCCAGCATTCTAGACCACTTGTTCAGACACACGTTCATTCAAAGAAAAAGGATGAACTTCCAAATTCGGATCAATTTGTGGTCTGGAAACATAACAGGGAGGAGGTGGTACAGAATGAAAACCCAAGCCGGTAGTATCATTTGATGGTCTTTGCATGGCAAGCAAAGTAATCAATGACATACTAAGAATTCTGATAAATCTCCAGCTTGCTCTTGTTCATCTCTGCCTCTGATCTAGCTGCTGATAAATCAACTTTCAGCTTTTGCACTGATTCGAGATGCACTGAAACTGCATGATTATTTTGCAAAACTTTGATTTTTAACTCTTCATTTTCTTTGCCTAAATCAATTATCTTTTTGTCAAAAGCTTTTTCTCTAGAAATTAACTTCTTGTTAGCTTCAGTGCATTCTACCAGTTCAGCAATCAACTGAGCATTCATCTCTTTCAATTTATCAATGATCTCTAAAAGATCCTCATTTACCTCATCAATCTTCTCTTTGCCTTTACGAGTGTCTTCATCCAAAGAAGCCATAAAATCACCCATCAACTCATCATACTGCTTTCCCCAATCGTATCCTTCATCAGCTTGACTAACTAAAGCTTTTGATGACTCTCCAGGCTTTTCTTTCTTATTCTGATAAGTTTCTTTTGGCTTGAACGGGTTTTAATTTCCTTGTTTCTTCGGATTTTTACACTCTGTAGCAAAGTGGCCTAACTCACCACAATTGTAAAATTGAGTAGTCTTTGGATTAAATCAAAACTTGGTGTTTCGATCAAAAGTGAATTTCTTCCTGGTCTTCTTTTCATATCTACTGATTCTTCTGATCACACTTGCCAATGCCCATTGAATGTCAATCAACTCCATCTCGTCATCATCAATTTGTTCATAATCTTCAAATGTAAGATTTTAGTTTCCAATCTTTCCTGCAATTTTTTCATCATAAGCACTGACTACACATGACAAAGTTGACCTATGTTCCCGAACAGCCTCTACAGTTACTTTCCCCAGGTTTGTAGTATTCAACTGAATAGGAGTTGTTGTTTATTCAAACTTCTTCTCATTCACAGAATAAGATGAACGAGAACTAGCAGATGCAGAAGGTGCAGAAGTACTATCAGAAGTACTGCATACAAAAGCTGTCTGAATCTTTGCAGAAGAGACAGAAGGTGTAACTCCAATATATACAGACTATCAGCCGAACCTATTTTAGCCGAACCTTGAGGTTCGCCAGCCGAACCTTGAGGTTCGCCAGCCGAACCTTGAGGTTCGCTGGACGAACCTAGACAGCCAAACCTAATAGGTTCGCCGAACCTGCTAAGTTTCGTGGGCCAGACGAACCTCAGCCAAACCTTAACTAACTTTCAATAATTTACATGTCTGATAAGCAACCTATTACAAATATGTACTAACAGTTTAACATCATTAGGACTGAAATTATCATTCAATTGTTTGTTCACCAACGTTTGTGAGACTCGTGTGTGTTTCGATAATTCGAAGAATTATCGGTGATCGTTTGTGTTTGTGTTTTACGAATGTTTGCACGCTTGATTAATCCCAATCAACGTGTAATGCACAATTCAATAATTCCTCGAATTATTGTTTTGTGTTAGTGTTTGTGTTTGCCACACTTGGTTTCCAAAACCAATGTGCAATGTACGATTCGATAGTTCCTCGAACTATCGTTTCGTAGTTGCTTGTGTTTAACTCATCTAATTGATCAAAATTAAATGAAATGCAACAAGTATGAATGCGAAATGTAAAGTTGTAAGAGTTGCAATTTATCTGAAGTTGCCGGGTGTCACGAGTATTGATGATCGTTCATATTGAGTAAGGAAAGAGAGCTTCTTTGTCGACACCACCATCCTTAACCCATGATACCGACCTCGTATTTGATTAATATTGCTGGATTTTGAGCTTGGATAACTTGCATAAGGCTGAAGTATTAATATCGATGGATTTTAGTTAGTATCGGTGGGCATAGTATCGATCACAAACCCATTAAAAGTTCCAAGTGTCGACTGTCGATACTATCAGCATCGACAGCTTAGTATCGATGGTGTGGCTGATCTGGTGTAAATAGCCACTGGTCGTACTGGGCAGCCCCTTGGACCATTCAATACTAGTAGTATAGACCAGGTTCACTGCCATCGATATTGAGCTTCTTCCCTAGCTCTCCCGTTGATACTATTCGGTTTACAATCTCAAAGGTTTTCGGGTTTGATGAAAACGCAAAAACCATAGGTTTAACTTCGCTTTTCCCTCAATTCTTGTCGTTCCAAGCTCAGATCAGTTGTACTTTCTTGTTCTGCGCATTGAGAGGATCGTTTGGACACCAAGAACATGAGTTTTGGTTGAGGATTCGTGAGGTTGAGTGTTGATGGTTTAGAGAGAGAATAGAGAGAGATGAGGGAATTCTTAAACATAGAGAGAGAGGAATGGTTGGAAATGAGAGGGAAAAGGAAGAACATGGGTTTTGAAGTATGGATTTTTACCCGCGTATTCGGTCTCGATAGGTTTCATTTAATTACGTTATTACGATTTGTTACGTTAATTACGTTATATTTTAATATCATAGCTTAAGTAAATTCTTTTTAGGTGGTTATTCCTAGTAAATATTATTTTATTTTACTTTCATTATTTTAAAATTCGAAAACATTTATTTTATCGTTTCGTCAGAAAACGCAACTTACGTGCGTATTCATACAGAGCGCTTACTGTACATACACAATCGTCAGTTTCAGTTTATGATTTGGTTTTCTATTACCAGATATCATTTAAAGTATTATACAAATGGATATTTTCGTATGAATCATCACCAACACGAATATGCAGTTCGGTTAACACTTTCGTGATGATATCTGATTAGTGTTAATTATTGATATCCTCACAGTCGTTGGTAGTTTTCATCATGATGATTCTCATTCATTTGTCTCTTCCCGTTGGATTTTCGGTCATCTGATCCTTGACATCGAAGACTCAGCATTACGACTGTTGTGTTTTGTTTTCAGCACACAACGTTATTTGTTTTGTATATCTTCATCTCGTTTTGTGATTTCCCCATTGTTTAACTGTTTTGAACTTCGTCCTTAGTTTATCTTTTAAATACACTTTGGTCTTTATATTAAGGTCTGTAACAGTTGTACTACCGTATAGTTTCCTGACTGTTTAATACCGGATGTCACACCATCATACGAGCATACAATGTGCACCATTTCAAGCTTTGTATGGCAGGAAGTGCCGACCACCGGTCTGCTGGAACAAGGTAGGTGTCTCGCATGTCATAGGATGTGAGCTCATTCAGGTAACAACTGACAAGATCTCAATCATTCAACTGAGGCTTTAGGCAGCAAGATATCGGCAAAAGAGTTATGCAGATAGGCATCGGAAACCGCTTGAATTTCAAGTGGGTGACCGAGTCTTACTAATGGTTTCTACCTGGAAAGGCGTTGTCTGATTCGGGAAGAAATGGAAACTTGCTCCTAGGTACGTTGGACCTTTTGAGATCCTGGAACGTATTGGTCCCGTAGCATACAAATATTAACTTCCAGTCGAGCTAAATAACGTTCACGACAAATTTCATGTGTCAAATCTTAGGAAGTGCTTAGCTGATCACGATGTCCACATTCCATTGAGGTTCGATGGACGAACCTAGACAGCCAAACCTAGGAGGTTCGCCGAAACCTGCTAAGGTTCGTGGGCCAGACGAACCTCAGCCAAACCTTAACTAACTTTCTATAATTTACATGTTTTGATAAGCAACCTATTACAAATATGTACTAAGAGTTTAACATCGTTAGGACTGAAATTATCATTCAATTGTTTGTTCACCAACGTTCGTGAGACTCGTGTGTGTTTCGATAATTATTCGAATTATCGGTGATCGTTTGTGTCTGTGTTTTACGAATGTTTGCACGCTTGATTAATCCCAATCAACGTCTAATGCACACTTCAATAATTCCTCGAATTATTGTTTTGTGTTAGTGTTTGTGTTTGCCACACTTGGTTTCAAAAACCAATGTGCAATGTAAGATTCGATAGTTCCTCGAACTATCGTTTCGTAGTTGCTTGTGTTTAACTCATCTAATTGATCAAAATTAAATGACATGCAACAAGTATGAATGGGAAATGTAAAGTTGTAAGAGTTGCAATTTACCTGAAATTGCCAGGTGTCGCAAGTATTGATGATCGTTCAGATTGACTAAGGACAGAGAGCTTCTTTGTCGACACCACCATCCTTAACCCATGATACCGACCACGTATTTGATTAATATTGCTGGATTTTGAGCTTGGATTGCTTGGAGAAGGCTGAAGTATTAATATCGATGGATTTTAGTTAGTATCGGTGGGCATAGTATCGATAACAGACCCATTAACAGTTCCAAGTGTCGACTGTCGATACTATCAGCATCGACAGCTTAGTATCGATGGTCTGGCTGATCTGGTGTAAATAGCGACTGGTCGTACTGCGCAGCCCCTTGGACCATTCGATACTAGTAGTATAGAACAGGTTCACTGCCATCGATATTGAGCTTCTTCCCTAGCTCTCCCGTTGATACTATTCGGTTTACAATCTCAAAGGTTTTTGGGTTTGATGAAAACACAAAAACCATAAGTTTAGCTTCGCTTTTACCTCAATTCTAGTCGTTCCAAGCTCAAATCGGTTGTACTTTCTTGTTCTACTCGTTGAGAGGATCGTTTGGACACCAAGAACACGAGTTTTGGTTGAGGATTCGTGAGGTTGAGTGTTGATGGTTTAGAGAGAGAATAGAGAGAGATGAGGGAATTCTTAAACTTAGAGAGAGAAAGGAATGGTTGGAAATGAGAGGTAAAAGGAAGAACATGGGTTTTGTAGTATGGATTTTTACCCGCGTATTCGGTCTCGATAGGTTTCATTTAATTACGTTATTACGATATGTTACGTTAATTACGTTATATTTTTCTAAGATAGTTTAAGTAAATTATTTTTAGGTGGTTATTCCTAGTAAATATTATTTTATTTTATTTTCATTATTTTAAAATTCGAAAACATTTATTTTTATCGTTTCGTCAGAAAACGCAACTTACGTGCGTATTCATACAGAGCGCTTACTGTACATACACAATCGTCAGTTTCAGTTTATGATTTGGTTTTCTATTACCAGATATCATTTAAAGTATTATACCAATGGATATATTCGTATGAATCATCACCAACACGAATATGCTGTATGCTTAACACTTTCGTAATGATATCTGATTAGTGTTAATTATTGATATCCTCACAGTCGTTGGTAGTTTTCATCGTGATGATTCTCATTCGTTTGTCTCTTCCCATTGGAGTTTCAGTCATCTGATCCTTGTCATCGAAGAATCAGCATGACAACTGTTGTGTTTTGTTTTCAGCACACAACGTTATTTGTTTTGTATATGTTCATCTCGTTATGTGATTTCACCATTGTTTCATTGTTTTGTACTTCGTCCTCACTTTATCTTTTAAATACACTTTGGTATTTATATTAAGGTCTGTAACTGTTGTACTACCGTATAGTTTCCTGACTGTTTCATACCGGATGTCACACCATCATACGAGTATAGAATGTGCACCATTTCAAGATTTGTATGGCAGGAAGTGCCGACCACCGGTCTGCTGGAACAAGGTAGGTGTCTCGCATGTCATAGGATGTGAGCTCATTCAGGTAACAACTGACAAGATCTCAATCATTCAACTGAGGCTTTAGGCAGCAAGATATCGGCAAAAGAGTTATGCAGATAGGCATCGGAAACCGCTTGAATTTCAAGTGGGTGACCGAGTCTTACTAATGGTTTCTACCTGGAAAGGCGTTGTCTGATTCGGGAAGAAATGGAAACTTGCTCCTAGGTACGTTGGACCTTTTGAGATCCTGGAACGTATTGGTCCCGTAGCATACAAATATTAACTTCCAGTCGAGCTAAATAACGTTCACGACAAATTTCATGTGTCAAATCTTAGGAAGTGCTTGGCTGATCACGATGTCCACATTCCATTGAGGTTCGATGGACGAACCTAGACAGCCAAACCTAGTAGGTTCGCCGAATCCTGCTAAGGTTCGTGGGCCAGACGAACCTTAGCCAAACCTTAACTAACTTTCTATAATTTACATGTTTTGATAAGCAACCTATTACAAATATGTACTAAGAGTTTAACATCGTTAGGACTGAAATTATCATTCAATTGTTTGTTCACCAACGTTCGTGAGACTCGTGTGTGTTTCGATAAATATTCGAATTATCGGTGATCGTTTGTGTCTGTGTTTTACGAATGTTTGCACGCTTGATTAATCCCAATCAACGTCTAATGCACACTTCAATAATTCCTCGAATTATTGTTTTGTGTTAGTGTTTGTGTTTGCCACACTTGGTTTCAAAAACCAATGTGTAATGTAAGATTCGATAGTTCCTCGAACTATCGTTTCGTAGTTGCTTGTGTTTAACTCATCTAATTGATCAAAATTAAATGACATGCAACAAGTATGAATGGGAAATGTAAAGTTGTAAGAGTTGCAATTTACCTGAAATTGCCAGGTGTCGCAAGTATTGATGATCGTTCAGATTGACAAAGGACAGAGAGCTTCTTTGTCGACACCACCATCCTTAACCCATGATACCGACCTCGTATTTGATTAATATTGCTGGATTTTGAGCTTGGATTGCTTGGAGAAGGCTGAAGTATTAATATCGATGGATTTTAGTTAGTATCGGTGGGCATAGTATCGATAACAGACCCATTAACAGTTCCAAGTGTCGACTGTCGATACTATCAGCATCGACAGCTTAGTATCGATGGTCTGGCTGATCTGGTGTAAATAGCGACTGGTCGTACTGCGCAGCCCCTTGGACCATTCGATACTAGTAGTATAGAACAGGTTCACTGCCATCGATATTGAGCTTCTTCCCTAGCTCTCCCGTTGATACTATTCGGTTTACAATCTCAAAGGTTTTCGGGTTTGATGAAAACACAAAAACCATAAGTTTAGCTTCGCTTTTACCTCAATTCTAGTCGTTCCAAGCTCAAATCGGTTGTACTTTCTTGTTCTACTCGTTGAGAGGATCGTTTGGACACCAAGAACACGAGTTTTGGTTGAGGATTCGTGAGGTTGAGTGTTGATGGTTTAGAGAGAGAATAGAGAGAGATGAGGGAATTCTTAAACTTAGAGAGAGAAAGGAATGGTTGGAAATGAGAGGAAAAAGGAAGAACATGGGTTTTGTAGTATGGATTTTTACCCGCGTATTCGGTCTCGATAGGTTTCATTTAATTACGTTATTACGATATGTTACGTTAATTACGTTATATTTTTCTAAGATAGTTTAAGTAAATTATTTAGGTGGTTATTCCTAGTAAATATTATTTTATTTTATTTTCATTATTTTAAAATTCGAAAACATTTATTTTTATCGTTTCGTCAGAAAACGCAACTTACGTGCGTATTCATACAGAGCGCTTACTGTACATACACAATCGTCAGTTTCAGTTTATGATTTGGTTTTCTATTACCAGATATCATTTAAAGTATTATACCAATGGATATATTCGTATGAATCATCACCAACACGAATATGCTGTATGCTTAACACTTTCGTAATGATATCTGATTAGTGTTAATTATTGATATCCTCACAGTCGTTGGTAGTTTTCATCGTGATGATTCTCATTCGTTTGTCTCTTCCCATTGGAGTTTCAGTCATCTGATCCTTGTCATCGAAGAATCAGCATGACAACTGTTGTGTTTTGTTTTCAGCACACAACGTTATTTGTTTTGTATGTGTTCATCTCGTTATGTGATTTCACCATTGTTTCATTGTTTTGTACTTCGTCCTTAGTTTATCTTTTATATACACTTTGGTATTTATATTAAGGTCTGTAACTGTTGTACTACCGTATAGTTTCCTGACTGTTTCATACCGGATGTCACACCATCATACGAGTATAGAATGTGCACCATTTCAAGCTTTGTATGGTAGGAAGTGCCGACCACCGGTCTGCTGGAACAAGGTAGGTGTCTCGCATGTCATAGGATGTGAGCTCATTCAGGTAACAACTGAAAAGATCTCAATCATTCAACTGAGGCTTTAGGCAGCAAGATATCGGCAAAAGAGTTATGCGGATAGGTATCGGAAACCGCTTGAATTTCAAGTGGGTGACCGAGTCTTACTAATGGTTTCTACCTTGAAAGGCGTTGTCTAATTCGGGAAGAAATGGAAACTTGCTCCTAGGTACGTTGGACCTTTTGAGATCCTGGAACGTATTGGTCCCGTAGCATACAAATATTAACTTCCAGTCGAGCTAAATAACGTTCACGACAAATTTCATGGGTCAAATCTTAGGAAGTGCTTGGCTGATCACGATGTCCACATTCCATTGAGGTTTGATGGACGAACCTAGACAGCCCAACCTAGTAGGTTCGCCGAAACCTGCTAAGGTTCGTGGGCCAGACGAACCTCAGCCAAACCTTAACTAACTTTCTATAATTTACATGTTTTGATAAGCAACCTATTACAAATATGTACTAAGAGTTTAACATCGTTAGGACTGAAATTATCATTCAATTGTTTGTTCACCAACGTTCGTGAGACTCGTGTGTGTTTCGATAATTATTCGAATTATCGGTGATCGTTTGTGTCTGTGTTTTACGAATGTTTGCACGCTTGATTAATCCCAATCAACGTCTAATGCACACTTCAATAATTCCTTGAATTATTATTTTGTGTTAGTGTTTGTGTTTGCCACACTTGGTTTCAAAAACCAATGTGCAATGTACGATTCGATAGTTCCTCGAACTATCGTTTCGTAGTTGCTTGTGTTTAACTCATCTAATTGATCAAAATTAAATGACATGCAACAAGTATGAATGGGAAATGTAAAGTTGTAAGAGTTGCAATTTACCTGAAATTGCCGGGTGTCACAAGTATTGATGATCGTTCAGATTCACTAAGGAAAGAGAGCTTCTTTGTCGACACCACCATCCTTAACCCATGATACCGACCTCGTATTTGATTAATATTGCTGGATTTTGAGCTTGGATTACTTGGAGAAGGCTGAAGTATTAATATCGATGGATTTTAGTTAGTATCGGTGGGCATAGTATCGATAACAGACCCATTAACAGTTCCAAGTGTCGACTGTGGATACTATCCGCATCGACAGCTTAGTATCGATGGTCTGGCTGATCTGGTGTAAATAGCGACTGGTCGTACTGCGCAGCCCCTTGGACCATTCGATACTAGTAGTATAGACCAGGTTCACTGCCATCGATATTGAGCTTCTTCCCTAGCTCTCCCGTTGATACTATTCGGTTTACAATCTCAAAGGTTTTCGGGTTTGGTGAAAACACAAAAAACATAAGTTTAGCTTCGCTTTTACCTCAATTCTCGTCGTTCCAAGCTCAGATCGGTTGTACTTTCTTGTTCTACTCGTTGAGAGGATTGTTTGGACACCAAGAACACGAGTTTTGGTTGAGGATTCGTGAGGTTGAGGGTTGATGGTTTAGAGAGAGAATAGAGAGAGATGAGGGAATTCTTAAACTTAGAGAGAGAAAGGAATGGTTGGAAATGAGAGGGAAAAGGAAGAAGATGGGTTTTGTAGTATGGATTTTTACCCGCGTATTCGGTCTCGATAGGTTTCATTTAATTACGTTATTACGATATGTTACGTTAATTACGTTATATTTTTATAAGATAGTTTAAGCAAATTATTTTTAGGTGGTTATTCCTAGTAAATATTATTTTATTTTATTTTCATTATTTTAAAATTCGAAAACATTTATTTTTATCGTTTCGTCAGAAAACGCAACTTACGTGCGTATTCATACAGAGCGCTTACTGTACATACACAATCGTCAGTTTCAGTTTATGATTTGGTTTTCTATTACCAGATATCATTTAAAGTATTATACCAATGGATATATTCGTATGAATCATCACCAACACGAATATGATGTCTGCTTAACACTTTCGTAATGATATCTGATTAGTGTTAATTATTGATATCCTCACAGTCGTTGGTAGTTTTCATCGTGATGATTCTCATTAATTTGTCTCTTCCCATTGGAGTTTCAGTCATCAGATCCTTGTCATCGAAGAATCAGCATGACAACTGTTGTGTTTTGTTTTCAGCACACAACGTTATTTGTTTTGTATATGTTCATCTCGTTATGTGATTTCACCATTGTTTCATTGTTTTGTACTTCGTCCTTAGTTTATCTTTTATATACACTTTGGTATTTATATTAAGGTCTGTAACTGTTGTACTACCGTATAGTTTCCTGACTGTTTCATACCGGATGTCACACCATCATACGAGCATACAATGTGCACCATTTCAAGCTTTGTATGGTAGGAAGTGCCGACCACCGGTCTGCTGGAACAAGGTAGGTGTCACGCATGTCGTAGGATGTGAGCTCATTCAAGTAACAACTGACAAGATCTCAATCATTCAACTGAGGCTTTAGGCAGCAAGATATCGGCAAAAGAGTTATGCAGATAGGCATCGGAAACCGCTTGAATTTCAAGTAGATGACCGAGTCTTACTCAAGGTTTCTACCTGGAAAGGCGTTGTCTGATTCGGGAAGAAAGAGAAACTTGCTCCTAGGTATGTTGGACCTTTTGAGATCCTGGAACGGATTGGTCCCGTAGCATACAAATATTAACTTCCAGTCGAGCTAAATAACGTTCACGACAAATTTCATGTGTCAAATCTTAGGAAGTGCTTGGCTGATCACGATGTCCACATTCCATTGAGGTTCGCTGGACGAACCTAGACAGCCAAACCTAGGAGGTTCGTCGAACCTGCTAAGGTTCGTGGGCCAGACGAACCTCAGCCAAACCTTAACTAACTTTCTATAATTTACATGTTTTGATAAGCAACCTATTACAAACATGTACTAACAGTTTAACATCGTTAGGACTGAAATTATCATTCAATTGTTTGTTCACCAACGTTCATGAGACTCGTATGTGTTTCGATAATTCTTCGAATTATCGGTGATCGTTTGTGTTTGTGTTTTACGAATGTTTGCACGCTTGATAAATCCCAATCAACATGTAAGGCACAATTCAATAATTCCTCGAATTGTTGTTTTGTGTTAGTGTTTGTGTTTGCCACACTTGGTTTCCAAAACCAATGTTCAATGTACGATTCGATAGTTCCTCGAACTATCGTTTCGTAGTTGCTAGTGTTTAACTCATCTAATTGATCAAAATTAAATGAAATGCAACAAGTATGAATGGGAAATGTAAAGTTGTAAGAGTTGCAATTTACCTGAAATTGCCAGGTGTTGCAAGTATTGATGATCGTTCAGATTGACTAAGGACAGAGAGCTTCTTTGTCGACACCACCATCTTTAACCCATGATACCGACCTCGTATTTGATTAATATTGCTGGATTTTGAGCTTGGATTACTTGGAGAAGGCTGAAGTATTAATATCGATGGATTCTAGTTAGTATCGGTGGGCATAGTATCGATCACAGACCCATTAAAAGTTCCAAGTGTCGACTGTCGATACTATCAGTGTCGACTGTCGATACTATCAGCATCGACAGCCTAGTATCGATGGTCTGGCTGATCTTGTGTAAATAGCGACCGGTCGTACTGCGCAGCCCCTTGGACCATTCGATACTAGTAGTATAGACCAGGTTCACTGCCATCGATATTGAGCTTCTTCCCCAGCTCTCCCGTTGATACTATTCGGTTTACAATCTCAAAGGTTTTCGCTTTTACCTCAATTCTTGTCATTCCAAGCTCAGATCGGTTGTACTTTCTTGTTCTACTCGTTGAAAGGATCGTTTGGACACCAAGAACACGAGTTTTGGTTGAGGATTCGTGAGGTTGAGTGTTGATTGTTTAGAGAGAGAATAGAGAGAGATGAGGGAATTTTTTAAACTTAGAGAGAGAAAGGAATGGTTGGAAATGAGAGGGAAAAGGAAGAACATGGGTTTTGTAGTATGGATTTTCACCCGCGTATTCGGTCTCGATAGGTTTCATTTAATTACGTTATTACGATATGTTACGTTAATTACTTTATATTTTTATATGATAGTTTAAGTAAATTATTTTTAGCTGGTTATTCCTAGTAAATATTATTTTATTTTATTTTCATTATTTTAAAATTCGAAAACATTTATTTTTATCGTTTCGTCAGAAAACGCAACTTACGTGCGTATTCATACAGAGCGCTTACTGTACATACACGATCGTCAGTTTCAGTTTATGATTTGGTTTTCTATTACCAGATATCATTTAAAGTATTATACCAATGGATATATTCGTATGAATCATCACCAACACGAATATGCTGTCTGCGTAACACTTTCGTAATGATATATGATTAGTGTTAATTATTGATATTCTCACAGTCGTTGGTAGTTTTCATCGTGATGATTCTCATTCATTTGTCTCTTCCCATTGGAGTTTCAGTCATCTGATCCTTGTCATCGAAGAATCAGCATGACAACTGTTGTGTTTTGTTTTCAGCACACAACGTTATTTGTTTTGTATATGTTCATCTCGTTATGTGATTTCACCATTGTTTCATTGTTTTGTACTTCGTCCTTAGTTTATCTTTTATATACACTTTGGTATTTATATTAAGGTCTGTAACTGTTGTACTACCGTATAGTTTCCTGACTGTTTCATACCGGATGTCACACCATCATACGAGTATAGAATGTGCACCATTTCAAGCTTTGTATGGTAGGAAGTGCCGAACACCGGTCTGCTGGAACTGTCACACCCCTGCGTCGCGTGCGGAATCCACGGCGCGGTGACGTATGAACAGTTGAATCATGCACAAATATTGAATAAGAACAACCACAATGGATTACTAAGTTTCATAATGATTAGACAATTGTTTAGTTACAGCCAATCTATCTATCAAAAGAAAGACAGCTACAGACCCAAAATATAGTTACAAAATAAGAATTCAAACAAGACAATTAAACAATTAGGATTTAATGTGTTTCTAATCCATCCTAGCATGTTTCTTCATCTTGTTCTATCTTAGAATGGTCTCCTTAGCTGTCCCTGAGAATGTCTTAAACCTGATTACCTGAAACACGTGAAAAGTAACTGTCAACTACAGAAGTAGTTGGTGAGAACAATAGGTTTAACATATGTAATCATGAATTTTGTAATATAAGGCATAGGTATATTAAAGCAATAAATGAATTACATGGATGGGTTGTAACCCAAACTAACATCAGGTATGTCAAACGAGTGTAAACAGTCCAATCACTGTTTGCACGAAAACCAACATATAATCAAGTCCCAAACTACGTTTGGAGTCACAAAATTAGTCAGCAACAATGAAAACCATACGTAACCGAAATCTGCAGTTAGTTTATAAAACAAATTTAAAAGCTAACTGCAGCGATCGGTCTGCCCAAATGTGTCCGCTTTCCCTTGTTGTGATCACCCAGTACTAACGCTAATGAATATGAAACCCGATGTGTTTATAAGTTTGTTTACAACGATGAACACCATGCTTTTGAACATTGCTTTAAGGTAGCGTGTTAATGCCTTATTTGATAACATGATTTGAAAAACTTGTTTAAGCACCATGAAATGAATCCTTTGTTTGAATACCATGAAATGAATCCTCTGTTTGAATACCATGAAATGAATCCCTTGTTTGATCACCATGAAAACCATTGTTTGAATATCATGTTGTGAATCCTTTGATTCTGTACATAAGACAGCGTCCTTGTATAACAACAAGGTTTATAAAAGATTAATTTCGAAAACACGAGTTTAGAGTAAAAGAGTTTATAAATTCCCTTTAAAAACAGTTGAGAAATCCCTTGTATTTCTAAGATGAACCTGTAATGTTTGTGAAGTAACATGAACCTGTCTCATGAAATATGATTGAAGTAAAGGTATTTGATCATGTGTTCCACCCCAAAACAGTTGTAAAAACAGTAAAAAGAGGGGCTAGTGTTCTCACCTGTCTGCAGTAGACTCTGAACTATAACAATTAGCAAGTAGCAAACAGGACTCCTAACTGGTTCCTATATCATTGTAATCATACATAAGATGTAAGATTTATAATTGTATAGCCCTTGATTCATTGATTGACTTGTGTTCTCTTGAACTTGATCTCATGATTATGATTGTCGTGTAAACTTGAAAGTTATGATTTGAGTCACATGATTGATCTTTGATTCATGAAAAGAGATGTCATGTTTCTTTTATGCAAAATCTTATGCATAAAATGACAAGTGTATGTGAACTTGATAACCATTGATTAACATGTATTGTGAAAAGATGTTCAATTGTTTTAAATCTTTGTGATTGTGATTAGGCTTCATAATTAGGTTAAGTTATAACTTAACTCAATTAAGATCAAATCACAATTTTCCTTGCGTTGTGGGCCACACTATGGGCCTTAAGCCCATAAACTATAATAGGCTTAAATAGAGGTCCATGGGCCTCTTAGGTTAACAAGTGCCAATTGGATGTAATATTGGGCCAATTGAATGTGGTGTTGGCCCAACAACATGTATATAGGCCTTGTAACACACCAAAGATAATATCAAACCAATTAGATGTTGGGTTTTGTTGATTTTTATCAAAGTCATATTAACCATTAATATGTTAAAACGCAGCGGAGTTATAATCAAAAACCATTTTGAGATTAGTTAGTTTATGCATCAAATACATTAGATTTAAAACAAAACCCATAAACAAGGATCTTTATATGGAAGAACATGCTATCAAACAATCATTCAAAACATCATATATTACCTCTTAAAACTCGTGGATTATAAGATGAAGATGATGATGTTTATGAGCCCAATCTTCAACCTAGAAGACCTCAAGTAGCTATACCCCAAGCTCCAACAAGACACCCTTTGATTGCTAGGTTTTCAACACTATTTTAGCCCTTAGAACACACTTGTTCCAGCACAAAAAACTGCCCTCTTTCTTGCCCTTTTCTGCCAAGGATTAGAGAAGAAAAAGAAGATGCAATCTTTTTTTTTTTGAGATCAAAATCAGATTAATGCCTTGTGTCTTTGATTGTCCATCTTATGAAGCAATCTCCAAGTGATTGGTGGGTTTAAATCAGCCATTAAGGGCCGAAATTATAGGGGTCCAATGAGGGGCTTGCCTTTTAAATTTTCCCAACCAACTCATTTAACTTGATTTTAATTAATCCATTTAATTAAAATGTCATATGTATCAAGTATTTATTTAAAACCTTTTTAAATAAACTTGTAACATTAAACATGTAACAAGACATGGTATATCAACTTAATAATGTTATTTAACCTTTTAAATAACAATATAAAGTAATCTCTCAAAATAAATAAACCCATGTTATTTATTAATTCTCAAGTGCATCTATTTAGAAAACCATTTTCTAAATGTATTAAGTGTTGTTATTTATTTAATTGATCAAATCAGTAAATAAATATGTATCACACTAGCCACATCAACTTAATATGATCCAAGTCGGGTCATACCCAATAACAAGCTAGACAAACACCTGCAATATTTATTTACTGATTTGATCAATTAAATAAATAACAACACTTAATACATTTAGAAAATGGTTTTCTAAATAGATGCACTTGAGAAATTAATAAATAACATGGGTTTATTTATTTTGAGAGATTACTAAATATTGTTATTTAAGAGGTTATATAACATTATTTAGGTTCATGTAATGTGACATATATTTGTTACATGTCACAAATTAATTAAATGGTTTGATTAATTAAGATTAAACAAAATAGGTGGGATATTTTAAAAGCAAACCCTTCCATTGGGGGCAGATTTTTCAGCTTTTTTTTTTGGCTGCAAAAGCCTTACCCACTTGATTTAAGTTGATCTTTTACATGTGCAAGCAACTTACATGCAAGATACACTCTCTCTCTCACTAGAAAAGTTGAAAGCCTTTTCTCTCTTTTCTTGCTCTTATTCTCACGAAAATAACAGCAGCTTAGGGGCTGTTCTTTTCAGTTTTAAAAGGGTATTTGAGCTGAAATATTGGTGTTGAGATCCTAGTATTCAAAGGTGTTCTTGTTGGAAGCTTGGGGTATACAAGCTTGAGGTCTTCTACATTGAAGATTAGCTTTCAAACATCATCTTCTACACTTCCAAATCTGAGTTTCAAGAGGTAGTTCATGATGTTGTTATGAGTTTTTGATAGCATGTTCTTCCATATAAAGATCCTTTGTATTTGGGTTTTGTTTTAACAAGTGTATATGATACATAAACTAACTAATCTCAAAATGGTTTTTGATTATAACTCCGCTGCGTTTTTACATATTAATGGTTAATATGACTTTGATAAACATCTACAAAACCCAACAATGGCATCAAGAGCCGGTTATATGGATGCATGCTTCAAAAAATCGAAATTTTCGGGTCCTTTTTGAGTAAAAAGTGGGCTGGAAATTTCACACATGGAAATCCCTTTGTTTTTCAAGATATTACTTTTATATGCATGTAAGAATCTTGAAAAATTAAAATCATAAGATGGTTTGTTTGTTTGGACAAAAACCCACTTGGATTTGGTTTGTGTTGGCTGAAATTTTGGGTTAGAAAAGGGACCATGTTACGTTTTTTTGTGTATGTATTTGGATGTATTTTGGTGCAAATAACCTAGCCATGACCTTGTGTTTGATTGTTTGTGGTTGTGATTTTATTTGGTTGAAATAAAGGCATGTAATTTATTTGTTTCATTTGATATGTAAAAATAGATTAGGTTGCACTTTATTTTTCTAGAAAAAATGTATTAGGATTTTTTCTATGTAACAAGCATTTTGGGGCTGATTTGTAAGACAAAGAAGGTGCCTAAAGATGGTGGTGGAATCACAACACAAAAGGAATACTTGAAGCATTTGGATGCAAGTTCAAGTGGGAGTTCATCAACACAACATTGTGTCATATTTTTACCCTTAGGAATGACCTTTTGACACACTTGTAATGGCAAGCAAGTGTGGTCAAAATAGTTGGCTATGGTTATGCACTTATATTTTATGTTTGGTTGTTTGAATAAGTTTGACATTTTAGTAGAAAATTGATAAAACTAGTTAAACAAATAAGATAAAACAAACATAAAATTGGTTCTTTAAAAATCATTAAAGGATTTAATAAAATGGTTTATTAAAGGTTAATGATTTAATAAAAATGAGTTTCATTAAAAGGAATCAAAAAAAAAAATTATTTTTATATAAATACCATGTATTTGAATGCATACAAATAGTATGGTATAAAAGGTTTTTCTAAAAACTAGAATTTTAGAAACTATAAAGACCCTTTACAAAACAAGTTTTAACACCATCCTTTTAAACAACACTCAATTCACTTGCAACTTATTTATGGGATAAAGGTCACCTAACCATAAACTTAGAAACTTGTGAAGTTGAGGTGAAATTACCGTATTTGTGGGATAAAGGTCACCTAACCACTTGTATTTGTAAAATCACACGTGTGTTTAAGTAGGACGACTTGATTTGGAAATCATGCATTAGGATCACCGAAGCATGACGTACAAAAGGTGTTGATGGGATAAACATGCCAAACAAAACATAAGATGTTTAAACCGATCCCATACACTAGAAATTGTAATAGGTTACAATTGTCAAAACATTGACTACCTTGTTAATTTAAATAAAGGGATAAAGATCACCTAACCAATATTTAAATGTAACGTTGGATTCTAGATTTTAATTATTAATTGTCTATGAGACATAAAACGGTATTAGTAATTAAAATACATTGATATTAAAAATACTAAAATTGAACTTTGAAAATTGTAGATGGCAGCTAACAACAACAACGCAAACCCGAACGTCCACAACCTATCACTAAGAACCATCCTCGAAAAGGAACGTCTTAACCATGGGAACTTCATGGATTGGTACCGAAACTTGAGAATTGTTCTCAAGCAAGAGAAGAAATCCTATGTGTTGGACGATCCTATTCCCGATCAACCCGATGAGAATGACGTGGAAGCCTTTAACGATTGGGTCAAGTACGTCGAGGACTCCGTGCAAGTCTCATGTCTAATGTTGGCGAGTATGACTTCCGATTTACAGAAGGACTTTGAGAACCACAATGCTTATGATATGATCACCCAGTTGAAGGAAATGTTCCAACAACAATCTAGGGTGGAACGGTTCGAAACGGTTCGAGCACTTCATGCATGTCGGATGGACGAGACCCAATCAGTTTCATCTTATGTTCTCAAGATGAAAAGCCACATTGATCGCCTCGAGAGACTTAACTGCCGTGTCTCAAATGAGTTAGCTACGGATTTGATCCTTAACTCCCTATCCAAAAGGTTTGAAACCTTTGTTATGAATTATAATATGAATGGATGGGACAAGAGCATTGGTGAGCTTCATGCAATGCTCAAAACGGCCGAGGCGGGTATGGGTAAAAAGGTTTTACCGGTCCTTACGATCAATGAGGGAGGTAGTAAGAAGAGGAACCACCCCGACCCTAAGGCAAGTGTTGCTAAAGGGAAAGGGCACGTCAAGGGGAAGGGTAAGGGAAAAGCTAAAATGGAACCAACCAAACCGAAAGAAAAGAAGCAAAAGGTTGCTAAAGATGACCCATGTTTTGAATGTGGTGAGATAGGCCATTGGAAACGCAATTGTCCGGTCTATCTCAAAGAGTTGAAAGCTAAGAGGGATGCGGGGCAAACCTCAGGTACAAATTTTATGATACAAGTTGAGCTAAATGTTATTTCTTCTAACACATGGGTACTAGATACCGGATGTGGAACTCATATTTGCAATTTGTTGCAGGGGTTCAAAAGAAGTGAACATTATGCAAAAGGGGAAATAAGTCTCTTCATGGGCAATGGTGCAAAGGTTCATGTTGAAGCCCAAGGAGACTATGTTTTGAAGCTTCCAAGTGGTTTGGAAGTTATTTTGAAAAATATTTTGTATGCTCCTAGTTTGACTAGGAATATTATTTCAGTTTCCCTTTTAAGACAATATGGTTATGATTTCAAGTTTGTTGACAATGATATCCATGTTTCTTTAAATCATGTGTTTTATTTTAAGGCTATGCCTTGTAATGGTATTTATGAATTGGTTCATGATAACACAACATATCATAGCTCAATGTACCAAGCTACCACCAAAAGGCTCAAATTAGATTTGAGTGATTCCTATCTTTGGCATTGTCGCCTTGGACACATAAACAAAAATCGCATGCAAAAACTTCAAAAGAATGGTCTTTTAAAAACTAATGAAAATGATTCATTTGATGTATGCGAGTCTTGTTTACAAGGTAAAATGACAAAGGCCCCTTTTAGTGGGACTAATGAAAGGGCAAAGGATTTATTAGGGATCATACATTCGGATGTATGTGGACCTTTTAATCCGATTACAAGGAATGGTGAAAGATACTTCATTACCTTTACCGATGACTATAGTCGTTATGGGTATGTGTACTTGTTAAGACACAAACATGAATCTTTTGAAATGTTCAAAATCTTCAAGAATGAAGTAGAAAATCAACTCAGCAAAACGGTCAAGATTCTTCGAACCGATAGAGCAGGTGAATACCTAAGCAGTGAATTTCAAGAGTATCTTAGAAGTTGTGGGATTGTCTCACAACTTACTCCACCTGGAACACCACAACATAATGGTGTATCTGAGAGGAGGAATCGGACTCTATTGGATATGGTTCGATCTATGATGGCTAGAAACACACTACCTCTATCATTTTGGGGTTTCGCTTTGCTCTCCGCGGCCCGTATTTTAAATATGGCCCCAACCAAGAAAGTGGAAAGGACACCTTTCGAAATATGGCATGGAAAGGTTCCATCATTGTCATATTTAAAAGTTTGGGGATGTGAGGCTTATCCTAAGCAATACACTCAAAACAAACTGAAAGCCCGATCCACTAAGTGTATCTTTGTTGGATATCCTTGAGATTGTATGGGATATTATTTCTATGATCCAACAGAGCAGAAAGTGTTTATTGCTCGAAAGGCTGAGTTCTTGGAAACTAAGTTCCTTTCGGAAGGAACTAGTGGAAGAACAGTGGAACTTGAAGAGGTTCAAGATTCACAAGACGATACACATTTGGTTGATACAAGCAATCAACATGAGGATGTTGAGAATGATCATGTGGATGATCAAGATACACAAAACATTCGCAGATCTGGAAGAATTAGTGTTCCTCCTGAGAGATATGGATTTTTTATGGATGGATGCTATGTGGTGGATTCCGATGAACCAACCACATACCGTGATGCAATGTCAAAACCTGATTTTGACAAATGGCAAGAAGCCATGAACATTGAGATGCAATCCATGTATGATAACCAAGTTTGGGAATTGGTTACACCACCTCTTAAGTCCAAGGTAGTTGGAAGTAAGTGGGTTTTCAAGAAGAAAACCGATATGCATGGAAACTTGGATACTTATAAAGCTAGACTTGTAGCAAAAGGTTTCACTCAAACTCAAGGTGTTGATTATGATGAAACTTTCTCACCTGTTGCGATGCTAAAGTCTATTAGGATATTGTTTGCCATAGCTGCATATTATGACTATGAGATTTGGCAAATGGATGTCAAAACCGCTTTCCTTAATGGATATCTTGAGGAAGATGTCCATATGGAACAGCCTGAAGGTTTTGTCGATCCAAAACATCCTAATAAGGTATGTAAGTTAAAGAAGTCAATCTATGGATTGAAACAAGCATCGAGAAGTTGGAATCATCGTTTTGATGATGAAGTAAAGAAATTTGGCTTCATCAAAAACGCTGACGAAGCTTGTGTATATAAAAAGGCTAGTGGGAGCATCATTACTTTCCTTGTATTATATGTCGATGACATTCTACTATTTGGAAATGACATTCCAACCTTGCAAGGTGTAAAAGCCTGGCTTGGAAGTTGTTTTTCCATTAAGGATCTTGGTGAAGCCGCCTATATTTTAGGAATAAAGATCTATAGGGATAGATCAAGGCGGTTGATAGGCTTAAACCAAAGTGCATATATTGACAAAGTCTTGAAAAGGTTCAAGATGGAGAATTCTAAGAAGGGTTTGGTACCTATTCAAAAGGGGACTATATTGAGTAGATCTCAATGCCCTAGTTCAAAAGTTGAGCAAGAAAGAATGAATGGAGTCCTATATGCGTCTGCTATAGGATCCATCATGTATGCAATGATATGCACTAGACCGGACGTGTCATGTGCTCTAAGCATGACAAGCAGATATCAACAGAATCCTGGAAATAGTCATTGGATGGCTGTTAAGAGTATTTTGAAATACCTTAGAAACACTAAGGATATGTTCTTAATATATGGATCTGGTGAGGAGGAACTAGTTGTAAAGGGTTACACGGATGCGAGTTTCCAAACTGATCGAGATGATTCACGATCACAGTCGGGATATGTCTTCATTATGAATGGAGGAGCGGTCTCATGGAAGAGCTCAAAGCAAGATGTAGTGGCACTATCTACAACAGAATCAGAATACATCGCTGCTTCATTGGCAGCTCAAGAAGCTGCGTGGCTTAGGAAGTTCATTGCTGATCTAGGGGTTGTTGCTACCATTCAAGACCCCCTGGAGATCTTTTGTGATAACGAGGGTGCGATTGCTCAAATCAAGGAACCTCGTGCACATCAAAAGACTCGGCACATTGAACGGAGGTTCAACTACATAAGGGATGAAGTTGAAAAAGGAAAGATATGTATTCGCAAAGTTCACACTGATCAAAACATTGCGGATCCATTCACGAAGCTCCTTGAAAGGACAAAGCATGAAAGTCATACTTGTTCCTTAGGACTTCGATATTCTAGTGATTGGACTTGATCAAATTTTGTATTTGGATATCGGAACTTATGTTATTTGACTTAATTATTTGGTTATAATTTTCATTTACTGTTCCTATTTTGCATGTTTAAATCCATGAATAAATAAGTTATTCTAAACGTCCGTAGTCGGTCATATTTGTGGGAACAACTATGAATGTAAGACTATTATGAACTTGGATTGGTTGATATTCATAAGGTATGAATATAAAGCAAAAGGTTGCTAACAAGGTTCATTAATATCTATGGGATATAGATATAGGACTGACCCGCTCTCAAATATTTCTTCATGGAATCCTAGTGATTAGTCATAAGAAATATTGAGTAAAGGCGAATATCATTGTATCCTCAGACCTGAGATACATATTGGGTCTTGATATTCACCAAGTGTCGTACTTTGACTTAGTACTTTGCTGTTCTAAAAAACATGGCAGTACATAAGGCTGAGTTCAGGTATGATACAAGGTGATTGTGAGAGACGTATGTAGTCAAGATGGAATTTGTTCCTCTTATTCGTTGAGAGTAAGATGTTTAAGGCCTGTTAAAGTTAAATCATTGGAGAATGACAACTCTATGTCTCCAGGATTTAACATGACATCTGTAACAAAAGGATAAATGATTGATTCACCTAAATCATATTCAAGTGAGGTACTTGAAGAGGATGATGTTATTGAATGGCACTTAGTCATATACATTAGGAGTAGCAAACCGTTGCTAGGCGTTATTTGCTACTTGCATCAATCTTCTATGAATCTTGTGCAAGTGGGAGATTGTAGGATTCGATCTGCCGAAGATACATATTAAATTGATGTGGCTAGTGTGATATGATCCAAGTCGGGTCATACCCAATAACAAGCTAGACAAACACCTTGCAAAATTTATTTATTGATTTGATCAATTAAATAAATTACAACACTTAATACATTTAGAAAGTGGTTTTCTAAATAGATGCACTTGAGAAATTAATAAATAACATGGGTTTATTTATTTTGAGAGATTACTAAATATTGTTATTTAAGAGGTTATATAACATTATTTAGGTTCATGTAATGTGACATATATTTGTTACATGTCACAAATTAATTAAATGGTTTGATTAATTAAGATTAAACAAAATAGGTGGGATATTTTAAAAGCAAACCCTTCCATTGGGGGCAGATTTTTCAGCTTTTTTTTTTGGCTGCAAAAGCCTTACCCACTTGATTTAAGTTGATCTTTTACATGTGCAAGCAACTTACATGCAAGATACACTCTCTCTCTCACTAGAAAAGTTGAAAGCCTTTTCTCTCTTTTCTTGCTCTTATTCTCACGAAAATAACAGCAGCTTAGGGGCTGTTCTTTTCAGTTTTAAAAGGGTATTTGAGCTGAAATATTGGTGTTGAGATCCTAGTATTCAAAGGTGTTCTTGTTGGAAGCTTGGGGTATACAAGCTTGAGGTCTTCTACATTGAAGATTAGCTTTCAAACATCATCTTCTACACTTCCAAATCTGAGTTTCAAGAGGTAGTTCATGATGTTGTTATGAGTTTTTGATAGCATGTTCTTCCATATAAAGATCCTTTGTATTTGGGTTTTGTTTTAACAAGTGTATATGATACATAAACTAACTAATCTCAAAATGGTTTTTGATTATAACTCCGCTGCGTTTTTACATATTAATGGTTAATATGACTTTGATAAACATCTACAAAACCCAACATTAGAATCATAGTGGGCCGAATGGGATTGGATTGAGCCTAAAGGATTTGAGTTGGGCCAAACAATATATATGTAGGTCATGTAAGCTTCCAAGGCAATATTGGACCAACTTAAGATCATAATGGGCCAAAGCTATCACCATTGGGCTTTGTTGAACCTATGGGCCGATTACTTAATAGGATTTGGGCTGAATAGAATTGGATTGGGCCGAAAGGGTTAGGGGCTGCAACCTTAGGCAGCGAACCTTTTAGGTTCAAAGGCCTAGGTTCGCCGGTCATGAGGACACCTCCAAGGTTCGGCCAAGATACCCAACATGGTTCGTCTGGGTTCGCGTAGGTGGGGTTCGCTGCATGGCCTCAACATGGTTCGTCTATAGTGGCCGAAGGTTCGTGGTTCTTGAATGTAAATAGTTCGCAAGGGTTCGTGAAGTCCTACTGCACGAGGGTTCGTCACCATGCAAAGTTAGGGAAGACCTCTAAGGTTCGGCTGGTAACTCAACGAACCCTGAAATGGTTCGGCCATGTGCTGGACAGCAAATAGGTTCGTTAGAGTTCATTCATGCATGAAGGTTCGTGAAGCTGGTTATGGTTCGGTGATGACTCGGGAAGGTTCGTGATATGCTTGATGATTCAGCACAGGTTCGTGAGATCCCCCTAAGGGTTCGGCTGAAGGTCGACGAACCAGACAGGCTCGTGAACACCCCTTAGGGTTCGGCTAAGTGCTGATGAGGGTTCGTCCATGAACCTTCGAACGAACCTGTAACTTCTATCATCATCATCCTCGAAAAACAAATGGTTCCAGCTCTGTGTACACCATGTTAGTAACCCAGATCCACGATCGAGTACTTGTGTTTCGAAACGAAAAGAAAATAGCCGGCTAAGAGTCGGGTTTCAAGCACATACGCACACAAAACCCTAAAATTCGGACATTTCAAGCATCATTACCTCGAGATTCTGTGGATAAACCTTCAGATCCCTTGTACTTCTGTGTGGAGGATGTCGAGAGCTACGCGTGGGCGCCAAGAACACCGAAATCCGTTGAGAAATGAAGGAGATACGCGCGTTTGAAGTCGGTTTTCTAGAGAGAGAGGGTAGACGGAAATCTTAGAGAGAGAAAGGATTGGCTGATAATAAATGAAGGAAATGGCCTTCTTTAGGGCTTTTATAGCCCGTGTGGTATTCAGGTACGTTTCGGTTGCTCGGTTCGCGTTTCCGGAACGTAACGCGTATTTTACGCGGTTTTAAATAAAAGAGTTGCTAACTCAATAAAATGATGAGTTTCAAAATTGTAAAAATATAAAATAATTATTTTAACTATTTTTACTCTTCGTGCGTTGTCAAATCGTTAAACACGTACAATTACGTGTATACCCGCAATCGCGTACGTTTTTCGATCGTATTAATTATTTAAAGTCGTTTAATCATAATTATAAGTTCAACATTCGTATCATTATGGATCGTCACCCATAACTATACTCAGTCTCGCTTACGTATTACGATTCTTGTTGAATTAATTAATTGTCATAATATTCGTCTTAACACTACGCACTAACACTATCCTGTTACACCGAACGCAGTATATATATAGGGCTCACTCTCGCTGCCCACCACTGTTTCGATATATCACGATACTGTTCTTGCCTAGTGTAATCGACTGTAAATAAATAATACATACTTGTCTCTAAATAAATAAGATTCTAACACACAAGCACATTATGAACACATGAATCACATTGATTAACTGAACATGGACACACACTGTTCTAACACTGTTTACGACTACCATGACTAAATGTACAAATGTTACAGTCTCCCCTAGTTAAGGGGATTTCGTCCCGAAATTAACTAGCCGAAGGTACTGTAAAAAGATGAGGGTACTTAAGCTTCATCTGGTCTTCACGTTCCCAGGTGAACTCAGCACCGCGTTTGCCCTCCCATCGTACCTTTACGATCGGAATACGGCTGCGTTTAAGTTTCTTGACCCCATGATCCATGATTTCAACCGGATGTTCTATGAATTGCATGTTGTTCTGAATCTGAATGTCTTCCAGTGGAATCTGAACATCATGATCCGCCAAGCTTTTCTTAAGATTCGATACATGAAAAGTATCGTGAACATTGCTTAGCTCCACTGGAAGTTTGAGTTTGTAGGCTACGGGACCAATCCGTTCCAGGATCTCAAAAGGTCCAACGTACCTTGGTGCAAGTTTCCCTTTCTCCCCGAATCGGACAACGCCTTTCCAGGGAGAAACTTTGAGTAAGACTCAATCACCGACTTGAAACTCAAGCGGTTTCCGACGTCGATCAGCATAACTCTTCTGCCGATCTCGTGCGGCCTTAAGCCGTGACTGAATGATTGTGATCTTGTCTGATGTTTCCTGAATGAGTTCTGGTCCTACGACCTGTGAGTCACCAACCTCGGTCCAGCAGACCGGTGATCGGCACTTCCTACCATATAAAGCTTCAAATGGTGCACATTGAATGCTTGTATGGTAGCTGTTGTTATACGAAAACTCGATAAGTGGAAGATGAGTGTCCCAACTTCCACCGAAGTCAATGACATAAGAACGAAGCATGTCCTCGAGTGTTTGGATAGTCCTTTCGCTTTGACCGTCGGTTTGGGGATGATACGCCGTGCTAAGATTAACACGAGTTCCCAAAGCCTTTTGCAATGATTGCCAAAAGCAAGAAGTGAAGCGACTATCACGATCAGATATGATTGATGTTGGTGTACCATGACGCGCAATGATTTCGTTGATGTACAATGTGGATAACTTCCCCATCTTGTAATCCTCTCGGATCGGGAGAAAATGAGCAGATTTGGTGAGTCGATCAACGATCACCCAAATTGAATCGAAACCTCGCGGAGTTCTCGGCAACTTAGTTATGAAATCCATGGAAATTTGTTCCCATTTCCATTGGGGAATTTCAGGTTGCTGCAGAAGTCCCGAAGGCTTTTGATGTTCTGCTTTGACTTTTGAACATGGAAGACATTTTCCCACATACAGTGCAATGTCTTTCTTCATTCCCGGCCACCAGTAAGATGTCCTCAAGTCTTGGTACATCTTATCTGCTCCAGGATGAACTGAGTATCGCGACTTATGAGCCTCATCACAGATGAGTGTGCGCAATTCTTCAGACTTTGGAATCCAAATGCGGCCATTGAGATATAACACCCCATCAGCTCGAGGTTCTAGTTTCTTCTCAATGCCGCAGTCCAAGTCTGTCTTGAGTTGATTGTCTGTTACTACTTGTTGTTGTGCGATACGAATCAAGTCTTTCAAGTTTGGATGTGTGTTGATCTCCATGGCTCTGACACGAATTGGTTTGACTGGTTCCTTGCAACTAAGAGCATCCGCCACCACACCCGGATGGTAACGAATCTCACAGTTGTAATCAGTTAGAAGCTCAACCCAACGTCGTTGTCTCATGTTGAGTTCCTTCTGATTGAGAATGTGTTGCAGGCTCTTGTGGTCTGTTTAGATGACACATTTAGTACCATAAAGGTAGTGTCTCCAAATCTTCAATGCAAAGACCACAGCCCCTAACTCAAGGTCATGAGTAGTATAATTCTTCTCGTGAACCTTAAGCTGTCTTGAAGCATACGCGATCACCTTGTCTCGTTGCATAAGTACACAACCGAGACCAAGGTTTGAAGCATCACAGTAGACAATGAAATCATCACTGCCTTCTAGAAGGCTAAGGATAGGGGATTTGCATAACTTCTGTTTAAGAAGTTGAAATGCATCTTCTTGTTTCTGTCCCCATATAAAGGCTTGACTTTTCTGAGTCAAAGTGGTAAGTGGCAAGGCAATCTTGGAAAAATTAGAAATGAATCTTCTGTAATAGCCCGCCAGACCCAGAAATGAACGAATCTCTGTTGGAGTAGATGGAGTAGTCCAGTTCTTAATCGCCTCAATCTTGGCTGGATCTACATGTATCCCATCTTTGTTTATGACATGTCCTAAGAAGTGAACCTCTTTTAGCCAAAATTCACACTTTGAGAATTTAGCATAAAGTTGTTCTTCTCTTAGTAATTCTAGGACTTTCCTCAAATGATTTTCATGCTCTTGTTCCGTCTTTGAATAGATCAGTATATCATCAATGAAGACAATAACAAACTGATCTAAATATGGCCTACAGACTCGATTCATCAGGTCCATGAACACTGCAGGTGCATTAGTCAGCCCAAATGGCATAACCACAAACTCATAGTGTCCATATTGAGTCCTAAACGCAGTCTTTGGTATATCCTCATCATTTACTCGTAACCGATGATACCCGGACCGTAAGTCAATCTTAGAGAAGCAAGTTGCTCCCTGTAATTGATCAAACAGATCATCGATCATGGGCAGAGGATATCTATTCTTGATTGTCAATTTGTTCAGCTCACGATAATCGATGCACATACGAAATGAACCGTCTTTCTTCTTGACAAAGAGAACCGGAGCTCCCCATGGAGAGAAACTCGGTCTTATGAATCCCTTGTCTAGAAGTTCTTGAAGTTGACTAGACAGTTCTTGCATCTCAGATGGTGCTAATCGATATGGTGACTTCGCCACTGGGTTTGCTCCAGGGACGAGATTGATTCTAAATTCCACTTGCCGGACTGGTGGTAGTCCAGGCAAGTCTTCTGGAAATACATCCGAATAATCTCTGATGACTGGGACGTCTCTAACTGCTTTCTTATCAGGTTTCTTTTCTGCCACGTGAGCTAGGAATGCAAAGTATTTCTTCCTCAAATACTTCCTAGCCTTGATGCAGGATACAATCTTCAATCCGCGGCAGGGTTTCTCGCCATAGATTCTCATCGTTCCGCCGGACGGTAAAGGAATTCGAATAAGTTTCTCCGAACATACAATTTCGGCATTGTTTTTGGATAACCAATCCATTCCTATCACGACTTCGAAACTTCTGAGTGTCATAGGAATAAGATCGATGAGAAAAAGATGGTCGTTTAATCTTAACTCAGAACCATGAATTATAGCATCTACAAGTATGGTGTTACCATCAGCTACTTCTACCGTATAGGGATCAGTAAGTATAGATGGTCCTATGTTAAGCAAAGAAGGAGTATGGGCGGAGAGATAAAGCTTTTATCAGCACCAGTATCAAATATGATAGAAACGTAATGATCATTAAGGAGAAATGTACCCGTGACAACTGCTGGCTCCTCGCGTGCTTCGGCAGCTCCGATAACAATGGCACGAGCAGTAGCAGTAGTGTTGTTGAGTTTTGGACACTGATTTCTGAAGTGTCCTTCTGCCCCACAGTTATAACAGGCCCTTCCACCTGTAGTAGTAGTAGTGGTAGCAGTTGTAGCAGTAGCAAGATGAGCAGATCGACAAGTAGCTGCTAAGTGTCCCATTCGCCCACACTTAAGACACTTTTTGCATGGAGTATTAGGTAGGTGATGGTATTGGCATTTGGTGCACAGTGGGTACGTGCCAGTATAAAGTTTTCTGGCATTAGCAGGTTGTGGCATAGCAGTAATAGGTGTGGCATGAGTAGGTGTAACTGCAGTCAGGGCTGCAAAGTTCTTGATTGTCTTTTGCTTCTTCTTCTTGGGATGTTGTTGTTCATGCTTCTTGCCTTCATCAATCTGTGCTCTCTTATACCCTTTTCGGGTGAGCACTCCAGACTTAACATATTCTTTGGTAAGGCTAGCTCCAAGATGAATCGCTGCCTCCAGAGTAGTGGGGTTGTTCCCCATAACAGTTCCCCTAACAACTAGAGGTAAAGCCTTCAATGTATTTCTCTATCCTGCGGGATAGAGGAGTAACCAAGTGTGGCACCAAAACGCACAACTCATGGAAACAAGTTGTATACTTGGCATTTTCACCACTGTCTTGCACCAGATTCTACACCTCGACCTCCAGTTTCTTCAGCTCGTGTCGTGGACAAAACTTTTCCACAAGCAGATTCTTGAAACCATCCCACGGTAAGGCTAATGCAACTTCGCGTCCTCTGGTGTTCTTCTCAGAATTCCACCAGGTGAGTGCGCCTTTGTGAAAAGCGCTTGAGGCCATCTTGACCTTTAGATTTTCAGGACATCTAGTGAAGTCGAGAATATCTTCAATGCTTTCCAGCCATTGTAGTAGACCGGCAGCTCCTTCAGTACCAGAGTACTTAGGAGGCTTAGCATCATTGAACTGCTTGAAAGTGAAGTTAGCAGTTCCAGTGGTTGTAGCATTTGAGTTATGTGCTGAATCACTAGTACTTCCCCGAAGATTCTGGGTAATATGAGTGACCATGCCCGGAATGACATCTCTAATGTGTATAGCGATGGCTCGGGCAATCTTGTTGATCTCATCGTCGTTGCCACTTGTCGAACCCCCTCCGTTAGGATCACGTCGGGGAGGCATTCTACGAATAGAAGCCACAAGTGGGTCAGTAACGAGAAAGGATACAATTGAATTTGCATGATAAAATTTAGTAATATATCCATACTACTAGTATTATCATTCAATTGTAATATGAGCATGTACACGTATAAGCAATTAGCTCATTAGCATACTTCTCATGTGAATGTGTATAACGTTCCATGATCTCACTCCACCAAACCTACACACTGACACTTTCCCAATATACCGAAGATAGCTTATATATGGTGTCCAAACGATCCTCTCAAAGAGTAGAACAAGAAAGTACAACCGATCTGAGCTTGGAAGGACAAGAATTGAGGTAAAAACGAAGCTAAACTTATGGTTTTTGTGTTTTCATCAAACCTGAAAACCTTTGAGATTGTAAACCGAATAGTATCAACGGGAGAACTGGGGAAGAAGCTCAGTATCGATGGCAGTGAACCTGGTCTATACTACTAGTATCGAATGGTCCAAGGGGTTGCGCAGTACGACCAGTTGCTATTTACACAAGATCAGCCAGACCATCTATACTAAGTTGTCGATGCTGATAGTATCGACAGTCGACACTTGGAACATTTAATGGGTCTGTGATCGATACTATGCCCACCGATACTAACTAAAATCCATCGATATTAATACTTCAGCCTCCTCCAAGTAATCCAAGCTCAAAATCCAGCAATATTAATCAAATACGAGGTCGGTATCATGGGTTAAGGATGGTGGTGTCGACAAAGAAGCACTCTTTCCTTAGTCAATCTAAACGATCATCAATACTTGTGACACCCGGCAATTTCAGCTAAATTGCAACTCTTACAACTCTACATTTCCCATTCATACTTGTTGCATTTCATTTAATTTTGATCAATTAGATGAGTTAAACACAAGCAACTACGAAACGATAGTTCGAGGAACTATCGAATCGTACATTGCACATTGGTTTTGGAAACCAAGTGTGGCAAACACAAACACTAACACAAAACAATAATTCGAGGAATTATTGAATTGTGCATTACACGTTGATTGGGATTAATCAAGCGTGCAAACATTCGTAAAACACAAACACAAACGATCACCGATAATTCGAAGAATTATCGAAACACACACGAGTCTCACGAAAGTTGGTGAACAAACAATTGAATGATAATTTTAGTCCTAACAATGTTAAACTGTTAGTACATGTTTGTAATAGGTTGCTTATCAAAACATGTAAATTATAGAAAGTTAGTTAAGGTTTGGCTGAGGTTCGTCTAGCCCACGAACCTTAGCAGGTTCGGCGAACCTACTAGGTTTGGCAGTCTAAGTTCGTCCAGCGAACCTCAATGGAATGTGGACATCGTGATCAGCCAAGCACTTCCTAAGATTTGACACATGAAATTTGTCGTGAACGTTATTTAGCTCGACTGGAAGTTAATATTTGTATGCTACGGGACCAATCCGTTCCAGGATCTCAAAAGGTCCAACGTACGTAGGAGCAAGTTTCCCTTTCTTCCCGAATCAGACAACTTGTTTCCAGGTAGAAACCTTGAGTAAGACTCGGTCACCCACTTGAAATTCAAGCGGTTTCCGATGCCTATCTGCATAACTCTTTTGCCGATATCTTGCTGCCTAAAGCCTCAGTTGAATGATTGAGATCTTGTCAGTTGTTTCTTGAATGAGCTCGCATCCTACCACATGCGAGTCACCAACCTTGTTGCAGCAGACCGGTGGTCGGCACTTCCTAACATACAAAGCTTGAAATGGTGCACATTGTATGCTCGTATGATGGTGTGACATCCTGTATGAAACAGTCAGGAAACTATACGGTAGTACAACAGTTACAGACCTTAATATTAATACCGAAGTGTATTTAAAAGATAAACTAAGAACGAAGTACAAAACAATGAAACAATGGTGAAATCACATAACGAGATGATTAGATGAACATATACAAAACAAATAACGTTGTGTGCTGAAAACAAAACACAACAGTCGTCATGCTGATTCTTCGATGACAAGGATCAGATGACTGAAATTCCAATGGGAAGAGACAAATGAATGAGAATCATCACGATGAAAACTACCAACGACTGTGAGGATATCAATAATTAACACTAATCAGATATCATTACGAAAGTGTTAAGCAGACTGCATATTCGTGTTGGTGATGATTCATACGAATATATCCATTGGTATAATACTTTAAATGATATCTGGTAATAGAAAACCAAATCATAAACTGAAACTGACGATTGTGTATGTACAGTAAGCGCTCTGTATGAATACGCACGTTAGTTGCGTTTTCTGATGAAACGATAAAAATAAATGTTTTCGAATTTTAAAATAATGAAAATAAAATAAAATAATATTTACTAGGAATAACCACCTAAAAATAATTTACTTAAACTATCATATAAAAATATAACGTAATTAACGTAACATATCGTAATAACGTAATTAAATGAAACCTATCGAGACCGAATACGCGGGTAAAAATCCATACTACAAAACCCATGTTCTTCCTTTTCCCTCTCATTTCCAACCGTTCCTTTCTCTCTCTAAGTTTAAGAATTCCCTCATCTCTCTCTATTCTCTCTCTAAACCATCAACGCTCAACCTCACGAATCCTCAACCAAAACTCGTGTTCTTGGTGTCCAAACGATCCTCTCAAAGAGTAGAACAAGAAAGTACAACCGATCTGAGCTTGGAATGACTAGAATTGAGGTAAAAGCGAAGCTAAACTTATCGTTTTTGTGTTTTCATCAAACTCGAAAACCTTTGAGATTGTAAACCGAATAGTATCAACAGGAGAGCTGGGGAAGAAGCTCAATATCGATGGCAGTGAACCTGGTCTATACTACTAGTATCGAATGGTCCAAGGGGCTGCGCAGTACGATCAGTCGCTATTTACACAAGATCAGCCAGACCAACGATACTAAGCTGTCGATGCTGATAGTATCGACAGTCGACACTTGGAACTTTTAATGGGTCTGTGATCGATACTATGCCCACCGATACTAACTAGAATCCATCGATATTAATACTTCAGCCTTCTCCAAGTAATCCAAGCTCTAAATCCAGCAATATTAATCAAATACGAGGTCGGTATCATGGGTTAAGGATGGTGGTGTCGACAAAGAAGCTCTCTTTCCTTAGTCAATCTGAACGATCATCATTACTTGTGACACCCGGCAATTTCAGGTAAATTGCAACTCTTACAACTTTACATTTCCCATTCATACTTGTTGCATTTCATTTAATTTTGATCAATTAGATGAGTTAAACACTAGCAACTACGAAACGATAGTTCGAGGAACTATCGAATCGTACATTGAACATTGGTTTTGGAAACCAAGTGTGGCAAACACAAACACTAACACAAAACAACAATTCGAGGAATTATTGAATTGTGCATTACACGTTGATTGGGATTACTCAAGCGTGCAAACATTCGTAAAACACAAACACAAACGATCACCGATAATTCGAAGAATTATCGAAACACACACGAGTCTCACGAACGTTGGTGAACAAACAATTGAATGATAATTTCAGTCCTAACGATGTTAAACTGTTAGTACATGTTTGTAATAGGTTGCTTATAAAAACATGTAAATTATAGAAAGTTAGTGAAGGTTTGGCTGAGGTTCGTCTGGCCCACGAACCTAAGCAGGTTCGGCGAACCTGCTAGGTTTGGCTGTCTAGGTTCGTCCAGCGAACCTCAATGGAATGTGGACATCGTGATCAACCAAGCACTTCCTAAGATTTGACACATGAAATTTGTCGTGAACGTTATTTGGCTAGAATGGAAGTTAATATTTGTATGCTACGGGACCAATCCGTTCCAGGATCTCAAAAGGTCCAACGTACCTAGGAGCAAGTTTCCCTTTCTTCCCGAATCAGACAACGCCTTTCCAGGTAGAAACCTTGAGTAAGACTTGGTCACCCACTTGAAATTCAAGCGGTTTCCGATGCCTATCTGCATAAGTCTTTTGCCGATATCTTGCTGCCAAAAGCCTCAGTTGAATGATTGAGATCTTGTCAGTTGTTACTTGAATGCGCTCACATCCTACGACATGCGAGACACCTACCTTGTTCCAGCAGACCGGTGGTCGGCACTTCCTACCATACAAAGCTTGAAATGGTGCACATTGTATGCTCGTATAATGGTGTGACATCCGGTATGAAACAGTCAGGAAACTATATGGTAGTACAACAGTTACAGACCTTAATATAAATACCAAAGTGTATTTAAAAGATAAAGTGAGGACGAAGTACAAAACAATGAAACAATGGTGAAATCACATAACGACATGAACATATACAACACAAATAACGTTGTGTGCTGAAAACAAAACACAACAGTCGTCATGCTGATTCTTTGATGACAAGGATCAGATGACTGAAACTCCAATGGGAAGAGACAAATGAATGAGAATCATCACGATGAAAAGTACCAACGACTGTGAGGATATCAATAATTAACACTAATCAGATATCATTACGAAAGTGTTAAGCAGACAGCATATTCGTGTTGGTGATGATTCATACGAATATATCCATTGGTATAATACTTTAAATGATATCTGGCAATAGAAAACCAAATCATAAACTGAAACTGACGATTGTGTATGTACAGTAAGCGCTCTGTATGAATACGCACGTAAGTTGCGTTTTCTGACGAAACGATAAAAATAAATGTTTTCGAATTTTAGAATAATGAAAATAAAATAAAATAATATTTACTAGGAATAACCACCTAAGAAGAATTTACTTAAACTATCTTATAAAAATATAACGTAATTAACGTAACATATCGTAATAACTTAATTAAATGAAACCTATCGAGACCGAATACACGGGTAAAAATCCATACTACAAAACCCATGTTCTTCCTTTTCCCTCTCATTTCCAACCATTCCTTTCTCTCTCTAAATTTAATAATTCCCTCATCTCTCTCTATTCTCTCTCTAAACCGTCAACACTCAACCTCACGAATCCTCAACCAAAACTCGTGTTCTTGGTGTCCAAACGATCCTCTCAACGAGTAGAACAAGAAAGTACAACCGATCTGAGCTTGGAATGACAAGAATTGAGGTAAAAGCGAAGCTAAACTTATCGTTTTTGTGTTTTCATCAAACCCGAAAACCTTTGAGATTGTAAACCGAATAGTATCAATGGGAGAGCTGGGGAAGAAGCTCAATATCGATGGTAGTGAACCTGGTCTATACTACTAGTATCGAATGGTCCAAGGGGCTGCGCAGTACGATCAGTCGCTATTTACACAAGATCATCCAAACCATCGATACTAAGCTGTCGATGCTGATAGTATCGACAGTCGACACTTGGAACTTTTAATGGGTCTGTGATCGATACTATGCCCACCGATACTAACTAGAATCCATCGATATTAATACTTCATCCTTCTCCAAGTAATCCAAGCTCAAAATCCAGCAATATTAATCAAATACGAGGTCGGTATCATGGGTTAAGGATGGTGGTGTCGACAAAGAAGCTCTCTTTCCTTAGTCAATTTGAACGATCATCAATACTTGTGACACCCGCCAATTTCAGGTAAATTGCAACTCTTACAACTTTACATTTCCCATTCATACTTGTTGCATTTCATTTAATTTTGATCAATTAGATGAGTTAAACACTAGCAACTAAGAAACGATAGTTCGAGGAACTATCGAATCGTACATTGAACATTGGTTTTGGAAACCAAGTGTGGCAAACACAAACACTAACACAAAACAACAATTCGAGGAATTATTTAATTGTGCATTACACATTGATTGGGATTAATCAAGCGTGCAAACATTCGTAAAACACAAACACAAATGATCACCGATTATTCGAAGAATTATCGAAACACACACGAGTCTCACGAACGTTGGTGAACAAACAATTGAATGATAATTTCAGTCCTAACGATGTTAAACTGTTAGTACATGTTTGTAATAGGTTGCTTATAAAAACATGTAAATTATAGAAAGTGTTGGTTTGGTGAATGTAATCTCCAAATGATTAGGATCGAATAAGAAGTTCTACGAACTAATAAGTATGTGCGGAATCTATAGCAAATATGTATGAATACAAAGAACACATGCAATTCATTAAACAAATCTTGTATTATCAACAAATGATTACAAGATAACAATTCTCACACAGAGAATTTACAGAGATTTTCTAACAGATTGTCCAAGGTTTTCTAGATCTACAAACAAAACAACTATTTATAGATACTAGACCAGCGAACCTATCTTAGGTAGCCGAACCTAAGGTTTGCCAGCCGAACCCTAAGGTTCGCTGGACGAACCCTTAGGTTCGCTAGACAAACCTATAAAAACAACCAAAAGGTTCGCCGAACCTATCAATCCCAATAGGTTCGCCAATATGCTAAGGTTCGTGGGCCAGACAAACCTTAAGCATAACTAGCCGAACCTTTATACAAAATCAAAATAAATACATTTTGAATAGCAAACAATTACAAATATGTACTAACAGAAAGTTAGTTAAGGTTTGGCTGAGGTTCGTCTGGCCCACGAACCTTAGTAGGTTCGGCGAACCTACTAGGTTTGGCTGTCTAGGTTCGTCCAGCGAACCTCAATGGAATGTGGACATCGTGATCAGCCAAGCACTTCCTAAGATTTGACACATGAAATTTGTCGTGAACGTTATTTAGCTCGACTGGAAGTTAATATTTGTATGCTACGGGACCAATCCTTTCCAGGATCTCAAAAGGTCCAACGTACCTAGGAGCAAGTTTCCCTTTCTTCCCGAATCAGACAACGCCTTTCCAGGTAGAAACCTTGAGTAAGACTCGGTCACCCACTTGAAATTCAAGCGGTTTCCGATGCCTATCTGCGTAACTCTTTTGCCGATATCTTGCTGCCAAAAGCCTCAGTTGAATGATTGAGATCTTGTCAGTTGTTACCTGAATGAGCTCACATCCTACGACATGCGAGACACCTACCTTGTTCCAGCAGACCGGTGGTTGGCACTTCCTACCATACAAAGCTTGAAATGGTGCACATCGTATGCTCGTATGATGGTGTGACATCCGGTATGAAACAGTCAGGAACCTATACGGTAGTACAACAGTTACAAACCTTAATATAAATATCAAAGTGTATATAAAAGATAAACTAAGGACGAAGTACAAAACAATGAAACAAGGAGCTCAAAAGGTTCCAAGTGTTCCAAATTAGGCTTTCGATTCTGAAGCAATTCATAGCATGTTTTATTGTGTCTTTTAACAATCAAAACTCTGTTAAGAGTAAAACAAGCTGTAGTGTAGGATCAGGTGTTCTCATTTGATCAATATTAGGTTATAGCAGCGGAATTCAACGATGAATTAGCTCAAAATTAGCAAGAACAAATTTAATCTAATAGAACAGTAAAGTACAAGTTGTTATAGAAAGAGAATTCTGCAAAAGGAATAATATCATTCAATTCGCACTAACTTCGTTAAAGATACAATATGTCAACTGCCCTTATATAGAAGCAGTGACGTCTGATGATGTCACATGATGTTGACACCTAACAGACAAAAGATAGCTACTGAAATAACTAAACTACTGAGAATGTTTACAACATCTGAAAACATCCTCTTACAACGACTGAAGAATTAAAACTACTGAAATTAAAACTACAACATCTGATGAGTAAAAACTCATCAGACTTTTACAAATACTGAAAGAAAACTACTGAAGACTAAACTAACACCACAACATCTGAAGACTTACACTTCAGCTGTTGTGGATAACTTCAGATCTTGTAACATCTGTAAAATGCAAATCAGCTGTTGTGTTCTTCTTCAGTTGTTGTGAGCCTGTGGGACTTAGAGGATTTTCTGATCAGGCTCATTGGTTCTTTTGGTCCAACAAACTCCCCCTGAACCAATGTGTAACAACTGCAAGAAATCCCAATAAACTTAATCATATAATTATAAATTGAATACTTAGGCCCAATAATATACAAAGGCCCAATAAGATGTGAAGGTCCAAACAGGCCCATTACATCCCGATATGTACAACTTAGGCCCAATAAGGCTCGTTAAAAATGTAACCGACGGAAGAAAATGAAAAATTATAATATGATGAGGATATTATCTTAATTATTAGGAATTTAAACGTCAAACCTAACCTAGGAAAATAACATGAACTGCGTAACATAAACTTGCAGAGTCGTATTTAACACTAGTTAAACGATATTATCAGTTTAAGCATTCTAATACCTAAATCAAGGTAAAAAGTATCACTAATTGATAATTATGAATCGGGAAAATATTAAAAACATAAGAATGCTATACTGAGCGAGAAAATGGATAAGCGAATTAAATACGACATATACGCGATATTAACGTGTTTTAACTTAATAAAGTAAACAAATTAATTTTTAAAAGACCAAAAATAAACATTCTCATATTATTATAAGTTATTTTACGTAAGTTGGGAAGTGTCGGATCGAGAATAATAAACGAAAGCGTAATACGAGATCGAAACGCGTTTAGGCTACTTTGTAAACCCTAGAATTACCCTAAGTATAAAAAGGGATTAAACCCTTGTTCCCTCTCATTGTATCAGCCGCACACACACATTATGTGTGTGTGCTTCCCGCCGTTCGAACAAAACCAAGAAACAAAGAGAGAAAGAGTGACCGGCGGAGGCAGCCACCCCACGGCGGAGCTACGGCGGCGTCACGGCGGCGGGACAAGAGTACTACACCACCGAACTCATCTCATCATGCTCTACAACACTTTCTTCTACATCCCTGTACGAATCTGGCTCTAAATGAGGGAAAACTAGGAGAGAAGGTCACGGCTGCGAGGGTTCCGCCAAGGGTTCCAGGCACGGCGGTGGTGGTTTCGACCCACAGGTACTACATGCATTGGCAGCCATGACTAGGGAGGCACCAAGGGCTACTGTAGCAACGATTGTAGGGGTGCGGTGATGGTTCTAGCGGCGGAGCAAGGGCTAACCGGTCGTTTCATCCTCTCCATCTAAAACCCGAAGGTAAGCACAACCCAACTATGCCTCGATCTACCCCTGCATGTCGTATTCCTCGTTTATTTTGGTTCTAATATTTGTTATGGGATGGTATTGCGGCTGTGACGGTGACAAACAAGCGGGTGGTGGCGGAGGAACAACCACGGTGGTAGTATTCGGACCAGGAATGGCACACGATGGAGCTGTCACGATTAGGATCCTTCGGTTGTTGGTTTAGGATGTATAGCATAGCTGCTCCGGAGGTTTACTTGTTTCCAACTAAAAACCGAAGGTAAGAAACTACTCCACGAGATCCGATCTTTACATGCATGATGATTTCTTGAATGGACTGTGTTCTGAAATGTATTTTTGATGATTTTGGCTAAGTTTAGCCCTAGGCAGCCGGCCAGTAGTGATGGCGGGGCTGTTACCTTGCTCGGTTATGGTGGTCGTAGGTGGAGATTGAAAGATTAAGAGTTGTGGAGTCGAATAAAGTCGTGGTCAACAAAAATCAACACGAGTTTGGACCTGTCAAACTCGGTCAGCCATGGTCAACAGCAAAAACCGATCGATTAATTGTATTCGTTGTTTAAAAACGATTTTAGAAACATGTTCGGGTTATGAAACATACGATCGGTTAATTTAATTTGGATTGTACGCGCGAGACGAACGAGTGGGAAGGTAAAAACGCGCGCCATTATCTTTTAACGCATGCATAATATATTTAAACAGATAAATCAAAGTGGTTGAGCATTTGGGTTAAATAGGATAAAATATGGTTCATAATGACTAGTTACTAATAAAATGTTTAATAGCACCATAAATCGTGTGTGATTTATATTATACATTCGGAGAGATTTTTGTAAATTAAAAATAACTACGAAACCTAAAATGTTAATACATAAATTGAAATTTTAATCATATCAACTTGTATAACGCGTGTATGTCAATACCTACATAATATGTATAAACAGTAATAAACGTTTAAATTAGTTTTAACAGGTCTTGATATGTAATATAGAATTTGTTGCATTGGGTATAAAATAACTTAAAAACTTAAATTAAAAGACAATTTATAAATGGAGAACTCAAAGTATGGGCATGATTCATATATTATTTATGTAGGTGTTAAATCATTAAATGTATATATACATACACATATTATATACACATCTATAGGTTAATATATACAATAAATAATTTATGTATAATTGTATGTTTACGAGTATGTTTAAATCCAATATGTTAACAACTGATTTTATACAAGATAACAATCTCATATTAAGTCTCTAGATGATTACTAATTTGTTAGTTTTTATATTAAGGCTAATTACTTTTAAAAATTTTTATTATTATTACTATAAACACCAACATTTTCATTTTTATTCTTTTAACACTGTTAAAGGTCTTACTAAATATTATCTAACACTTTAAACATATGCAAATCATAATCATTTTGTTATTTAAATTATTGTTTATAAATAGTTACACTTAGTTTAAAAACATTAATATTAACCTAACGTATGATATTACCTTAGTTATCTATTTTACGATTAACATTTTGAAACTAAAAACGTTGTTAGTGAAATTAGTATGATTATGTTTATTGCTATTAATGTTGTTAATATTATCTTTGATAAAAGTTTATCTAGGAATGTATAATTTGATTGATACATAGAAATTAAATTATAAATATGTTTAAACATTCTATTATTCTATAATTATAACAATTATAATAGTTAGTATATTCAATGACTACAACATGTATAATATTTTTGATACTAATGATTAATTGCAACTATCTTGTTACATATGAAATCCTTATTAGTTATCTCTAATACTAATAAGTTAGGTGAATAAATTATAATAATTATATGATTGTCTTGTAATACCTTATGCATTACATCAGCTTATATTTAGAAGACCATAAACACACTAGTCATATAAGTAGCATACTAATAACTATACTAAACATCAAATGATACCAACATTTGCACATACATTTAGATGTGCAAATATAAGGTAAGACTTTGTTAAGTATGGAGTAAAGAAACTTTACACTAGTAAACTTTGAACACCTTAACCCAAAGAGCTCAACCACAGTAAACAACCATAAAGTATGAAATCTACAACTTATACATGTATAGATGAACACAAATAGGAACTTGCTTTGATGATAACTTTGGGAACATAGCAAATCATGCATAGGGGCACAATGACATACTTGTACAGGAACAAAAGGAAGCCATTAAAGCAACCAGGTGAGTTCATGTGATCCCTTTTCTTTTACTGTTTTGGGATACTGAAAGCATGCTCCATAAATTGTTTATAAAATTTTATTTATGTGATAATGAACGTCCGTTTCAATAAAATTGCTTCCCCTAGACATTAAACATAATTTACAACCATTAACTCATAAGTAGAGCCGGTGAGTATATGGGTAGTACTACTTGGGGAATCCCCCACGCACAGTGGCCCGAAAGGGTGGCCTTATAAAAGTAAGGTTGAAACCCCACTGAAGTTATTGTCAACCGTTGTGGCATATATTCTTATGATACATAAATGACCGAGAGCAGGAACGGGTCTCGGAATTGGGAAGTATATTTGGTTTGACCATGTTGTGGGCTAACAGTGTATGAGGCAAACGCCCGAGCATGGAACAGGGTTGGTTGTATTGTTATTGAATTATCACATGCTATTTATTATTGTGTCTGTAAACTAAAACTCATGAGCTCACCAACTTTTTAGTTGACGTATTTTAGCATGTCTTTCAGGTAAATAGAAACAGGTATGGCTCGGATACTTGGTTGCTAGAACAAGAATTCAAGATGTAAAACAAGAGAACTTGGCTTAAAGATTTATAAAGTGTGCTGATGCCTGGATGGACCCAATATCTCTAGAGAATCTCCCATTAGTTAAATCACATTTTAGATTTGTTGTAAACAAATTAGATACTTAGTCTAAACCTTTGGTTAAATTGTAATATATTCATTTTGTCTTCCGCTACTTTGTGTTTTGAATCAATCGTTAGTCAAGCCCTCAGGTTGGGTTGTGACACAATGCAGCCAAAACCTCTAATTATTAGTTGTCCCACTTATTGTTGATTTTCCAGGCAGAAAGATGTGTCTTTTTCCTTAGAGATCAGCTTCTAAGATGACCAATTAAGTGTAGGCCTGGATGACAGCAGCTTCAGAAGATCTAACAGTTGAAAGATGAGAGAGAACTCCAATTGGGGAATGGACTAAGAGTTGTTGCCTCTCTCATTGAAGCTACTGCCCATGCACGAGTCTAAAAGATTCTCTGACATAGGCTTCCAGAAGGACTACTTGATCTTCAATGGTTAGTAGCTCTGGCTCACCTTCAAAGAAGAACTCAGGTCCATAGTATTCAGATAGGTACATGCTTGTAGACCCATTGTGCAATTCAATCCTTGTGATTTCTCTGTATACAAATTCATCTGGATGTTTTCCTTCCAGAAACAATTGTAGCTCATTCTTTTTTAACCCTTCCATTCTATTGTATACCAGCCCCTTCTTGATCATTTTGTTTTCCAATAGCTTGGAAACTGGCAGTTTAGCATTGTAAACCTTCTTAAAATCTTCAATGATTTCCCAAGGGTCCATCACAAACCCAGCCATAATGTCAGCACTTATCACCTTTTTGATTCTTCCTCTGTAGGCTTGTGGAATGTTTCTTTTGTGTATCCTGTGCTGTACCCTTGGGTCAGGCCATACCCGGATTACTTCTTTCCTGTATTGGAAGGTATGCCATAGTGCAAATAACCTTTGTGCTTCCTTCCTCATAGCTGTTAGCGAGGAAGTCTGAGGGTAGTCTTTGTCTACCAATCTCAGAATTTTGTCATCATATAGTCTCTAACTTTCCTCTTCTTCTATCTTCACTTTTACAGCTTGCATCTGAGATTCAGGAGTCATTACAGGGACAATGGAAGACTCAGGCTTTTTCAGTTTTAGAACAGTTGACAGTGGTTGCCTATCTTCATCATCTTCCTCCTGAATCATCAGCTTTCTCCTCTTCTTGAGAGGTGCATCAATTGTTTTGACAGGTTTTGATTTTGGGATGGAAGTGGCTGATTTTGGAGCAGGTGTATGAAAATTAAGCATGCTGGAAGTGAGTTCCTGTTGAGACTTTTTAAGCAGCTCCTTCTTTTTCTTCAGGCCCACCACATCCATTGGTTCAACTATCAGTTCTTTGTTAGGAGTCTCAGAGCTGCAGATCTTTGTTGTAACTTTGATAAGATTATTCCTATCCCAAGCCCTGATCTCAGCAACTGATCTCCCTAAGAATTTGGCTACAAACCTAGCCATGACATGAAGTCTCTCACTTTCTTCCTTGTCATATTGCTTCCAAATGTTGTCTATGTGACTTATTTCCAATTCCCTGATCTTCTTATTCAGATCTTCAGGTTCAGCATCCTCCTTGAAAAGTTGGCTTATGATTTTATCCATGGCTTGAAAATGGACTTGATCAACCTGTTGTACTAGCTTCTGAAGCTCAGACATTTCAGGCTCTATCACATCAGTAGCCTTTTCAACTATAATCTTTTCAGCTTTTTCACTTGCAATCTCTTTCTCTACTACTTTTCAACCACATCAGCCTTGGAAGATTTCTTCTGCCTTTTGTAGGTAAATTTCAGAGGAGAGGCAGGCTTTTCAAAGTCTATAGCTTCAACTTGTATACCCACTTCCTGTACATCACCAGAATCTTTCCTTTTTGTCTCTATGACAGAACTAGACTCCCCCTTTTTGGCTGCAGTTGGTGTAGGAGGTTTAAGGCTAGAAAGAATTGTTTGAACTGCACCATCTATCATTGTTTGGATTTGTGTTTGTGAGGGAAGTAGCTTGTCAAGAGATTGGGAAATAAGGGTTTGGAGGATGGGAGTGATGAGAGGAAGAGCAGCAATGAAAGCAGCAACAAATGCTTCTGGGGGGTTTGAACCCAGAGGATTTGTGCCTGAAGCAGAGGCAGGTGGCTGTTGTTGTTTTTGTGTGGAGGATGAAGTGTTTTGGGGACCTCCAGAAGTTGAAGGTGCCATCTGTGGGTTAATAGGGGAAGATGGACTTTTGTCCTTAGACATCTTGGTGAGCAGCTCATTGAGTCTGCAGACCTCAGCCTCAAGGAGTTTGTTTTGATGTAGAACATCAGCTAGGGTCCGTTGGTCATCATTAGCCTTGGTTAAATCATCTGACCTCCTGATAGTATCAGGATGTACCTGAGTTGAGTGTGGCTAAACATGTTCAGGTGCCCCTTTGTCTTGGTACTGGGGACTTCCAACCTCAGGGATAAACCCTTCATCAGTTGTTGCCTCTGGCAGGGTCTTAGATATGTTACTACTATCAATCACTCCAAATGATGGAGGTGATGAAGTAGCAGCCCTGTCAGATGTCAGAATCTCTCTTTCCACACTAGGAGATCTGATATGGTAGTCAGAATCCTGTGGGTTATCAGAAACACTTTGATCCTCCCCCTCAATGTTGGAGCTAATCCCAGTTGTAATAGGTGTCTGGGTAGGGATAGGAGTGTTTAGCTGACCCAGGATTTGTTCAATTACAAAAGTTGGGCTTTGTTGGGTGGTTTCAATAGTAATAGGCTGTGAAGCAGAGTGCACCCGGGAGATTGATGCTGTTCAATAGAAGCCTTTTCAAATGAAAAAGGCTCTAGAAGTGTGTCTACCCCTTCCATGGTTGCACCAAGTTCCTGTTGAGAGGAAGCCTGGGCGGTTTCAGCTGGTGGAGTCTAATGGACCACTGGCTGACTACTTCCAGTGGCCATGTCATGCCTTGGTGAGGCATGGGCAGACTCAGGGGACTCATTTCCCTGAGCAGCCTTTTCGGGCTTTTTGGAATGTGGTTTGGTGGGGACTTTGGATTTTGATTTGGAAGTGGAGACTGTGGGTTCCCTATGCTTGGGTTTGAGCTTTCGGGCAGCCTCTTTGAGAGTGAGGTTAGTGTTGTGTCGGGAATATACCTCCAGTAGAACTGCTGGAGCAGAGATCCCCTGACCAACAAGGCCATTTTGCTTTAACTGTTTTTCTATGATGGCCATGATAAAACGTGGGGAAAGAAGCCATCTAGAAGAAACAGGTTTAGCAGCATGTTCAGTTAATTCTGAAAATAAAATTTGCGAAAAATTTAGTTTTTGTGATTCTAGGATAGAGAATAATACCTGCTGCCACCTTGATGACATCTGGTCCCATGAGGATGATTTTGGAGCCAAGCAGATGTTGATCATGTGAAAGATAAGACGCTCAGGATCATTGAAATGCTTCTTGTACAGAGTTGAGTCACTCAAGTCACCCTGGTATTCGTGACTTGTGAAACAGAGGTCAGTTAGGTTCTTTGGGAATTGAGTGACTAAGTTTGCATCATCAAGTTGAAGAACCTCCCTCAGTTCGGCTGGACTGATGTGCACATTGTGTCCATTTACTGTTGAGCGAAGGGAGATAACACCAGTGCCGACGTCAATGAGCTCGACATTCATCCAGAATTGATGAATAGATTCAACATGAATTGTTGGATTGAGAAGAAACGCGGTTTGAAATTGAGATGCATTCATGAGATCAACAGCTTCATCGAACTTGGACCAGAAGGATGATTTGGTGAGATATGCGACTGAGTTATGACGAGGTTTAAGGTTCATTGCCGCCATGGAAGCAGAGACTGGAGAGGGAAGATAGGTTTTTGAAAAAGATTGAAAGTTCTGATGAAGTGGTAATGAAACAACTGAAGAGGGTTTGGATTAAATAGATATTGGAAGTTGTTCTTCAGATGTTATAAAGAGAAAACAGCAGTGGTTGAAACAGCTGAAGAGTAAAGTTACTCATCAGGTGTTGTTGACAATTTTTGTTCATCAGCTGTTTTCATCAATTGCTCATCAGACGTTGTGAATCATCAGATTTTCTCATCAGATTTTGTGAAAAATTTGTCATCAGAACTTGTGAACAAAAGTTGTTCATCAGACTTTGTGAAATATTTTTGACCTTTAGTACTTTGTCAACCAAAACCCATCAGTACTTTTAACTGATAATATTGGTAAAGATCAGATGTTTCCTTGAATCAGTACTTCTGATACTTATCAGTACTTACTGAAAATATCAGGAGTTGCAAGGTGATACAAAAATTGAGTTTTGATAAAGGTGAATATTTTTGTATTTCTGAAAATTTTATCTGGTGGATGGAATTTTATTAGTGTGAAAACCAATTTATTCAAGTTGCAGCATACCAAGCCTTAGAACTAAATTTTGAAAAGTTGAAGTGTCTAAAGGCTTAGTAAAAATATCTGCAAGTTCATCAGCACTAGGAACAAACTTTGGATCAATCAGACCCTTTTCAAAACAATCCCTTATAAAATGATGTCTGATTTCAATGTGTTTGGTCCTAGAGTGCTGAACTGGATTCTTCACAATACAAAGAGCTGAGGCACTATCCATTAACAATGGTGTCTTAGACTCTTTGATGCCATAATCCAAAAGTTGAGTCTGAAGCCAGAGAATTTGTGAAGTACAGCTTGCAGCAGCAATGTACTTGGCTTCAGCTGTGGAGGTAGCCACAGATGTTTGTTTCTTACTTTGCCAAGAAACCAAACAGTTTCCTAGAAACTGACAACCACCAGAAGTTGATTTTCTGGTAAGTTTGCATCCTGCATAGTCACTATCAGAGAAAGCAACAAGCTTGCAGGAATGCCCAGTGGAATACCAAATTCCCAGTGATTGAGTGCCCTGCAAGTATCTGAAAATTCTTTTAACAGCAATCAAATGAGATTCTTTAGGTGCAGCCTGAAATCTAGCACAAACACATGTAGCAAACATAATGTCTGGCCTAGATGCTGTGAGATACATCAAGGACCCAATCATACATCTATAAAGAGTTTCATCAACTGATTTACCTTTCAAATCTGCATCAAGTTGTGTGGTGCTGCTCATGGGGTTAGAACATTGTTTACAGTTTTGCAAATCAAATTTCTTTAATAGCTCTTTTGTGTATTTGGATTGATGAATGAAAATGCCATCAGGACTTTGTTTGATTTGAAGACCCAAGAAAAATTGTAATTCCCCCATGGCACTCATTTCAAAATTCTTGGTCATTAACTCAGTAAAATCAGCACACAACTTTGGATCAGATGAAGCAAAAATTATGTCATCAACATAAATTTGAACAAGGAGCTTATGCTGTCCTACTTTCTTTATGAACAAATTTTTATCTATGGAGCCTCTAGTGAAATTATTTTGAAGAAGAAAAGTGGATAGAGTGTCATACCAGGCTCTAGGTGCTTGTTTCAGCCCATAAAGAGCTTTATCAAGCTTATACACCCAATCAGGATGTTTATTGTCCTCAAAACCTGGTGGTTGACACACATACACTTCCTCTTTTATTTTACCATATAAAAAAGCACTTTTGACATCCATTTGAAAAACTTTTAGTTTGTGTAAGGCAGCATATGCTAAAAACAATCTAATTGCTTCCAGTCTGGCTACAGGGGCAAAAGTTTCATCATAATCAATACCTTCTTCCTGAGAGAACCCCTGTACAACCAGTCTGGCCTTGTTCTTAATTATTTGACCATTTTCATCAGTTTTATTCCTAAACACCCATTTAGTGCCTATTGCACACTTACCTTGGGGTAAAGGAACCAGCTCCCAGACTTGTTGTTTCTTGAACTGCAACAACTCCAACTGCATAGCCTCCACCCAGCCATTGTCTCTAAGTGCTGTGTGATAGTTCTTTGGCTCTTGTTGACTGACAAATAAAGCATAGAGACAAAAGTTTGACAATTGATTTCTTGTTGAAACACCAGCAGAAATGTCACCCAGAACTTGAGATAATGGATGATCCTTCAGTTCTTGATATGGAATAAGATCAGTGCAAGTGTTTGCTGGGGGTCCAGTTGCTGCAGATGTTGATGAAGATTCAGGGAACAATTCAGCAGGAATTTCAAATGATTGAGAGGATTCTAGAATTTCATCAGCATTGGTATTTGGAGGAACAACTGGAGCAGGAGGAGCATCAGATTTAGCAGACATAGGCAGATTGTCACTAAATCTGAACAAATGAGTACTTTCATCTTCATCATCATGACTTCCTTGTGTGGTTGCTATAGAAGCTGTTGGTGGAACTGCTTTAGGTGCATCATCTTCCACACCAATAGACTCAACTGGGGATTGATAGGATTCATGTTGCAAGATGTCTAGATTAAACATCTCAACAGGATTTTGTGGAATAGAATCTTTTGGACATTCATTGAATTTGACATGAAGAGTTTCTTCAACCATCTTTGTTCTGCAGTTGAACACTCTGTAAGCCTTGCAAGTTGAAGAATAGCCAACAAAATATCATGCATCAACTTTGGAGTCAAATTTTGTAAGTTGATCTTTGGTGTTGAGGATATAACATGGACATTGTCACACCCCCACCCCTCGTCACCTCGTGTCTGGTCTGACGTCACTGAATCGGTTGCGGAAGCATAGTGGTGATGTCTCTGAGGTGAGGGGTGACTTACTTGAACCAATATCATAAGCACACAGATTAACTTAAAGTAATTACATTACCAGGGTGTCGCAATCACAACCACATTACAACTATATTTATTTAATTACAATACTAATTATTAAAGTGCAAATAACTCAAAGTGCATCCTCACCGGCTATTCCTGCTTACCTGCAAAAAGGTTTGAGTTTGAAACGTCAGCACAAAGCTGGTGAGATCGACAGTTCAATTTAAAACAATATGATATGATAAGCACGTTCTCAAAAGTTCAGTTCTGGATAACCATGGGACCTGTATCTAGTTCCTTTCGGACGTCTAGTCTGTCTCAAGATATTACCCGTCGGTACATATCTTAGTGCCTCATTATCTTAATGTCTATCACACCATTAAGAAGTTCAGGAAACAGATAACAAACATTCACACAAGGGGAGATGCAATCCTCCCAGCGAATGGGGTGTCAACCAATAGTACTATCAATGTTTTCTGCTCGGCCACACATGGGTTCACTAGATACAGTTCAAAATGAGGACTTTCAGTGTCATGATAAAGTTCAGTCTACAGGCCAAAATCCCATGAAATCCCACAAAAGTCACAACAATCACATGAAATCACACAGATATCAGTGATACATATCATATGTTCATTAAAAGTTCAACAATGTTCCCCGATGTTTATAAAAGATTAAAATAAAAGGGGTTGTACGAAACTCACCTGGTAGTATAAGTGTAGCAGTGTATCACCAAACTGATAGTACAGAGATGATTCTGCATTTAGTTATCTTTAATAAGTTATTTATGTTCTAGTTTACTGATTAGATTCTTCTGAACGTTCAATGTCAAAGACATTGCTTAGTAAATCATCAACTCGATATTAATTATATAATTAATTAATTTAAGGTTATATCATACAATGTATGATAATGTAGGAACCTACATTACATTAGATTCCTAACACAAAGTTGATGACACTCTAGATTAATCAGAATAATCTCAGATTAACCAAATAGTTAATGTTGTTGATTATAATGCTAAAACAGTTTCTAGATGATTTAATGGCTTAGGAGTGATTAATCCTTATTATTGATTACCCAAATATCATGAAATATCACAATGTAGCATCAGAATAGGTGAAATAACCAGATTTAACATACTAATCTGACTGTTATCACAAACATCAGATAATCATTCCAATGAGTATGTTAATGATTATGATTAGTTTGAAACACTTGGATTTAACCTTTGCATTTCAAAGATTAATCAAACTAATCACCTACATTGTCATAATCAAATGGTTTAAACCATTATAATCATAGGTATGATTTCATGCAAACCGGGCATCACAACGGATCAAAACAAGGATTTAACCGTTAGAACTTCGTGTTCTTTGTTTATAATCAATCCTAGCCATCATCTAGGCAATAATCAACAATCCTAACTATCTCATTACGTTCAAAATCAAGATCTAATCAATCAAAATCAAACTAGAAGGTTAAAATGAACCGTTACCTGATCTGACAGTTCTGCGCGTATAACAACGATCAGGACTTGAAAATACGATCCGTGGGATGATCCGGATGTTTAGAAGGCTTTGATTTGAAGTTTAGAAGTGTTATGAAGAAGAATTTTCGTCTGGAGGTCGAGTAAGAACGAAGAAATTCGATTTTTGATGTTTTCCATGCGTTCTGATCGACTTAAACCATTTTTAGCCGACATAGCCAGCCAGGCGTATCGCCTGGATCCCTGCACCCACGTCAGGCGTACCGCCTGACATGTTTTTCTTCCAATATTTGATTTAAACTTCGTTTCGCGATTCCGGGAGCATACGAACTCCGTTTTGCGCACGGTTTTCGCCCACGTTCATCATTTTTCACATACTATCAATCCCCAATAACAAAAGTTACTAAATCCTCGTGGATTTCAAGCACGACCAAATGTGCTCATGTCATTAATGCCGAATTCTTTGTACGCAACTGTCACAGTCTCCTCCTGTTAGAGGAATTTCGTCCCGAAATTTAGTGAAAGACTTACGGGATAACAATTGATCATGAAAATAAATGTGGGTATTTCTGTTTCATCTGATCTTCACGTTCCCACGTATATTCGGGTCCACGCTGTGAATTCCACCGAATTTTGACAATAGGTATGCGACTGCGTTTCAGTACCTTCACCTCTCGATCCATTACTTCAACTGGTTCTTCCCTGAATTGAAGTTTCTCATCAATTTGGATTTCTTTCAGAGGTACGATCAAGGATTCATCGGCTAGGCATTTCTTCAAATTTGATACATGGAAGACATCATGAACGTTATCGAGTTCAGGAGGTAATTCAAGTCTGTAAGCCACTGGTCCAATTCGTTCAAGAATTTTAAATGGTCCTACAAATCTTGGTGAAAGTTTACCTCTTTTCCCAAATCTGAATATACCCTTCCACGGTGAAACTTTCAACATTACTAGATCACCGATTTGAAATTCCAACGGTCTACGACGATTGTCAGCATAACTCTTTTGACGATCACGAGCAGCTTTGATTCGTTCTTGAATGAGTGCGATCTTATCAGTTGTTTCCTGAATGAATTCTGGGCCAATGATTTGGTTTTCACCTACTTCTGACCAACAGATAGGTGATCTACATTTACGTCCATAAAGTGCTTCGAATGGAGCGCATTGAATACTGGTATGGTAGCTGTTATTATATGAGAATTCAACAAGTGGAAGATGAATATCCCAGCTACCTCCGAAATCAATCACACAGCTTCTGAGCATGTCTTCAAGAGTTTGATTTGTTCGTTCAGTCTGCCCGTCAGTTTGTGGATGATAAGCTGTGCTCATATTGATTTGCGTGCCCAGAGCATTCTGAAGAGTTTGCCAAAATCGTGACATAAATCGACTATCTCTGTCAGAAATGATAGAGATCGGTATTCCATGTCGAGATACAATCTCATTAACATAGAGTTTAGCGAGTCGATCCATAGAATAGTCTTCTCGGATGGGTAAGAAATGCGCAGATTTCGTAAGGCGATCAACGATAACCCATATAGAGTCATGATTACGTGATGTTCTGGGTAATTTAGTAATGAAATCCATAGAGATCTGATCCCATTTCCACATGGGAATCTCAGGTTGTTGTAGTAACCCAGAAGGTCGTTGTCACAACCCAACCAGGGGGCTTGACTAATGATTGATTCAAAACACAAAGTAGCGGAAGACAAGATAAATATATTACAATTCAACCAAAGGTTTAGTCTAAGTATCTAATTTGTTTACAACAATCTAAGATATGATTTAACTAGTGGGAGATTTTCTAGAGTTTTTGGGTCCATCCAGGCATCAGCACACTTTATTAATCTTTAAGTCAAGTTCTTCAGTTTTCCATGTAGTGTTCTTGTTCAAGCAACCCTGTATCCGAGTCATACCTGTTTCTAATTACCTGAAAGACATGCTAAAATACGTCAACTATAAAGTTGGTGAGCTCATGAGTTTTAGTTTACAGACACAATAATAAATAGCATGTGATAATTCAATAACAATACAACCAACCCTGTGCCATGCCGAGCGTTTGCCTCTTATAATGCTAGCCCGTATCATGACATTTTAATCTACTTCCCATTCCGAGACCCGTTCCTGCCCTCGGTGTAAATGTGTCAAAGCGAATATATGCCACAACGGTTGACATTAACCTCAGTGGGGTTTCAACCCTATTTTTATAAGGCCACCCTTTCGGGCCACTGTGCGTGGGGGATTCCCCAAGTAGTACTACCCATATACCCACCGGCTCTCCTCCGGAGTTAATGGCTGTAAATTATGTTTAATGTCTAGGGGAAGCAATTTTATTGAAACGGACGTTCATTATCACATAAATAAAATTTTATAAACAATTTATGGAGCATGCTTTCGATATATTACGATAGTGTCCTTGCCAAATGTCTTTGACTGTAGATATATTAGTAAACATTTATCAACTAAACAGTTTCCTCTATCATACTACACATGTTCATAAGATTCACATTGATGTTATGATGCAAATATTATTTCCTGCAGTTGGTCTTCAATGCTTCTCAAAACATTTATTGGCACTATAAAATCTTCTAATCTAAGATTAAATCCTTCACCATTTAATCTTTCACTTCTTCTTTTTCCCGATAATCATCGATTCTAACTGTTTTGAAGATCGTCTTCTCCCTCTTGGTGTTAATTACCTTCCTTTACCTTGCTATAATTCGGTAGCTGGTACTGATCGTCGTGTATCAATGTGTATGGAGGTCTCGCTTGCCAAAACAACGATGTTTTCTTCAAGCAATAATAGGATGCTTAGACCAATCCCATCTTTAGTCTTCGATATGCCGTATACTGAATGACCTTAGCGTCTTCTCTTTTACCTTGCTATCAAAGAATATCTTGATCACTCTTATAATCCATGGGAAATACCTTCTTCTCATGACAACCTAACTTCTCAAATTATGTTCTCGATCTGCAGCTTCATGTTCCATCCATTATATTCGCTAGGTGGAGCTCCTTTAGGGATTTCTAACTTGTTTACCTATGACGTCATTGTTTAGTTCAGGATTAGGTGTTCGATTGGTTGGATTGGGTAGGAAAAGGTTTCAATGTTGATTCGGATTGGTTATGAAATGACATTTCTGGAACAAAAGTTCAAGTGGTAGAGTAAACTAAACTTTATAATGAAGGTTTACATTCCTGCTGTGTGAACAAAGGAATTTCCTCTTAACTGCAAACAATTCCAATTCTTCAACTTTAGCTATCCAGAATTTGGGAATGGCTAAGTTAAAAAGGCTTGCTCAGTAGTGTCACGAACAGAATAAACTGTTGACGAACGTTTGGAGATCGAAGATGAACTATTAAGGATAATAGAAATAGTAATCACAGACAAGAATGGTCATCGGTTATTAAAGGAGAGTAACCTAATGTCGATAAGAGAAACGATGAAATGAAGGGTTTCTCAAGTTTATACGTATGATAATCTGAATCTGAATGTAGAGTGTGTCACATATCTTTGATGTCATCACAGGCTTTCTCCAAGGTCTTCATGATTTTTCACTCACTCATGCAGCCTTGTAGTTAGTTGAGGAGTAAGCATAGTTGATCGTCATAATCAAAGCTTACGTGGCTATAAATAAGAATTTGAATAAGAAGTACAAAGGAATTTTGATTTCTGTAGAATAAAACAAAGATTCTCGAACGCCTTCATATGATTTGAAATTGATAGCAAACGTACCTCGACAACAAAGAAGTCATGATTTCCATAGGATTTGAGGTAAAAAGAAGATGAGAATACACAATGTCGTTTCCACTAGAATAGGATGAATGAAGAAAAGATAGCATACCATAAAATCATCGTTGACCTCTTGTGACTTAAATCCTATGCTCAACTCCCAATGTCAACTAATGTTTGTTTCAATAATCATTAACATAACAAGTATTTATACGTATAATCATCAATATTATGATCAAATTTTATTTTATGTGTACCTTAGAACCTCCCATGTAACTTCAAATTCACCATTATGTGTGCACCCATAATCCTGAATTTAATTTACATGGTTGTTCTAGTTTAACCGTTCGTGTGCTTCATATGCCTGGGATTTCATGGTCTCACTAGTATCTTGTTTCTATTTGTTTAGGCCCCTAAACTACTCAGGTTAAAGTCTAGGAACTTATCCTAAGGTTCCTAATTCGCTAAAACCTTTGGCTCTGATACCAACCTGTCACAACCCAACCAGGGGGCTTGACTAATGATTGATTCAAAACACAAAGTAGCGGAAGACAAGATAAATATATTACAATTCAACCAAAGGTTTAGTCTAAGTATCTAATTTGTTTACAACAATCTAAGATATGATTTAACTAGTGGGAGATTTTCTAGAGTTTTTGGGTCCATCCAGGCATCAGCACACTTTATTAATCTTTAAGTCAAGTTCTTCAGTTTTCCATGTAGTGTTCTTGTTCAAGCAACCCTGTATCCGAGTCATACCTGTTTCTAATTACCTGAAAGACATGCTAAAATACGTCAACTATAAAGTTGGTGAGCTCATGAGTTTTAGTTTACAGACACAATAATAAATAGCATGTGATAATTCAATAACAATACAACCAACCCTGTGCCATGCCGAGCGTTTGCCTCTTATAATGCTAGCCCGTATCATGACATTTTAATCTACTTCCCATTCCGAGACCCGTTCCTGCCCTCGGTGTAAATGTGTCAAAGCGAATATATGCCACAACGGTTGACATTAACCTCAGTGGGGTTTCAACCCTATTTTTATAAGGCCACCCTTTCGGGCCACTGTGCGTGGGGGATTCCCCAAGTAGTACTACCCATATACCCACCGGCTCTCCTCCGGAGTTAATGGCTGTAAATTATGTTTAATGTCTAGGGGAAGCAATTTTATTGAAACGGACGTTCATTATCACATAAATAAAATTTTATAAACAATTTATGGAGCATGCTTTCAGTATCCCAAAACAGTAAAAAGAAAAGGGATCACATGAACTCACCTGGTTGCTTTAATGGCTTCCTTTTGTTCCTGTACAAATATGTCATTGTGCCACTATGCATGATTTGCTATGTTCCCAGAGGTATCATCAAAGCAAGTTCCTAATTGTAATCATCTATACATGTATAAGTTGTAATTTCATACATTATGGTTGTTTACTGTGGTTGAGCTCTTTGGGTTAAAGTGTTTAGAGTTTACAAGTTTAAAGTTTCTTTATATTACCATACCTAATGAAGTCTTACCTTATATTTGCACGTCTAAATGTATATGCAATTGTTGGTATTATTTGATGTTTAGTGTAGCTACTAGTATGCTACTTATGTGACTAGCGTGTTTACGGTCTTTTAAGATAACTGAGTTTTATTGAGACTAATGGTCTTATATTTTGAAGTTGGGTAACCTTGTTTGAGAGTTTGAGAGACAAACAATATAAAATCGTTTAAGTGTAATATTAGTCACGGGGTCTTACTAATAATATAAATTTATGTAATGCATAAGGTATTACAAAGCAATAAGATAATTATTATAATGTATTCACTTAACATAATAGTATTAGAGATAATTAATAGGTATTTCATACATCACAAAATAGTTGCAATTAGCATTAGTATCTAAGATATTTACATGTTGTAGTCATTGAATATACTAACTATTATAATTATTATAAATATCGAATAAGAAAGTGTTTAAAGTATTCATAATTTATTTTCTATGTTTAAATGTAAGTAAACATTCTTAGATGAATCAATTATCAAACATAATAATAATAATCTTAATAATCATAATACTAGTTTCACTAACAATTTTAATATCATTTTTATTGTTAAATTTTAATTATGAGTAAAACTATAGAAATGGTATCCTATGTTATATGTTAAAATGAAAAATCATGTTTTTAGTAAATTTTATATTTGTAAACATTGAATTTACAATTATTTAACGTGTCGGATATGATTACTCTTATAATGTTAACTAGCTTATAGTAAAATCTTAAATAATCTTAAAAGAGTAGAACGTGATAATGTTAATGTTGATAAAAATAATAGTAATACTTATAAAAATAAGCCGTCTTAATATGAATTCAAGCAAGTTCGTGATCAAATAGAACATTAGTGTGATATGGTTACTTTGTATAAAATCATATTATTATCAAATCAAACTCCTTTGTTAGATTCCAAATTATATAACACTAACATATATAGTGTAGGTATGCACATTTATCTTATAAAAATTCATTCTAGTTTACCTTTTGTTTACCCATAGATGTATAAAATTAATTGTTAACATATTGAACAAATCATATCTATAAACATATAATCTTACATAAACTATTATTGTATAGAATATTCTATAGTTGTATATATATATATATATATATATATATAACGTGTATGTGTGTGTATATTTATATATAAAGACTAAATGTTTATATGAGAATTATATATGTATCCTACAAATTCATTAAGTACACAATTTATAAAGTTCTATTTAATTCAAGCTTATAAGTTAATTTATACCTAATGTAACAAATTCCATAAGTATCCATATTACATATCAAAACTTGTAATACAATTTAAGCTTATAACTTAAATACCGATTTATATATTAACAATTTGGGTTTCGTAGACATTTTATTTACAAATTTCCCTCCAAATGCATAATATAATCACACACGTGTTATGGTTTTATTAAACCTTTTATTATTAACCAATTGTGATGAACCATATTTTATCTAGCTAACCCATATGCTCAACCACTTTAACTTGTTTGTTTAAACATATAAACCATACATTTAAAGTTAATGGCACGCGATTTTACCTTCCCACTCGTTCATCTCGCGAGTACAATCCAATTTATTTAAACGATCGTATGTTTCATAACTCGAATATGTTTCTAAAATCGTTTTTAAACAACGAATAAAATCGAGCCGTCGGTTTTTGCTGTTGACCACGACTGATCGGGTTTGACCGTCCCTAATCCCGTTTGACTTTTGTTGACCAAGGTTTGAACCAGCTCCTTGGCTCCTACTTTCACAAGCAACCCTCCTGGCCACCATCATTTGGACGGGTGATGTTCTACTTTAACCGGCAGCCGACCAAAACTCATCACCTTCGCAAGAGCTACCCAAAACCACCGGAATTAGACTTAAGCAAACAAGGAAATTACATGCATGTGTAGATTGAAGCTCGTAGAGTCGTTTCTTACCCTTTGTTGGCGATTTTAGGGTGCAAGTCGGCCGGAACAGCCCCCATGGTCATTAGAACCACCGCTACAGGAGCCTTGGGAGAAACCATAGTGGCTACAGCCGACCGCCGCCGCGAGGAACAGCCATTGTTGCATCAAATCAGAACAAAACCCTCAGTTATTAACATGCATGTACAAATCCGGGCTGTTTTAAGTCTTTTCTTACCTTTGGTCGAAGTATAGAGGGAGATAACCGGTGCCTTAACACCACCACCGTCAGCCGCTGCTGCCGGAGCCCTCACCGCCGCTGCATGCCGTGTTTCTGGTCCAAACTCCACCCCTTAACACCTCCGTGACTTGCTCGAACCCATCTCCGCCTGTAACCGCCTTTTGTGTGGATGAAACCCTAGCCGTCATCACCTTCTCATCCCATTTTGACCCCTTTAAAGTCGGCATCTCGCGAAACAGAAGAAGGAAAAGTTGTAGGGCTAAATGAGAGGAGATCGGAGATATAACCATCTTGTTCCGCCACCGTGGTACCGCCGTGCGCCGCCTTGGGGCCGCCGCAGCTCCGCCGCTGCAAATCTTTCTCTCTCTCGGTTGTTTTGAACGAGTGGAAACGCACACACACAAATTATGTGTGGTGTGCGGCTGAGAAAAAGTGGGGAAGAAATAGGGTTTTCACCCTTTTTATAGCAAGGGTTAATTCTAGGGTTTTAACGCGTATCCGACCCGTCTCGCGATCGTATTCTGTTATCGTTTATTATTCTCAACCCAAAACTTATCAGATAAACAAAAATAACTTAAAAGATTATTAAAATGTTTATCTTGTTTGTTATAATTAATGTATTTACTTAATTACGTTGAAACGCGTCATTATCACGTATACGACGTATTTAACTGATTTAGTTATTTTCTCGCTCCTAATCACATTCTTATATTTTTAATATTATTAATATTTTTAAATAGGAATTTATCAATGCTATTTACCTCAGCTCGTGACTCGGAATCGTTTAATTAGATAATGACATTATACGCGCGTTAAATAAAATTTTATAATGCAACTGTTTATACAAGTATACGTTACGTAGGTTCGTCTTAATCAATCCTCTAATTAGTATAAAGAGGATTGTGTTATATTAAACTCTAATAGATCTTGTTCTTTAATTTGCCCTTATGATTATTGAGAAAAGTCATTATATTTAATTTATCGACTGAATTTATCAAAATATTGCCAGTTTAAGTTTAAAACTTATCAGACTTGATTTATTAACTTGATTCTTATTCCAGATCCAATATTTGAACTTCGATTTATGTATAGAATTTCTTAATGGGCCTTTTTGGGCCTTAACATTTTATTTGGGCCTTATTATCTTATTGGACTCTATTGGGCCTAAGTGTTCAATTTATAATTCTAGGTTTTCATTTGTGGGGATTTCTTACAGTTGTTACAGTCTCCCCAACTTAAAAGAATTTCGTCCTCGAAATTAGCTATTACTACGGTTTAGGTTGATCGAATAGTTGTAGGTATTTCTTGTGCAACTGTTTTTAAAGCTTAAATTTGGTTTATCATTTCTAAGTATCACTATGTTATAATCCGTTCTAAGGGGCTACCATTTTAGCTAAACACGCATACACTTTTACTCGTTATGGCATAAGATGTTAACACAGATTCTGATTATTATAAGCAGTAAAGCCTAACAAGAAATGTTAGCCTACGTGTATTGCAGTTTAATCGTTCACAAGGCTATCATACACAAACATTCACATAAATAAAGTTTATTTGCATTATAAATGTTCCATAGGATACCAAGTTACATTCTATTTTTCCCACATGTTTCATTACGCATTCAATGCATCAATAAGTTTCCAAACATAATGCTTCATGTTATACTGAATGTAACCAATAGATGTCAAGGCTCACAGTTCCTTGATTGTGTATTTGAATACAATGTTTCATACAACATGAACATAGCAATCAAGCATACTCGTTATTCATTTAATGTCTCATCTAGGTTATTAATATAATTATCTCACTTGTACATGACATTTGGCACAAAGTTGTACATAATGTAATTCAATTTGTATTCTTGGTTACTTTCCTTTTACACCATAAATTTATGATTTCTTATCTGAGTCTACATAGTTATTTATCGATAAACATACCTTTGCTTCTAAAACCAATAGAGTGAAAGTAACCATTTCAAGTGAACGAAGTCTAACGTATAGGTTATCAAGGACTAAGGTGTAACCGATATATTTTAAGTAGTTCAGTTAAGATAGGAACAAAATTATGATCATATCCACAATGTAACAATCATGTTTTATGTTGAATTTAACCAAAGTCTTACATGTATACAATTGGAGTTGTTGATCTAAGTCTAGATTATCAAAGAATAGGCTCAAGTGTGATTACAATAATACTAATAAAGGAAGCTATTGATCCCTGTCTAGGTAGGGAGGGAGTAAATCCTAATATGATAACTAGGATATTAAAAATATGAATTTAAGGATTTTTATTGACATACATGCGCCGAGATACCTTTACAATACGCAGATTATTTTACGTTGGGAGTTTATTCGCTAAGGCTCCTGACTGTAGTCTGAGGTAAACTTGGGAGATCGATAGAATACTTGTACTTAAGGTTCTCATAAACTTCCAATGGATAAGTTAGCAAGGATACACAGGTTAGATTTCAACTAGATTCTATTAAGTTAGGTTCGTAAAGGCTTTGACTCACTGATTGTGTCCAGTCATTACTCTGAATTATTTCAAGGATTTACAACAATTACAGCTTCATACGAAGTCTTTCAAAATAGAATCAAAGGACATATCATTATTCGGGAGGAGGGCATCATCTTGTTTGAATATGTCAAACTTTCTGATCATCCGGTTTGGAATATAAGAAATCACAGATGCAAAGATTTAAGGAAACTTTCGTCCTTACCATGACAAGTCTAGGGATGGCTTTTTAAATATTTTCCTAATAGAATGATTATATGTTGGGTATTCTTGAACACTAATAGTATGTGATGGTATAAAAGAACAAATAGCGTATTTATAATACGTTCAGGACGCATGCAAACGAACTGACAAAGTTCCTTTGTTCTAGGGTGGTTATGATTTGACTTCTTTCAATAAGTCATTCCAAGTAATCATTTCAACACGCATCACCCTAACGATGGCTTTTTGAAACAAAACCTCAATTAGGTGCCTTAAGAAATTGAGTCATTGAATCCCCATTGACAATTCTATGAATGTTCCCACTTTTGACGAACAAATGGATATGACTTTCCTATATGACACTATCTTTTCCATTGACACATTGTCTATTATTTATCCAATTTGCTATTGATACGCGAAGTAATGAGATGCAGAAGTACAGATTGTTGTTGGCTTCGCAGTAGATCTGACAAATAATTATTTTATCGTTTTGCGTAATCGATAGAATGTTCTATATTTCTTCCTTCACATTATGCAGATGACCACAACTTCACTGTGTCAATGCATTGGTCATTGGTTCCATTTCTTATTCCCCTTGACTGAATGCTCTACTTCATCCTATAAGTTATAGCCTACTAATTTCTTGTCGTGTTAAGATTTTCGACGTATCTCTTTGTCATGAATACTCTTGGTGTACATATTTTATTTATCCTATGTCTTGAAGTGGTGAAAAGGTTCATTAGGCTGGAACGTGATCTTCACTGCTATCCTCAAAGTATGGCAGATATTTTCATAGTTTTCACTCTTGAGGTTGACTTTTCGCAAATGATTTTTTTTTTTTTTTTTATGCTACCTTCTTGTAGCTTTTCTTCTTACAATTTAACACATTCTATCTTATTTTGAGATTTGATCCTCCTAATTTACTTCCTTGCAGTCCTTCCATACTGCTTAATCTTGGTAACAAAACTATCTTCCTCCGGTGACAATCTAGATTAGTTGTCCTTGCTAATTCACTTCATTATCTCGTGATGATGTTTGTACGAGTGAATTCCGATGTAGATCCACCCAATGATTAAAATCTCCAAAGTGCCCAAACTCTTAAATTTTAAGATATCCCTTCCTGCACTATGGAGTGGTCGGTATTAACTAGTGTCTTTCGTGTAACTACTCATGAGTTCGGTTTGTTGAAATTTTATAGGTTGTATACCATGAGAATTCTTCTGGTTTTTATATTTCTGTTTAAATGTTTTAGCTGTTATACTACTTGTCATAACACTCAACAATAACACTATCCCAATGTACCGAACATAGTTTATATATAGGGCATACGTAGAGTCAGGCTACCTGCCTTATCAGCCGCCAGCCCACCACTGTTTCGATATATTACGATAGTGTCCTTGCCAAATGTCTTTGACTGTAGATATATTAGTAAACATTTATCAACTAAACAGTTTCCTCTATCATACTACACATGTTCATAAGATTCACATTGATGTTATGATGCAAATATTATTTCCTGCAGTTGGTCTTCAATGCTTCTCAAAACATTTATTGGCACTATAAAATCTTCTAATCTAAGATTAAATCCTTCACCATTTAATCTTTCACTTCTTCTTTTTCCCGATAATCATCGATTCTAACTGTTTTGAAGATCGTCTTCTCCCTCTTGGTGTTAATTACCTTCCTTTACCTTGCTATAATTCGGTAGCTGGTACTGATCGTCGTGTATCAATGTGTATGGAGGTCTCGCTTGCCAAAACAACGATGTTTTCTTCAAGCAATAATAGGATGCTTAGACCAATCCCATCTTTAGTCTTCGATATGCCGTATACTGAATGACCTTAGCGTCTTCTCTTTTACCTTGCTATCAAAGAATATCTTGATCACTCTTATAATCCATGGGAAATACCTTCTTCTCATGACAACCTAACTTCTCAAATTATGTTCTCGATCTGCAGCTTCATGTTCCATCCATTATATTCGCTAGGTGGAGCTCCTTTAGGGATTTCTAACTTGTTTACCTATGACGTCATTGTTTAGTTCAGGATTAGGTGTTCGATTGGTTGGATTGGGTAGGAAAAGGTTTCAATGTTGATTCGGATTGGTTATGAAATGACATTTCTGGAACAAAAGTTCAAGTGGTAGAGTAAACTAAACTTTATAATGAAGGTTTACATTCCTGCTGTGTGAACAAAGGAATTTCCTCTTAACTGCAAACAATTCCAATTCTTCAACTTTAGCTATCCAGAATTTGGGAATGGCTAAGTTAAAAAGGCTTGCTCAGTAGTGTCACGAACAGAATAAACTGTTGACGAACGTTTGGAGATCGAAGATGAACTATTAAGGATAATAGAAATAGTAATCACAGACAAGAATGGTCATCGGTTATTAAAGGAGAGTAACCTAATGTCGATAAGAGAAACGATGAAATGAAGGGTTTCTCAAGTTTATACGTATGATAATCTGAATCTGAATGTAGAGTGTGTCACATATCTTTGATGTCATCACAGGCTTTCTCCAAGGTCTTCATGATTTTTCACTCACTCATGCAGCCTTGTAGTTAGTTGAGGAGTAAGCATAGTTGATCGTCATAATCAAAGCTTACGTGGCTATAAATAAGAATTTGAATAAGAAGTACAAAGGAATTTTGATTTCTGTAGAATAAAACAAAGATTCTCGAACGCCTTCATATGATTTGAAATTGATAGCAAACGTACCTCGACAACAAAGAAGTCATGATTTCCATAGGATTTGAGGTAAAAAGAAGATGAGAATACACAATGTCGTTTCCACTAGAATAGGATGAATGAAGAAAAGATAGCATACCATAAAATCATCGTTGACCTCTTGTGACTTAAATCCTATGCTCAACTCCCAATGTCAACTAATGTTTGTTTCAATAATCATTAACATAACAAGTATTTATACGTATAATCATCAATATTATGATCAAATTTTATTTTATGTGTACCTTAGAACCTCCCATGTAACTTCAAATTCACCATTATGTGTGCACCCATAATCCTGAATTTAATTTACATGGTTGTTCTAGTTTAACCGTTCGTGTGCTTCATATGCCTGGGATTTCATGGTCTCACTAGTATCTTGTTTCTATTTGTTTAGGCCCCTAAACTACTCAGGTTAAAGTCTAGGAACTTATCCTAAGGTTCCTAATTCGCTAAAACCTTTGGCTCTGATACCAACCTGTCACAACCCAACCAGGGGGCTTGACTAATGATTGATTCAAAACACAAAGTAGCGGAAGACAAGATAAATATATTACAATTCAACCAAAGGTTTAGTCTAAGTATCTAATTTGTTTACAACAATCTAAGATATGATTTAACTAGTGGGAGATTTTCTAGAGTTTTTGGGTCCATCCAGGCATCAGCACACTTTATTAATCTTTAAGTCAAGTTCTTCAGTTTTCCATGTAGTGTTCTTGTTCAAGCAACCCTGTATCCGAGTCATACCTGTTTCTAATTACCTGAAAGACATGCTAAAATACGTCAACTATAAAGTTGGTGAGCTCATGAGTTTTAGTTTACAGACACAATAATAAATAGCATGTGATAATTCAATAACAATACAACCAACCCTGTGCCATGCCGAGCGTTTGCCTCTTATAATGCTAGCCCGTATCATGACATTTTAATCTACTTCCCATTCCGAGACCCGTTCCTGCCCTCGGTGTAAATGTGTCAAAGCGAATATATGCCACAACGGTTGACATTAACCTCAGTGGGGTTTCAACCCTATTTTTATAAGGCCACCCTTTCGGGCCACTGTGCGTGGGGGATTCCCCAAGTAGTACTACCCATATACCCACCGGCTCTCCTCCGGAGTTAATGGCTGTAAATTATGTTTAATGTCTAGGGGAAGCAATTTTATTGAAACGGACGTTCATTATCACATAAATAAAATTTTATAAACAATTTATGGAGCATGCTTTCAGTATCCCAAAACAGTAAAAAGAAAAGGGATCACATGAACTCACCTGGTTGCTTTAATGGCTTCCTTTTGTTCCTGTACAAATATGTCATTGTGCCACTATGCATGATTTGCTATGTTCCCAGAGGTATCATCAAAGCAAGTTCCTAATTGTAATCATCTATACATGTATAAGTTGTAATTTCATACATTATGGTTGTTTACTGTGGTTGAGCTCTTTGGGTTAAAGTGTTTAGAGTTTACAAGTTTAAAGTTTCTTTATATTACCATACCTAATGAAGTCTTACCTTATATTTGCACGTCTAAATGTATATGCAATTGTTGGTATTATTTGATGTTTAGTGTAGCTACTAGTATGCTACTTATGTGACTAGCGTGTTTACGGTCTTTTAAGATAACTGAGTTTTATTGAGACTAATGGTCTTATATTTTGAAGTTGGGTAACCTTGTTTGAGAGTTTGAGAGACAAACAATATAAAATCGTTTAAGTGTAATATTAGTCACGGGGTCTTACTAATAATATAAATTTATGTAATGCATAAGGTATTACAAAGCAATAAGATAATTATTATAATGTATTCACTTAACATAATAGTATTAGAGATAATTAATAGGTATTTCATACATCACAAAATAGTTGCAATTAGCATTAGTATCTAAGATATTTACATGTTGTAGTCATTGAATATACTAACTATTATAATTATTATAAATATCGAATAAGAAAGTGTTTAAAGTATTCATAATTTATTTTCTATGTTTAAATGTAAGTAAACATTCTTAGATGAATCAATTATCAAACATAATAATAATAATCTTAATAATCATAATACTAGTTTCACTAACAATTTTAATATCATTTTTATTGTTAAATTTTAATTATGAGTAAAACTATAGAAATGGTATCCTATGTTATATGTTAAAATGAAAAATCATGTTTTTAGTAAATTTTATATTTGTAAACATTGAATTTACAATTATTTAACGTGTCGGATATGATTACTCTTATAATGTTAACTAGCTTATAGTAAAATCTTAAATAATCTTAAAAGAGTAGAACGTGATAATGTTAATGTTGATAAAAATAATAGTAATACTTATAAAAATAAGCCGTCTTAATATGAATTCAAGCAAGTTCGTGATCAAATAGAACATTAGTGTGATATGGTTACTTTGTATAAAATCATATTATTATCAAATCAAACTCCTTTGTTAGATTCCAAATTATATAACACTAACATATATAGTGTAGGTATGCACATTTATCTTATAAAAATTCATTCTAGTTTACCTTTTGTTTACCCATAGATGTATAAAATTAATTGTTAACATATTGAACAAATCATATCTATAAACATATAATCTTACATAAACTATTATTGTATAGAATATTCTATAGTTGTATATATATATATATATATATATATATAACGTGTATGTGTGTGTATATTTATATATAAAGACTAAATGTTTATATGAGAATTATATATGTATCCTACAAATTCATTAAGTACACAATTTATAAAGTTCTATTTAATTCAAGCTTATAAGTTAATTTATACCTAATGTAACAAATTCCATAAGTATCCATATTACATATCAAAACTTGTAATACAATTTAAGCTTATAACTTAAATACCGATTTATATATTAACAATTTGGGTTTCGTAGACATTTTATTTACAAATTTCCCTCCAAATGCATAATATAATCACACACGTGTTATGGTTTTATTAAACCTTTTATTATTAACCAATTGTGATGAACCATATTTTATCTAGCTAACCCATATGCTCAACCACTTTAACTTGTTTGTTTAAACATATAAACCATACATTTAAAGTTAATGGCACGCGATTTTACCTTCCCACTCGTTCATCTCGCGAGTACAATCCAATTTATTTAAACGATCGTATGTTTCATAACTCGAATATGTTTCTAAAATCGTTTTTAAACAACGAATAAAATCGAGCCGTCGGTTTTTGCTGTTGACCACGACTGATCGGGTTTGACCGTCCCTAATCCCGTTTGACTTTTGTTGACCAAGGTTTGAACCAGCTCCTTGGCTCCTACTTTCACAAGCAACCCTCCTGGCCACCATCATTTGGACGGGTGATGTTCTACTTTAACCGGCAGCCGACCAAAACTCATCACCTTCGCAAGAGCTACCCAAAACCACCGGAATTAGACTTAAGCAAACAAGGAAATTACATGCATGTGTAGATTGAAGCTCGTAGAGTCGTTTCTTACCCTTTGTTGGCGATTTTAGGGTGCAAGTCGGCCGGAACAGCCCCCATGGTCATTAGAACCACCGCTACAGGAGCCTTGGGAGAAACCATAGTGGCTACAGCCGACCGCCGCCGCGAGGAACAGCCATTGTTGCATCAAATCAGAACAAAACCCTCAGTTATTAACATGCATGTACAAATCCGGGCTGTTTTAAGTCTTTTCTTACCTTTGGTCGAAGTATAGAGGGAGATAACCGGTGCCTTAACACCACCACCGTCAGCCGCTGCTGCCGGAGCCCTCACCGCCGCTGCATGCCGTGTTTCTGGTCCAAACTCCACCCCTTAACACCTCCGTGACTTGCTCGAACCCATCTCCGCCTGTAACCGCCTTTTGTGTGGATGAAACCCTAGCCGTCATCACCTTCTCATCCCATTTTGACCCCTTTAAAGTCGGCATCTCGCGAAACAGAAGAAGGAAAAGTTGTAGGGCTAAATGAGAGGAGATCGGAGATATAACCATCTTGTTCCGCCACCGTGATACCGCCGTGCGCCGCCTTGGGGCCGCCGCAGCTCCGCCGCTGCAAATCTTTCTCTCTCTCGGTTGTTTTGAACGAGTGGAAACGCACACACACAAATTATGTGTGGTGTGCGGCTGAGAAAAAGTGGGGAAGAAATAGGGTTTTCACCCTTTTTATAGCAAGGGTTAATTCTAGGGTTTTAACGCGTATCCGACCCGTCTCGCGATCGTATTCTGTTATCGTTTATTATTCTCAACCCGAAACTTATCAGATAAACAAAAATAACTTAAAAGATTATTAAAATGTTTATCTTGTTTGTTATAATTAATGTATTTACTTAATTACGTTGAAACGCGTCATTATCACGTATACGACGTATTTAACTGATTTAGTTATTTTCTCGCTCCTAATCACATTCTTATATTTTTAATATTATTAATATTTTTAAATAGGAATTTATCAATGCTATTTACCTCAGCTCGTGACTCGGAATCGTTTAATTAGATAATGACATTATACGCGCGTTAAATAAAATTTTATAATGCAACTGTTTATACAAGTATACGTTACGTAGGTTCGTCTTAATCAATCCTCTAATTAGTATAAAGAGGATTGTGTTATATTAAACTCTAATAGATCTTGTTCTTTAATTTGCCCTTATGATTATTGAGAAAAGTCATTATATTTAATTTATCGACTGAATTTATCAAAATATTGCCAGTTTAAGTTTAAAACTTATCAGACTTGATTTATTAACTTGATTCTTATTCCAGATCCAATATTTGAACTTCGATTTATGTATAGAATTTCTTAATGGGCCTTTTTGGGCCTTAACATTTTATTTGGGCCTTATTATCTTATTGGACTCTATTGGGCCTAAGTGTTCAATTTATAATTCTAGGTTTTCATTTGTGGGGATTTCTTACAGTTGTTACAGTCGTTGATGTTCAGCCTTGACTTTGAGACATGTTAGACATCGATCCACGTATTCAGCTATTTGTTTCTTCATTCCAGGCCACCAGTAAAAGTCTTTAAGATCTTTATACATTTTATCAGCACCTGGATGAATAGAATACCTGGATTTATGCGCCTCATCCAAGATAATAGTTCGAGAGTTACCGAATAAAGGAATCCACATTCGGTCTTTGAAATACAACAGTCTATCAGCCTTAGTATCGAGTTTCTTATCTAATCCTCTCAATCCCTCAGCAGAATAGTTCGTTGCTTGTAAAGCTTGTTGCTGAGCTTCTTTGATTTGAGGAATTAGACTGGTTTGAATAGTCATACATAACGCTTTCACATGTAAAGGCTTGACTCGTTCCTTGCGACTTAATGCATCAGCTACAACATTTGCTTTGCCTGGGTGATAACGAATCTCACAGTCGTATTCGTTCAACAGTTCAATCCATCGCCTCTGTCGCATGTTCAACATTTTCTGATCTAGAATGTGTTGGAGGCTTTTGTGATCAGTGTATATAATACACCTAGTTCCGTATAGATAATGTCTCCAAATCTTGAGTGCAAACACTACTGCCCCAAGTTCTAGATCATGTGTGGTATAATTTTTCTCATGTATTTTCAGTTGTCGAGAAGCATAAGCAATTACCTTATCCTTCTGCATTAGAACACACCCAAGACCTTGACGTGAAGCATCACAATACACTGTGAAGTTATCAGTACCTTCCGGTAGTGTCAAGATAGGTGCATTACAGAGTTTATGTTTCAACAGTTGGAACGCCTCCTCCTGTTGAGAACTCCATATAAACGGTTTATTTTTCTGTGTCAATGTAGTCAGTGGCAAGGCTATCTTTGAAAAGTTCTTGATAAACCGACGATAATAACCTGCCAACCCCAAGAATTGACGTATTTCAGTCGGGGTTCGTGGTGTCTCCCATTGTTTCACCGCCTGAATCTTACTGGGATCCACTTGAATACCGTTTTGATTTACTACATGACCAAGAAATTGAACTTCTCGTAACCAGAACTCACACTTGGAGAATTTGGCATATAGTTTTTCACGTGCCAAAAGTTCTAGAATTAATTTCAAGTGTTGAGCATGTTCTTGTTGATTTCGAGAATAAATAAGAATATCATCAATAAACACAATCACAAATTTATCCAGATAAGGTCTACATACTCGATTCATCAGATCCATGAAAACTGCTGGTGCATTTGTTAAACCAAACGGCATTACTAGAAATTCGTAATGTCCGTATCGAGTTCTGAAAGCAGTTTTAGGAATGCCATCATCATGAATACGTAACTGATGATATCCAGATCTCAAATCGATTTTTGAAAAATAAGTAGCACCTTGTAGTTGATCAAACAGATCATCGATACGAGGTAGTGGATAACGGTTCTTGATTGTCAGTTTATTGAGTTCCCTGTAGTCAATACACATTCTGAATGAACCATCCTTCTTTTTCACAAAAAGAATAGGTGCTCCCCAGGGTGAGAAACTAGGTCTGATAAAACCTTTGTCTAACAGTTCTTGCAATTGACCTGAAAGTTCTTGCATTTCGGATGGTGCAAGCCGATACGGGGCTTTAGCAACAGGTGCTGCACCTGGAATCAAGTCGATTTGAAATTCAACTTGTCTCACTGGGGGTAATCCTGATATATCCTCAGGAAAAACTTCAGAAAAATCCTTGACTATTGGGATATCTGTGATTTGTTTAGGTGAAGAATTGTGCTCAGTCACAGGTGCCAGGAAAGCATAACAGCCTTTCCTTAAGAATTTCTGAGCTCGCATACAAGATATGAGACCAAGTTTTCTACCTGCTCGTTCTCCTTGAACTATCAGTGTATTACCGTTAGGTAATGGAATGCGGATCACCTTGTTTTGACAGACAACTTCCGCTTGGTTATTAGAAAGCCAGTCCATACCAACAACAACATCAAAGCTCCCAAGCTCAATAGGAAGTAAATCAATTTTAAAAATATGATCATTCAAATTCAAGGAACATCCTTGAATAACACTGTTAGTTTTGATCAACTTGCCGTTAGCAAGTTCAATAACATAAGGAGTTTCTAGATCTACCGTAGGCAATGAAATTAATGATGCAAATTCAGGAGAGATAAAGCTCTTATCCGCTCCTGTGTCAAACAAAACTGATGCGTATAGATTATTAAGAAGAAACGTACCAGTAACAATATTTGCATCATGTCTCGCCTCGGTCGCACCAATCTGAAAAGCTCTTCCCCTAGCTTCAGTTCCCGGATTGGTGTTCTTGTTCGGACAGTTTCGTATGAGATGATCAGGGCTTCCACATTTGTAACATGACCGGTTGGTTTGAGTGGTTTGTCGTGGTGCTTGGTTTGGTGTCTGAGCAGGAAAGTTGCAATATTTAGCATAATGTCCAACTCGGTTACAGTTCAGACAAACAGGACTTGGTCCCGTGTGATGTAGTGGACACTTATTGCATTTGGGAGCCTGCCCAGTATAAGTTTTCCTCTCAGGAACATTTGCACCATAGTTTTTCACAGTTGGCTTGCTCTGGGTGATCTCAGCCGGAGCCTTCGCCTTGGTTTTGCCAAACCACTTTCGTTTGGTACCTTTTGACACATTCGAGGTACCGACATCACTACGATTATGAACCGTCTGAGATTTCAAAGACAGAGTACCACTCCTTACCGCCTCATTGGTAAGCTTAGTGGTCAAAAGAATCGTATGTTTCAGGGTACTCGCCGCATAAAGAACCGTCTGAAAATCCCAAACTGATCTTCTGTACATACTCATCGCATAAAGTATGATAAGAAGGAAAGTATCATGGCCACTATTGCCATGACTACTGCCAGGATCATCATCCTGGTCTCGGTACTCGCCGCTCCAAACCATGCCAAAAACTCTGTCGCTCTCTTTCTCACCCAACTCCATCCCTCAGTCATCCATGCCACTTGCCGCCAAAATGCAGCAAGCATAATCTGTCCCCATGTCATCCTCAGTCTATCATCCATCGCGGTTCTCCAGGCTCGAGTATCGGTGTCCAACGCCTTCACTTGATCCATCAGGGTCAAGTGAGAAGTGAGGATATCTAATATGGTCATACGTGTATCCTCAACCGTAGCCTGACACTGCTGTAGACTCTGCTGTGTCCCCTGCAAGTTCTGAGTAACTTGCTGCAACTGTGCTCTCAGCTCTGCCTGATGGGAGGATTCTCCCATCTCGTGTATGGCATGAAACTCATCCCTGGGAGCCAACTGCTTCCGGGGAGGTAGTCATGTGGTCTTGCGGGCTTGACCCCGCATACGCCGCAACCCGTCCCAAACGGGTACCCTAGGAGGTGATATACTCTGCATCCGATCCGCAACGGGATCAACCGGAGGTGAGTGAGGAGGACTAGGTATGATAGGGAGTGCTGGTGGTGGTGGTGTAACTGGTCTAGGCTCTAATGGTGAATGTGGTAATGCTGGTTGTGCCTGTGGCACTACAGATGGCGCCCGTGAAGCTGCAGTCGATGCCTCCGAAGATTCTGAATCCGGTGCTGAGCTAGAGCTCGGAGTACCATTCCTCATATCATGAGGAGCTAGCTGATACTGTTAGCCTCGATCTGCCATCGCTGTACAATAAAAATCTCTAATCAGTATCATGACCTAAATATTAAATAACAATATTTAATATGTACATGATATGATGCTTCCTCCTATCTTAGAACAACTATTCATCCATATAGTTATTAATGTTATACTTGAATTAAATTAAACTAGAATGCACACGTGTTGCAAATTTCAGTTATGCTGGCCACTCATAACGGAAATTCGTACCACCTGATTATTCTGGCTTCATTTAAAACAAGTGTTGTTCATTATTAATGTTCGGTGCTCTCTGTGTTACTATACGAGCCTATGGTTATAGTCTAGGTCTCTAAGTCAACCTAATTCTCTATAACCTGTGGCTCTGATACCACCCTGTCACACCCCCACCCCTCGTCACCTCATGTCTGGTCTGACGTCACTGAATCGGTTGCGGAAGCATAGTGGTGATGTCTCTGAGGTGAGGGGTGACTTACTTGAACCAATATCATAAGCACACAGATTAACTTAAAGTAATTACATTACCAGGGTGTCGCAATCACAACCACATTACAACTATATTTATTTAATTACAATACTAATTATTAAAGTGCAAATAACTCAAAGTGCATCCTCACCGGCTATTCCTGCTTACCTGCAAAAAGGTTTGAGTTTGAAACGTCAGCACAAAGCTGGTGAGATCGACAGTTCAATTTAAAACAATATGATATGATAAGCACGTTCTCAAAAGTTCAGTTCTGGATAACCATGGGACCTGTATCTAGTTCCTTTCGGACGTCTAGTCTGTCTCAAGATATTACCCGTCGGTACATATCTTAGTGCCTCATTATCTTAATGTCTATCACACCATTAAGAAGTTCAGGAAACAGATAACAAACATTCACACAAGGGGAGATGCAATCCTCCCAGCGAATGGGGTGTCAACCAATAGTACTATCAATGTTTTCTGCACGGCCACACATGGGTTCACTAGATACAGTTCAAAATGAGGACTTTCAGTGTCATGATAAAGTTCAGTCTACAGGCCAAAATCCCATGAAATCCCACAAAAGTCACAACAATCACATGAAATCACACAGATATCAGTGATACATATCATATGTTCATTAAAAGTTCAACAATGTTCCCCGATGTTTATAAAAGATTAAAATAAAAGGGGTTGTACGAAACTCACCTGGTAGTATAAGTGTAGCAGTGTATCACCAAACTGATAGTACAGAGATGATTCTGCATTTAGTTATCTTTAATAAGTTATTTATGTTCTAGTTTACTGATTAGATTCTTCTGAACGTTCAATGTCAAAGACATTGCTTAGTAAATCATCAACTCGATATTAATTATATAATTAATTAATTTAAGGTTATATCATACAATGTATGATAATGTAGGAACCTACATTACATTAGATTCCTAACACAAAGTTGATGACACTCTAGATTAATCAGAATAATCTCAGATTAACCAAATAGTTAATGTTGTTGATTATAATGCTAAAACAGTTTCTAGATGATTTAATGGCTTAGGAGTGATTAATCCTTATTATTGATTACCCAAATATCATGAAATATCACAATGTAGCATCAGAATAGGTGAAATAACCAGATTTAACATACTAATCTGACTGTTATCACAAACATCAGATAATCATTCCAATGAGTATGTTAATGATTATGATTAGTTTGAAACACTTGGATTTAACCTTTGCATTTCAAAGATTAATCAAACTAATCACCTACATTGTCATAATCAAATGGTTTAAACCATTATAATCATAGGTATGATTTCATGCAAACCGGGCATCACAACGGATCAAAACAAGGATTTAACCGTTAGAACTTCGTGTTCTTCGTTTATAATCAATCCTAGCCATCATCTAGGCAATAATCAACAATCCTAACTATCTCATTACGTTCAAAATCAAGATCTAATCAATCAAAATCAAACTAGAAGGTTAAAATGAACCGTTACCTGATCTGACAAAGTTCTGCGCGTATAACAACGATCAGGACTTGAAAATACGATCCGTGGGATGATCCGGATGTTTAGAAGGCTTTGATTTGAAGTTTAGAAGTGTTAGGAAGAAGAATTTTCGTCTGGAGGTCGAGTAAGAACGAAGAAATTCGATTTTTGATGTTTTCCATGCGTTCTGATCGACTTAAACCATTTTTAGCCGACATAGCCAGCCAGGCGTATCGCCTGGATCCCTGCACCCACGTCAGGCGTACCGCCTGACATGTTTTTCTTCCAATATTTGATTTAAACTTCGTTTCGCGATTCCGGGAGCATACGAACTCCGTTTTGCGCACGGTTTTCGCCCACGTTCATCATTTTTCACATACTATCAATCCCCAATAACAAAAGTTACTAAATCCTCGTGGATTTCAAGCACGACCAAATGTGCTCATGTCATTAATGCCGAATTCTTTGTACGCAACTGTCACAGACATCCAAAAGCTCTGAAGAAAGAAATCAATGGGGTTAAAGTATGAAGCATTTCCTAAGGAGTTTTCAATCATCTTTGATTTACCAAGACCCGGTTTTGCACATAGCAGGCTGTATTGACAGCTTCTGCCCAGAAGGTCAATGGCAAACCAGAGTCAGCAAGCATTGTTCTGGCAGCTTCAATCAAAGTTCTATTTTTTCTTTCAACTACTCCATTCTGTTCAGGAGTTCTAGGGATGCTGTACTGCCTCTTGATTCCCTTTGACAGATAAAACTCATCCAGAATATGATTTCTGAACTCTGTTCCATTGTCACTCCTTACACACTTGACAGGAAGAGAATATTGCTTCTCAACATACAACACAAAGTTTATAATGGATTTGGCAACCTCATCTTTTGAGTGCAAGAAGAAGGTCCAGACAAACCTTGAGTAATCATCAACAATTACTAAGCAATACTTCTTCTTTGCCATACTCATGACCCTCACTTGCCCAAACAAATCCATGTGCAACATTTGCAAACAACCAGTTGATTTGGGATCACCAATTGGAGGAAAAGAAACTTTGTGTTGCTTCCCTTTCAAGCAAGCAGTGCAATTCTCATCACAACTAAAATCCTTCATTGGAAGACCTCTAACCAACCCATGTTTCACCAGTTGATTCATGTTTTTGAGATTCACATGACCTAATCTTCTGTGCCACAGATTTGATTCCTTGAAAGAAGCCTTAGAGAATAAACAAGGATGACCTTTAACAGAGATTTTCTTTGACAAATCAAAGGCATAAACCTTTCCCACTCTGTTATCCTTAAGGAGAGTGTACTCATCTAAGACTTTGCCAATCAGAGGCAACACTTCAGAAGACAGTATTCTGCATTCTTGCTTGGTGAAAAGAGAAATGTGACCCTTATCACACATCTGACTAACACTCAGAAGATTATACTTAAGATTCTCCACATGATTCACATCATCAAACCTTATCTCACCATTTGTCACATAACCTTTCCCTATAATATAACCCTTAGCATCATTTCCAAAAGACACAAATCCCTTCCTTCCTGTAAAATGGTCATTAAGAAGAGATCTGCTCCCAGTCATATGCATGGATCCTCCACTGTCAACATACCAGATGCTATTTTGGCATGCTGAAGGACCCTGCATACATCAACACACTCAGTTAGACTTTTGGACCCAAACCATTTTGGTTTTGGGTCTTTTAATATATGAGGAAATAGAATTAGCATTTTCAGTTGAAGCAACACTTGAAGCATTCTTATCAGAAAATTGAGCCTTGACTTTTGATTTTGGTTTCTTCTTTTGAAATGAAGCACCAGATACCTCTGCTAGATTAACTCTTCCTAGCAGTTGTTGCATCATTAACATCAGTTGATTATGGTTTTGAGTCAAAATTTTAATTTCATCAGACATATCAGGACTTGACTTTTGATTTTTGTGTTTTGACAACTTAGTTTCTTTAATTGATGAAGAATCTTTCGAGTGTTGTTTCTTTGAATCTGGAACAACCCCTTTACCTTTCTTGGATTTATTTGATTCATTTCCTTGTGATGTTTTTCCAGATTTTGAAACTACTGATGATTCTGGTACGAACTTGGAACTAAATTCATTTTTCATTTTGAGTATGTTCTTGCTTTTATGCTTTATTTTGTTGAATTTAGAACCTTTTCTGTACCAGTATTCATCAGAAGAATGATTAAACAACCTACAAATTTCACAAGGCACCCTCTTGTGCTTCTCCTTGTGAGTATCTACAAGTACTGAAGACTTAGATACTGAATTTTTGTTCTTCAGAACATTTGGGGCTTCAGTATTTGTAGACATTTTGACAACAACTGATGTGTTGACAATCTCTGAAGAGTTATTCTTCAGCACTTGTCTATCAACACGATTTTCATCAGCAGTTGTAACATTACCAGCTTTTTCTATAACTGCTGATGAGACACTCTGGCTTATCAGAAGACGTGCATCTTTCTCTCCAGTGCCATGCTCATCTGACTCAATCAGTTTTAAATTTAATTCATTGGAAACTTTTTCATCAGGATTAATTTCAATTAAAACACTATCTTGACATGTGTCACCCTGAATGACATTTGTACATCCAATAGAGTAAGAATATGTCTCAATATCCACAGTTTCAGACTCAGATTTGCATGCACTTAACTCACTTGCAGAGGATTCTTCAGCATCAGACTTTTCTGAAGATTTGGTGGATTGGAATACAATGTCCCCTTCAGACTCACAGTCAAGATTTTTTGGTGTATAATCAGTTGGAGGGGCAGTATGATTGTATCCAATACCAAACTTCACATTTGATGCTGTTTGTTTGTTTAATAACATCTCAAACCCCTTGCAAGACTCAACCCATTTTTCACACTCTACTTGGGTTGCTGCAAGTGTTTGTTTCAGATCATTGTGTTTTACAAGCATGACTTCCACCCTAGCCTTTTCATCAGACAATTGACACTTGAGTTTATAAATTTCAGACTCTTTTTCATTCAAAACTTTCTCAAATTCAATTTTATTCTTAGTCATGACCCTTTCTAAATCCAACTTCTCATTGATTAATTCAACATTTATTTCTCTGATAGAAGCAAATGCTGAAATACATGATTCTGAACACAACTTGGCTTTTGATTCAGATGATACCTGTGATGTTGAAGAAGTTGGACAAGAATTGTCAGTTGAATCAATAGCCATCAAAGCAAGATTTCCAAATGGATTGTCTCCACCATGTGGACCAGCTTCAGAGTACAGCTGCATATTGAAATCAGATAAGTCATCAGGTAAACTACTCCAATCAGCTACTCCAGGGGTGAAGAAGCTCTGATGTTGTTGTTGTTGAGGCTGTTGATTTGTTTGAGATTTGCTGGGATCAGGAAGAGCAGGTGATTGTGAAGGAATTAATGCTGGAGTGTGAGTGGATTGTGGCATATAGAAGCAAGGATATGGATAAGGCATAGGACTTTGTGGTACAAAATGAGCTGGATAAAATTGTTGTTGACCAGATCCAGAAGATTGTGGTCCTTTGTTTTGTGGGTTATTGCTAGGAAAGGTCACAAAGGGTGCAGAGGAACTAGGTCCAGTGGATTTGCACTCTCTAGCAAAATGACCAAGCCTGTGACACTTGTGGCACCTCAACTTCCCTTTGTCAAAACCAACTTTGGTTTTGCCAGATAATCCGGGAAATTTTCTTCCAGTTCTTTTGTAGAATTTTTGAGACCTTATGTTGATTAATGCCATTTGACTTAAAATATCCATTTCCTCCAGATCATCATCAGGAATTCCTTTCAAGTCATCCATCACAAAACACAGATTATCACCATAATTTCCTGCATTACCATCAACTCCCACAAAAGCATGTTCAACATTGTTAGTAGAGAAATCAATATGTTCATCATAAGAACATTCATATCCATTAAACTCGGACTCTTGACCAATCAAAGCAGTATTGCCGGGAATAAAGTCATCAGTGAGCTTGCCAGATGAAGACAGCTTTCTTTTCTGTTCTACCTCTCTCTCAAATGTTAAGAGTTTCCCATGGAGTTGGGTGAGGGATAGATGTTCTAGATTTTCACTGGAGCGTAGGACAATAGTATAAGTGTCCCATCTCTCAGGCAATGATCTAAGAAACCTGTTATTCATCTGACTATTAGTATATTCCTGTTTAACCATTTTCAACTCAGAAATCAGACAGGAGAACCGCTTAAACTGTTGAGTCAATGACTCACCCTTCCTATGAGAGAATGTCTCATACTGTTGGGCGAGGATTTCTCTTGTGTTTGCTAAAACCTCATCGGTTCCACCGAATTGTTCTTTCAGTGCAACCCAGAGATCATGAGCAGTATATGATGCATCAAGCCTGAATAAATCTCATTCGGCAAAGCCATGGCTAGAATACCATGAGCTTTCGCATCAATTTCAAACAATTTGATATCCTCATCTGAATACATATCCTTTGGTTTCGGAATCATGATTTTAGTTTCAGGATCAGTGATCATGGGTTTATACGGACCATGCACTACAGATTTCCAACATCCTGCATTGTTAATTGACAGGTGATGTAGCATTCTACATTGCCAAATGTTGTACTCACTCCGAACCAGCATCGGAGGCTTGGTTGCGGAGCCTGTGTTGTGCGGATCATTGTTTGGAGTTGTCATGATTTCAGATTCAATCAATATCAACAAAATTCAAATGAATTAACACAAACTTCAACCAATTGATTCAAAACAAATTGATATTGAAAAACAAATCAACAGAAGTTATCAGAAATCTTCAAACTATAACAAATTCTTACTAATCGGCTAATTCGATCAACCAGAGAACTGAATTGAGCAGTTTCAGAGATCAATTGTTTAATCGATCAATGATTAACCAGCTCTGATACCAATTGTAGGATCAGATGTTCTCATTTGATCAATATTAGGTTATAGCAGCGGAATTCAACGATGAATTAGCTCAAAATTAGCAAGAACAAATTTAATCTAATAGAACAGTAAAGTACAAGTTGTTATAGAAAGAGAATTCTGCAAAAGGAATAATATCATTCAATTCGCACTAACTTCGTTAAAGATACAATATGTCAACTGCCCTTATATAGAAGCAGAAGTGACGTCTGATGATGTCACATGATGTTGACACCTAACAGACAAAAGATAACTACTGAAATAACTAAACTACTGAGAGTGTTTACAACATCTGAAAACATCCTCTTACAACGACTGAAGAACTAAAACTACTGAAATTAAAACTACAACATCTGATGAGTAAAACACTCATCAGACTTTTACAAATACTGATAGAAAACTACTGAAGACTAAACTAACACCACAACATCTGAAGACTTACACTTCAGCTGTTGTGGATAACTTCAGATCTTGTAACATCTGTAAAATGCAAATCAGCTGTTGTGTTCTTCTTCAGTTGTTGTGAGCCTGTGGGACTTAGAGGATTTTCTGATCAGGCTCATTGGTTCTTTTGGTCCAACATGTAGCCACATCAACACTCCAAAATGTAATGGGAAGTTTAGAATCAGCCAGCATGGTTCTTGCAGACTCAATCAACGTTCTGTTCTTTCTTTCAGCTACACCATTCATCTGAGGTTCATATGGTGCACTGAATTGTAACTGAATGCCCTTTGAGTCACAAAATTCTTCCATTTGATGATTCTTAAACTCAGTCCCATTATGTGAACGTACACGCCTTACTCTCAACTTATATAATGTCTCCAACCTATTCAGCAACAACACGAAATTTTCATAAGTATCTGATCTATACTTTAAAAACATTACCCATGAAAATCTAGAAAAGTCATCAGTCAGCACAAAACAATATGATTCACCACCGATACTTTTCACATTGATAGGTCCAAACAGATCCATGTGAATATGAATATGCCCGGTAAACACATCAGGGAGTTTAAAGTGTTTAACCGGTACACCCTCAACTAAATGATTGTGCACAAGATAATTCATCTTCCTGATATGAACATGCCCCATCCGTCTGTGCCAAGACCGTGTATCTTGCTCGGTTGCCTTAGACACCAGACAAGTCTCCACCTTAATCACTGTCTCCGCCTTCGCCATGTCAAGCACATACAAGTCCTTGCTCCTGTCAGCATTCATCAAAATCCACTCCTCAGGAATCTGAAATCCTTGTTTAAGCACATAACACCTGTCTTTATCAAACATCACTTTGTATCCTTTATCACAAATCTGTGACACACTCAACAAGTTGTTAGTTAATTCTTTGCAGTAATTAACATTTTCAAATGAAACTTTACCATTCGTCAAACTACCAAACCTGGTAATTTGACCACCTTTGTCTCCTGCAAAGTTAAAATAACTGCCTTTCATTGATTTAAAATCTCTCAACAAATTCAACTCTCCAGTCATGTGACGTGAACATCCACTATCAACAATCCAGCGTCTATTGATATGGCCCATGGATGCCTCCTGCACAATAAATTAAAATTTTATCAGTATCAAAAGGGATGACCCACGCCATTTCGGCGTCGAGTCTCCTTGAATGGACCCCTGCCATTATGTTGTGATGATATACTCGAAGACCCATCATCACTATCTCTATCTTCTTTGCCAACAATTTGATCACCTGACCTGCATTTCAATTTCCAAAAAAAAATTGACTTACCATTTTGTTTTGAAAATGATTTTGAAGAAAATTTGTCAAAGAAATCATCATCACATGAGGTCACCATTTTCATAAGTTTTTTCACATTCCTCTTGTTATCAAAAACAGTTTTCTTATGATTATTTTCTTCTTTTACCCAACACATTCAGGATCAAACTTTCTGAGAACTCTTATTTCTTCTTCACTAGATTTAACTCTCCTAGGACTTCCACCAGATTTACTCACCCAACTCTCATCATCCGAACTCTTCCTGATTTTATTGTTTGGACAGTTTGCAGAAATATGTCCTTTGCCACAACAAGTAAAACACTTTCGTGTTTCTCTTGGTCTAAAGGACCTAAAGCTGCTACAATCAGTAGAACTGACATCCAAATCACAATCAGCAATCAAATGACCAAATTTACCACATCTGTAGTATTTTCTTTGCAGATGACTCTTTGGAAGTTCATCATAATACTTAGATGAACTGAATTGTTTAGAAGCTACCTTTGCATATGAGAATCTGTTCCTCAAACCAGTGTATTTTATCTTGGAATTAGTCTTTTGATTTTGAAAATTCTTTGATTTGTCTTTATGTCCAACACCAAATTTATCAAAAAAAAATCCACTTTGTCAACCTTTTTAGAAATCACATTTTGCTTTTGAAAAGACCACTAGACTCTACTTGATGTGTAGTAGATGACTTTACATACACAATCGGTTTGATAGTAGTGGTTGTTTTGGTTTTCATCACTGGTTTGGAAACAAGATTAGGTTTAATCACCACTTTCTCAACTGGTTTCATCTCAGCTTTTGACTTCTGAGACTTCAGACTCTTTTTATCAACATTTTTCACTTGATAACCATTTTGTCTCTAGATATCTGATGAATATTCCGATTCAGTGATGTTCTCAATGATAGGAGCATCACTATCAAGAGACTTTTTCATCAGATGATGAACCTCCAGCATTCTAGACCACTTGTTCAGACACACGTTCATTCAAAGAAAAAGGATGAACTTCCAAATTCGGATCAATTTGTGGTCTGGAAACATAACAGGGAGGAGGTGGTACAGAATGAAAACCCAAGCCGGTAGTATCATTTGATGGTCTTTGCATGGCAGCAAAGTAATCAATGACATACTAAGAATTCTGATAAATCTCCAGCTTGCTCTTGTTCATCTCTGCCTCTGATCTAGCTGCTGATAAATCAACTTTCAGCTTTTGCACTGATTCGAGATGCACTGAAACTGCATGATTATTTTGCAAAACTTTGATTTTTAACTCTTCATTTTCTGTGCCTAAATCAATTATCTTTTTGTCAAAAGCTTTTTCTCTAGAAATTAACTTCTTGTTAGCTTCAGTGCATTCTACCAGTTCAGCAATCAACTGAGCATTCATCTCTTTCAATTTATCAATGATCTCTAAAAGATCCTCATTTACCTCATCAATCTTCTCTTTGCCTTTACGAGTGTCTTCATCCAAAGAAGCCATAAAATCACCCATCAACTCATCATACTGCTTTCCCCAATCGTATCCTTCATCAGCTTGACTAACTAAAGCTTTTGATGACTCTCCAGGCTTTTCTTTCTTATTCTGATAAGTTTCTTTTGGCTTGAACGGGTTTTAATTTCCTTGTTTCTTCGGATTTTTACACTCTGTAGCAAAGTGGCCTAACTCACCACAATTGTAAAATTGAGTAGTCTTTGGATTAAATCCAAACTTGGTGTTTCGATCAAAAGTGAATTTCTTCCTGGTCTTCTTTTCATATCTACTGATTCTTCTGATCACACTTGCCAATGCCCATTGAGTGTCAATCAACTCCATCTCGTCATCATCAATTTGTTCATAATCTTCAAATGTAAGATTTGAGTTTCCAATCTTTCCTGCAATTTTTTCATCATAAGCACTGACTACACATGACAAAGTTGACCTATGTTCCCGAACAGCCTCTACAGTTACTTTCCCCAGGTTTGTAGTATTCAACTGAATAGGAGTTGTTGTTTATTCAAACTTCTTCTCATTCACAGAATAAGATGAACGAGAACTAGCAGATGCAGAAGGTGCAGAAGTACTATCAGAAGTACTGCATACAAAAGTTGTCTGAATCTTTGCAGAAGAGACAGAAGGTGTAACTCCAATATATACAGACTATCAGCCGAACCTATTTTAGCCGAACCCTTAGGTTCGCCAGCCGAACCTTGAGGTTCGCTGGACGAACCTAGACAGCCAAACCTAATAGGTTCGCCGAACCTGCTAAGTTTCGTGGGCCAGACGAACCTCAGCCAAACCTTAACTAACTTTCAATAATTTACATGTTCTGATAAGCAACCTATTACAAATATGTACTAACAGTTAAACATCATTAGGACTGAAATTATCATTCAATTGTTTGTTCACCAACGTTTGTGAGACTCGTGTGTGTTTCGATAATTCAAAGAATTATCGGTGATCGTTTGAGTTTGTGTTTTACGAATGTTTGCACGCTTGATTAATCCCAATCAACGTGTAATGCACAATTCAATAATTCCTCGAATTATTGTTTTGTGTTAGTGTTTGTGTTTGCCACACTTGGTTTCCAAAACCAATGTGCAATGTACGATTCGATAGTTCCTCGAACTATCGTTTCGTAGTTGCATGTGTTTAACTCATCTAATTGATCAAAATTAAATGAAATGCAACAAGTATGAATGCGAAATGTAAAGTTGTAAGAGTTGCAATTTACCTGAAGTTGCCGGGTGTCTCGAGTATTGATGATCGTTCATATTGAGTAAGGAAAGAGAGCTTCTTTGTCGACACCACCATCCTTAACCCATGATACCGACCTCGTATTTGATTAATATTGCTGGATTTTGAACTTGGATAACTTGGATAAGGCTGAAGTATTAATATCGATGGATTTTAGTTAGTATCGGTGGGCATAGTATCGATCACAAACCCATTAAAAGTTCCAAGTGTCGACTGTCGATACTATCAGCATCGACAACTTAGTATCGATGGTCTGGCTGATCTGGTGTAAATAGCCATTGGTCGTACTGTGCAGCCCCTTGGACCATTCAATACTAGTAGTATAGACCAGGTTCACTGCCATCGATATTGAGATTCTTCCCCAGCTCTCCCGTTGATACTATTCGGTTTACAATCTCAAAGGTTTTCGGGTTTGATGAAAACGCAAAAACCATAGGTTTAGCTTCGCTTTTCCTTCAATTCTTGTCGTTCCAAGCTCAGATCGGTTGTACTTTCTCGTTCTACTCGTTGAGAGGATCGTTTGGACACCAAGAACACGAGTTTTGGTTGAGGATTCGTGAGGTTGAGTGTTGATGGTTTAGAGAGAGAATAGAGAGAGATGAGAGAATTCTTAAACTTAGAGAGAGAAAGGAATGGTTGGAAATGAGAGGGAAAAAGAAGAACATGGGTTTTGTAGTATGGATTTTTACCCGCGTATTCGGTCTCGATAGGTTTCATTTAATTACGTTATTACGATATGTTACGTTAATTACGTTATATTTTTATAAGATAGTTTAAGTAAATTCTTTTTAGGTGGTTATTCCTAGTAAATATTATTTTATTTTATTTTCATTATTTTAAAATTCGAAAAACATTTATTTTTATCGTTTCGTCAGAAAACGCAACTTACGTGCGTATTCATACAGAGCGCTTACTGTACATACACAATCATCAGTTTCAGTTTATGATTTGGTTTTCTATTACCAGATATCATTTAAAGTATTATACAAATGGATATATTCGTATGAATCATCACCAACACGAATATGCTGTTCGCTTAACACTTTCGTGATGATATCTGATTAGTGTTAATTATTGATATCCTCACAGTCGTTGGTAGTTTTCATAATGATGATTCTCATTCATTTGTCTCTTCCCGTTGGATTTTCGGTCATCTGATCCTTGACATCGAAGAATCAGCATTACGACTGTTGTGTTTTGTTTTCAGCACACAACGTTATTTGTTTTGTATATGTTCATCTCGTTTTGTGATTTCCCCATTGTTTAACTGTTTTGAACTTCGTCCTTAGTTTATCTTTTAAATACACTTTTTTGTTTATATTAAGGTCTGTAACTGTTGTACTACCGTATAGTTTCCTGAGTGTTTCATACCGGATGTCACACCATCATACGAGCATACAATGTGCACCATTTCAAGCTTTGTATGGTAGGAAGTGCCGACCACCGGTCTGCTGGAACAAGGTAGGTGACTCGCATGTCGTAGGATGTGAGCTCATTCAAGAAACAACTGACAGGATCTCAATCATTCAACTGAGGCTTTAGGCAGCAAGATATCGCCAAAAGAGTTATGCAGATAGGCATCGGAAACCACTTGAATGAATTTCAAGTGGGTGACCGAGTCTTACTAAAGGTTTCTACCTGGAAAGGCGTTGTCTGATTCGAGAAGAAAGGGAAACTTGCTCCTAGGTACGTTGGACCTTTTGAGATCCTGGAACGGATTGGTCCAGTAGCATACAAATATTCACTTCCAGTCGAGCTAAATAACGTTCACGACAAATTTCATGTGTCAAATCTTAGGAAGTGCTTGCCTGATCACGATGTCCACATTTCATGAAAAGTATCGTGAACATTTCTTAGCTCCACTGGAAGTTTGAGTTTGTAGGCTACGGGACCAATCCGTTCCAGGATCTCAAAAGGTCCAACGTACCTTGGTGCAAGTTTCCCTTTCTTCCCGAATCGGACAACGCCTTTCCAGGGAGAAACTTTGAGTAAGACTCGGTCACCGACTTGAAACTCAAGCGGTTTCCGACGTCGATCAGCATAACTCTTCTGCCGATCTCCTGCGGCCTTAAGACGTGACTGAATGATTGTGATCTTGTCTGATGTTTCCTGAATGAGTTCTGGTCCTACGACCTGTGAGTCACCAACCTCGGTCCAGCAGACCGGTGATCGGCACTTCCTACCATATAAAGCTTCAAATGGTGCACATTGAATGCTTGTATGGTAGCTGTTGTTATACGAAAACTCGATAAGTGGAAGATGAGTGTCCTAACTTCCACCGAAGTCAATGACACAAGAACGAAGCATGTCCTCGAGTGTTTGGATAGTCCTTTCGCTTTGACCGTCGGTTTGGGGATGATACGCTGTGCTAAGATTAACACGAGTTCCCAAAGCCTTTTGCAATGATTGCCAAAAGCGAGAAGTGAAGCGACTATCACGATCAGATATGATTGATGTTGGTGTACCATGACGCGCAATGATTTCGTTGATGTACAATGTGGATAACATCCCCATCTTGTAATCCTCTCGGATCGGGAGAAAATGAGCAGATTTGGTGAGTCGATCAACGATCACCCAAATTGAATCGAAACCTCGCGGAGTTCTCGGCAACTTAGTTATGAAATCCATGGAAATTTGTTCCCATTTCCATTGGGGAATTTCAGGTTGCTGCAGAAGTCCCGAAGGCTTTTGATGTTCTGCTTTGACTTTTGAACATGTAAGACATTTTCCCACATACAGTGCAATGTCTTTCTTCATTCCCGGCCACCAGTAAGATGTCCTCAAGTCTTGGTACATCTTATCTGCTCCAGGATGAACTGAGTATCGCGACTTATGAGCCTCATCACAGATGAGTGTGCGCAATTCTTCAGACTTTGGAATCCAAATGCGGCCATTGAGATATAACACCCCATCAGCTCGAGGTTCTAGTTTCTTCTCAATGCCGCAGTCCAAGTCTGTCTTGAGTTGATTGTCTGTTACTACTTGTTGTTGTGCGATACGAATCAAGTCTTTCAAGTTTGGCTGCGTGTTGATCTCCATGGCTCTGACACGAATTGGTTTGACTGGTTCCTTGCGACTAAGAGCATCCGCCACCTCATTGGCTTTACCCGGATGGTAACGAGTCTCACAGTCGTAATCAGTTAGAAGCTCAACCCAACGTCGTTGTCTCATGTTGAGTTCCTTCTGATTGAGAATGTGTTGCAGGCTCTTGTGGTCTGTTTAGATGACACATTTAGTACCATAATGGTAGTGTCTCCAAATCTTCAATGCAAAGACCATAGCCCCTAACTCAAGGTCATGAGTAGTATAATTCTTCTCGTGAACCTTAAGCTGTCTTGAAGCATACGCGATCACCTTGTCTCGTTGCATAAGTACACAACCGAGACCAAGGTTTGAAGCATCACAGTAGACAATGAAATCATCACTGCCTTCTAGAAGGCTAAGGATAGGGGATTTGCATAACTTCTGTTTAAGAAGTTGAAATGCATCTTCTTGTTTCTGTCCCCATATAAAGGCTTGACTTTTCTGAGTCAAAGTGGTAAGTGGCAAGGCAATCTTGGAAAAATTAGAAATGAATCTTCTGTAATAGCCCGCCAGACCCAGAAATGAACGAATCTCTGTTGGAGTAGATGGAGTAGTCCAGTTCTTAATCGCCTCAATCTTGGCTGGATCTACATGTATCCCATCTTTGTTTATGACATGTCCTAAGAAGTGAACCTCCTTTAGCCAAAATTCACACTTTGAGAATTTAGCATAAAGTTGTTCTTCTCTTAGTAATTCTAGGACTTTCCTCAAATGATTTTCATGCTCTTGTTCCGTCTTTGAATAGATCAGTATATCATCAATGAAGACAATAACAAACTGATCTAAATATGGCCTACAGACTCGATTCATCAGGTCCATGAACACTGCAGGTGCATTAGTCAGCCCAAATGGCATAACCACAAACTCATAGTGTCCATATCGAGTCCTAAACGCAGTCTTTGGTATATCCTCATCATTTACTCGTAACCGATGATACCCGGACCGTAAGTCAATCTTAGAGAAGCAAGTTGCTCCCTGTAATTGATCAAACAGATCATCGATCCTGGGCAGAGGATATCTATTCTTGATTGTCAATTTGTTCAGCTCACGATAATCGATGCACATACGAAATGAACCGTCTTTCTTCTTGACAAAGAGAACCGGAGCTCCCCATGGAGAGAAACTCGGTCTTATGAATCCCTTGTCTAGAAGTTCTTGAAGTTGACTAGACAGTTCTTGCATCTCAGATGGTGCTAATCGATATGGTGACTTCGCCACTGGGTTTGCTCCAGGGACGAGATTGATTCTAAATTCCACTTGCCGGACTGGTGGTAGTCCAGGCAAGTCTTCTGGAAATACATCCGAATAATCTCTGATGACTGGGACGTCTCTAACTGCTTTCTTATCAGGTTTCTTTTCTGCCACGTGAGCTAGGAATGCAAAGTATTTCTTCCTCAAATACTTCCTAGCCTTGATGCAGGATACAATCTTCAATCTGCGGCAGGGTTTCTCGCCATAGATTCTCATCGTTCCGCCGGACGGTAAAGGAATTCGAATAAGTTTCTCCGAACATACAATTTCGGCATTGTTTTTGGATAACCAATCCATTCATATCACGACTTCGAAACTTCTGAGTGTCATAGGAATAAGATCGATGAGAAAAAGATGGTCGTTTAATCTTAACTCACAACCATGAATAGAATCTACAAGTATGGTGTTACCATCAGCTACTTCTACCGTATAGGGATCAGTAAGTATAGATGGTTCTATGTTAAGCAAAGAAGCAGTATGGGCAGAGATAAAGCTTTTATCAGCACCAATATTAATTATGATAGAAACGTAATGATCATTAATGAGAAATGTATCCGTGACAACTGCTGGCTCCTCGCGTGCTTCGGCAGCTCCGATAACAAAGGCACGAGCAGTAGTAGTAGTGTTGTTGAGTTTTGGACACTGATTTCTGAAGTGTCCTTCTGCCCTACAGTTATAACAGGCCCTTCCACCTGTAGTAGTAGCAGTTGTAGCAGTAGCAAGATGAGCAGATCGACAAGTAGCTGCTAAGTGTCCCATTCGCCCACACTTAAGACACTTTTTGCATGGAGTATTAGGTAGGTGATGGTATTGGCATTTGGTGCACAGTGGGTACGTGCCAGTATAAAGTTTTCTGGCATTAGCAGGTTGTGGCATAGCAGTAATAGGTGTGGCATGAGTAGGTGTAACTGCAGTCAGGGCTGCAAAGTTCTTGATTGTCTTTTGCTTCTTCTTCTTGGGATGTTGTTGTTCAGGCTTCTTGCCTTCATCAATCTGTGCTCTCTTATACCCTTTTCGGGTGAGCACTCCAGACTTAACGTATTCTTCGGTAAGGCTAGCTCCAAGATGAATCGCTGCCTCCAGAGTAGTGGGGTTGTTCCCCATAACAGTTCCCCTAACAACTAGAGGTAAGCCTTCAATGTATTTCTCTATCCTGCGGGATAGAGGAGTAACCAAGGGTGGCACCAAAATGCACAACTCATGGAAACGAGTTGTATACTTAGCGTTTTCACCACTGTCTTGCACCAGATTCTACATCTCGACCTCCAGTTTGTTCAGCTCGTGTCGTGGACAAAACTTTTCCACAAGCAGATTCTTGAAACCATCCCACGGTAAGGCTAATGCAACTTTGCGTCCTCTGGTGTTCTTCTCAGAATTCCACCAGGTGAGTGCGCCTTTGTGAAAAGCGCTTGAGGCCATCTTGACCTTTAGATTTTCAGGACATCCAGTGAAGTCGAGAATATCTTCAATGCTTTCCAGCCATTGTAGTAGACCGGTAGCTCCTTCAGTACCAGAGTACTTAGGAGGCTTAGCATCATTGAACTGCTTGAAAGTGAAGTTAGCAGTTCCAGTGGTTGTAGCATTTGAGTTATGTGCTGAATCACTAGTACTTCCCCGAAGATTCTGGGTAATATGAGTGACCATGCCCGGAATGACATCTCTCATGTGTATAGCGATGGCTCGGGCAATCTTGTTGATCTCATCGTCGTAGCCACTTGTCGAACCCCCTCCGTTAAGATCACGTCGGGGAGGCATTCTACGAATAGAAGCCACAGGTGGGTCAGTAACAAGAAAGGATGCAATTGAATTTGCATGATAAAATTTAGTAATATATCCATACTACTAGTATTATCATTCAATTGTAATATGAGCATGTACACGTATAAGCAATTAGCTCATTAGCATACTTCTCATGTGAATGTGTATAACGTTCCATGATCTCACTCCACCAAACCTACACACTGACACTTTCCCAATATACCGAAGATAGCTTATATATAGGGCATACGAAAGGGTCAAGCAAACTGCCAGCCCAGACGCCATCCCACCACCGCTTCGATATACCACGATCATGTCCTTGCTAGCATTTGGCAACATGTTTGTACTTATTTCCAAATGTGTTCTATTGGTTAAGAATCCCATGATCTTTGATCAACTTGAACTATGATAGAATCCATGATTGAACTATGATTATGTTATGTGTGCACCTACTAACAGTTGTTAACATGTAGAACTAAGTCATATGAGTGCTCTACATTGTTATTGTTAAACTATGTTAGTAAGTACTAATGATGTAATCACTTAAGAATTTCACTTAAGGTTTACATTGAAAGAATGTTCACAACTTGATCGATTTACCATAATGTTTGGTTCATCCAAGTTTGAATTGCACTATGATTTGATTCACCAATGATTGTGTCTCCAATGTTTGTATCCCATGTGGTTGACTAATGTTCAATGTTCCCAGTTGCTCCCGAATCCTCACTTCAAATACGAACGCCGGATTCCCCCTAACATACTGAAATAAGCTTATATATAGGGTAAGCTCTCACCGACCCACCACTTACCTCAGCACGTCAGCGTTAATCTGCCGTTTGTACTTGGAGCTAAGATTCCAACTCTTGATTGATTATGATTGTTTCATGATCGCCTCTTGTACTATGGATATGATTATGACTGTGTAAACCATGGTTCTTAATTTACTTGAAATTAAAACCTTAGGTTTCTGTATATGTGTCCTAGGTTGATTTAACCTAGGTTCCCAATACTTACAGTATTGAGTAATATGATTTCCTGTGAGAACTTCAACTAAAGAATACTGTTACACAGATTCTAAGTTATAAAGTTCCTATGATAATGAACACCTGATAATGATAACATGACAAGGATTTCAAATCAAGATTCTAAATTAATAGATCTTGACCTCTGAATTCCTATGATAAACATGACAAGGATTTCAAATCAAGATTCTAAATTAATAGATCTTGACCTCTGAATTCCTATGATAAACATGACAAGGATTCCAAATCAAGATTCTAAATTAATAGATCTTGACCTTTGAATTCCTATGATATGACAAGGATTTCAAATCAAGATTCTAAATTTATAGATGTTGACCTTTGAATTCCTATAATGAACATGATGAGGTTTTAGATCAAAGATACACATCTTTGCCTCTAAATCCCATGACGAACTCTGATGGAGAATTCCATATCAAGGATACTAAGAATACAGATCCTTGCCTCTGGAATCCTATAATGAACTCTGTGTGAGAATTTCAGATCAAGGATACTAAGAATACAGATACTTGCCTCTGAAATCCTTAAATGAATACGTGTGAGAAATTTAATTCGGTTTCTAAAATTATAGAATTCCGATTCAAATTCCTTGACTCCATGTCTAATCTTAGAAAATATCCCTAAGATCTTTCAAGCTTAATGTAGACTTAATGCTCACTTAAGTTACTTAGATCCTAAGTATCCTCAAGTCTATAGCACTTAGTCCTATTGGGTAGCTTAGGTTATAGTCAAGGTCATTAAACATTGGGTTTTTCCTAGTTCTCTACAACCTTGGCTCTGATACCAACCTGTCACACCCCTGCGCCGTGTGCGGAATCCACGGCTCGGTGACGTATGAACAGTTGAATCATGCACAAGTATTGAATAAGAACAACCACAATGGATTACTAAGTTTCATAATGATTAGACAATTGTTTAGTTACAGCCAATCTATCTATCAAAAGAAAGACAACTACTGACCCAAAATATAGTTACAAAATAAGACTTCAAACAAGAAAATTAAACAATTAGGATTTAATGTGTTTCTAATCCATCCTAGCATGTTTCTTCATCTTGTTTTATCTTAGAATGGTCTCCTTAGTTGTCCCTGAGAATGTCTTAAACCTGATTACCTGAAACACGTGAAAAGTAACTGTCAACTACAGAAGTAGTTGGTGAGAACAATAGGTTTAACATATGAAATCATGAATTTTGTAATATAAGGCATAGGTATATTAAAGCAATAAATGAATTACATGGATGGGTTGTAACCCAAACTAACATCAGGTATGTCAAACGAGTGTAAACAGTCCAATCACTGTTTGCACGAAAACCAACATATAATCAAGTCCCAAACTACGTTTGGAGTCAGAAAATTAGTCAGCAACAATGAAAACCATACGTAACCGAAATCTGCAGTTAGTTTATAAAACAAATTTAAAAGCTAACTGCAGCAATCGGTCTGCCCAAATGTGTCCGCTTTCCCTTGTTGTGATCACCCAGTACTAACGCTAATGAATATGAAACCCGATGTGTTTATAAGTTTGTTTACAACGATGAACACCATGCTTTTGAACATTGCTTTAAGGTAGCGTGTTAATGCCTTATTTGATAACATGATTTGAAAAACTTGTTTAAGCACCATGAAATGAATCCTTTGTTTGAATACCATGAAATGAATCCTCTGTTTGAATACCATGAAATGAATCCCTTGTTTGATCACCATGAAAACCATTGTTTGAATATCATGTTGTGAATCCTTTGATTGTGTACATAAGACAGCGTCCTTGTATAACAACAAGGTTTATAAAAGATTAATTTCGAAAACACGAGTTTAGAGTAAAAGAGTTTATAGATTCCCTTTAAAAACAGTTGAGAAATCCCTTGTATTTCTAAGATGAACCTGTAATGTTTGTGAAGTAACATGAACCTATCTCATGAAATATGATTGAAGTAAAGTTATTTGATCACGTGTTCCACCCCAAAACAGTTGTAAAAACAGTAAAAAGAGGGGCTAGTGTTCTCACCTGTCTGCAGTAGACTCTGAACTATAACAATTAGCAAGTAGCAAACAGGACTCCTAACTGGTTCCTATATCATTGTAATCATACATAAGATATAAGATTTATAATTGTATAGCCCTTGATTCATTGATTGACTTGTGTTCTCTTGACCTTGATCTCATGATTATGATTGTCGTGTAAACTTGAAAGTTATGATTTGAGTCACATGATTGATCTTTGATTCATGAAAAGAGATGTCATGTTTCTTTTATGCACAATCTTATGCATAAAATGACAAGTGTATGTGAACTTGATAACCATTGATTAACATGTATTGTGAAAAGATGTTCAATTGTTTTAAATCTTTGTGATTGTGATTTGGCCTCATAATTAGGTTAAGTTATAACTTAACTCAATTAAGATCAAATCACAATTTACCTTGCGTTGTGGGCCACACTATGGGCCTTAAGCCCATAAACTATAATAGGCTTAAATAGAGGTCCATGTGCCTCTTAGGTTAACAAGTGCCAATTGGATGTAATATTGGGCCAATTGAATGTGGTGTTGGCCCAACAACATGTATATAGGCCTTGTAACACACCAAAGATAATATCACACCAATTAGAATCATAGTGGGCCGAATGGGATTGGATTGAGCCTAAAGGATTTGAGTTGGGCCAAACAATATATATGTAGGTCATGTAAGTTTCCAAGGCAATATTGGACCAACTTAAGATCATAATGGGCCAAAGCTATCACCATTGGGCTTTGTTGAACCTATGGGCCGATTACTTAATAGGATTTGGGCTGAATAGAATTGGGTTGGGCCGAAAGGGTTAGGGGCTGCAACCTTAGGCAGCGAACCTTTTAGGTTCAAAGGCCTAGGTTCGCCGATCATGAGGACACCTACAAGGTTTGGCCAAGATACCCAACATGGTTCGTCTGGGTTCGCGTAGGTGGGGTTCGCTGCATGGCCTCAACATGGTTCGTCTATGGTGGCCGAAGGTTTGTGGTTCTTGAATGTAAATAGTTCGCAAGGGTTCGTGAAGTCCTACTGCACGAGGGTTCGTCACCATGCACAGTTAGGGAAAACCTCTAAGGTTCGGCTGGTAACTCAACGAACCCTGAAATGGTTCGGCCATGTGCTGGACAACAAATAGGTTCGTTAGAGTTCATTCATGCATGAAGGTTCATGAAGCTGGTTATGGTTCGGTGATGACTCGGGAAGGTTCGTGATATGCTTGATGATTCAGAACAGGTTCGTGAGATCCCCCTAAGGGTTCGGCTGAAGGTCGACAAACCAGACAGTCTAGTGAACACCCCTTAGGGTTCGGCTAAGTGCTGATGAGGGTTCGTCCATGAACCTTCGAACGAACCTGTAACTTCTATCATCATCATCCTCGAAAAACAAATGGTTCCAGCTCTTTGTACACCATGTTAGTAACCCAGATCCACGTTCGAGTACTTGTGTTTCGAAACGAAAAGAAAATAGCGTGCTAAGGGTCGGGTTTCAAGCACATACGCACACAAAACCCTAAAATTCAGACTTTTCAAGCATCAGTACCTCAAGATTCTGTGGATAAACCTTCAGATCCCTTGTACTTCTGTGTAGAGGATGTCGAGAGCTACGCGTGGGCGCCAAGAACACCGAAATCCGTTGAGAAATGAAGGAGATACGCGCGTTTGAAGTCGGTTTTCTAGAGAGCGAGAGGGTAGACGGAAATCTTAGAGAGAGAAAGGGTTGGCTGATCATAAATGAAGGAAATGGCCTTCTTTAGGGCTTTTATAGCCCGTGTGGTATTCGGGTACGTTTCGGTCGCTCGGTTCGCGTTTCCGGAACGTAACGATTATTTTACGCGGTTTTAAATAAAAGAGTTGCTAACTCAATAAAATGATGAGAAATTAAATGAAATGCGAGGTGAAGTATCTCTCAGAATGTGCTTAGTTACAATCAATTTACCATCAGCTAGCTCTACTGTATATTCAACATCTAAGGGTGTTGGGGTTATGGCAAGTATCTCACTAAAGTCCTTAGATATAAAGCTTTTCTCAGCTCCAGTATCAAACAATACAGTAGCATAGTTATCGTTTAAGAGATACGTACCGGTTGCAAGGTTGGGATCCCTCCTGGCCTCCTTGGCCCCAATCACGAAGGCTCGTCCCCTCGCTCCATTGTTCCCGTTGTTGTTCGGTTGGTTGTTGTTCTTTTTCAGGTGCGGGCAATCCTTCTTGAAGTGCCCTGGTTTCCCACATTCGAAGCAACCCTTCGGTGCTTCAAGTTGTTGCTGTTGTTGTGGCTGCTGCGGGGTTTTTGTCATTAGTTCACCCCTGCAGTCTTTGGCTGCATGTCCCCCTTTTCCGCAGCGCTGACATTGGAAGCGGCCACATTGACCCGGTGCATGATGGAAGTTGCACTTGTGGCATTTGGGGTGTTTTCCAGCATAACCTCCTTGATTCTGGGTGGTTGGAATGGGTGGGGCATAAGCTTGGGTTGATCCAAACTTACGTTGCTGTGGTGGTGGTTGGAGAGTGGTTGGTTTGTTCTGGGTGTCATCCCATTTTCGTTTGCCCTTGTCGTTGGTTGTGGTCACAGCACCACGGGGTGGCAAGAGTCCTTGTGCAACCGCCGAGTCAGTGAGTTTGTGGGTAAGTCGTACGGCTTGTTGCATGGTAATGGGGTCAGCAGAGAGTACCATTCCCTGGATTTGAGGTGGCAATCCATCGATATATTTCTCTATGTGCTTGAAAGGTGGATTTGCCATCTCCGGGCACAGGTTTGCCAGTTCATAAGACCTGGCAGTGTAGGCCTCAACCTCGGAACCTATCATTTTGTGGTTCCAGAACTCCGTCTCAAGTTTCTGCACTTCACCGCGGGGACAGTATTCGCGGTTCAACATCTGCTTAAAATTTTCCCAAGGCAGAGCGTTGGCTGCATCAAGCCCTAGGTTTTGGACATTGGCGTTCCACCAAGTGAGGGCAGCTCCCTCGAACGTCCCTGCAGCGAACTTGACCCTGTCCTCGTTCCTGCAGTTGCTCATGGCGAAAGCTGATTCCGCCTTCTCGATCCATCGCAATAGTCCAACGGCTCCCTCAGTGCCGCTGAACGAGTGAGGTTTGCAGTCCAGAAACATCTTGAACGTGCAGAGAGGTGGGTTAGGATTTGCTCCTGGAATATGCAAAGAGTAGAGTTGGGTTAAGTATCGAGTGAGTGTATTGAATTGGAAACAAGTGATTGTGATGCGAGGTGAATATGAAAAGGATTCATCACCTTGGTTCAGTAGGTTTTGGTTACGGGCAGCTTCCCGTGCAGCAAGTACCTCCTCAACCCGTTCGTTGATGAGGGCGTTCAACTCAGCTTGAGTCAAGTTGATGTTTCCACGTCCGCCCGCATTCCTGCGTCCTCCACGTCTTCCAGCCATGATCTTCATAGCGAGAATACGTGTTAGTGTTTGACTAATGACTAATGTAGTGTGTGTGGTAGGCATTGTAAAGAAGTATGTAAAACTATCGGCTCTTGTCCGTCATGTGCAGTCACATACGGTGTTGATGGCGATATCATATAGTAAGTGTGTATACTAAGTGTGAGTGTAATCATGTATACCAGCATCACAATACTAAGCTCTATGTGTTGTGTGGAGACTAGTGGTTATAGACTAAGTTCACTAAATGCAAACCTAATTCGCAATAACCGGAGGCTCTGATACCAATCTGTCGCACCCCGAGAAATCCCGTCCCTTCCGGGGCGCGAGCGGCGGCAGGTTGTCAGGATCGCAGTCTCCGGTCACACAACATGCGAGACCTATATGTCTGATTTCTTACGTACATCCAATAATTTGGATAAAACAGTTTAGTAATATCAGAGTTGCGGAAATAAAGTACAAGTTAACAAGACAGTTTAATCATTCATAGTTGCGGAAGCGATTTAAGCTGATTAACATTACATAACAACCAAATGGTAATAAATGTTTGATAAACTAAGACACTTAAATAGATGCATGCGACCCCGGCCTAGCATCCTATTCCTGGTGCGCGTGCCTTAGTTACCTGAGAAAACATGCGAGAAAAATGTCAACACAATGGTTGGTGAGAGCACAGGTTTGTAATCAGCAGTAAACATCGAAATGTTTAAAGTAAAGTTTGCAGGTCTATTTTTCAATACAATGCAATATCAATTGATAGCTAGTCAATATGTTTTATATCATATGCGGGTTCGCAACCGAAGCTAACATGCTGCCTCCCGCCCTATCCATCCAAGATATGGCAAATGTTGTTTGGTCAATTATGCACTGTTCCGACCTCCAGTCGGGGTGGCCATACGGCTCGCAACAGTGGGGCTTGTCAGGCCCAAATAGTACTATTCAGAATTACCACGCTGAGCGCAACGCGCTATTAACGGTTCGAGGTGTGTTTAATGAGGACTTATCAGTTTGTGGATGAATACCACACATATGCATATATGATATTAGCATGTACAAAAATAACCAAAAGCGTGTAAGTTGTTCCAAAGTAGTTTGTATGCAATGTTTTCTCCCCCAAAGGTAGAAAATGTAAAAAGGGGCCGTGAACTCACCTTAGCGAAGTAAACAACGTAAGCGTAAGCTCCTGTGTAGTCAGGTAGTCAGTCACCGGCTACCTATATCGTATACTATACGTGAGTTCGTGTAAGTGATCGTGTTACGTGATCGATAACTCTCGGTCGATCATGTCTGTCCGTGTCGGTCTACATTGACCGTGTTTGACCGTGTGTGTCAACGACCCGTTGGTGAACCTTGTGTTGGTTGTGTTTTGTGAAACATTCGTGTTAGTGCTCGTTGTGTGCAAAACACGTAAGTCGCGTCTATGGACAACTTACCATTTATAGTAAGTTTCCATTTACAGCAAGTTCACAAGCATATTGATTTTAGAGTTCTAGCATGCTCATTGATCCTACGTGATCATGTTAACACATAGCACATCATCATACAAAGTTACATAAGTCGTTTACCACATGTTTGCACATAAAAGTTTCCTAAAATGGAAAGTTTCCATTTGTAGTATTCGTGACAACGGAAACCATCTAACTTAGTATCTAATCATCATACTACAACATAATAAGTCATCTAGCATGTTCGAATCACACATCATGTTCACAAATCGATTTTTGTAAAAATAAAGTTACTATAAATAGTAACTTTGTGGTTTTTGCATCAAGTGACCATCTTAATATTTCTAAACCAATTTTCATGTCACCAATCATCATAATAACCAATCTAACATCATTTAAACATGCAAACATGGTCCAATACATCATCTAGCAATATTTTGACCCGAAAAGTTACTAAATATAGTAACTATGTCAAAATGACTATAAACATTATCAAAATCACATTCTAAGTGTTCAAATCATCATCTTAACATCCTAATAGCAATTCCTCATACATGCATGTTCATCATTCTCACTAAATCATCATCTTGTAACTCAAAAGTTACTAAAAATAGAAATAATCATAAATAAACCATTTTAACATCATCTATTCATGAAATCATCATCCAATGTTATCAAGAAACATATCTATATACTCAAAATCACTCCAACCATCATGGATCATACATGCATGGCATTATAATGTCATAAATCATCATTTCAAGCATATAGGTTCATACTCATCACTTTAGATCATCATAAAACTCAATCTAAACATCATAGATCATCAAGAAATACATTTATATCATCAAACCCAGATTCAAACCACAAGAAATTCGTGCATTGTGATGGGTGGGTGCTTGTATGTGAGTGGATCTTCATGCATGTGGGTTTTTACCCATTGCATGTTCGATCTAACTATCAAGAAGCAAATAAAACTACCTTAGATGCTCTAGATCGCTGGAATGAAGTTGAATCAGGGATTTGGCAGCTCCAAGGGTGGCTGGAAATAAACTCTTAGTGGCTTCAAGTGGTGATGTGTTGATGGTGATGAGTTCCAAGCTTCCTTCTATACTCCAATGGCTTCCTAGGAGCTTCAAAGCTTCATCAATGGAGTTTTCTGGTGAAATGATGAAGAAACAGAGGTAGGAACTCGAGATGGAGGTGTTATGACCGAGAGAATAGGATTAGAATGATTAAAGTGAGATAGGTTGAGTGTAAATCTTATTTTTGCGATCTGTGCATGTCAGGCGTAACGCCTGGCGTGGGTTAAAGATGTTAGGCGTTACGCGCGGATGGATTTGTGTCCGGCTGAGTCCCTTGTCCCGCGCGCATCGCCTGAGATGGGTGTTTCGGGTCAGGCGTAGCGCCTGGCCCATATGTTAGGCCCACTAAGCCTGTTTTGTTGTTCTAGGCCCGTTCTCGCCCGTTTCTCGACTGTAGAACGTCGTTCGAGTGTCGTTTGGACTCTAATCGTCAATTATTAGCCATAATTGACTTGTGAAGTGCTTCGGTGTTTAGTTGTTGTGATGTTCACTGACGTTCGTGAGACTCGTGTGTGTTTCGGTAATTCCTCGAATTATCGATGATTGTTTGTGTTCGTGTCTAACGAAGTGTTTGCACGCTTGATTAATCCTAATCAACGTGTGATGCACAATTCAATAATTCCCCGAATTATTGTTTTGCGTTAGTGTTGTGTTTGCCACACTTGGTTTCCAAAACCAATGTGCAATGTACGATTCGATAGCTCCACGGACTATCGTTTCGCAGTAGTTTGTGTTCAGCTCATCTAATTAAACATAATTAAATGAAATGCAAGAAGTATGAGTGTGAAATGTAAAGAATACAAGAGTTGCAATTTACCTGCAATTGCCGGGTGTCACATCATCCCCTTGTTGAAAGAAATTTCGTCCCGAAATTTGATTGTTGTTGGTAGTGTTCGAGAAACAAGAGTGTTTGAGAAAATAAAAATTTTCTAGTTGTCACATCATCCCCTTGTTGAAAGGAATTTCGTCCCGAAATTTATTCGTTGTTGTCGACGCTCGACGTTGTCTGTTTGAAGAGATGGGGATATTTGCGCATCATCTGATCTTCACGTTCCCACGTGAATTCAGGTCCGCGTTTCGAGTTCCATCGAACCTTGACAATGGGTATCTTGCTCTGTTTGAGTTGTTTGACCTCACGGTCCATGATTTCTACCGGCTCTTCCACGAACCGTAGTTGTTCATCCACCTGGATCTCATCCAGTGGAACTATAAGTGTTTCATCTGATAAGCACTTTTTCAGGTTCGAAACATGAAATACGTTGTGAACTCCATCGAGTTCGGTTGGTAAGTTGAGTTGGTATGCCACTGGACCAATCCTTTTCAGGATCTCGAAGGGTCCAATATACCGTGGGTTCAATTTGCCTCGTTTTCCAAAACGAATGACGCCTTTCCATGGTGAGACTTTCAGAAGGACTTTATCTCCTACTTGAAATTCCAGAGGTTTTCGGCGTTTGTCGGCATAGCTCTTTTGACGATCACGAGCTGCTGCCATGCGGTTTCTGATTTGCACGATTTTCTCGGTTGTTTCATGCACAAGTTCCGGGCCAGTGAGCTGACTGTCGCCCACTTCCGCCCAACAGATAGGTGATCGACATTTCCTGCCATAGAGTGCCTCAAAAGGCGCTGCTTTGATGCTTGTGTGGTAGCTGTTGTTGTAGGAAAATTCTACCAACGGCAGGTGAGTTTCCCAACTATTTCCAAAATCCACTACGCACGCTCGTAGCATATCTTCAAGAGTTTGTATCGTACGTTCACTCTGGCCATCAGTTTGTGGGTGGTATGCTGTACTCATATCCAACCGCGTGCCAAGTGACTTTTGCAATGATTTCCAGAAGTTAGAAGTGAATCTGGCGTCTCGATCTGAAATGATGGAGATTGGCACTCCATGTCGTGAGACCACTTCTTTGACATAGATTCTGGCTAGTTTTTCCATCTTGTCGTTCTCCTTGATCGCGAGGAAATGTGCTGACTTAGTTAGTCGGTCCACAATCACCCATATTGTGTCACACCCACTTGGGGTACGGGGTAATTTGGTGATGAAATCCATGGATATTTGTTCCCATTTCCACATGGGGATCTCAGGTTGTGTGAGTAATCCAGATGGTTTCTGGTACTCGATCTTGACTTTCGCACACGTCAAGCATTTGCCCACGTAGGTGGCAATGTCGGCTTTCATATGTGGCCACCAGTAAAGTATCTTCAGATCATGATACATTTTATCAGATCCAGGGTGAATGGAATATCGGGATTTGTGAGCCTCGTCCATCACAAGGTCTCGTAGGTTTCCGTGGCGTGGAACCCAAACGCGTTCCATGAAATATTGTAAACCATCGTCCTTTGCTTTAAGGTGTTGCTCCATTCCCCTTAGTGATTCAGCCGCTAGATTTTCTGCCCTAAGTGCCTCCACTTGGGCAACGCGTATCTGCTCAGGAAGGTTGGGAAGGATGGTGAGTTGTAAAGCTCTTACCCTCTTGGGTTTCGATGTGTTTTTCCGGCTTAGGGCGTCGGCCACTACATTGGCCTTCCCCGGGTGATATTTGATAGCGCACTCATAGTCGTTTAAGAGCTCGAGCCAGCGACGCTGTCGCATGTTCAGTTCCTTCTGCTCGAATATGTGTTGGAGACTCTTGTGATCAGTGTATATCGTACACTTGGTACCATACAGGTAGTGTCTCCAGATCTTAAGTGCAAATACCACGGCTCCAAGTTCTAAGTCGTGAGTGGTGTAGTTCTTCTCGTGTGCTTTCAGTTGTCGAGAAGCATATGCGATCACCTTCTCTCGCTGCATCAGCACGCATCCGAGCCCTTGTATCGAGGCATCGCAATATACTACAAAGTCTTCCGTCCCATCGGGAAGGGATAGGATAGGTGCACTACAGAGCTTCTGCTTGAGAAGTTGGAATGCAGCTTCTTGTTTTTCAGTCCAGAGGTATTTCTTGTCCTTGTGGGTTAAGGCTGTGAGTGGTTGGGCTATCTTTGAAAATCCTTCGATAAATCGCCGATAATAGCCTGCCAAGCCTAGGAATTGTCGCACCTCAGTTGGGGTCTTTGGTGCTTCCCTGTTCTTGATTGCCTCTATCTTAGACTTATCCACATAAATCCCTTGTTCATTAACAACATGTCCCAAAAATTGGACTTCTCGGATCCAGAAGTCGCATTTTGAGAGTTTAGCGTACAGCTTCTCTTTTCGTAACAGTTCAAGAGTCAATTGAAGATGCTCTTTGTGTTCCTCCTGGGTTTTGGAATAAATGAGAATATCATCTATGAAGACAATGACGAACTTGTCGAGGTATGGTTTGCACACTCTATTCATGAGGTCCATGAATACTGCAGGTGCGTTTGTCAGCCCAAACGGCATGACCAGAAACTCGTAATGACCATACCGAGTGCGAAAAGCAGTCTTAGGGATATCCTCTTCCTGAATCCTTAGCTGATGATACCCAGATCGCAGATCGATCTTGGAGTAGTAACTCGATCCTTGTAGTTGATCGAACAGATCGTCGATCCGAGGTAAGGGGTATCGGTTCTTGATTGTTACTTTGTTTAACTCCCGGTAGTCGATGCACATACGAAACGTGCCATCCTTTTTCTTCACGAATAAGACCGGAGCTCCCCAAGGTGAGAAGCTTGGTCTAATGAAACCCTTGTCCAGCAACTCCTGGAGTTGAGTGGACAGTTCCTGCATCTCCGAAGGTGCAAGTCGATATGGTGCTCGTGCGATAGGTGCTGCTCCCGGCACAAGGTCTATGCGGAACTCCACTTGTCGAGGTGGTGGAAGTCCTGGTAGATCCTTCGGGAAAACGTCGGGATATTCGCATACGACTGGGATGTCTTCTATCCTTTTCTCCTCTTCAGTCTTGTCAGTGATAAGCGCCAATATGGCAGTGTATCCTTTTCGTAAGCATTTGTGAGCTTTCATGCACGAGATGATGTTCAGAGGAGTGTCACTCCTTTCGCCCTTGATGTCTAGAGTTTCTCCGCTAGGGAGAGGTATGCGCACAACCTTGTCGTGGCAAATGATTTCAGCCTGGTTTTTAGACAACCAATCCATGCCCACTACGACATCAAAACTGCCTAGTGTAACCGGCATGAGGTCAATCTTAAATTTATGGCCTGCTAGCTCTAAAGTGCATTCTCTCAGAATGTGCTTAGTTACAATCAATTTACCATCAGCTAGCTCTACTGTATATTCAACATCTAAGGGTGTTGGGGTTATGGCAAGTATCTCACTAAAGTCCTTAGATATAAAGCTTTTCTCAGCTCCAGTATCAAACAATACAGTAGCATAGTTATCGTTTAAGAGATACGTACCGGTTGCAAGGTTGGGATCCCTCCTGGCCTCCTTGGCCCCAATCACGAAGGCTCGTCCCCTCGCTCCATTGTTCCCGTTGTTGTTCGGTTGGTTGTTGTTCTTTTTCAGGTGCGGGCAATCCTTCTTGAAGTGCCCTGGTTTCCCACATTCGAAGCAACCCTTCGGTGCTTCAAGTTGTTGCTGTTGTTGTGGCTGCTGCGGGGTTTTTGTCATTAGTTCACCCCTGCAGTCTTTGGCTGCATGTCCCCCTTTTCCGCAGCGCTGACATTGGAAGCGGCCACATTGACCCGGTGCATGATGGAAGTTGCACTTGTGGCATTTGGGGTGTTTTCCAGCATAACCTCCTTGATTCTGGGTGGTTGGAATGGGTGGGGCATAAGCTTGGGTTGATCCAAACTTACGTTGCTGTGGTGGTGGTTGGAGAGTGGTTGGTTTGTTCTGGGTGTCATCCCATTTTCGTTTGCCCTTGTCGTTGGTTGTGGTCACAGCACCACGGGGTGGCAAGAGTCCTTGTGCAACCGCCGAGTCAGTGAGTTTGTGGGTAAGTCGTACGGCTTGTTGCATGGTAATGGGGTCAGCAGAGAGTACCATTCCCTGGATTTGAGGTGGCAATCCATCGATATATTTCTCTATGTGCTTGAAAGGTGGATTTGCCATCTCCGGGCACAGGTTTGCCAGTTCATAAGACCTGGCAGTGTAGGCCTCAACCTCGGAACCTATCATTTTGTGGTTCCAGAACTCCGTCTCAAGTTTCTGCACTTCACCGCGGGGACAGTATTCGCGGTTCAACATCTGCTTAAAATTTTCCCAAGGCAGAGCGTTGGCTGCATCAAGCCCTAGGTTTTGGACATTGGCGTTCCACCAAGTGAGGGCAGCTCCCTCGAACGTCCCTGCAGCGAACTTGACCCTGTCCTCGTTCCTGCAGTTGCTCATGGCGAAAGCTGATTCCGCCTTCTCGATCCATCGCAATAGTCCAACGGCTCCCTCAGTGCCGCTGAACGAGTGAGGTTTGCAGTCCAGAAACATCTTGAACGTGCAGAGAGGTGGGTTAGGATTTGCTCCTGGAATATGCAAAGAGTAGAGTTGGGTTAAGTATCGAGTGAGTGTATTGAATTGGAAACAAGTGATTGTGATGCGAGGTGAATATGAAAAGGATTCATCACCTTGGTTCAGTAGGTTTTGGTTACGGGCAGCTTCCCGTGCAGCAAGTACCTCCTCAACCCGTTCGTTGATGAGGGCGTTCAACTCAGCTTGAGTCAAGTTGATGTTTCCACGTCCGCCCGCATTCCTGCGTCCTCCACGTCTTCCAGCCATGATCTTCATAGCGAGAATACGTGTTAGTGTTTGACTAATGACTAATGTAGTGTGTGTGGTAGGCATTGTAAAGAAGTATGTAAAACTATCGGCTCTTGTCCGTCATGTGCAGTCACATACGGTGTTGATGGCGATATCATATAGTAAGTGTGTATACTAAGTGTGAGTGTAATCATGTATACCAGCATCACAATACTAAGCTCTATGTGTTGTGTGGAGACTAGTGGTTATAGACTAAGTTCACTAAATGCAAACCTAATTCGCAATAACCGGAGGCTCTGATACCAATCTGTCGCACCCCGAGAAATCCCGTCCCTTCCGGGGCGCGAGCGGCGGCAGGTTGTCAGGATCGCAGTCTCCGGTCACACAACATGCGAGACCTATATGTCTGATTTCTTACGTACATCCAATAATTTGGATAAAACAGTTTAGTAATATCAGAGTTGCGGAAATAAAGTACAAGTTAACAAGACAGTTTAATCATTCATAGTTGCGGAAGCGATTTAAGCTGATTAACATTACATAACAACCAAATGGTAATAAATGTTTGATAAACTAAGACACTTAAATAGATGCATGCGACCCCGGCCTAGCATCCTATTCCTGGTGCGCGTGCCTTAGTTACCTGAGAAAACATGCGAGAAAAATGTCAACACAATGGTTGGTGAGAGCACAGGTTTGTAATCAGCAGTAAACATCGAAATGTTTAAAGTAAAGTTTGCAGGTCTATTTTTCAATACAATGCAATATCAATTGATAGCTAGTCAATATGTTTTATATCATATGCGGGTTCGCAACCGAAGCTAACATGCTGCCTCCCGCCCTATCCATCCAAGATATGGCAAATGTTGTTTGGTCAATTATGCACTGTTCCGACCTCCAGTCGGGGTGGCCATACGGCTCGCAACAGTGGGGCTTGTCAGGCCCAAATAGTACTATTCAGAATTACCACGCTGAGCGCAACGCGCTATTAACGGTTCGAGGTGTGTTTAATGAGGACTTATCAGTTTGTGGATGAATACCACACATATGCATATATGATATTAGCATGTACAAAAATAACCAAAAGCGTGTAAGTTGTTCCAAAGTAGTTTGTATGCAATGTTTTCTCCCCCAAAGGTAGAAAATGTAAAAAGGGGCCGTGAACTCACCTTAGCGAAGTAAACAACGTAAGCGTAAGCTCCTGTGTAGTCAGGTAGTCAGTCACCGGCTACCTATATCGTATACTATACGTGAGTTCGTGTAAGTGATCGTGTTACGTGATCGATAACTCTCGGTCGATCATGTCTGTCCGTGTCGGTCTACATTGACCGTGTTTGACCGTGTGTGTCAACGACCCGTTGGTGAACCTTGTGTTGGTTGTGTTTTGTGAAACATTCGTGTTAGTGCTCGTTGTGTGCAAAACACGTAAGTCGCGTCTATGGACAACTTACCATTTATAGTAAGTTTCCATTTACAGCAAGTTCACAAGCATATTGATTTTAGAGTTCTAGCATGCTCATTGATCCTACGTGATCATGTTAACACATAGCACATCATCATACAAAGTTACATAAGTCGTTTACCACATGTTTGCACATAAAAGTTTCCTAAAATGGAAAGTTTCCATTTGTAGTATTCGTGACAACGGAAACCATCTAACTTAGTATCTAATCATCATACTACAACATAATAAGTCATCTAGCATGTTCGAATCACACATCATGTTCACAAATCGATTTTTGTAAAAATAAAGTTACTATAAATAGTAACTTTGTGGTTTTTGCATCAAGTGACCATCTTAATATTTCTAAACCAATTTTCATGTCACCAATCATCATAATAACCAATCTAACATCATTTAAACATGCAAACATGGTCCAATACATCATCTAGCAATATTTTGACCCGAAAAGTTACTAAATATAGTAACTATGTCAAAATGACTATAAACATTATCAAAATCACATTCTAAGTGTTCAAATCATCATCTTAACATCCTAATAGCAATTCCTCATACATGCATGTTCATCATTCTCACTAAATCATCATCTTGTAACTCAAAAGTTACTAAAAATAGAAATAATCATAAATAAACCATTTTAACATCATCTATTCATGAAATCATCATCCAATGTTATCAAGAAACATATCTATATACTCAAAATCACTCCAACCATCATGGATCATACATGCATGGCATTATAATGTCATAAATCATCATTTCAAGCATATAGGTTCATACTCATCACTTTAGATCATCATAAAACTCAATCTAAACATCATAGATCATCAAGAAATACATTTATATCATCAAACCCAGATTCAAACCACAAGAAATTCGTGCATTGTGATGGGTGGGTGCTTGTATGTGAGTGGATCTTCATGCATGTGGGTTTTTACCCATTGCATGTTCGATCTAACTATCAAGAAGCAAATAAAACTACCTTAGATGCTCTAGATCGCTGGAATGAAGTTGAATCAGGGATTTGGCAGCTCCAAGGGTGGCTGGAAATAAACTCTTAGTGGCTTCAAGTGGTGATGTGTTGATGGTGATGAGTTCCAAGCTTCCTTCTATACTCCAATGGCTTCCTAGGAGCTTCAAAGCTTCATCAATGGAGTTTTCTGGTGAAATGATGAAGAAACAGAGGTAGGAACTCGAGATGGAGGTGTTATGACCGAGAGAATAGGATTAGAATGATTAAAGTGAGATAGGTTGAGTGTAAATCTTATTTTTGCGATCTGTGCATGTCAGGCGTAACGCCTGGCGTGGGTTAAAGATGTTAGGCGTTACGCGCGGATGGATTTGTGTCCGGCTGAGTCCCTTGTCCCGCGCGCATCGCCTGAGATGGGTGTTTCGGGTCAGGCGTAGCGCCTGGCCCATATGTTAGGCCCACTAAGCCTGTTTTGTTGTTCTAGGCCCGTTCTCGCCCGTTTCTCGACTGTAGAACGTCGTTCGAGTGTCGTTTGGACTCTAATCGTCAATTATTAGCCATAATTGACTTGTGAAGTGCTTCGGTGTTTAGTTGTTGTGATGTTCACTGACGTTCGTGAGACTCGTGTGTGTTTCGGTAATTCCTCGAATTATCGATGATTGTTTGTGTTCGTGTCTAACGAAGTGTTTGCACGCTTGATTAATCCTAATCAACGTGTGATGCACAATTCAATAATTCCCCGAATTATTGTTTTGCGTTAGTGTTGTGTTTGCCACACTTGGTTTCCAAAACCAATGTGCAATGTACGATTCGATAGCTCCACGGACTATCGTTTCGCAGTAGTTTGTGTTCAGCTCATCTAATTAAACATAATTAAATGAAATGCAAGAAGTATGAGTGTGAAATGTAAAGAATACAAGAGTTGCAATTTACCTGCAATTGCCGGGTGTCACAGTATTTGCTATAAGTATCTGTGCTCGATATCAATCAAAACCTAATGTGTCACATCTGATTGCAGTCAAAAGAATTCTTCGTTATCTGAAGGATACACCAGACACCGGTCTGTGGTATCCTAAGGATGATAACTTTTCCTTCAATGCCTACAGTGACTCCAATTATGGAGGATGTAAGACATATGCGAAATCCACAACTGGAGGTGCACAATTTTTGGGAGAAAGATTAGTTTCTTGGCAGTGTAAAAAGCAAACATTTGTTGCTACTTCTACATGTGAGGCTGAGTATGTAGCGGCTGCCAGTTGTTGTTCAAAAGTTTAGTGGATACAACAACAGATGAGAGACTATGGTTTGAATTTTCTGACAACCCCAATTCATGTTGATAATGAGACTGCTATTGCTATAACAAAGAATCATGTGTATCATTCACGATCCAAACACATATATATTAGGTTTCATTTCATACGCGATTGCTATGAAAAGAAACTTATTGATGTGATGAAGATACATACAATGAGCAAAGAGTAGACCTTCTCACCAAGGCTTTTGATAAAAACCGTTTTGAATATTTGCTCAAATTAAATGGCATTCGGGTCATGGGTGAGGTTATTTTAAATCAACTTCCTTCATAATCAATTTTTATTGAATTAACATGAGATATTTTAATTTTTTTGTTTTGTGTTTTAGTTTTTAGGGGGAGAAAATTTTGAAAAGTACAAAAACATTTGAAAAATCAAAAACACAAACACATTAAAAAAATTTAAAATTTTGAGAAATTGATTCGACCAAGTGAGAAATGACAGTACATTGTTTGCAATTGGAAGCACATCTGTATCATACAAAAACCTAAACATAAAGAACATTTATAATTACATAGTATGATGTGTTGGTAGGTTTATAACTTAGTTAAGATGACATTAGACAAAATTTTGATTATGCTTTATAAGAAACAGATGCTTTAGAATACAGTACTTAGTTTTGTCCTTAATGAGTGGTGATTATTCTTACAAAATGTTTCTTGAACAAAAGTTAATTTACTAGTTTTGATCAACTGTTTATTTTTCAAAAAGAAATTCTAAATTTGTTTTTTTTCTTTTATTTTAGTTTAAAGCTGAAACATTCTTTGCGTATACTTACGTATCGACCTGATTGTTATAGCTTTAAACAATTCAAATTTGTTTTCTTGGTTCTGATTAAGATTTGGACAATCACTGCGTATATGAAAATATCGATCTGATTGTTAAAAGCTTAATCTTAATTTATTGTTTAGTTCATTTTCTGGATCATATGAGCATACGAAAGTATCAACCTTGATTCTAAGATTTTGAATAAATTCAAATTGTTTTACTTTTTGTAGTTTTTAAAAGAAATTCTATTTTGTTTTTACGTGAGCTAGTTAAAATCGAAGTAATTACTTTCAAGAACATTTGTGTTTGATTAGTTATTCACAAAACGTGGATGTGTTCAAGTAAATGGATATTATAACGTATTTGATGATTTTGTTTTTAATTGATATCTTAACTAAGTAATTAAACTTAAAGAGAATAAATATACTGACAATCATCTTTGAATTGTAACTTGCTAATAAGTATATTCATTAATTCAATCAGATGTGTTGATGATTGTAATACAATATGATCTCATGTATGCATGTTTCTCAAACAAAAAAAAATGTGATTGTTTTGTTAGTTTATATTTCAAAGTTAGATTTGTAATTTGTTTGTTCTAAAAATTTTAAAAATACAAAAAGATTTTTTGTTTTTATCTGATGTTAAATCAGTAATTTTTGATTATTTGTTTGCTTTTGAAACATTAAACATTGGTTTTGTTTGAAATTTTTAAAATAAAACTGAATTTAAAAAGATTTGCTTGAAGGTTCGTTTGTAAGTTTGTTGAATAGGTTCGTTGACCAGGTTCGTCTAACAGGTTCGTTTAATAGGTTTGTTCACAGGTTCGCCTGAGAGGTTTGTTGAACAGGTTCGTTCAAGAGGTTTTGAACAGGTTCGTCTGAGAGGTTTTAGACAGGTTCATTGGATAAGTTTGGTCAAAATTGGTCAAAGGTTCGTTCAAAGGTTTGTTAAAAGGTTCGTAAATAAATAGAGGTTTGTGTGTGATACGTTCGTCACTTTCATCAGACTTCATTAGCGAACCTGCAAAAGAGATTTTTAGATTTTTAGATTTTTTCGATTTAGGATCTCAGAAACTTTATGCCAGATATCGTTTGATTCAGAATTGTCATGTGAACATTTATAGGTAAAAATTTTGAAGATTGACCGGCTAAATTGAGAGATTTGTTGATTTTTAGTTAGGTTTAGTCGAACTTGTTGTTTGGTATTAAAATCCGTTTAAATCTGAAGTCTGGACAAAATGTTTTCATTAATGTTGTTCATATGTGTTTGGCGAACCTTTGGATATAAATTTTGTGATCTAATTCTTAGATTTGAAAAGTTGATTTTAAAATGGATCAGGTTCGCTAATTGAACATAGGTTCGCTGGATTCTATAAGGTTTGTCTGAATTTTAAAGGTTCGGGCTGAACCTCTTTGTTTTAACCGAACCTTCTTTGGTTAATGGTTCGTTTGACTATTAGGTTCGTGATAAGACAAGGTTCGTTCATGAGAAGGTTCGGTCATATCAAGGTTCGTTGGTTTAAATAGGTTTGTCTAATCAAGAGGTTCGTCTAGGATTAGGTTCGGCACAGGGGTTCGCTGCTTTCAATACTTAGAATTTTTTATTATTTTTTAATTTTTGTTAATTTTGTTTTAATTTTGTTTTTTTTCTGATTGTAGAAATGGCGAATCTTACATTTAGAGATAAGCATAATCTATGTGCATATCTAGATCCTACGACAAAGAACGGCAAAGATTTCAGACCGATGATCGAGTTTTTGAGAAGATCAATAATCTATCATGCCATATCTAATTCCTGTCACATTTACAGATCTCATGTTCAAAGCTTGTTGATAGTGGATGTTCACGGCATATGACAGGAGAGATCAGTTTGTTGAAAGATTTTCGAGAGATGAACGGATGTTATGTTAACTTTGCAGGTGACAAAGGAGGTAAGATTACCGGGAGTGGTAGTTTGACTAATGGTAAAGTTTCCTTTGACAATGTGAATTACTACAAAGACTTAACTAATAATCTTTTGAGTGTGTCTCAGATACGTGATAAAGGTTACAAGGTTTTGTTTGACGAGAAGAAACGCTATGTGCTCAAACAAGGAATTCAAATTCCTGATGACTTGATTCTGATGACTGCAGACAGGTGTAAAGATCTGTATGTGTATTTGATACCACTGTTGATTTGGTTGAAACTGATCAGGATCGAATACGTAGTTCTACGAACTATCAACTATGTGCGGAATCCATAGTCAATATGTATGAATACAAAGAACACATGCATTTCAATAAACACCTCTTGTATTATCAACAAATGATTACAAGAAGACAATTCTCCCACAGAGAAAATACAGAGAATTTCTAACAGTCTGTACAAAGTTTTGAAAGTTCTCAAAAGTTCTGTCCAGATCTACAAACAAACCTGCTATTTATAGATACTGGACCAGCGAACCTTTTACTGCTAGCCGAACCTAAGGTTTGCCAGCCGAACCCTAAGGTTCGCTGGACGAACCCTTAATACCATTCAAAAGGTTCGCCGAACCTTTGACAGCCTATAGGTTCGCTAAACCTAACAACCACAATAGGTTCGCTGACATGCCAAGGTTCGTGGGCCGAACGAACCTTATGCAAATACTAGCCGAACCTTTTACAAAAACAAAATAAATACAACTTTTGAATAGCAAACAATTACAAACATGCACTAACAAAGCTTCTGGAACTTAGCAAGGTTGATTACTATTGATGAAGAGCATGTTATTGAGGCAAATATGCTTGGTGAAGCCATTCAGATTACTGAAGCTGACATTCGAAGGGTTCTACAATTCGGTGGAGAACCTGCAGGAATGACACTCATTCCTGAAAGGTGTATAAAGGGCTGCTTCATGAGGATTCGTTATTTTAGACTGTACAGTGAGAACTCCATAAAGAAAGGAAAACTTCCTCTACAGTACAAACTGCTGGCTCATGTGTTATTGCATTGTTTGAGCATGAGGAAGGGAACGTTTGATGAGCTCAGAGATTTGATGAGGTCTGCTATGGTGGCTTTGATATTGAACAAACCGTTCAATTTCTCAGCGATGATCTTCAGATATATGTCTGATCACATTACCAAAGCAAAGGATAGATTCTACATGTATCTCAGATTCATCCAGATGCTTATTGATGAGAGATTTCCTGAGCAGAACTTGCCCAGAGTTGTTGCTGATCTTCTTAAGCTTAAGCATATGACTGACTCAAGTCTTGGTCAGGTTAAGATTTATCAGAAGAGCAGCGATGATGTTTTGACTAAAGATTTAGTATGTCATTGTGCCAGAGCCAACTATGTAGCTCCTGATAATGATGCCTGGAGGCATGAAGATTCTAGTTCTGATAGTGAACTGTTCAGTGAAAATGATGATGAACAACAACAACCACCTCCTCCTCCTCCTAGACAACAAACAAGGAAGTCACGAGATCAGTCTTCACATAGTCAAGATCAAACTCAAGGACCAAGTGTAACTCCTTCTACATTGGTTCCTCTTCAAGTTATATTTCAAGGTCAACAAGGAGATCAAGTGCAACAAGAAGATACTTTTTCTGTTCATGTTGATGCTGAGAATGTTGAAGCTGATGATGAAGGTGAAAAATCTACAGAGTCTGAGTTTGAAATTGTTCAAGTTGGAAATAATTTGGTCAGAAGATTGAAGAAGAGACCTGCACAACAACAGAATGAAGAAGCCAGAGAAGAGGCAGCTGATCCAGATTTTAATGATGAAGAGCCTGAAACTTCAAGGAGAAAGAAAAAGAAAAGGATGGCAAAAATGCCTAAAAAGAAGAAGACAAGGACTCCTAGGATCATTGTATCATCTCCCGTGGTAGTTTCTACTTCACATGCTTCTGTTTATGTGTATACACCCATTTCTATTGCTTCAACAGTTCAAGCAGAAATTTCTACATCACCAGTTCACATGCAGACAGATTCTTTTGTGCAAACACCTGAGTTTGTGAATGTTGCTACCTTTGTTCCTTCTTTCATGGATGCTACAATAGTCACTACATCAGTTCAAGCAACAACTTTTCAAGCCGCTTCTTCTTCAAGAGGAGAGTCTTTATTTCAAGGTTTAGATGACTTGGATCTAATTTTTTCTATAGGTTATGATGATTCTGAGATTAGAAGAAGGATATCTATTTTGTCAAAAGAGTTTGACTTGTATAAGATGGAAAAGAAGAAGTTGTTGACTGAAAGGATTAGTTCTTTGGAAACTCTGACTGCTCAACAAAGGGTTGATATTAATGTTTTGAAGAAGGAAAATCAAGACTTGAAGAAAAAGATTGATGATATTCAAGTAAAGGATAATCAAGCTGAGTTTGCTGGTGATATTTTTGAACCAGTATTTGTGGATATTGATGATGATGAAGAGGAAGATAAGAAGATTGATTATGAGAATTCAGATGTTGATGAACATTGAAGCTTTAATGCTTATTTTGATGATGAAGAAGATGATGGTGATGTGAATGGTGTAGGTAGCTCAGGTGGATTGAATTCCAGGACTGGTGCCATAGTGATATAATCCTTCCAAGACTTCATTTGATGCTATTCCTATTTCAGTTGTTTCTTCTGATAAGGCTAAAAATTGTAAAGATGTTGAACTTGAAGATTTAACTGATATGGAATATCCAAAGAAGATTATTGATTATTCTTTGCCTACTTTTCTTGATATGTTTAAACAACATTCTGATATTCATTTGCAGAGAATATTTGTTGAAATATCTGAAGAGAAAGACTTGGAGGAAGGAGAAATTGTTGGTGGTTATTCAGGGAATGACTTTTATGATATGTTTGAAGTTGATTCAGATCAAGTATTTTATTTTGAACAAGATCATCAGCTAGAGTTATTTGATTTTGAACAAGATGATCCAATGGATGAAAATTTGTATAATCTACAAACGTTGAAGAAGATATTTGATTTAAAAGTTCAAAGAGGTGTTCCAAAAACATCAATGGCTCAGATGAAAGAAAAGACTTACATAGAGTTGTGGAAGGAGAATCAAGATGAAAGCTAGTATATAGTTGATCACTTGTATATTTTTAAGCAAATGATTGAAGAGATAGAAGAAAAAGTTCAAGAAGACCAAGCTAAACAATTCACAAGATTCAAGATTGGATCTAAGTCAAAGATGCAAGGAAGAATTGTTAGCTATGGTTATTTTCACAACATTCCAGGAAGCATAAAGGATAAAGGATGTTATGTAGTCAAAATGACTGATGGATGCCAATATTTTGGAAAAGCATTAGATATGATGTCCTTACCATCTTTTGAGTGTATGCAATTATCTCTTTTAAAGATGATAAAGCCCATTCAGACTAAACATAATGATACATTTGAGAAGCTATTGAAAAAAGAGGCTAAGGATGGGTGGAGTTTGTTGAGTCCACAAGTAAACGATAAGTTGCTTGGATATTCAAAGCCTAAAGATTTTACAAGACCAAGGTGGAGGAGGATAGAACATAATTGGAATCCTTATTTTAAGTTATGGTTCTATGATGAAAATACATTTGAAGCTATTATTTAGTTAAGACAAGAAGAGAAATGGAGGGTGATTAGGATGTTGGATCCTGTATGGATAGTTAACTGTTCAAAAGAAGATATTGATTTGCTGAATGTAGCTGAGATATTTGCTGGTGATAGATATCATGATGTTGGGATTAGTTACAAAGACATGGCAGTTCAGTTTCAAACAATTGCTCAGATGTGTTATACTCTAGGTATACATTCTGGATGTAGATGGGAAGATGTCAATTACTTGTATGTTGAGCTGATGGAAGTACAACAAGAGATTGATGATAGAGATGCTAAGCTGGAAGCTGAAAGGTTATCTAAGATTCCAAGATCTGTTGTTATTCGTGTTGTTGATAATGTGTGTGGAGAAACAAGTGGAGTTTCAAGTGAAGACTGAAGACGAAGATTGAAGATTTTAATAGCAACTATTAAGGGGGAGTTTGTTAGTACATATTTGTAATAGGTTGCTTATCAAAGCATGTAAATTATAGAAAGTTAGTTAAGGTTTGGCTGAGGTTCGTCTGGCCCACGAACCTTAGCAGGTTCGGTGAACCTATTAGGTTTGGCTGTCTAGGTTCGTCCAGCGAACCTCAAGGTTCGGCTGGCGAACCTAAGGGTTCGGCTAGAATAGGTTTGGCTGACAGTCTGTATATATTGGAGGTTTGTCTGATTTTGTCATAATTCTTGGAAATTTTCTATGTATTCTCTCTGTGTGAGATTTCTCAGTGTGAGATTGTATTTCATTGTAATCAGTTCAGATTGATTAATGAAATGAAGATGATTATTGGAATGCTTGTTATTCTTTGATTCATATAGATCAAATATAGATTCCGCATATATTTGATTGTTCATAGGATTCCGTTATACAATCAAGATCAACATCTGTAGATTAGATAAACGATGAGTCATAAGCATGAAATGATCGAAAAACGGATCGAAACGATGAAATTGGGCCTATTGGGCTTGTCTGGAGTTCCAGGCGGTACGCGCTGGAAAGGAAGAGAAGCTTCGGATGCGAGGCTATCACGCGGTACGCCTGGCCTCAGTGAGCAACGCCAGGCGGTACGCCTGACAGACCCAGATAGCAAAAATGGATTTACACTCAACCTATCTCACTTTTAATCATTCTAATCCTATTTCTCGGGCATAACACCTCTATCTCGAGTTTTACCCCTGTTTCTTCATCATTTCACCAGCAAAACCTCCATTGATAAGCTTGGAAGCCATTGTTGAAGCTTTTTGAAGGTTTGAAGCTTGGAAGTGAAGCTTGGAAGCTTGTTTACATCAACACCATCACTTGAACCTCCTAAGAAATCATTCGCAGCCACTTTTGGAGCTGCCAAATCCCTGATCCAACTTCATCTCAGTGGTTTAGAGCATCTAAGGTAGTTTTACATGTTTATTAATGGTTAGATCGTACATGCAAGGGCTAAAAGCCCACATGCTAGTGTATTTGGTCACATGCAACTCCGATCCGCTCACATGTACGAATTTTTAATGGGTCTAGAGTGTTTATGGATATATTTTGAATGAGATTGATGATAGAAACCATCTAGGATTGGGTTTTGTTGATTTGATGATGATATTATGCAACTTACTATATTAGGAAGCTTTTTAGTTGCACGTTGGCGATTTGTGATGATCTAGACATGTTAGACGTGTCTAGATGTTGTCAAATGTATGTTGAAGTGTTTAGAAACACATTTGGGTATTTGACTTATGAAAATACGATTTTTCGATAAACTTGCTATATAAGGAAACCTTATTTGGGCAAAATGCCATAAATGGCGATTTATGCGCAAACGAGATGTTTTATGTATTTAAACGTGTTTTACAAACATACTAGAAGTATTGATTTTATGAAATGGGATTTCATAACTATAATTTCCAAAAATAGAAAATTTCCAAATATGGAAATTTCCCCCGAAACGGAAACGTTACGATTTTCGAAACATGACTTATGCAAAAACATCACGATTAGAGTCATAGGATGCATGTAGATGTCCTACTTGTATTTATGACACCAACGAGCTTAACAAAACAAACGTGTCACCAACGATTCGTCGAGTCAACACAAGTCAACACGCACACACTCGGTTGAACACACCAACACTTGGAGTTGTATGGGATACAAGACACCACAAAACACATACTCACACCTATATGGTTATAGGTGCTTACTAGCAGGGTTGCTAGCATTCGCAAGACACGAACATATACACACGGGAACTACTTTATCAGGTGAGTTCACGGCCCCTTTTTCTATTTTCTACCTTTGGGGGAGAAAACATTGCATACAAACTGTTTTTGAACAACAACATACTTTTGGTTACATTTGTACATGCTAATATCACGTATATGCATATGTGTGGCACTCATCCACAAAACTGATAAGTCCTCATTAAACACATCTCGAACCGTTAATAGCGCGTAGCGCATAGCACGGTAATTCTGAATAGTACTATTTGGGCCTGACAAGCCCCACTGTTGCGCGCCGTATGGCTACCCTGACTGGAGGTCGGAATAGTGCATAATTAACCAAACAACATTGTCATATATTGTTGGATGGATATGGCGGGAGGTAGCATGTTAGCTTCGGTTGCGTCAACTTGGTCGTTCCACCAAGTCAAGGCTCGCTTGTTGAATGTTCCAGCAGAGTAGCGAATCTTGTGATGCTCTGGACAACTGCAGAGGTCCAGAGTGGCTTCAACCTTTTCTATACATTGGATCAGACCAATGGCTCCTTCATTACCGCTAAAACTAGGCGGCTTACATCCCATAAAGGACTTGTATGAATGGTTTGAGCACCACCAGTGTTCCCACTGGCTTCTCCTGACGAGTTACCAGTGTTGTTGATTTCATTACGGAGACGGTTGAACATCTCTGGTATCCCCTCCTTCATCTGATTAGTCATCTGACTGCTCAGTAGGGTCACCAAAGCGATAGTAGTAGGATCCAGAATCGGCGTTGTGCTCGGACCTGCTGGTAGATTGAGTGGAGGAGGAATAAATGGAGGATGAGGTGGAGGCAATAGAGGCATTGTAGGAGGTGAGTCAGAATGTGATGGAGTAGACGAATGTGGAGCCAAATCTTGTGGTGGTGGAGGTAACGAGGGAGTCTGTCTTCTCGGCGTCATTCTGATCATAACCAATAAAGTTATTGGTTAGTGCAATGATCGAATACACAAGACAATATGCAAGTAAAGTCTTAAGTCCTATGTTCTCTACATGCAGGGTCCCTAGGTTATAGTCTAGGCCAAACCGTTTAAACAAGTGACCTATATTTCTCTATAACCATGGCTCTGATACCAATCTGTCACACCCCGAGCTGGCGGGGTTGGATCGGAGTCCCCGTCGGGCGGAAGGTTCCCGGGGCGCGATATTGGGAGTGATAATCGTGATGATCAGATTGTTTACATTGCACATGATACAAATGAGAAAAATGCTAAACAGAATAGAATTACAAAGTTAAATTACATCAGTATCGTTTATAATTTAACAATGTAAATCTACCATAAACATCATAAAGTTTCTATCTTGTAACTATACAAGATATACAAAATAATTGTATAATGATGTTTCAAAAGTATGCAGGTCCAAAAATACTAAGTCTTTTATCTGAAGTCTAGGTCCAAAAGCATAAGCTTCTTAATTGACCTGTTCGTCACCTAAGAAGTCATGCAAAAAGACCAAGTCAACACATAGTTGGTGAGTTCACATCGTTTAGTAACTGAAAATGATTTGAAAACCTTCTTCGGTAAAGACCCTAACCTCATTAACACCACATGTAATATCCACATCGATATGCTTATGTATAGGGCATACCCCTGAGTCGAGCCTACAACCCGCCCAGACGCCGCCGTCCCACCACATACTAATACGCATATGACACCGTTGTTAATGATAATTAAGCATTTTTACCTACCATACACTTCCATTCCACTATAGTTCTAATGTACACTCAAAACATTTGTTTAACCCTTGGGTAACAACCTTAATCTCATTAACATCACATGTACATCCATATCAGCATGCTTATATATAGGGCATACCCCTGAGTCGAGCCTACAACCCGCCCAGACGCCGTCCCACCATATACTAATCCACATAGGACAATGTTGTTAATGATAATTAAGCATTTTACCCCTACCATTAACCCATCTTCAGTTCTTTGTTCCTGTAAATACAACGATTTGAGATCTCTGTGGATCCTTTGAGTTCATCACACAAGTATGATCAACCACAGCAATTGTACAAACAGAGAAATAAATGCTTAATTAAATAAATAAATAAACATTTAATAAAATCTAAATCCTAATGATTGGGCCTCGGTCATACTCGAGTAGACTAGTATAGCAATCAGGTACTTAGTAGTAAAGGAGATCTGTAAACCTCATCAAACATGTGACCTATAATCATCAGTCTAGCTAGGACATCTTTTGATATATAGGCTTTTATAGTTCTTTAGATTGTTAAATTATAAACAATACTGATGTAATTTAACTTTGTAATTTTATTCTATTTAGCAATTTTCATTTATATCATGTGCAATCTAAACAATCTGATCCTTATGATTATCACTCGCGATATCGCGCCCGGGGAACCTTCCGCCCGACGGGGACTCCGATCCAACCCCGCCGGCTCGGGGTGTGACACTAAAAATGAACGAAAAATAGGTCTTTACCTCGAATCAAGTGGATCTAAGCACCAATCTGTTGTACTTCTACGATCTACGTGTGAGGGTGGTCGTTTTGACACTAAGAACTCAAGATTTCATGAAGAATTGGCGGAGAAATCTTAGAGAGAGTGTGGGAGTTTTAGAGAGAGAAAGCTTGAGAGAGAGGGCTCCGAAAATTTTGAATGTGGCTGGTTTGTGGTGGTGGTTGTGGCTGTAAATGCCACAATAAATGAACCAAAATAAACCGGGTTCGTTCGGGTTCGTTCGGTTTGGCGTGGTTTCGCGTAGAAATGCCAGTTTCTCGTCGTTTTCGTGACGAAATGATTTGTTTTTAAAATAGAATTTATAAAATTATTTTAGGTTGTGATTCCTAATAAATTAACTAAATATCTCTTGTTTATTTTAAAATTTCGAAATAATTAACTTACAGTTTAAATTGAATCGCGTAGTTGTTGCGCGCGTTCGTTCAGATCGTCACCCGTACGAACACGACAATAACTATGCTTTTCAATATGGTTTTCTAATTATTGGACATCATTCAGAACGTTAAACTTTCAGATGTATTCGTACAGATCGTCACCTATACGAATAATCCGTCAGTTTAGCATTCACGTAACGACATCCGTTGTTGTTTTATTCTGTAAAGCCTCACATACGTTTATACATAATAAAAGCCTAACAAATAAACACATGATGGTTCTGTGTCGCCAGATAATTATCTGACTTACGAACCATTGTTCTGAACTTTGTTTTCAGAATTGATATCTGAATTTGTTCGTTGTTAACATGAAATGACACTGAAACATGAAATGAACATAACATAAAATGAAACACACATAGTTCGTACCTGATTACTGTTCATTTTACTGTAGAGATCACTGTTCCGGTACCAGTTCCGGCACTGATGTTACACTTCGGCCCATTAAACTTGGTTCGACCCACATTCCATTTGAATAAGGTGATCATTCGGTCTAAATGCAACAACTCGGCCCACATAAGTTAACTTGGAATAAACACATGAAATCTATTTCAACTAATTATATGCATGGGTTATGCAAACGAAAAACTACAAAGGTGATGGGATTGAGTGGGTTATATACTAAGTCTCATATCAAAATAACGATTTGAAGATAAACATATAACATAATGGCTTGTGAAAATAACAACTTGAGTGCTTAAGGAGGAGTACAATTGGTAACTAGCAAACGAGGCCTAATGATGACCAACACCACTACGTGTTAGCCAATTTAGAGTTAACGTACATACGCACACAAGTCACTACAACTTATACTTATGTGATACATACAACGTGAAATCAATACAGGATCTTGAAAACAACCATAAGAAGAATCAAGAGTGCGTGCATATTCTTGCTTATACTTGGTCAACCACTTCTAACACAAGGTGAGTTCATTTGTCCCTTTTCAAACATATTTGTTTTTACCTCAAGACTGAGAAGCATGTTATACATTTTAAACAATTATTGAAATGCTTATTAAATGCTTTTACACTTGTTCATGATCTTATACTGATGCTTAAGCTTGCAACTCTTGTTCTGGAAGCTAGGGACTAAGACTCAAACTATATGCTTGATGCTTATGCTATAAACTCAATGCTTAAACTACATGCTCGATGCGTATGCTATAAACTCTATGCTCAAACTATATGCCCAATGCTTATGCTATAAACCCAATGCTTAAACTATATGCTCGACGCTTATGCTATAAACTCTATGCTCAAACTATATGCCTGATGGTTATGCTATAAACTCAATGCTTAAACTATGTGCTCGATACTTATGCTATAAACTCTATGCTCAAGCTATATGCCTGAAGCTTATGCTATAAACTCAATGCTCAAACTATATGCTCGATGCTTATGCTATAAACTCTATGCTCAAACTATATGCTAATACTTGAAGCTAAATGCCCAAAGCTATGATTGTATGCTAAATGCTAAGCTTGTATCTATTCATGAGATACGTAATTGCTAAACATTGCTAGAGCAAAGCTTGTACCCATGCATGAGATTGGTGAAAGCTAAATTATGATTTGTGAAACAATTGCGTTTGTACACCTTACTCTAAAGCTAATCTACATGAATGCTAAAAACTTGTAAACTTTTAAACTGTACACTAAAGCTATGATGAAAATTGGATTGAATGGTAGTTAAAATGCTTAATTATCATTAACAACAATGTCATATGTGGTTTAGTATGTGGTGGGATGGCGTCTGGGCGGGTTGTAGGCTCGACCCTTTCGTATGCCCTATATATAAGCATACCGAATTGGATATTACATGTGATGTTAATGAGATTACGGTTGTTACCGAAAGAGGTTTGCTAAAGCTATTTTCAACTTTTAAACTATATGAACTCACCAACCATTGTGTTGACTTTGTTTTCTTACATGCTTACTCAGGTGATGCACAGGTTTAAGCTAAGGCTCGGGATTTCATGCTAGGATGCTCAGATAGAGGACCTAGTAGACTTTTGGAAAGCACATATTTTGTTATTGACGCGAGTCACTCTTGATATCTTGTACAGATACAAGATAGAAACATTTGACTATTTTGATAGGTTTACTTAATTAAATTACCGAACATTGATATTGTAATTTAACTTTGTAATCCTAGTTTAAGGCTTTATCGTGCTTTAGTTATTCTCAATGTTGATGCTATGTAAACAATCTGATCACACGATTATCACTTACGATATCGCGCCCCAAGAACTTTCCGCCCGGCAGGGAAGTCGATCCGTCCCGTCGGCTCGGGGTGTGACATAATGGTATCAGAGCTCAAGGTTATATAGAATGATAGGTCATGTACTTGAACGGTTGGGCCTAGACTATAACTTAGGGACCCTCATGTAGAGAACATAGGATTCATGTCTGTATTGCGTCTTCTGCATTCGATCACTGCAATAACCAATATTCGTTTGGTTATGATCAGAATGCCGCATAGAAGACAACCGACTCCACGACCAACTCCACAAAACTCAGCACCTCACTCAACGACACCTACACCACCTGATTCACCGCTACGGCCACCTTCACCTCCTCCACAAAACCCTCCTCCAAACCCGAATGATACACCAGCTCTCGATCCTGCTACCAGGGTTGTGCATAAAACAAAAAAAACCGACCCAAAACCCAAAAACCGAAAAATCCAACCCGAAAAAACCGAACCCAAATAGAAACCGACCCAAACCGAACCCAAATGGATTTTCAAAAGATAAAAACCGAAAAATCTGAACCCAAACGGGTTTAAAAATCGAAAAAACCGAAATTTCGGTTTTGGGTTTGGCTAAGCCAAAAACCGATCCATGCACACCCTACCTGCTACCGTTGCTTTGGCAACATTTCTGAGCAGTCAACTGACAAACCAACTGAAGGAGGTCATCCGAGATATGATCAACAGGACTCAAGGCCCCAGCAACAACTCTGGGCATACAACGGGGGAAGCTAGTGGAAACACTGGCACTACTTCAGACTGCTCCTACAAGTCATTTGTAGGATGCAAGCCTCCAAGTTTTACTAGGATTGAAGGAGCTGTTGGACTGATCCAATGGCTGGAAAAGATGGAGACCACCTTGAACATTAGTGGTTGTCCAGAACATCATAAAGTTCGCTATGCAACTGGGTCTTTTAGCAAGCGAGCTTTGACGTGGTGGAACTCCCAAATCAGAGCAAGAGGCAGAGATGAAGCGCTTGCCATGCCTTGGGCAGATTTCAAAATTCTTCTGAGAAACGAATTATGCCCGAAGCATGAACTACAGAAATTGGAAGTTGAGCTCTCAAACCATGTGATGAAGGGAGCTGATCACATGACCTTCACCACCCGCTATCATGTATTGGTAACTTTGGTGCCAGAGATGGTACCAACTCTAGAGAAGCTGATCGACATATATGTGGTAGGATTACCATCCTGCATTCAAAGCATTGTGCTGGCTGCAAACCCTGCTACTCTAAAGTCAGCTATTTCTCTATCAGCCAAACTCACTAACATAATGGTGAAGTCAGGAGTTTTGAAGAATGACACGGGGAAAGCTAAGGAAGACTCAACAAAGAAACCCGATCACCACCAAAAGAAAAGGCAAAACGTCGTCAAAAATTATGTGATGGCCGCTCCTCTGAGACAAGCTCCTGCAGTACGTGCTAATGCTGCACCTAAGAACTATGTTGTAGTGCATCCTCAGTGTACTCACTTCAAGTATCATCATTCTGCTACTGTGCAGTGTTGGAAGTGCACAAACTGTGGTCAATTTGGCCACTGGATTACGCAGTGCCGCACTCCCGCAACACAAGCTACCAACAATTCAGCTAGAGCATTACCTCCACCACCACCCCAGGCAACAACAACAACAACAATAGAGGATGTTATAACTATGGAGAAGTGGGTCACTTCTCCAGAGACTGCCCGAAGAGAGTGCAACAAGGAGCACAAGCACCTCGTGAAAGGGCTTTTGTTATCGGAGCCAATGCAGCACGCCAAGACCCTAATGTGGTCACTGGTACATTTCTTTTGCATGACTCTTCTGCATCTATTCTTTTTGACACTGGTGCAGACCAGAGTTTTATTTCATCTGATTTTGCACGTCAACTTAACCTTACTGAGGAAACTTTAGACTCCCCTTACATTATCGAAGTAGCAAATGGGAAACAAATCACTGTTAGCACTGTACTTAGGAACTGCCCACTTACACTCACTGATCACACATTTACGTTCGACTTACTACCGATGGAGTTGGGCAGTTTCGACATCATTGTTGGGATGGATTGGCCATCTCTCAATAGAGTGGAAATCATCTGTTCTGAAAAGCTACTTTGGATTCCATTGGCGAGTGATCGTGTATTGGAAGTTCGTGGGGATCAAGCAAAGCGAAGTGTCAAAATTATATCCTGCATAAAAGCGCGTAAGTGTCTACAGAAGAAATGTATTGATTTCTTGGCTCAGTTGGTGGAGAAGGAGAAAGACAAGAAAACGATACAAGACGTATCGATAGTAAAGGAATACCCGGAAGTGTTTCCTGAAGACCTACCCGGTCTGCCACCTGTGCGACCGGTAGATTTTCGCATTGATTTGATTCTTGGAGCAACACCTGTTGCTAAATCTCCTTACAGGCTAGCACCTTCGGAGATGCAGGAGTTGTCGAATCAACTGCAGGAGCTACTCGACAAAGGTTTCATCCGCCCGAACTACTCACCTTGGGGAGCTCCGGTTTTGTTCGTGAAGAAGAAGGATGGATCTTTTCGTATGTGCATAGAATGTAGGGAGCTAAACAAACTAACCATCAAGAATCGGTATATATTACCGAGGATTGATGATTTGTTTGATCAACTGCAAGGAGCACAGTACTTTTTGAAGATTGACTTGCGGTCTGGATACCACCAGCTCAGAGTTCAAGACGAAGACATACCAAAGACGGCGTTTCGTACCAGATACGGGCATTACGAGTTTATGGTGATGCCTTTTTGATTGACGAATGCACCTGCGGTTTTCATGGTTCTCATGAACCGAGTGTGTAAGCCGTATTTAGATCAATTTGTCATTGTATTCATTGACGACATACTGATCTATTCCAAAAGCAAAATAGAGCACGAGCAACATCTTAGAATGATCTTGGAACTATTGAAGGAGGAGAAACTCTATGCCAAATTCTCTAAGTGTGAATTTTGGTTAAAAGAGGTTCAATTCCTGGGTCATGTAGTTAACAGTGAGGGAATACATGTAGATCCTGCCAAGATCGAAGAAATAAAGAACTGGGACACTCCGAAGACACCGACGGAGATACGTTCTTTTCTCGGCTTAGCAGGCTAATATAGAATGTTTATCTCAAACTTTTCTAAGATAGCCCTGCCACTCACCAAGTTAACACAGAAAAGCGAGCCGTTTGTTTGGGAACAGAAGCAAGAAGATGCCTTTCAGACCTTGAAGCAAAAGCTGTGTGATGCTCCAATCCTATCTCTCCCAGACGGTGGTGATGACTTTGTAGTATACTGTGATGCATCCCATCAGGGACTCGGCTGTGTGTTGATGCAACGAGACAAAGTTATCATGTATGCATCGAGACAACTGAAGATTCATGAGAAGAACTACACTACTCATGATCTGGAACTGGGAGCAGTGATATTTGCCTTGATGATTTGGAGACATTACTTATATGGCACCAAGTGTACCATATTTACCGATCACAAGATTCTGCAGCACATATTCGATCTGAAGGAAGTCAACATGTGACAACGACGTTGGGTTGAACTTCTGAATGATTACGACTGTGTAATCAAGTACCATCCGGGCAAGGCAAACGTTGTAACTGATGCCTTGAGACGGAAAGAACGGGTCAAACCCTTGCACGTCAGATCAATGGGGATGACTGTGCAGAAAGCTTACACGACAACATTATCCAAGCACAACAAGAGACTATTGAATGAGGAAACCTGAAGAAAGAACTAGATTGTGGAGCAGAAAAGCAATTTGAAACAAAGTCTGATGGAATCAGCTACTACAAGGATCGTGTATGGATTCCTGTAGTGGATGAATTGAGAAAGCTTATCTTTGATGAAGCACATAAGACCAAGTACTCTGTGCATCCTGGTGCAAATAAAATGTACCAAGACTTACGGGCGTTTTATTGGTGGCCGGGTATGAAGAAAGATATAGCTGAGTACGTTGGTCGATGCCTTACGTGTGCCAAAGTGAAAGCAGAACACCAGAAACCGTCAGGTTTGCTGTTGCAGCCTGAAATTCCACTTTGGAAGTGGGAACAGATAGCTATGGACTTTGTTACCAAGCTACCCCGCACTTCTAGTGGACATGACACTATTTGGGTTATCATTGATCGATTAACCAAATCTACTCATTTCTTGCCAATGCGAGAGACTTACACGATGGATAAGCTAGCAAAACTCTACAACAATGAGATAGTGGTACGCCATGGTGTGCCATTGTCTATCATCTCAGATCGTGATAGCAAATTTACATCAATATTCTGGAAATCATTGCAGAAATCTCTAGGGACGCACTTAAACTTGAGTACAGCTTACCACCCACAAACGGATGGTCAGAGCGAACGTACTATACAGACCCTGGAGGACATGTTGAGAACTTGTGTTCTAGACTTCGGTGGGAATTGGGACTCTCATTTGCCACTGATCGAATTCTCCTACAACAACAGTTATCATAGTAGCATCGGATGTGCACCGTTCGAGGCTCTCTATGGTAGAAAATGTCGATCGCCGATCTGTTGATCTGAAGTGGGAGACAATCGAATAACCAGGCCAGAACTCATTCAAGAAACTACAGACAAAATTGCTCAGATACAACAAAGACTACAAGCAACCCGAAGCACACAAAAGAGCTATGCCGATAAGCGGTGCAAGCCGTTGGAATTCCAAGTGGGAGACCGTGTCATGTTGAAGGTATCCCCACGGAAAGGTGTAGTCCGTTTTGGAAAGAAAGGCAAACTAGCACCACGGTACGTGGGATCGTTCGAAATCTTCGAATGTATTGGTCCGGTGCCGTACAAACTAAAACTACCGGATGAACTTAGTGGTGTGCACGACGTGTTCCACGTCTCAAACTTGAAGAAATGCTTAGTTGATGAAAAGCTCGTCATACCAGTTGAAGAAATTCAATTGGCTGAACGTTTACACTTTGTTGAAGAACCTTTGGAGATTATGGATCGCAAGGTTAAAGAACTGAGGCGAAGCCGTATCCCGATTGTCAAGGTTCGATGGAACTCAAAGCATGGACCTGAGTTTACTTGGGAACGCGAAGATCACATGAAGTTAAGTATCCCCAACTGTTTACAGAGGAAGTCGTACCGGATAACGATTCTTAAATTTCGGGACGAAATTTCTCTAACAATGGGAGACTGTAACATCATTGCCGGACGCGTTGCCGGAACAGTGATCTCTATAGTAACTTGCACAGTGACGCAGGTACACACTACGTGAAACTATGTATATGCTATTGACACTTGATGCTTAACACAAAACTATTATGCGATTGTTCTGAAATCTGATTTAAACTTTATGGTTTAACAGTCAGAAACACATCAGACAACACTGAACTGACACACAAATGCTTGATTTAATGCTATTATGTATAAACGTATGCGAGGTTAAACAAAATAAAACCAGAACACATATCGATGCAGAATGCTAGACCGACGAATTATTCGTATAGGTGACGATCTGTACGAATAAATTGGAAAGTTTAACGTTCTGAAATAATGACTGAAAGTATAGAACAAGAATCAAAAAGCAAAACCATCGTCGTATTCGTTCGAGTGACGATTCGAACGAATACACGCGATGGTGACGCGTTCTGACGAAACGAAAACGAAAACGACACGGACGATAATAAAATTTAGAAAATTTAATATTAAACATCAGGAGTAGCATGTATCGATGGTTGTATATAAAATAATGATGCAATGGTAGTAGAGACAAAACTCTTGTCTGCCCCAGTATCAATTAAATAGAAAGATAATGGATGTTGACAACAAATGTACGTGAAATAACTGCTGGCTCTTCACGTGCTTCAGTGCCTTCGATGACAAAAGCACAAGGATTGGCAGCAGTGTTGTTGAGACGAGGGCATTGGTTTCTGAAATGCCCTTATGCCCCGCAGTTGTAGGAGCCCTCCCACCTGTGATAGCAGGAACTACTGTAGCTGTAGTAGCAACAAGATTTGTAGCGTGACACATTATTGCTAAGTGTAGGTACCTTCCACACTTTGTGCATTGTCGGCATGGAAGGGTAGGGAGATGGTGATAATGGCACTTAGTACAATGTGTTTACTGCTCAGGGTAAGCCTTTCTGGCTGCAGCAGTTTGAGGCATAGTGGTGATTAGAGTGGCTTGAATTGGAACAGTGGTAGTCCTTGCTGCATAATGCCTCACTTTCTTTCGTTTCTTCTTCTTGGTCAGATCAGGCTTTTTCACTTCGTCAGCCATAGCCCCTTTGTACCCTTCTCTGTGAAGTAGGCCAGCTTTGACATACTCCTGAGTTAAAGTGGCACTTAGATGAATAGTAGCCTCTAAGGTGGCAGGACTGCTTCCTATATCATTACTCCCAATCAGTAAGGATAATCCCTCAATGTATTTCTCTATCTTTCGAGATAGAGGAGTAACTATGTTTGGTACTAACAAACACAACTCATGAAATCGGGCTGTGTACTTGGTGTTCTCCCGGCTGTCTTGAGTGAGGCCCCACATTTCAGCTTCAAGCTTTTTCAATTCATGTTGTAGACCCCAATCAAAGACGAAGAGTGACAAAGTCAACCTGTGATGAGCTGAAGACCTGAATTTGACTATTTTCATGTACAGTTAATTTTGTGTACTTAGATTTTCGAGTACTCGAACCAATTTTCTTGTATAGGGTTCGAGTACTCCTAGAATAATATATATAGACGTATTTTATACTGTTCTAGGTTGGATTCCAGAGGCAAGTGCTCTCTAGACGTACTGAGGCACTGTTCTTGTGAACTACATGAAATACACAAAGAAAGCATTTTTCTATCTCTTCTTGTGATTCTAATATGGATTACTCACACTTTAGAGTCATTTGATGTTGATCGGAGCCTTAAATCTCGTGTCTTGAACAAATCTAGACCTACAACTGGTATCAGAGCCTTTGAGCTCTTTTCTACATCATGGTAAAAGCTTTTTTGTGCAAGTTTTACACTTTCTTGATCTTCTCTTTATCATCCAGCTGCTATTAAAATTTGGAGCTCTGAATCTTGAAGAATTTTTCTGTGGAAAATTTTCTAGTATTTTTGAGTTCGAAATTTCGAGATCTGATTTTCAGTAACAGTTTTTCGAGAATAGATTTTAGAGAACAGCTTTTCGAGTACTCATGTTTCAGTTCAATAGCCTTGGAAGAATTGTTTCTGTGTTTTTGGATTTCGAATACACACTTCGAGAATAAGTTTTCGAGAAAATCATTCTGAGCACTTGGATTTCAAGAACATATTTCGAGTACTTGGTTTTCGAGAACAGCTTATCGAGTACACTGCTTGGGATATAATTCAAATACAAGTTTTCGAATACTTGATCTTCGGGTAATATAATTCGAGTAGTCTTGGACCTTCGAGCTCAGCTTGGACTTCGTGCACTGCTTGGGATTTCGAATACTTGAGGATTTCGAGAATATAGACATAGAAAATGTTCTGTTCATCATGGCATCCAAAGATCTTAACAACTTATCCAACCTGCTGAACTTTGATAATGAGATTGGCACAAGAACTATGCCACCAAGGCTTGTGTCAGGAGACAACTTCCAAGACTGGAAATTCAGATTCCAGTCTTTCATCAAGTATACAGATCCAAAGTTATGGAGATCGATTGAGGAGGGGCCTTATGTGCGTATGTACCGGAGTGAATTAAATGGGCTAATTCCCAAAGATCCTGAGTTGCACAATGAAAACGACATCTTATTAAAAGAGAAGGATGACAAGGCATATGCCTTGATTACTATGGCGTTGTCAACTGATATGGCTCATGGATTCAAGGAGCACTAGGCCGCCAAACAACTCTGGGATGCGTTAGTGGAACGCTTTGAAAGGAATGAGGATATGAGAGAATGTTGCAAAGACATGTTGAGGCAAAGGTTCAACATGTTTAATCATGTTAAGGGACAGTCCCTAGAAGCCCAACTCAGCCGATTTACTTATCTGATGTCAGAGATGACTAATGCTGGGATTGAAATGTCAAAGGGAGAAGTTAACAAGAAACTCTTGAATTCACTAGCATACAACTAAAACTCTAACTGCACAACTATCAAGAGGACAAAGGATATGTACAAGACTTCTCTCAGTGAGTTGATCTCAATCATCAACTCATATGACATGGATGACAAACAAAGAGCACTTAATCATGCCAGTTCTATGGGCATTACTCCTGCATCTGAGAATGTTGCTCTCTTGTGTGCCATCAATTTTCAAGCATCTGGATCTCAGCATTGCCAGACCCCTTCATCTCAGTTTGTTCCTTTTGAGACTGTATTCATTTCCTTAGGGCAAATCAGTTTAGTGCCAATATCAGCCCGAAAAGTGAGGAGAACCTGATGCTGTTCAAGGCATTCGTGAACAGTTACAATGCTTTCATTGCTGTAGAATTGGCACCGCCAATCTCACTCAGGATAACTTGGAGCAGATTAACCCTGCTAATGTGGAAGAAATGGATAGCTCATTGCAGATTGCCATGGCAGTCTTTCGTGCGAAGAAGTTCATCAAAAAGTATGGCAGGAACATTTTTGGAAACAACCCGGGGAGGAAGCTAGGATTTGACATGTCAAAGCTGAGGTGCTACAATTGTGACCAGCCAGGTCACTTTGCTCGGGAATGTAAGTTGCCAATGGTGGTGGAGGCAGAGAAGAAGCCTCATGAGAAGGATGTAGTTGGAGAAGGAGCAAGCACATCCAAGGCATTGGTCACGCAAGAAACTGACTCCTATGACTGGAGTGACCAAGTTCAAGAGCTTGAGATGACTTTGAGCCATGCGTTAATGGCTGAGGTGGATGATAAGCGTAATGAGGCAACAGAAAATCTCTGCTCCACTTCTTGCATTGAGAAGGTTTTTTTATGTACTGTTCTAATAATGAGGACTTAATTAAGGAAGTCATCAAACATAAATATTTTAACTTTGAATTTCTTAAAAATGAGGCACTATTCAAAAGAATACTTGACGCTGAAAGGCGTAATATTTCACAAATAAAAGAACTTTTAAGTGACAAAGAGTCAAACTATCGGGACGCAAGGCATTAGATAGATGAACTATATTCAGAATTAGATCAGGTTAAAACTGAGTTGTCCAAAACTAAAATTCAAGGTGATAAATATGAGTATCCAAGTACCGCAGTGGCTAACATGATTGATTTTCAGTGTTGGAGAAAGGAGAAAATTGGGCTTGGTTTTACTGAGGTGAAACCTATTTTAACCATAACTACTCCATCATGCCCCATATCAACACCTCTATTGATGATCTGCTGTTGAAGTCAGACCGAAGGTTTGATTTCATCACTGGTTCTAATAAACCAGTGCCTCTTACAACTGATTCTATTGTGACTGACCTTAATGATTCTAACAGTTCTAAGGTTTGTGCAGAAAGTGTGAGTGTTTCAGGTTCAAGGGAGAAGAAGGTGGAAAGAAGTGCTACCAGGAGCACAGATTGTTAAACTTCACATAGCAAATCACATTTTGTTCCCATAGTTGATTTTGTTGGAAGATTTGAATCAATCACTACTAAACCTAATGCAATGATTAAGGATTTTAAGACTAAATATTAACAACAAAATTGTCTTAGCATCAGATCCTTCTCCTTTGACTGAGCAGGAAACACAGGTTCATTCCACAGTCACTCCTGAGGTGAGTTCAAAGTTAACTTTGAACGTTATGTTCCAAATGGGTCATTGGGACAAGCCTCCACAAGTTCTATCTCTGGTATGAGTGACTGTGATGTAAAACCATTTGACCCAAATGAGTTTCATGACAAAGTTTGCTGCTATGCATATGGATGACCAGGCCACATTGCTTGACGCTGTCTGCATCGAGCAACTGAACTCTTCTATGGGAAGAATCAGAAGGTCAAACCCAAGGCTAAACATGTTACAAAACCAATGAGGACTGATCAATCCTCCAAGTCTAGGGTAAAACCTCAGAAGGTAACTCAGGATCATCCCACTGCAAAGAAGGCCAAACCAGCAAAACAAAATCAATCTGGTTCTCATAAACAAAGATCAAATGTTTTAAAATCTAAAACTAAACAACATTGGAAAGGTAAGCCACATTTGAAACATCGAGTAAAACCAATTGATCATGAAGTGGTGTAAGCCCTATGAATGTCAGGGCTAAATCAGACAAGCCCAAAGGAATTATCAAGAAAGGACCTAATGTTCCACTAGTACCTAAATCTGTTATGATTTGGGTACCCATTTCTCATTAAATGTGTGTGTATGCAGGGACACCCAAATAAGCTGAAAAATGTTTCGTACGTGGATAGCGGTTGTTTTTGGTATATATGATTGGGGATTTTTCTTAGTTGCATGAAGTCACACCATTTAATGGAGCATATGTCTTGTTTGCTGGAGACAGGGGTGGAAAATCAGCATGAAGGGCACAGTTACAAATGGAACTCTAAGTTTTGAAGATGTGTACTTTGTTGAAGAACTCAACCACAGCTTGTTGAGTGTTTTTCAGATATGTGACAAGAGCTTTTCAACACACTTCACAAACAAAGGGTGTCTTATCTTAAAGCCCGAATTTATCGTCCAGATAAATGGATCTTGATAAGGACCCCGAGAATCAACAATGCCTATATCATCAACATGAATTCTTATTCATACACTGAAAACACCTTTTGTTTTCGACAGTACAGTGCAGCTCGTACACCTCACCAAAACGGTGTTGGTAAAAGAAGGAACATAACGCTTAACGAGGCTGCACCAACCATACTGTCAGAGTCTAAACTGTCAATATTCTTCTGGGCTGAAGCTGTTAACACAGCCAGTGTCACACCCCCAATTTCCAACTAACGGAATCAAACCGTTTGGGAACGTGACAAACCAGGATCTCAGATCATTAGACATAACGAAGACCTCTATATGAATTTCAAAACATACTTTGGTCTTAAAAACATAACATCAGAGTTTTCAAAAATTGCGGAAGCGTTTTAAAACCAGTAACAGTTGTAAAATGTAAATTACAATACAAAGTATCAAATGTTCAAATTCAAATATCCAAAATGTTTAAAATGCATGCGACTCTATCTCCTAGTCCATGCCAGTCTTTATTGCGCGCCTTAGCGTCATGAGAAAACATGTAAATCAAGTCAACACAAAGGTTGGTGCATAACACAGGTTTTAAGTATTCACAATGAACAGCAGTTTGAATATCAAGTTTGTAGATAACATAATCACACATGCACAGTCATGATAGCTAGTCATATAAACTATTTACATAAGTGGTCGACACCGAAGCTGACGAATTGCCATGCTATAGCATGTTTTTGCCTTGCCACTATTGTCTAGCACAACAATAGTAAAATGTGTTTGGTCAGTCAAACACCTGCGTAGATCCCATCTACCAGGTGAGGTTTGTCAAACCTAATAGATCTATTTCCAACTACCACGCTTTGCGCTACGGCAAACTAAACGGTTCGAGGTGTGTAAGGACTTTCAATTGCTATGTTGTCACATAATGTAAACAGCTAACTCATGCAAGTGATATGTATCTGAAAATAGTTTGTTGCACATGTTTTCTCCCCCAAAACAGTTTAAAATAAGAAAGGGGCCGTGTACGCACCTTTGATGATTGCAGAATGATCACACACTAAAAGCTCGTATAGGAAATCCTCCTACGAAGAATCTGTGGTTTAAACAATAACCTACAATTATTCGGAATGTCTTTTTGTGCTTGGAATCACATACGTGTCAACACACGTATGTTAGAGTGTTAGAAGTGTGCATGCGAAAATACGCGTGCCTTTGAACTCGTTTAAATAAAATCATCTAGTCGTCTATGATTTTATTTAATTAAACGTAATTATACGCGATTACGTTTTCGAGTTAAAATATAAATTTTCTTATACAATTGTATTCGGAATTGAATTCTGGTTCTAACGCAATTCGAACGAGTCGAATCGGAGTTAGAACGAAGAAGTTACGGCTAAAAAACCAAAGTTTGGTTTAAATATCAAAAACATGGCAGCCCCCGGTTTCGAACCCGGGACCTTCCACACACACACACAAGTGCATACCATCTGATCTAGCCCATCTTTTGTTAACCTATTCGATTCAAAATGTTTTTAAACATCACTGGGCCGGTTCCCCCTTTGTTATTCCTTAGCCGAACCAACTAGCCTCAATTGACCCACGATTCGAATCTGATCGACCCCAAAACCATAGGGGTTTTGCTTATTGTTTCTAATAGAGTTCCAGAATGATTTTAATTACATAGTTCCATCAAAAATGTATAGTTTTTGGTTAAAAACCCGGTAGTTCGAACCTTAGTTCAATCCTCAACCTAAAATCGTTCAATTCGATAATGTAAGTCCACCAACTCATAGGATTTTCATTGAGTAAGGGTTTTCGAAACTATCTGTAGAGATTAATTAGATTTTTAAACTCTTTTGCTTAGAAATCCCCAACCTCGTTTTTAAGTATGAACCCTAATTATAGAATTCAATCAATTCGATATTTAAACACGAAATACTCGTAGGTATTAGCTTATTCAGCACATTCTGAAACTTACCATGCTATTTAATTTAATTCTTAAACTCATTTGATCAAAAACCCCCAAAACCGTTTTGTTCTATAAACCCTAGAATTGAAATCATTAAATTCGTGTTTGCATCATAAAATTGGCATATCATTTAGCACATTCGAAGGTTTCTGAAACTATCTATACATATTAATTTGAATATAAAACTCATTTGTTTTGAAATCCCCAAATTGATCTTGATATGAACCCTAGTTAATCGAACTCTAACAAATCGATGTTTTTGCTAGAAATTGTTATATGATTCAGAGTAGTCGGCCATATTAGAGTGTGTGTGTGCCGATTTTTACCTGGTTGGACCTCGAATTGATGTTAATCGGCTTATGGCTTGAGTATCGGCCCTCCCCGATCGAATCCGTCTATCCAAGCCTTCTGGAAATCAATTGTTGTGTGTAGTAAACACTAAAGTGACCGATTATAGTGTGCAAGTGTTCAATTGTGAGAATTGCAATCGAATTTTACGGTTTTGATACACCCATGCAACGGTTACAACTTTTGATTGCCAAATGATTTAAATTCGATCATTACTCTTCTAATAACGTATGATTGCTGTTACATCTCACTAATCTGAGTTGATTGAAGAGTTAATCCCATTAATTTCAGTGTATTAACACTAATTTCGAATTCCCCCTTTGCATATGAACGAATTTTGACTTTTAGGAGTCAAACTTAATTATTATCACAACTTATAGACTAATCCTTGAAATTAAACACTTAGAACCTGATTTTTGATACTTCTTAATCCTTATAAATTATTCTGGATCAATAACGTATCACTTCGATTAATAAAACTGAACCAAAGATCCCGAATTACCACCAATTGATTCAATTGACATATTGTTGGGCTAAGTTAACCCATTTGAGCTTCTTGAATACAATTGGGCCTACATTTGTCTCATTGGGCCTACCTTGGGCCTACTTTGGCATTATTTGACCTACTTGGGCCTCATTGGGCCTTCCTTGCTTTCATTGGGCTTAACTTCTATTCAATTGGGCCTCAAAACTACTATTGGGCCTCATTGGCCTACCTTGGCCTTATTGGGCCTTCCATGACTTATTGGGCCTGTGATCTAACCATTTTCAGTTAACAGGGTTAATCCAAAAAGTCGGATTGTCACATCATCCCCTTGTTGAAGGAATTTTCGTCCCGAAAATTAGCAAGTGTTAGGAGTAGTTAGGAAACTACTTACGAGTTTAAATCGTACGTGTTAGTGTGATTTGATCATTCTGTGTGCTTGTGTGTACTTACACACATAGTCTAATGCTTGCAACATCACAACTCAATGTGATCGTTCAATGTGACTGTTTGCGTGTACACTAGTTAGTTCACCTAACTGTGACTGTTTGTGTTTGATCATACTGTGTTGTGTAACCTCACACATAGTGAGTGTCTGTGACTGTTTGTACTATGCAACCCCGCACATAGCAAAATGTGTGTAACCAATCATGTATGTACTACCATAACATGTAACATATGAAATGTAGCACATAAAATGTATAAAATGTAATGTAGCACAAATGTTTATAAACAAAACCAATTGAATAAAGTGTTTATGCTTACAGTTTGAAATTTTGCAGTGTTGATGTGTGAAGCATCACGTCATCCCCTTGTTAAAGGAAATTTCGTCCCGAAATTTAACGTGTGCTCTCAGTGTTAGCAGTAGCTGTTTTGAATAGATGAGGATACTTCTTCATCATTTGGTCTTCCCGTTCCCATGTGAATTCAGGACCACGTCTTGAATTCCATCGAACTTTGACTATCGGAATCTTGCTCTGCTTAAGTTGTTTGACCTCTCGGTCCATAATTTCTGCTGGTTCTTCAATGAATCGTAACTGTTCATCCACTTGTATTTCCTCCAATGGTACAATCAATGTCTCATCAGAAAGACATTTCTTTAAGTTCGATACGTGAAAGACATCATGAACTCCACTGAGTTCATCCGGTAGTTTAAGTTGATATGCAACCGGACCAATCCTTTTCAGGATCTCAAAAGGTCCTACGTAACGTGGACTAAGCTTTCCGCGTTTGCCGAATCGTATTACACCTTTCCAAGGTGATACCTTTAGAAGAACTCGGTCTCCTACTTGAAATTCTAACGGTTTTCGACGTTTGTCAGCATAACTCTTCTGTCGATCCCGAGCCGCTGCCATACGGTTCCGGATTTGAACTATCTTTTCTGTCGTCTCGTGTACCAGTTCAGGACCTGTTATCTGACTGTCACCAATTTCAGCCCAGCAAACTGGTGAACGACATTTGCGACCATACAAAGCTTCAAACGGTGCTGCTTGAATACTTGTATGATAACTATTGTTGTAAGAGAATTCCACTAACGGTAAATGATTCTCCCAGCTATCACCAAAATCAATTACACAAGCTCGTAACATATCCTCGAGCGTTTGAATCGTTCGTTCACTTTGACCATCGGTCTGTGGATGATAGGCGGTACTCATATCCAAGCGAGTCCCCAATGACTTATGAAGAGATTTCCAAAAGTTGGAAGTAAATCGGGCATCCCGATCTGATATAATAGAAATTGGCACGCCATGCCGTCCTACTACTTCCTTGATGTAAATGCGAGTCAGTTTCTCCATCTTATCAGTTTCCTTGATTGCTAAGAAGTGTGCAGATTTCGTTAATCGATCGACAATTACCCATATCGTATCACAACCAGTCGGTGTACGGGGCAACTTAGTAATGAAATCCATCGAAATCTGTTCCCACTTCCACATCGGTATCTCTGGTTGTTGCAGTAAGCCAGATGGCTTCTGATATTCAACTTTGACTTTCGAACAAGTCAAACATTTGCTAACGTACTTAGCAATATCAGCTTTCATGTGAGGCCACCAATACAGTGCCTTCAAATCATGATACATCTTGTCTGATCCTGGATGGACTGAATACCTGGACTTGTGTGCTTCATCCATCACGAGTTCCCTTAAACCTCCATACAAAGGTATCCAAAGTCGATTAATGAAATAACGAATTCCATCAGACTTAACATCCAGTTGTTCTTCCATTCCCCGTAAAGATTCCTGTACCAAGTTTTCCTTTTTCAAAGCTTCAATCTGAGCACTGCGTACCTTGTCAGGTAAGTCAGTATGTATTGTCATCATAAGTGCGCGAACCCGTCTTGTTCCCGTTGTATCTTTTCTGCTCAAAGCTTCAGCTACCACATTAGCTTTTCCCGGGTGATACTTAATCGCACACTCATAATCGTTCATCGTCGTTGTCTCATATTGAGTTCCTTCTGATCAAAGATATGTTGCAAACTCTTATGATCAGTATAAATAGTACACTTAGTTCCATACAAATAATGCCTCCAAATCTTCAAAGCAAAAACCACTGCTCCTAACTCCAAGTCATGAGTAGTGTAATTCTTTTCGTGCGTTCTTAGTTGTCTGGAAGCATAAGCAATCACTTTATCACGTTGCATCAATACACATCCCAAACCTTGTGCAGATGCATCACAATACACTATGAAGTCTTCCGTCCCTTCCGGTAAGGACAGAATCGGTGCGCTGCAAAGTTTATGTTTCAATAACTGGAATGCAGTTTCCTGTTTATCAGTCCAGTTATACTTCGTTCCCTTGTGCGTAAGAGCTGTAAGTGGTTGAGCGATCTTTGAGAAACCCTCAATGAATCGTCGATAATAACCCGCCAAACCAAGGAATTGTCGTACCTCGGTAGGGGTCTTTGGCGCTTCCCAATTCTTAATCGCTTCGATCTTCGCTGGATCAACATGTATACCCTTTTCATTAACTATATGCCCCAAAAATTGTACTTCTCGCATCCAAAAGTCACACTTCGAGAACTTAGCGTACAGTTGTTCCTGTTTCAGTAATTCCAATAGTAATCGAAGATGTTCAGCATGCTCTTCTTCAGACTGTGAATAGATGAGAATGTCATCAATGAAAACAATGACAAACTTATTAAGATAAGGTTTACAAACACGATTCATGAGATCCATGAATACAGCTGGAGCGTTTGTCAACCCAAATGGCATGACCAAGAACTCATAATGGCCATAGCGTGTTCTGAATGCTGTCTTTGGAATATCCTCCTCCTGGACTCTTAGTTGATGATAACCAGACCTGAGATCAATCTTCGAGTAGTAACTCGAACCTTGCAATTGATCGAACAGATCGTCAATCCTGGGTAACGGATACCGGTTCTTGATAGTAACCTTGTTCAATTCCCGGTAATCGATGCACATAAGGAAAGTCCCGTCCTTCTTCTTAACAAACAAAACTGGAGCTCCCCACGGTGAAAAACTAGGTCGTATGAAACCCTTATCCAACAACTCTTGCAATTGTGTGGATAACTCTTGCATCTCTGACGGTGCAAGTCGATAAGGCGCCCTAGCTATCGGTGCTGCATCTGGTGTAAGGTCGATTCGAAACTCCACCTGTCTGATAGGCGGTAATCCCGGCAAGTCTTCTGGAAACACTTCCGGAAATTCACAGACTACAGGTATATTTTCAATCTTCTTCTCAGCTACTGGCTTTTCAGTTATAAGTGCTATAACTGCCGTATGACCTTTCCGCAGACATTTGTGTGCTTTCATACAAGAGATGAGACGCAGTGGCGTACTGCTCTTCTCGCCTTGTACATATAATGTCTCTCCCTGCGGAAGAGGTATGCGAACAATCTTTTCATGGCATACGATTTCAGCCTGGTTTTTGGACAACCAGTCCATGCCAATAACCACATCAAAACTGCCTAAGGCAATAGGCATCAGATCAATCTCTAATGTTTGACCCATCAAATCAAGTATACATCCCTTAAAAATATTTTCCACTACGATCAACTTACCATCAGCTAATTCCACAGTGTATGGCAGTGGGACTAACATTTAGCAACTTAGCAAGTGAACTAGATACAAAACTCCGATCGGCACCAGTGTCAAATAACATAGAGGCATAGTGATTATTTAAGAGGAACGTACCCGTAACGATGTTGGGATCCTCCCGTGTCTGACGTCCTCCAATCACAAACGCCCTGCCTCTAGCACCATTGTTGTTGTTATTATTGTTGTTGTTGGTGCCATTACCATTACCATTGCCGTTGCCGTTGCCTGTTGCATTATTATTCTCCCCACTTTTCTTGAGTTGTGGGCAATCCTTCTTGAAGTGTCCCATCTTGCCACACTCATAACAACCCTTCTGTGCGTTGTTCTGGTTATTATTCTGGTTGTTGTGGTTGTTCTGCAGCTCCCCGCGACAATCCTTAGCCGCATGTCCAATCTTGCCACACCTCTGGCACCTAGCTCTATCACACTGATTACCTGCATGATGATAACCACACTTGTTGCACTTGGGGTGTTTACCAATATAACCCCCCGATGATGACGATTGCTGACCACTGTTTGAATTTTGGTAAGACTTGTTTGACTCTTGCTTCCGGTTTTGCTGATACGATTGTTGGTTGTTACCCTTGGAATTGTTACCTTCCCACTTTCTTTTATGATCTCCCACCTTGGTAGCAGATGTTCGTTTAGGCAGAGTCCCCTGTAATACTGCCTGATCAGTAAGCTGATGCGCTAAACGAACAGCTTGTTGGATGGTGGTGGGATTTGCTGAAGTAACCAACCCCTGAATCTGAGGCACTAGTCCTCCAATGTATCTTTCAATCCACTTGCTGGCTGGAGTAGCCATGTGTGGTAGCAGTCTGGCCAACTCATGTGACCTGGTCGTGTACTCTTCAATATTTGACCCCTCCATCTTGAGGTGCCAATATTCCTCTTCTAACTTCTGCATTTCACTGCGAGGACAGTACTCCTCTTGCAGTAAAGTTTTGAAGTCATTCCATGTTAAGGCATTTGCCTCACCCAACCCCAGAGTCTGAACATTTGAGTTCCACCAAGTTAATGCTGGACCCTCCAATGTTCCCGTTGCAAACTTCACTTTGCTCTCGTCAGGGCAGTTGCACATTTCAAACACAGACTCCACCTTTTCAATCCACCGAAGGAGTCCAATGGCCCCCTCCGACCCTTTGAAATTGTGTGGTTTACAGTCCAAGAACATCTTGAACGTGCAGACTTGTGAGTTAACCAATCCCCCAGCTGAACCCTGTGGCCTTGTGTTGTGTGTCTGAGCATACTGTGCGATTGCCTCGGCGACTCTGTTGTTAATTAGCTCGTTGAGCTCAGCAACTGTCATGTGAACGTTTCCCTCAGCCATTAGTTTCCTATTTACAAGAAGTGTTAGCATGCTTGCAAAGTCTAATGTAACATGTGTAAGTAAAACAACAAACACAACATATAATATAAATCAACACAACTGTTGGGACTAAATAATAGTTCTTCAATAGATAAAGATTTGATTTGAGTACAATACTTTTGAAATAAAACATAACTTTTCAAACTACTAATGTAGGAACACAACCCCTTCCTAATAAGTTTAAACAAAACAAATAAAGAGAAAGAAAAAATCAATCATCCTCAACGGTGGATTCAGGATCGGAATCAACAACTGGTGCTGGTTCCTCCTCCTCCTCCTCTTCATCCTCTTCCTCATTCTCAGAGGCCACTAAATCCTCTAAGGCTTCTATCCTGCCCTCCAAGAACTCAGCTCGGTTCTCTGAAGCTTCGAGACGATCAATCAAGTTAATCATCTCATTCCGCATATCATGAACCAGATGAGCAAGTTCCTCTTGCCTCTCATTAGCATCCCATTGTTCCTGAGAGTGTTGTGCGATCCTATCTTCTACCTCGTACAAATCCTCGCTCAGTTTGGCGATCTCCTCAGCGTCCGTCCTTTGCCTCTTAGGCTCAGGAGCATCTAGTACTGGTGGTGGATGTGTAGAAGGTCCCTCAGCAGGGATCTGCTGAGTGCCCTCCACTGGCTCCTCCTCCGGATCCTCATCCGGGTCCTCATCTGGATCCTCCTCGGGATCCTCGTCTGGATCCTCCTCCGGATCTGAGTCATCCATCTCATATGGTGGAGGAGATGGAGTAGGTGGTGGTGGTGATGATGGTGGTGCTGGAACTATCGGTTCCTCGTCCTCGGAATCATCAATGTAAATGTAAGGTACTGATGATGATGCCATTCCTGTTACATAATACCATATGTAAGTGCAGTGCCATGGAATGTGTAAGCAAGTCAATTACATAAAGTCATATGTAATTTCTAAGTAATGTGTGTAAACATATGTGTCTAATGTCTAACAGTCATAGTCTAAGTCTACAAATGCAAACCTAGTTCGCTATAACCTGGCTCTGATACCAATCTGTCACACCCCCAATTTCCAACTAACGGAATCAAACCGTTTGGGAACGTGACAAACCAGGATCTCAGATCATTAGACATAACGAAGACCTCTATATGAATTTCAAAACATACTTTGGTCTTAAAAACATAACATCAGAGTTTTCAAAAATTGCGGAAGCGTTTTAAAACCAGTAACAGTTGTAAAATGTAAATTACAATACAAAGTATCAAATGTTCAAATTCAAATATCCAAAATGTTTAAAATGCATGCGACTCTATCTCCTAGTCCATGCCAGTCTTTATTGCGCGCCTTAGCGTCCTGAGAAAACATGTAAATCAAGTCAACACAAAGGTTGGTGCATAACACAGGTTTTAAGTATTCACAATGTTCAAAACAGCAGTTTGAATATCAAGTTTGTAGATAACATAATCACACATGCACAGTCATGATAGCTAGTCATATAAACTATTTACATAAGTGGTCGACACCGAAGCTGACGAATTGCCATGCTATAGCATGTTTTTGCCTGCCACTATTGTCTAGCACAACAATAGTAAAATGTGTTTGGTCAGTCAAACACCTGCGTAGATCCCATCTACCAGGTGAGGTTTGTCAAACCTAATAGATCTATTTCCAACTACCACGCTTTACGCTACGGCAAACTAAACGGTTCGAGGTGTGTAAGGACTTTCAATTGCTATGTTGTCACATAATGTAAACAGCTAACTCATGCAATTGATATGCATCTAAAAATAGTTTGTTGCACATGTTTTCTCCCCCAAAACAGTTTAAAATAAGAAAGGGGCCGTGTACGCACCTTTGATGATTGCAGAATGATCACACACTAAAAGCTCGTATAGGAAATCCTCCTACGAAGAATCTGTGGTTTAAACAATAACCTACAATTATTCGGAATGTCTTTTTGTGCTTGGAATCACATACGTGTCAACACACGTATGTTAGAGTGTTAGAAGTGTGCATGCGAAAATACGCGTGCCTTTGAACTCGTTTAAATAAAATCATCTAGTCGTCTATGATTTTATTTAATTAAACGTAATTATACGCGATTACGTTTTCGAGTTAAAATATAAATTTTCTTATACAATTGTATTCGGAATTGAATTCTGGTTCTAACGCAATTCGAACGAGTCGAATCGGAGTTAGAACGAAGAAGTTACGGCTAAAAAACCAAAGTTTGGTTTAAATATCAAAAACATGGCAGCCCCCGGTTTCGAACCCGGGACCTTCCACACACACACACAAGTGCATACCATCTGATCTAGCCCATCTTTTGTTAACCTATTCGATTCAAAATGTTTTTAAACATCACTGGGCCGGTTCCCCCTTTGTTATTCCTTAGCCGAACCAACTAGCCTCAATTGACCCACGATTCGAATCTGATCGACCCCAAAACCATAGGGGTTTTGCTTATAGTTTCTAATAGAGTTCCAGAATGATTTTAATTACATAGTTCCATCAAAAATGTATAGTTTTTGGTTAAAAACCCGGTAGTTCGAACCTTAGTTCAATCCTCAACCTAAAATCGTTCAATTCGATAATGTAAGTCCACCAACTCATAGGGTTTTCATTGAGTAAGGGTTTTCGAAACTATCTGTAGAGATTAATTAGATTTTTAAACTCTTTTGCTTAGAAATCCCCAACCTCGTTTTTAAGTATGAACCCTAATTATAGAATTCAATCAATTCGATATTTAAACACGAAATACTCGTAGGTATTAGCTTATTCGACACATTCTGAAACTTACCATGCTATTTAATTTAATTCTTAAACTCATTTGATCAAAAACCCCCAAAACCGTTTTGTTCTATAAACCCTAGAATTGAAATCATTAAATTCGTGTTTGCATCATAAAATTGGCATATCATTTAGCACATTCGAAGGTTTCTGAAACTATCTATACATATTAATTTGAATATAAAACTCATTTGTTTTGAAATCCCCAAATTGATCTTGATATGAACCCTAGTTAATCGAACTCTAACAAATTGATGTTTTTGCTAGAAATTGTTATGTGATTCAGAGTAGTCGGCCATATTAGAGTGTGTGTGTGCCGATTTTTACCTGGTTGGACCTCGAATTGATGTTAATCGGCTTATGGCTTGAGTATCGGCCCTCCCCGATCGAATCCGTCTATCCAAGCCTTCTGGAAATTAATTGTTGTGTGTAGTAAACACTAAAGTGACCGATTATAGTGTGCAAGTGTTCAATTGTGAGAATTGCAATCGAATTTTACGGTTTTGATACACCCATGCAACGGTTACAACTTTTGATTGCCAAATGATTTAAATTCGATCATTACTCTTCTAATAACGTATGATTTGTTAGTGCATATTTGAAATGTTTTGCTATTCAAAAGTTGTATTTATTTTGAATTGTTAAGGGTTCGGCTAGGTTTGCCAAGGTTCGTTTGGCCCACGAACCTAGGCAGGTTCGGCGAACCTATTGTGTCTAAGGGTTCGGCGAACCTATAACCTTGATAAGGTTCGTCTGACAAATCTATAGGTTCGTTTAGCAAACCTTAGGGTTCGGCTCACGAACCTAAGGTTCGCTGGTCTGTAACTATATCTAGTTGTTTTGTTTGTTATTTTAGTAGACTTTTGCTGAGTGCTTTTGTGAGATCTGCTGAAATTCTCTGTGTGAGAATTTGTTAGTCTTGTAATCATTTGTTGATAATACAAGAAGTTTTTATTGAAATTGCTTGTGTTCTTGAGTTTTATACATATCAACTATGGATTCCGCACGTAGTAGATAGTTAGTAGAGCTTGTATTTCGATCCTGAACGGTTTCACCAAACCAACAGTGGTATCAGAGCGTTTGGTGAAGTTCTACACTACAAATTCAAGGATTTCAAGCATTTGAAGATTTGAAGATATGAAGATCATCAATGGCTACTTTCTATTCTCTTTTTGACTGATTTTCTGGTGTTTGAGGTTGTTTATCTTGTCAATTGTTGTTGAATTACAACAATTGAAGTTTTGGAGATGTTTTGGTAGAGATTTGGAAGGATTTTTTTGAAGTTTTGGAAATTTTCCCGCTCAAAAATTTCAAATCTGCGCTACAGGTTCGTTCCACGAACCTGTGATTTGCTGAAGACAAAGGTTCGCTGTTATTCTGAGTTTTCAGAGGGTTCGTTTGTAAATTTGCTGAAGGTTCGGCAAGGCTCGTCAATATAGTTCGCTAGTTTGTTTGATAGTTCGGCAGAAGGTTCGCTGGTTACTGTTCATAGTTCGGCAGAGGTTCGTCTGAAGGTTCGGCTGAAGGAAAATTTTGTCCATAGGTTCGGCTGAGGTTCGTCTGAAGGTTCGGCTGAAGGAAAATTTAGTCCATAGGTTCGGCTGAGGTTCGGCTGAGACAAAATTTTGTCTAAAGGTTCGTCTGAGGATAAGTTGAAGGTTCGGCTAGTTCAAAATCTGAAAAGGTTCGCTGCTTTCAAATTCAGAAATTATGTCTGACATGTACGCAGCTATGGCAAGTCAGAATACCAAACTTCAAAGCATTTTAATCAGTGAAACTGAAGTTGGCAGTACCAATAAAGTGCCAAAGTTATTGGATTTAGCTGATTATGATAACTGGAAAGGAAGATTTGAGACTCATCTTAATGGCACAGATACAAATTTATGGGAAATGATTTTATCTCCTTATGAGAGACCAAGGGTAGTTGGAACTGATTTGTATCAACTCTTGGAAAGGTTAGATGTAGATGAAAGGAAGAAGTATGACTCAGAGAAGAAAGCTTACTGGTTATTAAGTCAAGCTATTCCAAATCAAATTTTGCATCAGTTTGATGAGCACAAGACTGCATATAGTTTGTGGAATGCATTGAAGGCTAGAGTTGAAGGAAACACAAATCTGAAGAAAATGAAAGCCACTGACATCAGAAAGGAGTTTGAAAATTTCAACATCATCGGAAATGAAACTCTGGATGCCTTGATTACCAGATATAGACATTTGTTGACTGAAGTGAGGAAATATGGCATTGAATATTCTGAAGATGAAAAGATTGATTGTTTGGCTGATGCGTTACCAGATAAATGGAACTCTTTGGTGCTGATATTGAGAGAGAATCTACCTGGATTGACTTTGGTAGAATTTATTCAGAAACTGGAGGAACAAGAAATGAAGGACAAACGTAAAGCAAGAAGAGTAAATGTCACTCAAGATCCTTCTTTATATGGTGGTTCAGTTGCTACACCTCCTGCTGCATCTGCAAAGATACAGACTGCTTTTGTGTCCAGAACTTCTGAAACTACTCAGAGTTCTTCTGTATCTTCAAGTTCTAGTTCACATTGTCCGATCAATGAGAAAAAGTCTGAATCAACATCACCACCAGTACAGCTGAATACTTCAAATTTGGGAAAAGTAACAGTTGAAGCAGTAAAAGATCACATGTCTATTTTATCATGTGTAGTGAGTGCATATGATGAGCAAGTAGCTGGAAGAATTGGAAATGCCAATTTGACTTTTGAAGACTATGCTCAGATAGATGAGGATGAGATGGAGCTGATAGATACTCAGTGGGCGTTGGCAAGTGTTATTCGCAGAATTAACAGATATGAGAAGAAAACCGGGAAGAAATTTACTTTTGACCGGAACACAAAGTTTGGATTTAATCCAAAATCAACACAGTGTTATAACTGTGGAGAACATGGTCATTTTGCAAGAGAGTGCAAGAATCCCAAGAAGCAAGGAAATTTGAATCCTTTCAAGCCAAAGGAAGAATATCAGAAAAAGAAAGAGAAAACTGAGGAATAAACGTCTAAAGCACTTGTGAGTCAAGCTGATGAAGGTTATGATTGGGGAGTCAAGTATGATGATCTTATGGGTGCGTTCATGGCTTCTTTAGAAGAAGAATCTAGCAAAGGAAAAGAGAAAATTGATGAGATGACTGAGGTACAAAGTGATTTGTATGAGATGATAGATAGACTTAAAGAAATGAATTCTCAGTTAACTTCTGATCTGAGGGAATGCACAGAGGCAAACAAAAAGTTGATTTCTAAAGAAAAGGCATTTGATAAGAAGATAATCGATCTTAGCAAAGAAAATGAAGACTTGAAAATCAAGGTTTTGCAAAACAATTATGCAGTTTCTGTACATTTGGACTCAGTTCAGAAGTTAAAAGTGGAATTGGCAGAAGCAAAAGCTGAAGCTGAATTAAACAAAGCCAAGCTTGAAAACTATCAGAATTCCGCATATGTCATTGATTATTTTGCGGCTTTGCAAAATTCACGTGATAGTTCTGGGATTGGTTTTCATGCTGTTCCACCTCCTTCTAGTTTTGTACCAAGGCCACAACTTGAGCCTGATTTAGAAGTTGATCCTATTTCATTAAAGAAGAGTGGATCTGATCATGAGAGTGATTTTGTTGACAATGATGCTCCTATCATTGAGGACATTACTGATTTAGAATATTCAGATGATATTCTAAGAATGATTGGTCATCAAAAGGACAAGTCTGTGGATAAGAAGAATCAAGTTTTTCAGAAATCAAAATCTGAAATAAAGAATGTTGGGAATTCTGTGACTAAAAACAAGTCTGTTTCAAAATCACACCTAAAAATCAAGACTACTTCTACTGTTAAGCCAATTGTGTTTGTTGAGTCATTAACAACACAAAAAGGAGAGTCAAGCAAAGTTTTTAAAAAAACAGAGAAATTTGTTAAAAAGATTGACAAAAAGTTTGTCAAAGTTGTTGACAATGTTAATCAAAGTGGGGTTGGAAACAAGGGAACTTCAAAGAATTTTCAAAAGAATGTTAAAACCAAAGTCACTGATTTGAAGAAAAAGATTCAATCTCCATCTGTAGCATCCAAATCTTTAGATTCATCTAAGGGGTGTAATGAAAAGCCAAAGAAGGTGTCATCAAGGAAATGCTACAGATGCGGGAAACTGGGACATGTCATTGCTGAATGTGATATGGATAATTGTAACAGATTTCATACTTTTACTCCACGAGAAACACGACAGTGTTTCACTTGTGGAGGAAAAGGGCATATTTCTGTTAATTGTCCAAATCACAAGGTTAAGAAGAAAATTTCTTCTAATGACAGTCGGGTAATTCATTCTGATAGAACTCCTAGGAGGGTAAAGCCTAGTGAGGATGAGATGAAAATTCTCAGGAAATTTGATCCTGAGTGTATCTGGGTTAAGGATGAAAAATTTCATAAACAAAGTGTTTTTGATAATAAACAAAAAGGTAAAAAGGTTTTGAACAGGTCATCATCATCTGATGATGAATTTTATGATAACTTTCATCATAAAAATTTTTCAAAACAACATTCAAATTCAAATTCTTATTGGAAATTCAGATACAGGTCAGGAGATAGATTTGATTTGAGAGATGATGAATACTTGGAAGATGGTTCTTCAAGTAGTTCATCAAGATCGAACGGCAGAAGGCGGTTCGGGGAGACTCAACGCCGAAAAGGCGGGAGTCATCCCTTTTGGTACTAATCAAATTTTGTTTTAATTTATTATGCAGGATGCATTCACGGGCCATATCAACAGTCGATGGATTGTTGATAGTGGATGCTCCTCCAGGCATATGACAGGAGAGTTAGTTTTGTTGAGAGATTTCAAGGAAATGAAAGGATGTTACGTTAACTTTGCAGGAGATAAGGGTGGTCAGATTACTGGATGTGGTAGTTTGACTAACGGTAAAGTTTCGTTTGATAATGTAAATTTCTGCAAGGAGTTAACTAACAATCTTTTAAGTGTATCACAGATATGTGATAAAGGTTATCAGGTGTTGTTTGATGACAAGAAATGCTATGTGCTCAAACAAGGTATTCAAATTCCTGATGACTGGATTCTGATGACTGCCGACAGGTATAAGGACTTATATGTGTTGGACATGGCTAAGGCGGAGACGGTAAATCAAGTTGAAACATGTCTAGTGTCGAAGGCCACAGAACAGGATACGTGGTCTTGGCATAGATGAATGGGTCACATACACATCAGAAAAATGAATTATCTTGTACATAATCACTTGGTTGATGGTGTACATGTTAAACATTTTAGATTACCTGATGTGTGTGTTTCTTGTAAAAAAGGAAAACAGAAAAGGAGGTCGCATAAGTCTAAAACTGTCTTTTCTATTGATAAACCATTAGAACTCCTTCACATGGATCTGTTTGGACCGATTAATGTGAAGAGTATTGGTGGTGAATCTTATTGCTTTGTTGTGACCAATGATTTTTCTCGATTTTCATGGGTTTTGTTTTTAAAGACTAAATCAGAAACTTATGAAAACTTTGTGTTGCTTGTGAACAGATTGGAGACTTTGTACAAGTTAAGGGTTAGGCGGGTTCGATCAGACAATGGGACGGAATTCAAGAATCAGAATATGGAAGCTTTTTGTGATTCTAAAGGGATTCAGCAGCAGTTTAGCGCACCGTATGAACCACAAATGAACGGTGTAGCTGAGAGGAAAAATCGTACATTAATAGAGTCTGCTAGAACGATGTTAGCTGATTCGAAGCTGCCCATTACTTTCTGGAGTGAAGCCGTAGCGACCGCCTGTTTTACCCTTAATAGAGTGCTGATAGTCAAAAGACATAAAAAGACTTGTTATGAACTTCTTCAGAATCGGAAACCAAATTTGGAACACCTGGAACCCTTTGGGGCTCCTTGTACAATGCTCAAGAAAGATGCTAAATTCAACTCTAAGGTTGAAGAAGGTTTCTTTCTGGGTTATAGCCTACCCAATAAACGTGTGTTTAACAAACGCACGAGTGTTGTGGAACTCTGGTATAATGTGGATGTTCAACGACATACACCTATATCGGAAGGCAAAGGTCCAAATTGGTTATTCGATTATGATAAACTTTTCGAGTCTTTTAACTTGTCTCCTACTGTTACTGATGATGAAATTTCTTTGCAGATGTTATATGACTTACAAAATTCTGAAGATCAAGAAGTTTCTCATCAAGTTGAAGATAATTCTCCAATTGAGGAAGGCATTACTGAAGCAGTTAATGATGACTGGTCATCGGAGGATGATCAGGAAATTTTTGAAGATGCAATTTCTCAAGATCAAGATGAAGAACAAGATATTACAAATCTTGATCATGGAGTTGGCGTCCCGCAAGTACCAGTGTCTAGAGTCCATGTGAATCACCCTGTGAAGCAGATTATTGGAGATCCGTCTGTTGGAGTACAGACGAGAAGGCAAGTTACAAACGAGGAGAGTTTGTATGTTGAGCTGGAGCGTAATCATAGGACTCAAGAGTTATGGATGCATTCTGCATTCGTTTCTCAGATTGAGCCTAAATCTGTAACTGAAGCCCTGCGTGAGCCTGCCTGGGTGGAGGCCATGCAAGAGGAGCTTAATCAGTTTCAGAAACTTGGAGTATGGCATTTGGTAGATTTACCAAAAGGTGAAAAGAAGATTGGCACCAGGTGGGTGTTGAAGTGTAAGCGAGACGATCGAGGCGTGATTGTTCGAAACAAGGCTCGTTTGGTTGTCCAAGGATTCAGACAAATCGAAGGAATTGATTATGACGAGGTTTTTGCACCTGTGGCGCGGCTTGAAGCAATTAGATTATTTCTATCTTTTGCTGCCCACAAAAAGTTCAAAGTATACCAGTTGGATGTCAAGTCTGCATTCCTTTATGGTTCATTGAAGGAGACAGTGTATGTTTGTCAGCCACCGGGCTTTGAGGATCCTATCTACCGGGATCAGGTTTATATCCTCGACAAAGCACTGTACGGTCTTCATCAAGCTCCTCGAGCCTGGTATGAGACCCTCTCGACTCATCTTATTGAACACGGGTTCAATAGGGGTCAGATAGACAAAACTCTGTTTTATCGGGAAAAGGGCAAGGACATTCTTCTTGTTCAGATCTATGTGGATGACATCATCTTCGGATCTACCGATGAGCAGATGTGTTTAGAATTTAAGCAGGTTATGATTGAGAAGTTTGAGATGAGTGCTATGTCTGACATTAAGTTCTTTTTGGGTTTACAGATTGATCAGTCTGATGATGGTATTTTTATTCATCAGACCAAATACATTCAAGATGTGCTAAAACGGTTTAGTATGCTTGATTGTAAACCCATTTCCACGCCCATCCAGCCCAATCACGGGATTGAGCCGGATATTAAGGGGGAGATAATAGATGCTACATTATATCGTGGAATGATTGGGAGCTTAATGTATTTGACTGCATCTCGACCAGATATTGTATTTGCTACAAGTATCTGTGCTCGCTATCAATCAAAACCAAAGGTTTCTCATCTGATTGCAGTCAAGAGGATTTTACGTTATCTGAAGGGTACTCCAGACACCGGTCTGTGGTATCCTAAGGATGATAACTACTCCTTTCATGCTTACAGTGATTCAGCTATGGAGGATGTAAGACTGACTCCAAATCAACTACTGGAGGTGCTCAATTTTTGGGGGAGAGGTTAGTCTCATGGCAGTGCAAGAAACAGACTTCTGTTGCTACATCTACATGTGAAGCTGAATATGTAGCAGCTGCCAGTTGTTGTTCCCAAGTTTTGTGGATACAACAACAGATGCGAGACTATGGAATTAATTTCCTAACTACCCCGATTTATGTCGACAATGAGGCTGCGATTGCGATTACCAAAAATCCAGTGTATCATTCACGTTCAAAACATATTGACATTCGGTTTCATTTCATACGAGACTGTTATGAAAAGAAACTGATTGATGTTGTGAAGATACACACAAACGAGCAAAGGGCAGACCTTCTCACTAAAGCCTTTGATAAACAACGTTTTGAGTACTTACTCAAATTAAATGGAATCAGGGTTATGGGTGAGGTAATCAAGACTTAAATTCCTTTATAATCAAATTTATTGAAATAACATCAGATTTTTATTCATTTTTTTGTGTTTTAGTTTTTTAGGGGGAGAATTGTTTTAGAAAATACAAAAACATTAAAAATCAAAAACACAAAAACAAGAAAAATTAAAAAATCTGAGAAATTGATTTGTTTATGTGAGAAATGATAGTACATTATTTACATTTGGAAATATATTTGTTTGTATTATTAAAATTTATAAAATAATTACAAGTACTATAAATGATGTGTTGATAGGTTTATAACTTAGTAAAGATAAGTTTGAATAAATTTTTGATAATGTTTTATAAGAAACAAATGCTTAGAATGCAGTACTTAGTTTTGTCCTAAAAGAGTGGTAATTTTCGGACAAAATGTTTCTTGAACATAAAGTCAAATTTCTAGTTGATCATGTCTTTAATTTTTTAATAAAGAAATTCTGATTTGGTTTTTCTTTTATTTTAGTTTAAAGCTGATACATTCTTTGTGTATACTTACGTATCGACCTGATTGTGTTAGCTTTAGACTATTTAAATTTGTTTTTCTTGGTTTTGTTTAAGATTTGGACAATCTATGTGTATATGTGAATATCGAATTGATTGTTAAATCTTAAACTTAAATTATTGTTTAGTTCATTTTCTGGATCATTTGAGTATACGTAAGTATCAACCTTGATTCCATGATTTTGAACAAATTCAAATTGTTTTTCTATTTGTTATTTTCAAAAAGAAATTCTGCTTTATTTTTGCATGATCAGACTAGCTATAATTGATATTATAAGTTTGAGAACATTTATGTTTGATTAATTATTCACAAATTGGGGATGTGTTCAAGTAGTTGGAGTATTATAAAATGTTTGATAATTTTGTTTTAAACTGATTTCTTTACTAAGTAATTAAATTTAAAAGGAGAAGTATATTAACAATCATAGTAGACTTGTAATTTACAAATAATTGTTATATAATATAAACAGATATGTTGAAAATTGTAATATAATATGATCTCATGTCTGAATCTTTCTCAAACAAAAAGTTTTTTTTAGTTAATTGTGTTAGATTGCATTTTATTTGTTCTAAAAATTTAAAAAATTCAAAAAGATTTTTTTAAAAAAAATTTGATGTTAAATTGATAATGTTTGATTATTTGTTTGACTTTGGAACAATTAAATATGAATTTTGTTTTGAATTTTAAAAGAAAAATCATGTTTTGAGAAGGTTCGCTGATATGGTTCATGGGTAAGGTTCGCTGAGATAGGTTGTTGTCAAGGTTCGTGAAATAGTTCGTGAGTTAAGGTTCGTGAAATAGTTCGTGAGTTAGGGTTCGTGAAATAGTTCGTGAGTTAGGGTTCGTGGAGATAGTTCGCAAGAAGGTTCGTCAAGATGGTTCGCTGGAAAGGTTCGTGACATATAAATACAGGGTTCGTGAAAATAGTTCGTCACTTTCATACTGATTACAGACGACGAACCCTTGAAGGATTTTTTTCGATTTTCGATCTTGGACCTCCCAGAGCTTTTGATTGTTATCATTAGATTCAGAATCATTTCGTGAACATTTCTAGGTAGAAATTTTGGAATTTGACCGAGTAATTTGAGAGATCTGAGAGTTTTTAGAATTTTTATGTTTGATTCTGTAATTTGACTTTAATATGTTTAAAATTTAAAAATTGGATAAACCGTCTTTGTTAAAGTTGTTCATCGATAAGTTTCGAACCTAGGTGCATAATTTTTTTCATCAGATTAACTGTTTTTGAATTTTCTGATTCAAATGTTGAAACTGGGACGATGAACAGGTTCGCTGAACGAACCTTAGGTTCGCCAAACCTTGAGGGTTCGTTGAATTTGTATAGGTTCGCCGAACCTTGAGGGTTCGTTGGATTTGTATAGGTTCGCCGAACCTTGAGGGTTTGTTAAATGTGTATAGGTTCGTGGCGAACCTTTGACTTTCAAAGGCAACGAATCTTTTGGTCAAGGTTCGTTTGGTTAACAAGGTTCGTTCATTTAAAAGGTTCGTTTAGGACAAGGTTCGGTCATTGCAAGGTTCAGTCAGTGTAGGGTTCGTCTAGAAGTAGGGTTCGTCTAGCAGTAAGGTTCGTCTAAGAAAGATAGGTTCGCTGTTCTTTACTTAGAAATTTTTTTTGATTTTTTATTTTTACTTAATTTTTTATTTCTAATTTCTTTTATTTCTTTTTGTAGAAATGGCGAACTTAGTTTTCGGAGACAAACACAATATTTGTGCACATTTGGATCCGACTACCAAAAATGGTCAAGAATTCAGACCGATGATCGAGTTTCTCAGAAGATCAAGGGTTTATCATGCTATCTCAAGTTCAGTTCAGATATATAGATCTCATATTCAGAGCTTTTGGGGATCAGCTCGGATAATTTCTGTTGATGATGTATATACTATAGATGCGAATGTGCTTGGACAAGCAATTCGTATAACTGAGGCTGATGTTAGGAGAGTATTACATTTTGGAGGTGAACCAGATGGTGTAACTCTTATTCCTGAGAGTTGCATCAAAGGTTGTTTTCTACGCATCAGATACTTCGGAGATTACAACTCCATTTCTGTGAAGAAGGGAAAGCTGCCTCTCCAATACAAATTTCTTGCTCATGTTTTATTGCATTGCCTTAGCATGAGGAAAGGCACATTTGATGAGTTAAGAGATTTGATGCGATCTGCCATGGTTGCTCTTATATTGAACAAACCGTTCAATTTTTCTGGCATGATCTTCCGCTACATGTGTGACAACATCACAAAGGCTAAGGATAGGTTTTACATGTATCCTAGATTTGTGCAAATGTTGATTGATGAGAGGTTTCCTGAAGGTCAGCTACCCAGGGAAATTGTAGATTTATTGAAGCTCAAACACATGACTGATTCAAGTTTGGGTCAAGTAAGAGTGTATCAAAGAACTGGGGATGCTGTACAAGAAAAGGATTTGATTGCACATTGTGCCAGGGCAAATTATGTTGCACCTGAGGGTGATGCATGGAGGCATGATGATTCAGAGTCTGATACTGAAGATGTTGAAGCTGCTGATAATCAACCACCATCTCCACCTCCACCAAGACAAAAACCAAGGAAGACTCCTGGTCAATCTTCACAATCAACTGCTCAAGCCAAATCATCACAAGAACAAAGTTCTCAGGAACCATTGGAAGTTGATATGTCTGAGATGCAGACAGAGACTGTTGGTGATGCTGATGATGAGAGTGAATCGTCTGACACAGAGTCAGAGTATGAGATGGTTCAAGAAGGGAACCAGATGGTGAAGAGAAGGAAGAGAAAGTTTGTTGAAAAGGATGCTGAGGAGAAGGAAGAAAAAGATGATCCTATTTTTATTCCTGAAGAGCCTGAATCTTCTAAACCAAAGAAGATTAAAAGAATGGCCAAGAGAGGGCCTTATGAGAAGATGAAGACAGACTGATAAGACCACTGTGTCTTCACCGGTGATTGTTACTTCAGTTTCTGCTGTTGTTTCTTCTGTTGTTACTACATCAGTATCTGTTATTGATTCACCAGTCATCACTTCAGTTTCTGAGTCTGATATTCATGTTTCTACTGTACCAACTTCTGAGGTTGTACATGTAGCTTCTTTTTCACCAATATTTGTGGAGGCTACTACAGTATCTACATCAGTTCCAGAGACTTCTATTCCTCAGGATTCAATTCCTAGAGATGATTTATTTTCTGGACTTGATGATTTGGGTGATATTAACTTCACAGTTAACTATGATGATACTGATCTTAAGCGAAGATTATCTATTCTTTCCAAGGAGGTTGAGAGTTATAGGAAAGAAAAAGAGCAAAAGGTTGCTGAGATTGATGAGATTAAAGCTCAAATGGCAGTGATGATGAAATGGAGAGAAGAGGATATGGAAGAGAAGAAAAAGATGCAAGACAAAATTGCTGAATTGGATTTTTTCATCAAACTACAATCTGAAGATATAGTTGATTTGAAGAATGATAATATTGATTTGAGATTTAAGATCAAGGATTTGGAATCTAAAGCTACAAAGTCTGAAGCTTCAAGCTCAAAAGTTGATAAAGTGGTGGTTGATATTGATGAAGAAGAAGAGAAGGTTGATGAAGAAGAAGAAGAGGTTGACTATGGTGATACTGATATTGATGAACATCCTGATGATGGAGCAGATGGTGGTGATGATGGAGCAGATGGTGGTGCTGGTGGAGTTGCTGGAAGTTCTGGGAGTTTGAATTCTGTGACTGGAGCTATTGTGGTATATACTCCTTCTAAACTTGATGCTGATGCTGTTCCGTTGACTTCTGTATCTTCTGATAGGGCTAGGGATTGTACTGATGTTGAATTTGAAGACTTAGATGAAATAGAACATCCCATGGCTATTCTTGATTATTCTCTGCCTACTTTTCTTGATCTATTTAAAATGCATTCTAATATAGACTTGCAGAGAAACATTGTTGAGATTCAAGTTTATCAAGAAAGAGAAGAAGGAGAAATTTTGGGTGACTACTCATTTCAAGATTATCAATATGTTTTTGATGATGATAAGGATGATGATGATGATTTGATGTTTGATTTTGAAGAATATGATGATACTGATTTGTCTGATTTTGATAAAGATGTTATTGATGAAGAATTGCTGAATCTAAACATGTTGAAGAAGATATTTGATGTTGGAAGTATGTCAAGTTCAACTTTGAATCCAATTAGAGAAAAGACAAATTTGGATTATTGGAAGGAATTTCAAGATGAAACAAAGTATATCATTGATCATTTGCATTCTTTCAAGATTATGAGGGAAGTATATGAAGATAAAGATCCAGACAACCTAACTAAACAATTCACAAAGTTCAAGATTGGATCTAAATCCAAGATGATTGGGAGGATTATTAGTTATGGTTATTTTCATTACATTCCTGGAAGTTTGTCTGATAAAGGTTGTTATGTGGTTAAACGGGTTGATGGATGTCAATACTTTGGAAAGGCTACTGATTTGATGAGTCTACCAGCCTTTGAATGCAAATATCTTTCAAGATTAAGAATGATAAAGCCTATTCAGACCCGACATAATGAAATTTTTGAAAATTTGTTAAAGAAAGAAGGTCGTTTTGGATGGAGTTTGTTATCTCCTCAGTTCAGGGATAGATTCAAAGATTATTTGAAGCCCAAAGTTTATAAAAGACCAAGACTCAGAAAAGTTGAACAAGATTGGAATCCATATTTCAAGTTTTGGTTTTATGATGAAAGAACTTCAGAAGGTATAATTGTGCTGAAGCAGGAAGAAAACTGGAGGGTGATAAGAATGCTTGATCCTATATGGATTGTGAATTGTTCGAGAGATGATATTATTTTGTTGAATTCATCACAGATATATGCTGAAGATGGATATCATGATGTGGGAGTCAGTTTTAAAGATATTGCAATTCAATATCAAACCATTGCACAAATGTGTTTTACTTTGGGAATACATTCTGGTTGCAATTGGAATGATGTGAATTATCTTTATACTGAGTTGATGCAAGTGCAAAAGGAGAGAGACGATAGAGATTATAAAGTGGAAGCAGAAAGACTTGCAAAGATACCACGTTCGGTGGTGATACGAGCGGTGGACAATGTGGTTGCTGAAGTTGGTGAATCGAGTGAATTAAAAGACAAAGTTGAAGAATCAATTGAAGACAAAGTTGAAGAAATAACTGAAGTCAAAGACTGAAGGTTTTGATAGCAAACATTTAGGGGGAGTTTGTTAGTGCATATTTGAAATGTTTTGCTATTCAAAAGTTGTATTTATTTTGAATTGTTAAGGGTTCGGCTAGGTTTGCCAAGGTTCGTTTGGCCCACGAACCTAGGCAGGTTCGGCGAACCTATTGTGTCTAAGGGTTCGGCGAACCTATAACCTTGATAAGGTTCGTCTGACAAATCTATAGGTTCGTTTAGCAAACCTTAGGGTTCGGCTCACGAACCTAAGGTTCGCTGGTCTGTAACTATATATAGTTGTTTTGTTTGTTATTTTAGTAGACTTTTGCTGAGTGCTTTTGTGAGATCTGCTGAAATTCTCTGTGTGAGAAGTTTGTTAGTCTTGTAATCATTTGTTGATAATACAAGAAGTTTTTATTGAAATTGCTTGTGTTCTTGAGTTTTATACATATCAACTATGGATTCCGCACGTAGTAGATAGTTAGTAGAGCTTGTATTTCGATCCTGAACGGTTTCACCAAACCAACATGATTGTTGTTACATCTCACTAATCTGAGTTGATTGAAGAGTTAATCCCATTAATTTCAGTGTATTAACACTAATTTCGAATTCCCCCTTTGCATATGAACGAATTTTGACTTTTAGGAGTCAAACTTAATTATTATCACAACTTATAGACTAATCCTTGAAATTAAACACTTAGAACCTGATTTTTGATACTTCTTAATCCTTATAAATTATTCTGGATCAATAACATATCACTTCGATTAATAAAACTGAACCAAAGATCCCGAATTACCACCAATTGATTCAATTGACATATTGTTGGGCTAAGTTAACCCATTTGAGCTTCTTGAATACAATTGGGCCTACATTAGTCTCATTGGGCCTACCTTGGGCCTACTTTGGCATTATTTGACCTACTTGGGCCTCATTGGGCCTTCCTTGCTTTCATTGGGCTTAACTTCTATTCAATTGGGCCTCATAACTACTATTGGGCCTCATTGGCCTACCTTGGCCTTATTGGGCCTTCCATGACTTATTGGGCCTGTGATCTAACCATTTTCAGTTAATAGGGTTAATCCAAAAAGTCGGATTGTCACAGCCAGCTACGTACAAAACTGAGCACTATTGAACAAATGCCTTCAAAAGACTCCCTATGATATTTTCTTCAACCAGAAGCGAAAGGTTGGTCATTTCAAGTCGTTTGGTTGTCTTTGCACTCTCCTCCACACTGAGCCTAATCACAAGTTTGATGACAAAGCTGATGAGTGTTACTTTGTGGGATATTCGTCTGAGAAAGATGCTTATATGGTATACCAAGAAGACCCGGATGATTGTGGAGTCATACTATATTGATTGGCAAGAGATGAACAACACTGATGCCAGTTTTGGTTAAAAATGGTTATTTCAGTATGATTCTGCATTTGAGCCCTTCAACACTTCATCAGAGAGTGCATGACCATCTAATCCTAACGCCAGCTTCTACAAGGTTGATGACGTGGACTACATGGTTGACTACGTTCCGTGTGATCCCAAGCTTCTGACAGTTGACCCACCTGGCATGTATGATCAGGCTCGTCCAGTTCAGCCAACCATGATCAATGAACTCATCCTATCAAATCCGGAGACCTCTCAGCCAGTTCAACCGACTACGGAGACAGATCAAGCCTCATCTTCTTCCCACCAGACCTTTGACAATCCACTGTTCTTAGACCACATCCCTAAGGAACATTGTGTGGATAATGGAGCTGAATCAAGTGAAACCGCTCCTATTTACAACATCTCTTCCTCTAGTGAAGATCAGCTAACTCACATCAGCAACCTGCTAGACAAATTAGTTGTGGAGGAAGTGCCTACTCTAAGCATCAACAAGAATCATCCCGTGGAAAACATCATTGGACCTCTTTCAGAAGGAGCTCCCACCCGCAGAGATCCATTCCAATTCAGAACACCTTGCCTGAAGGAACTATCACACAAAGTCAATCAGGTCCAATTAATTCTTGTTTGTATACTTGTTTTATTTCGTAGGTTGAAACAAAGAATATCAAAATGGCTCGTAAGGAGTCAAGCTGGGTTGAAGCGATGCATGAAGAACTGATGCAGTTTCAGAAACTCAAGTTGTGGAATCTGGTTCCGTTGCCCAAGGGGAAACTGCCAATCGGAACCAGATGGCTCTTCAGTAACAAAAGATATGATTCGGGTGTGATCATTAGAAATAAATCTAGGTTGGTAGTTCAGGGCTTCTACCAACAGGAGGCGATTGACTATGAAGAAGTCTTTGCACCAGTCGCAAGACTTGAAGCTATTAGCATCTTCTTGGCCTATGACTCCTACATGAAATTCAATGTTTATCAGATGGATGTGAAGACAACCTTCTTGTATGGAAAGGTCAAGGAAGAGATCTATGTGTGTCAGCCCCCGGGGTTATAGGATTCATAGTATCCCGACCATGTCTACAAGCTAGACAAAGCCCTTTATGGTCTTCCTCAAGCACCACGAATGTGGCATGCAACACTTACGGATCATCTGCATGCAAATGGATATACCCGTGGAGCCATCGATCAGACATTGTTTGTTTGCAAAAATAAGGATGATTTGATTCTCTTCCAAATATATGTGGATGACATTATTTTCGGTTCCACAAGCTCGGTGCTGTGCAGAGAATTCGAGGCTGTGATGAAGAAAAAGTTTGAGATGAGTGCAATGGGGGAGATGACCTTCTTCTTGGGTCTCCAGGTAAAGCAGGATCCTAAGGGTATGCTGATTCATCAACGCAAGTATGTTACCGACATTTTCACCAAGTTCAACATGTTGGAATCAAAGCTCGCATCCACTCCTATGGCTGCATGTCACGTCTTGACCTCTGATTCTTATGGTGAAGATGTTGATCAGCACCTTTAGAGTTCGATGATTGGCTCACTGATGTACCTGACTTCTAGCGTACCAGACATCATGATTTATGTATGTTAGTGTGCCAGATATCAAGCAAATCTGAAGGCTTCTCATCTGATTGCTGTCAAGAGGATCTTTCACTACCTCGTCGGGCAACCTCGTCTTGGTTTGTGGTATCCTAAGAACTCTGAGTTTCGTTTATTTGCTTACTCTGACAGTGATTTTGGTGGTTGCAACTTTGACAGGAAATTAACCACATGAGGATGTCAATTCTTAGGAGATCGCCTTGTCTCGTGGCAATGCAAGAAATAGACAACCGTGTCTACCTCCACTTGCGGAAGCTGAGTTTGTCGCTGCTTCCAGTTGTTCTCAGGTTATCTGGATACAACAGCAACTCCTCGATTATGGTTTGAACTTTCTTAACTCCCCTATTTATTGTGATAATGAAGCCGCTCTACAGATTGTCAAGAATCCGATACCACACTCCAAAAATAAACATATTGACATCCGGATTCACTTTATCCGCGAAGCTTCGAACAGAAATTGATTCATTTTGAAAAGGTCCACACAGATGAAAAGCGTTCGACACAGCTCGATTCCACCATTTGCTTGCCTCTCTCAAACTAATAAATTTTGAATAAAACTTTTTTGTAAATACTATAAAACTTGTGTTTTGTTTTATTTTAACTTTTAATCACAAATTTAGGGGGAGAATATTTACAAAAACAACAAAAAGATTTTCAGTCTTTAAGTCTATTTACAAAAACAACAAAAAGATTTTCGGTTTTTGAGTCAGTCTAAGATGATCTACAAGTTCAGGGAGAGTGAATTTTAAGAAAACAACAAAAAGATTTTGAATTTTCAAAATTTAAGAAAAATACAAAAAGATTTTATTTGGATGGTCAAGGGAAGCGGTTCAATTGGGAAGTGAAATGATTTCTGACACTCAGAAATTTACCACCTAAACATAATTTCTAAAGAATAACAACTTTAGAAAACTATAAATCACTAAGAAGTTAAAACATGTTTTCGTAATGAAAGGATTGGACATGATCATTCAAAATATTGAATATATAATAAGTGAGAAGTAAGGAAAATCAGATAACCAGAAAGATGTAACAACTATTTGACCTTTTGCGTAAGTCTTTAAGTCAAAACAAGATTGTGTTTCGATAAACTTGAAATTGTTTTGAAAAACTCGGGTATTTTCCATGTTTTGTGCAAACAAAGAGCGGGAAATACTTACTGAAGCATCCTCTGTTTTGCGTAAGCAAAGACCTGGATGTGTGACGTTAAGGCCAATGTGTCTGCAGATCAGTAAAGTAAAAGATGCCAATGAGCACAAAGATGATAGAACCCCTTCTTATTCTTGATTCTAATCTAATAGATCTGTTCTTTTCTCTTCTCACCTTAAACTCCGTCGAAGTGTTTTAAGTTCGTTGAAACACAATCAAAGTTTGAAACACAAGGTTTGACAATTGATAGGTTGCGTGTTAATCTGGTTTTACTGTCTGATTGTTCATAAACTTCCCAAAAGGATTTTCAAAAAAAAAAACCGTATGAAAATTTTTGATCATAAGTCTTATTTTTGAATTATGGATAAACGAGTGGAAATCATTGGTGGGGTATAATTATTTTAAGGTTGGGTTTCTATAAGAAATTATTTTAAGGTGGTCAAATTTCTGATACATATTTGATCCCACGAAATTGACCCAACTCAACTTTCGTCCAAAGTTTTTGAGTTGTTTATTTTATTTTATTTATTTAATTTTATTTATTTAAGTTAGAAAATTTTAAAATAACCAGTACTCGAAATGCGTATTCGAAATTGGTTACTCGAAATAGGTACACGATTTTGAGTACACGAAATCGTGTACTCGAAGTCATTCAATAAATACTTCGAGAAGTCCAAGGTTCGAGTACAATAATATTTCGAGTACCGGTTTTTCTCTCTCTTGGCGATCTCCCATTCTGTACACGATTTCAAAAATCCACTACGCATCTTGTAGATCTGACTTAGGCTAACCTAGGTATAGTTTTTGGTAAAATTTTAACCGCTAAATAAAAAGTTATTAGACAAAAACTGATTTCGAATACTTTCGTGCGTAAACCGAAGGAATCTTGGACAAATCACCCCGAAATACACAAAATTGGAAAGCGATCTTCTTATATGTTGGTTGCCTCCCATTTTCGAGCATTTTGTATATAATTTGGAGTTCTAAGGAGCAAAATTGAAGAAGTTATGAGGGTTTTCGAGTTCTCAAAAATTTGAAAATAGAATACACGATTTCGAGTACAAAATTTCGTGTACACCTTTTTCGTGAACAAATTTTCGTGAACTCCAATTTCGAAAACAAAATTTTGAGAACAAAAAAATTCGTGTACTCCTGATTTTTCGTGAACTCCTAATTTTTCGTTAACTTCTGAAAGTCGTGAACGCCAATTGACTTGCTGATTTTGACTTGACTTGTTGACTTAGAAATTAGACTTTTATCTTGACCTTTGACTTTTTACCTTTGACTTTAGTTTTGTCTTATCTTTAATAACTTGGCTCGTTTTTATTTCAGATGGGAGATCTATGCTTTGTGCCCGATCACAAAATGTCAACTTATGTCGGAGATCCTCCGGAGAAGTATGCATTAGGAGCATGGTGGAAGGACTGATACTTTCTCTGGTTAACTATGCCATTATGGAGCATCCAGAGATTATTTCGAAGTTCATATACAACTTCTGGAACTCAAATACTGAGAAAACTGACGCCAACGGAAACGTGAGCCTGATAAGGAAGGTTCAAGGGCAGCCGGTTATTATTACAGAGCAGATCCTCCGAGAATGCTTACAGCTTGGAGACAAAGAGAGTGACCCTGTTGAACTTGATCATGAGCTCGTACAGAGAACCGTTCATAGGACGGGACACGAGGGTCTCTATCCTCCAACCGAGAAGAAACTTCTCGACCCTTACTGGAGATATTTGGCACACGTAGTTACCTAGTGCTTATCTGGAAGAAAGGGAGGATACGATGTGCTTAACCAGACTCTCAGCTCTTGCCTGGTAGCCATCTCTTTGGGACTTGAGTTCAATTACTCAAGTATGATCTTTAGGGATATCCATGCCAACATCAAAGGAAAATGAAAAGAAATTTTCCTGGCCTTTCCCAGATTCATTCAGATAGTCATCAACAAGCGTCATCCAAATTTTGTCCCAACTATCGAGACACTGGGCATCAAGAGGATGAGGGAAGATATCTTCTCTTACATGACAATGAACAAGAGAGGAAAGAAACAGTATTTAGGTGATCGGCCTCTAGAGAAGTTTGGAAGGCTATTTGTAGGATTAGACGAGGAAGCCGAAGATCTGGGTACTCATGCGGCCTTCGTTGCCGAAGAGCACGATCTTCCAAATGCAGGAGCCACAACCTTTGTTGCTAATGAGCACGATCTTTCTCCCACAGGAACCAGTGCTGAAGCCAGTAAGGCCACTGAAGAATCATCATCAGAGTCTTCTTCATCAGGCGAAGAAGAATTCATCCGTGAACCTGAGCCTATCATTCCACCACTTTCCTGTGCTGAATGTGAGGAAATTCAGGATACAGACTATGCTCCAAATCCTAAGACATCCCCAAAGAAGAAGAGGTTGAAGATGATGTCCAAAAGGACAAAAGATCCAAGACTGAAGAAGAAGACCACAAGCACTTCTTCATCTTCTTTGGCACCGCCTCCACCACCTCCACCTAAATCCACACAGCCAACACCACCTCCACCTAAACCCACACAGCAAAACTACCTCCACCTAAGTGCACACAACCAGAAGCAGCACTACCACCAAAGCCTAAACCACCGACACAACCTACAACATCCACCCAAACTCCTACTCCACCACATACTTCCACCACCAAAGAAGCCACCCAAGCCAAACCATCATCTCCGCCACATTCTCAAATTCCCATCCACTTTTCTGAACCACCACCATCACCACCCATGGCAAGAAAAGACAAAGGAAAGGCACAACTACAATCGGAATTGCCTTACATGCCTGAGAAGGTGCCTGTGGATCTTGAGTGGCTGCAGGAGAGAGTGCTCCTCCTAGAACAAGATTCAGCTGCAAAAGATAATGTCATCAAAAACATGCAATATGGGATGCTTAGGTTTTGTGATCATATCGCCAAACATCAGAGCTTTATAGAGCTTCTCAAGGAAGAAAACGCAGAACTAAGTAAAGAGATTGATGTTCTTAAGGGATTTAAGTCCTCAGACACCGAAGATAAGGGTGATGATGATGAGGAAGATAAAGAGAATGAAGATGATGACAATGATGACAATGATGATGGTAAAGATGATAAAGGGGATGACAAGAAAGACGACAAAGATGATGATGATGCAGGTGGAGATGTGGGCCAAGGAACAAGTTCCTCGAGACAACAGGAGGATGAACCTGCTAAGGATGTTAAAGGTGGTGATGATGTAGAGAATCTACTCTCCTATGAGAAGCCTCTAGACGACTTTTGTGATCTATTTGAGGACCTTCCTGAGAATTTTATGTTTGAGGGGTTTGGAGATGAGCTCAATGAAGCAGATCTTGGCAATCTTTATGCTGGTGTCACTATGGACTCAGTATTCGATGCTGTTTGTGACCAGGAAAGGAAGGAGTCTATCGAATCTTCTACGGGAGCGTCCGCAGAAGAAGAACCAGAGAATATCATAATCGGCTGCGTCTCCAAGGATCCTTGTGTTGATTACTTGTATGCTCATAAGTATGTCAATCCTCAAGGACGAGAAGTTGCATTGCTAGGGAAGATGATTGATAGCTGGTTTGATAGATAAAGCTATTGGACTCCTGCTCCTACTGAGGTGAAGCAAACCTGGATGGGAGAAGATACTTCTGAGATGACTGAGGCCACATACACCACCATCTCCCATGATCCGTACACTGTGCGAAATGAAAGATCCAATGTCACGTGCTAGATGTATGACAAGGACAAGCAACTCTATCTTGTCAAAAGGATGAACGGGAAGTTATAGTATTTCAGGAGGCCTCAAGACTTTTGTTCAATGCCAAAGTTTGATCTCAGAAGCATCAACCATGCCATGTTCTTCAACCCTTCTAAGGATAGCCAGGCTGAGCTCTTTGCCAAATTTCTTAAGGACCAGTGGGACAAAGACTTCCTAATCATGAAGACGGCTAAAGGAAAAATATTTTTTTGTACTTGTATTCTGGATCCGGTCAAGAAAGAGTCGTGGATCTACTACATGTATCCTCCCCGGCCACGGAAAAAGCTGTTCCAGTGTCTTCGAGAGTCCATGATAATTCACTGGTGAACTTCCTTTCTTGGTATTTTGATGAGAAGACTCTCGCAGCCGTTATCCTTAGAAATCAGGACAACATCAATGACATTGAAATGATTTTGGATCACATGGACCTTCTGAAATATGGTAAAGAAGATATGAAAAAGCTTCACGATAATCCTATTAGAGTCTATGGCGATTGGTATGAAGAGGCAAAACCCTTCACCAGGGTTGTTGCATTTGCAATGGAGATGAAGCTTTATGCCGGTGTAGGTCCTCACTCGGTCACTCTTCCTATCGGTTGACTTCATCAGTCTAGGGGGAGTTTGTAGAGCCCAATCAAAGACGAAGACTAACAAAGTCAACCTGTGACGAGCCGAAGACCTAATTTTGACTATTTTCGAGTACTGTTAATTTCGTGTACTTTAATTTTCGAGTACTCGAACCAATTTTCGTGTATAGGGTTCAAGTACTCCTAGAATATTATATATAGCAGTGTTGTAAAAATCGGTCTAGGCGGCCTTCTACTGTGTCAATTTTGGCCTAGGCGATACCTAGGCGCTAGGCGGTGCCAAGGCGGCCTAGTCGGGGGGCCTAGGTGGCCTAGTCGGGTCCTAGGCGGCTTAATCAGATTTTTAATTTTTTTTAATTTTTTTGACTTTTTTGACTTTTTTTTGACATTTTTCTAGTAAAAAAGGGACCAACGTCATGATTGTTTAGACCTTACTCAACCCAAAATCCTTAATATATCTCTAAAACATTGAATCAAGCCACTTAATAGCGAAATTCATATTTAAACTTTGAATTAATATGTTTAAGTTTATTTTTTAAATTATTTTAAGTATTATATTAAATTATTGATATTAATATGTGTATATAATATATATTTGTAAAATTACATATAAACTTCCAATCCGCCTAGCGCCGATTAATCCCGATTAATCCTTAGGCGGTACCTCGCGGCCCGACTAGCGCCTAGCGATTTTTAAAACCATGATATATAGACGTATTTTATATTATTCTAGGTTGGATTCCCGAGGCAAGTGCTCTCTAGACGTAATGAGGCAATGTTCATGCGAACTTCAAGAAATATACAAAGAAAGCATTTTTCTATCTCTTCTTGTGATTCTAATATGGATTTCGCACACTTTAGAGTCATTTGATGTTGATCGGAGCCATAAAGCTCGTGTCTTGATCAGATCTGGACCTACACATGTCATAGGCAAAATTGTTCTACCTGCACCTTCTTGAAGTCGTCCTAAGGTAGGGATGAAGCTACTTCCTGGGCTCTAGTGTTCCTCTCAGCGCTCCACCAGGTTAGTGCGCCCTTATGGAAGGATCTTGCTGCTATCTTGACCTTCAGATTCTCTGGACCACCCATGTAATAGAGTATGCCATCTATGCTTTCAAGCCGTTGCAGTAGGCTCGTAGCTCCCTCAGCACTAGAGTACTTTGGGGGTTTAGCATTGTTGAGCTGCTTAAAAGTGAAGTTTGTAGTTCTAGTGCTAGTAGTCTTTGAATTGCTTCGTGCTGAATCACCACCACTCCCGCGTAGGTTGTTGGTGATGTCAGCGACCTTTCCCCGAATAACCTCCTTCATGTCTAAGGTGTGACAACCGGTACCTTACTTTCCGGCAAATCCGTACGGAGTGTGTACTTACACCTATAACTACGTGTGAATACTATGTGAAAAACATTGTGTGACAATAACTCAGTGAAAACAATTAACATTTGTATGTATTTTAATGTGAGTTGAAATACAGATATACAACTACACATGGGAAATAGCAGTTGTGAAAAAAAAATGACAAAAACATATCGGTTACGATCTGATATCCATAAATAACAGTTAAATATCGTTTACAAACGATGGACTGATAGAGTGTTTGCGTGGGTGACGATTCACTCAAACATATCTGTTGGTTTAACATTCTGAATGATGACTGAAAAATAGAAAACCAAATCAGAAAGTGAAACTTACGATCGTATTCATACAGTTAGCGCTCTGTACGAAAATGCGCGTAAGTTATTTTTTCTGACGAAACGGCGAAAGTAAACGATTACGAACTTTTAAAATAACAAAAAATTAAAAGAAATAATATTTACTAGGAATAATCACCTAAAAAGATTTAAATTAAATCATTTTATAAAATTACGTGTATTTAACGTTACGTAATGAAATAACGAGATTTAACGCGACAGATCAAGACCGAAACGCGAGTAAACACTCAGGGTATAAGAACCAATTCCTTCTTCTACCTCATATTTCCCGCTTTTTTTCTCTCTCTACCTCAAGAAAACCCTTCTTTCTCTTTCTACTATCTCTCTAGAACTCCATAGCCAAAACACCACCAAATTTGGTGAGTTTGGTGTCCAAACGACCCTATCAAGGATTAGAACAAGGAATTACAATCGATCGGAGCTCAAAACAACTAGAATCGAGGTATAGATCAAGGCCACACTTCGGTTTTTAGAGTTCTTGACAAAACTGGAAGCTTAGAACTCTGAACCTGTTGAGAACCCATCAAAACACATTGGAATTTCATAAAATCGAGTTTAACATACTCGGATTGAGTAGAAAAGAATATTGGTATACTGGGCTCAATAGTATCGATGCTAAAAACCTGGGTATCACTAATATCGACGGCCAAGGAACAGAAGATCAGTAGTCTCGATGGAGACCTGTGAAAAACAACAACGCTTTCAACGAAGTTGATAAGATCGGAGACCCGCCCTGCTGATGTCGTTGAGACTGAGAAGGTCGACAGGATCCAAGGGTTAGGGGCTCGGGTATCGTCGATATTAATGGTTGCATCCGGAGTGATCATCGAGAGAGTATCGACAGTTTCCATACTTGGGGTTTCAATCTTGGTGTCGATAATGACAATGTCGATACCCCTTAGCAAGGTTTCGATACTATTAACCTGATAAATGTCAAAGTAGATTTGACCAGCAGCCATCGATATTGTTGATCACGGTGGAGTTCATATCGGTAACAGCCCTGATGGGCAACTCAATTTTGAATATTAGGTGTTAACGGATATTCAAGGTACCGATACTTGACTTCCCCACGTTTATATCATCGATACTAACACTTGTATTGAGATTCAAGAGAACTACACCTAAAATCAGGAGATGAAGTTGAATATGATAATACCGGTTGGAGTTTAATAAGGCTTTATTTGAATGCTACCAATCTTAAACAATATCGATACTAGTCTCTTCTAGGCTAATACTATCAAAACTGATATTAACCTATTCAACATGAAGGTTTAAATAATTCAGTGTTTATATTAAAATAAAGTTAAGTAAATCAAGTTCAAACATAACATTTCTATTAAAGAGGTTTTACTTATGGTAATATGTAAACTTTCAAGGGTTAGAAGATATAAGGATCTTTCATAACATAACTTGATATTTTATAAATTAAACATGGTATTTTAATAAAACATTTTGACTAATATTAAAAATAAGTGTAACAATTTTATGTCAACATGCAACCTTGAAAACTTAGGGTTTTCTAATAACTTAAACACGTGTTATTTACAAACCCCACCTAAATATAGTGAGTTAAATGATTTGGGTTACGGGTTATTAGAGATAACAACATAAAACTAATTAGTTACAAACCTACTAACACATTAGAAGAGTTTTAGGGCACTTGGTCAAATCACACAATTCTCAACATAACTCTTAAACGCGTACTAATGTCAACGATGTAAACACGAACAAATCAAGCACAGGATGAACACACTCTCGGTTACAAACAACGAGCGCGAGCATCCTTGAAGTAAGTCAACGATCAACACAACACAGGTGAGTTCATATGCCTCTTTTCTAATCTTTTGATTTTAAATTGCGGGGCTAAGAAACATGCTAACCCATTTATTTATTTAAAAGCTTTAGTACATTATTTCAATTATCATGCTTTCTTGATAATAAGATGTATATCTTTATTATCATATTGTGTGTGAAAGGACATGTATAACAGAACAAGTATGGTATCATGATAATATAACTTCATGATACCATCAAATCAAATTGAATGACACAATGCATTAAGGCCATATCTCATATCAACAGTTTCATATCACTGAGACAATTACTAGAGATAACAAAAACGTTGTTCATGATAACATGTTTTCATGATGACATCATTCACCACATATATTAACACTATGTAATAGGATGAGCTCCTATGACACACTGTTAAATCATTGAGAATACATGACATTGAGATAACATTGGAGACAATTACTTGTGATATCAAGGGGGAGACATCATGATAACATAGCTTCATGATGTCATTCCCTGCATATGCTAACATTGCTTAGTAAGACAAGGTCTTACAAAACAATGTTAAAGACTAGAGATCATGGCATTGTGTTCATTTCATTTTGATCATATCATTAGAACCTATCAAGGATGATGTCATGATAACATAATTTCCTATTATCATCCAATCGCTGAATTAACATAAGTTTATTAAGATTTGATATTATAACATTATGTTTATACTACGGTGATAGAAATGAAACAATATCTGTGAGTTCTAAGAGATTAAGACTATTATTCCTCGGTGATTACAACTGTGATCCTTTTGAGGTATACATGTTGCTCCTGTTGAATTAATTTTATAAATTCTAAGGAATTATATCTGCTATTCCTATGAGAATACTTCTGTTAATTCTAAGAGATTAGGTCTGTTATCTCTATGAGATCATGTATGTTATTCCTAGGAGAATCCTATGAGATGATGAGTTGAGACGAGGAATATGAGTACTCTTTTGATTTTTAGCCAGCCTACTCTATCTCTATCAATTCTGACACGGGGATAAGAGTATGATAGTGTCTGCTTATTATCTCACTGCTTCTATTCTGTGGACTGGCAGACTGAGTGACTGACCTCACTCAAGTCACAGGCTGGTGGCAGATAGTTGTGAGGTCTTGGGAAAACTAATGGATAGAAATCAATTGAGGACATTATCGTTTGCCTTTGTGGTGGCTACAATGTGGTCAAGTCAATTCTAAAGGTCAATTGGGATATAAGTACGTGTGAAACTTACTCTCCCTTCCTAATCAGATGTGAGTAATAGTAAGTTAAAGAGTACACCACCATTGATAACTGTGGTAATACCACCATTAATAACTGTGGTAATCCACCGGTTATAATTGTGGATAGTTTTACTCTTTAAAATCTAATGGGTATGCCACCATTAATAAGTGTGGTAATCCACCATTTATAACTGTGGAAATTTGTACTCCTTAAAGCCTTTTATGCTATGTTAATATCATTGTGAAGTAATGGTTTATCATATGGGAAATTCTAATTGAGGGTAAGCCTATGTATGATGAAATGAGTATCTATAGATACAATACATGTGGTATTGAGTTCGGTTAAGTGTGTGGTGGGCTGGCGGCTTCACTTGTGATACGTATGCCCTATATATAAGCATGCTTAACTGGACGATATCCTATCTGTACGTGTATCTATAGAGAGGACATGGGGATGTGTTAATGTGAAGTGAGAATAACTAAGTCTTGTGTATTTCAAGATGTTGTGTAAATATCTCCAACAGTTAATAACTAACTAAACTTATGAACTCACCAACCTAGTGTTGGTTTTTGTTTAACTGCACGTTTCTCAGGTAACAAATAGGTATAGTTACAAGCATCAGGACTAACCTAGAGGACTTTAGAAGAGACCTACCGTACTTTTGTGATGTGCATATTTTTGAATGACAAAACTTTGAATCATCTTTTGTAAATTTTGTGCAGATACAAGATAGAAACTCATTGATTCTTTTGGATAGATTTACTTTGTTAAATTATGAGTATATACTGTGTAATTTAACTTTGTAATTCTATATCAATGTCATGTTAGCATTTCTCATTATATATCATGTGCCATGTAAACAATCTGATCACTATGATTATCACACGATATCGCGTCACAAGAACCTTCTGCCCGACGGGAAAGTCAATCCAGCCCGCCGGCTTGGGGTGTGATAGAATGGTATCAGAGCCATGGTTATAGAGAAATATAGGTCATATTACTTAATTTGTTTGGCCTTGACTATAACCTAGGGACCTCTCATGTAGAGAACACAAGACAATGGAATTATTTGCAAATGTTACATCATTTGATCATGAGTACTACCCGATGACTTTTCGGTTAAGATAAAAATGTCACAGGGACAACCACCATCACTACCTCATCCTCCTCCACTTGAAGTGGACCCAGCAACTGCTGCATTGGCAACCCTGATTACTAAGCAGTTGCTTATGGTGATTCCTGACATCATCAATCGGATCAGGAACAGTGAAGAATATGCAAAGAGTGTCCACATGCCACTGCTGAACAGGAGAAACCATAGAAAGGAGAAACCAACAAGAAACCCAAACATCATCCTGCTAAAAAGCGAAAGGGACCCGTGAACTTCACTGAGGCCACACCTATGAATTAAGTCATGCTAGATTTGACTGCAAAGAGTGGCAAGATTTACATTGGAAAGGCTCCTCTTTGCCAACGCTGTCAATATCATCACCACGCCATGGTCCAGTGTCGCCAGTGCACCTTCTGTGGAAAGATGGGTCACTGGGTTACACATCGCAAGTACTCAGTGGAGTCGACTCGTCCTAGTGCGTTTATTCAATATAACGAATGTGGGTCTCATCATGCTAGGGACAAACCATGTGACCACTTGTCACACCCCGAGCCGACGGGGTAGGATCGGGTTTCCCAGACGGGCGGAAGGTTCCCGGGGCGTGATATCGAGAGTGATAATCGAATGATCAGATTTTTTACATTGCACATGATAAATAAATGAGAAACTTGTTAAAATAAAATAGAATTACAAAGTTAAATTAAATCAGTTAAGTTTATAATTTAACAATGTAAATATACTATAACATCATAAATCTTCAATCTTGTATCTGCACAATAAATACAAAATAACTGTGTATGATGTCCAAAAGTACGCAGGTCCAAAAGCTAGGTCCTCTATCTGTAACCTAGTCCAAAAGAAACAACTCTTCAGTTGACCTGTTCGTCAACTGAGAAGTCATGTAAAAATAAAGTCAACACATGGTTGGTGAGTTCATATAGTTTAGTATTTGAAAATGATTTGAAATTCCTTTTCGGTAAAGACCCTAACCTCATTAACTTCAAATGTAATATCCATATTGGTATGCTTATATATAGGGCATACCCCTGAGTCGAGCCTACAAACCCGCCCAGACGCCATCCCACCACATACTAATACGCATATGACACTGTTGTTAATTATAATTAAGCATTTTTACCCTACACCTCTGATTTAGATTATGCTTTCCAAAATTTGATTTACCTTTGATTCTCTTGAGATCATCATAGATACATGATTTCCCAAAAGTCAATAATAGAAATAAAATGTTCAATATTTAATTAAATAATTAAATAAAACATTTAAATACAACTAAGACATGATGATTGGGTCTTACTTAACTCAATCAATTAGACCTAGTTGTTGGTGGTTGTCCAAGTTGTAACCTCTCACACGTGACCCATGCCAGGCATAACTCACAAGGAGTATACCTGAACTGACCGGGATTTTAATGTTTTGCCCATATCAGCTTGACCCTCTGGCCTACTGTATGTGTCAGGACTTTAAGGATATCCTTTGATTCTTGATCTCTTTGATTCTCTTGATATGACTTTGATATTGATTTCATTTGATAGTTCATGTTATTGCCCGTATAGCCTGACTACAAGAGTCTTCTATACCTGAAGGGCACTTTATATGTGTGTTACACGTGGTCTTGATTCCCTATACAACTGACATCCACCTTAACTCAAATATTAATGATTTCATTAGTTTGTAATGATTTCATTATTTCAATGATTCACACACATTTATGATTTCTGATTCCTTGTCTCTTGATCTTGATCTTTAGAATTTCCATGACTCACAATGATAATTGATTCTTGATTATGATTCTTTGTTCTCAGATTCCACACTGAAATTTGATTTCCTTTGAATATGATCTTTTGTTTTAGTTCCTTTGATTTCACTTTGAATTTAGATTCTTGAATTTGAGCTTGATGGACTAAGGGTTTATTTAGAGTTTAAATTTAAAGTATTACTCATAAGAGTACTTTAATTGACTTGATAATTTGATCTGTTTAATAATTACCTAGACAGGAGTCTAGGAGTATCAACAAACATATATATGTAAAACATATAATATATAAAAGCATTTAAATAAACAGTTTACATAAAACAGTTTACGCATACTTCTCAGCCCCGCGTTTTAAAACAAAAATGTTAGAAAAGGGGCAATGAACTCACCTGTGCTGCTATGTAAATGATCTAACACAAAATGCGCGCTCTTGTTGTAGCTTAGGTTTCTTCAGTTCCTGAGTTATTTTATAAGAATTTGAGTATAATAAGTACGTGTAATAGTCGTCGTATCTAAGTCTTTGTCAAGGTGTGTGTAACTAAGTGTCCTAGTACTAAGTGTATCTAGAATCTAATCTAACTTAGTTACCCTTTTTATGACCCCAATTTCCCATTTTTAATTATAATTACTTATCTTTAAATTTTGCAAAAATTTGGGCAGTGTCTCCTTTGTATTTAGTTCAAATCCAGACAATCATATTGTCTATTTCACAACAAAATCCCAAATCAATGATATTACAACTAACTTTTATAACTAAATAAACTAAAAAGGAAACCAATAACATTTATAAATAAAGTCCATTTCATCTTGATTTAACAAGATTTTAGAAAATTATCAACTTAGATTGTTAATACTTTATAACACCTTCATTTTAGTTAGAAACACCATTACTTAAGTTTAAGTAACACTTAATGTATGTTGGGCTTAATTAAACCCTATTGGGCCCACTTAGGCCCAGTGACAAACTTTTGTTTCAATTGTTTTCAAGACCTGTGTTTTGATTTCCATGACTTACTATCACTTCCTTGGCAATGCATACTATGATTTCAAGTGTTTTAGACTAATTAGATAGGAAGTAACACTTAGGTTAAATTATTAGTGTTCAAGATAACCCTTGTTATGATATCCTAATTAGTCCATTGTTATTAAGATATTACTACCAAACTTCTCATACCATTTTATACTTACATATATGATTCTAACCCATGCACACACATCCCATTCCATCCATGCATGCATACTTAGGGTTTTATTCTCATCCATGTACACCCACACTTATCACATGCATATATACGTATCTAGGTCTCCATGTGTAATAAAATAAAAGGGTCTTAGGGTTCGGTTTGGGTCTGCTTAGTGTGATGGTAGCGAACCTTCTAAGGCAGCTAAGGGTTCGGCTAAGTTCAATGGAAGGTTCGGCTACCTTCTAACTCCAACGAACCCTAAGGGTTCGGTTACATGCATGTCACTGTGTAACTGGTTCGTCACCCCCACATGGTTCGCCTAGCTCTTGTGGTTTGATGATGTTGCGAAGCTTTCATAGAAAGGTTCGGGGGTTGAGGGTTCGTGAGTTTGCATGGCCAAGGTTCGGCCATGCCTACATGGTTCGTCTGAAACTATAGGTTCGTTGCAGGCTCATTCAATGATGACAGGTTCGTGGAACAGATCCGTAGGGTTCGGTGCAGGCTAGCACAGGGTTTGTCTGCAAGGTGGTCAGGTTCGGTGCAGGGTTCGGCCAGAGAAGGTACGAGGTTCGGCTGCCAAATGCTTGGTTCGCGCAGGGTTCGTTCTCACCATGAAGGTTCGGCCAAGGACTTAAGGGTTCGGCCGTAGGGTGGTTCACGAACCTGTACTATCCTTGTCTTCCCCATTGATCAGAACCTGTTACAAATAGATTTCTAACAATACCTAAATGTGTATGCACCTTCATCTAAGTGTTTTAAGTGTTTAATATCGATAATATTAGCAAAACCACATGAACTCGTGAAAACCCTATAAAAACTGAATTTAAAGTGATCTTTTACCTTAGATTTCGTGGATAGAAACTCAGAATGCTTGTACTTCTGTAATCTTCAAGATGAGAGGATCGTAATGACACCAAATTTGATCGAATCTGACTTGAAACGAATGAGATCTTCTAGAGAGAAGGTGGAGAGCAATTCCTTAGAGAGAGAGAGAGGTATAGAATGTGAATGAGAGAAAGAAAAGAGGTGGAATGGGTTGGTGTGGTCATTTATGACCACATTAATTACCCACAATTACCCGATCGTTTGATCTCGTTCGGTTTCGCGTAAAATGTCGGTTCGCGTAGTTTTTGCGACGAAACGACACGGTTTATAAAAATAGAATTTATCTAATTATTCTAAATTGTGATTCCTAATAAATTAACTAATATCTTTTGTTTATTTTAAATTTAAAATATTAATTAACTGTTTAAATTGAATCGTACGATCATCGCGTGTATTCGTTCGAATCGTCACCCGTACGAACACGATGATAACTATACTTTTCAATATTGTTTTCTAATTATAGAATATCATTCAGGACGTTAAACTTTCAGGTATATTCGTACAGATCGTCACCTATACGAATAACCCGTCGATTTAGCATTCACATAACAATATTCGTGTGTTTTGTTCTTTAAAGTCTCACATACGTTTATACATAATAAATCCTAACAAATAACCCATGATGGTTCTGTATTGTCAAATACTTATCTGACTCAAGAACCCTATTTCTGAACTTTGTTTTCTGGATTTGAATCTGAACTGTGCTATGATAACATGTAATGAAGATGATACACAATTGATAACTGAAATATGTACCTGATTTACTATTCATGTACTGTAGAGATCACTGTTCCGATGACGGTTCCGGCACTGATGTTACACCACTGTCTGAGAGGTGGGAAGAACTGCTACACCTACGGGATGCTCGGATGTCACACCCCGAGCCGGCGGGTTGGATCGACTTTCCTGTTGGGCGGATAGTTCTCGGGGCGCGATATCGTTTGATAATCGAAATGATCAGATTGTTTACATAGCAAATGATAAATAAATGAGAAATGCTAACATGACAATGAAATAGAATTACAAAGTTAAATTACATTGTTTCCTCATAATTTAACTAAGTAAATCTAATCAAAAGAATCAATGAGTTTATATCTTGTAACTGTACAAGATATACAAAAGATGATTCACTGTTTTGTCTTTCCAAAAGTATGATCACACAAAATGTAGCTAGGTCTTCTAAAAGTCCACTAGCTATGTTCTTGATATCTGATGACTAAATCTGTTCATCACCTGAGAAAAACATGCATTTAAACAAAGTCAACACTAGGTTGGTGAGTTCATAAGTTTGATAATTAAAAACCTTGAATTGTTCATACACACAGTCATAATGTCATACATGTTACTTGTAAGTGGTTTGATTCACCCGTTCACACAATGGCCTCTCCATAGTTGTATGTACAAGTAGTATCTCATCCTATTAGTTATGCTTATATATAGGGCATATGTAGGGGAACAAGCCCCAGCCAACATCCCACCACATAACTAATAGCACTCCACACTACTTGCAATACAACTATAGATATCCATTTCCATTTCACCCGTACGTTTGTATTCATCACCCGTGGTATCATATGTAGAATAATATAATAAGAGGGGTTTAGTTATCAAACCAAAGTATTGATACACCCTCGGTGTGTTAAGGAAATTAGATTCAATTAATCTGATTCTTGTTATCATTTTATTACTTGTGGGGTTAACTGTTAATCACTTTTAATAATATAAGAGTGTCAGTTAACCAATTGATATTTGTTCTCAACTTGAAGTGCATAGAGCCTAAATGGAATCCATTGCAATCCTAACATAATCAGATTTCAATGCATCCGATTTACCTCTACCACTTTGTAATACCGTAGACCTCATCGAAACTGTTACTAGTAATATAACATGAGAGAAATCAACTCCTCAGTCTACTAGTCAACAGGTAACGATGGATTAATTACAATTATAACTGTAGATTAATATCACCATGTGTCGTATTCCAGACCCTGACTGTTCGTGGCCCTGTCACCGGTCATACGTTACCGGCCAATGATGTGTACGATCAACATACTAGCCCTACAAGCTAGAGGTTTGTTAATCCTATGGTACCACAATGCTATCATCGGTTTAGTCAAGTCAAACTAACTGGTAAGCGATTTATGAAAGGGACTTACAATGATCAACTTGAATACATGGCACATGATTGAAATGATATAATGCAGACAGTTCAATAGTAATCAATTGTATTGTGTTCATCAATGTTATTATTTGTTCTCAATGTTGTATGTTCTCATTGTAGTTAACAAGGTTAAATAAGATCTTGTCTTATTAAATTATGTTAATTATTGTGTGAATGATGTGGTTATCATGAAGTTACATTATCATGATTATCATTCATTGTTGTTCCATATAGTCACCTTGTTGTCACTAAGACGTGGTAAGAACTAGTCTTACTACACTTAGTCGACTCAGGTAGTGGATGATATTTGTTCCATGTTATCTTGTAATATGTATCGAGTTGTAAGCTAAGTGTTATAAGATATAATCTTACAACTATGTTATTCTATTATGTTGATGAGTTACGAAGGTATATTATCATATTCATCTTAGTTGTTCCTGTCATATCATGATCATACAAGCATGCATACAATGATAAATGATAATAAGTCAAGCAATATTATCTAATCAAAGTAGAAGCAATATGTTAAACTAAAACTTTTAAATAAATAAAAGTTAAGCATGTTTCTCAGCCCTGAGAGTTTACAATTAGTTAAGATTAGAAAGGGGCATATGAACTCACCTTGTTGTTGCGGTGGGTTGACTTAGCTTAAACAAGAAGTGCACGTGCTCTTTGTTGTACTTGTTGTTTTCACGATCCTGTATTGATTTCACGTCGTTGTAAGTTATAAGTATAAGTCGTAGTGATTTGTGTGCCTATATGTGTTAGCCCTAAAATTGGCTAACATTCGTGAGTCGTGGTCATCATTCGCCCTTGATTACTTGCTAGGGATTATACTAAACACTTATTCAAATTTAGATAGGCTTATTTCCTTGTGTTATTCACGCTTATACTTCATTTGATTTTGATCCTTGTCATAGTGTATAGCCTTATAACTAATAGTTTATGAGTATAACTTTAGATTTTCGATTAAAAGTTAGAACCCTTAACATGTTGTCATTACTTGTGAATATTTTTGGGAGACAAGGTTTTAAGACTTAGAAAATTCATTAGCTTCAAACCCTAACACCTTAGTAGTAATTTATATTGATGACCCCATGCAAGTGATTATTAGTATTGATGTCAAGCATTTTACATCATTTGTTATTTGGGCCGAATGAGCCATAATGGTCTGAAGAATCAATTGGGCTAGGCCAAACAAATGTAGGCTAAAGCAACGGGTTTGGGCTAATCAACTAGGCCGAATAGGATGCGTGGGTTGATTAAATGGTTTGGGCCATGCAAATTGTGGCTTATCAGTTTAGATGATCAACAAAGAATGAGTCCAACCCTACATCAGCGAACCTCATGGTGAGTTGGCCTATGGTTCGGCCTTGACCTGTCCAGCGAAGCTTATGGTTCGTGCATGTTAAGGTTCGGCTAGGGTTGCTGCGCATGGGTTCGGTGATCACTCAGGTTCGTTGACAGATGCATCCAAGCAAGGTTCGTGGTAGTGGTTTCAGTCACACAAGGTTCGGCTCCTTGTATGTTCAGCCATGCAAGGTTCGCCCCTCCCATCTTGGTTCGTGTAGGTGAAGGTTCGTGAGTGTGGAAGGTTCGGCCATTATAGTTGGTCCACAGAAGGTTCAGTGATGATGACAGCCAGCAGGTTCGTGACTCACAGGGTTCGGCACCCCCATAGTACCCAGCTCCTCCTTAGCTCAAAGGTTCGGCTGGGGTTGACTCGTTTTTCGTCTCCGTTGCGTTTCCGGCACTTTACGCGTATTTTACGTGTTTTAAATAAAATAATTGTGTTTTTAAATATTTTAAAGGTGGTTATTTCTAGTAAATGTTTTATAATTATTTTTCTTATTTTATTTTCGATCGTATCGTTTTTCGTTTTTGTTTCGTCGGAACGCGTCACCTTCGCGCATATTCGTTCGAATCGTCACCCGAACGAACACGACGATGGTTTTGCTTTCTGAATTTTGTTTTCTACTTTTCAGTCATTATTTCAGAACATTAAACTCACAGATATGTTTGTGTGAATCGTCACTCACGCAAACACACTGTCAGTTCGCTATTCTGAAATAACACTGAAATTATGTTCTGAATTGTGTTTCCTCACTGACGGACTCAACTAAACATCCTGTTTTCACAACGTTTTCGTACTGATTTATCGGCCATCTGTTTCCTGTCGTCTATGGATATCAGATCGCAACAGACATGTTTTTGTTGTTTACTTGAACACTGTTGTTTCTCTTGCTTCGTTGTATTAACTGTACTTAGGTTTTCACCTAAATACAAACAACTATTGTTTATCGTGAGTGTTGTACTTACGCTATTTAAGTTTTCACATAAATATGTACAACTGTTTCTTGTATTCTGAATTCTGTAATCATAAACACTGTTCATATAATGTATTTACACACAGTAAAAGGTGAAAGTACACATACCGTATGGACTTGCCGGACGATCAGGTACTGGATGTCACATCGGACATTTCGCAAGAGACTGCACTAGGAGAAAGCCTCCAACAGCTTCAACAGTTCCAACAGCTCCAGTAGCTACCGAGGAACTACTCGCCCTACCAGTTCCAGATGTACGCTCGGAGTTAGATGACTTCATAGGTATGTCATTTAAACCTTGTGTATTTAAGTTATGTAGTAATAAAATGTTTACAAATGTATATTATGTTGTAGTTTTATGAACAATAATTTAAGGTATCCATAAATAATTAGATTCCCATTTAGATAATAGGAGTTATAATGATCCTTGTTTATACTTTGCCTGAGAATTGTTACTGTAGTTAAGGAGAAAACCTTATAGAGATAGAACACTAAAACATGTAGACAACCAATGAGAAATAGAATCAGAGACAGATTAGGAAACCCTTAAACTAATTGAGAATAGGTTAATCTTAATTAACTTATCCTTGATTTCCAGGAAACTACTTAGGCTGATCATATTTCTCAATGAATTGCCTGAAGATAATCAAATTATCAACAATGTACTTTTGTTCCTCTTGATTCACTCTCCACAAATCCCTTTGTCTTTTAATCTTCAACTTTTCACTTAACACAACCTGGCACTTATCACTTAATACAAATTGTCTTCAGAAGTACAATCATCTTCAAATTCAACTAACACTCCTTCTTCTCCAATAGGCATTTTATCAGAAATAGTTGATTTTCGAAGCTCATTCACATTAACACCAAACATTACTGTAAGCTCTTCCTTTGTGTAATTATTTTCAATTTCCCCTTCTTCAAGTTCTTTGCAATTACTTGGTTTATCAAAATTTGTTTATAACTCTTCCTCTCCTATTTGTTTAAACAAATCAGCAAGTGTAGGCAATGTCTCATCAACAACTTTCATTTGACATTTCTTATCAGTGATATCTTAAATTTCAACTTCTTCAAAGTCTTTGACTTAATTTGGGTCAACAACAGAAACCGGATTGACATCTAAAGAAATTTCTGATGGATTGTAAATTACAATCGCAGCAGTAACAGAATTTAGCCCACTTGATCCACTAGCGCCAGCTACACCATCATCACCATCACCATCATCATCATCATGAGGATCAAAACCAGAATGTTCATCATAATCTAAATCTTCATAATCTTCTTTATGCTCATCATCTTCATCTTCTATGTTAATAACATCAGGATCAACAACATTCTCTCCAGACACATGAAACTCTACATCTTCATCAATTCTTGCTTAAGTGTGAATAGTTGTAGAAGGTTCACCTTGAATATCATTTATCTTTTTTTTCAATAACTAATTTTCTTCTTCAAGAATAACTATCTTTTCATTTTGTTCCTGAGCAACTCTTTCCAAACAAACAATTCGATCATTCATAATCTCCTTTTCTCTTGATCCTCCTCTCTCCATCTCTGTAATTGAGTAATATGAAGCTTCATTGTATCAATTTCACTCTGAATAGAAGAGGAAGATTGCTCATAATCAACTTTTTCTTTTTGCTTCCTATACTTTTCGAACTCTTGAGACAAGAGAGATATTCTAAGTCTCAACTTTGAATAATCATATTCCAAAGAGAAATTCAAATCCAAATAATCCAATCCTTCAAACATCGTATCAATTCGTGAAGCAGATGTCTCTGGTAACGAAGTTGTAACTGTAGTTGCTTCAACAAATGGTGCAACAAATGGAGCGACACACACAAGAATTTGAATTAATGCACTTGGCATTGTAGCTTCAATCGATACAGGAATAGATGATGTAGTGACGGAAACAGATGCAGAAGTAGTAACCACATAAGATGATAGAATAATCCTTGGTGATCTATTTTTCTTCTTCGTAGCTACATTTGCCATTCTTTTCTTTTTCTTCAGATGAGAGGATTCTGGTTCATCTTCTGCAATAACAAAATCAGGATCATTTCTTTCTTCATGGTCTTCCCTTCTCTGTTGTTGAATGGGATTTCTCTTCATCCTACGAACCATTCGGTTCCCAACTTGTACATTTTCCATCTCAGATTCAGATGAATCCTATTCTATTTCATCAAAAGCATCTTCGTCTTCAATGTTTGATGGTGATACGGTAGCAGTTGCTTGCTCAGAAACAGACGATTGATCTGGATATATAACCTGAAGAGGTTCCAATGGAATTTGTGCATCACTTGGTGTTGATTGTTCCTGTAGATTAACTGAAGAAGGTTATTCATGTGCTTGTTGAACTGGAGGATCTTGTGGAGGAGGAGGTGGTGGAGGTTGATTATCATTCATGTTTTCATTTTCAGAACCAGAATCTTCATTTCTCCAAGCATCATTAGGTGGTGCAACATAGTTAGCCCTTGCACAATGACATAATAAATCTTTTGTAAGCACAACATCATTGCTTTTTTGATAACTCTTCACTTGTCCCAAACTGGAATCTGTCATGTGATACAGCTTCAATCTGTCATCCACAGCTCTAATCAAACCTTGTTCAGGAAATCTTTCATAAAAGAGCATCTGAACAAATCTTGGATACATCAAGAACTTATTTTTTGGCCTTCATAGTGTTTTCAGATAAATATCTGAAGATAATAGCAGAAAAGTTAGATGGCTTGTTCAAAATCAACGCACCCATAGCCGATATCATAAGATCTCTCAACTCATCAAATGTACCCCTCCTCATACTCATACAATGAAGCAGTACATGTGCTAGGAATTTATACTGGAGAGGCAATTTTCCTTTCTTGATTGAATATTCACTGTATACTTCGAAGTATTTGATTCTCAAAAAGCATCCATTAATACATCGTTCAGGAATTAGAGTCATTCCATCAGGTTCTCCACCAAATCTCAGAACTCTACGAACAACATCTTCACTAATTCTTATCACCTGCCCAAGCACACTGGCCTCAATAACATAAACATCATCTATAGTGATCAATCTTGTTGGTTCCCAAAAGCTCTGAATATGAGATCTGTAGATGTGACAATGATTGGATATCGAATAATAAATCTTGGAACGTCTCAAAAACTCAATCATTGGTCTAAACTCCTTGCCATTCTTGGTTGTTGGATTGAAGTAAGCAAAAATGTTATGTTTGTCCCCAAATGCCAAGTTTTCCATATCTGCAATTAAAACAAACAAAAAATCATAACCATAATTCAATTCATGATTAAAAATTAAAAAAAAAATTCTAAATCTTAAATCTAGCGAACCGATACCCTTAGCCGAACTTAAAAATGTGAACGAACCTAAGTTCCAGACAAACGTATTTTCACATTGACGAACCTGAGTTTCAGACGAACCTAGTCAAACAGGTGCGAACCTTTGGTCAAACGAACCTCTAACATTTAAAGATTCGTTCATTGACTAAGAAAAGGTTCGGCACAAACCTTTGTGGGTCAAACGAACCTGTAAAACCAACGAATCTGTTTGAATTTCAAATCAAAATTCAATTTTATGAATTAGATCAAGTTAAACACATCAATATGTTCGCCATGAGTCGATTAACACCTTTAATGAAGGAATTTTTTATAAATCTTTGATTAATTATGGTTTATTTGTCTGTTAAGTGTTCGGCTAACTGGAACTTAAAACCTAGATCTAGACAAATCCAGCCGGTGAAATTTCAATCAATTTACCTCCTTGTGTTCATGACAACAAGACAAATCCAATGGTATATGGCAATCACTCTGAAAATCAGGAATTAAAAAAATCAGTTTAGAACAATCAGAGGTTCGTCTCTAGCAACACAGTGAAAGTGACGAATTAAATAAGCGAACCTTTGCATATATACTTCCACAAGATTAAGACGAACCTTTGAACAAACCTTTGAGCGAACCAATTAAACGAACCCTTGAACAAACCTTTTAGACGAACCTCTGAACAAATCTTCTTGGATGAACCTGTAAACAAACCTTCCTGAACGAACCTATGAACAAACCTAAAATAGGTTCGGCACACCTATTCCACTCTCACGTACCTTCAACGCTTTGACATTTTCAGGTTTAAGCATAAATAGTCCAAACAAAACAAAGCTTGGTGTTTAAGAGTTGAAAACAATCAATCAATTATTATTGATTCAACATCATATATAAACATAAAATCTTTTTGGATTTTTAAACTTATATTAAAACACACCAAAATTTTATTTTTGAAAGAAAAACTGAAATGAAACATTAAAATGAATGAAAACATAACACATATTTTTGGTGAGAAAGATCCAGATGTAAGATCATATTGCATTGCAATCATCCGCACAAACTAATTGAGTTAATGAATGTGTTAATTTGCAAATCACAATCCAAAGATAATTGCCAGTATATGGATCCAAATTAAGTTTAATCACTTAGTTGAGATATCAGTTGGAACAAACCAATCACAGACTTTATGTTCCTCACTTACTTTAACACATCCCCATTTTGTGAATTATTTGACTAGTTCGATCATGCAAAAACAAGATAGAATTTCTTTTGAAAACATAAAGTATAAAATAAGTTGAAAGTGTTCAAAATCTTGAAATCAAGGTTGATACTTCCGTATGCACAAATGAACCAGATAATGAAAGAAACAATAACTTAAGATTAAGATTTTAACAATCAGATCGATATTCTCATATACGCAGAGATTGCCCAAACCTTAATCAAACCAAAAAAAAAATTGACTTGTTCAAGGCCTTAACAATCAGGTCGATACGTAAGTATACGCAAAGAATGCTTCAGCTTTGAACGAAAATAAATGAAAAACAAATTTAGAATTTCTTTAAACTTGAACATCATGATTAAAGGCTAGCATTTAAGTGACCTTAGAACAAGAATCAATCATTGTACGATCAAAAACCACGCTTTCAGGACAAAGCTAAGCACTGTGTCTTAAGCAATTGTGTTCTCATAAAGTATGATCGTAATTTTGTCAAAAGCTATCACAATTAAGTTATAAACCTACCAACATATCATACTTAGTAATTGTGAATGTTGTTCGTGTTTAAGTTCTACTATGATTCAGATGCGCTTCCGATTGCTACAATGTACCATCATTTCTCACTAGGTCGAATCAATTTCTCAAATTTTTATTTTTCAATGTTTTTGTTTTTTTTATTTTATATTGTTTTTGTGTTTTTGATTTTTCAAATTTTTTTCCCCCTAAAAACCTAAAACACAAAACAAACCAAGAAAAATGCTAAAAAAATCTGATGTTGATTCAATAAAAATTGATTATGAAGGAAATTGATTTGGTATGACCTCACCCATGACCCGAATTCCATTAAGTTTGAGTAAGTACTCAAAACGAATTCGTTTGAATGCCTTGGTGAGAAGGTCCGCACGTTGCTCATTTGTGTGTATCTTCGCCACATCAATGAGTTTCTTTTCATAGCAATCATGTATGAAATAAAACCGGATATCAAAGTGTTTTGAATGGAATGATACACTGGATTTTTGGTAATAGCAATGGCAGCCTCGTTATCAACATGTATAAGGGTGCTAATAAAATTCCAACCATAGTCTCTCATTTGCTGTTGTATCCACAACACTTGTGAACAACAACTTGCAGCAACTATGTATTCTACTTCACACATGGAAGTAGCTACTGAAGTTTGCTTTTTACATTGCCATGTGACCAGTCTTTCCCCCAAGAATTGTGCATCACCAGTTGTGGATTTGGCATATGTTTTGCATCCTCCATAATTTGAGTCACTATAGGCATTAAAGGAAAAGTTATCATCCTTAGGATACCACAGACCGGTGTCTGGGGTACCCTTCTGATAACGAAGAATCTGTTTGACTGCTATCAGATGTGACACCTTAGGTTTAGATTGATATCTGGCACAGATGCTTGTAGCAAAAACAATATCTGGCCGTGATGCAGTCATATACATCAAACTACCAATAATACCACGATAAAGTGTGGGATCTACCAACTCCCCCTTTATATCAGGCTCAATCCCGTGATTGGGCTGAATGGGCGTGGAAATTGGTTTTGAGTCAAGCATGCTAAACCGTTTTAGCACATATTGAATATATTTGATTTGATTTATAAATATCCCATTATTGGTTTGGTCTACTTGTAAACCAAGGAAGAAATTGATATCTGACATCGCACTCATCTCAAATTTGTCAATCATCACCTCTTTGAATTCCATGCACATTTGTTCATCAGTAGATCCGAAGATGATGTTATCTACATAAATCTGAACAAGGAGAATATCCTTGCCCTTTTCCCGAAAGAACAAAGTTTTGTCAATCCGACCCCTATTGAACCCGTGTTAAATAAAATGAGTCGATAAGGTCTCATACCAGGCTCTCGGGGCCTGATGAAGACCATACAGTGCTTTGTCCAAGAGATAAACCTGATCCCGATGGATTTGATCCTCAAAGCCCGGTGGCTGACAAACATACATCGTTTGCTTCAAAGAACCATACAAAAAACCAGATTTAACATCCAACTGAAATACTTTGAATTTCTTGCGGACTGCAAAAGCAAGAAAAAGCTGAATTGCTTCTAGCCGCGCCACAGGTGCAAAAACTTCATCATAATCAATTCCTGCAATTTGTCTAAAACCCTGAACCACTGAACGAGCTTTGTTTCGTACTATTAAGCCTATGTCATCTCGCTTGCATCACAGCACCCATCGCGTGCCAATCTTTTTCTCACCTTTTGGCAGGTCTACCAAGTGCCAGACCCCAAAATTGCGAAATTGATTCAGTTCCTCTTGCATGGCCTCCACCCAGGTAGGCTCACACAAAGCTTCATTCACAGTCTTTTGAGAAGTAAATGCTGATTGCATCCAAAGCTCCTGACTGCCATGAATTTTCTCTAACTCAACATACATAATCTCCTCATTTGTAACTTGATGACGTGTCTGCACTCCTACATTAGGATCTCCTATAATCTGGTCAAGTGGATGATTGACGTGAACACGCGTGACAAACATTTGCTGTACAACCACTTCATGATCAAGATTGTTGATGTTCTGGTCAAGATCTTGATTATGTGAAATGGCATCTTCAAAGACCTCGTTGTCATCCTCTGATGACTAGTCTTCAGTATGAACCCCTGAAGTACCTTCCCCATGTGGTGTAATGACTTCATCTCTAGATTGATAAGAAATTCCTTGTTCATCTGAATTATGCAAATCAAAAAACATTTGTAAGGTTATCTCATCATCAGAAATAGTTGAAGACATATTAAAATAATCGAACAACTCATTGTAATCGAAAAACCTATCTGGACCCTTCCCATTTGGTATAGGTGTATGTCGTTGGACATCCACATGATACCACAATTCCACAACACCTGTACGTTTAGTAAACACACGTTTGTTTGGAAGACTATATCCTAGAAAGAAACCCTCTTCAACTTTAGAATTGAATTTTGAATCCTTCTTCAGCATTGTACAAGGAGCCCCAAAAGGTTCCAAGTGTTCCAGATTGGGCTACCGATTTTGAAGCAATTCATAACAAGTTTTATTGTGTCTTTTGACAATTAAAACTCGATTAAGGGTAAAACAATCAATAGCCACAGCTTCACTCCAAAAGGTAATGGGAAGATTAGAAACTGCTAGTGTCACACCCTGAGCCGGCGGGAATGGATCAGCTTTCCCGTCGGGCGGAAGGTTCCCGGGGCGCGATATCGTTGTGATAATCGAAATTATCAGATTGTTTACATAGCACATGATAATCAAATGAGAAATGCTAACGTGACAATGAAATAGAGTTATAAAGTTAAATTACATTGTTTCCTCATAATTTAACTAAGTAAATCTAATTAAAAGAATCAATGAGTTCATATCTTGTATTTGTACAAGATATACAAAAGATGATTCATAGTTTTGTCACCCAAAAATAGCAACACAAAAGTAGCTAGGCCTTCTAAAAGTCCACTAGCTATGTCCCTGTAATCCTGGTGACTAAACCTGTTCGTCACCTGAGAAAACATGCATTTAAACAAAGTCAACACCAGGTTGGTGAGTTCATAAATATAGTAATTGAAAACCTTGATTTGTTCACATGCAATCACAATGTATTTTCTGTTACTTGTATGTTGTTTGATTCACCCATTCACCCAATGGCTTCTCAATAGTTATATTCACAAATGGTATATCATCCTAGTAGTTATGCTTATATATAGGGCATATGTAAGGGAACCAAGCCCTAGCCAACATCCTACCACATAACTACTAGAACTCTACACTGCTTGCAATACAACTATCAATATCCATTCTCATTTCACTTTTTCGTCTCGTTTGTTGATCACTTGTTATATCATGTATAGAATAATATAATAATAGGGTTCTAGTTATCAAACTGAAGTATAGATAACCCTTATATGCATTAAGGATGCTAGATTTACTTAATCTTCTCCTTGTATTATTCTATTACTTGTGGGGTTAACTGTTGATCACTTTTAAATATTAAAAGTGTTAATTAACCACTTGTGATATGTTCTCAAATTGCAACGCATAGAGCCTAAAAGGAATCCATTGTGATCCTCACGTAATCAGATTACAATGCATCCGATTTACCTCTATCCTGTCGGGTGTTCTCATTGTTGTTAACAAAGTTAAATAAGAACTTGTCTTATTACTTTATGTTAACTGATGTGTGAATGATGTTGTTATCATGAAGATACATTATCTTGATTATCATTCCAATTGTTCCATATGATCACCATGTTGTCATTAAGCCGTAGTAAGAACTAGTCTTCCTACCCTTAATCGACTCAGGTGGTGGATGATAGTTGTCCATGTAGTCACCATGTTGCCATTAAGCCGTGGTAAGAACTAGTCTTACCACCCTTAATCCGCTCAGGTGGTGGATGAGAGCTGTTCCATATAGTCACCATGTTGCCATTAAGCCGTGGTAAGAATTAGTCTTACCACCTTTAATCCGCTCAAGTGGTGGATAACAGTTGTTCTATGTTATCTTGTAATATGTATTGAGTTGTAAACTAAGCGCTATAAGTACTTGTCTTATTCCACTTAGTTAACTCTAGTGTTGAATGGTATTAAGAAGATATATTATCTTCAAATCATTCAAGTGTTTTGTTGTTGTCATCATGTTTCCCTGTGATTATCCCATTGATTGTTCTTGTACGAATAACTAGGTGTAGTAAGATATACTCTTGCAACTATGTTATTCTAGTGTGTTGATGAATTATGAATTTATGTTATCATATTCATTCTAGTTGTTCCTGTCATGTCATAATCATACAAGCATGCATACAATGATAACTGAAAATAAAGCAAGTAGTATTATCTAATCATAATGAAAACAATATGTTAAACATAAAACTTTTAAATAATTAAAAGTTAAGCATGTTTCTCAGCCCCGAGAGATTAAAATCAGTTAAGATTAGAGAAAAGGGGCATATGAACTCACCTTATGTTGGAAGTGGTTCACTTAGCTTAAACGAATAATGCATGCGCTCTTGATTGAACTTGTAGTAGTTTTCACGATCTTGTATTGATTTCACGTTGTATTTAACTTATAAGTATTGAGTGTAATTGTTTTGTGTGCGCGTATGTGAGTTATCCCTAACTTGGTTGTCACCTCTTGGTCTCGATCATATTTCGGCCCAATTCCCTTGAAGTAGGATTTATTACCACTTAAATCGATTTAGTTTGAGTTTAATGTATGATTCTAAGTTATGACTAAAGACTTGATCTCTCTTACCTCTCCTTGCCTTTAACTTGATTATTGAAATGATTAAATGACTTAATTGTCATCAATTGTTTTAACACCATTTTCATCACCTTTGTAATAACACATGCTTACTCATCCTATTTCTCATATATGTCATTCTTAACCATTTAATTTATGAATTCGATTACATTTAAACTCATTGGGCTTATGAAAGAATCTTGGGCCGAAGGAGTCGTAGGTCCTTATGAATTTTGTGGATCGAATAAAGGTCTTGGGCCAAAAATGTGTGCGTGGGCTATCGTTTGTATGTGGACCTAAGATGTGAGCCGAATATGCAACATTGACCGGTTATACTATAACGTGGGTCGGACCAGTTATATAATTCCAACAAAGGCTGTTGGGCCGATGTATTCACTTGGGCTAGCACCACATAGTGAGCTACAAGGATTTCCTAATCAAAACAGTGTGTTGACCTAATCGCCTCAACATGGACCAACCGAATTAAATGGGCTAGTATACATGGGCCGACAAATTAATCAGAGACTTAGCTCTAACATTCGTGGGGGAAGAATGAGGTTCAGCAAAAGTTTAAGTCAAATTAGGTTCGTCCAATATGAAAGGGATGTGGTGACTGGTGAGGTTCGGCCAGGGTTTACCTGGCTTCGGTTCGTAGCTATCAGCAAGGAAGGTTCGTTTCCCTTGGGTTCGTGACTCACAGTGAGCTAGTGATACAAGGTTCGGCTAACGTCAAGGCTGATATGTCTGGGTTCGGGAATCATGTGGGTTCGCAGCCACCATAAAGATTCGGCTCATGCTGATGAGAGGTTCGTGAGTTGCGTGTGAGGAGCAAGGTTCGTTCAGCATGTGAGGTTCGGGAACATGGGTTCGTGACTTTCCAGCCATGAGCATCAGCAGGGTTCGTGGATATCAAAAGGTTCGGCCAAATAGAAATCAACTCCAACAGGTGTAACAACTGTAAGAAAATCCCAACAAACTTATACATTAAATTGTAATTGGATATAAAGGCCCAATGCGATATAAATGCCCAATAAAATATCAAGACTCAATAAGATGTGAAGGCCCAAATAGGCCCATTGAAAGCCCAATAAGAAGCTTAGGCCCAATTAGACCTATTAAGGATTTTAAACTGAACGTAATGTGTGAACATCGGTATTAACTAATTAAACGATCTGACTCCCGAGCTGAGGTACATAGCCTTGATAAATACCTATTTAAAAATATTTACAATATTAAAGATACAAGAATTTTAATTAACGCGTTAAAACATTAAATCTGTTAAATATGTCGTATACGCAATAATTATCGTGTTTCGATGGAATTAATTGAACAAATTTATTATAACGGGCAAAATAAACATTCTAATATTATTATTATTTATTTTTATGTAAGTTGGGAAGTGTCGGGTCAAGAAATGATAAGCGAAAACGAAATACGATCGCTAGACGGATCTAAAACGCGTTTAAACCCTAGATTTAACCCTAAGTATAAAAGGAGCTCCCTCCTTGTTCCCCTCACTTTTTCACCAGCCGCACACCACACTTTTTGTGTGTGTGTGCTTCCATTCGTTCAAATATAACCGAGAGAAAGAGAGAAATGAGTAGCGGCGGTCCAAGGCGGCTCACGGCGGAGCTACGGCGGCACCACGGCGGTGGAACAAGAGGACGACATCACCGATCTCCTCTCCCTGCGCTCTACAGCCCTTCCTTCTTCAGCTTCGCAAGATATCGACTCTAGAGGGGTCAAAAAGGGGCGATAAATGCGACGGCGGCTAGGGTTTTTACCCCAAACGAACGGCGGCTAAGGACCCAGGTCGAGTTTGAGGTAGTCGCCGGGGTTACCAGATGGTGGAATGAGCATAGGAGGGTGCATGCAGTGGTGGTAGCGGCTAGGGTTCCACCTAGGGCCGCAGTAGCGGCACGATTCGCGTTGTACAAGGTGATACTGGTGGCTCCTCCACTCCAGCCGAAGAACAGAAGGTAAGGAATGACAAGATCACATCCGATTTACACATGCATGTCGTTTTCCTGAGGGTTATTGTTGATATGAGTGCGTTTTTGTACGATTCTTGTGAAGGAGGTGGTCGGCTGCGGTGGTTTGGGCGGCGGTAGAGGCTGTTCGAGCCGTGTTCCACCCTAAAACCAACTTCCTAAGGTAATAAATGACTTAAACAGCTCCGATCTACATATGCATTGACATTCACTCGATTATTTTGTTCTAAAACGTGTATTTTGGATGGTTCCATGTGGCTGTAATGGTCCATATGAGGTGGCTAGTGACGGTGGAACAGCTATGGTGGTGGCCGGAGAATGGAGGTAAAAGAGATTAGGGTTTTAGCGTGTTCCAAGCTTCGGTCAACGAAAGTCAGACGTGGATGGAACGGGTCAAACTCGGACAGCCTTGGGCATTAGCAAAAACCGATCGCTCGATTTATTTCGTTATTTAAAAACGAGTCTAGAAACATGTTCGGATTATGAAACATACGATCGGTTAATTAAATTAGATTGTACGTGAATTAAACGAGTGGGAAGGTAAAATCGCGCGCCATTAACTTTTAATGTATGATTATTGTTTAAATAAGCAAGTAAAGTGGTTGAGTATTTGGGTTAAATAGGATAAAATATGATTCATGATAGTTAGCTAATAACAAAAATGTTTAACGAAGCCATTAAACGAGTAAGATGGTGAGATGTATATATATACATGAATTTAGAACATTACAAACTTTTATGTTTTACAAATGTAAACATCTCTAGTGTTCTTATAAGTTACAAGAATTTATGTTTAGTCAAGTGAATAATAAAATTTAATAGGCGATTATATATAATCACATCATTATATGTATTTGTACACTTAACAAATGGGTATTAAAAATCTAAACATATAACATGGATACTTATTAAAATTTAATTTAAACTTGTCACATTGAGGATACGAATTTATTGTTATTTATAAATTAAAACTTAATAAAAGTATTAGATTCAAATAATGAAACTCAGCCACTATACATATGTGTACGTGGGTGTGTGTCTATATGTATATATGTATACATATATCTCTACATATAAAAGGTGTAAAAGTATAACAAATTCTCCACATATATATGGTCATAAAATATGGTGATTTAGTAACTAGTTATGCATGTTATTATAGATAAACTTAGCAAGATGATTTAAAATACGATAAATAGTTTATGTATAATCATATGTTTATAAACATGATTAATTCAACATGTTAACCATTGATTTTATACATTTATGAATAATCAAAATATAAATAAGGGTGGATTTTATAATAATGATGTGCATACCTATATAATATGTAATATGCTAGTGTTAAACAAATAATAACTTAACAAAAGTGTCGATTTAAATATTGATAAGAATACTTAGTAACTTTCTACATTTTAGTCAACACATTAAGCATATTGCTAAAGAATGTTTTCATGACTTTCAATTTATTATTTATATGAATATGAACTTATTAAAAACATAATGATTATCTTAACATATAATATATGATACCATTTTTATAGTTTTACTCATAATTAAAAATTTATCAATAAACCGATATTAATATCATTAGTGAAATTATTATTATTATCCTTGATAATTGATTCATATAGGAGTGTTCCCTTACATTTAAACATAGAAAATAAATTATGAATACTTTAAACACTTTCTTATTCAATATTTAAAATAAGTACAATAGTTAGTATATACAATAAATACAACATGTAAAATATCTTAGATATTAATGTATTGAAACTATTTTGTGATGTATGAAATACCTATTAAGTTAAGTGAATATGTTATAATAATTATCTTATTGTTTTGTAATACCTTGTGTGTTACATTAATTTATATTATTAGTAAGACACCATGGCTAGTATTATACTTAAACAATTTTTATTGATTGTTCCTCAAACTCTCAAACTAGGTGAACCAACTTTAAAATATAAGTCCATTGGTCATGATAAAACCCTAATTTTCTTAGAAGACCATAAACATACTAGTCACATAAGTAGCATACTAGTAGCTATACTAAACATCAAATAATATCAACATTTGCTCATACATTTTTTGTTTACGTACAATACAAGGTAAGATTTTGTTATGTATGGTAATAAAATGAAACTTTAAGCTAGTAAACTTTAAACACATTAACCCAAAGAGCTCGACCACAGTAAACAACCATAAGGTATGAAATCTACAACTTATACATGTATAGATGAATACAAATAGGAACTTGCTTTGATGATAACTCTGGGAGCATAGCAAATCATGCATAGTGGCACAATGACATGTTTGTACAGGAACAAAAGGAACCAGTTAAAGCAACCAGGTGAGTTCATGTGATCCCTTTTCTTTTTACTGTTTTGGGATACTGAAAGCATGCTCCATAAACTGTTTATATAATTTTATTTATGTGATAATGAACGTCCGTTTCAATAAAATTGCTTCCCCTAGGCATTAAACATAATTTACAACCATTAACTCATAAGTAGAGCCGGTGAGTATATGGGTAGTACTACTTGGGGAATCCCCCACGCACAGTGGCCCGAAAGGGTGGCCTTGTAAAAGAAAGGTTGAAACCCCACTGAGGTTATTGTCAACCGTTGTGGCATATATTCTTATGATACATAAATGACCGAGAGCAGGAACGGGTCTCGGAATTGGGAAGTATATTTGGTTTGACCATGTTGTGGGCTAACAGTGTATGAGGCAAACGCCCGAGCATGGAACAGGGTTGGTTGTATTGTTTTTGAATTATCACATGCTATTTATTATTGTGTCTGTAAACTAAAACTCATGAGCTCACCAACTTTTTAGTTGACGTATTTTAGCATGTCTTTCAGGTAATTAGAAACAGGTATGACTCGGATACAGGGTTGCTTGAACAAGAACACTACATGGAAAACAAGAACTTGGCTTAAAGATTAATAAAGTGTGCTGATGCCTGGATGGACCTAATAACTCTAGAAAGTCTCCCACTAGTTAAATCATGTCTTTAGATTTGTTGTAAACAAATTAGATATCTAGACTAAACCTTTGGTTGAATTGTAAATTATTTATTTTGTCTTCCGCTACTTTGTGTTTTGAATCAATCGTTAGTCAAGCCCCCTGGTTGGGTTGTGACAGGTTGGTATCAGAGCCAAAGGTTTTAGCGAATTAGGAACCTTAGGATAAGTTCCTAGACTTTAACCTGATAAATCTAGGGGCCTAAACATATAGAAACATGATACTAGTGAGACCATGAATACCCAGGCATATGAAGCACATGAATGGTTAAACTAGAACAATCATGTAAATCAAATTCAGGATTATGGGTGCACACATAATGGTGAATTTGAAGTTACATGGGAGGTTCTAAGACACACATAAAATAAAATTTAAACATAATGTTAATGTATATACGTATGAATACTTGTTATGATAATGACTATTGGAACAAATATTTGTTGACATTGGGAGTTGAGCTTAGGATTTAAGTCACAAGACGTCAACGATGATTTTATGGTACGTTATCTTCTCTTCATTCCTTCTATCCTAGTAGAAACGACGTTCCCGTATTCTTATCTTCTTTTTACCTCAAATATTATGGGAATCATGACTTCTTTGTTATCAAGGTATGTAGGTTGTCAACTTCCAATCCTTTTAAGGCGTCCAAGAATCTTCTGTTCTATTCTACAAATTTAAAAATTTCTTTGTACTTTTTATCAAATTTATATTTATAGCCACAGAAGTTTGATTTTGACCATCAACTATGCGTACTCCTCAACTAACCACACAGCTACACGAGTGAGTGAAAAATCACAAAGACCCAGGAGAAAGCAGGTGATGACATCAATGTATTGCGACACATACTACCTTCAGATTCAAATTATCATACGTATAAACTTGAGAAACTCTTCATTTCACCGTTTCTCATATCGTCATTAGGTTAGTCACCATTAATAACCAACTACCATTGTTGTCTGTAATCACTATTTCTGTTATCCTTAATAGTTCATCTTCGATCTCTAAACTTTCATCAACAATTAATTCTTTTTGAGACTCTAATGTACACGCCCTTGACTTAACCATTCCCCAGTTCTTGATAGCTAAAGTAATGGAATTGTATGCTATTGGGAGGAAATTCCTTAGTTCACACAGCAGGAATGTGAACCTTTAATATGAAGTTTAATTTATTCTACCACTTGAAATTCCGTTCCAGAGATACTATTTCATAAGCAATTTGATTCACCATCTTGACTTCCGTCGATCGAACCACTGATTCTAAACTATATAACGACGACATATACGAACAATACATAAATTCTTAAAGGAGCACCACTTAGTGAATATGATAGATGGAACATGAAGCTACTGGCCTAGAACATAATTTGAGAAGTTAGGTTGTCATGAGAAGAAGGTATTCCCCATGGATCATAAGAGTGATCAAGATATTCTTTGATAGCAAGGTAAAAGAGAAGACGCTAAGGTCATTCAGTATACGGCATATCAAAGACTAAAGATGGGATTCATCTAAGCATCCTAATATTGCTTGAAGAAACTTCATTGTTTTGGCAAGCGAGACCTCCATACACATTGATACACGACGATCAGTACCGGCTACCGAATTATAGCAAGGGGAAGGAAGGTAATTAACACCAAGAGGAAAAGACGATCTTCAAACCATTAGAATTGATGATTATCGGGAAAAAGAAGAAGTGAAGGATTAAATGGTGAAGGATTTAATCTTAGATTAGAAGATTTTATAGTGCCAATAAATGTTTTGAGAAGCATTGAAGATCAACTGCAGGAAACAGTATTTGCATCATAGCATCAATGTGAATCTTATGAACATGTGTAGTATGATAGAGGAAATTGTTTAGTTGATAAGTGTTTACTAATATATCTACAGTCAAAGACGTTTGGCAAGGACACTATCGTAATATATCGAAACAGTGGTGGGCTGGCGGCTGATAAGGCAGGTAGCCTGACTCTACGTATGCCCTATATATAAACTATGTTCGGTACATTGGGATAGTGTTATTGTTGAGTGTTATGACAAGTAGTATAACAGCTAAAACATTTAAACAGAAATATAAAAACCAGAAGAATTCTCATGGTATACAACTTATAAAATTTCAACAAGCCGAACTCATGAGTAGTTACACGAAAGACACTAGTTAATACCGACCACTCCATAGTGCAGGAAGGGATATCTTGAAATTGAAGAGTTTGGGAACTTTGGAGATTTTAATCATTGGTGGATCTACATCGGAATTCACTCGTACAAACATCATCAAGAGATAATGAAGTGAATTAGCAAGAAGGACAACTAATCTAGATTGTCACCGGAGGAAGATAGTGTTGTTACCAGGATTAAGCAGTATGGAAGGACTGCAAGGAAGTAAATTAGGAGGATCAATCTCAAATAAGATAGAATGTGTTAAAATGTAAGAAGAAAAGCTACAAGGAAGTAGCATACAGAGTTAAAAATCAATTGTGAAAAGTTAGCCTCAAAGAGTACGACTAGGGAAATCTCTGTCATATTCTGAGGATGAGCAGCGAAATCGCGTTCGAGCCTAATGCCTCTTTTCATCAGTATAATACGTAGGGTAAATCAAATATGTCCACCAGGTGTATTCATGACTAAGAGATACGTCAGAAACCTTATTACAATACGGAAGTTGTAAGATATAAGTCATAGGATGAAGTAGAACGACTAGTAAAGGAGAAAGGGAATGAAACAGACGACCAATGCAATAACACAGTGAAGTTGTGATCATGTGCATAATGCGAAGAAAGAAACCTGGAACATTCTATCAAGTACGCAAAACAACAAATGACTATTGTCAGACCTACTGCGAAGCCAACAACAATATACTTCTGTATCTCATAACTTCATGTATCAATGACAAAGGGATAAATGATAGATAATGTATCATTGGAATAGATAGTATCATATACGAAAGTCATGTCTATTTGTTCGCAAAAGTGGGTACATTCATGGAATTATTAATGAAAATCAATAGCTCAATCTCAACAAGCACACAATTGAGGTTTCGGTGCAAGAAGTCATCATTAGGGTGATGCGTGTCGAAAGGCTAGTTAGAAGGACTTACTGAAAGAGATCAAGTTGTAACCACACTAGAACAAAAGGTACCCTCGTTCGTTTAGCTTGTAATTGTTTCTGTACGTCTTTTAAATGCTCCATTCCTTCCTTTATACAATAACATACTATTAATGTTTCTAAAATTCCCGATATAATTTCATTCGATTAGTAGCCTTTGAAAGAACTACTCCTCGACTTTTCTTGGTGAGGAAGAAAGCCTCTTTGAATCTTTGTATCTCCGGTTTCTTATATTCCAAACCAGACGATCATAAAGTTTGACATATTCAAACAAGATGATGCTATCCCCACGAATGATGAATTATTCTTTAATTATTATTCTAAAAAGTTTCGAAGAAAGTGATAATTGTTGCAAACACTTGAAATAATTATGAGTAATATCCCGACACAAACAGTGAATCAAAATCCTTTGCATATCTAAAGTAATCGATTCGATTTGAAATCTAACCCATCTATCTTTGTTACTTTGTTACTTTGGAATTCCATAATAGCCTTAATTCAGGGATTCTTCGTCAACCTCTCGAATTCATCCATGAAGCACATAGGCATCATCACGATTATACTCCCTAAGTTAAGATAACATACTTAGTCTGAAGATTTCTCGGCCCAAATATTTCAATAAAATCCTTAGCTTCTTTTAGTAGTACCATCGTTATCTCATTGGAGCCTATTCTTTGTTATTCAAGGCTTATAGAATCAATAACTCCATTTGTACATAGTTAAGACATTAGCTGGATTCAACATAAAAAGTGATTGTGCTTTATTGAAATGATCATAATTTGGTTTGTATCCTAACTAAACTATTTAAAATATGTCGGTTACACCTTAGTCGTTGATAATCTATACGTTAGACTTCGTTTACTTGGAATGTTACTTTCACTCTATTGGTTTTAGAAAACAAAGATATGTTTAGCAATAAATAACTTGGTAGACTCAGATAAGAAATCATAAATGTATGGTGTAAAAGAAAGTAACCAAGAATGCAAATTGATTTACATTATGTACAATTTTGTGCCAAATGTCATGTATAAGTGAGTTAATTATATTAATAACTTAGATGAGACAATAAATGAACAATATGTATAATTGATTTCTATGTTTATGTTGTAAGAAACATTGTATTCAGATACATGATCAAGGAATTGTGAGCCTTGACATCAATTGGTTACATTCAATATAAGATGAAACATTATGTTTGGAAACAAGATCAAATTGATCAGGTTTTGGAAACTATTGATGCAATGGATGCGTAATGAAACATGTGGGAAACTAGATTGTAACTTGGTAATTTATGGAACATTTTTAATGAGAATAAAGTTTATTTATGTGAACTTTTAATTATGACAGCTTATGAACAGTTAAACTGTAATATATATAGACTGACACTTCTAGCTAGGCTTTACTGTTCATAATTATTAGGATCTTTGTCAACATTTCATGCCATAATAAATAAAAATTTGATACCAGATTAGTTAAAATGGCAATCCCTTAGGATGGACTAGAGCATAGTGATACTTAGAAATGATAAACCAGATTTTAGCTTTGAGAAGAGATGCACAAAAAAAAAAATACCCACAACTATTCGAACATGCTAAACCGTAGTAACAGCTAATTTCGAGGACGAAATTCTTTTAAGTTGGGGAGAATGTAACAACTGTAAGAAAATCCCAACAAACTTATACATTAAATTGTAATTGGATATAAAGGCCCAATGCGATATAAATGCCCAATAAAATATCAAGACTCAATAAGATGTGAAGGCCCAAATAGGCCCATTGAAAGCCCAATAAGAAGCTTAGGCCCAATTAGACCTATTAAGGATTTTAAACTGAACGTAATGTGTGAACATCGGTATTAACTAATTAAACGATCTGACTCCCGAGCTGAGGTACATAGCCTTGATAAATACCTATTTAAAATATTTACAATATTAAAGATACAAGAATTTTAATTAACGCGTTAAAACATTAAATCTGTTAAATATGTCGTATACGCAATAATTATCGTGTTTCGATGGAATTAATTGAACAAATTTATTATAACGGGCAAAATAAACATTCTAATATTATTATTATTTATTTTTATGTAAGTTGGGAAGTGTCGGGTCAAGAAATGATAAGCGAAAACGAAATACGATCGCTAGACGGATCTAAAACGCGTTTAAACCCTAGATTTAACCCTAAGTATAAAAGGAGCTCCCTCCTTGTTCCCCTCACTTTTTCACCAGCCGCACACCACACTTTTTGTGTGTGTGTGCTTCCATTCGTTCAAATATAACCGAGAGAAAGAGAGAAATGAGTAGCGGCGGTCCAAGGCGGCTCACGGCGGAGCTACGGCGGCACCACGGCGGTGGAACAAGAGGACGACATCACCGATCTCCTCTCCCTGCGCTCTACAGCCCTTCCTTCTTCAGCTTCGCAAGATATCGACTCTAGAGGGGTCAAAAAGGGGCGATAAATGCGACGGCGGCTAGGGTTTTTACCCCAAACGAACGGCGGCTAAGGACCCAGGTCGAGTTTGAGGTAGTCGCCGGGGTTACCAGATGGTGGAATGAGCATAGGAGGGTGCATGCAGTGGTGGTAGCGGCTAGGGTTCCACCTAGGGCCGCAGTAGCGGCACGATTCGCGTTGTACAAGGTGATACTGGTGGCTCCTCCACTCCAGCCGAAGAACAGAAGGTAAGGAATGACAAGATCACATCCGATTTACACATGCATGTCGTTTTCTTGAGGGTTATTGTTGATATGAGTGCGTTTTTGTACGATTCTTGTGAAGGAGGTGGTCGGCTGCGGTGGTTTGGGCGGCGGTAGAGGCTGTTCGAGCCGTGTTCCACCCTAAAACCAACTTCCTAAGGTAATAAATGACTTAAACAGCTCCGATCTACATATGCATTGACATTCACTCGATTATTTTGTTCTAAAACGTGTATTTTGGATGGTTCCATGTGGCTGTAATGGTCCATATGAGGTGGCTAGTGACGGTGGAACAGCTATGGTGGTGGCCGGAGAATGGAGGTACAAGAGATTAGGGTTTTAGCGTGTTCCAAGCTTCGGTCAACGAAAGTCAGACGTGGATGGAACGGGTCAAACCCGGACAGCCTTGGGCATTAGCAAAAACCGATCGCTCGATTTATTTCGTTATTTAAAAACGAGTCTAGAAACATGTTCGGATTATGAAACATACGATCGGTTAATTAAATTAGATTGTACGTGAATTAAACGAGTGGGAAGGTAAAATCGCGCGCCATTAACTTTTAATGTATGATTATTGTTTAAATAAGCAAGTAAAGTGGTTGAGTATTTGGGTTAAATAGGATAAAATATGATTCATGATAGTTAGCTAATAACAAAAATGTTTAACGAAGCCATTAAACGAGTAAGATGGTGAGATGTATATATATACATGAATTTAGAACATTACAAACTTTTATGTTTTACAAATGTAAACATCTCTAGTGTTCTTATAAGTTACAAGAATTTATGTTTAGTCAAGTGAATAATAAAATTTAATAGGCGATTATATATAATCACATCATTATATGTATTTGTACACTTAACAAATGGGTATTAAAAATCTAAACTTATAACATGGATACTTATTAAAATTAATTTAAACTTGTCACATTGAGGATACGAATTTATTGTTATTTATAAATTAAAACTTAATAAAAGTATTAGATTCAAATAATGAAACTCAGCCACTATACATATGTGTACGTGGGTGTGTGTCTATATGTATATATGTATACATATATCTCTACATATAAAAGGTGTAAAAGTATAACAAATTCTCCACATATATATGGTCATAAAATATGGTGATTTAGTAACTAGTTATGCATGTTATTATAGATAAACTTAGCAAGATGATTTAAAATACGATAAATAGTTTATGTATAATCATATGTTTATAAACATGATTAATTCAACATGTTAACCATTGATTTTATACATTTATGAATAATCAAAATATAAATAAGGGTGGATTTTATAATAATGATGTGCATACCTATATAATATGTAATATGCTAGTGTTAAACAAATAATAACTTAACAAAAGTGTCGATTTAAATATTGATAAGAATACTTAGTAACTTTCTACATTTTAGTCAACACATTAAGCATATTGCTAAAGAATGTTTTCATGACTTTCAATTTATTATTTATATGAATATGAACTTATTAAAAACATAATGATTATCTTAACATATAATATATGATACCATTTTTATAGTTTTACTCATAATTAAAAATTTATCAATAAACCGATATTAATATCATTAGTGAAATTATTATTATTATTATCCTTGATAATTGATTCATATAGGAGTGTTCCCTTACATTTAAACATAGAAAATAAATTATGAATACTTTAAACACTTTCTTATTCAATATTTAAAATAAGTACAATAGTTAGTATATACAATAAATACAACATGTAAAATATCTTAGATATTAATGTATTGAAACTATTTTGTGATGTATGAAATACCTATTAAGTTAAGTGAATATGTTATAATAATTATCTTATTGTTTTGTAATACCTTGTGTGTTACATTAATTTATATTATTAGTAAGACACCATGGCTAGTATTATACTTAAACAATTTTTATTGATTGTTCCTCAAACTCTCAAACTAGGTGAACCAACTTTAAAATATAAGTCCATTGGTCATGATAAAACCCTAATTTTCTTAGAAGACCATAAACATACTAGTCACATAAGTAGCATACTAGTAGCTATACTAAACATCAAATAATATCAACATTTGCTCATACATTTTTTGTTTACGTACAATACAAGGTAAGATTTTGTTATGTATGGTAATAAAATGAAACTTTAAGCTAGTAAACTTTAAACACATTAACCCAAAGAGCTCGACCACAGTAAACAACCATAAGGTATGAAATCTACAACTTATACATGTATAGATGAATACAAATAGGAACTTGCTTTGATGATAACTCTGGGAGCATAGCAAATCATGCATAGTGGCACAATGACATGTTTGTACAGGAACAAAAGGAACCAGTTAAAGCAACCAGGTGAGTTCATGTGATCCCTTTTCTTTTTACTGTTTTGGGATACTGAAAGCATGCTCCATAAACTGTTTATATAATTTTATTTATGTGATAATGAACGTCCGTTTCAATAAAATTGCTTCCCCTAGGCATTAAACATAATTTACAACCATTAACTCATAAGTAGAGCCGGTGAGTATATGGGTAGTACTACTTGGGGAATCCCCCACGCACAGTGGCCCGAAAGGGTGGCCTTGTAAAAGAAAGGTTGAAACCCCACTGAGGTTATTGTCAACCGTTGTGGCATATATTCTTATGATACATAAATGACCGAGAGCAGGAACGGGTCTCGGAATTGGGAAGTATATTTGGTTTGACCATGTTGTGGGCTAACAGTGTATGAGGCAAACGCCCGAGCATGGAACAGGGTTGGTTGTATTGTTTTTGAATTATCACATGCTATTTATTATTGTGTCTGTAAACTAAAACTCATGAGCTCACCAACTTTTTAGTTGACGTATTTTAGCATGTCTTTCAGGTAATTAGAAACAGGTATGACTCGGATACAGGGTTGCTTGAACAAGAACACTACATGGAAAACAAGAACTTGGCTTAAAGATTAATAAAGTGTGCTGATGCCTGGATGGACCTAATAACTCTAGAAAGTCTCCCACTAGTTAAATCATGTCTTTAGATTTGTTGTAAACAAATTAGATATCTAGACTAAACCTTTGGTTGAATTGTAAATTATTTATTTTGTCTTCCGCTACTTTGTGTTTTGAATCAATCGTTAGTCAAGCCCCCTGGTTGGGTTGTGACAACAGGTTCGGTTAGTGGCCAGAGTTTTGCGAGTCCTTGGGTGCACAGCAAGGTTCGGTGGTCGTTGTTCATCCCATCAGGTTCGTGGAAGTAGGGTTCGTCTAAGGATGATGGTTTGCCATGGTCGAGGTTCGTGACCCCTGAGGAAGGTTTGTGTAGATTTGAAGAATCGATCACGAAATTCTACGATTCGATCATAAACGTGCGGAATCTGTTTATAACTAGATTTGGATCAAGAAAAACATTGTAATATATCTCAAATCTGAATTCTTCATATCCAATCAAGTGTATACAATCAATAAAGTTGAATTACAACACTTGAATATAAGAAAGACACAAAAGATGAAGAGAATCTTGATCTTGAGCTTGAGAGAGAATTTGACTTTATGTGTAGAATACTGAGCTCCAAGTCTTCCAAATGAACAAAGCAACACCATATTTATAGGTTTCTAATGCAAAGGTTCGGCCCTTGTAAACTTTCACGAACCTCCAATGTACACGAACCTTTGGTAAGGTTCGTGACCTTGTGCCAGCCGAACCCTTAGAACATGTAAGCATCGAACCTCTAACGAACCTCCATAGCCGAACCTATGAACCATTAGGTTCACCAGACAAGGTTCGCCATACTAACCAATAGGTTCACAGGACGAACCTATACAATAACATGAACATAGGTTCGCCGAACCTTAGCCAAACCTTAATCGAACCCTAGCCGAACCCTTTGTCTCTTGATCTTCTAATTATATACAACAGACTATATACAACAAGCGAGGTTCACACAGTAAATTGAGCTTTCACACAAAAAATGCATTAACATACTCCCCCTTAACCCTTGCTGTTGTATATTCTCAAACCTTATGTGCATCGGGGAACAAATATACATCAACATACTCCCCTAAAACCTTGCTATCAACATACTCCCCCTCAATTATAGCTGTTGTATCAAATGTTGTTGCATAGAATTCATCAGTCTCTTTATTTCCACTTCACTCTTTCAATCTTAATCTCGTTCTCTCTCTCTCTCTCTCTCTCCATCTTATGTCTTTCTTTTTCCAAGATTCACCTACTGAGGACTGCAGTGACATCTTCAACACACAGATCTTCATCACTCGTATCACCTGCATCAGTTGATATATAATCAAAAATAAATCTTTTTCTTCACATGTAATCATACTAGATGCCTCTTCACAATTCCAATTTCTCTTTGTCACTTATTAACAGTAAATCAATTATAGTGTTTACAAAGAATTAGTAAGTCACATCGGATAGTCTCAAAGAAAATAGAAGAAAATTTTTATGAATTTTTCAATGATTTGAATAAACTCCCCCTAAAGCTATGAATTACAAAATTGTATATCCTAGAATCCTACAAAATTTGTATTCTAACTAAAAAATAAATATGTTTTTGATGAGAAAGATCCAAACATGAGATCATATTGTAATCATACTTCAGCATTACTTATTGATTGTTAATGAGATTTATTTAGTCGATGCACAAGCCTAGGACGATTGCCAGTATATGGATCCACTTTAAGTCTTACTACTTGTTGTGAATTTGGATTAATGAAAACCAATCCCAAGACTTTGTGTTCCCCACTCACTTGAACACATCCCCGCTTTGTGAAACATCAACCAATAGCGATGCCATTGTAAATTATAAATTCAAATTCTTACTTAGTTTGATCATGCAAAAATAAAGCAGAATATCTTTTGTGAAATAACAAAGTGTAAAATAAAACAAAATGTTCAAAATCCGGTAACAAGATTGATACTTCCATATGCGCAAATGAAACCAGGTTATTGAACCAAAAAAAATAACTTAAGTTTAAAACCTAGCAATCAGATTGATACTTCCGTATACACATAGGATGCCCAAGTTTTAAACAAACCAAGAAAATAAAAGCAGAATGTTCAAAACATAACAATCAGATCGATACGTAAGTATACGCAGAGAATGTCCATATTTTGAACAAAAATAAAAGAAAAATGAACTCAGAATTTCTTTTGAAAATAAAACACATGATCAAACTAGTATATGTACTAATACAATTAGCAATCACTGAGGCAAATGGCCACGCACTTAGGACAAAGATCGAACACTGTGTTCTAAGTAATGTATCCCACAAAGAATGATTATGGTATTAGTCTACATAAATCACAACAAATTGAAAGACCTACCAACATATCATACTGAATGTATTGTGATCGCTTTGTATTGTATGATATAAGTAAGCTTCAGAATGTTACAATGTACAATCATATCTCAAAGGTCGGATAAATTTCTCAATTTTCTAATTTTATATTGATTTTGATTTTTTAAATTTTCTCCCCCTAAAATACTAAAAATGAAAATCTTTTGGATTTTTAGAATTTTATAAGTATATAGAAAAATCAAAATTCCCGGAAAATTGACAACCGATATGATTTACCATCTTTGTAAAACATTATGATCAATTTGACCTGAAAACATCAAGAAAATATGACAATGTAATTCCAAACCTGTCAAGTTCTCCAGAATAATATGACAGTTAAAAATTAGAACGATTTTACCAAATACACGCCAGGAAGTTCCACTATCAATGAGCTCTCCTCCAATTGATAGGTCCTCTTGAAATCCTCCTGCACACACTCACAAACCATTAGATAGCTTTGGTCACCCAAGCCTTCGAGGTCTTGAGTTTTCCATGAAAATCCATATACCGAAATTTAATCCATTTTCTAGTTGAAACTAATGAAGTTTCCTTTGAAACTTTGTTTGTTTTTGGTATCCACAACTGTTCCTGTTCAAGTGCATTCTTAAGATAATACTTATCTTGAATCACCACATTGTTGTTAAACACCAAATTAGTCATTAAAGGTTTTGAAAGTTTCAACTTTTCTTCATCCGAGGCTTTCACAAGTTCTTCCTTGTTTTGATTTGGCATTTTATGTCTTTTAGGAATGAACTTTGAAACCTCTGTGACACAAGACTTGGCATTACTAACTTGTCCTTGTAACTCACATAGATAAGGACAATTAGCAATGAAATGCCCTCTTGTTCCACACTCAAAACATATTCTCCTCTCCACAAACCTAGGAGAATAGTTTTGTACAAACCTATGGTTTTGATGATTTACCATTGGTGAACCATAAACCAATCTTTGATTACTTGTTGAACCTATATGAGTCAAATGTGACTTCTTACCACTTGATGTAGGAGACTCAAAGTTCAACTTTTCACATCTTGTGGGACTAAGTGAAATCTTGTCTTTGTTCCAAGACTTTGAAGTATCACACTTTGATTCCACTCTGTTTGATGCACATGATGATTTCACAACCCATTTTGATTGAATTTGAAGTTTAGGTTTTGAACTTGAAAAACCATTTTGTTTTGAAAAATTCGTATTTTCATTCTTTGAAAACTTTTTAATTTCAACCAATGGGGTTTTGAAAGAAACTTTCTTTTTGGATGATGATGCAGAGTTTGAAACACATGATTTTACATCATCAAAGATATTATTGTGAGAATCATCATAATCCTTATGTACATTCATCAACCCACATATGTACAATGTCTCCTCATCATATTCCTCTAAAGTACAATCTTCAATGATCGAAGGAATGTTGTTATCAGCACAAATTGGAGACTTTCCTTTAAGATTTAAACATTTAGAGCATGAGAGTTTAGAAAACGTGCTTGAACTTACCTCGTTATCTGAAATGGTATGACAATAATCTTCACTAATGATGGTATTTGTTTCAGACAAATCATCAGAGGCAACCTCAAAAACACTCTCATCCTCTGTTGACACCACTTCCACACTTGAAGTTTCATCCTTTGACTTCAAAACATCATCTTCAGATTTCTTCATCTCAATTGTGCTTTCAGAATCATCAAGAATGTGTGTGTCTTCGGTTACATTAGTGCATGTTTTGTAATTGTTTGCTATTCAAAAGTTGGTTTTATTTATTTTTGTAGAAGGTTCGTTGCTATTGTTTAGGTTTGTTTGGCCCACGAACCTTAACATTTAGCCGAACTATAGAAGGTGTAGGGTTCGGCGAACCTATGGTTCGTGAGTAAGGTTTGTCTAACGAACCCTAAGGGTTCGTTCACCGAACCTTAGGGTTCGGCTAGCAAACCTTATTGATTGAAGGTTCGCTGGATCTGTAACTATAAATAGGTGTTTTATTTGTAGTTTCAGTAGAACTTTGATCAGAGTTGTGAGGAAATTCTCTGTGTGAGAATCTTTTGTTCTTGTAATCATTTGTTGATATATACAAGAGTGTTTATAGAATTGCATGTGTTCTTTGTTCTTTTACATATTAGCTATGGATTCCGCACATAGTTAGTAGTTCGTAGAGCTTCGTATTCGATCCTAATTTGGTTCTAGATCAAGATCATCAAACCAACAGTGGTATCAGAGAGTTTGGTGAAGTTCTACACAACAATTTCAAAGAATTCAAGCAATTTTAAGATTTGAAGTTATGAAGATCATCAATGGCTACTTTCTACTTTCTTTTTGACTGATTTTCTGGTGTTTGAGGCTGTTAATATTGTCAATTGTTGTTGAATTGCAACAATTAAAGTTTTGGAAGTGTTTTGGTAGAGTTTTGGAAGGATTTGTTGAAGATTTGAGAGATTTCCCGCTCAAAAATTTCAAATTTTTGTTACAGGTTCGTTTCACGAACCTTGAGTTGCTGTAAACAAAGGGTTCGCTATTATTCTGGTTTTCCAGAGGGTTTGTTTGATAGTTCGGCAAGGTTCGTTCAAATAGTTCGCCCAGTTTGTGAGATAGTTCGGCAATAGTTCGGCTGAGGGTTCGTTTGAAACAAGGGTTCGCTAATTCCTTGGTTCGTTGGTTAAAAGGCTTGTTTGTGTCAAGGTTCGTGAATCTCAGGGTTCGTTGTCAAAGTTCGCTGCTCAAAAGACAAATTTTGTCCATAGGTTCGGCTGAGGTTCGTCTGAAGGTTCGGCTGAAAGAAAATTTAATCCATAGGTTCGGCTGTGGTTCGGCTGAAGGTTCGGCTGAGACAGAATTTTGTCTAAAGGTTCGTCTGAGGATTTGTTGAGGGTTCGGCAAGAGTAAATTTTTACAAGGGTTCGCTGATTAAAATTTTAACAACCATGTCAGAGATGTACGCAGCAATGGCAAGTCAGAACACAAAACTTCAAAGTATTTTAATTAGTGAGACTGAAGTGGGAAGCACAAATAAAGTTCCAAAGTTACTAGATTTAGCCGATTATGATAATTGGAAAGGACGTTTTGAAACTCATCTCAATGGAACTGATACAAATTTGTGGGAAAGAATTTTATCACCTTATGAGAGACCCAGAGTGGTTGGAACTGATTTGTATCAACTCTTGGAAAGACTTGATGTAGATGAAAGAAAGAAGTATGACTCAGAAAAGAAAGCTTATTGGCTATAAGTCAAGCAATTCCAAATCAAATTTTGCATCAATTTGATGAACATAAGACTGCTTATAGTCTTTGGAATGCTTTAAAAGCAAGAGTTGAAGGCAACACAAATCTGAAGAAAATGAAAGCCACTGACATCAGAAAGGAGTTTGAAAATTTCAACATCATCGGAAATGAAACTCTAGATGCCTTGATTACCAGATACAGACATTTGTTGACTGAAGTAAGGAAATATGGCATTGAGTATACTGAGGATGAGAAGATAGACTGTTTAGCTGATGCATTGCCAGATAAATGGAACTCTTTGGTACTTATATTGAGAGAAAATCTACCTGGATTGACACTGGTAGAATTCATTCAGAAACTAGAAGAACAAGAAATGAAAGATAAGCGTAAAGCAAGGAGAGTAAATGTTACTCAAGATCCTTCATTATATGGTGGTTCAGTTGCTACACCTCCTGCTGCATCTGCAAAAATACAGACTGCATTTGTGTCTAGAACTTCTGAAACTTCTCAGAGTTCTTCTGTATCTTCAAGTTCTAGTTCACATTGTCCGATCAATGAGAAAAAGTCTGAATCAACATCACCACCAGTACAGCTGAATACTTCAAATTTGGGAAAAGTAACAGTTGAAGCAGTAAAAGATCACATGTCTATTTTATCATGTGTAGTGAGTGCATATGATGAGCAAGTAGCTGGAAGAATTGGAAATGCCAATTTAACTTTTGAAGACTATGCTCAGATAGATGAGGATGAGATGGAGCTGATAGATACTCAGTGGGCGCTGGCGAGTGTTATTCGCAGAATTAACAGATATGAGAAGAAAACAGGGAAGAAGTTTACTTTTGACCGGAACACAAAGTTTGGATTCAATCCAAAATCTACACAGTGTTATAACTGTGGGGAACATGGTCATTTTGCAAGAGAGTGCAAGAATCCCAAAAAGCAGGGAAATCTGAATCCTTTCAAACCAAGAGAAGAGAATCAGAAAAAGAAAGAAAAGACTGAAGAATCAACTTCTAAAGCACTTGTGAGTCAAGCAGATGAAGGCTATGACTGGGGTGTCAAGTATGATGATCTTATGGGTGCGTTCATGGCTTCTTTAGAAGAAGAATCTAGCAAAGGAAAAGAGAAAATTGAGGAGATGACTGAGGTACAAAGTGATTTGTATGAGATGATAGATAGACTTAAAGAAATGAATTCTCAGTTAACTTCTGATCTGAGGGAATGCACAGAGGCAAACAAAAAGTTGATTTCTAAAGAAAAGGCATTTGATAAGAAGATAATAGATCTTAGCAAAGAAAATGAAGACTTGAAAATCAAGGTTTTGCAAAACAATTATGCAGTTTCTGTACATTTAGACTCAGTTCAGAAGTTAAAAGTGGAATTGGCAGAAGCAAAAGCTGAAGCTGATTTAAACAAAGCCAAGCTTGAAAACTATCAGAATTCCGCATATGTCATTGATTATTTTGCGGCTTTGCAAAATTCACGTGATAGCTCTGGAATTGGTTTTCATGCTGTTCCACCTCCTTCTAGTTTTGTACCTAGACCACAACTTGAGCCTGATTTAGAAGTTGATCCTATTTCATTAAAGAAGAGTGGATCTGATCATGAGAGTGATGTTGTTGACAATGATGCTCCTATCATTGAAGACATCACTGATTTAGAATATTCAGATGATATTCTAAGAATGATTGGTCATCAAAAGGACAAGTCTGTGGATAAGAAGAATCAAGTTTTTCAGAAATCAAAATCTGAAATAAAGAATGTTGAGAATTCTGGAACTAAAAACAAGTCTGTTTCAAAATCACACCTAAAAGTCAAGACTACTTCTACTGTTAAGCCAATTGTGTTTGTTGAGTCTTTAACATCACAAAAAGGAGAGTCCAGCAGTTCTTTTAACAAACAAAAGGGTATTTCTGAAAAAGGAGATAAAAAGTTTGTCAAAAAGATTTCAAAGGTTAAACAGAGTGGGATTGGAAACAATGGAAAACCAAGGATTTCTCAAAAGAGTGTTCAGATAAAATCAAATGGTTTGAGCCAAAAGATCTTATCTTCATCTGTAGCATCCAAGTCTTTGGATTCATCTAAGGGGTCTGATGAAAAACCAAAGAAAGTTTCATCAAGAAAATGCTACAGATGTGGGAAATTGGGACATGTCATTGCTGAATGTGATATGGATAATTGTAACAGATTTCATACTTTTACTCCACGAGAAACACGACAGTGTTTTACTTGTGGAGGAAAAGTCATATTTCTGTTAATTGTCCAAATCATAAGGTCAAGAAGAAAACTTCTTCTATTGACAGTCGGGTGATTCATTCGGATAGAACTCCTAGGAGGGTAAAGCCTAGTGAAGATGAGATGAGAATTCTCAGGAAATTTGATCCTGAGTGTATCTGGGTAAAAGAAGAAAATTTTCATAAAAAACAAGTTTTTGATAAAAATCAAAAAGGTAAAATGGTTTTAAACAGATCATCATTTTCTGATGATGAATTTTATGATCATTTTTCTCATAAAAATTTTTCAAAACAAAATTTGAGTTCAAATTCTTGTTGAAAATCCAGATACAGGTCAGGTGATAGATTTGATGAGAGAAATGATGAATACTTGGAAGAAGGGTCTTCAAGTAAATCATCAAGATTGAACGGCAGGAGGCTGTTCGGGGAGACTCAACGCCGAAAAGGCGGGAGTCATCCCTTTTGGTACTGATCATTTTTCTTTAATTTATGGTGCAGGTAGCATTCACGGGCCATATCAATAGTCGATGGATTGTTGATAGTGGATGCTCCAGGCACATGACGGGAGAGATCAGTTTGTTAAAAGATTTTCAAGAGATGAACGGTTGTTATGTTAACTTTGCAGGTGATAAAGGTGGTCAAATTACCGGGAAGGGTAGTTTAACCAATGGTAAAGTGTCTTTTGATAATGTGAATTACTGCAAAGAGTTAACTAATAATTGTTGAGTGTGTCTCAGATAAGTGACAAAGGATATAAAGTGTTGTTTGATGAGAAGAAATGCTATGTGCTCAAGCAAGGGATTCAAATTCCTGAAGACTGGATTTTAATGACTGCTGATAGATGCAAGGATTTGTATGTTTTAGATATGGCAAAGGCGGAGACAGTTAACAAAGTTGAAACTTGTTTGGTGTCGAAGGCGACAGAGCAGGATACTCGGTCCTGGCATAGGAGAATGGGTCATATACACATCAGAAAGATGAATCATCTTGTACACAATCACTTAGTTGATGGTGTACTGGTTAAACATTTCAAATTACCTGATGTGTGTGTGTCGTGTAAGAAAGGCAAACAGAAAAGGAGGTCACATAAGTCTAAAACTGTGTTTTCTATTGATAAACCTCTAGAACTTCTTCATATGGATTTGTTTGGTCCGATTAATGTGAAAAGTATTGGAGGTGAATCATATTGTTTTGTAGTGACCGATGATTTTCTAGGTTTTCATGGGTGATGTTCTTGAAATTTAAATCTGAAACTTATGAAAATTTTGTTTTGCTTGTGAACAGGTTGGAGACTTTGTATAAATTGAGAGTTAGGCGAGTTCGATCAGATAATGGGACAGAATTTAAAAATCAGAATATGGAAGATTTCTGTGATTCAAAAGGCATTCAGCAGCAATATAGCGCGCCGTATGAACCGCAAATGAACGGTGTTGCTGAGAGGAAGAATCGTACTTTGATTGAGTCTGCTAGGACAATGCTTGCTGATTCAAAGCTGCCCATTACATTTTGGAATGAAGCCGTAGCGACTGCCTGTTTCACTCTCAATCGAGTTTTGATTGTTAAACGACACAATAAAACATGTTATGAGCTTCTTCAAAATCGTAAACCTAATTTGGAACACTTGGAACCTTTTGGGGCTCCATGTACCATGCTAAAGAAAGATGCTAAATTCAATTCTAAAGTTGAAGAAGGTTTCTTTCTTGGCTACAGTCTACCAAACAAACGGGTGTTTAATAAACGCACGGGTGTTGTGGAACTCTGGTATAACGTGGATGTTCAACGACATACACCTATACCTGAGGGCAAAGGTCCAAATTGGCTTTTCGATTATGATAAGCTTTTTGAGTCGTTCAATTTGTTTCCTAATTGTACTGATGATGAGATTTCTTTGCAGTTGTTATATGATCTTCAAAATTCTGACTGTCAAGGAGTTTCTCAATCTTCTGAAGAGGTTGGTCCAACTGAGGAAGGCACTTCTGAAAAGTTGAATGTTGATTGGTCATCGGAGGATGATCAGGAAGTTTTTGAAGATGCACTTTCTCAAGATCAAGAAGAAGATCAGAATATCACAAATCTTGATCATGGAGTTGGAATTCCGCAAGTGCCAGTGACAAGAGTTCATGTGAATCATCCTGTAGAGCAGATCATTGGTAATCCGTCTGATGTAGTAAGAACGAGAAGACAAGTTGTATCGGAGGATAGCTTGTATGTAGAGCTGGAACGTAATCATGGGACTCAAGACCTATGGATGCATTCTGCATTCGTGTCTCAGATTGAGCCTAAGTCTGTAACTGAAGCTCTGCGTGAGCCTGCCTGGGTGGAGGCCATGCAAGAGGAGTTAAATCAGTTTCAGAAACTTGGAGTCTGGCATTTGGTAGATTTACCAAAAGGTGAAAAGAAGATTGGCACCAGGTGGGTGTTGAAGTGTAAGCGCGATGATAGAGGAGTGATTGTGCGAAATAAGGCACGTTTGGTTGTTCAAGGGTTCAGACAAATAGAGGGAATTGACTATGATGAGGTTTTTGCACCAGTGGCAAGGCTTGAAGCAATAAGATTGTTCTTATCTTTTGCTGCCAACAGGAAGTTTAAAGTTTTTCAATTGGATGTTAAGTCTGCATTCCTCTATGGTTCTTTAAAGGAGACAGTGTATGTTTGTCAGCCACCGGGCTTTGAGGATCCTATCCACCGGGATCAGATCTATATCCTCGACAAAGCACTGTACGGTCTTCATCAAGCTCCTCGAGCTTGGTATGAGACTCTCTCGACTCATCTTATTGAACACGGGTTCAATAGGGGTCAGATAGATAAAACTCTGTTTTATCGGGAAAAGGGCAAGGATATTCTCCTTGTTCAGATCTATGTGGATGATATCATCTTTGGATCTACCGATGAGCAGATGTGTTTAGAATTTAAACAGGTGATGATTGAGAAGTTCGAGATGAGTGCAATGTCTGACATTAAGTTCTTTTTGGGTTTACAAATAGATCAGTCTGTTGATGGTATTTTTATCCATCAGACCAAATATATTCAAGATGTGCTGAAGCGTTTTAGCATGCTTGATTGTAAACCTATTTCCACGCCCATCCAGCCCAATCACGGGATTGAGCCGGATATTAAGGGGGAGTTAATCGATGCTACATTATATCGTGGAATGATTGGGAGCTTAATGTATTTGACTGCATCTCGACCAGATATTGTATTCGCTACAAGTATCTGTGCTCGATATCAATCAAAACCTAAGGTTTCTCATCTGATTGCAGTCAAGAGGATTTTACGTTATCTGAAGGGTACTCCAGACACCGGTCTGTGGTATCCTAAGGATGATAACTACTCCTTTCATGCTTACAGTGATTCAGATTATGGAGGATGTAAGACTGACTCCAAATCAACTACTGGTGGTGCTCAATTTTTGGGGGAGAGGTTAGTCTCATGGCAGTGTAAGAAACAGACTTCAGTTGCTACATCGACATGTGAAGCTGAATATGTAGCTGCTGCCAGTTGTTGTTCCCAAGTATTGTGGATACAACAACAGATGCGAGACTATGGAATTAATTTCTTAACTACCCCGATTCATGTCGACAATGAGGCTGCGATTGCGATTACTAAAAACCAGTGTATCATTCACGTTCAAAACATATTGACATTCGGTTTCATTTCATAAGAGACTGTTATGAAAAGAAACTGATAGATGTTGTGAAGATACACACAAACGAGCAACGGGCAGACCTCCTAACCAAGGCCTTTGATAAACAACGCTTTGAGTATTTACTCAAATTAAATGGGATCAGGGTCATGGGAGAGGTAATAAAAAATCAAATTCCTTCGTAATCAACTTTATTGAATTAACATCAGATTTTTTTATTTTTTTATGTTTTAGTTTTTAGGGGGAGAAGTATTATAGAAAATACAAAAACATTAAAAATCAAAAACAAAAACATTAAAAAATAAAAATCTGAGAATTTGATTCAATAAAGTGAGAAATGATAGTACATTATTTGCATTTGGAAATATGTCTGTTTGTGTTATTAAAATTATAAAAGTAATTACAAGTACTAAGAATGATGTGTTGGTAGGTTTATTACTTAGTTAAGAAAAGTTTAAATAAAATTTTGATTATGTTTTATAAGAAACAGGTGCTTAGAATGCAGTACTTAGTTTTGTCCTGAAAGAGTGGTAATTTTCTGACAAAATGTTTCTTATATAAAAAGTCAAAATACTAGTTTGATCATGTGTTTCATTTTCAAAAGAAATTAAAATTTTGTTTTTCTTTTATTTTAGTTTAAAACTGGAACATTCTTTGTGTATACTTACGTATCGACCTGAATGTTATAGTTTTAAACAATTCAAATTTGTTTTCTTAGTTTTGTTTAAGATTTGGACAATCTATGTGTATATGGGAATATCGATCTGATTGTTAAATCTTAAACTTAAATTATTGTTTAGTTCATTTTCAGGATCATTTGAGCATACGGAAGTATCAACCTTGATTCTAAGAATTTGAACAAGTTTCAAATTGTTTTACTTTGTTATTTTCAGAAAAGAAATTCTGCTTTATTTTTACATGATCAGATTAGTTAAAATTGATATATTAAATTTTAAGAACATTTATGTTGGTTTAATTATTCACAAATCGGGGATGTGTTCAAGTAAATGGATTATTATAAAATGTTTTCAAAATTGTGTTTTAAACTGATTTCTTGATTAAGTAATAAATTTAAAAGGATAAGTATACTAACAATCATCTTAGTTTTGTGATTTGAAATTTAATATTTTAAATAATATAAACAGATGTATTGAAAATTGTAAAATAATATGATCTCATATTTTGAATTTTTTTTCTCAAACAAAAAGATTTTAATTTTAGTTGAATTAGTTTTGTTAAATTGTAGTTTGTTTTGTTCTAAAAATTTTTTTTAAAATTTCAAAAAGATTTTATTTTTTAAATCTGATGTTAAATTGATAATTGTTGATTATGTATTTGACCTTGGGACAATTAAACATGAATTTTGTTTTAAATTCAAAAGAAAAATCAAATTTTGAAAAGGTTCGTTTGGTTGGGTTCGTTGACAAGGTTCGTTGATTAAGTGTTGATAAGGTTCGTGATAGTAGTTCACAGAGGGTTCGTTGAGAGGGTTCGCTGAGATAGTTCGCTTATATAGTTCGCAGAAAGGGTTCGTGAAAATAGTTTGTTGAGAGGGTTCGCTGAGATAGTTCGCTGATATAGTTCGCAGAAAGGGTTCGTGAAAATAGTTCGTTGAGAGGGTTCGCTGAGATAGTTCGCTGGAAGGGTTCGTGAGGTATAAATGCAGGGTTCGTTAGAATAGTTCGTCACTTTCATCTGATTCTGAAAACGACGAACCCTCCAGAAATTTTTTTAGATTTTCGATCTTGGACTTCCCAGACTTTTTCATTGTGATTATTAGATTCAGAATCATATCGTGAACATTTTTAGGTATAAATCTTGGAATTTGACCGAGTAATTTGAGAGATTTGAATGATTTTATAAGTTTTTTAAATCGTATCTGTAAATTGACTTGAAATTGATTAAAATCTGGAAATTGAAGAAACTGCTTTCATTAAATATTTTCATCGATTAGTTTCGAACCTAGGTATGTGAATTTTTTCAACAGATTTGAGATTTTTGTGTGTTGATAAGATCTTGGTGATGAACAGGTTCGTTGAACGAACCTAAGGTTCGCCAAACTTGAGGGTTCGTAGGATATATGAAGGTTTGTGGCGAACCTTTGAATTTCATATAGGGTTCGTTTAGACGAATGGTTCGTCAATTCATATAGGGTTCGTTTAGTGAATGGTTCGTCAGATCATTTAAGGTTCGTTTAGTGAATGGTTCGTCAGATCATTTAGGGTTCGTCTAGTGAATGGTTCGTCAGATCATTTAGGGTTCGTCTAGTGAATGGTTCGTCAGATCATGTAGGGTTCGTCTAGTTTATAGGGTTCGTTTGTTAATCTAGGTTCGCTGCTTTTATTACTTAGAATTTTTTTTAGTTTTATTTTTTATATTTTTTGTTTTATTTTTTTTCTAATTGTTGTTTCTTTTATTTGTAGATATGGCGAACTTAGTATTTGGCGATAAACACAACATCTGTGCATACTTGGATCCTACAACAAAGAATGGTAAAGAGTTTAGACCGATGATTGAATTTCTTAGAAGATCAAGGGTATATCATGCTATTTCCAGTTCTGTTCAGATTTATCGATCACATATTCAAAGTTTCTGGGGTTCAGCTAGAGTTATTACTGTGGATGATGTTTATACTATTGATGCGAATGTGCTTGGACAAGCAATTCGTATAACTGAAGCTGATATCAGGAGAGTATTACACTTTGGAGGTGAACCAGAAGGTATAACTCTCATTCCTGAGAGTTGTATCAAAGGATGTTTTCTTCGGATTCGTTATTTTGGAGCTTATAACTCGATATCTGTTAAGAAGGGAAAGCTTCCTTTGCAGTACAAGTTTTAGCACACGTACTGTTACATTGCATTAGTATGAGAAAAGGCACATTTGACGAATTGAGGGATTTTATGAGATCTGCTATGGTTGCTCTGATATTGAACAAACCGTTCAATTTCTCTGGAATGATATTCAGATATATGTGTGACAACATTACGAAGGTTAAGGATAGATTCTATATGTATCCTAGATTCGTACAGATGTTGATTGATGAGAGGATGCCTGAGGGGCAATTGGTAAGAGTGGCTGGTGATTTGTTAAAGCTGAAACATATGAATGATTCTAGCTTGGGACAAGTAAGAGTTTACCAAAGGACTGGAGATGCTGTTCGAGAAAAAGACTTGATTGCTCATTGTGCCAGGGCAAACTATGTTGCTCCTGAAGGTGATGCATGGAGGCATGCAGAGTCTGATTCTGATTCTGAAGATGTGATTAGAGATGATACTGAAGTTCCACCTCCACCACCTCCAAGACAAACTAAGAAGTCTTCTGGTCAATCTTCTCAAGCTACTCCACAAGTTCAATCTTCACAAGAACCGAGTTCTCAAGAACCTTTAGAGGTTGATGTGTCTGAGATGCAGACAGAGACTGTTGCAGTTGGTGATGATGAAAGTGAATCTTCTGATACAGAATCAGAATATGAGATGGTTCAAGAAGGAAACCAGATGGTCAAGAGAATGAAAAGGAAATTTGTTGAAAAGGCTGCTGAAGAGAAAGCTGAAAAAGATGATCCAATCTTTGAACCTGAAGAGCCTGAAACTTCTAGACCAAAGAAGATGAAAAGAATGGCCAAGAGAGGGCCTTATGAGAAAAGAAAGATTAAAGCTGCTAAGACCATTGTGTCTTCACCTATTGTTACATCAGTTTCTGTTTCTACTCCTTCAGTAGTTACTTCTTTGTATTCATCTTCTGGTATTCACATTTCTACTTCACAAACTCCAGAGTTTGTGAATGTAGCTTCGTTTATACCTTCTTTTGTGGAGACAACTACTGTGACTACTTCTTTACCAGGATCTTTTATGCCTCAGGAATCAATTCCTAGAGATGACTTATTTTCTGGACTTGATGATTTAGGTGATATTCATTTTACAGATTATGATGATTCTGATCTCAAAAGAAGAATATCTTTGTTGACTAAAGAAGTTGAAAGTTCGAAAAAGGAAAAGGAACAAGATGTTGGTTCTTCTGGATTGAATGAGTTAAAAACTCAGATGGAATTGATGTTTAAATGGAAAGAAGAGGAGGCTGCTGAAAAGAAAGCAATGAAAGACAAGATTTCTGAGTTAGAATTTTTGGTCAAATTACAATTTGATGATATTATTGGACTTCAGCATGAAAACACTGAGTTGAGATCTAAGATAGAAGATTTAGAAAAGAAATTGACTAAATCAGATGCATCAAATTCTGGAGTTGATAAGGAAGTTGTGGATATTGATGATGAAGAAGAGGATGAAGAAGCAGTTGATTATGGAGATACTGATATTGATGAACATCCAGATGATTTGGATTACTATGGTGATGATGAGACTGGTGGTGATGGTGCTGGTGGTGTTGAGAGTGGTGCTGGTAATTTGGATTCTGTAACTGGAGCCATTGTGGTTTATACTCCTTCAAAGAATGTTACTGATGCAGTTCCTGTTAGTGCAATATCAGATGATAGAGTCAGGGATTGTACTGAGATTGAATTTGAAGATTTGGATGAAATGGAAAATGACAAGACTGTTGTTGATTATTCTCTGCCTACTTTTCTTGACTTATTTAAAATGCATTCTGATGTTGATTTGCAGAGAAATATTGTTGAAGTACAGTTGGGTCAAGAAATAGAAGAAGGAGAGATTTTAGATGATTATTCAGTTCAAGAATATCAAAGTATATTTGATGATGTTGATGATGATGACTTGATCTTTGACTTTGAAAAAGATGTTGATGATGATGTGTCTGATTATGATAAAGATGTGATTGATGAAGAATTGTTAGCTCTGGATACTTTGAAGAAAATCTTTATAGCTGGAAGTATGTCAAGTTCTACCTTGAATTCAGTTAGAGCAAAGACTAATTGGGATTATTGGCAAGATTTTGAAGATGAAAGAAAGTACATAATTGCTCATTTACATTCTTTCAAGATTATGCGAGAGGTTTTTGAAGATAAGGATCCAGAAAACTTATCTAAACAAGTGAAGAAATTCAAAATTGGTTCTAAGTCTAAAATGAATGGAAAGATTATCAGTTATGGTTATTTTCACTACATTTCTGGAAGTTTAGTTGATAAAGGATGCTATGTGGTGAAGAGAACTGATGGATGTCAATACTTTGGAAAAGCAACTGATTTGATGACATTGCCAGTCTTTGAGTGTAAAAATCTTGCAAAGTTAAAGATGGTCAAGCCTATTCAGACTCGACACAATGAGATTTTTGAGAATTTGTTAAAAAAAGAGGCAAGGCATGGATGGAGTTTGTTATCTCCTCAGTATAGAGAAAGATTCAAGAATTATCTGAAGCCAGTTGTTTATAAAAGACCAAGACTCAGAAAATTGAACAAGATTGGTATCATTATTTCAAGTTCTGGTTTTATGATGAACAAACTTCTGAGTGTGTGATTGTTCTAAAGCAAGATGATGATTGGAGAGTTATAAGATTGTTTGATCCTATATGGATTGTAAATTGTTCAAGAGATGATATTGCTTTGTTGGATTCAGCTCAGATATATGCTGAAGAAGGATGTCATGAGTATGGAGTCAGTTATAAAGATATGGCTATTCAATATCAAACCATTGCACAAATGTGTTTCACTTTGAAAATACATTCTGGTTGCAATTGGAATGATGTGAATTATCTTTATACTGAGTTGATGCATATACAAAAGGAGAGAGATGATAGAGATTATAAAATGGAAGCAGAAAGACTTGCAAAGATACCACGTTCGGTAGTGATACGAGCGGTGGACAATGTAGTTGTTGAAGTTGGTGAATCGAGTGGATCAAAAGACAAAGTTGAAGAATCAATTGAAGACAAAGTTGAAGAATCAATTGAAGACAAAGTTGAAGAAATAACTGAAGTCAAAGACTGAAGGTTTTGATAGCAAACATTTAGGGGGAGTTTGTTAGTGCATGTTTTGTAATTGTTTGCTATTCAAAAGTTGGTTTTATTTATTTTTGTAGAAGGTTCGTTGCTATTGTTTAGGTTTGTTTGGCCCACGAACCTTAACATTTAGCCGAACTATAGAAGGTGTAGGGTTCGGCGAACCTATGGTTCGTGAGTAAGGTTTGTCTAACGAACCCTAAGGGTTCGTTCACCGAACCTTAGGGTTCGGCTAGCAAACCTTATTGATTGAAGGTTCGCTGGATCTGTAACTATAAATAGGTGTTTTATTTGTAGTTTCAGTAGAACTTTGATCAGAGTTGTGAGGAAATTCTCTGTGTGAGAATCTTTTGTTCTTGTAATCATTTGTTGATATATACAAGAGTGTTTATAGAATTGCATGTGTTCTTTGTTCTTTTACATATTAGCTATGGATTCCGCACATAGTTAGTAGTTCGTAGAGCTTCGTATTCGATCCTAATTTGGTTCTAGATCAAGATCATCAAACCAACAGCTCCCCCTAAATGTTTGCTATCAAAACCTTCAGTCTTTGACTTCAGTTATTTCTTCAACTTTGTCTTCAATTGATTCTTCAACTTTGTCTTCAATTGATTCTTCAACTTTGTCTTTTGATCCACTCGATTCACCAACTTCAGCAACTACATTGTCCACCGCTCGTATCACTACCGAACGTGGTATCTTTGCAAGTCTTTCTGCTTCCATTTTATAATCTCTATCATCTCTCTCCTTTTGTATATGCATCAACTCAGTATAAAGATAATTCACATCATTCCAATTGCAACCAGAATGTATTTTCAAAGTGAAACACATTTGTGCAATGGTTTGATATTGAATAGCCATATCTTTATAACTGACTCCATACTCATGACATCCTTCTTCAGCATATATCTGAGCTGAATCCAACAAAGCAATATCATCTCTTGAACAATTTACAATCCATATAGGATCAAACAATCTTATAACTCTCCAATCATCATCTTGCTTTAGAACAATCACACACTCAGAAGTTTGTTCATCATAAAACCAGAACTTGAAATAATGATACCAATCTTGTTCAATTTTTCTGAGTCTTGGTCTTTTATAAACAACTGGCTTCAGATAATTCTTGAATCTTTCTCTATACTGAGGAGATAACAAACTCCATCCATGCCTTGCCTCTTTTTTTAACAAATTCTCAAAAATCTCATTGTGTCGAGTCTGAATAGGCTTGACCATCTTTAACTTTGCAAGATTTTTACACTCAAAGACTGGCAATGTCATCAAATCAGTTGCTTTTCCAAAGTATTGACATCCATCAGTTCTCTTCACCACATAGCATCCTTTATCAACTAAACTTCCAGAAATGTAGTGAAAATAACCATAACTGATAATCTTTCCATTCATTTTAGACTTAGAACCAATTTTGAATTTCTTCACTTGTTTAGATAAGGTTTACTTGAACTTTTAAAATTGTATCTTTCTCGCAAACCTTTTCGAACAAACCTATTGGAGGTTCTCCCAAACCTTTTCACGAACCTTTTGAGGTTTTCACGAACCTATGGAGGTTTTCACGAACCTATGGATGTTTTTCACGAACCTAGAAGGTTTTTCACGAACCTTTTGAAGGTTTTGACGAACCTATGAAGGTTTTGGCGAACCTATGAAGGTTTTGACGAACCTAGAGGTTCCCACGAACCTATTTCTCACGAACCTATGGAATTCTCGCAAACCTAAGGTTCCCACGAACCTATTTGTCACGAACCTATGTAGGTTCGTCTCTAAGGTTCGTCTGATCGAACGAACAGATCTGAACTTCAAAAAAATGGCTCTAAAATCTTCATTTTTTGGAGTTAGAAGGCCTATGAGTAGTCAAAATCTTCGTTTTTTTTAGACGCATCTTTCTATCGGCAAAAACTTGATAATTTTTCGTAGATCTGGTGTTTTGTTGACAAAAAAGTGAAGAACTTCAAGAACACCTCCAAGATGATGAATTTTCTGATCGAATTACTTGAGATTGATGTCCAAATAGTCGTAGAATCGAGCCTAACTCTCTGATACCACTGTAGATTTGAAGAATCGATCATGAAATTCTACGATTCGATCATAAACGTGCGAAATCCGTTTATAACTAGATTTGGGTCAAGAAAAACATTGTAATATATCTCAAATCTGAATTCTTCATATCCAATCAAGTGTATACGAACAATAAACTTGAATTACAACACTTGAATATAAGAAAGACACAAAAGATGAAGAGAATCTTGATTTTGAGCTTGAGAGAGAATTTGACTTTATGTGTAGAATTCTTAGCTAATGGACAAAGCAACACCATATTTATAGGTTTCTAATGCAAAGGTTCGGCCCTTGTAAACTTTCACGAACCTCCAATGTACACGAACCTTTGGTAAGGTTCGTGACCTTGTGCCAGCCGAACCCTTAGAACATGTAAGCATCGAACCTCTCACGAACCTCCATAGCCGAACCTATGAACCATTAGGTTCGCCAGACAAGGTTCGCTAGACTAACCAATAGGTTCGCAGGACGAACCTATACAATAACATGAACATAGGTTCGCCGAACCTTAGCCAAACCTTAATCGAACCCTAGCCGAACCCTTTGTCTCTTGATCTTCTAATTATATACAACAGACTATATACAACAAGCGAGGTTCACACAGTAAATTGAGCTTTCACACAGAAAATGCATCAACAGTTCGGCACTTCGGGGATCGGCTCATGAACCCACTGGTTCAGCCACCGCCTTCATGCATGCCTATGGGTTCGGCCAACACTCTCCTTGGCGAACCTGTAACCGAGTTGCACCATCTTCAAGTCTCGATTTGTTTTCAAAGGTGTACTCATGATGTTGGTAAGTGCAGCAGGTTCCCTCTTGGTCACGTGGTTCTTACTTAATAGTGGTTGGCCGGTTAACTAAGGGTGTCGAACCAAAACAACCAAAAACCAAATTTTTTTAGAAATTCCAAGCTTCATACCTCGTTTTTGGCCGTACAAACGCTCAGATATGCTTTACTTCTAGGTAGAAGAGGTTGAGAGCTTCGCGTGGACACCAAGAACACCCAAATCCGTCAAGAAACGAGCAAGTTATCGCGATTTGAAGAGTGATTCTTCTAGTGAGAGAGGAGGTTCGGGAATGTGATGTTAGAGAGAGAATGGCTGATTGGAAATGAGGGAAATGGCCTAATTTGTGATTTATATACCCTCGAGATATTTGGGTTCGTTTTGGTTGCTCGGTTCGCATTTTCGTTGCGTTTCCGGAACGTAACGCGTAATTTACGTGTTTTAAATAAAAATAGTTGTTTTAGTTATCTTTGATGAGTTTCAAAATTGTAAAACATTATTTATTTAATTTTATTAATTTATTTGTCGTTCGTGTCGTAATTCGTTTTCGTTTCGTCAGAACGCGTCGCCGTCACGCGGATACGTTCGAATCATCACCCGTACAAACACGACAATGGTTTTGCTTTTCGACTTTTGTTTTCTACTTTCCAGTCATCATTTCAGAATGTTAAACTCACATATATGTTTCTGTGAATCATCACCCACGCAAACACACTGTCAGTTCGTTATTCTGAAACAACACTGTAATATTGTTTTAAATTATATTTCCTAACTGTCGGACTCAACTAAACGTCCTGTTATCACATTGTTTTGATACTGATTTATCGGCCATCTGATTCCTGTCATCTATGGATATCAGATCGCAACCGACTTCTTCTTGTTATTTGCTTGAACACTGTTGTTTCTCTTGTTTCTTGTATTATCTGTACTTAGGTTTTCACCTAAATACTAACAACTATTGTTTATAATGAGTGTTGTACTTATGGCATTTAAGTTTACACATAAATACGTACAACTGTTTCTTGTATTTTGAATTATGTTAATACAAGTACTGTTCACAAACATGTATTTACACATACTAACTATTGAAAGTACACATACCGTACGGACTTGCCGGCTGGTTAGTACTAGTTGTCACAGTCTCCCCTTGTTAAAGTAATTTCGTCCCGAAATTTAAGCAAAAAGGTAGGGCTTTAATTCTCTAACAGATGGGGATACTTTGTCTTCATATTGTCCTCGCGTTCCCAGGTAAATTCTGGTCCACGCTTGGAGTTCCATCGAGCCTTTACAATAGGGATACGGCTTCGTTTCAGTCTCTTGACTTCACGTTCCATAATCTCTACAGGTTCTTCAATGAAATGTAGTTGCTTGTCAACTTGTATCTCTTCCAATGGTATGAACAATGATTCATCAGCTAGACGCCTCTTGAGATTTGATACATGAAACACATCGTGTACTCCGCTGAGTTCATCAGGGAGTTCGAGTCTGTATGCCACAGGACCTATTCGTTGAGTTATCTCAAACGGTCCGACATACCTTGGTGCTAACTTGCCTTTAGCCCCAAAACAAATTACGCCTTTCCATGGGGACACTTTCAACATAACTCGGTCGCCCAAGTCGAATTCCAAAGGCTTTCGCCATTTGTCTGCGTAACTCTTTTGGCGGCTACATGTTGCTTGTAATTGTTGTTGTATCTGGGCTATCTTATCAGTAGTTTCCTGAATAAGTTCAGGCCCAGTTATTCTGTTGTCTCCCACTTCGGTCCAACAAATTGGAGACCGACATTTTTTACCATATAGTGCTTCAAACGGAGCACATCCAATGCTGTTGTGGTAGCTATTGTTGTAGGAGAACTCAATGAGTGGTAAGTGTGTGTCCCAACTTCCACCGAAGTCTAGGATGCATGTTCTCAACATATCCACTAGGGTTTGAATGGTTCGCTCACTTTGTCCATCCGTTTGTGGATGATAAGCGGTGCTCAAGTTAACACTTGTCCCTAGGGATTGTTGCAATGATTGCCAGAACCGCGAAGTAAATAGACTGTCTCGGTCTGAAATAATAGACAATGGCACACCATGCCGTACTACAATCTCATCCACGTATAGTCTTGCTAGTTTCTCCATCTTGTAGGTTTCTCTGATCGGCAAGAAGTGTAGGTCCTCAAACTGATCAAGATCCAAACTTTATCTCTGTAAACATCATCAATGATCTCTAACGAGTGCGGAATCCAAGTTAGAAACACGAAAGCAAGTAGAAAAATGCAAACTTTATAAATATTGCAAAACTTCGAGTACAAGCACCTCAATACGTCTAGAGAGCGTATGCCTCGGGATTCCAACCTAAACCTGTACAAAATACGTCTATTTATACTAGGCCTAGGTGTACACGAAATCTAGATACAAAAGGTTCGAGTACACGATAACTTCGTGTACTCGAAAAGCTGTACACGAAATTATCCAAAAACTTTGACTCTTCCGGGTTGTTTGTCAGTCTTCATCGTTTGGCGGGCTCTACAAACTCCCCCTAGACTGGCGAAGTCATCCGATAGGAAGAGTAACACTGTGTGGCCCTGCTCCAGCATACAGCTTCAGCTTCATGGCATAAGCAACAACTCGTGTAAATGGCTTAGCCAGCTCATCATTTCCGGAATATACTCGTATAGGAGAGTTGTGCAGCTTCATCATGTCATCCTTACCATACTTCAGAAGATCCATAGGGTCAAGAATCATGTCGATGTCATCAATATCGTCCATATTCCTAAGAATGACTGCAGCAAGGTTCAGATCATCAAAATACCAAGATAGAAATTTAGCCAAAGAGTTATCAGGAACTCTTGGCGAGACGGGGACTGCTTGCTCTACATGAGGAGGAGGGTACTTATAGTACACCCAAGGCTTCTTTGTCTTTGGATCTATGATGCACGAAGAGACAAAACGTCGTCCCTTTGCCGTGCGCATCACAGGGAAATTCTTCTCACACTGATCTTTGATAAACTTTGCGAACAAATCAGCCTGTGAGTCCTTAGACGGGTTGAAGAACATAGCCTTGTCAATGCTTCTGATGTCTACTTTGGGCAACGAACAAAAATCTCTTGGCTTCTTGTAGAACTCGACCTTTCCACTCATCCGTTTCACCAAGTAGATATCTCTTTGTTTGTCGTACATCCAGCAGCATACATTTGATCTATCATTGCGAACTGCAAATAGGTTTCTGTCATCGGAAATGAAGGTATGCTCTGGATGCTGGTCGCCCATCTCTTTGAACCAAGCTGCTTTATCTACTGGAGGAGCAGGCGTCCAGTCCTTCTTTCGATCAAACCAGCTATCTATCACTTCATTCAGAGAAGTGATCTCATTTCCCAATGCATCAATGTATTTGTGGGCATACAAATAATCGATATAAGGATCTGATGACACATTGCCAAGAATTATATTTTCTGGTTCTTCTTCTACAGATGCCCCTGCAGAAGACTTGGCTTGATCATTCTTCAGATGGCTTGGTGACCCAAAATCAAAATCATCCGGAAGATCATCAAATATACTGTCAAGTCCGGCTCCTGTAGTCTCGTCTGGCTGTACACAATCACCAAAAAGGATGTCATCTGGAATGTCTCCAAATAGATCATCATACAGACCAGAAGGCCTTTCTGAAGATGATGGATTCCCAGAGTCTCCACCTTGCTCTTTGTCATCAGGAGGACCTTGGTCTTTATCTTTGTCATCTCCATCTTTATCATCTTTGTCGCCTTGATCATCTTTATCATCCTTGTCCTTCTTTTCATCTTTTTCTTTCTTTTGATCTTGTTCATCATTTCCATCATTATCATCATAATCACTGTCGTCACTGTCATCACTGACATCCATGACTTCATCTTCAGACTCAGAGACTTCTTCTCCTTTGAGTCGTTTGATATCCCTCTGCATCTTGTGGTTCTCTAATAAAAGAATTCTGATGAATTTTTCATGAGCCTTGACCTTTCCTCTGCACTTGTTCAGATGAGAACATATCTTGATCTTCCCTTCACGCAGGTTCATGATCATTTTGTCTTTTATCTCCGCATCTTTCTCTAACTGATAGACTCGCTCCTGAAGTCCAATGAGATCCACAGGCACCTGCACAGGCTAGTATGGTGAGTCGGAATGCAAAGGAGATTTTCCTTTGCTGCTTCCGGACTGAGGTGGAGGTGATTTGGTCTTGGTTTTGGTTTTGGTTTGAGGCGGAATGGTCACGGATGGGCGTGTGGAGGGAACTCGGATGATGAGTTTGGTTTTCGAAGGTTTGGGTGTAGGTTTGTGTTGTTGTGGCTTAATGGGTTGAGAGGGTTGAGGTGATGGAGGTGGTTGAGTGACAGGTGAGGGCGATGCTGGTTTTGTGACAGGTGGTGGTGAGGGTGGTAGTGTGACATGTGGTGGTGATGGTGGTAATGTGACATGAGGTGGTGATGGTGGTTTGGTGATGTGAGGTGGTGAGGGTGGTTTGGTCACAAGAGTGGGTTTAACAGATGCCTGGGTCATGACAGCAGTAGCAGAGGAGAAGGACAAGCTTGAGAGAATAGACTGAAGTCTTGGGTCTTTTGCCTTTCGGGCCATCGTCTTTTGCCTTTTCTTCTTTGGCGAGGACTCGGGAGTGGGAGTATAATCAACATCTTGAACGTCTTCCCTTTCTTGCCTTGTGAGAGGTGGCCCCTCTGGGATGAAATCTTCACTTGATGAAGAAGAGGAAACATCAGATGCAACTTTTGTAGCTTTACTTGCTTTAGCTTTGGAACTTGTAGCCTGAATGTCATGCTCCTCAGCCACAAAGGCAACTGGAGTGCCTTGATCCTCCACAACGTTCTCATCCCCTACAAAACGTCCAAACTTTATCAGAGGCCTTTGACCAACATATTGCTTCTTCCCACGTTTATTCATCTTCATGTATCCGAAAATATCATCGTGCATTCTCTTGATCTCCAAAGTACCAAGAGTGGGAGTCAAAGATGGATACTTCTTGTTGATGATGATCTGCACAAATCGAGGGAATGCCAAGAAACGTTCCTTTCTTCGTCCCTTGATATTTGCGTACATGTCGTTGAAGATCATCTTGGAGTAGTTGAAATCCATTCCAAGTGCTAAGGCCACCAGACAGGAACTAAGAGTCTGGTTCAGCACATCGTATCCACCCTTCCGTCCAGAGAGACACTGTGTCACTACGTGAGCCAGATATCTCCAATATGGATGCAGTAGCTTCTTCTCAGTGGGTGGATATGCGCCTTCATGTCCCATTTGAAAGACAGTTCGGTTCACCAACGCTTGATCAAGCTCAACTGGGTCAGAATCTTTGTCTCCGAACTGCAGACATTCTCTGATAATCTGCTCCGAAATGATGATGGGGTGACCCTGGATCTTTCCAACGATAGTGATGTTTCCATCTGCATCGACACTTTCTTCCACGGTGCTCCAGAAGCTCCTAACAAAGTCGGTCATAATGGGCGGATACTCCATAATGGCATAGTTGATGGGTGACAAAATCAGTCCATCCACCATACTCTTGAACTCTGAGTGTTTGGCTGGAGGTTCCCCAAGAAATGCTGTCATGTTGTGATCATGCACGAACCGTAAGTCTGCCATCAGAAACTAAAACTGATTAAGTTAGTTTAACTTCAAGAAAAATTTTCTAAGTCTCGATGTACACGAAGACCATGGTGTACACGAACTCTGATTTGTTAAAAGTTTCTAAGTTTCGAGTACACGAAAATAAAGATGTACACGAAATACTTGATGTACACGAAATGTGATGTGTACACGAAGTATAACCTGTACACGAAATTCAGGTTGTACACGAAATCCAGACTGTACACGAAATCCTGTACTCGAAAGTTTTTATTTTCGTGTACTCAATATTCTTTGAAAAGTTTAACATTTTGGCTCCTTAGAATTTCTAACCAGGTTCAATATACTCGGAATTGAGAGGCGAATAACATATTTACAGATTGCCTTCCAATTTCAAGTATTTCTTGGTCAATTTGACCAAAAGCTTCCTGTATTCGAAAGTTGCGTATTCGAAACTCAATTTTAACCATAACTTTCGAATGCACGGTCAAAATTTGATAAAATTCTATACCTAGGGTCGCCTAATGATGATCTATAAGATGGCCGGAGTAGAAGTTTGAAATCGGGTCTAGAAATCGAAATCGCCTCAGAGCAAGAAATCTGTACTCGAAATGGAGAAGTCTGTACACGAAACAAATGATACTCGAAATTAAATGTTGTTGGACTATTTATAGGGACATTTCGAGTATGCAATTTTCGTGTACTAGATTTCGATTACACACACTTATTTTCTTATTTCGATTTAAAATTCTAACTTTTCTAAAATAAAATAAAATAAAATAAAATAAAATAAAATAAAATAAAATATGACAAGTTTAAGTTTAGTCGGGTCAAATTTGTGGGATCAAATTGTTATCAAAATTTTAACTATCTTAGTTAATTTCTTAGCGAAGCACAACCTTTAAATAGCTATTTCCTACCAATGATTTCCACTCGTTAATCCATCTCTTAAAAAATCAGTTATATGATCAAGTTTTTCTGAAAATATCTTATGGGAAATTTGTGATCAATTAGATTGTAATACTAGATTAATATGCAACCTATCAGTCTTGTTAAATCCTTTGTTTTAAACTTTGATTGTGTTTCAACGAACTTAAAATCATTTTGACAGAGTTTTAAGATGAGAAAAGAAAAGAACAGATCCATTAGATTGGAATCAAGAACAAGAAGGGGTTCTATCATCTTGTGCTCATTGGCATCTTTTATTTATTGATCTGCAGACACATTGGTCTTAACGTCGCACATTCAGGTCTTTGCTTAAGCAAAACATAGAATGCTTCAGTAGGTATTTCCCGCTCTTTGTTTGCACAAAACATAGGAAATACCCGAGTTTTTCAAACACAATTTCAAGTTTATAGAAACACAATCTCGTTTTGATTAAAGGATTTAAGCTAGAAGTCAAATAGTTGTCACATATTTCTAGTTATCTAATGATCATGATTTCACACTTATTTATCTATTTATATGTATTTTAAGTTTGATCAAGTCTGATTGTTTAAGTTTTGAAAAACTTATTTCAACTTCTTAGCATAGAATAGATATTCAAGGTTGTGATTCCTTTTGAAATCATAATAAGATAGTGAAATTCTGATTCTTAGAGATTATTTCACTTTCCTATTTGATCGATTCACTTTGCTCGTCCAAATAAATCTTTTTGTATTTTCTTAAGTTTTTTTTGTAAAGTTAAAAGTTAAATTTTTTTTTTTTTTTTTTTGAAATTTTCTTACAATTACATGAAGCAGAATCTCCTTTTCTTAGGATTTCAAAAACCTAACTCCCCCTAAACTTATAGATTATTTTAGACTGACTCAAAGACCGAAAATCTTTTTGTTGTTTTGTAAATTTTGACTCGAAGACTGAAAAAGACTGAAAAATCTTTTTGTTGTTTTGTAAATTTTCTCCCCCTAAATTTGTGAACTGAGTAAGACACAAATTTTAATGTAATTACAAAAATGCTTTTAATTAAAACTTATTAATTTGAGAGAGGCAAGCAAGTGATGGAAGCGTGCTGTATCGAACGGTTTTGTGAAAAGGTCCGCTAGATTGTCATCAGTGTGGACCTTTTCAAGATGAATCAGTTTACGTTCGAAACAGTCACGGATGAAGTGAATCCGGATGTCAATATGTTTAGTTTTGGAATGTTGTACCGGATTCTTGACGATTTGTAGGGCTGCTTCATTGTCACAATAAATAGGAGAGTCAAGAAAGTTCAAACCGTAATCGAGGAGTTGTTGTTGCATCCAGATAACCTGAGAGCAGCAACTGGAAGCAGCAACATATTCGGCTTCTGCAGTGGATGTGGATACGGTTGTTTGCTTCTTGCATTGCCATGAAACAAAGCGATCTCCCAGGTACTGACACCCACTAGTGGTTGACTTCCTATCCAGGTTACATCCACCAAAGTCACTGTCTGAGTATGCAAATAATTGAAACTCAGAGTTCTTTGGATACCAAAGACCAAGCTTAGGTTTCCCGACCAGGTACCGAAAGATTCTCTTGACAGCTATAAGGTGAGATGCCTTCGGATTCGCCTGATATCTGGCACACTGACAGACTGAGAACATGATGTCTGGACGACTAGCAGTCAGATACATCAGAGAACCAATCATCGAGCGATAGAGGTGCTGATCAACGTCTTCACCTTCCGAATCCGAAGTCAGGATAGGACGAGTAGCCATGGGAGTGGATGCCGGCTTGGACTCCATCATTTTGAACTTGTTCAAAATGTCTGTGACGTATTTTCCTTGGTGAATCAGCACACCCTTACAGTCCTGTTTTACCTGTAGACCCAGAAAGAAGGTCATTTCTCCCATCGCGCTCATCTCAAATTTCTTCTTCATTACCCCTTCAAATTCCTTGCACAACGCTGAGCTGGTGGAGCCAAATATGATGTCATCCACATAGATTTGAACGAGAATTAAATCATTCTTATCTTTGCGGACGAACAAGGTCTGATCAATAGCTCCACGAGTATATCCATTTGCGAGTAGGTGATCAGTAAGCGTAGCATACCATGCTCGCGGTGCTTGATGAAGGCCGTAAAGAGCTTTGTCTAACTTGTAGACATGCTCTGGATACTGAGAATCTTCAAAACCAGGGGGTTGGCACACATATATTTCTTCCTTTACCTTTCCGTATAAGAAAGCTGTTTTCACATCCATCTGATATACCGTAAAGTTCATATAGGAGGCGTAAGCCAAGAAAATTCGAATGGCTTCAACTCGTGCCACTGGCGCAAAGACTTCCTCATAATCTATCCCCTCTTGTTGATAAATGCCTTGAACCACCAACCTTGCTTTGTTTCGGATAATGACTCCAGAGTCATCTCTTTTGTTTCTGAAAACCCATCTGGTTCCTATAGGCAGTTTTCCTTTGGGCAGGGGAACCAGATTCCATACTTTAAGTTTCTTAAACTGCATCAGTTCTTCCTGCATTGCTTCAACCCAGCTGGACTCTTTGAGAGCCATTTTAACATTCTTGGGCTCAACCTGCGAGATAAAACAAGAGTATAAACTTGAATTAATTGGACCTGATATACTTCTGGTAGTCGTCTCTTCAGGCAAGAGGTTCTGAGCTGTAATGGTTCTGCTTCGAGTGAGAACACCTTCCGAGAGAGGTCCAATAATATTTTCAACTGGATGATTCTTGTTTATACTGAGTGTTGGCACTTCTTCCACAGCTAGATTGTCTAGCAAGTTGCTGAGATTATTCACTTGATCTATACTTGAGGAAGAAATGTTGTCGGTATGAGCATTTTCACTTGACTCAGTTACTTGATCCACACAATGTTCCTCAGGAATGTTATCTGAGAACAATGGATTATCAAAGGTCTGGTGAGAGGAAGATGAGACTTGATCTGCTTCTGGAAGTGGTTGAACAGACTGAGAAGTGTCTGGTTCTGATGGGATAACTTCTTGTACAGGGGTCGGCTGAGCTGGAGGGTCACGATTGTACATGCCAGGAGGATCAACTGTCAAAGGATTAGGAACATAGTCAACTCTATAGTCCACATCATCACCTTTGTAGAAATCATCGGCTTGCTCAGATGCTCCTGCATTCTCAGATGGAGTGCTGAAGGGCTTAAAAGTGGAGTCATACTCAAACAGCCAGTTTGGACCAGAACCAGCATCAGTAGAGTTCATTTCTTGCCAATCTATGTAGTATGATTCCACAATCATCCGAGTTTTCTTGTTATAAACTCTGTATGCTGCCCTTTCAGACGAGTAGCCCACGAAGTAACACTCATCTGCCTTATCATCAAACTTATGATTAGGCTCTGTATGAAGAAGAGTGCAAGGACATCCGAATGACTTGAAGTGTCCAACTTTGGGCTTCTGATTGAATAGAATCTCGTAGGGAGTCTTCTGATGACGCTTGTTCAGAAGTGCTCTATTTTGAACATAGCACGCAGTGTTAACTGCTTTAGCCCAGAAAAAGATTGGTAGCTTTGATTCTGACAACATCGTTCGTGCAGCTTCTATAAGCGTTCTGTTTCTCCTTTCAGCAACTCCATTTTGCTGAGGCGTTCTAGCTGCACTGTATTGCCTAGCTATCCCTTTTTCATCACAGAAATCTATAAGAGTCTGATTTCTAAATTCAGTTCCATTATCAGTTCTAATCACCTTGACCTTTAGATTCTTCTGATTTTCAATCAAGGTAATGAACTTCTTCAAAATCTCTGGAGCTTCATCTTTCTTGGCTAGAAAGAACACCCAAGTGAATCTGGAATAATCATCTGTCACAACGAGACAATATGACTTTTTCCCGATACTCATTACGTTAACCGGTCCGAAGAGATCCATATGAAGAAGTTGAAGAACTGAAGAGATGGAATTGAACAATTTAGGCTTGTGAGGTCTCTTGTGTTGTTTCCCTTTAGCACAAGCGATACATTTCTCAATAGTGGAGAAATCTTTAGAAGGTAGACCAATGACGTGATCTCCCTTGGCGAGTCTGTTCAAATTCTTTAGGTTTACATGACCCAGTCGCCGATGCCATAACAGACAATCATGCTCCGATGCCTTTGAGAACAAACACGTGTTCTCTGTAAATGAATCTGAGTTCATATTAATAATATATGCATTGTTTATCCTTGGAGTTCTCATCAGAATCCACTTCTCAGGCACTACAAAGCCAGGCTTCAGAATAAGACATTCTTTGTTTGTGAAGTGTGTGGAAAAACTCTTATCACAGATTTGAGAAACACTCAGAAGACTGTGATTGAGCTCTTCAACATAGTACACATCTTCAAAACTAAGAGTTCCATTAGTGACCGTGCCCTTCATGCTTATCCTTCCTCCCTTGTCTCCAGCAAATGATACATAACCTCCATTGAATGGTGTAACTTCATGCAACTGAGAGAAATCCCCAGTCATATGCCGGGAACAACCACTATCTACATACCAAACATGTTTAAGCTTGCTTGGCTTTCCCTGCATAGTATACATTCAATTAATGAGAAACAGGTACCCAAATCATAACAGATTTAGGTGTTTTGGTAATAGAAAAAACTCTATCCTTGGGTTTGGGTTTGGGTCTTTCTGAATTGAGCTTAATATGTTTTGTCATGCTTCCACTGCCCTGGTCAACTGGTTTTATCTTAGTTTTGAAAATTCTTTGATTTTGCTTACGAAAACCATATTGTGTTTTGTTTGATTTCTTATGTCTTTTTGCAGTGGAAGGAGTCTGAGTCTGAGTCCCCTTTTGAGAGGTTGCCTTAGGCTTGGAGGATGGTACAGTCCTCACATGTTTGTTAACTAGTTTAGCCTTAGGTATGACCTTCTGATTCTTCCCATAGAAGAATTCAGTAGGTCGGTGCAGACAGTGTCTAGCAATGTGGCCTGGTTTCCAACATGCATAGCAGCAGACCTTTTGGTGAAATTCAATTGGATCAAAGGGCTTAACATCACATTTACTTTGACCAGAGGATAAGTTTGAGAAAATTTGTTCCAAGGACCCAGTTGGAACATAAGGTTCACAGTTGGGATTCAACTGTGGAACCCCTCTTTAGTAACTGTGGAATGAGCCTTGACTGCCTGCTTGGTCAAAGGAGAGGAAGTTGATTGTGAGACAAGATTTATAGCAAATGTTTTCTGAAAACTTTTTAACATATCATTAGGCTTAATATTAATTTCATCAAATTTTCCAACAAAATCAGTTTTTGGAACAAAAGATGATTGTCTTGTAGATGTTGAACAATCTGTGCTCCTCCTAGCACTTCTTTCTACCTCCTTCTCCTCTGAACCTGAAACACTTAGTTTTTCCGCACAAACCTCAGAATCATTAGTCATAATAGGGTCAACTGCAAGAACAACAGGATTTGTGGGAAAATCATAAGTACAATCAGAGTCTGATTGCAAGTCATCAACAGATGTGTTGATCCTTGGCATGCTTGAGTAGTTATGATTAAAAGGTGGTTCACACTCAGTATAACCAACACCCTTACCCTTCTTTACCCGGTATTGTATGTTTACCATGTTTTCTAAAACTTTGCTTGAGTAATCAAACTTTTCGCATTTTACTGAAGTTTTAGAAAGCTGAGTTTTAACTTGGTCCAACTCTAAAATGAGTTCATCGATTTTGCGTCGAGCATCTCGATAGTTGGACTCTTTGTCACTTAAAAGTTCCTTTAGCCTTGCCACATCCCGACCCTCGGCCTCAAGTTTTCTTTTGAAAATACCCTCATTTTTAAGAAATTCTGAGTTAAAGTATTTAAGTTTAGTTACTTCTTTGATTAATGATTCATTATGTGATCTGTACTTAAATACTTTATCAATGCATGAGGTAGAGCAAAGATTTTCAGTTACCTCCTTCTGTTTGTCGTCCACCTCGGCCATGAATGCATGACTTAAAGTCAGCTCTAATTCCTGCACCTGATCACTCCAGTCATAGGAGTCAGTCTCCTGAGTCACCAACGCTTTAGATGTGCTAGAGCTTCCTCCCGCAGCTGCCGTCCCGGATTTCTCTTCAGGTTTCTTCTCTCCTTCTTTATCCACCTTTGGCTGCTTACAATCTCTGGCAAAGTGACCCGGTTGGTCACAGTTGTAACATCGCAGCTTTGACTTATCAAAACCGAGCTTCTTTCCTGGATTGTTTCCAAAGCTGTTTCTTCCATAACGCTTGATGAACTTCTTTGCTCTGAAAACTGCCATTGCCATCTGCCACGAGATATCCATTTCTTCAACATCGGCTGGATTGATTTGCTCTAGGTTGTCTTGAGTGAGATTGGATGGTGCCAATTCTCCTGCTATGAAAGCATTGTAGCTGTTCATGAATCCTTTAAACAACAGCAGATTCTCTTCACTTTCTAGATTGACTTTAGGTACTGATCCGGTTTGTCCAGATGATAAGAATGCAGTCTCAAAAGGAATTACATGAGATGAAGAGGGCAGATAGTGCTGCATTCCTGATGATTGATGATTGATTGCTGACAGAAGGGCAGAGTTTTCAGAGACAGGAGCAATGCCCATTGAGCTGGCATGATTCAGTGCTCTTTGCTTATCATCCATATCATAGGAGTTGATTATTGAGATCAGCTCACTCAAAGAAGTCTTGTACATATCTTTGGTCCTTTTGATTGTTGTACAATTTGAATTCCAAGTGTAAGGTAATGAGTTTAGCAGCTTCTTGTTTACTTCTCCCTTTGTCATCTCAATTCCAGAACTAGTCATCTCAGTCATCAGATGTGTAAATCTGTTAAGTTGTGCTATAAGAGACTCTCCCTTGATGTGATTAAACATGTTAAATCTCTGCCTGAGCATATCCTTCCGACTTTCTCGCATGTCCTCATTTCCTTCAAATCTTTCAACCAAGGCATTCCAGAGTTCCTTAGCAGTCTTGTGCTCCTTAAATCCATGAGCAACATCATTCGATAAGGCCATTGTAATCGAAGCATATGCCTTTTCATCCTTTTCCATCATGAGTATGTCATTGTCGGTGTACAATTCCGGATCCTTGGGAACAAGAGGACCATTGATCTCACTCTGGTATGAGGGTACATAGGGACCCTCCTCAATCGATCTCCAAAGCTTTGGATCGGTATACTTGATGAATGACTGAAATCTGAACTTCCAATCTTGGAAGTTATCTCCTGACACGAGCCTTGGTGGCTTTGTTCCGGTGCCGATCTCATTGTCCAGATTGAGTAAGTTGGACAAATTTGTCAGATTCTTTGAAGCCATGATGAATCAGAAAATTTTCTAAGTCCAGTACACGAATTCCCTGTAGCTCCCTGTAGATACTGCTCAAAGTTAAACAGACAAATCTGTACTCGAAACTCCTTGTAATCGAAAATATCCCTGTACTCGAAAATATTCTTGTACTCGAAAAATTCTCTTGTACTCGAAATCCTGTGTGTATTCGAATCTGACACTGTATTCGAAATTATGTAGTCGAAATCCTCTTGTACTCAAAAAATATTTATACTTCGAACACTCTAGCTGTACTCGAAATAGCTGAACTCGAAAATTCTGAACTCGAAAATACTTAAGAAAAATTTTATAAAAATATTTCTTAAGATTTGGAGTCCCAAATTTACACAGCAACTAGATGAAGTAGAGAAGAATGATAAACTATAAAACTTGCTTCAGAAAGTTGTTACCTTGATGATGAAAAGAGCACTCAAGCTCTGATACCACTTGTAGGTCCTCAAACTGATCAAGATCCAAACTTTATCTCTGTAAACATCATCAATGATCTCTAACGAGTGCGGAATCCAAGTTAGAAACACGAAAGCAAGTAGAAAAATGCAAACTTTATAAATATTGCAAAACTTCGAGTACAAGCGCCTCAATACGTCTAGAGAGCGTATGCCTCGGGATTCCAACCTAAACCTGTACAAAATACGTCTATTTATACTAGGCCTAGGTGTACACGAAATCTAGATACAAAAGGTTCGAGTACACGATAACTTCGTGTACTCGAAAAGCTGTACACGAAATTATCCAAAAACTTTGACTCTTCCGGGTTGACTTTGTCAGTCTTCATCGTTTGGCGGGCTCTACAAGAAGTGTGCGGACTTGGTCAATCTATCAATGATTATCCAAATCGTATCGTGTCCGCTGGAAGTGCGGGGTAGCATGGTAATAAAATCCATAGCTATTTGTTCCCACTTCCATTGTGGTATCTCCGGTTGTTCCAGCAAACCTGAAGGTTTCTGGTGTTTAGGTTTGATTTTGGCACATGTGATGCATTTGCCAACATAAATGGCAATATCTTTCTCATACCCAGCCACCAATAAAATGACCTAAGATCTTGGTACATCTTATCGTCACTAGGATGAACAGAATATCGTGTCTTGTGTGCCTCGTCAAGTATGAGTGTTCGAAGTTCATCTACTGCTGGAATCCAAACACGATCCAGATAATAGATAACTCCATCTTGTTTTGTCTTGAAGTGTTTCTCGGCTCCACAATCGAGCTCGCGTTTCAAATTGTCTCTCGTCACTGCTTCTTTTTAGTAGTTTTGTCACGAAACGACAGGATTTGTAAAATAGAATTTATAAAATTATTCCAAGTTGTGATTCCTAATAAATTAACTAATATCCTTTATCCATTTTAAACTTTCAAAATATTTATTTAACTCTTTAAATCGAAACGTACGGTCGTCGCCCGTATTTGTTCGAATCGTCAATCATACAAACACAACGATAACTATACTTTTCAATATTGTTTAATAATTATTGGATATTATTCAAAACGTTAAACCTTCAGATATATTCGTTCAGATCGTCACCTGTACGAATAACCCGTCAATTTAGCATTCACATAACAATTAAATGTTTATACATAATAAATCCTAACAATTAATCCCATGATGGTTCTATGTTGCCAAATGATTATCTGACTCAAGAACCATGATTCTGAACTTTGTTTCTGTTAAATGTTTCTGAACTTGTTGTCTGATAACACAAAATGATAACGACAATGGACATGAATAGAAAATGCACTGAAATGTATATTGTTCGTACCTGTTTACTGTTCATGTTACTGTTTAAGATCACTGTTCCGGTACGGTTCCGGCGCTAATGTTACACAGCTGCAACTGCCACTGCCTGTGCTTTTGTCATAGGAACTACCGAAGCACGTGAAGAGCCGACAGTCATCACACCTACATTTCTCATCAACAATCATTATGTTTCTATATTGTTTGATACGGTAGAAGTAGATGATGGTAAGAACATACTGGAGAAGTTGCCGTATCGGTTAGCATCCTCCGAAATGCAAGAACTGTCTATTCAGCTTCAGGAACTTCTAGACAAAGGATTCATCAGACCGAGCTACACACCACAGGGAGCTCCTGTTCTTTTTGTTAAGAAGAAAGACGGTTCGTTTAGAATATGCATCGATTATCGTGAGTTAAACAAGTTGACAATCAAGAACCGATATCCTCTACCGAGGATCAATGATGAGTTTGATCAATTACAGGGAGCAACTTGCTTCTCGAAGATTGATTTACGGTCTGGGTATCATCAGTTGAGAGTAAATGATGAGGATATTACGAAGATTGCGTTTAGGACTTGATATGGGCACTACGAGTTTGTGGTTATGTCATTTGGCCTAACCAACGCACCGGCAGTGTTCATGGACTTGATGAATAGAGTCTACAGGCGTTACTTAGATCAGTTCGTTTTTGTCTATATTGATGATATACTTATCTATTCTAAGACGAAGCAGGATCATGAGAGTCATCTCAGAAAGATTTAGAACTGTTAAGAACCGAACAACTTTATGCCAAATTCTCTAAATGTGAATTTTGTCTAAAGGAGGTTCATTTCTTAGGACACGTTATCAACAAATATGGGATACATGTAGATCCAGCGAAGATAGAAGCGATTAAGAAATCGAGTACCCCATCTACTCGAATAGAAATCTGTTCATTTATGGGTTTGGTAGGATATTATCGAAGGTTCATCGCGAACTTTTCAAAGATCGCTTTGCCACTAATGACTTTGACCCAGAAAAAGCAAGTGTTCAAATGGGGGCAGATGCAAGAAGATGCATTTCAACTTCTCAAATAGAAGTTGAGCAACTCCCTTACACTTAGTCTTCAAGAAGGTAGTGATGATTTCACTGTCTACTGTGATGCTTCAAATATTGGTCTCGGTTGCTTCAAATATTGGTCTCGGTTGTGTACTTATGCTATGAGACAAGGTTATTGTGTATGCTTCAAGACAGCTTAAGGTTCATGAGAATAATTATACTACTCACGACCTTGAGTTAGGGGCTGTGGTATGTGCATTAAAGATTTGGAGACAACACCTTTACAGTACTAAATGTGTCATTTACACGAACCACAAGAGCCTACAACACATTCTCAATCAAAAGGAGCTCAACATGACACAAAGGCGTTGAGTTGAGTTGTTAACTAACTACGCCTGTGAGATTCTTTATCTTCCAGGTAAAGCCAACGTGGCGGTGGATGCTCTTAGCCGCAAGGAATTAATCAAGCCAATGCATGTTAGAGCCTGAAGGATTTGATTCGTATTGCACAACAACAGGTGGTGATCAACAAGCTAGTGAAGACGGAGTTAGATTGCGTAGTTGAAAGTAAACTAGAACCTAGATTTGATGGGATTGTCTACTTTAATGGGCGCATATGGATTCCAAGATCAGAAGACTTGCACACTCTCATCTGTGAGGAGGCTCATAAGTCGCGGTATTCAGTTCATCCGGGAGCGGATAAGATGTATCAAGACTTGAGAACGTCATACTGGTGGCTCGGGATAAAGAAAGACATAGCCCTATACGTAGGGAAATATCTAACATGCTAAAAAGTCAAAGCAGAACATCAGAAACTCTCCGGACTTCAGTAGCAACCTGAAATTCCTCAATGGAAATGGGAACAAATTTCCATGGATTTCATAACCAATTTTCCGAGAACACCGTGAGGTTATGATTCAATTTGGGTGATAGTTGATCGACTCACCAAATCTGCTCATTTTCTCCCTATCCGAGAGGATTACAAGATTTAGAAGTTGACCAATTTGTACATCAACGAGATCATTGCGCGTCATGGTACACCAGCATCAATCATATCTGATCGTGATAGTTGTTTCATTTCTTGCTTTTGGTAATCATTGCAAAAGGCTTTGGGAACCCGTGTCAACCTTAGCACGACGTATCATCCCCAAACAGATGGTCAAAGCGAAAGGACTATCCAGACACTCGAGGACATGCTTCGTTCTTATGAGATCAATTTTGGGGGCATTTGGGATACTCATCTTCCACTCATCGAGTTTTCTTATAATAATAGCTATCATACGAGCTTACAATGTGAACCATTTAAAGCTCTGTATGGTAGGAAATGCCGATCACTGGTCTGCTGGACCGAGGTTGGTGATTAGAAGGTCGTAGGACCTAAACTCGTTCAAGAAACAACCGATAAGATTGCAATCATTCAATCAAGGCTTAAGGACGCAAGGGATCGGCAAAAGAGTTACGCTGATCAACATCAGAAACAACTTGAATTTCAAGTCGGTGACCGAGTCTTGTTAAAGGTTTCTCCCTGGAAAGGTGTTGTCTTTTTTGAGAAAAAGGGAAAACTTGCTCCTAGGTACATTGGACATTTTGAGATCCTAGAAAGTATTGGTCCCGTAGTCTACAAGCTTAAACTACCGGTCAAGCTGAGCAAAGTTCACGATACATTTCATGTGTCGAATCTTAAGAAGTGCTTAGCTGATCATGATGTCCAAATTCCATTAAAGGACATCCAAATTCAAAACAACATGCAATTCGCTGAACGTCCAGTCGAAATCATGGATCATGGAGTTAAGAAACTTAAGCGTAGCTGGATTCCAATCGTAAAAGTACGATGGGAAGGCAAACGTGGTGCAGAGTTCACTTGGGAACGTGAAGACCAGATGAAGCTTAGGTACCCTCATCTTTTTACAGTACCTTTGGCTAGTTATTTTCGGGACAAAATTCCCTTAACTAGGGGAGACTGTAACATTTGTACAGTAATAGTATGTACAGACGATACTTGTAAATAAGTAATTGTGATTATAATTCGTTTGTCAATAACGTTGTGAACATTCATTGTGAACAGGTAAACGATTTGCACCCACAACAGTTAAGACATGGGATTTCTCTCATTAATGAGGAAATTCGATGTCTGAGAATAACACTTATAAGTAATGCAATCCAAAACACCCAAATGATGAAACATAAACGTAGTGAGAAACAAGTTCAAAACAATAAGGGATAACATTAGAAAATATTGAACTAACAACGTATTCGTGGGAATGACGATTCGCACGAATATATGTGTGGGTTTAATATTTTAAATGATATCTTATAATTAGAAAACCAAAGCAGAACGTAAAACAATCGTCGTTGTGACAACTTATACCAGATCGTCCGACAATCCGTACGGTACGTGTACTTTCACTATTCACTGTGTGTAATTACGATGTGTAAACAGTTGTGTGACAATAGGACTATGAAAACAATTAACAGTTGTATGTATTTCAATGAAAATTGAAATATAAATATACAACAACTCACGAGAAATAACAACGAGGAAAACAAATGACAAAGACATATCGGTTGTGATCTGATGTCCACAAATAACACGAATCAGATAGCCAACAATGTCATGAGAAAACAATGTGAAAACAGTTATAACTGTGTCAAAATAGGTAAGCTTAGTTGAGTCTGTTAGTGAGGAAATACAATTCCAAACGGAAGTTCAGTATCGTTTATGAATAATAAACTGACAGTGTGTTTGTGGGTGACGATTCACACAAACTTATCTGTGAGTTTAACGTTCTGAAAGATAACTGAAAAGTAGAAAACAAAAATCACAAAGTGAAACCGTCGTCGTTTCGTTCGGGGGACGATTCAAACGAATATGCGCGAAGGTGAAGCGATATGACGAAACGAATAAATAAACGTTTTGAAACAATAAAATTAAGAAAAGAATTTTAAAACCTTTATTAGGAATTATTACCTTAAAAAGATTTTAAGAAAACTATTTTGATTAAACGAACGTAAATCACGTGTTACGTTACGGAAACGCGATAGAACGTAAAACCGAGCAAACCGAACGAACCCGAACTTGCTCGGGGGATAAAAACCTCAACCTACCATTAAATCCTCATTTATTATCCCACCCACCTCCTTTCTCTCTCTAAATACAGATTTTTGCTTCTCACTCTAGAAAACCCACACAAAAATCATCATATCTCCTTCATTTCTTGGCCAAATTCTTCAAATTTGGTATCAAAACGAAGATCTCGACATTGTCTACACAAAGGTACCAAGGATCGGCCCTATCTCCATCCCAAACTTCTGAAATCTTAGAGAGAAGTTTCGGTTTTTTAGGGTTTTCTACAAACCCGACAAAAACCGAAGTTTAACCAGTGTTTTAAACATCTCTTTTTCGACCCATACACCTTCTAAATGAGTTTACTCACATAAACCCACTCAAAACGACTATATATACGACTAAAACTCGACATCGTCGTCTCCCATGGCTGAAAACCCGTTCAGGCGAATTGCCATGAGAATGGCTCATTCTCCCAGGAGCCGGGAGAATGAGCCATTCGAGCGAATGACTCATTCGGGAGAATGACTCATTCGGGCGAAGTTCATAAGAATGAGCCACTCATTCGGGTGAACACCCATTAGCATGACTCATGCTTACAAAAATCTCAAGAATGGGTCGTTTTCACTACACGAACTCAGTTAACAACTCATATTTCAAAAAGAACAATAACATAAGAGATCATAGCTCATATAATATTTAATCAAACACAGGACTGTGAATACAACATCAGTACGACAACAACGAGCGCACACGTTTCTTGAGTCTTAGTCAACCAGTACAACAACAAGGTGAGTTCATATGCCCCTTTTCTAATCTTTTGATTTCAAATGCAGGGCTGAGAAACACGCTAACTCTTTTACTTAAAAGTATTAGGACATTATTTCAAATTAAATTCTATTAAGATAATAAAGGTTCCATCTTTATTATCATATTATTATGTATATGCAAGTGTGTGAATGACAATTATGACATATGGAATTAATCAAGTTGATGACAATTACATAACATATCAAGGATGATATCATCATGACTACATGATTTCATGATATCATCAAACAATTTTATTAACAAGTGTTGTAAGACTAGTACTTACAACACTATGTTTACAACATGGTAATGCCTATGAGATAACATGGAGGCAATAACAAGAGATAACAAGAATGGCATCATGATAATATAATTTCATGGTATCATTCAACACATTTACTAAGATTATGTATTAAGACTAGTTTTTATAACACATTGTTAAAGACATTGAGATAACATACCGAATGGAGTGTAGATTTGGTAGTATAGTGGTTTAACTAACGTTAACCATGAAACTGGTCAATGAATCTACATCCATTCAATGAGTGGGCTGTCACTCCCGGTTGGGAGTGAGAAACAGTAACCGTATTCAAGTGAGAACACATGACAATGAGACAATAGCAAAGGGAGAACACATAACATCAATTTGATTACTATTAAGCCTGATTGCATTATATCACTGTATTCATGTGTCCTACATTCAAGTTCAGTCGTAAGTCCCTTTCTATATCGTTTACCATTGATTTAGTATAGGCTAAACCGACGATAGCATAGTGGTACCATAGGTTTGACAAACCTCCGACGAGTGAGGTCGGTACGTTATGCGTAACATTAAGACTATTGGTCGGTAACGTATGACCGGTGATAGGGTTGCATCAGTCAGGTTTGGTAAACGGCCACATGGGAGATATTAATGTAACATCCCAAATTTCTAATACAAGTTACTTGGACTTACGAATGCGTGACGAACAATTAACTTGTAGGAAAAGAGACGAAAAATAACCAAGGCGAGGATTACAGATCGTGTACTCGAACTAGTAAAATTTCGAGTACTCCAGTTTCGAGTACACTAATTTCGAGTACACTGGATTTCGTGTACTCAGGTTTCGAGTACCAGCCTTGCCTATAAATAGTGGTGCCTTGGGAAATGTGCGAACCTTTGGCTGGAAGCTCATCTGCTCTCGAGTACACGAAGTTTAAGTCCAAGAATTTCAAGAATCAAACTTTGATCGACCAAACGAAGTAGGAAACGCACGGGATTCTACCAGGAGGATCAGCTACCTTCAAGTAAGTGATTCATGTATAGAAAGCTGGATTTTTATGCAAAAGTCAGGATGATTAAACAAAGGGTGAACTTATGCATAAAGCTCACACCTTTATGCATAAAACTCGTAACTTTGAGGTTCCAACACGTTGGTGACAACCAAAGGAACCTAGAACTAGCTCCCCAAAGTCTTAGATGAATTTCTGAGATGTTTAATGACGAAATGATGAGTACACGAAGCTATACACTAAGGGTACTCGAAATCATACTTAGAATTTCGTGTACATGAGTATTTCGAGTACATGGGTAATTCGAGTACAGGGCCATTTCGTGTACATGAGTATTTTGAGTACATGGGTATTTCGAATACAAGGATTTCGTGTACATGAGTGGTTCGTGAACTACAAGTGTTCGAATAATATCCAGGTTAGAGAACTTGTAGTTAGGAGGAGTAACTAGTAGGTTATGAGGACTTAGAATATATCCTAAGTCTACGAATGGTATGTGATGAGACGATGTAATGTAACAATTGTAAGAAAATCCCAACAAACTTAAAACATTAAATTGTAATTAGATAATAAGGCCCAATAAGATATAAAGGCTCAATCTGATGTGAAGGCCCAAATAGGCCCATTGAAAGCCCAATAAGAAACTTAGGCCCAATTAGGCCTATTAAGAATTTTAAACAGAACTTAATGTGTGAACACCGATATTAACTAATTAAACGTTCTGACTCCCGAGCTGAGGTAAATACCCTTGATAAATACCTATTTAAAAATATTTACAATATTGAAAATATAAGAATGCATTTCGGAGCGAGAAAATAATTAAATCTGTTAACTACGTCGTACACGCGATATTAACGTGTTTTAACTTAATAAAGTAAACAAATTATTTATAACGAGCAAAATAAACATTCTAATATTAGTACAAGTTATTTTTACGTAAGTTAGGAAATATCGGATCGAGAATAATAAATGAAAACGAAATACGAGCGAGAGACGAGATTCGGTACGCGTTATAATCTATTTGTAACCCTAGAAAAATCCTAATTATAAAATGGAGCAATTCCCTCTTGTTTCTCATTACACCAGCCGTCACACACACTTGTGTGTGTTCCAGCCGCACCTAAACACGAGAGAGAGAGAGAGAGAGAGAACAACGGTGATGTGCCAAGGAGGAGCCACGGTGGTTGCACGGCGGCCCTTGGGTGTTTTCTGGATACATCGACTTTCCTTCCCTTCCTCCACTTTCCCGTCCATAACACACCACAATATGTGCGTGTGAGCTGCTCTCATTTCACAATCAAGGAGAGCTGCAGCCGACAGCCTGTGGCGGAGCTGCGGAGGAGCCACGGCGGCTGGTGGTGGCGCAACCAGTTTTCTACACCACTGAACTCCATTCCCCGTGTTCTACAACCCTCCCTTCTACAGTTCGCGAGTAGGTGACTCTAAGACCGGGAAGACGGAGTCAGAAGGATGGTGGAGGCTAGGTTTAAGCCTCTAGCTGGCGGCGACAAGGGGCTGCAATGGTGTTTTGGTCCGACAGCCTGGTTCAGGCGGTGGAACTTGGACCATAAAGGCGACATGCAGAGCTAACCGTGGATAGTGTTCTACCAAGGACTCCAAAGCAGTGATGGTCGCGGCGGTTCTAGGGTTCCGGCGGTCACACTTCTATTTCCGGTCACACAAGGTAAGCGTTTACCCAGTACCAACACCGATCTACACATGCATGCTGATTTTATGTGGATTTATGATTCTGAAAGTGGTCTTTGGATGCTCCCAGCTGATGTGGTGCTCGTCGATGGTGGTACAAGGAGGTTCCGGTCATTCCAATCACATGGACCGAAGATGAAGGGTAAGGAATCACATTATCAGCCTTGATTTCCACATGCATGTCGGTTTCTTGAAGATTTTTGTGATCTGATGCATGTTTTTGAATGGTTCTAGCGGCTGTAATGAAGACCAATAGCTACTAGCGGCAGTGGAACAACCACGGTGGTGGCCAGAAGTGAAACCGAGTAGAATAGGGGTTTTTGGGAGATGCTTAGAGCCTTGGTCAACGAAAGTCAGCACCGGTTAGGACCAGTCAAACCCTGACAGCCTCGTTCAACACCAAAAACCGAGTCATCGGTTATATTCGTTATTTAAAAACGATTTTAGAAACATGTTCGAGTTATGAAACAAACGTACGATTAATTTAATCGGTTTTGGATAAACGAGACGAATGTGTGGGAAGGTAAAATCACGTGCTATTAACTTTAAAATATGGTTCATATGTTTAAACAATAAAGTTAAAGCGGTTGAGCATTTGGGTTAACTAGATAAAATATGGTTCTATCACGATTAGTTATTAATAAATGATTAGCGAAACCATATATCGTGTGTGATTTTGTTAGAGATTCGGAGACGTATACGTAAATAAATATAACTATACATGAGTGATTATAAAAATAATATACTTAAGATACTTACACAAAACTATGTATATAAATATTTATACATTTGCTAATTAGGTTAATACTTGACTAATGAATATGGTTTATAACTTAGTTTTATCAATTGATATATATGATTTGAGTTTAATTTGAATGAAATTTATAAATTTTAAACCAACTAAATGATTAATCAAAACAAGACTTTGGAAGCTTGAATCATTAGTTAAACATAATAAATTGTACCAGGTGTTAATGTGAACACTTGCAATATTTAAGTACATCTATATATGATAAATACAAGTTGAATGGATATTACAAGTCTTGATATGTAATATGAATACATATTAGAAGTTATATGAAACTTGTTACATAGAGTATGACAATTTATTTAGAAACTTAAATTAAATAAAATTTTATAAATTTAGAACTCAAAGAATGGGCATGATTCATATATTATTTATGTAGGTGTTAAATCATTAAATGCATATATACATACACATATTATATATACATCTATGGTTGATACATACAATAAAATAATTTAAGTATAATTATATGTCTACGAGTATGTTTAAATTCAATATGTTAACAACTAATTTTTATATAAGATAACAATCTCATATTAAGTCTCTAGGTGATTACTAATTTGTTAGTTTTTATATTAAGGCTAAGTACTTTTAAAAAGTATTATTATTATTATTATTATTATTATTATTATTATTATTATTATTATCACTATCAACACCAACATTTTCATTTATATTCTTTTAACACTACTAAAGGTCTTACTAAATATTATTTAACACTTTAAACATATGCAAATCATAATCATTATTTTATTTAAATTATTGGTTATAAATACTTACACTTAGTTTAAAAACATTAATATTAACCTAACGTATGATATTACCTTATTTATATATTTTACGAATGATTAACATTTTGAAACTAAAAACGTTATTAGTGAAATTTGTATGATTATGATTATTACTATTAATGTTGTTAATATTATCTCTGATAAAAGTTTATCTAGGAATGTATAATTTGATTGATACATATAAATTAAATTATAAATATGTTTAAACATTCTTTTATTCTATATTTATAACAACTATAATAGTTAGTATATTCAATGACTACAACGTGTATAATATTTTAGATTCTAATTATAAATTGCAACTATTTTGTTACATATGAAATCCCTATTAATAACCTCTAATACTAACAAGTTAGGTGAATACATTATAAAAATTATCTTATTGTCTTATAATACTTTATGCATTACGTCAGTTTATATTATTAGTAAAACACCATGACTAGTACTATACTTAAACAATTTTGATATTGATTGTCTCTCAAACTCTCAAATAAGGTGACCCAACTTTAAAATATAAGACCACTAGTGTCAATAAAACTCAATTATCTTAAAGACTAGTAGCTACACTAATAATCAAATAATACCAACATTTGCACATACATTTAGACGTGCAAATATAAGGTAAGACTTCATTAGGTATGGTAATCTAAAGAAACTTTAAACTAGTAAACTCTAAACACATTAACCCAAAGAGCTCAACCACAGTAAACAACCATAATGTATGAAACTACAACTTATACATGTATAGATGATTGCAATTAGGAACTTGCTTTGATGATACCTCTGGGAACATAGCAAATCATGCATAGTGGCACAATGACATGTTTGTACAGGAACAAAAGGAACCAGTTAAAGCAACCAGGTGAGTTCATGTGATCCCTTTTCTTTTTACTGTTTTGGGATACTGAAAGCATGCTCCATAAATTGTTTATAAAATTTTATTTATGTGATAATGAACGTCCGTTTCAATGAAATTGCTTCCCCTAGGCATTAAACATAATTTACAACCATTAACTCATAAGTAGAGCCGGTGAGTATATGGGTAGTACTACTTGGGGAATCCCCCACGCACAGTGGCCCGAAAGGGTGGCCTTATAAAAGTAAGGTTGAAACCCCACTGAGGTTATTGTCAACCGTTGTGGCATATATTCTTATGATTAATAAATGACCGAGAGCAGGAACGGGTCTCGGAATTGGGAAGTATATTTGGTTTGACCATGTTGTGGGCTAACAGTGTATGAGGAAAACGCCCGAGCATGGAACAGGGTTGGTTGTATTGTTATTGAATTATCACATGCTATTTATTATTGTGTCTGTAAACTAAAACTCATGAGCTCACCAACTTTTTAGTTGACGTATTTTAGCATGTATTTCAGGTAAATAGAAACAGGTATGGCTCGGATACTTGGTTGCTAGAACAAGAATTCAAGATGTAAAACAAGAGAACTTGGCTTAAAGATTTATAAAGTGTGCTGATGCCTGGATGGACCCAATATCTCTAGAGAATCTCCCATTAGTTAAATCACATTTTAGATTTGTTGTAAACAAATTAGATACTTAGTCTAAACCTTTGGTTAAATTGTAATATATTCATTTTGTCTTCCGCTACTTTGTGTTTTGAATCAATCGTTAGTCAAGCCCTCTGGTTGGGTTGTGACAGGTTGGTATCTGAGCCAAAGGTTTTAGCGAATTAGGAACCTTAGGATAAGTTCCTAGACTTTAACCTGAGTAATCTAGGGGCCTAAACAAATAGAAACAATATACTAGTGAGACCATCAATTCCCAGGCATATGAAGCACACGAAGGGTTAAACTAGAACAACCATGTAAATTAAATTCAGGATTATGGGTGCACACATAATGGTGAATTTGAAGTTACATGGGAAGTTCTAAGACACTCATAAAATAAAATTTGAACATAATGTTTATGCATATTCATATAAATACTTGTTATGTTAATAACTGTTGGAACAAACATTAGTTGACATTGGGAGATGAGCATAGGATTTAAGTCACAAGAGGTCAACGATGATTTTATGGTACGTTATCTTCTCTTCATTCATTCTATCCTAGTAGAAACGACGTTCCCGTATTCTTATCTTCTTTTTACCTCAAATATTATGGGAATCATGACTTCTTTGTTATCAAGGTATGTAGGTTGTCAACTTCCAATCCTTTTAAGGCGTCCAAGAATCTTCTGTTCTATTCTACAAATTTCAAAATTTCTTTGTACTTTTTATCAAATTTATATTTATAGCCACAGAAGTTTGATTATGACCATCAACTATGCGTACTCCTCAACTAACCACACGGCTACACGAGTGAGTGAAAAATCACAAAGACCCAGGAGAAAGCAGGTGATGACATCAAAGTATTGCGACACATACTACCTTCAGATTCAAATTATCATACGTATAAACTTGAGAAACTCTTCATTTAACCGTTTCTCATATCATCATTAGGTTAGTCACCTTTAATAACCAACTACCATTGTTGTCTGTAATTACTATTTCTATTATCCTTAATAGTTCATCTTCGATCTCTAAACTTTCATCAACAATTACTTCTTTTTGAGACTCTAATGTACACGCCCTTGACTTAACCATTCCCCAGTTCTTGATAGCTAAAGTAATGGAATTGTATGCTATTGGGAGGAAATTCCTTAGTTCACACAGCAGGAATGTGAACCTTTAATATGAAGTTTAATTTATTCTATCACTTGAAATTCCGTTCCAGAGATACTATTTCATAAGCAATTCGATTCACCATCTTGACTCGTTCCTATTCACTCCGTCGATCGAACCCCTGATTCTAAACTATATAACGACGACATATACGAACAATACATAAATTCTTAAAGGAGCACCACTTAGTGAATATAATAGATGGAACATGAAGCTACTGGCCTAGAACATAATTTGAGAAGTTAGGTTGTCATGAGAAGAAGGTATTTCCCATGGATCATAAGAGTGATAAGATATTCTTTGATAGCAAGGTAAAAGAGAAGACGCTAAGGTCATTCAATATACGGCATATCGAAGACTAAAGATGGGATTCGTCTAAGCATCCTATTATTGCTTGAAGAAAACTTCATTGTTTTGGCAAGCGAGACCTCCATACACATTGATACACGACGATCAGTACCGGCTACCGAATTATAGCAAGGGGAAGGAAGGTAATTAACACCAAGAGGAAAAGACGATCTTCAAACCATTAGAATTGATGATTATCGGGAAAAAGAAGAAGTGAAGGATTTAATCTTAGATTAGAAGATTTTATAGTGCCAATAAATGTTTTGAGAAGCATTGAAGACCAACTGCAGGAAATAGTATTTGCATCATAGCATCAATGTGAATCTTATGAACATGTGTAGTATGATAGAGGAAATTGTTTAGTTGATAAGTGTTTACTAATATATCTACAGTCAAAGACATTTGGCAAGGACACTATCATAATATATCGAAACAGTGGTGGGCTGGCGGCTGATAAGGCAGGTAGCCTGACTCTACGTATGCCCTATATATAAAACAAAGACAGTGTTTTCTATAGATAAACCACTGGAACTACTTCACATGGATTTGTTTGGACCGATTAATGTGAAGAGTATCGGTGGTGAATCATACTGTTTTGTGGTGACCAATGATTTTTCTAGGTTTTCATGGGTAATGTTCTTAAAGTTTAAATCTGAAACTTATGAAAATTTTGTTTTACTGGTGAACAGGTTGGAGACATTGTACAAGTTGAGAGTAAGGCGTGTTCGATCAGACAATGGGACAGAATTCAAGAATCAAAACATGGAAGAATTTTGTAATTCAAAGTGCACCATATGAACCACAAATGAACGGTGTAGCTGAGAGAAAGAACCGGACATTGATTGAGTCTGCTAGAACTATGCTTGCTGATTCGAAGCTCCCCATTACTTTCTGGAGTGAAGCCGTAGCGACCGCCTGTTTTACTCTTAACCGAGTGCTAGTTTTCAAAAGACATAATAAGACTTGCTATGAACTGCTTCAAAATCGAAAACCAAATTTGGAACACTTGGAACCTTTCGGGGCTTCGTGTACTATGCTTAAAAAAGATGCTAAATTCAACTCAAAAGTTGAAGAAGGTTTCTTTCTTGGGTACAGCCTGCCCAACAAATGTGTGTTTAACAAACACACGGGTGTTGTGGAACTATGGTATAATGTGGATGTTCAAAGACATACACCTATACCTGAAGGCAAAGGACCAAATTGGCTTTCCGATTATGATAAACTTTTTGAGTCTTTTAACTTGTCTCCTAATGTTACTGATGATGAAATATCCTTGCAGATGTTATATGATCTGCAGAATGCTGATGATCAAGGTGTTTCTCATCAAGCTGAAGATAATCATCCAACAGAGGAAGGCACTTCAGGAGCAATGAATGATGATTGGTCATCTGAGGATGATCATGATATTTTTGAAGATGCAGTTTCTCATGATCAAGATGTAGACCAGAATATCACAAATCTTGATCATGATGTTGGGGTCTCGCAAGTGCCAGTGACTAGAGTCCATGTGAATCATCCTGTGGAGCAGATCATTGGATATCCGTTTGTTGGAGTACAGACAAGAAGTTAAGTTACAAACGCAGAGAGTTTGTTTGCTGAGTTGGAGAGAACTCATGGAACTCAAGAGTTATGGATGCACACTGCATTTATTTCTCAGATTGAGCCAAAATCTGTTACTGAGGCGTTGCGTGAGCATGCCTGGGTGGAGGCCATGCAAGAGGAGCTAAATCAGTTTCAGAAACTGGGAGTATGGCATTTAGTGGATTTGCCTAAGGGTGAGAAAAAGATAGGCACCAGATGGGTGTTACGGTGCAAGAGAGATGATAGAGGCGTGATTGTTTGGAACAAAGCACGTTTAGTTGTTCAAGGATTCAGACAAATCGAAGAGATTGATTATGACGAAGTATTTGCACCTGTGGCGCGGCTAGAAGCAATAAGAATTTTTTTGGCTTTTGCTGCCCACAAGAAGTTTAAGGTTTTGTCAGTTGGATGTTAAGTCTGCATTCCTCTACGGGTCGTTGAAGGAGACAGTGTACGTTTGTCAGCCACCGGGCTTTGAGGATCCTATCCACCGGGATCAGGTATACCTCCTTGACAAAGCATTGTACGGTCTACATCAAGCTCCTCGAGCTTGGTATGAGACACTCTCGTCTCACCTTATTGAACACGGGTTCAATAGGAATCAGATTGACAAAACACTGTTTTATCGGGAAAAGGGCAAGGATATTCTCCTTGTTCAGATCTATGTTGATGACATCATCTTTGGATCTATTTGTGTTTGGAATTTAAAGAGGTTATGATTGAGAAGTTTGAGATTAGTGCTATGTCAGACATCAAGTTCTTCTTAGGTTTACAAATTGACCAGACTGATGATGGCATTTTTATTAATCAGACCAAATATATTCAAGATGTGCTAAAACGGTTTAGCATGCTTGATTGTAAACCCATTTCCACGCCCATTCAGACCAATCATGGGATTGAGCCTGATATTAAGGGGGAGCTAATCGATGCTACGTTATATCGTGGAATGATCGGGAGCTTGATGTATTTGACTGCTTCAAGGCCGGATATTGTCTTCACTACAAGTATCCGTGCTCGCTATCAATCAAAGCCTAAAGTTTCACATCTGATAGCAGTCAAGAGAATTCTGCGTTATCTGAAGGGTACACCAGACACCGGTCTGTGGTATCCTAAGGATGATAACTTTTCCTTCAATGCCTATAGTGATTCTGACTATGGAGGATGCAAGACTGATTCCAAATCCACGACTGGAGGTGCACAGTTTTTAGGGGAGAGGTTAGTCTCTTGGCAGTGCAAAAAGCAGACATCTGTTGCTACATCTACATGTGAAGCTGAATATGTAGCGGCTGCCAGTTGTTGTTCCCAAGTGTTGTGGATACAACAACAGATGAGAGACTACGGGTTGAATTTTCTAACTACCCCGATTCATGTTGACAATGAGGCTGCTATTGCTATCACCAAGAATCCGGTGTATCATTCATGCTCCAAACACATTGATATTCGGTTTCATTTCATACGCGACTGCTATGAAAAGAAACTGATTGATGTGGTGAAGATACACACCAACGAGCAAAGAGCAGACCTTCTCACCAAGGCCTTCGACAAAAACCGTTTTGAGTATTTACTCAAATTAAATGGCATTTGGGTCATGGGTGAGGTAATTAAGAATCAACTTCCTTCGTAATCATTTTTTATTGAATTAACATCAGATATTTATTTTTCTTCTTTTGTGTTTTAGTTTTTAGGGGGAGAAAATTTTGAAAAATACAGAAACATTTGAAAAACCAAAAAAACACATTAAAAAAATTAAAAATCTGAGAAATTGATTCAACCATGTGAGAAATGATAGCACATTGTTTGTAATTAGAGACGTATCCGTATCATTAAAAATTTGAACATAAATAGTAATTACAAGTACTAAGTATGATGTGTTAGTAGGTTTATAACTTAGTTAGGATAAGTTTAAACAAAAGCTTGATTATGCTTTATAAGAAACAGATGCTTAGAATGCAGTACTTAGTTTTGTCCTGAAAGAGTGGTAATTTTTCTGACAAAGTGTTTCTTGAACAAAAAGTTAAATTACTAGTTTGATCATGTGTTTACTTTTCAAAAGAAATTATAATTTTGTTTTTCTTTTATTTTAGTTTAAAGATGGAACATTCTTTGCGTATACTTACGTATCGACCTGAATGTTATAGCTTTAAACGATTTAAATTTGTTCTCTTGGTTCTGATTAAGATTTGGACAATCTCTGCGTATATGAAAATATCGAACTGATTGTTAAAAACTTAATCTTAAATTATTATTTAGTTCATCTTCTGGATCATTTGAGCATATGTAAGTATCAACCTTGATTCCAAGAATTTGAACAAATTCAAATTGTTTTATATTTTGTTATTTTCAAAAAGAAATTCCGCTTTATTTTTGCATGATCAGGCTAGTTAATATTGAAGTAAGAAGTTTCAAGAACTAAATATGTTTGATTAGTTATTCACAAATCGGGGATGTGTTCAAGTAACTGGATTATCATAAAGTGTTTGATAATCTTGTTTAAACTGATATATTAACTAAGTAATTAAACTTAAAAGGATAAGTATACTAACAGATTATCTTGGACTTGTAATTTGCTAATAAATTCATTCTTTAATTCAAACAGATGTGTTGATAATTGTAAAACAATATGATCTCATGTCTGGATCTTTTTCAAACAAAAAGATTTGATTTTTCTTAGTATAGTTAGTTTTGTTAAATTTGTAGTTTAATTGTTCTAAAAAAAGTACAAAAAGATTTTTTATCTGATGTTAAATCAATAATTTTTGATTATTTGTTTGACTTTGGAACAATTAAACATGAATTTGTTTTGAAATTTAAATAAAAATCAATTTTTTTCAAAAGGTTCGGCTGGTGTATGTTTGTGAGAAGGTTCGTTGGCTAGGTTCGCTGGCTAGGTTCGTTGGCTAGGTTCGTTGGTTAGGGTTCGCTGACTAGGTTCGCTGGTTAGGTTCGTTGGTTAGGGTTCGCTGACTAGGTTCGCTTGCCAGGTTCGTTCAAATGGTTCGCTGATAAGGTTCATTGTTCAGGTTCGTTTGAAAGGATCGCCTGAATAGGTTCATGCATATAAATATAAGGTTCGTGACAAAGGTTCGTCATTTTCATCTGATTGCACATTCGCGAACCTGCAAGCACAGATTTTTCGATTCTGGACATCCCAATCCTTTTCATCGATTTCTTTAGACTCGTTATCACTTGCTGATCATTTTTAGGTAGATATCTTTGGATTTGACCGGCTAGATTAGGAGATCTGATAGGTTTTAGGATTTTTTTAGATCAAACCTGTAAATTGAATCAAAATCGATTAAAATCTAAGTTCTGGACAAACTGTCTTTGTAAATGTTGTTCATCGTTGTGTTTCGAACCTGGGTGTATAAGTTTTATCTTCTAATTCGAAGATTTGAAATTTTGATTTGAAAATTAGAAAGGTTCGCTGGATGAACAGGTTCGTTGAATGAACTAAGGTTCGCCGAACCTTGAAGGTTCGTATAAATCTGATAGGTTCGTGGCGAACCTATGTATTTCAAAAGAACTGAACCTTTTGGTCAAGGTTCGTTTGACCAACAGGTTCGTTTGTTTGAAGGTTCGTTCATTCTGAGGTTCGTTCATCATAAGGTTCGTTCATCAGAAGGTTCGTTCATAATAAGGTTCGTTCAAGTAATAGGTTCGTTGTGTAGTAGGTTCGTCTAACTTAGGTTCGCCTAACATTAGGTTCGTCTAAAGGGATAGGTTTGCTGGTCTATGCTTTTTAATTCTGTTAATTTTTTGTTAATTTTTGTTTCTAATTGTGTTTTATTTCTGATTGTAGAAATGGCGAACTTAACCTTTGGTCACAAACATAATGTTTGTGCTTATTTGGATCCTACGACTCGAAATGGCAAGGATTTTAGACCTATGATCGAGTTTCTTCGTCGATCTAGGATATACTACGCCATATCCAACTCCTGTCAGATCTACCGATCTCACATTCGGAGCTTCTGGGAGTCTGCCAAATTAATTTCTGTTGATGAGGAGTACGTCATTGATGCGAATGTGCTTGGACAAGCATTTCGTATTTCTAAGGCTGATATTCGGAGGGTATTACAGTTTGGTGGTGAGCCTGCTGGTATGACTCTCATACCAGAAAGGTGCATCAAGGGTTGTTTCTTGTGCATCAGATACTTTGGAGCTTACAACTCCATCTCAGTGAAGAAGGGAAAGCTTCCTTTGCAGTACAAGCTGCTAGCTAATGTGCTACTCCATTGCTTGAGCATGAGGAAAGGAACATTTGACGAGCTGAGGGATCTGATGAGATCGGCTATGGTAGCCTTAATATTGAACAAACCGTTCAATTTTTCTGGGATGATCTTCAGATACATGTCTGATAACATCACAAAGGCAAATGATAGATTCTACATGTATCCTCGCTTTGTACAGATGTTGATTGATGAGAGGTTACCAGAGGGGATGCTACCTAGGGAAGCTTCTGATTTGTTAAAGCTGAAACACATGACTGATTTGAGTCTGGGTCAAGTCAGGGTGTACGAAAGGAGTAGTGATGCTATTATAGAAAAAGAGCTTATAGGACATTGTGCCAGGGCTAAATACTTAGCTCCTGAAGAGGATGCTTGGAGGCATGCTGATTCTGGTTCGGATGCTGAAGAGTTTGATGATGATGATGATCAGGCACAATCTCCTCCTCCTCCTCCAAGACAACAAGCTAGGAAGTCTACAGGACAGTCTTCTCGATCACAACCACAGACTCAATCTTCACAGGAACCGAGTTCACAGGAGCCTATTGATGTTGGGATGCCAGAGCAACAGACTGAAGCTACTAATGAAGATGATGGTGAAGATTCACCAGATACAGAGTCTGAGTATGAGATGGTTCAAGTTGGGAACCAGATGGTGAGAAGATTAATGAAGAAATTTGCTAAGCAAGCTGAGGAAGCAAGGGAAGAGATTGCTGATCCTACCTTTGTAGTTGAAGAGTCTAAATCTTCGAGGCCTAAGAGAAAGAAGAGAATGGCAAAAGGAATGACTTAGGTGATATCAACTTTACTGTTGATTATGATGATAGTGACATCAAAAGTGTAGGGATTTTGTGATGTTTATCAAAGTCATATTAACCATTTTTATGATGAAAACGCAGCGGAGTTTATTCTTAAAACATTTTAAGATTAGTGAGTTTATGTGTCATATACACTTGTTAAAACAAAAACCCAAGAACAATGGATCTAAATATGAAATAACACGCTATCAAATAACCATTCAAAAACATCATATACTACCTCTTAGAACTCGTGTAATATAAGATGAAGATGATGATGTTTGAGAGCTAAATCTTCAAGCAAGAAGACCTCAAATCCGCGATATCCCAAGCCACCAACAAACACCTTGAGTGCTAGGTTTCCAACACAAGATTTCAGCCCTAGAATACACTTGTTTCCAGCTGAAAATCAGCCTCTTAAAACCCACTTTTCTGCTATGAAAATGGAGAAGAAAAAGGGAGAAAAGGCTTAGAGATTCTTGAGGAGAGAGAGAGTTTTTGCATGTATGTTTATCATCAAATGAATGCAGCTAAATTAAGTGGGTGTGGCCTCCCAAGACCACATAAGGGCCGAATTTTTTTGGTCCAATGGGGTGGCTCCCTTTCAAATCTTCCCACCTAATTTTTTAAACAAGATTTTAATTAAAACCCCTTTTTATTAAAACTTGTAACACATTACAAGTCATGTTACATTTTATTAACTTTAATAATGTTACTTAACCATTAAATAACAATTATAAAGTAATCTCTCATAAATAAATAAACCCATGTTGTTTATTAATTTCTCAAGTGCATCTATTTAGAAAACCATTTTCTAAATGTCTTAAGTGTTATTATTTATTTAATTGATCAAATCAATAAACAAATATAGTAGGTGTTTGTCTAGCTTGTTGTTGGGTATGACCCGACTTGGATCATATCACATTAGCCACATCAAATTAATATGTATCTTGGGCAGATCGAATTCTACAAGCTCCCACTTGCACAAGATTCATAGAAGATTGATGCAAGCAGCAAATAACGCCTAGCAACGGTTTGCTACTCCTAATGTATATGACTAAGTGCCATTCAATAACATCATCCTCTTCAAGTACCTTACTTGAATATGATTTAGGTGAATCAATCATTTATCCTTTTGTCACAGATGTCATGTTAAATCCTAGAGAGATAGAGTTGTCATTCTCTGACGATTTAACTTTAACAGGCCTTAGACATCTTACTCTCAACAAATAAGAGCAACAAATTCCATCTTGACTACATACGTCTCTCACAATCACCTTGTATCATACTTGAACTCAGCCTTATGTACTGCCATGTTTCAGAACAGCAAAGTACTAAGTCAAAGTACAATACTTGGTGAATATCAAGACCCAATATGTATCTCAGGTCTGAGGACACAATGATATCAATGAACCTTGGCAGCAACCTCTTGCTCTATATTCATACCTTGTGAATATCAACCAATCCAAGTTTATAATAGTCTTACATTCATAGTTGTTCCCACAAATATGATCGACTACGGACGTTTAGAATAACTCATTTATTCATGGATTTAAACATGCTAAAATGGAACAGTAAATGAAAATTATAACCATATAATCAAGTCAAATTACATAAGTTCCGATATCCAAATACAAAATTTAATCAACTCCAGTCACTAGAATATCGAAGTCCTAAGGAACAAGTATGACTTTCATGCTTTGTCCTTTGAAGGAGCTTCGTGAATGGATCCGTAATGTTTTGATCAGTGTGAACTTTGTGAATACATATCTTTCCCTTTTCAAACTTCATCCCTTATGTAGTTGAACCTCCGTTCAATGTGCCGAGTCTTTTGATGAGCACGGGGTTCCTTGATTTGAGCAATGGCCCCTTCGTTATCACAAAAGATCTCTAGGGGGTCTTGAATGGTAGCAACAACCCCTAGATCGGCAATGAACTTCCTTAGCCATGCAGCTTCTTGAGCTGCCAATGAAGCGGCGATGTATTCTGATTCTGTTGTAGATAGTGCCACTACATCTTGCTTTGAGCTCTTCCAAAAGACTGCTCCTCCATTCATAATGAAGACATATCCCGACTGTGATCGTGAATCATCTCGATCAGTTTGGAATCTCGCATCCGTGTAACCCTTTACAACGAGTTCCTCCTCACCAGATCCATATATTAAGAACATATCCTTAGTGTTTCTAAGGTATTTCAAAATACTTTTAACAGCCATCCAATGACTATTACTAGGATTCTGTTGATATCTACTTGTCATGCTTAGAGCATATGACACGTCCGGCCTTGTACATATCATTGCATACATGATGGATCCTATAGCAGATGCATACGGGACTGCATTCATTCTTTCTTGCTCAACCTTTGAACTAGGGCATTGAGACGTGCTCAATATAGTCCCCTTTTGAATAGGTACTAAACCTTTCTTAGAATTCTCCATCTTGAACCTTTTCAAGACTTTGTCAATGTATGCACTTTGGTTTAAGCCTATCAACCGCCTTGATCTATCCCTATAGATCTTAATTCCTAAGATATAGGCGGCTTCACCAAGATCCTTAATGGAAAAACAGCTTCCAAGCCAGGTTTTTACACCTTCCAAGGTTGGAATGTCATTTCCAAATAGTAGAATGTCATCGACATATAATACAAGGAAAGTAATGATGCTCCCACTAGCCTTTTTATATACACAAGCTTCGTCAGCGTTTTTGATGAAGCCAAATTTCTTTACTTAATCATCAAAACGATGATTCCAACTTCTCGATGCTTGTTGATCCATAGATTGACTTCTTTAACTTACATACCATATTAGGATGTTTTGGATCGACATAACCTTCAGGCTGTTCCATATGGACATCTTCCTCAAGATATCCATTAAGGAAAGCGGTTTTGACATCCATTTGCCAAATCTCATAGTCATAATATGCAGCTATGGCAAACAATATCCTGATAGACTTTAGCATCACCACAGGCGAGAAAGTTTCATCATAATCAACGCCTTGAGTTTCAGTGTAACCTTTTGCTACAAGTCTAGCTTTATAAGTATCCAAGTTTCCATGCATATCGGTTTTCTTCTTGAAAACCCACTTACTTCCAACTACCTTGGATTTAAGAGGATGTGTAACCAATTCCCAAACCTGATTATCATACATGGATTGCATCTCAACGTTCATGGCTTCTTGCCATTTGTCAAAATCAGGTTTTGACATTGCATCACGGTATGTGGTTGGTTCATCGGAATCCACCACATAGCATCCATCCATGAAAAATCCATATCTCTCAGGAGGAACACTAATTCTACCAGATCTGTGAACGTTTTGTGTATCTTGATCATCCACATGATCATTCTCAACATCCTCATGTTGATTGCTAGTATCAACCAAATGTGTATCGTCTTTGAATCTTGAACCTCTTCAAGTTTCACTGTTCTTCCACTAGTTCCTTCCGAAAGGAACTTAGTTTCCAAGAACTCTGCCTTTCGAGCAATAAACACTTTCTGCTCTGTTGGATCATAGAAATAATATCCCATACAATCTCTAGGATATCCAACAAAGATACACTTAGTGGATCGGGCTTCCAGTTTGTTTTGAGTGTATTGCTTAGGATAAGCCACACACCCCCAAACTTTTAAATATGACAATGATGGAACCTTTCCATGCCATATTTCGAAAGGTGTCCTTTCCACTTTCTTGGTTAGGGGTCATATTTAAAATACGGGCCGCGGAGAGCAAAGCGAAACCCCAAAATGATAGAGGTAGTGTACTTCTAGCCATCATAGATCGAATCATATCCAATAGAGTCCGATTCCTCCTCTTAGACACACCATTATGTTGTGGTGTTCCAGGTGGAGTAAGTTGTGAGACAATCCCACAACTTTTAAGATACTCTTGAAATTCACTACTTAGGTATTCACCTCCTCTATCGGTACGAAGAATCTTGACCGTTTTGTTGAGTTGATTTTCTACTTCATTCTTGAAGATTTTGAACATTTCAAAAGATTCATGTTTGTGCCTTAACAAGTACACATACCCATAACGACTATAGTCGTCGGTAAAGGTAATGAAGTATCTTTCACCATTCCTAGTCATCGGTTTAAAAGGTCCACATACATCCGAATGTATGATCCCTAATAAATCTTTTGCCCTTTCATTAGTCCCACTAAAAGGGGCCTTTGTCATCTTACCTTGTAAACAAGACTCGCATACATCAAATGAAACATTTTCATTTGTTTTTAAAAGACCATTCTTTTGAAGTTTTTGCATGCGACTTTTGTTTATGTGTCCAAGGCGACAATGCCAAAGATAGGAATCACTCAAATCTAATTTGAGCCTTTTGGTGGTAGCTTGGTACATTGAGCTATGATATGTTGTGTTATCATGAACCAATTCATAAATACCATTGCAAGGCATAGCCTTAAAATAAAACACATGATTTAAAGAAACATGGATATCATTGTCAACAAACTTGAAATTAAAACCACATTGTCTTAAACAGGAAACAGAGATGATGTTCCTAGTCAAACTAGAAGCATACAAAACATTCTTTAAAATAACTTCCAAACCACTTGGAAGCTTCAAAATATAGTCTCCTTGGGCTTCAACATGAACCATTGCTCCATTGCCCATGAAGAGACTAATTTCCCCTTTGCTGTAATGCTTACTTCTTTTGAACCCCTGCAACAAATTGCAAATATGAGTTCCACATCCGGTATCCAATACCCATGTGTTAGAAGAAATAATATTTAGCTCAACATGTATCATAAAAGTCATACCTGAGGTTTGCCCCGCATCCCTCTTGGTTCTCAACTCTTTGAGATAGACCGGACAGTTTCGTTTCCAATGGCCTATCTCACCACACTCAAAACACGGATCATCTTTAGAAACCTTTTGCTTCTTTTCTTTGGGTTCCACTTTAGCCTTACCCTTCCCTTTCCTTTTAATGTGTCCCTTCCCTTTGGCAACACTTGCCTTGGGGTCGGGGTGGTTCCTTTTCTTACTACCACCCTCATTGATCGTTAGGACCGGTAAAACCTTTTTACCCATCCCGCCTCGGCCGTTTTGAGCATTGCATGAAGCTCACCAATGCTCTTGTCCCATCCATTCATAATTATAATTCATAACAAAGGTTTCAAACCTTTTGGATAGGGAGTTAAGGATCAAATCCGTAGCTAACTCAGTGGAGGCACGGCAGTTAAGTCTCTCGAGGCGATCAATGTGGCTTTTCATCTTGAGAACATAAGATGAAACTGATTGGGTCTCGTCCATCCGACATGCATGAAGTGCTCGACCCGTTTCGAATCGTTCCACCCTAGATTGTTGTTGGAACATTTCCTTCAACTGGGTGATCATATCATAAGCATTGTGGTTCTCAAAGTCCTTTTGTAAATCGGGAGTCATACTCGCCAACACTAGACATGAGACTTGCACGGAGTCCTCGACGTACTTGACCCAATCGTTAAAGGCCTCCACGTTATCCTCATCGGGTTGATCGGGAATAGGATCGTCCAACACATAGGATTTCTTCTCTTGCTTGAGAACAATTCTCAAGTTTCGGTACCAATCCATGAAGTTCCCATGGTTAAGACGTTCCTTTTCGAGGATGGTTCTTAGTGATAGGTTGTGGACGTTCGGGTTTGCGTTGTTGTTGTTAGCTGCCATCTACAATTTTTACAAAGTTCAATTTTAGTATTTTTAATATCAATGTATTTTAATTACTAATACCCTTTTATGTCTCATAGACAATTAATAATTAAAATCTAGAATCCAACGTTACATTTAAATATTGGTTAGGTGATCTTTATCCCTTTATTTAAATTAACAAGGTAGTCAACGTTTTGACAATTGTAACCTATTACAATTTCTAGTGTATGGGATCGGTTTAAACATCTTATGTTTTGTTTGGCATGTTTATCCCATCAACACCTTTTGTACGTCATGCTTCGGTGATCCTAATGCATGATTTCCAAATTCAAGTCGTTCTTCTTAGACACACGTGTGATTTTACAAATATGAGCGGTTAGGTGACCTTTATCCCACAAATACGGTAATTTCACCTCAACTTCACAAGTTTCTAAGTTTATGGTTAGGTGACCTTTATCCCATAAATAAGTTGCAAGTGAACTGAGTGTTGTTTAAAAGGATGGTGTTAAACTTGTCCAAAAAAAGGGATTTTAAGTTTTCTTAATTCTAGTCTAGAAAACTCTATGTACCTTGCATTTGTATGCATTCAAATGCATGGTATTTTATGAAAAGCAATTTTCATTATTCCTTATAATAAAACTCATTTTCATTAAATCATTAACTCTTAATAAACTCATTTTATTAATTCCTTTAACGATTTTTAAAGAACCAATTTTATGCTTGTTTTATTTTAGTTGTTTAACTAGTTTATGCATTTTTAGTTAAAGTTTCAAACTCATCCAAACAACCAAACATAAAACATAAAACATAAGTGCATAACCATAGCCAACTATTTTGACCACACTTGCTTGCCATAACAAGTGTGTCAAAAGGTCATTCCTAAGGGTAAAAGACATGACACAATGTTGTGTTGATGAACTCCCACTTGAACCCGCATCCAAATGCTTCAAGTATTCCCTTTGTCTTGTGATTCCACCACCATCTTTAGGCACCTTCTTTGTCTTACAAATCAGCCCCAAAATGCAAGTTACATAGAAAAATCCTAATACATTTTTCTAGGAAAAATAAAATGCAAACTAATCTATTTATTACATACCAAATGAAACAAATAAACTACATAGCTTTTATTTCAACTAAACGAAATCACAACCATCAAACATCAAACATAAGGTCATGGCTAGGTTTTATGCATTAAAATACATCCAAAATATGTATCCAAAAAAACGTAACATGGCCCCCTTTTTAAACCCAAATTTTCGGCCTACATGAACCAAAACAAAATGGGTTTTTGTCCAAACAAACAAACCATCAAATGGCTATAATTTTTTAAGATTCTTACTATGCATATAAGAGTAATATCTTGAAAAACAAAGGGTTTATCATACTTGAAATTTCCAGCCCACTTTTTACTCAAAAGGACCCGAAAATTTCGATTTTTTGAAGCATGCATCCATATAACCTGGCTCTTGATGCCATTGTAGAGATTTTGTGATGTTTATCAAAGTCATATTAACCATTTTTATGATGAAAACGCAGCGGAGTTTATTCTTAAAACATTTTAAGATTAGTGAGTTTATGTGTCATATACACATGTTAAAACAAAAACCCAAGAACAATGGATCTAAATATGAAATAACATGCTATCAAATAACCATTCAAAAACATCGTATACTACCTCTTAGAACTCGTGTAATATAAGATGAAGATGATGATGTTTGAGGGCTAAATCTTCAAGCAAGAAGACCTCAAATCCGCGATACCCCAAGCCACCAACAAACACCTTGAATGCTAGGTTTCCAACACAAGATTTCAGCCCTAGAATACACTTGTTTCCAGCTGAAAATCAGCCTCTTAAAACCCACTTTTCTGCTGTGAAAATGGAGAAGAAAAAGGGAGAAAAGGCTTAGAGATTCTTGAGGAGAGAGAGAGTTTTTGCATGTATGTTTATCATCAAATGAATGCAGCTAAATTAAGTGGGTGTGGCCTCCCAAGACCACATAAGGGCCGAATTTTTTTGGTCCAATGGGGTGGCTCCCTTTCAAATCTTCCCACCTAATTTTTTAAACAAGATTTTAATTAAAACCCCTTTTAATTAAAACTTGTAACACATTACAAGTCATGTTACATTTTATAAACTTTAATAATGTTACATAACCATTAAATAACAATTATAAAGTAATCTCTCATAAATAAATAAACCCATGTTGTTTATTAATTTCTCAAGTGCATCTATTTAGAAAACCACTTTCTAAATGTCTTAAGTGTTATTATTTATTTAATTGATCAAATCAATAAACAAATATAGTAGGTGTTTGTCTAGCTTGTTGTTGGGTATGACCCGACTTGGATCATATCACATTAGCCACATCAAATTAATATGTATCTTGGGCAGATCGAATTCTACAAAAAGGAGACTTTCTTTGTTGACCAAGGAATTAGAAAGTTATAAGAAGGAGAAATAGAAGACTACTGTTGATCAATCTTCTTCTTCAAACAAAAATGATTTGGATGAGTTGAAAGCTTAGGTAACACAGTTGATTAAATGGATGGGAAGATGATGTGACTGAGAAGAAGAAGTTGAATGAAAGGATTACTGATTTAGAATTTTTTGTCAAGTTACAATTTGAAGATATTGTAGAGTTAAAGAATGAAAATATTGATCTTAGGAAAAAGAACAAAGAGTTGGAAAATAAAGATGAAATGTGAGGCCCCGAAACCGGGCACCTCACAGAGGTTGGTTTTCATCATAACACATAGCTCTTAAACTAAAAACTTTCATAATCATGCAGCGGAAATGTAAACATAGTCTGATAAACAGAAATCAATAACATGTCTGTATCAAAATCACATCGGATTGCCAAAACCACCGGATCGTATGACTCTATGCCCGAGCTCGATGCCTTCTCTTATCATACCTTCAACCTGACATACATGCTAAATCAAGTCAGCTTACGCTGGTGAGTTCTGGTTTTCATGAAACAACATTAAACATACTTAACATATACATCATCTCATACTCATAGACCATAACCTTAGCACATAACATTCTTACATCATCATCATCATACATTCCACTGTTACCATTCGAACAGTGGGCTTATGCCGGCACAAGGCTCCATAACCGTTGATCTGTCCCGCCGAAGCATTCTACAGACCCATACTTACCCAGTAGCAAGTACTGGAGCAACCATACTTACCCCATATGAATACGGGAGCAACCGTCATACTTACCCCGTAACGAGTACGGGAGCAACCATCATACTTACCCCGTAACGAGTACGGGAGCAACCATCATACTTACCCCGTAACGAGTACGGGAGCAACCATCATACTTACCCCGTAACGAGTACGGGAGCAACCATCATACTTACCCCGTAACGAGTACGGGAGCAACCTCATACTTACCCCGTAACGAGTACGGGAGCAACCATCATACTTACCCCGTAACGAGTACGGGAGCAACCTCATACTTACCCCGTAACGAGTACGGGAGCAACCTCATACTTACCCCGTAGCAATTACGGGAGCACCATCATTCATCATGACATGATACACTAGCACCATATCATCATTCCGCATAACATCGTATCATTATCCTAATAACATAGGATTTCACATACAGGGTATGCTAGTATCATATCATTATAACATCCTAGCACCATGCACATGTCATGCTAGCAGCACGTCATCATATCATTCATCATGGCAACATAAACACATTTTGCTAGCATGTAATTATCATAACACCATACTTTCATCATAGCATACCTAGGATTTCATTACCACATAACATCCATATTTATCATCGTAGCCTGATATCATTCAGGTTATCATCATAACTTACTAACATGCATTCATCATTCTTAGCATACTTTCATGCAATAGTCATATTAGTACCCTAACATGCATACATAGTCAGTGCATACCGTCATTCATTCATTATCATCATAGGCACATAACATCATAGACATAACCATAAGCATGTATGCCAGCCCAAAACATTAAACATAGAATAGGGCGTCTAGAACTCACCTGATAACGGCTCCTTGTCTTCTTAACCGAACTCCTTAGTTAAGACCTGGGAACCTACATCATTACATCGTCTCATCACATACCATTCGTAGACTTAGGATATATTCTAAGTCCTCATAACCTACTAGTTACTCCTCCTAACTACAAGTTCTCGAACCTGGATATTATTCGAACACTTGTAGTTCACGAACCACTCATGTACACGAAATCCTTGTATTCGAAATACCCATGTACTCGAAATACTCATGTACACGAAATGGCCCTGTACTCGAATTACCCATGTACTCGAAATACTCGTGTACACGAAATTCTAAGTATGATTTCGAGTACCCTTAGTGTATAGCTTCGTGTACTCATCATTTCGTCATTAAACATCTCAGAAATTCATCTAAGACTTTGGGGAGCTAGTTCTAGGTTCCTTTGGTTGTCACCAACATGTTGGAACCTCAAAGTTACGAGCTTTATGCATAAAGGTGTGAGCTTTATGCATAAGTTCACCCTTTGTTTAATCATCCTGACTTTTGCATAAAAATCCAGCTTTCTATACATGAATCACTTACTTGAAGGTAGCTGATCCTCCTGGTAGAATCCCGTGCGTTTCCTACTTCGTTTGGTCGATCAAAGTTTGATTCTTGAAATTCTTGGACTTAAACTTCGTGTACTCGAGAGCAGATGAGCTTCCAGCCAAAGGTTCGCACATTTCCCAAGGCACCACTATTTATAGGCAAGGCTGGTACTCGAAACCTGAGTACACGAAATCCAGTGTACTCGAAATTAGTGTACTCGAAACTGGAGTACTCGAATTTTACAAGTTCGAGTACACGATCTGTAATCCTCGCCTTGGTTATTTTTCGTCTCTTTTCCTACAAGTTAATTGTTCGTCACGCATTCGTAAGTCCAAGTAACTTGTATTAGAAATTTGGGATGTTACAAGTCTCCCCTCCTTACAATAGGTTTCGTCCCGAAACCTGCCTCGTTACATATCGAACAAATGAGGGTACATCTTCCTCATTTCGTCTTCCAATTCCCACGTTGTGTCTGAACCCTTCCGATGCTTCCACTGAACTCTTACTTGACGAACCGTTTTATTCCGTAGTTGTTTTTCCTTCGTATCTACGATGGCAACTGGTTCTTCAATGTAGTTCAGTCGATTATCTACCTCAATGTCATCTAAAGGAACATGCGCCTGCTCGTCTGCCAAGCACTTCCTAAGATGCGACACGTGAAAGGTAGGATGAATCCCGTTCAGCTCCTCTGGTAGGTCCAGCCGATACGCGACCTTCCCTACCCTTGCCTTTATCGGAAATGGTCCAATGTACCTCGGACTCAACTTGCCTCGCTTTCTGAATCGAATGATTCCCTTCCATGGTGATACTTTCAGCAACACTCGATCGCCAACATCAAACTCGATCGGTCTCCGGCGCTTGTCAGCGTAGGACTTTTGGCGATCTTGTGCAGCCTTCATACGTGCTTTTATCACCCGTAGCTTTTCTGCCATATCAATCACAGCAGCCTTGTTTCCCATTTCTTTCTGTCCAACTTCACCCCAGCATACCGGGGTTCTACATCGTCGTCTGTACAACGCCTCATATGGGGGCATTCCGATACTGGAGTGATAGCTGTTGTTATATGAAAACTCCACCAAGGGCAAGTGGTCATCCCAGCTTCCTCCAAAATCGATAATGCACGCCCTAAGCATATCCTCCAACGTTTGGATAGTCCTTTCTGACTGTCCATCAGTCTGAGGGTGATAGGCGGTACTGATATTTAACCTCGTTCCCATAGCATCATGAAACTGCTTCCAGAATCTGGAAGTAAACCTCGTATCCCGATCTGACACCATGGAGACAGGAACTCCATGTCTGGTCACAATCTCTTTCACGAACAACTTAGACAACCTTTCGGACGTATACGTTTCCCTGATAGGGAGAAAGTGTGCACTCTTCGTCAGTCGGTCCACAATCACCCAAATGGTATCATGTCGCTTAGCTGTCTTTGGTAGCTTGGTAATGAAATCCATGGTGATGTGTTCCCATTTCCATTCTAGTACCTCTAGAGGTTGCACATATCCGTAGGGCTTCTGATGTTCAGCCTTCACTTGCGCACAAGTAAGACACCTGTTCACATACTGCATCACATTAAACTTCATGCCCGGCCACCAATAATCCTGTCGAAGATCTTGATACATCTTCGTCGCACCGGGGTGCACCGAGTAACGTGACTTATGGGCTTCATCTAAAATCCTCGCTCGAATGTCCCCATTTCTGGGCACCCACATTAGACCGAATCGTAGCTTTATCCCATGGTCATTGTCTTCCAAGTTCTTGACTTGTCCGAAGACGCGTTCAAAACCCACATTCTCTTCTTTCAATCCATCCTGTTGCGCCTGTTTGAGCTCGTTCAGAAAGTCTAGCGTTATCACCAAACTATACGATTTTACTCGTATGGCAGGATGATCAGTCTTGCGACTCAGAGCATCTGCCACCACATTGGCCTTTCCCGGGTGATATAGAATATCACAGTCATAATCCTTTAACAGCTCAAGCCATCGTCTCTGCCTCATATTCAAATCCTTTTGCTCGAAGAAATACTTCAAGCTCTTGTGGTCGGTATAGATGGTACTCCTTACTCCATACAAATAGTGCCTCCATATTTTCAGTGCAAACACCACTGCAGCGAGTTCAAGATCGTGGGTCGGGTAGTTAGCCTCATGAATCTTTAGCTGGCGCGAAGCATAAGCTATCACCCTTCCCCTTTGCATTAGTACACATCCCAACCCTTGTCGTGACGCATCGGCATACACAACAAGATCATCATTCCCATCCGGCAGTGCTAGAACAGGAGCTTGGGTAAGTTTCTCCTTCAGCACTGAAAACGCTTGTTCTTGGTTTGGACCCCATTCGTACTTTACGTCTTTCTTCGTGTGCTTCGTCAGTGGCGTCGCTATCTTGGAGAAGTCCTGAATGAATCTCCGATAGTAACCGGCCAAACCAAGAAAACTGCGTACTTCTGTCGGTGACTTTGGAGGACTCCATTTCATAATCGTTTCAACTTTAGCTGGATCTACCATAATGCCTTCTGGGTTCACCACGTGACCCAGAAACTGTACCTCTCGTAGCCAGAAAGCGCATTTGGAGAACTTAGCATAAAGTTCCTCTTTCCTCAGGATTTCCAATACCTCACGTACGTGGCAAGCATGGTCTCCCTCGTTCTTTGAATAAATCAAAATATCGTCAATAAACACTATCACCGATCGGTCCAGCATCGGTCGACATACCCTGTTCATCAAATCCATAAATGCTGCAGGAGCATTCGTCTATCCAAACGACATAACGAGAAACTCGTAATGTCCATAACGCGTACGGAAAGCAGTCTTTGGAATATCCTGCTCTCGAACTTTCAACTGATGGTAACCGGATCGGAGATCTATCTTCGAGAACCAGCTTGCACCTTGCAATTGATCGAACAAGTCATCAATTCTAGGTAGAGGATACCTGTTCTTTACGGTCAACTTATTCAGTTCCCTGTAGTCAATACACATACGCATACTTCCATCCTTCTTCTTAACGAACAGCACCGGTGCTCCCCACGGAGAGACACTCGGTCGTATAAAACCTTTATCAAGGAGTTCTTGTAGCTGGGTCATCATTTCCTTCATCTTGGTTGGAGCTAAACGGTAAGGTGCTTTGGCAACGGGTTGTGCCCCCGGCACTAAGTCGATCTGGAACTCAATTTCCCGTTCGGGTGGTAATCCAGGCAATTCCTCAGGGAATACATCGGGGAAGTTACACACCACGGGAACATCATCAATCGTCCTCGTATCCATACGTTCCTCAATCGCGTAGGCCAAGTAGGCTACACACCCTCGCCGCATCATAACATCAGCCTTGATCATCGAAATGATCTTTGGCGCATACATCGCTTTATCACCATAAACCGTCACGGAACTCCCATCCATCGCACGTAAACATATCATTTTTCGTCGACATACAATGTTAGCCTCATATTTGGCTAACCAGTCCATACCCAAAACCACATCGAATCCCCCTAAGGTAATAAGAAACAATCGGACAGGGAACCTATGACCTTCTATCTCAACATAACAGTCATCAATAGCCTCAGTCACCCTGGTCATCTTACCAATAGCCGTCTCTACATCAAATACCCGATCTATCTTCTTAACCTTCCCAGATAACCCATCACAGAAAGTAGAAGACACAAAACTCATACTGGCACCAGAATCAAACAATACAGAAGCAGGAATATTGTTGATAGAAAAGGTACCTGTGACCACGTCCGGGTCCACAATCGCATCATCCTTCGTCATCGTAAAGGCTCGTGCTTTAGCCTTCTGCTTCTCCTTTCCTTTCTCCTCTTTCTTACCCGAGCCCGAAGCATCGGCCCGTGGTAGCTTGCAATCCTTGGACATATGTCCTAATCCATTGCAGTTGAAGCATCGAGTAGCATTCGGGCAACTGCTAGAAAAGTGCCCCGTCTTTCCACACCTGAAACATAAATTAGTGCCCACCAGGCACTGTCCCGTGTGGCTTTTCCCACACTTGTTGCATCGGCCCATCTCCTCTCGCTTAGCCTTCTTGCTTGAGAACTTTCGTTGGTCTGTTCGACCCCTCTTAGTCCCGGAGGACTCTTTCACCTTTGCTTCTTCTTTGGCTGGCTCGGCTGACATAACATCATCCCAAACTATGCCACTGAGCTCCACAGTGGAGTCATAAGTCTTGGGAGCATTCGCCTTCACATGTATCCGAACCTTGGGAGGCAAACCCTGCATGTACAACTTCACCCTGCGCTCCTCGGTAGAAACCAAGTGAGGAACAAGTCTTGCCATCTCATTGAATCGCGAAGTGTACTGCCTGTGATTCAGGCTTCCCGCCTTCAGCACTAGAAACTCCCTTTCGACCTTATCCAGCTCATTCTTGGGACAGAACTGCTTAGTGGCCAGTTCCTTTAGATCATCCCAAGTCATCTTTTCCATATCCTCAGTAGTCTTGGATTGCTTGACGGTGTTCCACCAGTGAAGTGCCTCCTCAACGAAAGAGTGAGCTGCAAACTTGACAGCTTGGTCAACTCGGCACTCACTGATGGAGATAACAGCCTCCATCGCAGAAATCCAGTGGCAGGTGGCCACTGCGTCCTTCTTCCCATCAAAGGTTGGTGGGTTGCATCCCTTGAAGGAATTGTAGTCACAGCCCTTCAGTTTCCCCGCCATAGAATCACCGCTCTTTGTCTCGATGATCACCACCTCAGCTTCCTTGGTGCTCTCTTTAGTTCCTTCCGACTTGTCTTTTAGAGCATCCTTCAGTGCCTTAGCAATCATTGCTGGCATCTTTTCATCCATGATCTTGCAGACCTCATCAGAAATAGCCTTCACCACGATAGGCTCTAGAGTGAACTCGTCTTCATTCTCAGGTTGCTCGTTGTGCTCGTGGTCGTCTTCGTTGACGGGTTCTTCAGCCTCGACATGTGGTTCTTCAGCTACCTGTGGTTTCTTTCGCGGTCTACCCTTTTGTCCGGCCATCTTAACTTTCTACATAATGCAACAATTGATGAGTCAGCATAGGAATCAGTTTAGCACGGAATAAGTTTTGTAAATCGTTAACGACGTTGATCAAGTGTTATTAACCATTTACCCAACTCATAGGCTCTAAACGTTTCCCATCCCATCTCTTCAATGTGCATGACACTAACTACTTTCATAACATTACATCTAACCCTTAACTCATACATAAACATTCAACTCGTGGCATCCGTCATCCGTGGTTGGCAATCCGCATCCATTAATCCCATTCTCAGTTTAAGTCTTGGCATTTGGGATGCCAAGATCTCTCAAACTATGGCTCTGATACCAACTTGTGAGGCCCCGAAACCGGGCACCTCACAGAGGTTGGTTTTCATCATAACACATAGCTCTTAAACTAAAAACTTTCATAATCATGCGGCGGAAATGTAAACATAGTCTGATAAACAGAAATCAATAACATGTCTGTATCAAAATCGCATCGGATTGCCAAAACCACCGGATCGTATGACTCTATGCCCGAGCTCCATGCCTTCTCTTATCATACCTTCAACCTGACATACATGCTAAATCAAGTCAGCTTACGCTGGTGAGTTCTGGTTTTCATGAAACAACATTAAACATACTTAACATATACATCATCTCATACTCATAGACCATAACCTTAGCACATAACATTCTTACATCATCATCATCATACATTCCACTGTTACCATTCGAACAGTGGGCTTATGCCGGCACAAGGCTCCATAACCGTTGATCTGTCCCGCCGAAGCGTTCTACAGACCCATACTTACCCAGTAGCAAGTACTGGAGCAACCATACTTACCCCATATGAATATGGGAGCAACGTCATACTTACCCCGTAACGAGTACGGGAGCAACCATCATACTTACCCCGTAACGAGTACGGGAGCAACCATCATACTTACCCCGTAACGAGTACGGGAGCAACCATCATACTTACCCCGTAACGAGTACGGGAGCAACCTCATACTTACCCCGTAACGAGTACGGGAGCAACCATCATACTTACCCCGTAACGAGTACGGGAGCAACCTCATACTTACCCGTAACGAGTACGGGAGCAACCTCATACTTACCCCGTAGCAATTACGGGAGCACCATCATTCATCATGACATGATACACTAGCACCATATCATCATTCCGCATAACATCGTATCATTATCCTAATAACATAGGATTTCACATACAGGGTATGCTAGTATCATATCATTATAACATCCTAGCACCATGCACATGTCATGCTAGCAGCACGTCATCATATCATTCATCATGGCAACATAAACACATTTTGCTAGCATGTAATTATCATAACACCATACTTTCATCATAGCATACCTAGGATTTCATTACCACATAACATCCATATTTATCATCGTAGCCTGATATCATTCAGGTTATCATCATAACTTACTAACATGCATTCATCATTCTTAGCATACTTTCATGCAATAGTCATATTAGTACCCTAACATGCATACATAGTCAGTGCATACCGTCATTCATTCATTATCATCATAGGCACATAACATCATAGACATAACCATAAGCATGTATGCCAGCCCAAAACATTAAACATAGAATAGGGCGTCTAGAACTCACCTGATAACGGCTCCTTGTCTTCTTAACCGAACTCCTTAGTTAAGACCTGGGAACCTACATCATTACATCATCTCATCACATACCATTCGTAGACTTAGGATATATTCTAAGTCCTCATAACCTACTAGTTACTCCTCCTAACTACAAGTTCTCGAACCTGGATATTATTCGAACACTTGTAGTTCACGAACCACTCATGTACACGAAATCCTTGTATTCGAAATACCCATGTACTCGAAATACTCATGTACACGAAATGGCCCTGTACTCGAATTACCCATGTACTCGAAATACTCGTGTACACGAAATTCTAAGTATGATTTCGAGTACCCTTAGTGTATAGCTTCGTGTACTCATCATTTCGTCATTAAACATCTCAGAAATTCATCTAAGACTTTGGGGAGCTAGTTCTAGGTTCCTTTGGTTGTTACCAACATGTTGGAACCTCAAAGTTATGAGCTTTATGCATAAAGGTGTGAGCTTTATGCATAAGTTCACCCTTTGTTTAATCATCCTAACTTTTGCATAAAAATCCAGCTTTCTATACATGAATCACTTACTTGAAGGTAGCTGATCCTCCTGGTAGAATCCCGTGCGTTTCCTACTTCGTTTGGTCGATCAAAGTTTGATTCTTGAAATTCTTGGACTTAAACTTCGTGTACTCGAGAGCAGATGAGCTTCCAGCCAAAGGTTCGCACATTTCCCAAGGCACCACTATTTATAGGCAAGGCTGGTACTCGAAACCTGAGTACACGAAATCCAGTGTACTCGAAATTAGTGTACTCGAAACTGGAGTACTCGAATTTTACAAGTTCGAGTACACGATCTGTAATCCTCGCCTTGGTTATTTTTCGTCTCTTTTCCTACAAGTTAATTGTTCGTCACGCATTCGTAAGTCCAAGTAACTTGTATTAGAAATTTGGGATGTTACAAGTCTCCCCTCTTTACAATAGGTTTCGTCCCGAAACCTGCCTCGTTACATATCGAACAAATGAGGGTACATCTTCCTCATTTCGTCTTCCAATTCCCACGTTGTGTCTGAACCCTTCCGATGCTTCCACTGAACTCTTACTTGACGAACCGTTTTATTCCGTAGTTGTTTTTCCTTCGTATCTACGATGGCAACTGGTTCTTCAATGTAGTTCAGTCGATTATCTACCTCAATGTCATCTAAAGGAACATGCGCCTGCTCGTCTGCCAAGCACTTCCTAAGATGCGACACGTGAAAGGTAGGATGAATCCCGTTCAGCTCCTCTGGTAGGTCCAGCCGATACGCGACCTTCCCTACCCTTGCCTTTATCGGAAATGGTCCAATGTACCTCGGACTCAACTTGCCTCGCTTTCTGAATCGAATGATTCCCTTCCATGGTGATACTTTCAGCAACACTCGATCGCCAACATCAAACTCGATCGGTCTCCGGCGCTTGTCAGCGTAGGACTTTTGGCGATCTTGTGCAGCCTTCATACGTGCTTTTATCACCCGTAGCTTTTCTGCCATATCACAGCAGCCTTGTTTCCCATTTCTTTCTGTCCAACTTCACCCCAGCATACCGGGGTTCTACATCGTCGTCTGTACAACGCCTCATATGGGGGCATTCCGATACTGGAGTGATAGCTGTTGTTATATGAAAACTCCACCAAGGGCAAGTGGTCATCCCAGCTTCCTCCAAAATCGATAATGCACGCCCTAAGCATATCCTCCAACGTTTGGATAGTCCTTTCTGACTGTCCATCAGTCTGAGGGTGATAGGCGGTACTGATATTTAACCTCGTTCCCATAGCATCATGAAACTGCTTCCAGAATCTGGAAGTAAACCTCGTATCCCGATCTGACACAATGGAGACAGGAACTCCATGTCTGGTCACAATCTCTTTCACGAACAACTCAGACAACCTTTCGGACGTATACGTTTCCCTGATAGGAGAAAGTGTGCACTCTTCGTCAGTCGGTCCACAATCACCCAAATGGTATCATGTCGCTTAGCTGTCTTTGGTAGCTTGGTAATGAAATCCATGGTGATGTGTTCCCATTTCCATTCTAGTACCTCTAGAGGTTGCACATATCCGTAGGGCTTCTGATGTTCAGCCTTCACTTGCGCACAAGTAAGACACCTGTTCACATACTGCATCACATTAAACTTCATGCCCGGCCACCAATAATCCTGTCGAAGATCTTGATACATCTTCGTCGCACCGGGGTGCACCGAGTAACGTGACTTGTGGGCTTCATCTAAAATCCTCGCTCGAATGTCCCCATTTCTGGGCACCCACATTCGACCGAATCGTAGCTTTATCCCATGGTCATTGTCTTCCAAGTTCTTGACTTGTCCGAAGACGCGTTCAAAACCCACATTCTCTTCTTTCAATCCATCCTGTTGCGCCTGTTTGAGCTCGTTCAGAAAGTCTGGCGTTATCACCAAACTATACGATTTTACTCGTATGGCAGGATGATCAGTCTTGCGACTCAGAGCATCTGCCACCACATTGGCCTTTCCCGGGTGATATAGAATATCACAGTCATAATCCTTTAACAGCTCAAGCCATCGTCTCTGCCTCATATTCAAATCCTTTTGCTCGAAGAAATACTTCAAGCTCTTGTGGTCGGTATAGATGGTACTCCTTACTCCATACAAATAGTGCCTCCATATTTTCAATGCAAACACCACTGCAGCGAGTTCAAGATCGTGGGTCGGGTAGTTAGCCTCATGAATCTTTAGCTGGCGCGAAGCATAAGCTATCACCCTTCCCCTTTGCATTAGTACACATCCCAACCCTTGTCGTGACGCATCGGCATACACAACAAGATCATCATTCCCATCCGGCAGTGCTAGAACAGGAGCTTGGGTAAGTTTCTCCTTCAGCACTGAAAACGCTTGTTCTTGGTTTGGACCCCATTCGTACTTTACGTCTTTCTTCGTGTGCTTCGTCAGTGGCGTCGCTATCTTGGAGAAGTCCTGAATGAATCTCCGATAGTAACCGGCCAAACCAAGAAAACTGCGTACTTCTGTCGGTGACTTTGGAGGACTCCATTTCATAATCGTTTCAACTTTAGCTGGATCTACCATAATGCCTTCTGGGTTCACCACGTGACCCAGAAACTGTACCTCTCGTAGCCAGAAAGCGCATTTGGAGAACTTAGCATAAAGTTCCTCTTTCCTCAGGATTTCCAATACCTCACGTACGTGGCAAGCATGGTCTCCCTCGTTCTTTGAATAAATCAAAATATCGTCAATAAACACTATCACCGATCGGTCCAGCATCGGTCGACATACCCTGTTCATCAAATCCATAAATGCTGCAGGAGCATTCGTCAATCCAAACGACATAACGAGAAACTCGTAATGTCCATAACGCGTACGGAAAGCAGTCTTTGGAATATCCTGCTCTCGAACTTTCAACTGATGGTAACCGGATCGGAGATCTATCTTCGAGAACCAGCTTGCACCTTGCAATTGATCGAACAAGTCATCAATTCTAGGTAGAGGATACCTGTTCTTTACGGTCAACTTATTCAGTTCCCTGTAGTCAATACACATACGCATACTTCCATCCTTCTTCTTAACGAACAGCACCGGTGCTCCCCACGGAGAGACACTCGGTCGTATAAAACCTTTATCAAGGAGTTCTTGTAGCTGGGTCATCATTTCCTTCATCTTGTTGGAGCTAAACGGTAAGGTGCTTTGGCAACGGGTTGTGCCCCCGGCACTAAGTCGATCTGGAACTCAATTTCCCGTTCGGGTGGTAATCCAGGCAATTCCTCAGGGAATACATCGGGGAAGTTACACACCACGGGAACATCATCAATCGTCCTCGTATCCATACGTTCCTCAATCGCGTAGGCCAAGTAGGCTACACACCCTCGCCGCATCATAACATCAGCCTTGATCATCGAAATGATCTTTGGCGCATACATCGCTTTATCACCATAAACCGTCACGGAACTCCCATCCATCGCACGTAAACATATCATTTTTCGTCGACATACAATGTTAGCCTCATATTTGGCTAACCAGTCCATACCCAAAACCACATCGAATCCCCCTAAGGTAATAAGAAACAATCGGACAGGGAACCTATGACCTTCTATCTCAACATAACAGTCATCAATAGCCTCAGTCACCCTGGTCATCTTACCAATAGCCGTCTCTACATCAAATACCCGATCTATCTTCTTAACCTTCCCAGATAACCCATCACAGAAAGTAGAAGACACAAAACTCATACTGGCACCAGAATCAAACAATACAGAAGCAGGAATATTGTTGATAGAAAAGGTACCTGTGACCACGTCCGGGTCCACAATCGCATCATCCTTCGTCATCGTAAAGGCTCGTGCTTTAGCCTTCTGCTTCTCCTTTCCTTTCTCCTCTTTCTTACCCGAGCCCGAAGCATCGGCCCGTGGTAGCTTGCAATCCTTGGACATATGTCCTAATCCATTGCAGTTGAAGCATCGAGTAGCATTCGGGCAACTGCTAGAAAAGTGCCCCGTCTTTCCACACCTGAAACATAAATTAGTGCCCACCAGGCACTGTCCCGTGTGGCTTTTCCCACACTTGTTGCATCGGCCCATCTCCTCTCGCTTAGCCTTCTTGCTTGAGAACTTTCGTTGGTCTGTTCGACCCCTCTTAGTCCCGGAGGACTCTTTCACCTTTGCTTCTTCTTTGGCTGGCTCGGCTGACATAACATCATCCCAAACTATGCCACTGAGCTCCACAGTGGAGTCATAAGTCTTGGGAGCATTCGCCTTCACATGTATCCGAACCTTGGGAGGCAAACCCTCCATGTACAACTTCACCCTGCGCTCCTCGGTAGAAACCAAGTGAGGAACAAGTCTTGCCATCTCATTGAATCGCGAAGTGTACTGCCTGTGATTCAGGCTTCCCGCCTTCAGCACTAGAAACTCCCTTTCGACCTTATCCAGCTCATTCTTGGGACAGAACTGCTTAGTGGCCAGTTCCTTTAGATCATCCCAAGTCATCTTTTCCATATCCTCAGTAGTCTTGGATTGCTTGACGGTGTTCCACCAGTGAAGTGCCTCCTCAACGAAAGAGTGAGCTGCAAACTTGACAGCTTGGTCAACTCGGCACTCACTGATGGAGATAACAGCCTCCATCGCAGAAATCCAGTGGCAGGTGGCCACTGCGTCCTTCTTCCCATCAAAGGTTGGTGGGTTGCATCCCTTGAAGGAATTGTAGTCACAGCCCTTCAGTTTCCCCGCCATAGAATCACCGCTCTTTGTCTCGATGATCACCACCTCAGCTTCCTTGGTGCTCTCTTTGGTTCCTTCCGACTTGTCTTTTAGAGCATCCTTCAGTGCCTTAGCAATCATTGCTGGCATCTTTTCATCCATGATCTTGCAGACCTCATCAGAAATAGCCTTCACCACGATAGGCTCTAGAGTGAACTCGTCTTCATTCTCAGGTTGCTCGTTGTGCTCGTGGTCGTCTTCGTTGACGGGTTCTTCAGCCTCGACATGTAGTTCTTCAGCTACCTGTGGTTTCTTTCGCGGTCTACCCTTTTGTCCGGCCATCTTAACTTTCTACATAATGCAACAATTGATGAGTCAGCATAGGAATCAGTTTAGCACGGAATAAGTTTTGTAAATCGTTAACGACGTTGATCAAGTGTTATTAACCATTTACCCAACTCATAGGCTCTAAACGTTTCCCATCCCATCTCTTCAATGTGCATGACACTAACTACTTTCATAACATTACATCTAACCCTTAACTCATACATAAACATTCAACTCGTGGCATCCGTCATCCGTGGTTGGCAATCCGCATCCATTAATCCCATTCTCAGTTTAAGTCTTGGCATTTGGGATGCCAAGATCTTTCAAACTATGGCTCTGATACCAACTTGTGAGGCCCCGAAACCGGGCACCTCACAGAGGTTGGTTTTCATCATAACACATAGCTCTTAAACTAAAAACTTTCATAATCATGCGGCGGAAATGTAAACATAGTCTGATAAACAGAAATCAATAACATGTCTGTATCAAAATCACATCGGATTGCCAAAACCACCGGATCGTATGACTCTATGCCCGAGCTCCATGCCTTCTCTTATCATACCTTCAACCTGACATACATGCTAAATCAAGTCAGCTTACGCTGGTGAGTTCTGGTTTTCATGAAACAACATTAAACATACTTAACATATACATCATCTCATACTCATAGACCATAACCTTAGCACATAACATTCTTACATCATCATCATCATACATTCCACTGTTACCATTCGAACAGTGGGCTTATGCCGGCACAAGGCTCCATAACCGTTGATCTGTCCCGCCGAAGCGTTCTACAGACCCATACTTACCCAGTAGCAAGTACTGGAGCAACCATACTTACCCCATATGAATATGGGAGCAACGTCATACTTACCCCGTAACGAGTACGGGAGCAACCATCATACTTACCCCGTAACGAGTACGGGAGCAACCATCATACTTACCCCGTAACGAGTACGGGAGCAACCATCATACTTACCCCGTAACGAGTACGGGAGCAACCATCATACTTACCCCGTAACGAGTACGGGAGCAACCATCATACTTACCCCGTAACGAGTACGGGAGCAACCTCATACTTACCCCGTAACGAGTACGGGAGCAACCATCATACTTACCCCGTAACGAGTACGGGAGCAACCTCATACTTACCCCGTAACGAGTACGGGAGCAACCTCATACTTACCCCGTAGCAATTACGGGAGCACCATCATTCATCATGACATGATACACTAGCACCATCTCATCATTCCGCATAACATCGTATCATTATCCTAATAACATAGGATTTCACATACAGGGTATGCTAGTATCATATCATCATAACATCCTAGCACCATGCACATGTCATGCTAGCAGCACGTCATCATATCATTCATCATGGCAACATAAACACATTTTGCTAGCATGTAATTATCATAACACCATACTTTCATCATAGCATACCTAGGATTTCATTACCACATAACATCCATATTTATCATCGTAGCCTGATATCATTCAGGTTATCATCATAACTTACTAACATGCATTCATCATTCTTAGCATACTTTCATGCAATAGTCATATTAGTACCCTAACATGCATACATAGTCAGTGCATACCGTCATTCATTCATTATCATCATAGGCACATAACATCATAGACATAACCATAAGCATGTATGCCAGCCCAAAACATTAAACATAGAATAGGGCGTCTAGAACTCACCTGATAACGGCTCCTTGTCTTCTTAACCGAACTCCTTAGTTAAGACCTAGGAACCTACATCATTACATCGTCTCATCACATACCATTCGTAGACTTAGGATATATTCTAAGTCCTCATAACCTACTAGTTACTCCTCCTAACTACAAGATCTCGAACCTGGATATTATTCGAACACTTGTAGTTCACGAACCACTCATGTACACGAAATCCTTGTATTCGAAATACCCATGTACTCGAAATACTCATGTACACGAAATGGCCCTGTACTCGAATTACCCATGTACTCGAAATACTCATGTACACGAAATTCTAAGTATGATTTCGAGTACCCTTAGTGTATAGCTTCGTGTACTCATCATTTCTTCATTAAACATCTCAGAAATTCATCTAAGACTTTGGGGAGCTAGTTCTAGGTTCCTTTGGTTGTCACCAACGTGTTGGAACCTCAAAGTTACGAGCTTTATGCATAAAGGTGTGAGCTTTATGCATAAGTTCACCCTTTGTTTAATCATCCTGACTTTTGCATAAAAATCCAGCTTTCTATACATGAATCACTTACTTGAAGGTAGCTGATCCTCCTGGTAGAATCCCGTGCGTTTCCTACTTCGTTTGGTCGATCAAAGTTTGATTCTTGAAATTCTTGGACTTAAACTTCGTGTACTCGAGAGCAGATGAGCTTCCAGCCAAAGGTTCGCACATTTCCCAAGGCACCACTATTTATAGGCAAGGCTGGTACTCGAAACCTGAGTACACGAAATCCAGTGTACTCGAAATTAGTGTACTCGAAACTGGAGTACTCGAAATTTTACTAGTTCGAGTACACGATCTGTAATCCTCGCCTTGGTTATTTTTCGTCTCTTTTCCTACAAGTTAATTGTTCGTCACGCATTCGTAAGTCCAAGTAACTTGTATTAGAAATTTGGGATGTTACATGAAAAAACTGCAGCTTCTGGATCTGGTTCTGAGAAGGTGGTGGTGGAGATTGATGATGAGGATGAGAAGAAAGAAGAAGAAAAGAAAGAAGAGAAAGAAGAAGAGAAGATGAATGAAGAGAAGGAGGAAGATGAAGAAGAGAAGAAAGAAGAAGAGGAGGAAGAAGAGGAGAAGATAGACTATGGAGAGTCTGACATTGATGAACATCTAGATATGAATGCTCCTGGTGATGATGATGAGAATGATGATGGTGCTGGAGGTGTTAGTGGTGGTTCTATTGGTCTGAATTGTGTTACTGGTGCTATGATTGTGTATTCTCCTTCGAAGATTTCTACTGAAGCTATTCCAGTTAGTGCTATGTCTTATGATAGGGTCAAAGATTGTATTGATGTGGAATTTGAAGATTTAGATGCAATAGAATATCCTGAAAGGATTATTGATTACTCCTTGCCTACTTTTCTTGATTTATTCAAATTGCATTCTGATATTAACTTGCAGAGGGAGATACTTGAGATCTTGGTTAATCAAGACTTAGAAGAAGGAGAGATTGTTGGAGGCTATTCTGCACAAGACTTTCAAGATTTCTTTGAGACTGATGATGATCAGATGTTTGATTTTGAAGAAGATGATGATCTGAACTTATCTGACTTTGATAAAGATGTTATTATTGATGAAGAATTGTTCAATATGAACACTTTGATGAAAATATTTGAGCTTGGAAGTATATCAAAGATGCATTGGATCCAGTTAAGGAAAAGACAAATTTGGATTTCTGGAAGGAATATCAGGAGGTGTCAAAGTATATTATTGATCAATTGCATAATTTCAAGATGATTGTTGAGGTAATGGACGACAACGATCAAGACAACCAAACTAGACAGTTCAAAAGATTCAAAATTGGATCCAACTTGATATTTGGACGAATTGTTAGTTATGGTTATTTTCATAATATTCCAGGAAGTCTGACTGACAAAGGATGCTATATAGTGAAGAGAACAGATGGCTGTCAGTATTTCGGGAAAGCTTTGGATTTGATGAGTCTACCATCTTTTGAGTGCATAACATTATCTAGACTGAAGATGATTAAGCCCATTCAGACACAACATAATGAAATTTTTGAATGATTGTTCAAGAAGGAAGCAAGAACTGGATGGAGTTTGTTGTCACCACAATTCAGAGACAGAATTCATGGAAACATCAAGCCTACAGTTTTCAAGAGACCGAGATTAAGGAAGATGGAACAGAACTGGAATTCGTATTTCAAGTTCTGGTTCTATGATGAACAAACATCTGAAGGGGTGATTCTTTTGAAGCAAGAAGATGGGTGGAGAGTGATCTGGATGCTAGATCCTGTGTGGATTGTGAATTGTTCAAAGGACGGCATTGATCTACTTAACACAGCAGAGATCTATGCAGATGATGGTTATCATGACTATGGTGTGAGCTTCAAACACATGGCAATTCAATATCAAACCATTGCTAGAATGTGTTATACATTGGGTATACATTCTGGATGCAATTGGGATGATGTGAATTACCTATATTTTGAACTGATGAAAGTGCAAAAGGAAAGAGATGAGAGAGATGCGAAGATGGAAGCTGAGAGGTTAGAAAAGATACCATGTTCGGTTGTTATACGAGCGGTGGATAATATTGTTTGTGAAGAGGTTGGAGAATCAAGTGGTGTTAAAGATAAAGATGAAGATAATGTTGCAGACAATGAATGAAGATTTTTGATGAAAACTATTAAGGGGGAGTTTGTTGTCACCACAATTCAGAGACAGAATTCATGGAAACATCAAGCCTACAGTTTTCAAGAGACCGAGATTAAGGAAGATGGAACAGAACTGGAATTCGTATTTCAAGTTCTGGTTCTATGATGAACAAACATCTGAAGGGGTGATTCTTTTGAAGCAAGAAGATGGGTGGAGAGTGATCTGGATGCTAGATCCTGTGTGGATTGTGAATTGTTCAAAGGACGGCATTGATCTACTTAACACAGCAGAGATCTATGCAGATGATGGTTATCATGACTATGGTGTGAGCTTCAAACACATGGCAATTCAATATCAAACCATTGCTAGAATGTGTTATACATTGGGTATACATTCTGGATGCAATTGGGATGATGTGAATTACCTATATTTTGAACTGATGAAAGTGCAAAAGGAAAGAGATGAGAGAGATGCGAAGATGGAAGCTGAGAGGTTAGAAAAGATACCATGTTCGGTTGTTATACGAGCGGTGGATAATATTGTTTGTGAAGAGGTTGGAGAATCAAGTGGTGTTAAAGATAAAGATGAAGATAATGTTGCAGACAAAGAATGAAGATTTTTGATAGAAACTATTAAGGGGGAGTTTGTTAGTGCACATATGTAATAGTTTTTTATTCAAAAAGTCGTATTTATTTTGAGTTTGTATAGGTTCGGCTGTTAGGTTTGTCTAAGGTTCGTCTGGCCAACGAACCTAGACAGGTTCGGCGAACCTAGACAGATTCGGCGAACCTATTGCTTTGATAGGTTCGGCGAACCTATAACCTGAAGAAGGTTCGGCGAACCTATAGGTTTGGCAACCTAGGTTCGCCTAGCGAACCTATAGGTTTGGCAACCTAGGTTCGCCTAGCGAACCTAAGGGTTCGTCCAGCGAACCTTAGGGTTTGGCTGGCGAACCTAGAGGTCCGGCTACAAGAATAGGTTCGGCTGACAGTGTTGTATATATTCCTGGTTTGGCTGAATTCTTCATAACTTTGACAGAACTTCAGCAAACCTAAGAAGATTTTCTTTGTGTGAGATCACTTTCTGTGTAAAAGAACTAGTAATCATTTGTTGATTAATACAAGAGTGTTTATGAAATTGCTTGTCTTCTTTTGATTCTATACATATTGATCATGGATTCCGCACGTGGTTGATAGTTCGTAGAGCTTCGTTATCGATCCTGATCCGTATCACCAAACCAACAAACCAGTTGAGCTTTTCTTTGAATTATCCAGTTTCTTTTCAAAACTCTTTGATTTAACCTTTTGCCCGACCCCAAAATTATCAAAGAAGAAATCCGCATTTTCTACTTTTTTAGACATCACATAATTCTTTTGAAAATTTCCACTAGACTCTCCTTGATGTGTGTTAGATGATCTAACATACACAGTTGGTTTGAGAATATTGGATGGTTTGGTCAAAGTCACTGGTTTAGAAACCTTTGTGGTTTTAGTCACCACCTTTCCAACTTGTTTAATTTCAGATTTTGACTCCCTGATCTCAACAGCCGTTTTCTCAACATCTTTTCCTTTGTATCCATTTGCCTCAAAGTTTTGGGAGAGTATTCCGACTCAGTAATATCTTTGATGAAATGGGGCATCACTATCAAGCGATACCTTTTCATCACTATCAGTCTTAGACTCGCTTAGGGAAACTGGATGCATTTCAATCTTAGGGTCAATTTGTGGCCTTGGAACATAACTTGAAGGAGGCGGTACTACATGATATCCCAAGCCAGTAGTATCGTTTGATGACATTTGCATAGAAGCAAAGTAATCGGTAACATACTGAGAATTCTGGTAATTCTCGAGCTTGTTTTTGTGCATCTCTGCCTCTGCCCTAGCTGCTGACAATTCTACTTTAAGCTTTTGTACTGTCTTGAGGTGCACAGAAACTGCATGATTATTTTGCAAAACTTTAATTTTTAATTCCTCATTTTCTTTACCTAAATCTACAATCGTTTTATCAAAATATTTTTCTCTTGAAGCTAACTTTTTGTTAGCTTCAGTGCACTCTATTAGGTCAGCAGTCAGTTGAGCATTCAATTCCTTCAACTTTTCAATTACTTCCAAAAGTTCATTATTTACCTCCTCAGCCTTTTCTTTTCCTCCCTTGCTGTCCTCTTCAGCCATAGAAGCATTTAGCTGACAATTATCTTCCGTCTTAGAATCTTTCACCATTGAAGCCATAAAAGCACCCATTAGATCATCATACTATTTGCCCCAATCATATCCTTCATCTGCTTGACTGACTAGAGCTTTGGTTGACTCTTCAGGCTTTTCCTTGTGCTTTTTATATACTTCTTTTGGCTTGAACGGGTTTAAGTTGCCTTGCTTCTTGGGATTTTTGCATTCACGAGCAAAATGACCCAGTTCACCAATCAAAAGAGAACTTCTTTCCTGTTTTCTTCTCATATTTTTTAATTCTTCTGATTGCACTGGCCAAAGCCCATTATGTGCCAATAAGTTCTATTTCATCCTCATCTATGTGCTCGTAATCTTCAAAATTAAGATTAGAATTCCCTATCCGTCCATCTATCTGTTCATCATACACGCTGACCACACATGAAAGTACTGACATGTGGTCTTTCACAGCCTCCACAGTCACTTTTCCCGTATTTGTGGTTTTTAGTTGAATTGGAATAGCAGATGAAGAATCAAACTTCTTTTCATTTCCAGAAGATGATGAACTTGGAATGGTGTATCTAGTAGATGCAGATGGTAGTGAAGTACTCTCAGTAGTACATGGTACAAAAGTTGTCTGTATTTTTGCTGATTGTACAGGAGGTGTGATAACTGATGCACCATAAAGTGAAGGATCCTGTGTTACATTAACTCTTCTAGATTTCCTTTTGTCCTTCATCTCCTATTCTCCTAACTTTTGAATAAACTCCACGAGTGTCATTTCTGAAAATTTTTGTTAGTGCATTTTCTATGTGAAAGCTGCATTTAATGTGTGAACCTGGCTTGTTGTATATGAAATCATAGTCTGTTGAATATGATTAAGGGTTCGGCTAAAGGTCCAAGAAGGTTTGGCTATGATTGATGGCTAAAAGGTTTGGTGGTCACTTGGTTTAAGGTTTGGCAAACCTATTGGCAAACCTTTTGAAACCTATATATAGGTAGACTTGGAAGACTTGGAGATCTAGAGCACACAATTCACACACACAAAGTCAAATTCTCTCTCAAGCTCAAGATCAAGACTCTCTTCATCTTTGTTTCTTTCGTATATTCAAGTGTTGTATTTCACGTTTGATTCGTTGTAATCACTTGAATGTTAATGACAAATTCAGATTCATGATAGATTACCATGTCATTGTTGATCCAAATCTAGTTGTAAACGGATTCCGCACGTTTATGATCGAATCGTAGAATTTCGTGATCGATTCTTCAAATCTACAGTGGTATCAGAGCGTTAGGCTCGATTCTACGACTATTTGGACATCAATCTCAAGTAATTTGATCAGAAAATTCATCATCTTGGAGGTGTTCTTGAAGTTCTTCACGTTTTTGTCAACAAAAAGCTCAAAAGGTTCGTGAAAACCTGTAAAGGTTCGTGAAAAGGTTTGGGAGAACCTCTAATTGGTTTGTTCGAACAGTTTTGCAAGAAATATACCATTTTAAAAGTTCAAGTAAACCTTGTTTACCTATTTTGGGCCTTCCGGATCATTTGGGATAGGTTTCAAGACCTAATTTGGACGTTAAGACAAGGTTTGAGCTGTTTTGTTTTGAGAGGTTAAACTTTGATGTTTAGAACATAAAAGTTAAATATGACACACAAGAACTGGAACGTAGAATGGTTGAATAACAATGGACTTGTGTTGGACAATTTGGACAATTATCCGAACTGGAAATCCACATTCGAAACGTTTATTGCTAAAGCGAATGAAAATTATCAGAAGTTATTGTACAATCAATACAAGAAACCATGTCTGAAATCAAAGAATAATTTTGGGACATCAAATCTGAATGAAGATCTATTGTTTGAATTTAATCAAGAAAGAGAATTGTGTGACTTGTTTTCGGTGATCATTACTAAAGATATTAAAAAGACTGATTTTGAACAAATGCTACATTCATGTGCAAAGTGGAGTTTGTTAGAACTTGCATATAACAATCATGTTGCAAAGAAGATCAATGATGCTTATGATCATCTTTTACCACTTATGCAAGAATTGAAATATTTTCAGTTTGATATCACTGATGGGCAAATCCTTGAGAAGTTTACGCAATTCTTACCTTGTCGATGGAGTGGTTTTGTTGAAAGAATGAAGGAAACTGAAGTCATTCATCATGTCAAATTAATGAACTTCAAAGATGTGGTTGATAAAATGGAATCGGAGATAAGGAGAACCGGAAAATGGATTGTGAAAATTGTTGATTTCTCGTGGATTGATGAACAAAGAAACATGTTAAAGGCAAGTATGAGTGTTGAGAAAGAAAAAGAAGATGTTGATGGAGGAACAGAAGATGAACCTGACATGTCTGAAGATAGCAAACAGATGAATGAAGTTGTAGATGAGAGATGTAATGTAATTGAAGACACACACATTCTTGATGATTCTGAAAGCACAATTGAGATGAAGAAATCTGAAGATGATGTTTTGAAGTCAAAGGATGAAACTTCAAGTGTGGAAGTGGTGTCAACAGAGAATGAGAGTGTTTATGAGGATGCCTCTGATGATTTGTCTGAAACAACTACCATCATTAGTGAAGACCATTGTCATACCATTTCAGATAAAGAGGTAAGTTCAGGTACATTTTCTAAACTCTCATGCTCTAAATGTTTAAATCTTGAGGGAAAAATTTGGAGTTTGGAGGAAGAAAACATGAATTTGAAATGTGACTTATCAAACTACAATAAAGCATACATGGATTTAAAATCAAATGAAAAGTTTTCTTCAAAACAGATTGCAGATTTGAAGTTACAGGTTCAAATGTTGACTGATGATTTGTCAAAGTCAAATGCGAATGAAAATGATTCTGAACAAAAACTTGACATTTTGAGCAAAGTAAATGTTGAATTGACAAATGTAGTAAATAAAATTAAAATCAAAATGGACAAGGCAAAAAGGGACTTTGACAGAATCATGCACAAATTGGAGAATCATCATGATTCTATAATTTCTTCAAGTCCTCTTATTGAGAAATCAAGTGATAGTGAAATTTCAATAGATTACACTCTCACTAAGGGAAAGTCTCCAATTTGTGCTTATGACAATTTTTCTCCTATCATTGAAGATTGTACTTTTGAGGAATATGATGAGGAGACATTGTACAGATGTGGGTTGATGGATGTACATAAGGATTATGATGATTCTCATAATAATATCTTTGATGATGTAAAATCATGTGTTTCAAACTCTGATCATCATCCAAAAAGAAAGTTTCTTTCAAAACTCCATTGGTTGAAATTAAAAAGTTTTCAAAGAATGAAAATATGAATTTTTCAAAACAAAATGGTTTTTCAAGTTACAAACCTAAAAGTCAAATTCAATCAAAATGGGTTGTGAAATCATCATGTGCATCAAATAAAGTGGAATCAAAGTGTGATACTCCAAAGTCTTGGATCAAAGACAAGATTTCACTAAGTCCCACAAGATGTGAAAAGTTGAACTTTGAGTCTCTCACGTCAAGTGATAAGAAGTCACATTTGACACATATGGGTTCAACAAGTAATCAAAGATTGGTTTATGGTTCACCAGTGGTAAATCACCAAAACCATAGGTTTGTACAAAACAATTCTCCTAGGTTTGTGGAGAGGAGAATATGTTTTGAGTGTGGAACAAGAGGGCATATCATTGCTAATTGTCCTTATCTATGTGAGTTACAAGGACAAGTTAGTAATGCCAAGTCTTGTGTCACAGACGTTTCAAAGTTCATTCCTAAAAGACATAAAATGCCAAATCAAAACGAGGAAGAACTTGTGAAAGCCTCGGATGAAGAAAAGTTGAAACTTTCAAAACCTTTAATGTCTAATTTGGTGTTTAACAACAATGTGGTGATTCAAGATAAGTATTATCTTAAAAATGCACTTGAATAGGAACAGTTGTGGATACCAAAAACAAACAAAGTTTCAAAGGAAACTTCTTTAGTTTCAACTGGAAAATGGAATAAATTTCGGTATATGGATTTTCATGGAAAACTCAAGACCTCAAAGGCTTGGGTGACTAAAGATATCTAATGGTTTGTGAGTGTGTGCAGGAGGATTTCAAGAGGACCTATCAATTGGAGGAGAGCTCATTGATAGTGAAACTTCCTGGCGTGTATTTGGTAAAATCGTTCTAATTCTTTAACTGTCATATTATTCTGGAGAACTTGACAGGTTTTGAATTACATTGTCATATTTTCTTGATGTTTTCAAGTCACATTGAACATAATGTTTTACAAAGATGGTAAATCATATCGGTTGTCAATTTTTCGGGAATTTTGATTTTTCTATATATACTTATAAAATTCTAAAAATCAAAAAGATTTTCATTTTTAGCATTTTAGGGGGAGTAAAAATTTAAAAAAATTAAAAACAATATAAAATTAGAAAATTGAGAAATCGATCCGATCATTGAGATATGATTGTACATTGTAACATTCTGAAGCTTACTTGTATCATACAAGATCAAATACAAAGCGATCACAATGCACTCAGTATGATATGTTGGTAGGTCTTTCATTTAGTTGTGATTTCTGTAGACTAATGCCATAATCATTCTTTGTGGGACACATTACTTAGAACACAGTGTTCGATCTTTTTCCTGAGTGCGTGGCCATTTGCCTTAGTGATTGTTAATTGTATTAGTACATATATTAGTTTGATCATGTGTTTCTTTTACAAAAGAAATTCAGAGTTCATTTTTTTCTTTTATTTTAGTTCAAAACATGGACATTCTCTATGCATACATACGTATCGATCTGATTGTTATGTTTTGGACATTCTGCTTTTATTTTCTTGGTTTGTTTAGAACTTGGGCATTCTATGTGTATACGGAAGTATCAATCTGATTGCTAGGTTTTAAACTTAACTTATTTTTTGGTTCAATATTATGGTTTCATCTTCTGCTTTTATTTTCTTGGTTTGTTTAGAACTTGGGCATTCTATGTGTATACGGAAGTATCAATCTGATTGCTAGGTTTTAAACTTAACTTATTTTTTGGTTCAATATTATGGTTTCATCTGCGCATACGGAAGTATCAATCTTGTTACCGGATTTTGAACATTCTGTTTTATTTTACACTTCTTTATTTCACAAAAGATATTCTGCTTTATTTTTGCATGATCAAACTAAGCAAGAATTTGATCTTATAATTTACAATGGCATCGCTGTTGGTTGATGTTTCACAAAGCGGGGATGTGTTCAAGTGAATGGGGAACACAAAGTCTTGTGATTGGTTTTCATTAATCACAATTCACAACAAGTGATAAGACTTAAAGTGGATCAATATACTGGCAATCGTCCTAGGCTTGTGCATCGAATAAATAAATTCATTAATAATCAACAAGTAACGCTGAGGTATGATTACAATATGATCTCATGTTTGGATCTTTCTCATCAAAAACATATTTATTTTTAGTTAGAATACAAATTTTGTAGGATTTTAGGATATACAATTTTGTAATTCATAGCTTTAGGGGGAGTTTATTCAAATCATTGAAAAATTCATAAAAATTTTCTTCTATTTTTTTAGACTATCCGATGTGATTTACGAATTCATTGTAAACACTATATTTGATTCACTGTTAATAAGTGACAAAGATAAATTGGAAATGTGATGAGGCATCTAGTTTTGATTATGTGTCAACTGATGCTGGTGATAAGGGTGATGAAGATCTGTGTATTGAAGATGTCACTGCAGTCCTCAGCAGGTGAATCTTGAAAAAGAAAGACATAAGATGGAGAAAAAGAGAGAGAATGAGATTAAGATTGAGAGGGTGAAGTAGAAACAAAGAGACTGATGTATTTTCTGTGTGAAAATATAACAGCTACAACTGAAGGGAAGTATGTTGATAGCAAGGTTGTAGGGGAGTATGTTGATGCATATATGTTCCACGATGCACAAAATGTTTGAGCATATACAACAACAAGGTTCAAGGGGGAGTATGTTACTGCATTTTCTGTGTGAAAGCTGCATTTAATGTGTGAACCTGGCTTGTTGTATATGAAATCATAGTCTGTTGAATATGATTGAGGGTTCGGCTAAAGATCCAAGAAGGTTTGGCTATGATTGATGGCTAAAAGGTTTGGTGGTCACATGGTTTAAGGTTTGGCAAACCTTTTGGCAAACCTATTAGCAAACCTTTTGAAACCTATATATAGGTAGACTTGGAAGACTTGGAGATCTAGAGCTCACAATTCACACACACAAAGTCAAATTCTCTCTCAGGCTCAAGATCAAGACTCTCTTCATCTTTGTTTCTTTCGTATACTCAGGTGTTGTATTTCACGTTTGATAATCACTTGAATGTTAATGACAAATTCAGATTCATGATAGATTACCATGTCATTGTTGATCCAAATCTAGTTGTAAACGGATTCCGCACGTTTATGATCGAATCGTAGAATTTCGTGATCGATTCTTCAAATCTACAATTTTCTCTCAAAATCAATATCAATGAGTTCCACTTATCTGGCAATGCGTCTGCAAAGTAATCTATCTTCTCTTCTTCTGAATACTGAATACCACATTACGTACTTCTGTCAACAAGTGTCAATATCTAGTAATCAAAAGCATCAAGACTCTCATTGCCTATATAGTTAAAGTTCTCAAATTCTTTTCTTAAATCCATTGCCTTCATCTTCTTGAGTTTAGTGTTTCCCTCCATTCTAGCCTTCAGTGCATTCCATAACCCATACGATGACTTGTGTTCATCAAACTGATGAAGAATTTGATTAGGAATAGCTTGGCTTAACATCCAATATGCTTTCTTCTCGTTATCATATTTCTTTTCTTCTTCAACATCCAATCGATCAAAAGATTGGTCAAGATCCGTTCCAACCACCTTTGATCGTTCATATGGTAATAAAATTCTCTCCCAAAGGTTTGTATCAGTACCATTCAGATAAATCAAGGAGTTTTGGCACTTTTTTTGTGCTCCCAACCTTAGTTTCACTAATTAAAATACTTTGAATATTTGAATTTTGATTCGCAACTGCTGCAAGCATATCCGCCATCTTTCTTCTCCCAGAGATTATCAGCCAACCTTTTACAATTTTATAAAACCCACGAACCTGATTATATCCCATGAACCTTAGATCAACAATTGATCCTCCACGAACCTTTGGATCAACGAACCTTCTTGAAACATTTTGAATCAACAAACACCAACGAACCTTCAGTCTGAATAGGTTTGTCCCACAAATCTTAGGGTTCGGCTGTGAATCGGCTAGGTTTGTCTCACGAACCTTCAAGCCTTCAAGTGTACTGTGTTGATGAAAAATGTCTGATTTTGACATGCAATATGTCAATAGATGATGATGAAATGTCAAAAAAAATTCAAACACTAAAAATCAAACTTCAGCCATTTCCATAATAGTCATGAATGATTAGTAATCTTCAAAAACGTGTATAGAACTCCTCCAAAAGCTCTGATACCACTATTGATAGCTCTGGATTGATATAATATGAATTATTAACAGCTTTATCTATGCGGAATCTAGATAACACCTATATGAATTGAAGTAAATACAATCATGCTTGTAAATAACATTCCCATTGATAAAAAAATCAATTACAAGTTTCATACATTAGTGAACACACAGTTCAGTATCACACACACTCTCTGTTATCAAAATTAGACACTGTTCAGAACTAATGACATTACAATAAACCTGCATATTTATACAAAAAAACAGACAACCCTACACAAGGTAAACGAACCTCAAACGAACCACTAGGTTCGCCAGACGAACCAATAGGTTTGTTGGACGAACCTTTACAAGACAAAACGATAGGTTCGTGTGTATTATAACAAATGTATAGGTTCGTGGGCCAGACGAACCTAGCAAAAACCTTTCTAACTTAACCAAAACAGACTTGAAAGCAACCTATTACATTATGCACCAACAATATATGTTAATAAAACTTAACAAAACCAAAGTATTGTAGCATAATAATATATTTTAAATACTTAAGCAAACCGTGAGGGTCTTCGGGCATTTTTGGAGCAAAAGTCTCATTCATCTGTTCGGTATCCACATTGTCTAATATGTCATTATCAGTAGAAATCATTTCCAGTACGTTAAGCCGGTCTTGTGACATTGACAATCGTAAATAAAACATCAACAAATTCAACTTAGAAAGCTTATTTGTGCCGATGCCACGGTCACCGGAATAGTCAACAAAACTCTATTTGTAATTAATGCATTAGGAAAAAAACCCAAGCTAGTTCAACTTGTTTATAGCATCAAAAAGGGTGATAATTTTATAACACAAAAAACATCTCAAAAAAACTTCAACTCCAAATAAAATTCATCCGCATCAATATCTGATTGTTCTACATACTTCAATGTGTGGCTTGTTGGAGACTTCAATCAAGGTTGTGCTCGGTGGCTCGTGGCTGCAATTGAAGCAGTGATGGCTGAAGGGGATCCGCTTTGTTGAATTTGGAAGGTGGACTGGAGGGCTAGAGAGATGAAGTTGCATGCTGGTCCGGCTGCTGGAGCACGTCTGTGAATTGGAAGAGTGGAAAGTAAAACCAATTTGAGGGAAAGTTAATAAAAACCGAATATATTTCTAAATATGTGAGGCTTTTTTCAGGGGTAATCCATTATCAATTAAACTATTTTCATTATATCAAAACTTGTTGGGCCATAGGTTTTAATAATTTTTTATAATATATAATTCCTTTTAAAAATTTTCGGGCCCCTAAAAACGCCAGGCTCGGGGCGGTTGCCCACCTTGTCCTCCCCCAAGGACGGCCCTGTGGTGGCTGGAGATAGCGTGGCAGATGGATGTGGTTAGGGATGAACCAGAAGTAGCGACAGGAGGAGGAGTCTACTTGGTCGGAGTTGTGCCGGAGGAGATAGCAGGCCGGCGCTCCCTTTTTCTTTACTTTTCGGTGGTTCACGAACGAACACACACCCACGAACGATCGACTCATGACAGTGCAAGAGTTGTTGCCCGGGAAGTAGCCTGAGATGGACGGATTTGGAAACTACTAACTACCTTCTTTTTCTTCTTGGTTGTTCTTCCAAGTGGATTCAATAAAAACACACACACAATTGTGGGTTTGCGTGTGAGGATCGTCTACCACAAAATGAGGAAGAAAAAGAATAAGGTTTCTTTTATAGCTGGTTTGGGTCGTGTTTCTTTTCGTGATTATTATTTCGAAACCTCTTATTAGAATAAGTATATTTAAACATGTTTTACTAAGGGATCATCGCATCATGATAACTTTTCAAACTCAAACGAATTTGGGTAGGAATTCTGACATAAGTTTCTTTGTACAAGACTCATTTACCATTAGTGGATAGTGGTCAACCAACGGTAACGTAGATGGAACCTTAGGTCTAACAAACTTCCGGCGTTGAGGATGGTACGTTATGCGAACAAGTCAAAACAAATCAAGTGTTAGGGTTGGATCTGGGAGGTCCAACTAACAGTGCAACTCAAGTTAGGTTTGGTAAATGATCACATGTGTGATATTATTAACAGGTTTCACTAGTAAACCGGATTTAATGTTTTCAGTTGAGATATGACGTAAACTATTTTTAATATAGTGTCTAAAAAGTTTAAAACGGGTTCAAGATGAATGATACGAGGCACAAGAAAGAGAGATATGAGAAAAATATCATTTTTCCTATCAAAGGCAAAGTTATGCCCTGTCAAGTGTGTGGTGGGCTGGAGGCTCTACTTGTTTGTATGTACGCCCGATACATAAACATTACTTGGCTTGGTAAGATGATGTAAGTGAGAAGGAAAAAGGAGGGAAACTTGTGTGATTACACCATAAACAAGAAATACAAAATTCAGATTTCTGGAGTAAACTTGGAAACTTTTTTTATTCCAAATATATAGTCCATTTGTCAAACATTTTACAAAATTTATTTATTTAAAAACTTGCTAGAACTCGCAATCCTAGTATTGACCATTTTCTAACATGTTTCTCAGGTGACAAACAGGTGTAACCATTATGCCTGTTAGAGAGAAACATCTGTTAAAGAGAAAGATAGAATCCAACTTAGAGGACCCTAAAACTCCTGTATCCAATCTTACAAAGCCTTAATGTCTACAAGATTCAAGACTTGCTCTTTTGCAAGCATTTTTGTGAACATCTTGGCCATATCCAAGATGTCTGAATCATTTCCTATGTAACAAGGTTAATTTATTGCATAAGTTGTAATTTAACTTTGCTATATTAATGTCAATTAATGTTTGCATATTATCATATGCAATGTAAAAAATCTAATCGTTCCGATTTAATCGCGCCTCAGGTCTATTCTGCCCGACGGGAATTCGATCCCGCCCGCTGGCCCGAGGTGTGACACATGATATACAATGAGAAATAGTAAATTGAACTATAATTAAAAAGTTAAATTACATCTATTCATGATCCATAATTTAACAACATAAATGTACTAAAAAGAATCAGAAGTCAATCTATCTTGTAGCTGTACAAGATATACACCATGATTCACAAGATGTCATCAAAAGATATACAACACAAAAGCACCTAGGTCCTCTATACTGGGCACTATAACAACAATCCTGGTGACTAAACTTGTCCGTCACCTGATAAAGCATGCATGAAAATCAAGTCAACACTAGGTTGTTGAGTTCATATAGTTTTGAAATGTTAAGTGATTAAAATAGTTTTCTTAAGTCATAAACCTACCACTATCCTCACCTTAGACGTCAATACCGATATTATCCCATCCAGCCAAGTAATACTTACGTATAGGACATACATACCATAAAGTGGAGTCGCCAGCCCACCACAAACTTGACATGACCCGATCCTATCTATTTCGAAACTTAGAATGACATACTGCCCATACACAATTTGTAGTTCTATGTTTGTCAAAATCACACAATGTAATTGTTATATACCCACAGTCATTTGTATTAGTGTAAGATACTATGACCTAGGTCATAGTAAACACTTCATGTATAAAATTCGTTACTCATTGAATTTATAGCCATAAACGATGAATATTTGCAGTTGAAAAGCAATTTGGTTAACATTAAATCAAACCAATGAGATTCCAATATACAACACATTCATTAATTAGTCTAGTAATTTCACCTTTCTTATGTAATAACCCATGTGGCCGTTTACTAAACCTGACTGTTGCCGCCCTGTTTCCAGTCATACGATACCAGCCGAATGTTTTGTCACATGAAAAATACGCATAACTTACCGACCTTCTCGCCGGAAGTTTATCAAACTTATGGTACCACTATGAAACTGTCGGCCTGACCTCTACCACTTAATGGTAAACAAACTAAAAGGGGACTTAACGTAGTTGTAAATTGTAATCTCATATGTACACATCATCACAGTAATGTAAGCCCATAAAGGTTTACTCATAACCATTCATAGGAACACATTGTCATCTCATTGTCATTCTCATTGATATTTACTTTTCATATATATTTGGCATTTTCAAATACATTGGTTTAAAAGCATTTTTTTGCGTAACTATAGTCATAACCATTTGTAGTAACATTGTCATGTCATAACCATTTGATATAATGTAGTTATAAACATTATCATCACATAGTCGTAAATAGTTGTAATAGCATAGTGATAAACAGTGTCATAAGCAGTTATGAAAGAGCATGAAAAATAGTGGCATCCTTCTCAGCCCCGTAGTTTTATAAACAAAACATAGTGAAAAGGGGCAATGAAATCACCTTGTAGTCTGTGTTGTGTGCTTGAGTGATTTCAGGAATGCACGCGCCCGTTGTTGCTATGTATGTTGTATTCAAAGCCCTGCATTTGATTTGAATATTATTCACAACTGTAAGTATTTGACGGCTTAATGTTGTGTGTATTTGTTACATTTTCTGGGTGAGCTTCATAGGTTAATAAACGTATCATACACATTATGTGTTTAGTTTAGCCTTAACCATATTAGAATGCATTTATGATTGAAATCAATTTATGCATTAAACCATTAAGCATAATTTTTTTGAGCATTAAATCATACTTAGGAGAATGAAATGTGGGATGTTTTGGAAATATTTTGAACTCTAGACCCATACCAACCCTGATCCCATGTTATGAATGTTGTTTACGTATAATCATTTGTTGTAAATTTCTAATTTTACCAAATAAGTGGTTTAACCTATGTTATTACTTAACACATGGTATGATTAAAAGATTTAACAAAATATATGCTTAGGTTATGAACTTTTATAAATGTTGAATGGTTATAATTGGATTAGGCGAAAATCAGCCTTAACCTGACCCTTTGTCATCAAAATAACTTGTTTGATCTTAAAAGTTGTTAAATTTGACCTCATTGTAGACGTATCTTTTATTCCTAGTTTATTGTAATAGTCTTCTATGAATGTATAAAAGTTTTATCTATTATTTGATTGTGTTTATCATGTTTAAGCTTGAATTATGTATTCTGCTTGACCATTCGTGTGAATGAGACATAAGAATGAGCTCATTCGTACGAATGAACGCCTAGATAATGACTAGCTCAGGTGAATGAGTCATTATCATGACTCATTCGCATCGTTATCTCATTCTTCTGAGGTCATTCGGTCGAAGGACTCATTACCAAGGCGCATTCGTACGAATGGCCACAGACTATAAATACCCTGCAAACAGAATGTGTCTGTAGCAATCACATCAGCAATCATTCTCCTAGGTTTCAGTGTGACGCCCCGTGCTCCCAACTTCGTGAATTCTCCTATGACCAACAGGTTCAGAATTGGTGTCATTGGTTGCACGTCGTTTATTCGAGGAAAAGATGGAGATCTGCTTTTGGTACAAGTTTACGTGTATGATATAATCTTCGTATCCACAATTGATATTATGTGCAAAGAGTTTCAGAATGTTATGAAAGACGAGTTTGAGATGAGCTAGAGAGATGAAGTTCTTTCTTGGATTGCAGGTAGATCAAACCGAGGCATAAATTTTAATCCATCAAACCAAGTATGTTCGTGATATACTGAGCCGCATCAGTATGTTAGAAGCAAAACCTGCTGGTACCCCACTGGCTCTTAATGACAAGGGGTGTCAATTGATGCCACTCTGTATCATGGGATGATTGGATCTCTCATGTATCTCACTGCATCTCGGCCAGATATCATGTTTGCTACTTCCCTATGCGCACATTACCAAGCAAAGCCAAGGGTTAATCATCTTATTGATGTGAAGAGGATTTTTCGTTATCTAAAGGGTACCCAGATCTGGGATTATGGTATCCAAATGATTATAACTTTGAACATACTGCTTATAGTGATTCGGATTATGGTTGATGCAAATGTGAATACAAGTCTACTTCTGGGGGTGTCAATTATTCAGGAACCGATTAGTTTCATGGAAATGTAAGAACCAGACGTCGGTGTCTACTTCTACTTTTGAAGCTGAGTGCATTGCCGTCGCAAGCTGCTGCTCTCAAATCATCTGGAATCAATCATAGCTGAGGGAATACGGTTTTCAGTTTTCTAACACCCCTATCTATGTTGATAACACTGCTGCCATTTCTGTCACTAAAAATCATGTACAACACTCGAAAACAAAACATATCCCATCAAATATCACTTCATACATGATTGTTTTGAAAAAAAATTAATTGATGTTGTTAAAATTCACACCGACTACCAAAACGCCGATCTTTACACAAAAGCTTTTCACAAACCCAGATTTTTATATCTACTATCGGCTAATGGGGTCATTAAGAAAGGTGAAGTCAATCCAGGCACTGAGTCTAACAAATGGTCATTTTTCTTATATTTGTGAATATGTTTTTCTAAATTTCTTTGTAAAATCTAAAATCCTAAAAAGATTTTTTTGTTTTATGATTTTAAGGGGAGAAAAATCACTTCATACTGAAAAACTACAAACATTGAAAAATTAAGAAAATGAGAAATTGTTCCAGCACAATTGGAAAGTGAAAATTTGCTGGTCATATGCTTGAAAGCGAAACTTAAATTCCATGAACTGAAGGCATATGGTTTCTATGATATGATGTATTGGTAGGCTTATCACACTGATTTTCTCAACACAGCTGATCAGTTAAAATGTTTTATTTGTGGGAATCCTTCTAGAAAACTGGTTGAAGGAATAAACAGCTAATGATTCAAATCAAGGATAATCTGTTATTATCAAACTTATGATATTTCCAAAGATGCTTGGTTCAAGTCCGTATATGTGCCACATTGTTGGGTCACATCCTAGCTGAAGTCATCCAGTAGGATAAGAATGATTGCATCAAACAAAAATAAAGTCAATTCCAAATCAGTACACGTGCCACATACTGGGCTGTAGCCTAGTTGAAGCCATCCATTTGGATAGAACACGTCTCAGTCAGTATAAGTCTTACACGTGCCATATTGCTTTGTTAAGACGTAGCTGAAACCATCCGTGAGAATATGTTGATATTGAGTGGTTATCAAATGAGATACAAAAATATTATAAATTGGAACTGTATCATCCTGATTTCCATGTAACTCATTCTTGATATGCAATGAATATGATTTTATGAATGGTGTATTAATTTTACTTTAACCCTGTAATCCGACAAACGTAATCAGTAAAAATTCAAAGCTTTTTGTTAGTGCATGTTTTGTAATTGTTTGCTATTCAAAAGTTGGTTTTATTTATTTTTGTAGAAGGTTCGTTGCTATTGTTTAGGTTTGTTTGGCCCACGAACCTTAACATTTAGCCGAACTATAGAAGGTGTAGGGTTCGGCGAACCTATGGTTCGTGAGTAAGGTTTGTCTAACGAACCCTAAGGGTTCGTTCACCGAACCTTAGGGTTCGGCTAGCGAACCTTATTAGTTGAAGGTTCGCTGGATCTGTAACTATAAATAGGTGTTTTATTTGTAGTTTCAGTAGAACTTTGATCAGAGTTGTGAGGAAATTCTCTGTGTGAGAATCTTTTGTTCTTGTAATCATTTGTTGATATATACAAGAGTGTTTATGGAATTGCATGTGTTCTTTGTTCTTTTACATATTAGCTATGGATTCCGCACATAGTTAGTAGTTCGTAGAGCTTCGTATTCGATCCTAATTTGGTTCTAGATCAAGATCACTAAACCAACAGTGGTATCAGAGAGTTTGGTGAAGTTCTACACAATAATTTCAAAGAATTCATGCAATTGAAGTGTTGAAGAGATGAAGATCATCAATGGCTACATTCTATTTCTTCTTGATTGATTTTCTTGGTGTTTGAGGCTGTTTTTCTTGTCAATTGTTGTTGAATTGCAACAATTAAAGTTTTGGAAGTGTTTTGGTAGAGTTTTGGAAGGATTTGTTGAAGATTTGAGAGATTTCCCGCTCAAAAATTTCAAATTTTTGTTACAGGTTCGTTTCACGAACCTTGAGTTGCTGAAAACAAAGGGTTCGCTGTTATTCTGGTTTTCCAGAGGGTTCGTTTGATAGTTCGGCAAGGGTTCGGCAATAGTTCGCTGAAGGCTCGGCAAGGTTCGTTCAAATAGTTCGCCCAGTTTGTGAGATAGTTCGGCAAAAGTTTGTCTAAGGGTTCGCTTGAAACAAGGGTTCGTTAAGTCTTTGGTTCGTTTGTCCAAAGGTTCGTTTCTCAAGGGTTCGTTTCTCAAGGGTTCGTGACTCACAAGGTTCGTTGTTCAAAGCTTCGCTGCTCAAAGGTTCGGCTGAAGGAAAATTTAGTCCATAGGTTCGGCTAAGGTTCGGCTGAAAGTTCGGCTGAGACAGAATTTTATCTAAAGGTTCGTCTGAGGATTTGTTGAGGGTTCGGCAAGAGTAAATTTTGACAAGGGTTCGCTGATAAAATTTTTTTAAAAAAAAATGTCTGAGATGTACGCGGCAATGGCAAGTCAGAACACGAAACTTCAAAGTATTTTAATTAGTGAAACTGAAGTGGGAAGCACAAATAAAGTTCCAAAGCTACTAGATTTATCCGATTATGATAATTGGAAAGGACGTTTTGAAACTCATCTCAATGGAACAGATACAAATTTGTGGGAAAGAATTTTATCTCCGTATGAGAGACCCAGAGTGGTTGGAACTGATTTGTATCAACTCTTGGAAAGACTTGATGTAGATGAAAGAAAGAAGTATGATTCAGAAAAGAAAGCTTACTGGCTATTGAGTCAAGCTATTCCAAATCAAATTTTGCATCAGTTTGATGAACACAAGACTGCATATAGTCTGTGGAATGCATTGAAGGCCAGAGTTGAAGGAAATACAAATCTGAAGAAAATGAAAGCCACTGACATCAGAAAAGAGTTTGAAAACTTCAACATCATCGGAAATGAAACTCTAGATGCCTTGATTACCAGATACAGACATTTATTGACTGAAGTAAGGAAGTATGGCATTGAGTATACTGAGGATGAGAAGATAGACTGTTTAGCTGATGCATTGCCAGATAAGTGGAATTCTTTGGTGCTGATATTGAGAGAGAATCTACCTGGACTGACTTTGGTAGAATTTATTCAGAAACTGGAGGAACAAGAAATGAAAGATAAGCGTAAAGCAAGGAGAGTGAATGTTACTCAAGATCCTTCATTGTATGGTGGTTCAGTTGCTACACCTCCTGTTGCATCTGCAAAAATACAGACTGCATTTGTGTCTAGAACTTCTGAAACTTCTCAGAGTTCTTCTGTATCTTCAAGTTCTAGTTCACATTGTCCGATCAATGAGAAAAAGTCTGAATCAACTTCACCACCAGTACAGCTGAATACTTCAAATTTGGGAAAAGTAACAGTTGAAGCAGTAAAAGATCACATGTCTATTTTATCATGTGTAGTGAGTGCATATGATGAGCAAGTAGCTGGAAGAATTGGAAATGCCAATTTAACTTTTGAAGACTATGCTCAGATAGATGAGGATGAGATGGAGCTGATAGATACTCAGTGGGCGCTGGCGAGTGTTATTCGCAGAATTAACAGATATGAGAAGAAAACAGGGAAGAAATTTACTTTTGACCGGAACACAAAGTTTGGATTCAATCCAAAATCTACACAGTGTTATAACTGTGGGGAACATGGTCATTTTGCAAGGGAGTGCAAGAATCCCAAAAAGCAGGGAAATCTGAATCCTTTCAAACCAAGAGAAGAGAATCAGAAAAAGAAAGAAAAGACTGAAGAATCAACTTCTAAAGCACTTGTGAGTCAAGCAGATGAAGGCTATGACTGGGGTGTCAAGTATGATGACCTTATGGGTGCATTCATGGCTTCTTTAGAAGAAGAATCTAGCAAAGGAAAAGAGAAAATTGATGAGATGACTGAGGTACAAAGTGATTTGTATGAGATGATAGATAGACTTAAAGAAATGAATTCTCAGTTAACTTCTGATCTGAGGGAATGCACAGAGGCAAACAAAAAGTTGATTTCTAAAGAAAAGGCATTTGATAAGAAGATAATAGATCTTAGCAAAGAAAATGAAGACTTGAAAATCAAGGTTTTGCAAAACAATTATGCAGTTTCTGTACATTTAGACTCAGTTCAGAAGTTAAAAGTGGAATTGGCAGAAGCAAAAGCTGAAGCTGATTTAAACAAAGCCAAGCTTGAAAACTATCAGAATTCCGCATATGTCATTGATTATTTTGCGGCTTTGCAAAATTCACGTGATAGCTCTGGAATTGGTTTTTATGCTGTTCCACCTCCTTCTAGTTTTGTACCTAGACCACAACTTGAGCCTGATTTAGAAGTTGATCCTATTTCATTAAAGAATAGTGGATCTGATCATGAGAGTGATTTTGTTGACAATGATGCTCCTATCATTGAAGACATCACTGATTTAGAATATTCAGATGATATTCTAAGAATGATTGGTCATCAAAAGGACAAGTCTGTGGATAAGAAGAATCAAGTTTTTCAGAAATCAAAATCTGAAATAAAGAATGTTGGGAATTCTGGGACTAAAAACAAGTCTGTTTCAAAATCACACATAAAAGTCAAGACTACTTCTACTGTTAAGCCAATTGTGTTTGTTGAGTCTTTAACATCACAAAAAGGAGAGTCCAGCAGTTCTTTTAACAAACAAAAGGGTATTTCTGAAAAAGGAGATAAAAAGTTTGTCAAAAAGATTTCAAAGGTTAAACAGAGTGGGATTGGAAACAATGGAAAACCAAGGATTTCTCAAAAGAGTGTTCAGATAAAATCAAATGGTTTGAGCCAAAAGATCTTATCTTCATCTGTAGCATCCAAGTCTTTGGATTCATCTAAGGGGTCTGATGAAAAACCAAAGAAAGTTTCATCAAGAAAATGCTACAGATGTGGGAAATTGGGACATGTCATTGCTGAATGTGATATGGATAATTGTAACAGATTTCATACTTTTACTCCACGAGAAACACGACAGTGTTTTACTTGTGGAGGAAAAGGTCATATTTCTGTTAATTGTCCAAATCATAAGGTCAAGAAGAAAACTTCTTCTATTGACAGTCGGGTGATTCATTCGGATAGAATTCCTAGGAGGGTAAAGCCTAGTGAAGATGAGATGAGAATTCTCAGGAAATTTGATCCTGAGTGTATCTGGGTAAAAGAAGAAAATGTTCATAAAAAACAAGTTTTTGATAAAAATCAAAAAGGTAAAATGGTTTTAAACAGATCATCATTTTCTGATGATGAATTTTATGATCATTTTTCTCATAAAAATTTTTCAAAACAAAATTTGAGTTCAAATTCTTGTTGGAAATCCAGATACAGGTCAGGTGATAGATTTGATGAGAGAAATGATGAATACTTGGAAGAAGGGTCTTCAAGTAATTCATCAAGATTGAACGGCAGGAGGCTGTTCGGGGAGACTCAACGCCGAAAAGGCGGGAGTCATCCCTTTTGGTACTGATCATTTTTTTTAATTTATGGTGCAGGTAGCATTCACGGGCCATATCAATAGTCGATGGATTGTTGATAGTGGATGCTCCAGGCACATGACGGGAGAGATCAGTTTGTTAAAAGATTTTCAGGAGATGAACGGTTGTTATGTTAACTTTGCAGGTGATAAAGGTGGTCAAATTACCGGGAAGGGTAGTTTAACCAATGGTAAAGTGTCTTTTGATAATGTGAATTACTGCAAAGAGTTAACTAATAATTTGTTGAGTGTGTCTCAGATAAGTGACAAAGGATATAAAGTGTTGTTTGATGAGAAGAAATGCTATGTGCTCAAGCAAGGGATTCAAATTCCTGAAAACTGGATTTTAATGACTGCTGATAGATGCAAGGATTTGTATGTTTTAGATATGGCAAAGGCGGAGACAGTTAACAAAGTTGAAACTTGTTTGGTGTCGAAGGCGACAGAGCAGGATACTCGGTCCTGGCATAGGAGAATGGGTCATATACACATCAGAAAGATGAATCATCTTGTACACAATCACTTAGTTGATGGTGTACCGGTTAAACATTTCAAATTACCTGATGTGTGTGTGTCGTGTAAGAAAGGCAAACAGAAAAGGAGGTCACATAAGTCTAAAACTGTGTTTTCTATTGATAAACCTCTAGAACTTCTTCATATGGATTTGTTTGGTCCGATTAATGTGAAAAGTATTGGAGGTGAATCATATTGTTTTGTAGTGACCGATGATTTTTCTAGGTTTTCATGGGTGATGTTCTTGAAATTTAAATCTGAAACTTATGAAAATTTTGTTTTGCTTGTGAACAGGTTGGAGACTTTGTATAAATTGAGAGTTAGGCGAGTTCGATCAGATAATGGGACAGAATTTAAAATCAGAATATGGAAGATTTCTGTGATTCAAAAGGCATTCAGCAGCAATATAGCGCGCCGTATGAACCGCAAATGAACGGTGTTGCTGAGAGGAAGAATCGTACTTTGATTGAGTCTGCTAGGACAATGCTTGCTGATTCAAAGCTGCCCATTACATTTTGGAATGAAGCCGTAGCGACTGCCTGTTTCACTCTCAATCGAGTTTTGATTGTTAAACGACACAATAAAACATGTTATGAGCTTCTTCAAAATCGTAAACCTAATTTGGAACACTTGGAACCTTTTGGGGCTCCATGTACCATGCTAAAGAAAGATGCTAAATTCAATTCTAAAGTTGAAGAAGGTTTCTTTCTTGGCTACAGTCTACCAAACAAACGGGTGTTTAATAAACGCACGGGTGTTGTGGAACTCTGGTATAACGTGGATGTTCAACGACATACACCTATACCTGAGGGCAAAGGTCCAAATTGGCTTTTCGATTATGATAAGCTTTTTGAGTCGTTCAATTTGTTTCCTAATTGTACTGATGATGAGATTTCTTTGCAGTTGTTATATGATCTTCAAAATTCTGACTGTCAAGGAGTTTCTCAATCTTCTGAAGAAGTTGGTCCAACTGAGGAAGGCACTTCTGAAAAGTTGAATGTTGATTGGTCATCGGAGGATGATCAGGAAGTTTTTGAAGATGCACTTTCTCAAGATCAAGAAGAAGATCAGAATATCACAAATCTTGATCATGGAGTTGGAATTCCGCAAGTGCCAGTGACAAGAGTTCATGTGAATCATCCTGTAGAGCAGATCATTGGTAATCCGTCTGATGGAGTAAGAACGAGAAGACAAGTTGTATCGGAGGATAGCTTGTATGTAGAGCTGGAACGTAATCATGGGACTCAAGACCTATGGATGCATTCCGCATTCGTGTCTCAGATTGAGCCTAAGTCTGTAACTGAAGCTCTGCGTGAGCCTGCCTGGGTGGAGGCCATGCAAGAGGAGTTAAATCAGTTTCAGAAACTTGGAGTCTGGCATTTGGTAGATTTACCAAAAGGTGAAAAGAAGATTGGCACCAGGTGGGTGTTGAAGTGTAAGCGCGATGATAGAGGAGTGATTGTGCGAAATAAGGCACGTTTGGTTGTTCAAGGGTTCAGACAAATAGAGGGAATTGACTATGATGAGGTTTTTGCACCAGTGGCAAGGCTTGAAGCAATAAGATTGTTCTTATCTTTTGCTGCCCACAGGAAGTTTAAAGTTTTTCAACTGGATGTTAAGTCTGCATTCCTCTATGGTTCTTTAAAGGAGACAGTGTATGTTTGTCAGCCACCGGGCTTTGAGGATCCTATCCACCGGGATCAGGTCTATATCCTCGACAAAGCACTGTACGGTCTTCATCAAGCTCCTCGAGCTTGGTATGAGACTCTCTCGACTCACCTTATTGAACACGGGTTCAATAGGGGTCAGATAGATAAAACTCTGTTTTATCGGGAAAAGGGCAAGGATATTCTCCTTGTTCAGATCTATGTGGATGATATCATCTTTGGATCTACCGATGAGCAGATGTGTTTAGAATTTAAACAGGTGATGATTGAGAAGTTCGAGATGAGTGCAATGTCTGACATTAAGTTCTTTTTGGGTTTACAAATAGATCAGTCTGATGATGGTATTTTTATCCATCAGACCAAATATATTCAAGATGTGCTGAAGCGTTTTAGCATGCTTGATTGTAAACCTATTTCCACGCCCATCCAGCCCAATCACGGGATTGAGCCGGATATTAAGGGGGAGTTAATCGATGCTACATTATATCGTGGAATGATTGGGAGCTTAATGTATTTGACTGCATCTCGACCAGATATTGTATTCGCTACAAGTATCTGTGCTCGATATCAATCAAAACCTAAGGTTTCTCATCTGATTGCAGTCAAGAGGATTTTACGTTATCTGAAGGGTACTCCAGACACCGGTCTGTGGTATCCTAAGGATGATAACTACTCCTTTCATGCTTACAGTGATTCAGATTATGGAGGATGTAAGACTGACTCCAAATCAACTACTGGTGGTGCTCAATTTTTGGGGAGAGGTTAGTCTCATGGCAATGTAAGAAACAGACTTCAGTTGCTACATCGACATGTGAAGCTGAATATGTAGCTGCTGCCAGTTGTTGTTCCCAAGTATTGTGGATACAACAACAGATGCGAAACTATGGAATTAATTTCTTAACTACCCCGATTCATGTCGACAATGAGGCTGCGATTGCGATTACTAAAAACCCAGTGTATCATTCACGTTCAAAACATATTGACATTCGGTTTCATTTCATAAGAGACTGTTATGAAAAGAAACTGATAGATGTTGTGAAGATACACACAAACGAGCAACGGGCAGACCTCCTAACCAAGGCCTTTGATAAACAACGCTTTGAGTATTTACTCAAATTAAATGGGATCAGGGTCATGGGAGAGGTAATAAAAAATCAAATTCCTTCGTAATCAACTTTATTGAATTAACATCAGATTTTTTATTTTTTATGTTTTAGTTTTTAGGGGGAGAAGTATTATAGAAAATACAAAAACATTAAAAATCAAAAACAAAAACATTAAAAAATAAAAATCTGAGAATTTGATTCAATAAAGTGAGAAATGATAGTACATTATTTGCATTTGGAAATATGTCTGTTTGTGTTATTAAAATTATAAAAGTAATTACAAGTACTAAGAATGATGTGTTGGTAGGTTTATTACTTAGTTAAGAAAAGTTTAAATAAAATTTTGATTATGTTTTATAAGAAACAGGTGCTTAGAATGCAGTACTTAGTTTTGTCCTGAAAGAGTGGTAATTTTCTGACAAAATGTTTCTTAAATAAAAAGTCAAAATACTAGTTTGATCATGTGTTTCATTTTCAAAAGAAATTAAAATTTTGTTTTTCTTTTATTTTAGTTTAAAACTGGAACATTCTTTGTGTATACTTACGTATCGACCTGAATGTTATAGTTTTAAACAATTCAAATTTGTTTTCTTAGTTTTGTTTAAGATTTGGACAATCTATGTGTATATGGGAATATCGATCTGATTGTTAAATCTTAAACTTAAATTATTGTTTAGTTCATTTTCAGGATCATTTGAGCATACGGAAGTATCAACCTTGATTTTAAGAATTTGAACAAGTTCAAATTGTTTTACTTTGTTATTTTCAGAAAAGAAATTCTGCTTTATTTTTACATGATCAGATTAGTTAAAATTGATATATTAAATTTTAAGAACATTTATGTTGGTTTAATTATTCACAAATCGGGGATGTGTTCAAGTAAATGGATTATTATAAAATGTTTTCAAAATTGTGTTTTAAACTGATTTCTTGATTAAGTAATAAATTTAAGAGGATAAGTATACTAACAATCATCTTAGTTTTGTGATTTGAAATTTAATATTTTAAATAATATAAACAGATGTATTGAAAATTGTAAAATAATATGATCTCATGTTTTGAATCTTTCTCAAACAAAAAGATTTTATTTTAGTTGAATTAGTTTTGTTAAATTGTAGTTTGTTTTGTTCTAAAAATTGAAAATTACAAAAAGATTTTATTTTTAAATCTGATGTTAAATTGATAATTGTTGATTATGTATTTGACCTTGAGACAACTGAACATGAATTTTGTTTTGAATTCAAAAGAAAAATCAAATTTTGAAAAGGTTCGTTTGGTTGAGTTGGTTGACAAGGTTCGTTTGGTTGGGTTCGTTGACAAGGTTCGTTGATTAAGTGTTGATAAGGTTCGTGATAGTAGTTCACAGAGGGTTCGTTGAGAGGGTTCGCTGAGATAGTTCGCTGATATAGTTCACAGAAAGGGTTCGTGAGAATAGTTCGTTGAGAGGGTTCGCTGAGATAGTTCGCTGGAAGGGTTCGTGAGGTATAAATGCAGGGTTCGTTAGAATAGTTCGTCACTTTCATCTGATTCTGAAAACGACGAACCCTTCAGAAATTTTTTTAGATTTTCGATCTTGGACTTCCCAGACTTTTTCATTGTGATTATTAGATTCAGAATCATATCGTGAACATTTTTAGGTATAAATCTTGGAATTTGACCGAGTAATTTGAGAGATTTGAATGATTTTATAAGTTTTAAATCGTATCTGTAAATTGACTTGAAATTGATTAAAATCTGAAAATTGAAGAAACTGCTTTCATTAAATATGTTCATCGATTAGTTTCGAACCTAGGTGTGTGAATTTTTCAACAGATTTGAGATTTTTGTGTGTTTGATAAGATCTTGGTGATGAACAGGTTCGTTGAACGAACCTAAGGTTCGCCAAACCTTGAGGGTTCGTAGGATATATGAAGGTTTGTGGCGAACCTTTGAATTTCATATAGGGTTCGTTTAGACGAATGGTTCGTCAATTCATATAGGGTTCGTTTAGTGAATGGTTCGTCAGATCATTTAGGGTTCGTCTAGTGAATGGTTCGTCAGATCATGTAGGGTTCGTCTAGTTTATAGGGTTCGTTTGTTAATCTAGGTTCGCTGCTTTTATTACTTAGAATTTTTTTAGTTTTATTTTTTATATTTTTTGTTTTATTTTTTTTCTAATTGTTGTTTCTTTTATTTGTAGATATGGCGAACTTAGTATTTGGCGATAAACACAACATATGTGCATACTTGGATCCTACAACAAAGAATGGTCAAGAGTTTAGACCGATGATTGAATTTCTTAGAAGATCAAGGGTATATCATGCTATTTCAAGTTCAGTTCAGATTTATCGATCACACATTCAAAGCTTCTGGGGTTCAGCTAGAGTGATTACTGTGGATGATGTTTACACTATTGATGCGAATGTGCTTGGACAAGCAATTCGTATAACTGAATCTGATATCAGAAGAGTTTTACATTTTGGAGGTGAACCAGAAGGTATAACTCTCATTCCTGAGAGTTGTATCAAAGGATGTTTTCTTCGGATTCGATATTTTGGAGCTTATAATTCAATTTCTGTCAAGAAGGGCAAGTTACCTCTGCAATACAAGTTCTTAGCTCATGTTTTACTACATTGTCTGAGTATGAGGAAGGGAACTTTTGATGAGCTGAGAGACTTTATGAGATCTGCTATGGTTGCTTTGATATTGAACAAACCGTTCAATTTCTATGGAATGATATTCAGATATATGTGTGACAACATTACGAAGGCTAAGGATAGATTCTACATGTATCCTAGATTCGTACAGATGTTGATTGATGAGAGGATGCCTGAAGGACAATTGCCTAGAGAAGCTGGTGATTTATTGAAGCTTAAACATATGAATGATTCTAGCTTGGGTCAAGTTAGAGTTTATCAGAGAACTGGAGATGCTGTTCTAGAAAAAGACTTGATTGCTCATTGTGCCAGGGCAAACTATGTTGCTCCTGAAGGTGATGCATGGAGGCATGCAGAGTCTGATTCTGATTCTGAAGATGTGATTAGAGATGATACTGAAGTTCCACCTCCACCACCTCCAAGACAAACTAAGAAATCTTCTGGACAGTCTTCTAGATCTACTCCTCAAGTTCAATCGTCACAAGAACCGAGTTCTCAAGAACCTCTAGAAGTTGATATGTCTGAAATGCAGACAGAGACTGCTGCTGCTGATGATGAAATTGAGTCTTCTGACACAGAGTCAGAATATGAGATGGTTCAAGAAGGAAACCAAATGGTAAAGAGAATGAAAAGGAAATTTGTTGAAAAGGCTGCAGAAGAAAAAGCTGAAAAAGATGATCCAATCTTTGAACCTGAAGAGCCTGAAAGTTCAAAGCCAAAGAAATTAAAGAGAATGGCCAAGAGAGGGCCTTATGAGAAAAGAAAGGTTAAAGCTGCTAAGACCACTGTGTCTTCACCTGTTGTTACATCAGTTTTTGTTACTACTTCTTCAGTGGTTACTTCTTTGATTTCATCTTCTGATATTCACATTTCTACTTCACAAACTCCAGAGTTTGTGAATGAAGCTTCTTTTATACCTTCTTTTGTAGAGACAACTACTGTGACTACTTCTTTACCAGGATCTTTTATGCCTCAGGAATCAATTCCTAGAGATGACTTATTTTCTGGACTTGATGATTTAGGTGATATTCATTTTACAGATTATGATGATTCTGATCTCAAAAGAAGAATATCTTTGTTGACTAAAGAAGTTGAAAGTTTGAAAAAGGAAAAGGAACAAGATGTTGGTTCTTCTGGATTGAATGAGTTAAAAACTCAGATGGAATTGATGTTTAAATGGAAAGAAGAGGAGGCTGCTGAAAAGAAAGCAATGAAAGACAAGATTTCTGAGTTAGAATTTTTGGTCAAATTACAATTTGATGATATTATTGGACTTCAGCATGAAAACACTAAGTTGAGATCTAAGATAGAAGATTTAGAAAAGAAATTGACTAAATCAGATGCATCAAGTTCTGGAGTTGATAAGGAAGTTGTGGATATTGATGATGAAGATGAGGAGAAGGTGATAGAAGATGAAAAGGTAGAAGAAGAAGAGGATGAAGAAGCAGTTGATTATGGAGATACTGATATTGATGAACATCCAGATGATTTGGATTACCATGGTGATGATGAGACTGGTGGTGATGGTGCTGGTGGTGTTGAGAGTGGTGCTGGTAATTTGGATTCTGTAACTGGAGCCATTGTGGTTTATACTCCTTCAAAGAATGTTACTGATGCAGTTCCTGTTAGTGCAATATCAGATGATAGAGTCAGGGATTGTACTGAGATTGAATTTGAAGATTTGGATGAAATGGAAAATGACAAGACTGTTGTTGATTATTCTCTGCCTACTTTTCTTGATTTATTTAAAATGCATTCTGATGTTGATTTGCAGAGAAAGATTGTTGAAGTACAGTTGGGTCAAGAAATAGAAGAAGGAGAGATTTTAGATGATTATTCAGTTCAAGAATATCAAAGTATATTTGATGATGTTGATGATGATGACTTGATCTTTGACTTTGAAAAAGATGTTGATGATGATATGTCTGATTATGATAAAGATGTGATTGATGAAGAATTGTTAGCTCTGGATACTTTGAAGAAAATCTTTATAGCTGGAAGTATGTCAAGTTCTACCTTGAATCCAGTTAGAGCAAAGACTAATTGGGATTATTGGCAAGATTTTGAAGATGAAAGAAAGTACATAATTGCTCATTTACATTCTTTCAAGATTATGCGAGAGGTTTTTGAAGATAAGGATCCAGAAAACTTATCTAAACAAGTGAAGAAATTCAAAATTGGTTCTAAGTCTAAAATGAATGGAAAGATTATCAGTTATGGTTATTTTCACTACATTTCTGGAAGTTTAGTTGATAAAGGATGCTATGTGGTGAAGAGAACTGATGGATGTCAATATTTTGGAAAAGCAACTGATTTGATGACATTGCCAGTCTTTGAGTGTAAAAATCTTGCAAAGTTAAAGATGGTCAAGCCTATTCAGACTCGACACAATGAGATTTTTGAGAATTTGTTAAAAAAAGAGGCAAGGCATGGATGGAGTTTGTTATCTCCTCAGTATAGAGAAAGATTCAAGAATTATCTGAAGCCAGTTGTTTATAAAAGACCAAGACTCAGAAAGATTGAACAAGATTGGTATCATTATTTCAAGTTCTGGTTTTATGATGAACAAACTTCTGAGTGTGTGATTGTTCTAAAGCAAGATGATGATTGGAGAGTTATAAGATTGTTTGATCCTATATGGATTGTCAATTGTTCAAGAGATGATATTGCTTTGTTGGATTCAGCTCAGATATATGCTGAAGAAGGATGTCATGAGTATGGAGTCAGTTATAAAGATATGGCTATTCAATATCAAACCATTGCACAAATGTGTTTCACTTTGAAAATACATTCTGGTTGCAATTGGAATGATGTGAATTATCTTTATACTGAGTTGATGCATATACAAAAGGAGAGAGATGATAGAGATTATAAAATGGAAGCAGAAAGACTTGCAAAGATACCACGTTCGGTAGTGATACGAGCGGTGGACAATGTAGTTGCTGAAGTTGGTGAATCGAGTGGATCAAAAGACAAAGTTGAAGAATCAATTGAAGACAAAGTTGAAGAATCAATTGAAGACAAAGTTGAAGAAATAACTGAAGTCAAAGACTGAAGGTTTTGATAGCAAACATTTAGGGGGAGTTTGTTAGTGCATGTTTTGTAATTGTTTGTAATTGTTTGCTATTGTTTAGGTTTGTTTGGCCCACGAACCTTAACATTTAGCCGAACTATAGAAGGTGTAGGGTTCGGCGAACCTATGGTTCGTGAGTAAGGTTTGTCTAACGAACCCTAAGGGTTCGTTCACCGAACCTTAGGGTTCGGCTAGCGAACCTTATTAGTTGAAGGTTCGCTGGATCTGTAACTATAAATAGGTGTTTTATTTGTAGTTTCAGTAGAACTTTGATCAGAGTTGTGAGGAAATTCTCTGTGTGAGAATCTTTTGTTCTTGTAATCATTTGTTGATATATACAAGAGTGTTTATGGAATTGCATGTGTTCTTTGTTCTTTTACATATTAGCTATGGATTCCGCACATAGTTAGTAGTTCGTAGAGCTTCGTATTCGATCCTAATTTGGTTCTAGATCAAGATCACTAAACCAACACTTTTGATATATAAAATACATGGGAGGATATGACTATGATAATTTTTCAAGGAGATAAATAAGTCATACTCACAATAAGTATGTGATATAATAACGATTAGTTTAAGTGAAAGCAGAATAAGCAAACAATGCACAGAACGAAAGATATGCTAAACCGAGTAGTTAAAACGAGCATAATAAGTAGACCCCAAATTTCACTATGGATTCCGGTTATGAAAATTATATGGTTGGATATGTATCTGAAAATCATGAACGTGGGCGAAAACGGTGCGCAAAACGGCGTTCGTATGAAGCGGGATTGATGACGTGTCAACCAGCCGTGACACACGTCTACAGGCCCTGCCACGTGTCAATGGGATATGCCACGTGTCCCAAGAGGTCGCCACGTGTCCGGCGACATGTCACAACCCTGGTGCCTCGATTTGCGTGCTAGTTCCTATAAATAGACTTCACTGGTTCATTTTTTTCTTATTTCTTTCAAACACCATGCTTTTCTCTCAAACATAATACCCCTTTGATATTATATAAGCTCGGATTACGCTAGAGACGCTATCAGAAAGTTAAACGGAGCGCTGCTCGTTCATCAAAAGGTAAGGCTTTAAAGCTTTCGTTCAGTTAAGTTATCTTCCCGAGGTAACACGAGACTTATCCAAAGGCTATGATAGCATATTAAGAAAGTTATTATAAGATATTTATTTAAATATTACCTCGTGCTTAATGAAACAAGCTAAACACTCGTATAAACGATAACTTAACATAAGTCGTTGTGCTGCTCAATTAGAAACCCAAATTAATAGTATTGCTCATGTAATTATTCCACTAGGATATTTGTGATATTAGGAAATCTGTGATTATGTGGAATCAAGCTAGAAGATCGAGGTTATACCGATCAAGTATTATACAAAGCAGGTGAGGTCTTCGTAGCCCTATTGTAAATATCTTATCATTTTGGGCTGATGTGCATGCTATAAAACTATTTTGTGCAAATAATTTTAACCCGACTGTGATTGGGTTAAGAATGTTTCAAGTCTCAACTACGGTTGATCGATAAATGATTTTGAAAGTCTCGGCTGAGGTCGAGCAGAAAAGGTGGTTTTGAAGTCCTGGTTGCGGTTGGGCAATAGTTGAGCACTGCGGTGCTGAAACTGTTTGTAGCAGTAAAAATGTTTTGAATAAAGGTGTGCAGAAAATATTTTTAAAATCGTTTTCAAACCCATTATAATAGCCTTTGCATTAAGCACTTTTTAGAATAAGACAGTCATGGTGGGTTATAACAGGAACTGAATAAGTGGTGACGGTCACTTCAGAGGGTGCGTGACCTCTGGGGCAGTGCTTTAGTAGGGAACACATACATGGTATTAGTGTGGATATTTATGATACTGTACAATTTATTCATAATGATTTGCTGAACTCATTTTATGCACTATGGTTTGTAAAACTTAGAACTTACCAGTTTTAACGGACTTGTCTGAGGATGCATATCAGGGAGAAATAATGCCTCGTGTAGCAAAGGGATGGCTGAGGCATAGGCATAAGGAAGGCTTGTGTAAGGAGTTTTGAGTTGGCTTAGTTTGAACACACTATTTTGTATTTTTCTTGGATGTAAATACATATTAATAAAATAAGTTAAAGTTTGTTTAATTCTGCTGCCTTTTAAATCTGTATAAATTTGTGTTCTGGATCAATTCCAACCGTTGTCAGTGGCGCCATCTCGGGAGTCCGAGATCGGGGAGTCACAGGTTGGTATTGGAGCCTTTGTTTGAGAGATTTAGAAACAACCTCTGTGTCTAGACTTAAACTAGGATTTTTAGATAATAAGAACTTGCCAGTACAGTCAGCTTGTTGCCAATCCTATTAAGAGTTATTTCAAAGGAACGGTTTGAATCCCGAACTTGACCAACAGTATATCAGAGATAAATTAAAGAGGTGGTGGCTGATGGCTGGGACTAGTTCCCTACATATGCCCTATATATAAACTTCTTTGGTTTGTCAAAGGTATGCTAAAGTTAAAGGTCGGGAAGAGAACATAAATCCAATGAAAAAGCCTACTGGCGACTGTTATAAATAAGCTATGTGTTTTAGTAGAATCGTGATGGGTAATAGACTGAAAAACAAAGACAAATAAATGGCTAGTAGCAGCCTGGCCACCTGGTATTAATGATTTATATGTCATTGTTCTTTCTAGACTATTATATATCATGTGGACACTAAAACAATACACATCTTGATTGTAGAATCATAAAATGATTAGACAAGGACGTGGAAGGGGTCGTGGTACACCAGCAACTCGAGCACATCCATACGTTGAGGTGGAAGTAGACCTCGGCGTCGTGTATATGACCCAAGAACAACTGCGGAATACCATCACTGAGCAGGTTACACAAGCTTTACAAAACGCCGTGCCAGATATTTTGAATGTAGTTCGGATGCCACCCAACAATGTTATTGGAGGCATGGACAATGATAATGGTACTGGTGCTGGAAATAACAATGGTTTTGCTGGCGGAATTAATGTACCTTTGGGAGGTAACAATTGTGCGGTAGGTAACCGACAAAAGGGATGTAGTTGTAAATCATTCCTAGCCTGCAAACCCAAGGAATTTGATGGAAGTCAGGATGTTGTAGCAACCATGAAATGGCTTAGAGAGATGGAAGCCATGACCAAAATTAGCAATTGTGCTGTTGATCAAATGGTAAGCTACGCAACACAATCTTTTAAGTCTGAAGCGTTGTATTGGTGGGATGTGGTTCTCCAGACCAAGGGAGAAGATGTTGAGAATCAAATGGCTTGGAAAGAGGTTAAAAATATGATAATTGAAAGATTATGTCCCGACAATGAATTAGAAAAGACTGAGCAAGAATTTCTACAGTTGGGGCTTCTCAATATGACTCATCGGGAATATGTTACAAGATTCACTGAGCTGGCTCGACTTGAACCTTATCAATTAAGCACATATAAGAAATGGGTCAGCCGATATCTTTGGGGATTACCTGCAGGAATGAGGGAATTGGTTCGGGCTACAATGACAAAGAATTTTCAAGAGGCAGTACATGCTGGCAATGAAATGGAAACTGATTTGATTCGACAAGGGAAGCTACCAGCAAATGGTGTGAAGCGAAAGCAAGAGGAGTTCTCAAAAGGTTTCAAGCAATTTAACCACAAGTTCAAGAAGGGATTTGAAGGGAAGAAGCTGACATTATGCAAAAAGTGTCACAAGTTTCATAAAGGGAATGTATTCTTAGTGACATAACATGCTTTCGTTGTGGACTGGAAGGGTACTATGCTAGTAGGTGTCCAACTTCGGGACGAAATATCTTTCAACAAAGGGATGATGTGACACCCGACGATTTCAGGTAAATTGCAACTCTTACAATTTTGTATTTCACATTCATACTTGTTGCATTTCATATAATTTTGATTAATTAGATGAGCTAAACACAAACAACTACGAAACGATAGTTCGAGGAAATATCGGATCGTACATTGCACATTGGTTTTGGAAACCAAGTGTGGCAAACACAAGCATAAACGTAAAACAATAATTCGAGGAATTATTGGATTGTGCAATACATGTTGATTACGGTTAATCAAGCATGCAAATGGTTCGTAACAACGAACACAAACTATCAAAGATAATTCGGTGAATTATCGAAACGCACACACGAGTCTCACGAACGTTGGTGATCAAATAGCAATCAAACTTATGTGTTATTATAGGATTATGTGCTAAACATGCATTAGACGTTTAGGATAAACGTTAGGAATCGAACACGAGCGAAATCGAATCGACGAAATCGAAATCAAAAAACTGAAAAATAGATCCTTCACGGTACGCCAAGGCCCCTTGGCGAAAGGCTTGGCGGTATGCGAAGCGAAGCGGTAGTCGGGACTCCCGAATTCCTCTACGGTACGCGAAGACAGTTTTGATCGGCCTCGGCGGTACGCGAAGGCCATGCAGATCAAAAAAAATTATAAAAACCAACCCCATTCATTTCCCATCCGGTTTCTCTCCATTTTCTCCGAACTCCCTCACTCATTCTCGACCAAAACCTCTGCCAAACCTATTCCAAACCTCTGGTAACACTCTTGGAGGTATTTCCCTCATCCTTGGTGATCATGGAGCTAAAGAGCTTGGAACAACCATCAAACAGTAGATTGTCATCATCAGGTGCTGTTCTAGCTTGGATCAGTAACCCTAAGGTAGTTCCCTATGTTAATCTTTGGTTAGATCGAACATGCAATGGGTGAAACCCACATGCATGAACATCCACCCACATGCAACTCCATGTGGCTATTATGCACGAATTTGTTGGTGACTTTGTGTGATATGGATATGAATCTACTGATTTTAGAGTTTAGAAATGTTGGATTTGAGTTTGGATGAGTTATTGTTGATTTGATGATGATTTAGTAGAACTTGCCATAAAAGGAAACTTTTATGTTGCATGTCATAGATTTGTGATGATCTAGACATGTTAGATAGACATGTTAGACATGTCTAGATGTTGTCAAATGTATATTGAGGTGTTTAGAAACACATTTGAGTATTTGGTTTTGTCAAAAACATGATTTTGTAAGAACTTACTAAATAAGGAAACCTTTGTAAATCAAAAGAGGGCTTTTGATGTTTTAAGGCGTTTAAGTAAACTTTGATTATTGGAATATGTTTAGAAATTGTTTTTAACATATTTGGAAACTTTGTTTTGTTAAAACGAGCTTTTAAACGGATAGTTTCCAAATAAGGAAAGTTTATTTGGGGAAAATC